>OX388030.1:26093982-28493982 GCA_947578705.1 Lacanobia wlatinum
GGGTTGCGGAATTTGTTCGAAAGAGTCACCGCGACCCTGGAACGCAAAGGGCATTAGGAGGAACTCGGATGGGATTTAGTCAGTAAGAGTCTGACACTCCCTTCTGCTCCGTTCAGAGCGGGAGGAGTCATTTGATGATTTACCATCCTTTCAGAAGCGTTCAGGTGTTAGGCTTGAATGGCGGATGGTGGATACCTACCGAGGAGTCTGATACAGTCGGTGGCATTAAATTGTAATTCAATCATAGATGTGATGCCACCTACTGCATCGCACTGCTTGTAAACAGATTGGTACTTTTAATTAGCTTATTTTTGCTGTTTTTTTATACCTACTTGCAAATTTTTTTGCGGAGTCTTTTTATACTTACGAGTTTTTTGTGCGGAGTTTTTTATACTAGCTAGGTTTTTTTAAATACCTACACACATTTTTGCATTTTTTTTTTTTTTTTGTTTTTGACAATAAATAACATTTTTATTTAAATAACAAACTATTTACACTTAAAATACAAAATAAAACTCGTAACTATAATATGGCGTCAAAAAATTTGTCCGCATCGCTGTCGACTGGAAGTGAGCCCAAAAGACTGGCGGCATTGTCACGTTGGCAATGCTTATCCTCTGTCCGAGGTACTTATATAGTAATGAAATAATTGCAAAAAGGGCTCCTGGCTTTTAAGGAGCCCTTTTTGCAATTATTTCATTACTATATAAGTATCAGATACCAACAGAACATCAACCATAAATAAAAATGACCCTCGGATTGACTTTACAAAAGGTTACATTTATTTAATTGGTTCCTATCTTAAGTTTCGGGGTTTCGGGGCCCCGCTATCAATCTTCTAGTAATTCCTCATTATTTTTATGCATAAACACATTCTTCTCGTCATGTTATTCGTCGTTATCAAGTTAGGTACCAACCTACTTAAGTAGTAGGTATACCTACTTATTAATGCCTAATTAGGTTTTTGTTTCATCAGTTCATTCTTTAAATCTATACTTATTAATGTTATAGAGCTTAGAAGTCTGTTTAGTTGAATGCGCTATTCTCAGGGACTAGATACTGGTTCGAATTGAAAAATTATTTGTGTTAGATAGTTCATTTATCGAGGAAGGCTATAGGCTATGTATAACATCACGCTACGACCAATAGGAGCGGATAATTCATGAAAAAAAACTGGCCATGTGCGAGTCGCACTCGCCCACCGAGGGTTCCGTACAAAGTAGCTAAAAATTCCTTTAAATAAAGATTATATTTTTTTATGATTTAATTACAAATGTAGTTTCAGACTTTTCCCTATACTTGCAGTATAAGACAGTATTACTTGCCGAATTTCATAGTTCTAGGTCAACGGCAACTACATTTTGATTCCCTTGAGAGTGTTGGAGTTTTTTGCGGCATAAACGACCGTATCTTTTGTTTACGTTAACTTAGAAGTTTGATTTTTTCACAGCTGCAAGGGGCCATAGACCTCTGAGTATATTGGTTTTAATTGCAATACGTCCACGCGTTCCCGAGATAAACGGTCTTGACAGACAGACGGATGGACGACAAAGTAATCCTATAATGGTTCCATGTTCTCCTTTTGAGGTACGGAACCCTAAAAGACGCAGACGAAGTTGCGCTGGTCAGCTAGTTTAGTTTATATCGATACAGTAACTTACCAAACGCGAGTTCTTTAAGTAAGACCTTCCGAAGTTAGCTTGTCCCAAAATAACCTGAAAGTAAAAATAATCTTTAGGTACTCAATCCTGAAAGAACTTTCGTTCTGTACCTGCAATATTATGAACTTGGCCTTAATAATAATCTCCTCTGATGGAGGAGTACTAAGTGAGAAATGGCAATTTATCAAGAAGATGCTATAAGTTTTCAATTCAATAAAGTCTGTTCTAGGATTTTTCTTGTATCTTGGTTGGCTTACTTAAATAGCAAACATAGGTACCTAATTTCACAAAACTCATTACAGATTTCTCTCACTCAGGTACAGATTTCTGAATTCCTCTACTTAGTCTCCGAATTCTAAAATGCTAGTGGCATTTGAGAATTCGAAGACGACATTAAATTCTCTTTTATTTCAATGCAACTCAGTGACTGAGGCAGCTTGAACTTGCTCAGCAGCAGCACTCAGCAGACACTTCTCAAGTACTTTATTAATGAATTATAAACCCCCGTTTTAACACTAAATTACAATCATCAAATTATTTAAAGTCATAATAATTCGTTGCGGTAAAATAGGTTCCTTATTCTTATCCCACTTAATTTGATGTCTTATTTTAGAATATCTGCATAAGCCATAGGCTACGCATCTTTGTATTTTCAAATAACAAAAACATTAAATTTCATACATACCGTCGGCAAAACCACAAATAACCACAATAACCACAAAAATTTCATGTTTAACTAACGAAGGTTCAAGAATAACTGATCAGTGACCACAATAAGATAAATTAGCCTCATATATCTGGGGTCATGACTCAAGATAGCGATATTCTGCGTTGTTTCAACGGGGAACGAGGACAGAGTAGGTACCCCTTAGACACGTGTGCTGGCGTATTTTGGCTATTTATAGATATTCCTGCTAGTTGTTATGGATATAAGTTCGATGACGTAGGTAGTGGGATGTGTTCTGGATTTCTGTTTTATCAACATCGTTAGACGTGTTATTTCGACACACGAAAACAAGAAGTGGAACATTGTTAGCAGTCTTGTTCCACCCACTGCCGAGTTGGTACCTATTGGCCATGCTTCCCTGTTTTTTGTAGATCTCAACCAACAACTCCATTTACGTGGCTCATAAAATCGCATATGAATAATGTTAACTTCAGATCGCGATCTCCGCAGAATACGGTTAGTAGAGTAGGAAACCCTAATGCAAACAGCCGGTGGATTCTGTACCTAAGCATGTCGAAGTGAAGTAGGTAATCACGAAGTGAGCTGTCATTCCATCTTGATTTCGACATGACACCCAAGCCTAATTTCGACATGTTTACAGAATCGACTGGCTGTAAACATGTCGAAGTGAAAACTTATGCGAAGTGAACGACAAGTAAGCAATCAAACTACACAAACAAGATGGAATGACAGCTCACTTGTCGTTCACTCCACCTAAGTGTACACGGTAATATGTCGACAGAAAACTTTTTGATTTACTCACATTATTCGACTGTTGTGTTGTTTAGCCTTGGCTCTCCATGGCATTAGCATAATACGTGGTATGAGTATCAAAACAACATATAAATAAGTACATAACGTAGCAATTGAACGTAGTTACTGCACTCTTAAATTGGTCGATCATTAATGAAGTGTCAGGAAAAATGAGACAGATTTAGTTTATAATAAGAGCTGAGTGTGACTCTTGTGTCAATCCTATTTGAATTCAGATTAACCCAATTTAGATTGCCGCGGGACGGAATGGAACGGAAGCGTCAATTTCACCCGTGATTTCACCTCGTCGGACGGAAATGCACGCGAATTCTCGAGAGGTCTGCGGACTGCGCCTTGGGGCTATAGGGGCCGTGCACGCCGAAGACTGTCCCATTTATTGTTGCAAATTCGGAACGTTTTCCATATAAATAAGTACTTAGAGAGTACGTAGAGATTGCCCTGTGCGATAAGACCGCCCATTGTACACTAGTTTTAATAAGCGTTTTTCCTGTGCTTGTTATGAGGTGTACAATAAAGTATATAATAAATAAATACATAATAATACTTGAGATTGACGCTTCTGTGCTGCTCCTACACGCTCTCTATTAAGCTTGAACTTTTACTTCTCTTCTCCCAATTTTTCACTGTCAAAGTATTATCGACATTGTCCTCATTGAAATCCTTACTTCCTTACTAATAATATAAATACGAAAGTAACTCTGTCTGTCTGTCTCGCTTTCACGCCAAAACTACTGAACCGATTTAAATGAAATTTGGTACATAGATACTCTAGAGCCTGAGAAAGGATACTTTTTATCCCGAAAATGTTTACGGTTCCCGTGGGATAGATTTATTATTGTTTTTCAGAGAGCAGGGGAGTAACATAATGACATTGAAGTACTTAATAAATTAAACCTGAATACAGATCATAGAATGGTAAGAGGAGTTTTACAAGACAAAAACAAAAAATCAAGAAAACATATTATATACTCAACCATGAACAAGACAATAACATCACCGATACCACAAAATGTATTGATAGATCTAGGGACAACATTAAATGGAATTAAAGATGCTGAAAGAGAAGTATAATTTTTTGGAAAAAGAACTTATAAATATAAAAAAAAAATCTGGCCAAGTGCGAGTCGGACTCGCGTGCAAAGGGTTACGAACGAATTTCTTTTTTTTAACATGTTATTTTAGCACTACAGGCTTCTAATAGGTTTTCCTGTAATCTTTAGGTAAAGATCTATTATCTCCATTTTTTTTCAAAATTTTAGGCTCAGTAGTTTCGGAGATAAGGGGGGGGGGTGGTCATTTTTCGTCTAATTTCTTGAATAACTTCAAAACCTTTTATTTATTTTTTTATTTATTTAATTATGAAAAAAATATAATTAAAACCCGCACAGTAAGCCCTTTCATTTGATATGTCACACGATATTGTTCAAAAATTTTTTTTTTTTAATTTTCTAGTTTGACCCCAAAAAGTGACCCGAAAGTGCAGTAACGCGTCTGTGTTTGGGTCATAGAAGTCCATATGTATACCAAATTTCAACAGAATCGGTCCAGTGGATCCGGAGAAAACTGGCTGTGACAGACGGACAGACAGACAGACAGTGGCGGTACCTTCATATAAGCCCAAAAGCCATGCCTTACTAAAATGCTCGATAGAGAATCAATATCATACCCGAACTATTTAAAAGTTCGCGCGCTTAATTCTTATCAAAATAACACAAAGTATCTACCTATGCCACATTACTACACATCGCGATTGTTCGCGCGCAGAGTTTCGCATTTGCAGCATCTACATATAGCTATCTCGCTCATACGTACCGGCTTTTGCCGGGCTTTCAAATACTATCTCTGTCACTTTCGCACTTATAGCGATGTGCCGTATAACGAGTTAGAACCTTGTGCGTCTACAAATCGATCAGTATGGACGATTTAAGCCGTGCATGCGTATGAAGTTGCACGCGGATGCGTGACCTTGTCACCTTGCCAACTCTGCAGTGTTGCCGTTTTAGCGACGTTGTGAGATCTTGGAAATTTTTAACGAGTTTGGAGACTTTTTTTAAGATTTAGCAACAATAAAAACTAGCGACTTTATAAAATGACGAAATTAAATATTCAAGCAATATCTTAAAAATAAAAATTTTGCGACATCTAGCTAGCTAGATTTTTCATATACCTGGCGACTTTTTTACCTAAATGACAACACTGCAACTCTGCGTAAGTAGTTCTCGACACCCGAGTGCAACTCACTTCAGTTTCATTTGCTTGAGTGGAAAAAGTTATGTTGTTAAAGTTTTTTGCGTGTTTTCTTAGATTTTCTCAGTGATACAATTGTGTTGGTGACTTACCTACAACAATGGAGGTAATTGTACCTTGTGAGGATTTAAAATGCGTTCAAGTTTTGATTGGCGAAGATAAGGTAAAATCTTTAAACTTTGCTCAGAAAAAACAGTTAATTTCTTCATTAAAACCGACGCCTAATCTGTGTATTTCTCAGACTAGTAAATCGCATAAACGAAAATTTAATAGATCAGTGTATACAACTAGTTGGATTGTTGGCTGTTTGCACACTAATAAGTTGTATTGCTGGTGCTGCATATTTTTTTCGAATGAAGATTCCGTTTGGAATACATCTGGTTATAATGATTTAAAATTCCCATAAACACCTGTGTGCAATGGTTTCTTTCGGTAATTTTGGTAAACAACGAATTGAGACATCTATATCAGTTTATGAGAAAATTGCGATGATACATACGAAGGTACCTACATACTCAGTCGAAAACTGAACTTTCATTTTTTGAAATCGGTTAAAATTTTATTGGGCTTGCCTTATTTTGAAACCCTAGGCACGCCACTGCAGACAGACAGACAGACAGACACCCGAGTGATCCTATAAGGGTACCTTTTTTTTTCGGAACCCTAGAAATCATAATACAAAAACACCACAGCATCAGACCAACTTGAACAACAAGGCGAAGAATTTAGAGTTCAAAAAGGCGTTAGGCAAGGCGATCCACTTTCCCCAAAACTCTTCACAGCAGTGTTAGAAAATATATTCAGGAACTTGAACTGGGGACATTTTGGAATCAATATTGACGGAAATCATTTAAGATTTGCCGACGACATAGTAATTTTCGCTGAGAAACCAAGCATACTACAAACTATGTTGCAACAATTAGATACGGGATACCTAGCGCATACGGGATGCGATACGGGAATCCGCGCGCATTCTCGGGTAGAAATTCACCCAATGTGTCACGTGTTTAGAAAACTTCGCAGGCATGCTCTGCGCTGCGCGCTGCCATATCTGCGCCAGCCCTTACGCGCGGATTCCATACACGGCGACTGTAGCTGCGGGATTCAGGGAATCTTCTAGATCTAGAATGTGAAAGAATTTCTTGGAAGACGCGCGAACGATGAACTCTTTTTGGCTCACGTCACGTTTGAACGTTTCACAACAAACACAGAGCTTATTACTTATACAATAATAAATTAATTTTGTTACAAATATTCGCTTCCAACCAGTTCCGCGACTTAATTGACCTTAGAATCAGTGGCGTAGCTGCCAAAGGGGCCTGGTATCCAAAATATTTGGTGCAGTGAGCATGCCATTTCATTTTGTATAGATTGACAGCTCACTTCATGTTCAAATCCTATCCTATTCTACTCAGGCCTGCCTTAAGCGGGCGTGCAAGGCGTGCATCGCACACGGGCGGCACGTCTTAGGGGGCGGCAAATCGAGCGACTCATCACGTAGTATTCAAAGTCATTGTCATAATAAATAGCCACCCCACTTACTACTACTATGGACAGTTATACATGTCCATGACTAACCCCGCTACGAACCTAGCTAACGACCCAAGAGTTACTCGTAGATTGACCCAGCAATATACCGAGGACATCCTGGACGTAAGCTTGTATGAGCTTAGGATGGCTCTAAAACAGCTTAAAAACGCCAAGGTGTCGGGTGAGGACGGAATTACGTCCGAACTCCTGAAGGCAGGTGGAAAACCGGTCCTCAAGGGTCTTCAGGAACTGTTTAATTCCGACAAACTCGATGGGAAAACGCCACAGGCATGAAGGTGTGGTAGTGCTTTTTTTAAGAAGGGTGACAATGCCCTGCTTAAGAATTACACGCCCATCTCACTTCTGAGCCATGTTGTCCAGAGCACAAGCTGTTCTCCAGAGTCATCACGAACTGTCTCGCACGCAGGTTTGACGACTTCCAGCCTCCCGAAAAAGCCGGATTTCGAAAAGGCTTCAATACCATAGACCACATATTTTAATCTGCCCCTCTGCTTAGCGTTTGTGGACTACGAGAAAGCCTTCGATTCCATCGAGACTTGGGCTGTGCTGTAGTCTCTCCAACGGTGCCAGATTGACTATCAGTACATGCTGAAAGGTTTGTACAAAAACGCCACCATGTCAGTCCGACTTCAGGATCAGACCTCGAAACCTATCCTCGTGCAGCGGGGTGTGAGGCACATCACCCACGTTCGATTTGCCGACGATATAGTCGTCATGGCTGAGACTACGGAGGACCTCAGTACAATGCTCGATGACCTCAGTAGAGCTTCCGAAAGAGTAGGTCTTAAAATGAACATGGACAAAACCAAGATTAAGGTAAACATGGCTATGTAAGTAGCTACACTCGAAGTTGTAGACGAGTACGTCTACCTTGGACAAACAGTCCAGTTGGGTAGGGCTAACTTCGAGGAAGAGGTCAACCGTCGAATCCAGTAGCGTAGCTAGCATGGGTGACACCCGGGGCGGATCATGTGGTGTCACCCCACAAATGACCCCCCCCCCCCCCCCCCGAAATTATGAGTTGCGCCTTTGGCTTTTCGTTCTGGTGACGGCAATCGCAAGCCGTTTTTCGGAAGGGAGGGGCGGGGGGCGAAGGTGTGCCATTTGCGCTGCATGTTTTTATTTTCAGGAATGTTCTTACATCATGCTTACTTACAAAAAAAATCTTGAAAATTAGATTATTTTGATTTTGTTTTCATCGTTATTTAAACCCAACTTTGTTGAGTAACGCATGTAAACTCAAGAACTAAAAGAGGGCAGAACACAAGAGCGAGCGAAGCGAGCTCGAAAATTTTCGCATCCCACCTCGGATAGGTTTTATTTTCTTTTGATCATTCACACAAACTTGGTGATTTTACTGAGTCATACAGAAACGCTCGAGAAAAAAGGGAGTGCAGAAAGTAAGAGCGAGCGAAGCGAGCTCGAAATTTTTTACACCCCACCATTGACGGATTTCATTACGTCGCCCGTTAAGGGGTGACACCCGACCGTGACAAAAAGTCAACGAACGAGTGTCACCCCTAATTACAGAAAACCTGAAGGACAAAAGAAATTTTTGCACCGCATCTCGGAAGGGTTTTATTGTATTTTGAACATTCATACTGAAATTCAAGTTTTTGTTGATTTGTATAGACAAACTGTGACTTCCTGTCAGAGAGTGCAAAATGCAAGAGCGAGCGAAGCGAGCTCAAAAATTTTTGCACCCTACTCCGGACAGGTTTCATTGCGTCAAACGTTTAGGGGTGCCACCCGATAGTGTCAAAAATCAGTCAACGAGAGGTCGGGTGTCACCCCTAAGCGGGTGTCACCCGGTGCGCGCCGCACCCCCCGCCCCCCCCCCCCCCCCTCACTACGCTACTGGTCGAATCCGACTCGACTGGGCAGCGTTCGGGAAGTTGCGTGGTATCTTCTCGTCCCACATACCACAGAGTCTCAAAACGAAAGTCTATGACCAGTGCGTGTTGCCAATGACTTATGGAACTGAAACCTGATCGCTCACAATAGATCAGAAGCCTTAGTCACTCAAAGGGCAATGCTTACCACCATAGAGAACCAAGATTACCGAAGCCCGAAGGATCGCCAAACAAAAGTGGCAGTGGGCTGGGCACATTGCTCGCAGAACAGATGGTCGATGGGGCCGAAAAGTTCTGGAGTGACGACCGCGTACTGGAAGACGTAACGTTGGAAGGCCTTCCCACCAGGTGGACCGATGACCTGGTGAAGGTCGCGGGTAGCCGATAGATGCGAGACGCACAGGACCGGTCGTTGTAGCGACGCTTGGGGAGGCCTATGTCCAGCAGTGGACGTCTTTCGGCTGATATGATGGTGACGATGATGATGATGAATGAAAAAAAGCATTAAATAGCCTTTTTTTAACAAAACTCAGTATAATCTCAGCATATATAATCGGTATTGCACGCGGGCGATCAAACAGCTAGCGGCGAGCCTGATCCTACTTCCTATCCTACTAATATCATAAATGCGAAAGTTGTGAGGATGGATGAATGGTTTTTTTTTTTGTCGGGGACCACTCGTAGTTCACCTCTAGAAGGGTGGTTACTACTCAACCGGGCTAGGCTGTGGTGGCCTCAGAATGATTCTAAAGCCCCCAGCCAAGGCAAACAAAACTTAAACCTACAACTCTGCTCGCTGGGGGCACTCCCTGTGGGGTACGGGCCTCGGCTCAGCGGCATCGTTATCGGGAGGGCAGCAAGGGACAGACTGGGTCATGACAATATTATTTATGGGGTTTAAAGCTAATGGCTCAGCGGCGCGGGCTGGCTCGTTAGGCAAAAGACGGGGAGCAATAACAACATTGCTATTATTACTACTGGGACGTCGCGCGGGGCCTCGGCGGCGAGGCCTGAAGGCGGCGGGTCGCGGTTTGTGTGCTTGTTTCAGAGTACTGGTTTCCCTACAGCTCTCTTGGACAAGGGTGATGGGATCGTCGGGTTCGAGTAAGGTGTGCCGCGGACGGCGGATCTTACTGATCTGGGAGGGAGCGTATCGGGTAGCCGATGCGATTAGTGGGTTCTGGTGTTTTTCAGCAGATTCGATGAAACGCTTTGTGAGGCGTTTCATGAACTGCTTGATGGTCGGGACTTTGAGGATGGATGAATGGATGCATGTTACTCTTTCACGTCAGAACGCCTGAAAGGATCTTCATGAAATTTGGCACAGAGGTAGATTATAGTCTGGAATAACACATAAGATTCTTTTTCGCCATTCACGCGCGCTGTGCCGCAGGCGACAGCTAGTCACCTATACCGGTGAGAGGTTACAGACTCACACTACAGTTATAAAACAGCTCCGGGTTTTTATAAACAAGGTTCTTTGTAGACATATAAATGAAAAACAAAAATAAATCTAACATAATTTATTGGTGAATTAATTCCCATAAATAAAAAAAATGTTTACACAATAAATCAGCTACTTACAGAATTAAGCAAAGAACATTGCTTCGGTAACACAGATAGATACACAGCAGATATTATGCAGCTTCATTGGTATTAACAAACTTAACAAGAACCTTGTCTTGTATAGAACTGTGCACTATAGAGAGATCAAACTGTGGCTACAGTTTTATGTCATTTATCGAGTAGAAAAATACATTATCGAGGAGAATAGATTTTTCTAACGAAATACATAGATACCTATTTACTTTTAGTTCATTAGGTATATGCAATAAATCACAAATTTTTACAAAATCAAAATTAGACCTACATTAGCAATTTCTACCGTCGTAAGAAAAAATAACGTATCGACACAAAACGAGGTAACCGATTTTAGACCTTAAATTATTTTCTTAATGTCGGAAATCTGTTATTTCCTTTTTTCTTACGACAGCATATTTAGTAGTGGCAGAAAATAAAATTTTCGGTGTGCTTCTTATTCTTAAAAAGGGTACGTACATGAAAACATGTAAAAAAATTGGTACTAAAAAGTACTTGATATTTGTTTCCATTTGTGTACCTATCTGTATCATCGACAAAATTTAGTCTATGCGCAACCTAACGATCGTATTAGCTAACAAGATTCTTAATTTTTTTTATTGTTTTCATGGACATGAATTCAAGGCTAGTTCCAAATATCTGCTTCAAAAATCCTGGTCGCTTGTAGATATATATAATATATATTATAGGCATACGTTTGACTACTATCTCACCTGATGGTAAGCGATAATGCGGTCGAAGATGGAGCACGCTAGCCTAGAAGTAACCTATTCACTCTTGACTTAAAGACTCCCAGGTTGTAGCTATCAGGAAACACAATTTAGGAAGATCGACTATGTGGTGGACTATGCCCCATAATCTGAGTATGATATAATCATAAGTCGGTAGAGGTTATCACCGAATACTGCATCGCGCACGCGAAATTAGCTAAAAATACTTCATTATGCAGGTCCCGTCATCACAAAAGTCGTACATTGGGTCCAATATGCCACATGATGCTATGGTAAGCGCCAAATATAGCGGTCATTGATCCACCTGCATTTATTGACATTCTTAATTTCAACAATAGAGAAAATAAAGCGGATAAGTTGTCCTAAGCCCGAAGTCCGTAGTTTCGGGCTTAGTTGCGGGCGTATTCTACTCCGTATCACCTAACCACTAAGAACTGTCAAATTGTGTTGTCATTCATTCTTAGTTCGGGTTCGGGACTAATGATAAGGAGTAGAATACGCCCGCAACTAAGCCCAAAACTACGAACGTCGGGCTTAGAGAGTAGCCCCCCTGAATCGACATCTATCGAGATCCTTTACATTTTCTAGTATTGGAAAACGAATCGTAATTTTTTATTCGGGTACCAGCGAAGAGTTATCAGGCAAAAGTCAAATACTTTGGCGCCTACCAGCTAGAATATGAAACCAAGCAACCAAGATGATTTTTGAAGCATTGTAAGTACAAAATTTTGCTAATTCTAGCACAATTAAATTAAATTCATTATTATTCGATCTTATAAATTTCATTTAAGTTTTGATTCTAACAGAATAGATGACTATGTTTATATCACTAAAAGTTATTGGAAGAAATATTGGCCCTAAAGTAGAATATGTTAGACCGATGTATTGAGGTAGATTTCATGGCAGCCAAAGCCTATTAAGTCGTAAAAAAAAAATAATCTGACTCACGATTGTATATTATGTATAACATATTTGGACAACACCAATTTACTCACTAATAAGCCACGGGTATAGGATTTGTAACCTTAGTAGCACTGCAAAAAGTCCAATTTCCTTTGCAACTAAGATTTTTATGTTTATTGCTTTCGTTATTCTATTTTCGACTTAATTATTATGTACTTAAGTTGAAATCGTATCTAGCAAAGCTACTTAAAAGTGTAGTTTTCATTTACTTGTCTATTTGGTAAACAAATATGGCTCCTGAAGACCAAAACGTCCATACGAACTTGAAGTATGTTATTGAAGATTATAGATATATTCTATTCTATCAATATACATACAATTCTTCCATTACTGAGTGATTCAGTGACTGACTAACAGACAACGCACTGCCGAAACTACTGGTCGTAGAAAGCTGAAACTTGGTATGCAGCTTCCTTACACTCTGTAGAGGATTTCCCGAAATTCCTACGAGCACGGGAAAAAATATATATATAAACGGGATATGCGCGTACGCAGTAGCGGATAAAAACTAGTTTTTAAGGTTCCGTACCAAAATGTTTTATTAACCGACTATATATACCGATAATATATTAAAATATCTATCTATACTAATATATAAAGCTGAAGAGTTTGTTTGTTTGCTTGAACGCGCTAATATCAGGAACTACTGGTCCGATTTGAAAAATTCTTCCAGTGTTAGATAGCCCATTTATCGAGGAAGGCTATAGGCTATATATCATCACGCTAAGACCAATAGGAGCGGAGCAGTAATGAAAATTGTGACGTAGACGAAGTTGTGCGGGTCAGCTAGTAAATATATACAGCTGAAGAGTTTGTTTGTTTGTTTGCTTGAACGCGCTAGGAACTACTGGTCCGATTTGAAATATTCTTTCAGTGTCAGATAGCCAATTTATTGAGGAAGGCTATAGGCTATATATCATCACACTAAGACTAGTCAACTAGTGTTTTGTACATGGCAAGCAAAGCCGATGTCGACTATTCTGCCAATGTCCAAACTTCCAAAGTAAATTGGAGAAGCAAGTGTGCAATATTTTACTGACTAAGAAGTGAACGGAGATTCCTGCAGAAACGAGATGGATTCTTCAATCAATACAGTTGATTACTTGTTGTATTAGTACGGGACTGAAAATCTGCCTAGCGTTTTCCCAACTATATTGGGTTCCGCTTCCAGTCAAACCGGATTCAGCTGAATACGAGTGTTTTATTTAGAGCGGCTGCCTACCAGACCGCCACAACCCATTAACTGGGTAACACGGTAGTTCTTAGCAAGACTGGAGTCAGATTTACTGGCTTCTGACTATCCGTAATTACTGTTACAGATCTACAAATGACAGCCGGGACCAACGGCTTAACGTGCTTTCTGAGGCACGGAGGAAACTCGGTATGCACTTTTAGTGCCAAGCACTCAACATATGGGTCGAACAACAATTCGTTCGTGTACCCACAACCCGCGCATGAACACAAGTCATCTATAGCTACTTAAAACGACGACTCAGATGTTGATTGCTTGGCACTAAATGTTAAGATGGTCCTTGGCAAGCGTTGCTTAACCTTGAAGATCGACCCGTGTGGCTGTTATTCTTTAGCCACGAGCTTTAATACGGGACTGAAATAAACAAAGATTAAAAAAAACGAAGTTCAAACTCCTAATTTTGCGTACCATATATGTTTACCAAACTGGCAAGTAAGAAAAGATACACTATATTATAAAAAGCCTTGAATCCAAGTCCATATGAGAGTGCATTCACAAATGGGCATTATTAAGTTATTCATCACAGTTGCATTACAAAATTTACATAAAATGAAATCCTGCATTTTACAAAACTTGTCCTCGGGTGCATTCTTCAACAGAACCACATTAAAATTGAACCTGGAAAGAGAGAAAATATACCTTCAATATAAGCACGATTCATATCCACTGTCGAGACTGCGCGTAAATGAATATCGATCGCTACTTTACATATTTGTGTGTGTATTTGTGGCCCAAACTGTTAGCAAAATATTAGCCATTTATACTAACTGCATTCGTTGGTATGTCTCCGGTTCGAAATGAGTAATTCTGTGATTTGGAAACTCAAGCATCGGTATAATAAGTCAATCTTTTCTATAATGTAGAAAAGCTGGTTTTCGAAAATACCTTGACAAAATTCTACACGGGCATTTATGGCTAATTCTCGTACTTGAAAAGCGTTCAAATTGAAGTAAAAAAAAATTGCCAAAATGTTGGGAAATAGGGAATATGCATGCAATTTTTTTATTTGCAAAATGAAATACTTATTAACTCTAATAAACAATTATGAAATTATTTTTTAAATACCTTCATCAGCGATGAAGTTATAAAGCTTCAAAGTTTACTATTAGAAAGAGAAGTCCGATATGAATTGTGACGTCAAAGTTCTTGGCGCCTATACAGCTGCCATTGAAAACAGCGTTTTCGCGAGAGGGACATATATTTGTTTAAAATGATTATATCTCGTTTGTTTTTCGAGCAATTTTGATTCTATTTTCACTGTTAGTATTATATTTGTGTATATTTTTAGATAAACTGTATCGATAATAAATATGTTTTTCGTGCATATTCCCTATTAGTGAGTTAAGTGTTTTTGACAGTTTGCGATTCACGCAAATGCAAGCACTCATTGAAAAGACGAGAAGTGCCATCGTTCTGATTTGTTTTTTTGACAGGATTAAGTACTTAACTCGAATAAACAGCAAAAACGTTACACCTCCAATAAGAATCGTTACTATTAAACTACCCACCTAATTAGTGTGGAGCATCACAGGAAGGCTCCGAAGCCGAACGCTCGCTTGATGCTCTCAAAGTAGTACCGCCGCCAGTTCTCCCGCGTCTGCTCCACCTCCGCGGTGGGTACCAGCTCCTGTTTCACTGTCACGAGGGTGTGGTCGTCCTGGAACATTATATTTACAAAGTTTATATGGCAGTGGTAGCACAGTGGGCTGTGACCTAGCAGTGGGATTGTTGGAACTGTGTATGGACGTTAAAAGACGTTTTTTTGACGGCTTCTTGAACTCTCTCGATCAAATTTGGTGTGCATAGTCCCAGCGGAAAAGTGTCCTTTTTTTAATTTTAGTTCAGCAGATATTTAGTGTATGACGTCCTGTAATTGTGTATGGTAAGTACGAATTTGTGCATTCAACCAATAGGGAGTTATTCAACAAAAACAGTTTCCGCTGGGATGACGTCGACGGACATTTTTTTCCTATGGACGTACATGAAAAAAAATCCATACAATAATTAGTGTGTAAATGTGTATGTTAAAATGAAATTTGTGTGTCATGAAACTGCGGAGATATTCAAGTTTCCGCTGCGCTGACGTTTGGCTATTTGATGAAAATAAAAAATTTGCACCTTTTATGAACCTTACAAGCTGTCGCAGGCATGGAATTACAACTTCCCCCCTACATAAATATTACGTGTCCGTCACCGCATACCGCAGCGCTGAGTATTGTAATCAAGTGGCAGAAGCTTTATTCTAGTATTTCAGTGATGACTAGTGATGTAACAACAATATTTTTCCATAGAACCAATGGAGAGGAGAACCCACCTTCTCATCAATAGTAAACGTGACCTCGGAGAAGTGCTGCGCGGGCCACTGCTTGTACCGCCAGTATTGGACTATCTTCTTGGGAGGCACCAGCTCCTTGAACTCGCCAGTTATATTGCCGCCGAAGAGCGCGAACTTGCCGCCTTTCGAAGCATCCATTTTCACGTGGCCCTGTAAAAATGAGTTAATAATGGTAAGAATTTGAGGCTACATGAGGCATTCAAGTAAATTACAGTGGTCCTGTGTGATGTATTATGGCTCCTCTCACAAAGAGGCGATTAGCGATAATATTATGACTACATGCTGTAAAAAGCATAATTTGCTTAGTCTGCTTCAACCACTAATAAAATGAAAGAAACATTAATTCCATAGATCTACATTAGTGTTTTTTTTGTCGACAAAGATCCGATTCCAATTTGCCATGAGTATTTCTGTTTATTCATCTAAAAATATTAAAAGGCACTCTTTGAAACTGGTTTTTATGGTGTTGGTACACAAGACAACATGGTCTTAAATGAGATCTGTAACACTAAAAGTTTATGCAGACAAAGATGAGAGAGATAGATTCAAACAGAAAAAAAAGAAAAACAAAAAAAAACCAAATCAAAAGAAAAGTTTAATACCTGTGTGAAAGCAGTAACCATTTCTATTCTAGTCATAGCGTCATAGAACTCCTGCGCACGGCACTGGAACTTCTCCGACAGCTCAATACTCTTCGTGTCCAACTTACAGCCAACTTCCTTACTCTTCGTAGCAACAATCGGGTCCATATTGACTTTCTTATTGAATCCACTAGTTATCATTGACACATTATCTGGTTTGACGGTGTCTTCACCTTTTTTAGGAAGAATTAGACCTTTAGAGAATTCCTCTTTGAGACTACGGATGTATTCAGTGAGTTGCTTCCGGATTTTATCCCGGCCTACGTTATGCATGAATGCTTTGACTCTTTGAGCTTCTTCGCCACTGCCTTTGATTGTGACTGAAATCTGAAAGAACAACAAAATAGTTTTTATTAGGCAGCCTGCCAGGTGGTGCACATGAGCAGAGTTTCATAAAATCTTTATTTTTGCTGGCAGCACTTTAATGACTACAATTAAGTTGCATAGTATACTGAGTAGAGAGAGTTCAATAATTTTTAATCATATTGCTAGTGTTCAATTTAAATAATTTTCATATTGATCTGTAAACATTTTGCATTTTTTCTGTTGTAAATATTTATGTATTTCTCAGCTTATGTTTTTGAGGAAAATATAAATAAAAGATGCATAACACCACTAAGAATAATTTTAGATTTTCCTCATCTCTCAAACACAGATATTGGCGAAAAAATCCACTTTTAAGAGAATAATCCATAGTTTTATAGGCAAATGTACAGTTGCATACATATGAAATCAGCTAACAACAGACACATCCACTGAAAATACATTTTTCAGTATTCAGAATATTATTGATCACACAAACAGACCGAAACTGTACAGAATAGAAAGAAGCAGTGCAACAACTCAGGTAATAAAAAAAACATCCACAAGCACTGACCATTATGACTGAAATTTTATTAGACAGAATATGCTATCTAATTAAAAATATAGGATATTGTCTATTTTTGTCAGCAGCCAGAATATTCAGTAAAAATTTCTTCATGAAAGCTTAACTGAAGTGAGCTGTGAATTCAGCATCCACACAACACTGTCTTTTATATGCACAGACTTTGAACACAGAATTAAAGTTTGCGCAGACATAAATCTGTACTGTGTAGACAAATATTAGTGTCCATAGTAACATTTTTATAGAATAGCGCTACAGTCACTATAATACCACAATATTTTAATTACACTTCCTACAGAATGTATAGTGGTTTCATATTTCCCATGATTGTAGCTTCTATACAAAGCCAGATGCAACAGTGCTTTGTTTCAAGTTAGCATTCTTCAAGCTCTAGTGACTTAATGCTCAAGTGAAAGTAGGCAAATTCTGGTTTAGAATAAACTTTTAGATCGCCATGAATGCCAACCTGTATAAAAAATTTAAATTCTAGTAGTTTTAGAATTGTAGGCTTTTGTCACAAGAAAAGCCGTACTGAGACAGCATTTTCACTGTACAACAGTTTGACTTAAAGTTCTAGCAAGACCGCTGTACCGAGCCTTAGGTATGTGCGTGGTGAGACGGGCGCAGTGCAGGCCAATTGTGGTAGTGGTAGTGTTTTGTTTCCCCACCTCACCGCACCTTCCTAAGGCGCGTTACTGCGGTCCCGGTTGGACTATAATTTTGAAGCTGAACAATGTTGGAAAATATAGTACACCAAACATTTCCAACCAAAAATACAACAGTTATAATGAGAATACCACAAGTTTCCTATTTGTGGTTTGGTGTCCTTGGTTTGTAAGTATGATATGCAATAAAATGACACAGTCATGATTAGCTTAATGATTATAAAACAAATTTCATAGTTATAGACCAACTTACTTAGTTTTCAAATCATGCAAGATCCATTGAACATTTCATAACACAAGTAGAATAAAGTAGATATTTTTCTAGGTTAGATGAACCAAATGTTACTTGAATGTCAAATCACTCGGTTTCTGAATGAATAAGTAACATTATTAACATAAAATATACTCACATCAACTTCACTAACGTCATTTTCTTCGGACAAATTCGGGATGCTCACTTCTCCCTTTACAACGTCTTTGCTACCAGCCAAGGTTCCTTCCCACTTCAGTTTTATGTCCCATTCATAGAAAAATATTAACTTTCCTTTCCTATTATTCGCTGATGCTTCACCGTCCAGCTTCTCCACCTCCGTCACCTTACAATCCACACCATTTTGAGCTATTTTAAAGTTATTCAACAGTTCTTTAAGCCGATCCTTCGACCACGGACCCGCATTTTTCTCCGTCCAGTGCCAGTTGTTCACGTTTGTAGCGTCTGGCCGCTCCTCCACGATCCATCTAGGGTCACCCTCACCCCATTTGGCCATTTTTCAAATATGTAACTAGACACAAGGTCTCAGGATTTACAATCTTGAGAACAGCACACGCGAAAACGAAAAAACAGTCAAAACCGTGACAGTCCAGATTTTTGACACGTCGTGATCAGCAAACTCTTTTGTAACGCTAGATATTGGAACAACGCACGATTACACTTACAAATAAACCGCGTGCTAGTTTAGTTGATTACTAATTCACGTAATTTTCGAGAAAAGTCTCGCATGAAACGAACCATGCCATTACTGTGAATGACAGTTGATGTGTTGCTATATTTTGATTGAACTTACCCATATTATTAGGCCGGCCGCATACGTACGGTTTCCTAATAAGGAATTCAGATTCGGAGACCTGAATGCTCGCCTTACATACAAAATGTTCAACTAGGCGCAGACGTTCGTTTATTTTCCGAATGGGAAAAACAGATGAAGTTCCTTTCAAACACGAGCCGTGTGATCGGGTCAGAAGAACAGAAAATTAAACGTCTCGCGAAATTCCGAATCTGAATTCCTGATCGGAAAACCTAATCAGGAAACCGTACGTATGCGGCCGGCCTTAGGGCCAGTATTTATTCTTGTATTTTAATGGTAAAGTTGGTGAACTAAATAACTTAAATACTGGTACACAATTGCATCTAATCCAACTATACTTGAAGCCGACTACAACTTAGTTTGAAGAAGGCTAAGCACTTGATTGAGTGAATAAGCTACCTACATTTTTTGTTATACCACATAACTAAACATACCTGCTTGACCACTAGCTAAGAGTAAGCAGTAATTATGCTATTAATAATTAAAAACCCAACATCCTCGCAAAATTGGTTTTCCGAGTACCACTTCAGTGAAAAGTAAGTTACTCACAAAACTTTTAATGAGTTTATTCTTTGTTCTATTTTACCCTTCATTAGCGGTATTTGGCGTTATATGGCAACTATTTGACAGTTTCTGCAGGATTCTAGAAAACGGTGCTACCAACATAAAAATACATCCGGCTGTCATAGAAAAAACGTTTCACTTCACGCAGTTTGAATAGAATTTCCTTTTTTCGAAGTCGTCAGGTGAATGTTTCGATCTTCTTACGACTAATAAACTCTAAAGTTTTTTGCTTGACATAATTATTTTGTCAATATTTTAACAATCAGCGCCTACTCCTTTTCAAATACAAAATACTATTTAATACGCAGTTTATTGCTATGAAAATGGTGTAGAGAAAGTCTTGTTTGGCTTGGACCACAGTGGCTTGGACCATTGATAGACGTTGAATGAATGATGATGTCTTCCCAGATATCACCGAGGGACCCGGGTTTTTAAACCGCCCAGAGTGCTCCGTGATTATAACTAACTCGAACTACGTGAGCTTGCGGCCTTCGATTAGTTACCTACATAACCAGTTATAGGTTTATAGGTATCATATAGATTTTCCCTATGTTCTTTTTAATCTACACTAATATTATAAAGAGGAAAGATTTCTTTCTTTGTTTGTTTGCTTGTTCGTTTGAATTGAATAGGCTCCAAAACTACTGGACCTATTTGAAAAATTCTTTCACCATTAGAATCCTGCATTATCCCTGAACATAGGCTACAGAATATTTTCAAAAATTTAGGGATCCCTATGAAAACTTCGATAATGTAACCCAAGGTGTGAAAAAATTCCAAAAAAAATCCTTATAACGCGTACGCTGCAGAAACTATTGACAATAGAGCAAAGTGATGTACTACAGTTTTATAGAGGACATCAATATCTACAAAAAAAAGTCCGCGAGGGGTTAGCATCATCTGCCTAGCCTTTTCCCAACCATATTGAGGTCGGTTTTCAAATCGGAAATCGGTTTCTTCGTTTTATGTAGATACGTCCTTTTTTCTTATGACTGCAGAATAGAACTGAACAAGCGTTTGGATACATCGCAAACATGTTTTCAAACACCCTTTGATTTGTGCACAAAAACCGACACCGATGCCGATCACTGGCAAACACATACAAAAACCGGTCAGTGGGTCATCTTAGGGAGGCAAACACCTATCCACACGTTCGTATCTGTTGTTCGGTGTTCGCTGTTTGCCATTGTTTGCCAAGCATGTGGAGGCGGCTTAAGACTTTAAATTATTCAAATCGGAGCTTTCGTTTAATAGTTACGACGGGTATAATAAATTACTCTAAGTAATAAAAATGTTGCGGTTTGAGCGAAATTCCCTACGTTTAGTCCATTAACAAGTAATTTACAAATTACCCTATTAAGAACCTAGAGGGAAGATGAAGTTCGTGGAGTACCAACTAAACCCGTGCGAACGAAGTCACGGGCGAAGTGCTAGTGAAATTCTTTGAAGTCAAGCAAGACATAATTATTCTGTCTGTCTTACCTACTTTACTACCTACACTACACTAAGCGCCCCTGATAGGTAGATACTTAAATAAAACATGCAATCATTTGCATAGTGATAGTGACCAATTTAGAATTATAACTGTGCATGTATTTGGTACCTAGTGAGACATTTGATTCACCGTTCAAGAGTTGAAAGAAAACTATTCTTCATTGCTTCAACCAATTTAATCCAGATATCTATATCTATACTAATCTATAAAGCTTGTTTATAAGAGTTTGTTTGTTTGCTTGAACGCGCTAATCTCAGGAACTACTGGTTCGATTTGAAAAATTATTTCAGTGTTAGATAGCCCGTTTATTGAGGAAGGCTATTTCTCATCACGCTAAGACCAACAGGAGCGGAGCAGACGAAGTTGCGCGGGTCAACTAGTGTAGATATATTGTTGTTGGTAATTATTCTGTAACGTAGAATTAAAACAACCAAAGTTGATAAGGATCTAGACAAAATATTTCCCAAATTGTCAATGGCTCCACACATACGTACCTACCAAATTTTAGTAGGTAATTTAAATTTTCCAGGATGAAAACCATGTCTTTTGGGGACTAAAAATTGATAGCTTGTTTAAAAAAAAAAAGAAGTTCTTACCTACCTAAGTAAGAAGAACTTCTTTTTTTTTTAATAAACAAACATAAGAGTAGGTAGGTACTTTGAAGTCGTTGTCCGAAGCCAAGGACAAAATTATTTTTCAGTCTCCTAAAGCTGTGTTGTACCAAATGTAGCTCTGCTGGATGCTTCGTAAATATAGGGACCTACCAAATGGTTTAGATTGGTAGGTACTCATATTAGGCCCATGTCTACCTTGAACCAACTTTTATGTTTATATCCAGCAAACTAAATTGTTCCTTTGAAACAATTCACAAAGATAATACTAATGGGGCATAATAACTCCTATTTTGTAACTGTCAAGGCCACACGAATAAATTAAACACACATTATATCAGCTACCATTGATCACCAATTGGTCGAAACTCGTTATCTTAGTGAGCGAGAGAGATAACAAACCGGCCTCGAGAATAAAATAAATCCAGTTCGACTCAGAGTCCGCTCAGCGCAGGCGCGGCCACTTCCATCGCAAATAGTATTAAATAAATTAAAAAAACAATGTTCCCATTACGCCGCGTTGGCAGTAAGGTGTGTGATCAGTGCTTCAATTAAAAATAAATATTGTTCACTATGGCTGGTTGAATATTTGAATAAAGTTCGATTTTTGAAAGTTTAGCCAACTTATGAATATGGAACAAGTTACGCTTTTAAAGTTTGGTATTTAAAAGTAGCCGGTTTTGCAGATCTTGGAGCAATGGCGGGCTCCTGTTGTTGCGACGGGAATGCAGAGGAATTACAGCTCGGAAGTGACTGCTCAGCGACCTTTGTCCGTGCTGACCGAAGACGAACAAACTATGAAAGAAACAAGTGAGTAGTCGGCTTTAGAATCATAAATGGCAAGATCCCTTTATTTTTGCTGGGGTTCTGTATATTTTTTGGTTAATCCGTGATTAAATTTATACTTACTTAATATTATAAATGCGTAAGTAAATCTGTCCGTCTGTTACGCTTTCACGCCTAACTTGTTGAAACGATTTTGATAAAACTTGGCACGCCAGTAAACCATGTCTTGGAATAGGATACTTTTTATCCCGGGAGTATGTTCCCTTGGGATACCTAATAAGTATTCGACATTCGCGCGGGCTGAGCCGCAAGCAGCAGCTAATTAAATCTTTAGTCACTATAATTAACTAAAAAAGCTAATATCGTAAAAGTCAACATTTAATATTGAAACGAGAACAAAGTCCAACAAAGAGCATATTGGAATACCTAGTGAATTCATAGTTAGAATTCTTATCTTCCAAGTTAGCAAATTATTTGAACATTCAGGCCAAAATTCTTTACCTGCTTATGATCTCTAATCTTGTTATTCTATTCAAACCTCATAGATACACACTAGGTATGTTAATAAGGTTTAAACTAATAATCATTATCACTCTGTACCTTTAGGAGTTCGTGATAAGAACGATTACGGTTGATTAAATAATTTTAGCAAAACAAATTATGAAACTTGCCTTGCCTACTTACTATCTTATCAACATTACTATATCCTCGGAAGATATTATGTATCAGCTACATTATCAAAGATAAAAAAATATTAAAGATTCGTAGCATAGGAATTCTGCTTTGTCGTGAAAATTCTTCAGTCATTCTTTTCCTCCCAGCATTTTTGACGACACTGTTGGCGCAGTGGTTGAGCGATTGACTGCTGCACTGCGTGTCGCGGGTTCGATTTCCGCACGGAACAAATATTTGTATGGCCTACAGATAGTTGTTCCGGGTCTGGCTGTTTGTGTATGTGAGATTGTATGTCAGTAAACGCACCCACGATACAGGAGAAATTTCTAGTTTGGGGCAACGCTTTGTTAAAAAAAAAAATCCTGGTTCCAATCAGTCGAGAACTCGAGATTCAGAATAACAATTTCTCGTACCTAGGAAAACCCAACAAACACACCAAAAAATACTTTTAACAAGTACCTACCTAGTTATCTAATGTCAGCATAATTATTTTCCCAGTTCGTACTAATTTTGCTGTTTTAATAATTTTAAAAAAATATAAAACAAAGTCGCTTTTGCCCTTCTCTATGCTTAAATCTTTTATACTACGCAACGGATTTTAATTCGTGTGATTCAAGAGGAAGGTTTATAATTCGTCGTAGGGAATATGCATGAAAAAATATTTTTATTTATACAGTTTATTCTAAAAATATACAAAAATATAATACTAACAGTGAAAATAGATTCAAATTGACGTCAAAATTCATATCGGACTTCTCTTTCTAATTGTAATCTTTGAAGCTTTATAACTTCATAGCTGATGAAGGTATTTATAAAATAATTTCTTGATTGTTTACTAGAGCTAATAAGCATGTCATTTTGCAAATAAAAAAATTGCATGCATATTCCCTATTCCTACGGGAACGAGAGAAATGGGATATGAGCGTACGAAGTAGCGGGTAAAAGCTTATATTTTTTGTACCTAGTAGTACCTAAGCGTCATGCAAACGCAAATAAACCCTTTTTCTTGACTAAAATAGTAACCTTAAGTAAACAAATAAATAAGTAAGTCACCAGAAGACTGCTGCGTTGACGTCGTGTTTACGTGCAATACGAAAACAACCAAATTAACCTAAAAATAGGTATTAATCAGGGATGTTATGGAGCTCCGTAGCCGTAACCGAAACTATCGGATATCCGAAATAAAAATATATTCGTTTCACTAGTTTCGGATAGTTTCGTATAAGGGCGGAGTCTAAATAAAACGACATGTTTCGTTACTTACCTATACGAGGCATGCCTTTTAAGTTTTGTCGTTTGAAGAAAAAAACACTACTAGAACCTTATAGTACTTTTTATTGTTTTTCAAAGTATTCACCACGTAGCTTACACTTTTCCATTCGCTCAAACCAGTTATTATAACATTTATTTCACTCTAAAGTGGGGATGTTCAAAATGGCTGACTTGAAAGCGTCGACTGCTTCTTCACCGGACTGGAACCTTTGACCACGAAGACTTTTCTTAATTTGAGGAAATGTAAAGAAATCGTTAGGGCTTAGGTCAAGACTGTATGGAGGATGGTCAAGAATTTCTACTTTTGCCTGCTTCAAAATACTCAATCGTTTGACGAGCGCTGTGTGAGCTTGCGTTGTCGTGGTGCAGGATGATGCGTCTCTTTGAGTTAGATTTTTGAAGTTCGGCGATGACTTGTGGTAAACAAACTGTGGTATACCACTCTGCGTTAACCGTTCTACGATCTTCAAGTGCAATAGTCGCAACATGGCCGGTTTTTCCAACGAACGTGGCCACCATCTTCTTTGAGGTGCTTCGAGAACGAACAACTTTAGTCGGCTTTGGCTCGTCTTGATAGACCCAGATTGTAGATTGTTGTTTGGAATCAGGATCGTAGGCATAGATCCAAGATTCGTTACCACTGACGTGACGTGATTTGACTCTCCTCGGTTGAACCTTTGCAGAGTTTTCTTACACCATCTGACGCGGGCCGCCTTGTGATCGTCGGAAAGCAGATGCGGTATCCAACGGCAAACTAGCTTTCTTACACCAAGCGCTTCGTGCAAGATCTTCTGAATGGTTGTCCCTGAGATGCCTAATAGAGCCTCTATCTCTCGATACGTCACATGATGATCTTCGAGAATTAGTTGTCTCACAGCAATGATTTTATCTTCAGTGAAGGCGGATTTTGGGCGTCCTTCGCGAGATTCGTCAATAACACTAGTATGTCCACGCTGGAATTCTAAATACCAGCGTCCGACAGTCCGCAAACATGGGGCTTCAGGTCTCTTCTAAAGTTGAAGAAAATTATTGCACGAACGAAAAAGAATCTTTCTAAGGAAAATTCCTTAGAAATATTCTTTTTCGTACTTAACCTGAAAGATTCCAATCGACACTGTGACAAAACAATAGCATTAATCCTAATACTTTCAACTGTTTTGAGATTCAAAATTTAAACACATTCGAATATAGAACAGTTCCAAATTCAAAATTGCCGGGAAATATGGAAACGACAGAACTTAAAAGGCATGCCTAGTATGTCTGATTACAATACCAAATGATAACCTAGACTAGATAAAACCTATAAATAAAACCAAATTATTACGTACCATTTGTGTTTATATTTTACTTCAATCTAATATCCGTAACCGAAACTATCCAAAACTAACGGATTATCCGAAATAATTACATATCCGTAACCGTATCCGAAACCGATATAATTTTAATCCTATATCCATATCCCTCTCCAGAACCGAAATATCATATCCATAACATCCCTGGTATTCATCTGTAGGTACTTTTCCAAAAACTTTTTACAAAAAAATATAACCGACTTCCAAACAAAACACTACAAAGTATAAAATAACCTTAATTACGGAAGTCGATGTTTTTTGTTTTGTTTTTTTAACACCGACTTCCGAAATTAAGGTTATTTTATACTTTGTAGTGTTTTGTTTAGAAGTCGGTTATTTATTTTGTACAAAGTTTTTTATTTTTCACTTTGAAGTTGTGTTACTTGGACAGTTGGACGACGTCTTCGTCTACGCAGAAATTGAAATGAGCAAATATGCTCATAAAATAAAAACTACTGAAACAAACTGAATTAAATTTTTACGGAACCAAATATCAAGTATACTGCATCGAACTAAAAAACGATCAAGTGCGAGTTGGACTCGCACACGAAGGTTTCCGTAGATACTATAAACCTTGATTAATATTATTTGTTGTTATTGCGGCAATAGAAATACACAATCTGTGAAAATTTCAACTGTCTACCTATTATGGTTCTTGAGATACAGCCCGCTGACAGACAGACGGACGGATGGACGGACGGATGGACGGACGGACGGACGGATGGACGGACAGCGGAGGCTTAGTAATATCCGTTGAATACCCTTTGGATACGGAACCCTAAAAAGAATCAGATCGGATCAGAAACCTCAGAGTAATCGGTGTATCGGTATAAATTTAAAAAAAAACACCCACTGAATTGAGAACCTTCTCCTTTTTTGGAAGTCGTTAAAAATACCTACCTAGTGAAGATTTCATAATAACACAGCAATAATGGAGTAACAGTTGCATCATAATAATTAATAAACTATGTAACGAGATAACAATAATTATGTATTTATTTTCTTATCTGAAGTTGGTCCATTTATCAACGTCATTCGTTTGGGTCAGATTCGTCCCATTTTCTACGATCACAAATAAATGAAATAAGTTAATTTTCCACGACTTTAGGGATCCGTACCCGTAGGGTGAGCAATAAAATAGGGTTTCATTGCTCACCCTACGGGTACCTATAAATAAACAAAATAAAAAAAAAATAACCGTCTGTCTGTCAGCGGGGTGTAGATATCTCAAGAACCGTAATAGGTAGACTGTTGAAATTTACACAGATTGTGTATTTCTATTGCCGTTATAACAACCAATAAAAAAAATATATAATTAAAGGCGGCTTTTATAAAAGAAACGTGTTTTCTTCGGTTATGGTACGGAACCCATCGTGTGAGAGTCCGACTCGCACTTAGGTATTTCGGTCTGCTGCTGTACCTTTAGGTAGTTAAAAAGGTGATGTTGGTTTGAAAATTCTTCGCTGAGCGATCTCAAAACCGAATGGCTAAAAGTGGTTCCCTATCAACTCAGCCTGTCCCAGTCTGCAGCTCGACAATGACCTCTCTCAAACTGCGCTACAGCAACCCAACCGTCCTCCGCCTTCCGCATCCAGTCTGTCCTAACAACTACTTAAAAGTATAATAATACTAGTTGAAACGCGCAACTTCGTCTGCTCCGCTCCTATTGGTCTTAGCGTGATGGACCCCAACAGTTAACACACAACCTTACACTCTATACAACAAACTCACACAATGAATCACAAACACAACTCCTTTCATAATCTACACTAATATTATAAAGAGGAAAGGTTTGTTTGTTTGTTTGAATTGAATAGGCTCCGAAACTACTGGACCGATTTGAAAAATTCTTTTAGCATTGGATAGCTACATTATCAGGGAGTAACATAGGCTATTTATTATCCTCGTACTCCCACGGGTACGGGAACTACGCGGGTGAAACCACGTGACGTCCACTAGTCTATACTTCTATATCTATACTAATATTATAAAGAAGAAAGATTTGTTTGTTTGTTTGAATTGAATAGGCTCCGAAACTACTGGACCGATTTGAAAAATTCTTTTAGCATTGGATAGCTACATTATCAGGGAGTAACATAGGCTATATATTATCTCCGTACTCCCACGGGAACGGGAACTACGCGGGTGAAACCGCGTGACGTCCACTAGTGTAATTTTACACCCATTCACATCTTAGTATTCCTGGTTGCCTATTGTCAGTAGTAGGTAGGTACGTAAGTAATTAGACATTGTAAAACGGTGTGGAGACCTAGTGACCTGAAACACAGGCCATTGGCCTAGCTTAGGCAGCAGTCCCCACAATATTTTCAGTGTTGTACCTACTACTTGGCAATTAATATATGTAATTTTTTCTGTAAATATTGTGGTGAAAATAAATAAACGTAATATAGCCTATAGCCTTCCTCGATAAATGGGCTATCTAACACTGAAAGATTTTTTTAAATCGGACCAGAGTTCCTGAGATCTCTTCAGCTTTATATATTAAGTATAGATGTAGGTTCCTAAACGCGCCATTTAAAATGCAGGTATAGGTACCTACCTAGCTACTAGGTCGGCTTTCAGTCTAATTGCTGCATGCAGTTAGACTGGAAGCCGACCTCAATATAAATAGTTGGGAAAAGACTAAGGCCACGGTTGAACCAACACATTTTGAGAAAAAATAATTTTGGGAAAACAGCTTAAAGCTCGGTCTAATACGATCTAAAGCTGTCGAAAAGAACTATATATAATAGATTTAATAACGGCATGCGGCATTATAGTAAGGGTTACTCAAATCTTGAAACAAGAATGTTAACTAACAAAAGCTTTTGAAACTACGAATTTTTAAGCTTTTAAAGCTACACGTCAGAAGGCGAGGCCGAGCCAAATGCCGGATTCACACGCTTGGCACACTTGAAACCTCCACAAAGGTCTAATTAAATTTAGAATTACAAATATTACCATCCACATGCTTGCGCGAGCGCTAGTATGCTCTGAACATGACCAGCATGACGGACATCGAGCTAGTTGTAACGATTTGTTGAGGTTTGGCAAGCGAATAGATCCAGCTAAAAAGCCTAGAGCCCTAGACTTTAGCTTTCATAATGAGTGAAACGTAAAACAGCTAGATGGCGTTGCGAACGATCAGTCTGGGGAAGGCTAGCTGGTTATTGCAATGCGGCAACTGCGTCAGTAGCAGTGAGTCCTAGCACTGTTACAGATGCTAAGATTCACTTCTACCGCATAAGAACCTACGCATATATGCCTTTGGCATCCAATGTATAACCAAGGTGTGTCCATGTCAAAACTGGATTCTATTATGGGAATGTTATTGCTCTTTTGAGTCAGGCTAAATCTTAAAAATGCAAATATGCTGCATCAGTGTGAAACTACACTTGCGCGTGAAATATCGATCCTCCCCGTGAGGCAGGTCAACGGCATGATAAAGTAGGTAAAAGTAAAAATAGTAATGTGCTAGGTTCAATATTGTCTGATAGAAGGACACGTTGGGTTTCTTTAACATTTTTAGGGTTCCGAAAAAAAAGGGACCCTTATAGGATCACTCGGGTTTTCTCCGGATCCACTGGACCGATTCTGTTGAAATTTGGTACACATATGGACTTCTATGACCCAAACACGGACGCGTTACGTAAATTATTATTTTTTTAGTATGGGATCACTTTTGGGGGTCAAACTAGAAAATTAAAAAAAAAGTTTTTTGAACAATATCGTGTGACTTATCAAATGAAAAGGCTTACTGAGAGGGTATTAATTATATTTTTTTTATAATTTTAAAATAAATAGTTTTGAAGTTATTCAAGAAATTAGACGAAAAATGACCATTCCCCCCTTATCTCCGAAACTACTGAGCCTACAATTTTGAAAAAAAATGGAGATAATAAATCTTTACCTAAAGATTACAGGAAAACCTATTAGAAGTCTGCAGTTTTAAAATAACATGTTAAAAGAAATTAATTCGTTCGGAACCCTTTGCACGCGAGTCCGACTCGCACTTGGCCAGTTTTTTTAACAGTCAATGTTTTTGCGAACTTTAAATCAAAGCCAGTTTGAAGTGATTTTTTTAAATGTGTTGTGCACTATAAAACGAACGGATATAGGCAAAATACTCCCATTAAATCTGCATTGCCACCCTTTGCCCTTAGTGCAACTTCCATCTTGTTTTCCATCGACCCAGTGTTTTTACGAATTTATGTGGTAAGTATAATTCCTGGTTTTTAAAGCCTGAGTTTTAGCCCTAACGCGTATTTTGAGTTCATCCTATAGATATTCAATAGTATTAAGATTAGGGTTCCTTCCTACAGAGTGGGATGATTTTTGGATATGCTATGCTACATCTCTACCTACTCCCTAAATCCTAATATTCGCTTAGCAATTTAATAAATGTATTGTGTAGGGAATTACACATCACCCGAACGAGCCATGCCTTTCATAAGTAATCTACACTATATATTATATTATATTACATAATATTATTTGTTTGTTTGTTTGAAATGAATAGGCTCCGAAACTACTGGACCGATTTGAAAAATTCTTTCAGCAATGGATAACTACATTATCAGGGAGTAACATAGGCTATATATTTTATCTCCGTGCTCCCACGGGAACGGGAGCTACGCGGGCGAAACCGCGTGACGTCCACTAGTGATTCTATAAAATATCAGTTTATGGTATAGGTATATGGTAGATCGGGTTGAAAGAAAGAGCTATTTTAAATTTTCTATAGAAAGTGACAAAAAACCCGGATCCGGTACATGCCTACCCAAGTCTTTAAATCTTATTCTGTTGATTGTCATTACATCTCTCAATGGCTAACTATAATTAAGTTTGCTAAGTAATATTACATAATTTAAAAAATGCTTCCTCTCTCTTACTTATCTTGCTGTGCCCGACAGGTCCACATGAACTAAACTTGTTTTTACCACCTAAGAATACATGTGGAATGCAATAAAGATATTGAGTATTCAGTGCGAGTCGGACTTTCACCCGAAGGGTTCCGTACCATAAACCGGAAAAACACGTTTCTTGTATGGGTTTTCATTTTTTTTCTTTATTTTTAATTTACTTTAATTATTATTTGTTGTTATAGCGGCAATAGAAATAATACATACTGAAAATTTCAACTGTCCACCTATTACGGTTCTTGAGATACAGCCCGCTAACAAACAGACGGACAGTCTGTCAGCGAGGGCTTAATAATAGGTTTCCGTAGGTTACCCTCTCTAAACTCTTTTTCGAAAATATAGTATGAAATACTGTGAACAGTAAAGAAGCCATCAGCCCCAGCGTCGTAGCAATGCGGATATCTGCCACAGCGCTACCAGTAACCTTCAGGGGGGCACACTGTGCAGAGGCACATGCCTGTTGGCCGCTGGGTCACAAGCACATTACACTTTTTTTTTTAAATAAAACATTGCCCTACACAGTAATATATTATCTGTGCCCACACTAAGAATTTCTCCTGTATCGTGGGTGCGTTTACAAACATAAACTCACATAGGTACACAAACAACCCGACTCGGAACAACTATCTGTAGGCCATACAAATCCTTACTTTAATATTATAAATGCGAAAGTAACTCTGTCTGTCTGTCTGTCGCGCTTTCACGCCAAAACTACTGAACCGATTTAAATGAAATTTGGTACACAGATAGTCTAGAACCTGAGAAAGGACATAGACTACTTTTTATCCCGGGAGTATATTCCCTAGGGACCACGCGGGCGAAGCCGCTGGCAGAAGCTATTATTGTATAAATATGAATCGAACCCGCGACACACAGCGCAGCAGCCAATCTCAACCACTGAGCAGCCGTGTCGTCAAAACATTAGGCTTATGCAAACAAAATGACTTAAATTAATCTATAAGAGCACCTACCGAAGGAATATTAAGAATTAAGGGGCACAAAATTCCAATCTTGCCAGAGGCGCTCGTAACTCCAGCTACGACGCTGATCAGCCCATCAAACTGAGAGGGCCTTTCCACGCTACGCATGCAAACATCCTCAAGCAAGTTAGGGACCAGTGGCGTAGCTATAGTCTCAAAAGGGCCATGTATGAAACATTGTTGGGGGTATTGTTTTTAGGGGTATTGTTTTTTTAACAATATAGGCCCTACTAGCTAAAAATAAAAAAAAAATAAAAAAATAAAATAAAAATAATTTATTTCAGACAAAAAGTTCATATATAGGCAAGGTGGTTAGTAACAGAATTTTGCTTATAACAAATGTTAGTAATTAAAAAAATAAAAAGAAGAAACTAAACACCGTAAAAAAAGATAAAGGTAAAAGATTATGCGTGCTCTTGTAGTCTTGGGGCCACGTACGGCGGGAGCTACGCCCCTGTTAGGGTCCCTGAGGTTTATCAGATTTACACCTAATATTTAAGCTCTTAGAGTCTTTATTTATACTCCAATAAGATCGATCTATCAAAAATAATAATTGTTCAGATAAGTGTGTTTGTAATTACGACGCGTGTGCGACGTTAAGGAAATAGAAAAACATGTTATTTCGTAACAACAGTTTGAAAATAACATGTTGTTTATATCAATAACAATATAAACTAGTTGTTGTAGCCAATGATGTAATCACAATCGTGTTTTGGTTACGCAACTGCAACAAGAAAGGGCAGAAAGCCGATCTTATGTTAAGTACCTACCTATCTTCATAAGATCGGCTTTGTCTGTGACAAAACTGCTTCACAGTCGCACTCAGGTGCTTGAATGCTATTTTAATATTGTTTGTCCACTTCGAAAAGTATGTGCGTGTGGTGTGAGGGCCACTTGTTAAAACTCTTTGAAAATGTGCTAAGGATTTAGTGAACATTCCCAAAGAATTGTGAAAGTTGGAATCAGAATTTGTGAAAGTCAAATGTCAAAAAAATTGCGAAATATGGACTCTGAAGTTGGGCCCTTAATTCTCACATAGAGGATTGAGGGCCCACCTTTTTCAGAAATAGTGTACCAAATTTCATTTAAATCGGAGCCTGAGAAAAAACATAGACAACTTTTTATTCTGGGAGTAGGTATGCTTCCTATGGACCACGCGGGCAAAGCCGCTGGCAGAAGCTAGCTTTTTTATATTTTTTTTTTGTAATATTTCATTGAAATATTTAAAAATGTAATTTATAGGAATATGATGTGAATAAAGGAATTTATTAAAAGAAAATAAAATAACAAATTGTGTGTTACACAGGAGCGTTCATTTTTTTCAAAGACTTCTTGTACTAGACTAATGCCATCAATAGTCCTTAGGTAATAGAGCTCTTAGAGAATAAGTAACAAGAAGATTTCTCAAACTAGAGCATGACTCTTGACAACTCTACCTCAATCGTAGGTTTTTTTTAAATTTGTGATGGGTTTGTTCTTAACTCTAGTCTAGGTCAGAGATGACAGAGACAAAGTCTACGATGGAGCGAACTTACCCAGAAGGAGCCATTAGGACGTGCCAATGCGATCAAGATTACGCTGAGGAAAAGGGATAGTGTTTTGCGTCTTGTATAACTCTGTCTCCTTCACACACCTTATACACGATCGTTTTAAGACGTCATAGTAGGCCAGCTGTTCACTCTAAATTTGAAGACATTAGGGTTGTAAGCGTTTGGAAACACAGCCGCAGGCAGAGTAGGTACGTAAGAGGCGCTTAACAACACCTATAGTCTGATTTTAATCTAGGTACAAGATTAAGCATTTACTCGTGCCATTATGTTACATTAATCACAATATCCGACCTACCCTCGAACACGATGACGTAAACAATACACTGTGTGTCAATATCATCGGACGATAATTCCAAACGTCTGAAATCGCATAAATACTTGGCAACAGCGCGGCGAAGATAAACATTAATGTTTGTGAACGAGTGTCTGATAAGATGTAAGAAGCGGCGATAAAATTCGTGGGTGTTAGGTTAAATATAATTCTGTTTTAAATATGAAGAAGCTTGTACAACATGGATAATGAATTAAAAATGCGCTAGCCAAGTGACACACCCATTTCTACAAAAGCCAATAAATAGAAGGTAGAGATAGAAACACATCCATCAGATTGGATCGTAATATAGCGCAAGTCCGATCCTGCATGGAGTATTGTAGCCACTTTTGGGATGGCTCAGTTAAGTATCAGCTTGCCGCGCTTGACTCGGTGGAACGCAGAGCTAAGAGCCTCATCGGTGACGAAAAACTGGTGGATGCCAAGCTACATAGCTTGGCTCATCGCCGTAAGGTTGCCTGCTTGTCGGTCTTCTACAGATTGTACTTCAGTGAGTGTGCCCAAGAACTCCACGACCTCATACGACAGGCCCCCTTCTACCATCGGACACCCACACGCACTGCATCTTTCCATCCCTACCTTGTTAATATTCCACCAATTCGCACTAAACGTTTCCAAACGTCTTTTATAATGCGCACAGCAAAGGAGTGGAACTCTCTGCCTGCGTCTGTGTTTCCAAACGCTTACAACCCTAATCTCTTCAAAGTTAGAGTGAACAGGCTCCTTCTGGGTAAGTTCGCTCCATCGTAGACTTTGTCTCTGTCATCTCTGACCTAGACTAGAGTCAAGAGCAAACCCATCACAAATAAAAAAAAGCAATAAGGGTGCGTCTCCACCAGAGATGTACGAGGATACGTATCGAAGGATGAACCATTAGAATCGCTTGCTCTGAGCAAGGTTGGTATGTTCCTCACGGATGTAATCCAGCGTCCAATCCAATCTTGCTTGTTGTCATCCGTATAGACGGCAGATGCAATCTAAATTCATACAAAATTGGCGGATGGAAACCAAGCTCCCACCAAGGTCACCTTGGATTGGACATTGGATTACATCCGTGTGGAACGTGCTTTAGCTTCCTATTCCTACGATAACTAGAGATTCAGCAATAGACAGACTCCCATCCCCAGCTCTTTAAACGAGTTTTGTTGCCAACAGACTTTCGGCTATCTGGTCTTTATGCTGACCTGCTGGGAAGAATCTACAGTTTGGTTTGGTAAAGTCATCTGCAGTAATGCCATCTTTTTCATTGCATGCAGACAGGGCTCTCACTGATGGCACAGGTCTCTCACTTATGGCACAGGTCTCTCACTTTTATTTTTACCCTTCTTTTCGTTCGCCTTCTGCCATAACGAGGCAGAAAAATGTTCATTAGCGGAGCTTAGTGTTATCATTGTTCCCCTTTTCTAAACCCGCGGTATTCTAAATCTGTTGATACAGCTATATAAACACAATGTACACTAGAGTTCATGATACAGGCGTAGAACAAATATACACTCATCGTTTTGTTATTATGTACATGAGTTTATTCTGCACGCGAGCGCGCCGCCGTACAGTAGCATAGCATTTTAGCGTCGGTCGACTACATAGCAACAGCGGCATGACATGTTTTTAAAACAGGCATGCCACATGGTAGTGTATTTGTATTGACGCAAATGCTGCATCGTTAGCTATAAATAATGTAGCTACTACTGATAATGCATTTTACAACCAAACATCTATCACCTATCTGCATGTAGGTGCCTAATCAATACTTGGGCTTCTGTCAAACATAATCCAAAGTCGTAACTAAGATATTGGTACATAAGTACAAGGTGCCACTATCTTACCTGCTGATTGTCATAGTTTGTAGCCACTTAAATCATCGGTAGAATTTATTTGATATGATAATGGTAACAGCCACAATCAAACCTGTCGAGATAGGTAGAGAAAATACCTAAAGAGAACTTTTTCGATAGGTAGATAATTTATTTATGTTAGGTGTTTAAAGGCTACCTATGATAAACAATGTGGACGTCACGCGGTTTCACCCGCGTTTTTCCCGTTCCCGTGGGAGTACGGGGATAATATATAGCCTATGTTACTCCCTGATAATGTACCTATCCAATGCTAAAACAAATTTTCAAATCGGTCCAGTAGTTTCGGAGCCTATTCAATAGAAACAAACAAACAAATCTTTCTTCTTTATAATATTAGTACCTATAGAAGTATAGACATAGCTTTTTAAAACGAGACACCACAGAGGCAATAATAAGTATTTCAATCAATACATCACTCTATTTAGCCAACAAGCTTAACTTGAGATACGTCTCCAGTAGTCTCCTCTTTTCTCTAACTGTTATGTACAACAGTAAGAAAACGACCTCATCAACTCGAAAAGTCAAGCTAAGACTAAGAGTTTCCTAGCCTGAGCTCAATAGTCACAAGTCTTCACAAGTATTGAGAAACCGAAAGATCTTCGGAGGGGAGGTGCCTACGAAACTAAATTGTGCAGTCATGTATCCTTGCTCTAAAACACTTATTTTTCCTCATTACAGTCAGAAAACTGGCAACAGAACAGATTGCTCCACTAGTCAAGAAAATGGAAGACGAACACCGCATCGATGACGGCATCAGACAGCTGCTTTTTGACAATGGCGTGAGTATCAATCTACCTAACAAAAAATCTCTTACTGACTTCATTGCCGCATGCCAAACAGGCTGTGAGTCTGTGACCTTGTAGTCCGAAGTGGTGCTCCGGAAAAACACGTGCTGAGCCGATGGTACACCACGAAGGAAATGGCGGGACGCAGTCTGGATGCCTTTAGGACAGCAAGAAGTTGTGCAGAGGTAGTAGATGACCGAACAGAAGATGAACAACCGATAGGAGTGGTGGAAAGACTTTACTTATCATAATTTCTGCCAAAAGACGTTCATTGCTGGACATAGGCCTCCCCCAAATGTCGCCACATCGACAGGTCCAATGCTTTTCATATCCAACGGCAACCCTACTTAGCAGATTTTAGCTGTGATATAGAAGAAGAGTTTAAAAACGTCTATACATGTGCCGTTTATCGAACAATAAACGCTCCATGCAATTATCCAAATAATGATAATATTGAGCGCTACGAAGAGGCAATAAACTCGCTGATATCCTTTATTTAAAGATATCAGTTTGACTTTCAAATGAACGTAGTCGACTGTTTGGTATAATCATGTTTGTTAGGGCCTGTTTTATCTTACACGAATTGATAAAAGTGGCTTGGTGGGTTTGCAAAATACTTAGCCCTCCTTTTAGCTAGATGTAGTAAGCAAGGGTAGATTATTTAATACAGAGCCACTTTACTCCAGTCATGCATTAGTCCCAATTAAATAGGCTGTTGGTTTTTGCCAATAAACGATCGCAAAAACTGCAGTGCTATTCTATAAATAACTATTTCGATATCGAGCTTCACCTGAGTGACAAAGGTCACTAAGTGAGCCTACCTCACCGCGGATTCCGCTGTCGAGACACGAACATGTTGACAGAATAGCACTACTGAAATCATTCACACTTTTCCCTGAATAGAGTTTTTTCGGAAAGATTTGAATAAGTTTAAAACCAGTTTAGCACGTTCAGCAGTTTCGCTTGCGATTCTAGGCACATTCGACTCTCGCTGGGCGATTCCCGGTCAACGTAGGCGCGGGCCTGCGGACGGCGAGCATTGGGTGGCCGTCTAAACCAGGCCCGGGTCGACGGCGCTGTGTTCCACGCGCACCTCAAAGAGCTGTCGGCATAGAAGACGGGGCCCGCTAGGGCCAGTGCCTGCCGGGGTTGTGGAATCTGTTCGAAAGAGTCACCGCGGCCCAGGAACACGGATGGGTTTTAGTCAGTAAGAGTCTGACACTCCCTTCTTTCTGCTTCACCCAGAGCGGGAGGAGACATTTGATGATTTAAAAAAAGGCACATAGGTACGACTCTAGCTGTTCCTCATGGAGGTCCTTCGCCTTGAGGTCGAGGGGTATGTCAGACTTCTACTGCTTGAACCACCCCGTGTTTCCTAGTAAACTTGCACCGGGGTCTACACAAGCACTTAAGCAATATTCAACGCAGCCCCCTATTGCCAGCAGAATAGCTGCCTAGCTTTACTTTGGCTCACAATCTCAACTTGACTTCCACAGCTGATGGGCATCGAAACCCCCACTGAGTACAGCGGCTCCGGCTGCGGGTTCCTCACGATGATGCTGGTGGTGGAGGAGCTGTCCCGGGTGGACCCTGCCGTGGCTGCCTATGTGGACATCCACAACACCCTAGTCAACTCACTGTTCATGAAGCTGGGCACTGAGGAACAGAAGCAGAAGTACTTGACCAAGCTCTGCACTGAATACGTAAGTGGTCTTTCTTATGTTCTGGTATACGAATGAAAATCTTGATGGTTTCGTCTGATTTATAGTTCAGAAACGGCAGATTCGGTCGACACATCGCACCTTCGGTACAACAAACAAGAGAACAATTTTCACGTCATATAGATTCATCACCAACGATCTAGATGCTTACCTAGGTAGTTTTTCTGCTCAGGACAATTCTGATGTCGCCACAATCCTTTTTGCTCTGCTAAAGGCAACCTAGGTCTCAGTTATCCATGCAGAAACCCAGTTGCCTACTTATTTACGAACCTCCTTTTACACAAAAATTGGGTCATAGTTCCATGTTTATGAGGACGTCTTATAAGATTCTTCATCATAATTCAATCAAATTGAATCAAGCAGTCCATTACAGTTCTCTTCAATCACGGATATTAACCGAATCGCGGGTTAGTTTCATTCAACTGCTACCAACCATTCTACATCTAACCTGCCTTCTGTTTCCAGGCCGGTAGTTTCTGCCTCACTGAGCCAAGCTCAGGGTCCGACGCCTTCGCCCTAAAGACCGTGGCCAAGAAAGATGGCGACCACTACGTCATCAGCGGCTCCAAGATGTGGATCTCCAACTCTGATGTCGCTGGAGTGTTCCTCGTTATGGCTAACGCTGACCCGTCAAAGGTAAGAGAAGAACTAAAATTATTTATGTACGTAGGTATCTACAAAACATTTGACCAGAAGGGCCAAAATTCGTAGAGGTCTTTGTCGAGGAGTTCGTTTGGGGACTCCATTAATTGACTCGCTTTCCACCTGGCGAAATTGAAAGAAGAGGGAGCCTAAAAGGATAGGTAACCGCCAAAACGTATCCGCAATTCAGGCCAGTTGATGCAGGGGTTCAGCTGTCAATCAGCGCTTTTTAAAGCCTTTGAAAGAGAAGAAAATAAAGAAGCGTTCATTTGCGCCAAGTACGACACAACCCAAAAAAAAAACTAGTCTGTATTATAAATAATACAAGACGGGAAGATATCCTTGACCTTTGTGGTATAATTTAAACTCCTCCTTCCCCCCCCCCCCTTCCTCCTTCCATTTCTCTTCTCCTTTTTCCTCCTCCTCCTTTCTTTTTATTTGAACTCTTTTTTTTTTCTTTGTGGTTTTTTCTTTTGTAGGTCAAACATAGCCTAAGATCCTGTCCAAAATGCACGAGGTTCTCAAATACTTATTAAACCCACAACCCTAACCGTTCCAGGGCTACAAAGGCATCACGTGCTTCATCGTAGAGCGCGACACGCCCGGCCTGTCCGTGGCCAAGCCCGAGAACAAGCTCGGCATCCGCGCGTCCGGCACCTGCATGGTGCACTTCGACAACGTGCGAGTGCACGAGAGCAGCATCCTTGGGGAGTATGGGAAGGGGTATGTATTGGAATATCTGCTTTATTTTCTTAAGTCTTGGGTCGCTTTTAGAACTAATGACATATAATTCTGATAAGAGTTCTCAAAGCTGGTCCCTATGTTACATTTAACACTAGTTTAGGGATCAGGGGTTCGAATTTTACACTTCGATAACGCCAGGGTGCATGAGAGCAGCATGCTTGGATTGCTCTCATGCACCCTGGCGTTGAGAAGGGGTACTTTCCTTAAGACTTATATAATTCTGATGTGAGTCCTTAAGTTGGGGAAGGTTCTGGTGCCCTCAATAAGCTCTTATGTTGTCGATTAATAAGGCCTGAGTTTTGCTAAAGCGCATTTGTAAAATTTTATGACCCCGTAAAAATTAAAATCTTTCTACCCGGTTCACAACTTTGTCCGGCGCACCCAGAATGGACTTACAGCCCTTTCCAAGATAACTAAGACAAAGGGCCAGCTTCTGAATTGAGTAGGTACCTATTTGGAAATAAGGAGGTATGAAAGCCTACTAAGACTTGCAAAAGTTTAACAGGTTATCAGGCTAAGTAATGTTTGAAAAATACCCAACTTCAAATTAATACAGCATTCAAAGATTTTGTAATTACTATTCATTTGATCAAAATGAGCTATATGCTAACCTCGTTTAGCCCTGTACCTTCTTAATAACAGGAGATTAGGTGGCCTCAATTTTTTAAGCTTTGAAAGGAGTATAGTTACCAGCCAGATATTTATTTCCTTCTTTCTTATCTCGCCAGTTATAAATACGCAGCGGGTTTCCTGAACGAGGGCCGCATCGGCATCGCGTCGCAGATGGTCGGTCTGTGCCAGGGCTGCATGGATGCCACCATCCCTTACACGCTCGAGAGGAAACAGTTCGGAAAAAGCATCTACTCTTTCCAGGTAAGAACAAAATAAGATAATAGGTACAGTGGTATCCAACTGATAAGGCGCGTCGTGAATCTTCGTTCGCACAGAAAAGAAAGTATAGCCCCGAAGATTAACGAGAAAGCAAACTTAAAATCAACCTTATTTCACTACAATAAGGTTCATAATACACTGCAGCTATTAGTTCCGTCTCACTCGCGCGTCACGTGCATGCCACGCGGCGCGCGCTAACATGGCGGCAGCTGCCGACCAATAGCGGTACAGGAAAAAGAAGCGCGTTGCGTAGAGCGTGCCGATTGGTCAATAGCATTTCCCGCGCTTTGAAAATTCATCTTCTGCGCAAGTACATCGGTAAGCCATATCAGTTGGGTACTACTGTACCTATCTATTTACCCAAAAAAAAAGCAAAGGCTAGGGCTTTGCATATTCCAGGAGTCAGAAATGCTGAATCCACACCCTCATTGAATAATAAAAATTAGTCACATACCAAATGCGAAAAGGGCTAGCTCCATCTCTTTTTTTTCCAACTGCTTCACTGATTACTTTAAGCCTTCCCTATACAGCCCGAGCCATATTAGCTCCAGCCGCTCCAATTTTTGCCCTAGAGCCAAAAATCGGTTAAAATAGGTCACTCCCGGTGACAACTACCTCCCTTTCACTTACGGTGCCGAGTCCAAAAGTTAAGCCAAAATATTCCATTTCCTTCCAGGGTATCAGCTACCAGATCGCCCACCTGCAGACCCAGCTGGAAGCCGCTCGTCTGCTCACCTACAACGCGGCCAGGCTCAAGGAGAACGGCCTAGACTTCGTCAAGGAGGCTGCCATGGCTAAATATTATGCTTCAGGTACCCACCACATATTAGCTTAGACTATAGTCACTAAGAGTCAAAAACGTGGCGGTCATGAAACGTGCGTAGGACAGCGGATGTAGCAAGTGTTTTGTCATCTCACTCTTAAATTCAATAATCCAGCCTGTAAACGTTCTTGGCGTTCTATATAGAAGCTCCAGATGGAACCAATAGCATGATCCACATACACACATTACCTGCAACCATTTAGGCGCCGGCAGGACCATTTTCAGGGGAGTGCATCTTCAAAACCTCGCCTCGAATAGGCCCAGAACTAAAGAACACGGATACAAGATCAAACACAAGGGAGCTCGAATTACCTCGCCTCAGATTTGCTAGGTTTCTTTTACTACAACCCGCTTGTCTACATTTTTTTTATATCTTCATGATTTCGTATGTTTTATTGAAAGCCAGGAGGTTGCAAGTGCACCCCCCTCCCTAGCTATGTTAGCTATGAATGGGACACTACCTACGTAGTAGGCTACATGACATATTTTGGGATGTTGCCGCCCAGTTACACCAAAATACCGATTATGTACCCTACCCCAATAACCATAACTCTCATTTTCCAGAAATTGCCCAGAAGCTGACCTCAAAATGCATAGACTTCATGGGAGGAGTTGGTTTCACCAAAGATTTCCCTCAAGAGAAGTTCTTCCGTGATGCTAAGATTGGAACCATCTACGAAGGAACCAGTAACATGCAACTGCAAACCATTGCTAAACTCATTGAGAAACAATACACCCAATAGAGATTAAAATGAAGAAATTATTATGAATAAGAATCAAATGAAGAAAGAGTGTTCATATCAACATTGATAGATGTCTGAACTACTTTGATATTATGAAAAGTACTGGTTACTTATTTTTAGAATAAGTGCTTTATAGTGCATTTAATAAATGTAATTTTGTTTTTCATTTTGTCATTTCGTTTTACCATTAGCATAGCATAGCATAGTCGGCCTTATAATGTTCCCACTGTTAAAGTACAATTTAGAAAGATCTCTCAAAAGTGTACACTCTATGATGGTAAATCGTTGATTTGTTGAAAGTACATAAAATACAAGGTATGAATAATAATAATGTACCTTTTTATAAGAACAATGTCTTCCTATTCATATGAAAATGTAAGTCTAATATATTTTATACAATTGTATTCCAAATAAAAGACTTTATAAAGTATAAGTTCAACATTTATTTACAGAAATCTAACTCTATTCAAATAATTCTCGTCTAATTGATCTAACTGGTTGCTACGTTTTCATTTCATCATGGTTTTGGATCATATGGCATCTTGAAACCAACCATTCTTGCGGTCTCTTCAGTGGTTCGCTCCCCCTTTCCCTTATAGTCCGCATTGATCTCCTTGTAGCGTCTCATGTTGACGAGGTAGTCACAGTACGTTTTCGCCTTGAAGTGCATCTCATCGATGGCCTTGCAAAGCTGTTGATCCGTAGTCTGATGCTTCCTATACTGACTGAATATGTACTGGACCATTTGATTATCTGCAAGTTTCTTTGACGTACTTGATTTGCGTATCTCTGATAGCAAAAGTCGTAGTGTCACTAACGGAGGCTTTGAAGAAATGGATGCCATTTTATACCTTCAAAACAAATCAGATTTTCAAGTTCTGCAGAGCGTTATTTGTGATGAATTCTTCAATATTCTCGTATTTTGGCTGTTCGCCTTTGATCCAAAAGTTAGAGTCAAGTTTATCAAGCTTTTCTTTAGGGAATGTGTGAATAGAAGTATCATTGAAGCAATCAGTGAATTTAAAGTTATTAATCAATGGCTGTTCAGTAGTATGTGGTAGTATTTTAGCAATGAATGGGACACTATCTGAAAGGATTCTGTTAGGCTGGCTGTCAGCGAGGTTGTTAAAACTGTTACAAATAAGTATACAGTTGTGTAAATTAGGGCTCCAATTACTCCAAAGAAAACTGTTGGTCAGCTGCTTAGAACAGTGGGGAAAATAAACTATAGTGGGTCCCCTATCTGAAATTGCATAACAGCCTTCACTATTTTCATATAAAACTTGAAGTAAAAACTTTTCAAGGAGTTCGCACTCCCGGTTATAAAAAATAGGGTCGTATACCAACACTTTTTCGGGGTTAAAATGCTCGTTAAGGCATAACAAGAGGGCTAACTGATACCTAGCAATGTTGCACTCAGCTACATGACCAAGTCCAAGACAATAGATTTCTACGACTTTTCTGTCTTGTAAAATGCTACTCACAGATTTTATAATGTTTTCCGAGTAATTTGAAGGTCTTAATACTTCGACACAATCCCGGATCCGCCTGGAAAATATTAAATCACAAATTAATAACCTCAAAATTTATTAACGTTATTTTTTTGACAGAGTCAACACTGAACGTACTTGATCGCTTTGTCAATGTCTACAACTTTGTTTTTTTCTATTTCAACATTTAAGTATTTCAGTTGCGTATGGTATTTTGTCAGTCGTTTATTTCGTTTTATTTTCACTTTCTGAAAACCGTCACTGTCGACTTCAGGTTTTGACATTTTGTCATTCAATGTTGCCACTTGCCAATACTCCTTGCCTACCTTACCGTGCCATCCTTGCATAGTTTGCTAATTAATAAATTGATGAAAAAAAATGGGCTTCAAGAAAAATGGAGTCGAAACGGGCTCAGACCTCAGACAGCGGTGGCAAAATTACACGGAAGGCCGGTTCGAAGCTTCGAGGTTGGTGCAAGAATAGAGAAGAATAGAGTGTCTGGAAAGATAAAGGAGAGGCCTTTACCCAGCAATTAATAAATTGATGAAAAAAATGGGTTTCAAGAAAAATGGAGTCGAAGCGGGCTCAGACAGCGGTGGCAAAATTACACGGAAGGCTGGTTCGAAGCTTCGAGGTTGGTGCAAGAATAGAGTGTCTGGAAAGATAAAGGAGAGGCCTTTACCCAGCAGTGGGACACCACAGGATAACAAAAAAAGTTTTATCCCATCCCATGTTCCATTTTGTCATTTCCCGTAACGCAGGGTCACTAACCGTTCTGTTTTAAGTAGGATAATCTCATGACGCCAAAAACAAAAAAAGTCGGTTTACGGGCGATAATTTTACGTGATAACGTCATAAGAAAACAATTTAATTCTTTACAAACAAGCCGAACGCTTATGCCGATCATGCTTCTTTATCGCTTGTTCCGCGCTCTCGCTTGCACGCTCGGGTCAGGTGGAACGTGACAGTTTTTCGTGCGTGCAGCGTTCATCAATTTATAATACGTTATCACGTCAAAAAATGGGTCTCAATCTATACTTACTAATATATAAAACTGAAGAGTTGTTTGTTTGTTTGTTTGCTTGAACGCGCTAATCTCAGGAACTACTGGTCCGATTTGAAAAATTCTTTCAGTGTTAGATAGTCCATTTATCGAGGAAGGCTATATATCATCACGCTAAGACCAATAGGAGCGGAGCAGTAATGAAAATTGTGACGCAGACGACGTTGCGCGGGTCAACTGGTGTTTATATAATTTAGAAGCTTATTGATGCTCCTTAGGAGGTCTTGCAACAATATTGTGGCTCATTAAATTAATTATTCAAGACTTTCAAGCTTCTTTCAAGAATACACTTTAAAACTACACTGACGGACTGGGAAGGAGGCAACTGGGGTGATCAAGGCCTTTCATGCTGGTGTTCCTTAATCAATTATTTTGATTAAAATGTCAAACAAGGCAAAAATATTAATTTTGTAGTTTTATCGAATTTGGAGTTTACCTACATACGTAGTAACGTAGGAGATGTACTACTAAGTAAAGTGTAGGTATATGAAGACTGCTAATATTGTACAACATACTTCGCTGGTTCTTGGATTTTAACCCAATCCAAATCGGTCAACTGGGAATCTTCTAGCGTATGCCATTCACATATGGAGTGCGGCCGTAGAGAAGTACGGGGAGGCACTAGCGGTCTCCTTTGACATCTCGAAGGCCTTCGACAGGGTCTGGCACGATAGCCTTATTAGTAAGCTTCCTTCCTTCGGTCTGCCCACCGGATTGTGTGATTGGATCGCAGATTTCCTGAGGGATCAGTCTATCCGAGTGGTCATAAATGGCTGCTCGTCTGGACTGCTGAATATTAATGCCGGTGTTCCTCAGGGGTCGGTGCTTTCGGCAACACTGTTTTTGCTGCATATTAATGATCTGCTTAAACCCGGTACCTTTGCGTATGCAGACGACAGCACTGTTGCTGAGAGATTCGTGTCCAACGCACGAGTCCTTACAGGCTGTCTCTGTATGGAGCGATGCCAATCTGGTCAAGTTCAATGCTGCTAAGACTCAAGCGCGTTTATTTTCCGCCAAAAGGAGCCAAATCCACCCAGCTCCATCTTTCCGAGGTGCAACCGTGCCGATAACCGACCAACTTTAGCTTCTTGGGGTTACATTAACATCTACCCTAAATTTTGGCCCTTTCGTAGAGGCAAAATCTCAAGTTGCTGCAAAGAAGTTGGGGATCCAGTACTTCACGCAGGAACAACTGCTCAAACTCTATCAAGCGCAATTTCAATCGTGTATGGAGTACTGCTCTCATCTTTGGGACGGATCTGCCAGATAACCGCTTGATGCCCTTGAGTCAATTGAGAAAAGAGCCAAGAGGATCATCGGTAATGATAGGCTCGTCGCGACGAAGCTCCAAAGTCTTGAGCATCGACGCTTAGTTGCTAGCCTGTCGGTTTTCTACCGGTTGCATTTTGAGGAATATGCGACGGAATTGCATAATTTAATCCCGCCAAGCCCGTTCCATCATCGGACCACAACCACAAGACGGACGGCGATGCGCCACCGGTGCATGGTGGACATCCCACCCACACGCACAAAACGTTTTGGGAACAAATTCATAGTGCGTTTAGCTAAGGAGTAGAATTCCTTGCCGGAGTCTGTGTTTCCTGATAGCTACAACCTGGGACTCTTTAAGTCAAGTGTGAATAGGTTATTTCTAGGCAAGCTTACTCCATTTTCGACCACATCATCGCTTACCATCAGGTGAGATAGTAGTCAAACGCGTGCCTATCAATAGTAAAAAAAAATAACCATAAACAGTACTAAAAAAACTATACCTACTCAAATTTCTGTATAACAGGTCAAAAGCAAATCTATAATTTCCGCCGAGGCTAGTAGCGTTGGCTAGACTTATTAAGCTGGCTTCGCTGTCTCTTGCATCTTGTTACGATAGGTACACTCTGGCATTTAACATTCTCTCAAGCGTTTCTGCTTACCGTGCGGGCCAAATGAGCCCTTCATTTGGCCCCTGATGATGTCGATTGCCATGTGAACTAGTGTTCTATTGATCATGATGGACCATAAATAGGTGGTGGAGTAGGCCAAACGCATCGATTTATTTGAATTACCTACTTCTCCATAATCACGATGTGGTCGGTTACTTGAATCTTGCCCTAAAGTAGAACAGTCTACACTTCCAATCAAAGAAGTTACCCGACCCGAATAATAAATGTATCGAATGAGGGCGCGGTCTAAATTCGGCATTTAATTCAATACTGGTACCGTTCCCACACAGAACATCATACGTCCTTGATCAGGTATTTGGGTTAGAAAAATTACCCACTGACAAAACGACATAGAGGACGGGTGGTCGCGGCGCATATCGAGTACCTATTGTATGTTTTGTATGGGAGGGACAATCAAAATCTATGAGCACAGCATTCAAATCACGCACCCGTATTCGTTCCAACATACCGTAATACGAATAAGGCGACAATTTGTGCACCAAACGATATTATTAACCGCGCAAGTTTGACCAAAGGACGACGCTTCCCGGTCGCATGCACAGCGCGAAAATTTTATTTTTAATTTTCCGCGTTCCTATTGCGAATTTAGGTCTTTTCATTACTTTCTAATGTTTACATGAGACGCAACCGTAACGGCCTCCTTAGTTATTTATTCAAAAGAGGCTGCAATTAAATTCTCTTCGCTTCGTTACTTTTATATAACTTTATTATAATGTTTTGGTAGGTAGTTGGGATTTGTTTTTCTATGTTTTAGTTGTAACACATTCGCGGACTGAGCCCATCGTGTTTTTATTAGTGTGTGCGGTGTTAACGGATGTTGATTATTGAGTGATACATTGACTGTTGGATGTGGACTTAGAATGGAACGTTACGTAGTGAACCGGCGTTCTAAACGCAAAAATGATGGATTTTTGACTAGATGGAGGAGAAAATACAGCATTTTGAGGAAACGCTCTTGGATCACTAGCGGTTATGACTTAAATGTGAGTAATATTTAAATTAAAATGAGATTGTTAGTATTTTGATTGGTCGCAAATTTGACCTTATTACTTAATAATGTTTATAACTTTAGTTTTCATTTATAAATTAATGTACTAAAGAAATTCACAACAACGCAAAATGACAGTTGTTATGAAAACAATTTCGTGTCTTTGTCTGTGCCATCTGGACAGTTGACAATATTATAATCAAAACATTAGACGATATTCAAAATATTATATAAATTAGTACCTAACTACCTATTGTCAATCCGAGACTTAATTAAAATATCAATAGAGCGTATGACTGCGGATACTATATTCGAAATTAATTCAGTGGAAACCACACATACTTTATTTATTACCGTGTTGCGAGGTTTTCATTTCAAAGCCTTGAACCAAGTAGAAATATTTTGGAATCCAAGTTATTTCGGTAATTGGTAGTTAGGTTGGTACTTCCCAATTGATTAATTTTGTCTTTGTGACTCAACTTATTGCAATCAAGTTCGGCTCTATAAAAGAAGGGCCACTAGCTTGATTTGGATCCTTTCCCTTCTGCCTAAGTATTTTCGATCTTTTCTTATGCATGAAAAATCATCAAATGACTCCTCCCGCTCTGGGCGGAGCAGAAGGGGGTGTCAGACTATTACTGACTAAAACCCATCCGTGTTCCAACTAATGCCCTTTGCGTTCCAGGGGGGCTACTCTCTAAGCCCGATGTCCGTAGTTTCGGGCTTAGTTGCGGGCGTATTCTACTTCGTATCACCTAACCACTTAGAATTAATGACAACACTATTTGTCAGTTACTGTCAAATCGTGTTGTTATTCAGTCTTAATTCGGGTTCGGGAATAATCGTAAGTCCGTAGCTGATACGCGCGGAGTAGAATACGCCCGGAACGAAGCCTGAAACTACGGACTTCGGGCTTAGAGAGTAGCCCCCCAGGCCCGCGGTAACACATGCGAACAATTCCGCAACCCTGCCAGGAGTCTAAACCGCTGGTGGCTAAACGTTATATACGTTGGTGAGGTCTATGGAAGGGCTTATGAAAATTTATTTCCTTACTTCAGAGAAATTACCTACTCTACTACTCACAATATTTCGTACAAACTTAGTAGTCCTTATTCTTAGAAATTAATTACTTAACTGTTTTTTACGAAAATTGATGCGGATACGAGGAGCTCGTGGCTAAATAATAACAGCCGCACGAGTCGATCTTCAATGTTAAGTAATGCTTGCCAAGGTTGGTCTGTGGATGGGTGACTATCTTAACATACCGAGTTTCCTCCGTGCCTCGGCAAGCACGTTGAGCCGTTGGTCCCGGCTGTCATTTGTAGATCTTTGGCAGTCGTTGCGGATTGTTAGAAGCCAGTAAATCTGACTCCAGTCCTGCCAAGAAGTACCGGCAGCCGTTCCACGTAAAATACTGGTATTTAGCTGAATCCGGTTTGACTGGAAGCCCCAAAATAGTTGGGAAAAGGCTAGGCAGATGATGATGTGGGTACGCAATATATCAAGGTCTGAAAAGTTATTAAGAACGTTTTCGAAAAAGAGTATAAAGAGAAAACTCAAAATTGCTCTCACTGTCTTAACCCTTATGAAACACCTTGAAGAGTAAATGCTCTTAAATGGGAAATAAACATTTGTATAGAACTTCAGCTTCTAGCAAATAAATTCTACGTGAATTTTACAATAGACCTTTCTGGTAGACCTCCAAAGGTCTTCTAAAGCTTTCACTGATTCCTCGAACAATAATGGTTGGGTTAACCTTCACCATACATTATCACTTTAATACAGACGTCACGTACATACTTCCAATGAGTATGCTTACTACTGTTACGTGACTCATAACACCACCGCTTGCTTGACCTTATAAAAGAAAACATTGCCTACAAAAAAAATGGCCTGTTAACAATTTCCCATTCAGGAAATGTTTGTTTAAAGTGATTATTATTTTCTAAAAAAAATATTTCACACCAATACAATGAGCAATAGGATTTATTCAAGTCAACACATCTTCAGGAGTTAGAAAAAAAAATCAATTGAATGTATACCACATTTTTTTTTTCAAGACAAAAACTTGACTCCTTCAGCCTGCACAAAAAAAGAAAATATCCACAAACCAATTCTGTAAAACAATACGTCCGCATATTTTGGTAAACAATGTTTAAAATTCAAAACATATCAACACTTTCTCCAAACAATAATTGTCCCGTTTTGGTCGACATTAGTATGGTCACAATGCATGTCGCCTCCTTACTCGAGGCTGAATGCTAGACTCCTTTGCCAACTAATATGGCGGTCTACGAGTCGAAGTCCAGTGACGTTTAGGCATTCAATGTTAATTTTCGCTTTTGTTTTGACGAATAAATTCTTTGAACATTAGTCAATGTTTAGCTACATTTGGGCGACATAAAATGGCACGACTGACCCAAAAAATACATAATAACAAAATTGTAATTTAATTTGTATATTTTTGATAATCATGCAATATCTGCTTAACCGCCTTGGTGCCTTTACCCTGGCTACTAAAAGAGATCCACGTAATAAAAAAATATAATTCCCTACTACTTTACAGATGGGTTCCACTTTGATGTGCCAAATCCATCTTTGATATGAAATTACCATGTCATTATCCTATGCAATCCACAGGTGATGGTGTAAGGTAAGTACCTAAGTAGGTCTACCTCTACTTAGGTACTTACCTTACACCATTACCCGCCTTTTAACTTTTTAGTCATTTGTCAAAAATCTTTGTTCCATCTAGTAGGTATGTGCCTGTGTGTACAGATCAATCTCAATCTGCTTGAATATCTTCAAATACTTACACCTCATACAGTAGGTACGTAAGTGCGAAAAAATAAAAGTAGGTCCCTATCTAATTAAATTGGGGGTTTTCAACTCAAATGAACAACAACGATTCATACAATTGGGATGGACAGCACCAAATAAGATCAATGAGTTTTCTTTGTAGGTGTCGAGAATTAAGATGGACGAAGCACCATTAATATTTTTACTTGCAAAAAATTCTGCGAATATCCATGATTCATCGAGACGAATGAAACATTCAATAAGGAAACTTATTCTAAAGATAGCATTGCATCCAGTAAGGAAATGCACCATTTTAGGATAGCATATTATGAGATTCAGATGCAGAGATCAAACGAAATGAGGCTAAAGATGCGATGCGAGACAGCAATGGCAAGATTTAATAATGCAGGAAATGTAGTGACAGTCACCATTCAGTGCAGTATTACGAAAATTGGGAAGCGATGATTATCGTTGCGATAGTATAATTTTTTGAAACTAAATGGTCCCTGACAGGCCCCTCTTCTCCACTGGGCACTCTGGGCACGAGCCCAGGGCCCCGCGATCGATTGGGCCCCCCTAGTGTCTGCCAGAATGTAATGTGCGATTTTGCATATCTCAAAACTAGAAAGTAGCTCTTCAATAAACATCTATAGTCGACGTTTTAGCAAAATAGTCCAGTCATTGGGGTCCCATTATCCTAATGTGCCCACTGTGCCCAGGGCCTCCAATAGCTTAAAGACGGCTCTGGTCCCTCATAATGAAAGGGACCTTTATTTCTTCTGTTTGTCATTGATCCATAATGAGTTTTTTTTATCTTTTTTAACCGACTTCAAAAAATGGAGGAGGTTCTCAATTCGACCGCGTATATTATATACCTATTTTTTTATGTGTGTTCGCGGATAACTTCGTCGTTTATGAACCGATTTCGATGAATCTTTTTTTATTTATTTTTTTCCCTATGTATCTGCCGTGGATAACTATTATTGGCTACTCATGTAATCTTAGATAAGTACCTAGTTAAGATTTGGAAGCTGTTGTTATCCCTAAAAATAAATAAATATGAAAGGGTATTTTGCCGAGGTACAAATAACTTTAATTTCGGAAAACGATAAATCCAAAAAAACTGACTTCCGAAATTAAAGTTATTTTATACTTTGTAGTGTTTTGTTTTTGGAAGTCGGATATATTTTTTGTAAAAAAGTTTTTTTTTGGGGACACATGATTGAAAGCAGACAACTTCTTCACTGCTTTAATATACCCAGGAGTTCAGGACCTACCTAATCTAAAGGTTACACAGAAATGCAGCACATTTGTTTATTTGTTTGATATGTGCAATAATGATAGGCAACATTTGTTTTAGGCTCAGTGACATTTTATGAGCGATAGTGACTGTCAAAAACGCACTATCGAAATGTCACGTGATCAATTGCTTACGGGGATTTTGGCCTTTCGAATATCTATGTAAATCGAAGGCAGAATAACACTTTGTCTGTGGGCCTCTGGACCAGGGGCGTAGCTACCGCTATCCAAAGAATACGTGGCCCCTAGACTACAAGTGCCTCGACGTCTGGACGGAAAGCTAAACATTTAGTCCCGCCATCTCCTTCATGGCCTGCCAAGACAGTTCTGAGCTCGTAGGGCCTTTATTTTAAAAAACAACTAGTTAACCCGCGCAACTTCGTCTGCTCCGCTCCTATTGGTCTTAGCGTGATGATATATAGCCTATAGCCTTCCTCGATAAATGGGCTATCTAACACTGAAAGAATTTTTCAAATCGGACCAGTAGTTCCTGTGATTAGCGCGTTCAAGCAAACAAACAAACAAACTCTTCAGCTTTATATATTAGTATAGATATAGATAGATACCCCTAAAAACGGGGCCCTAAAGATGTTTGATACAGGTTCCTTTGAGACTAGCTACGCCACTGCTCTGGACACTCTTGTGAACACTTTTAGTGCCCATCGGTGCCCATCACTCAGCAAATGGGTCGAAACATAATTTGTTCGTGTGCACAACTCGCATCCGCGTCGTCGACCCATAATTATGACGACCCATATGCTGAGTTCTGGGCCCCGAATGTGTGAAAACACCGAGTGAGTGAAAAGTGAGGACACTTATTTATTGTTACTCCTATCATGTATGGTGTGCATGACAAATTTGGACACGGTGTCTTAAGTGCGTGCCCACCTGTCAATAATCGAACAGGACACGTTTCTGTCAATCATTTCTCAAGGCTATCACTTGCAAACGATGAATATACATACAGTCTCAACGCCAAAATAGGAAGACAATGCAGATTGTGTTCAATAAGAAGCCGATATTAATACTCGTCGATAGATACTTGCAGAGGTATTGCTACAAACCGCAGTATTGCGAATTTTCTCACGAATCTTATAGAGAACTGTGCCGTAAGTCTTAGAAGTGACTGGGTTAGCAATAAGTACTAACCTATGTTTAATTTGCGGTATTGTTACGTAAGTTCCATCGTCTTGAAGATAGTTAAGTATATCTTCTAAGATCTCCATCCACAGCATTTCAGTCTATTGCAGTCAGCTATAAATCATGCCTTCGAAGAAGAAGAAATAATAAAAAAAAAAAAAACACCGGTAGCACTCCGGGAGTGCCGGCAGAAGTGAAAACATGTAAATAATACATCCTTACTGTCGCGGTCACATCATAGACAAACCACCGACAACAAAATAAACAAAAAGACACTGACGTGTGGCCGCGACAGCGACTGTCAGTGACAGATGTCAATCTTGACACAGTTCCTGACATAAACAAAACGAACCATAAAAACAACAAAAAATAACGTTGTGTTTAATTATAAGTACAAAAATACTATCATTTATGAGGTAGAATACAATGTTTATTTATTGCGCTATCGTACACAAATATGAAAATTTACATGTTATTATTCATAATATTATATCGTTATTTATTTATATATTACATCTTAGAAAAATCAACTTTCATCCATAATTTTGTAATTCCGTAATTTCGTATCCTTGGATACGCGTGGCACGCTGTACATAAACACAGACGGACATTCGCGCAAGCGCCCTGTGCCGCCTAAGCGGAGCAGGTACGGTAGAAAGAGTGGGAGATACTAGTTCCTCTTCCTTCCCCTCGATCTTACGCTTTTTCGCATCACGTGACCCTGACGCGAGCCGTCTTACGCTTTTTGCGATTAGGTCACGTGACCCTGACGCGAGTTTAAGATTTTATACCCATTACAGAAAAAGTGCTCAACGCCGCTAAAGAAGTTTTCACTTCAAAAATATTTATTTCAGATCAAATTATCCATATCTTGTTAGTAAAAGACTTAACCTAATGTTAGTACAGAACAACGTACAAAATTGAAACGACTGACACCTACGTGTGCAGCCGTATCCAGTGAGCCAGCATGGTTCTGTCCCACTTATCACACAATACAATCAGGATGCTGTGGGAGCTAGCACGTACTGTACTGAGAACAGAAGCGCACCTTTTCCGTATAATGGCATGAAAACCGTCAACCCTGGCCTCGGTGAACATCCCAGAAGCGCTACAAAAATTTGGTAGACCCAACAGCATCCTGAATACATGTTTATAATGGACACGCAAGGCATTGTATACCTGACCCACAGACTGCACGTGTAAAAAGACTGGCAGTATGCTCTGAAAAGGGTTATTTTGACTTGCGTCGTACAACGTGCAAATCTGCGGATCAACATAATTATTACCTCGGACAGCCATCGCCTTGCGTTCCCTTTCTATGTCCAGGTCACAGACTGCACGTGTAAATTCCTATCAATAAATAAATAAATAAAAAGACAGGCAGTATGCTCTGAAAAGGGTTGTTTTGACTTACCTCGTACAACGTGCAAATCTGCGGATCAGCATATTACCATATGTTCAGGTTATCATTCAGAAATGAATGGCCTTTACAAGGTTTCGGACGTTAGGCCACATAAACAGGGCAGAAATATTTTAAACCAATCCGTCAGCTCCGTCCCGGCGCATACAGTCCCGCCAGCACGGAACATCAGCGCAATTTTCCCAAATTGCGACCCGCATGGTTTAAATCTTCTTTCAGTCGAAAAACTGTTCCTAAATAGCTACAGGGTCAAACATCTAGCGCCCCTCTTTTTTAAGGATGCGAAATCATCAAGTGCTTCCATAAGAAATCTTCAAGTGCTGCCGCTTCGCCCAGAGCAGAAGGGGTCCCCCCTTCTGCTCTGGGCGAAGCGGCAGGGAGTGTTAGACTTATTGACTAAAACCCATTCGTGTTTATTTATTTATTTAACAATTTATGTACACACATTACATAGAAAGATAAAAAGAAGGAAACAGAAAAATTGGTACAAAGGTAATGCTTTTTTTATTGTTTATGCTTTTTCTAGTCGGTAAATCTTGAGCTTTTCTCTATACAAACGTATTCCGCTGTTTTCTTTGTGGATAATGCTGCTAGAGCAATGATTTTTTTTTCCAAAAAATCTAAATCGAATGAATACGTGCCTCTATCATTTTCTTTTTTCCAAAAATAATTACTTAAAGAATTATGACAATCCAAAAAATCTGCCCATTTTTACCAAAATAGAATCTTCCTCTAAATCTTGATTCTTGAAGATCAGTCCAGTTTTGAAGAAGAAAACAGCTGTATAGAAAACATCTTTTGGTCAAGGTTTTTATAAGTAAAATCAGCCTCGGTTGCAGTTGTCGCTTTCGCACTTTATTTGATAGGGCGCAGCGCGACGGCATCGGCAATAGTTTCTTCAAATTCCCATTTTTCAAATTCCTCGGGACTAGAGTCCCCCTCTTAAATGCCCTTTGCATCCCAGAGCCGCTGTGACTCTTTCATACAAATCCGCAACTTCTAGCGTTCCTAATGTTTGTTAAATATAATATTGGCTAGCTAACAACATGACTCGTCAAAGTTAGATAATACATTTGGCTAAGCTGTGTAGGAAGCAGTAGTGCTATTCTGTAACAACATTTTCGAGTCTCGACAGCGAGATCTGAGGTGAGTATAAACATAAGACTTTTATGTTGTGTGTAATAAAGTTCACTTTGTGAGCTTTGTCACTCAGGTGAAGCTCGATATCGAAATGGTTACTTACAGAATACACTAGCAGTTCGGAAATAAAATCCGAATCTGGCCGAACCACTCTCTAAGTTAAAAGTTGATCTTGTTAGCGCATGTTTGGATTTATAAGCAACTTCTTACACCTACAGGTCAGACTGGTCGTTCTGAGCTTATGTACCTGGCAGGGTTTTGCTTACGGTTACAATTATGTATACAACCTCTTAAGGGGTCATTGTACTCATCATTATGAACAACTTTTACTAATTTATTTGTTTAAGTTGTTAACTAACAAACAAGCAAGTTGCAAGTAAAACTTTAGTTAACTACTAAAAAAATTAAATTAGAAACTTGTTTTTTTTTTAAGTTTTCACACATTTTTTTAACTACAGTCGCTAGCGAGTATAGATTAATAAAACTCATGGTACTGTAGCTAAATTTCGATTTATCGAAGCTTCTCTGGAATTATTACAAGTTATCTACCAGCAGGTGTAAAAAGGGCACAGCATAACGATACGTATAGGCCCCCTAGTTATTTATAGAGCAATAGAACCTTATTGGATATTCGTATCTACTAGGCAATAGACATCGACCTGTAATAGTGCACTTTATAGCACCTTGTATTGGTACAGCCGAAGGCTTTGTTTCCTTTAAAGGGAATCTAATGTTCTCTAGTACAAAGTACGTATCAGATGGAGGTTATTTTGAAATAGATTGATAGGTAAAGGACATAATATTACACACCTACTGATAACTGACATTTTCCGCTGATTTACGCTCGTGGCCCAAAATTCGAGATAGAACTAGCTTTTCTATCAGCGTAAAAATTTCCGTTCTGGCGAAATGTCAAGTATTAAGTGTTCATCCAAACTTATCTGGCCCGGTGACTCAATGGGGTTGGCAAGTGAAAGCTGATCTCAGATGGCGCCACCACCACACGAACCCTTTGTCAAGGTTAGATAAACACTATTAGTCTGTGATTCCAGTCTTAAGATTCAATTGTTCGTTTGTTTGTTATTTCTTTTAAGGTTTATTAAATCGAATTCGCATTATCTTACATTATAGGTTATGTGATGCAGGTAGGTTTGGGATCGTAGAAATAATTGGAAATAGTTTTTAACGATCTAATCAAACTGAAAGTAATCATTTACCTAAGTATTTACCCATCTTTTCATCAAAAACTGCTTTGTTATTGGTCTGTGCGCTACTAGCGCCACTTTGACAGTTGTCGGCCCCATTGACACTTCCGAAATCACTGTGAAAATTGACAGGCAGGATGGGTTTTTTATACATCAATGGGCAGGATCTATAATTTTATAAGTTTGCTACATTATAGGCATTTTTGACAATCGCTATCGTGTGACGGATTTGGCATTTTTTGCCTAGGTCATGACTTCTAGAGATTAAGTAACAAAAACAAAGTATCTAAGTTCCTCATTATTATACATAGGTACGTATTTTCTATGTTTAGACTATCGACTAACTAGTCTTACACTGGTATCAGAAGGCGTACCTAATAATCTCCTAAGGTTGCGGAAATCAACCGGTAACTAGACGGTTTGAATAAAAAGTAAAAATCCTATCCGGAGGAATGAACTGGCGGAGCCAGTGGACTTCCTTTTATTTTAATCAAGGCATTCAAAGAAATATAGAGAAATAGAATATTTTTGTAGAATTGTCATTTTATCATCTTTGACAGTCGTGATGGGTAGCCAGAATCCTGAAAATCAGACTCCGGGGGGCTACTCTCAAACCCGAATCACCTAACCACTAAGAATTAATGACATTTATTCTTAGTTCGGGTTCGGGACTAATCATAAATCCTTAGGTCCGTTATGGTTTAGCAATGCTAAAATAACCCCAAAGTGCCTGTTTGACAGCCCCCGGATAAGCACTATCTATCTGCCGATAATTTAGTAAAATAGAACAGAATTTGTACCGGTTAAACAACAATACTGGTGACTGACACATCCACAAACACTGTAATATTGTAAGAATCCATACCGACAGTACACAAAACGCTCTGTTTGAGAACTATAACTTTTTCTTTTTTTCACGCTTTTCTGACTTTGCCTTCATCATTAATTATACGGGTCGCCATCATGATAATGTAAGAATGCATCCAAGACCACTATGTACTATCGTAAATCCAATCTGCACGTATTGAACGTGTATTGCACCTAGAAATAGACAAAGTTGGCACTTGTAAGACCTCTAAGTCCTTCATGGGAATATTAACCTTATTGGAAACGAAATAAGAACTATCGGTGAAGTTCTACGGCATCGCGTTAATATTGCGATTGCGACAGTCCTAGCCAAGTCAACGTTTCTTACTTATAAACATTATGCTTGTTGCGTGGTTTAGTTGCCTACAAAGTGTTAGAAGGGAAAGGTTTGCGTACAAATCGCATTCTTATTTCTAATTTTGCCATAAATTGCATAACTTTGCTAACGACCTATCAATAAACAAAGGAATTTTAAGATAAATTAAAATTTTATTATCTGTGTTCATCATTTAAATTGGCGCCAATTTTCGTTTGAAAAAAGAACAGTGGCCATGACATTGAGTTGTAAACAAAAACAAAGTGATTTCTTTTAGGTATCATAGACAAAAAATAAAGAGTAAAAACTCCGAATCGTTAATCGATTCGGTTGACAGTTTGACATTAGTGTTGTGTAGTTCAAAGGTGACATTATGCCCCAGATTTTCTTCAAAAAAGTAATGGTGGTAAGGGATCGCGCCGACTTCGAGGTGAGCTACTTTCACTTTCCGCGCCGGGCCGTGGCGTATGCCCCTTGCCGGCTACCGTGTAAAAATATTTGGAATTTAATTATAGGTTTGATAGAAAACATTTTAAATTGAGTAAAAGTAGTTTGCTGCTTTTGTTTTTTTTTTACAGCTGGTAGCAAATTGGTTAAATTCCTCTACCTAGTTATTTGCTAAATTTATGTTGGTGGTAATACGCATTTTATTAACCGGCACAATTTCTGTCAATACTTTTTTTTTAAATAGACACCTAACAAAAACCTTTTAAGGTCTGACATTGAAGTATCGACCTAGATACCTTCGTACTAAAAAAAATATACGGGGTGCAGAACCCTCGGCTTAAATTTTTTATCAATTTTGGAGCGGCCAAATAAAATGGTAATGTGAATCGTTTTCCATTCAGTTTACTACATTGACAGTTTAAATTAAAATAACCTGCTTAATTAACTCGTAACGCGATTATGCAACACATAAAAACATTAATCAGTTACTTACTTAATATTCATTCGGATTGAATTAATCATATTTTCTAATACGTAATTTAACTTAAGTATGTAAATATGTGATATAGGTAGGTTTCTTATTCCTACCATGAGAATTTCATTGCTTAATATAGTAATTTTCCAGATTTAGTAATATTGCTTCGAGCGAACGAAATCCTTAATGACTACAAAATCGTAGGCATATTACCTAGTCAAACATAGCACTTACACTAATCATCTTGTGGCTAAGTATCACTTCACAATCTGACGTAAACATCTTGATACGTTTTGGTTATACAGGGTGTTTTAGAAGAGCATCGTCGGAAACCGCAAAAAAAAAACGACTGAAAAGGTCCAAACAAAAACAATTTACTTTTCACACATCGGAATTCATGAAAAGTGATCTGTTTAAAACTTTTCAGTCGTTTATTTTTCGGGTTTTTTTGATAAAAGTCAATATTTTTTTTTATTTTGTCATTGTTTCTTCATTTTTATATGACTATCCCTTAAATATGACCACGCACGTCTATGTCACCCACTACTAGATACTACCAGCTTTTGTTCATCACCTTGCCTTCAACTATCCCAATTTATTTGGGGGTATTCTACTTCTATAGGTACTTACTTCTCTGTTAGTTTACAAAATGCAAAAAAAAATTGGTTGACTGTAAAGTCGGCTTACGCACGATAATTTTACGTGATAACTTCATAAGAAAACATTTGAATTCTTAACAAACAAGCCGAGCGCTTAGGCCGATCGTACCTCTCTATCGCTTGTTCCGCGCTCTCCCTTTCGGAACGTGACACTTTTTCGTGTGTGTTCGTCGATTTATAAGACGTTATCACGTCAAAAATGTCTAATGTATATCTTGTCTGTGTATCTTGTGTGTGAGTTTGTGTGTGTATGTGTGTGTGTGTATATGTGTGTCTGAGCCTGTCACCTTGCAGCAGTGATGTCGCAAACTGTTTTTGTTTTTATGTTGTTTTGTTTTATGTTTTACTAGCATAGTTTTTAAGTACATTGTTACTAACACTATGAGTCTTATTATTACATTTAGTAGTCTATTATCGTAAAAGTTAGAAGGTTACAGTGTAGGACGTTTAAGATCATGAAATAACCTATTGCGTAAATTATGTCGCACCTATAGTGACCGCAATTTTCTCGAATATCCCCATCATTATAAGTTTCAACCAATATTCATCAATACTAAATTCCCAGCATGATTTATTGTTAAATGAATTTAACTTCGAATTAGCGCAATAAAGTTACCATTCAATACTAAACGACCTCGGGGTGCACAATAAATTATATCTTTGTTCAGATTTTATCTGTCACATTTAAATATTGGCTATGGTTTGATCATAGGCAATATTCTTATCTATGGGTAGAGCTAAGCCCGTTGACTGTTACCGTATCAGCTTTACGAAATCTAAAATAAATAGAAACTACAGATTAATTGTATGTAGATCTTATCTTATATTTTTTTACTGCAAGGAAAGTGGGAGAATGCAATGACATATACTTACAAGATGAATTTTTAAAGTGTGCGTGGATGACCAAATCCGAAACTATGAGTCATATCAAATAATACTAAAAGCCCGAGCCCCATTTTGAAATAAACTAAAACTGTATAATTTGATATTTTTAAAATCGGTAGGAATAAGCCAGGAAAGGAGTCGAACCGGTTGATTTTGAAAAAAATAACACCTATATATGGCACGATCCAAATTGTCACTAATAAGGATCAAATTCCGGGAAGTAATAACTAATAAATGACAATGGCAAACTAAAGAGGAAAAGCTCATTAGGCTCATTGAGGAAACAGCTCATTTTTAAAAAAAGAAAAACTCACTATTGCTTATGAGTAGCTAACTGTCAGCGACTGCGATATACAAAAAAAAAACAAAGGCTAATTTAGGCTGGGTTCACGTGACTGCGCGGGACGCCTCACAAACCGCGCGGATTATTAACTGAACGAGTCGATACACGTTTGTAGAAATTGTACCGCGTGGTAACGCGCGGTAATGTAGACGATCGGATAAAGACTATTTAGTGTGATCTTGTGCCGCGCGGTTAGTAGATCCGCGCGGTGCCGCGCGTTCATGTGAACCTAGCCTAAATTAAACACATAATTAATCAGGATGACTGCCTACCTCTTTCTTAAGATTTCAATTCTCAAAAACAAAATGAAGACGCAACTAAGCCCACACCTACTTACATAGGCAGGTGGTTAAGTAAATTATGTTGCAATCCCAAAGCTACATCCAAGTTGGATCCTGTCACCGCGCAATGACGGTGAGGCATCTATAATCCGTGCATGCCTACTCACTGAAGGACTTACTATGGTTCTCAACAATTAATCATCGTAATTTAAGGGGTTTCGACAGCCTTATGGTGTCGGCCGGTGCCGTATGGTGACGTAAAAGAATAATACCCATCCCATCACTTCCCGTGGGTGTCGTAAGAGGCGACTAAGGGAATTGCCAGAGAATGGGCAGCAACGTTCTCTGTAAAACTCAACACCATACATCGCGATCGCCAACCCGCCTGCCAAGCGTGGCGATTATGACAAACCCCCTTTTGGGGGAGGCCTATGTCCAGCAGTGGTCGTCTTTCGACTGATATGATGATGATGATGATGAAGGGTTTTTAGAGTTCCGTACCTCAAAATGTAAAAACGAAACTCTATAGAATCACTTTGTTGTCCGTCCGTCTGTCTGTCAAGACCGTTTATCTCGGGAACGCGTGGAGGTATCGAGTGAAATTAAAACCATATACTTAAGCCTATGGGCCCCTTACAGCTGCGAAAAAAACTTACTTCTAAGTTAACGTGAAAAAAAGATACGGTCGTATATGCCGCAAAAAACGTTTATTTCGACACTCTCAAGGGAATCAAAATGTATAGGATATTTCCCGTTGACCTAGAACTATGAAATTTGGCAAGTAATACCGTCTTATACTACAAGTATAGGGAACAAACTGAAAACTATACATTTGTAATTAAATCATAAAAAGTATTTCTTTTAAGTTATTTGTAGCTACAAAGTACGGAACCCTCGGTGGGCGTCTCCGACTCGCACTTGGCCAGTATTTTCAACAGACAGAGAACTTTTATTTGAAGTTATGTAGGTAACAGCTTTATAAGTGTACCTAATAAATATGGCGGTTCGACACATTTTCAATTCAAAAATTGACAAACCGCTTATTTTATTAATCACATAAAAGTTATTTGACAATTGAAAGCTCGGGTTTTAATTACAATGTTATTTTCGAAGAAGAGACGTAATTAAAAGCCTTAAAATTAGAGCCTATCCCCATTCAAAATAATTTTAATATAAAAACCGTCCACATAAAATAAAAATTGTCTAGTTTAGATTGTTCAAGGATTCTTTCTTTTTCAAAATTCCCATACATATAAAAGACTTAGAAAATGCCTTTTAAAATGTCATTATCATTAGTGAACCATCATATTTCATACTGTCACGAACGCCACAAACACACAAGAATTTAACCGCAATATATAAACCACAGATTACGCAGAAGATTGAGTTTTTTTTTTTTTTGGGACAAGCCCGCCACGCATTCCCAACCACTGCAACTCCTGAAAGCCAGAATCAATAGTGGCGACCACCAGAAAAACGCCGAGCCAATGAAGCCCGACGAGTCCCGGAGAAACGATTTAACTGTCTTGGATCCTGCAACGAATTTAATCAGAAAAGTACAGCGGAGGAGTAGGAAGGTAGAAGATTGAGAATATACTTAGATAACTTAGGTAGATACTAGCTATGCCACGCGGCTTTTATGGGTAGACCTCATGGTCGTAGTTTGATGTTAAATAGCCTAACTTTCCTCAAGGGGTAACAGATACAAACAAAAAAAAAATGTTCAAATCCGACTGGAAGTTTCAGAGATTGGCACATTCAGACAAAAAACAAAGAAACTGTTCGGCTTTATTATATACCCACCTAAGTATTGTTTATTTTGCAATCGAAGCGAGTATTCGCTAGTGTTGAGACATAGGTTAACAATTAATAAAGCGTCTAATTGAAGGTCTTACCTATGTATAGTGCAAAAGGTGCTCAAACTTTAATGCACTTAACAGGTACCAAGATTTTAAGGATGGGAAATCATCAAATGACTCCTCCCGCTCTGGGTGAAGCAGAAGGAAGTGTCAGACTCTTACTGACTAAAACCCATCCGTGTTCCTCCTAGTACCCTTTGCGTTCCAGATCGGACGGCGAGCCACCCAATGCTCGCCGTCCGCAGGCCCGCGCCTACGGTGGCCGAGAATCGCCCTGTGACTCACCAAGACCAACCCTGGTGTCGGATTTTCTGGCTTCTGACAGTCCGTTACGACTGCCAAAGATCTACAAATACTAATGATTGCCAAAGTAAATTCAATATTCTTTTTAATTCCTGGAAGATTTCAGCTTATTCTACGGGCTCACTCAAAATCCTTTAGAATTAGTCTATCATTTCATTTATTTCTCTATCTTGTTTAAACAATATTTCTGTCTGCAAGTTAGCACTTACATACATCTGAAGGTCGTTGACTCGCAATGCATCGTATTTTGCAATCAGTGCCAAGTAAGGATCCCAAGCGGACAACGTGGGCATCCTTAAACATTATTACGTTATTTATGATTTAAATACATAAGTGCAAGTTAAGGCCTGCACAGCTAACGAACCTCAAAATGTGCACATAGAAGTGGATGAGATTTTTGGTTCTCTCACAAAACCATTTGAACATTTCTCCCTAAAACGAAGGCTGGATACATCGTACCGGAGTCATAGGGTAGGACACCTACAAAAGGTTTTCAGACATTATTAGGTAAATATGATAGTACATAGTAATCTACTCATAGTACTCAAGAACGTAAAATTCCGATGTGGTTACATAAATCATGTAGTGCCAATTTTACGGCTTATTTCACGTTTATGGAAATTATAATTAAAATATTTTATGCCGTCGTTTTCAGCCAAGGTCAAGGTGTTGTGTAATCTTCTTATATTCCATATCAAGTTAGGTAAACCTTTACCTAAAAAAGGAAAGCCTGATCATCATTCTAAGTCCTTGGATCATCTTTTTAAGTCCTTGTAGGTATATTTCTGAGAATTCCTGAAATTAACAATTACCTATAATGGAAAATCTTGTACAAAACTATTTTTTTCAAAATTCATTTAAAAAACTAGTTAATAAAAATATATTTAAATCGCGTGGATTTAAATATATTTTCATTAACTAGTTTTTATATTAATTAGTTTTTATACTATCAGAATCATAAAACACTCCAAAGTTTCACAAGACTTGATTGCTTTTGGTCTCTGTCAAATTATGAACCTCAGGTCACAAATTCATAACTGCGAGTTTTATCGAATCAATACTAATTACTGCCTATTTCTCACGTCTTCATTAATAGAAGCATAGCTTAGTATTGAGTAACACTGACTTTGCCCCTACGATTGTTTATTAACTCACTCGATTATCGCCTAAGCGGTTACGCAACCAATTTTCCCGCTGCTTATAAACTCATTTTACTGAAAATATATTACCTACTGACTTATTGATTACAAGCTTTTTGCCACGACTTCGTGACCACAAGAAAAAAGTAGGTAGTAGAATAGGTAAAATTTTTTAGATACAGTATGGATACAGTAAAGAATTTTCATAATAAATTCCAATTTTCATACCAATCCCAAAAAACAAACCGGCCAAGTGCGAGTCGGACTCGCACACGAAGGGTTCCGTACCATAAACCTTAATTTTTATTATTTGTTGTTATAGCGGCAATAGAAATACACAGTCTGTCAAAATTTCAACTGTCTACCTATTACGGTTCTTGAGATACAGCCCGCTGACAGACAGACAGACGGACGGACGGACAGCGGAGGCTTAGTAATAGGGTTCCGGTGATGACCCTTTGGGTACGTAACCCTTAAAATTATGTCCGTCCTTCCGCGGTTTTAGAGTTCGTAAAAAAAATTGGGCTCGAAATCAAATTCCAGGTTTGCGCCAGTGATGATTTTTTGATATGACATGAGTGTCATTTTTATGGTTATAGGGGGAACTGCGGAACCCTATACCGTGCTTGGTTCAACACACACAGTCTGTTTTATGGTATTAGTCATACACAGTTTCTTTCGGCAAACATAGTTCTGATTCCCAACCACTGAACTCCTAAAAGCCAGAATCAACAGAGGCGACCACCAGAAAAAGGCCTAATCAATGAAGCTCGACGAGTCCCGCAGTTCCGGGTTGTCCCAAAAAAATCGTAGCTAAGATTTTCGTCAAATCGAGTTGTCAGTCCATAGTAGGTGCTGTCAGTAGACAAAGGTCACGTCCCATTAGCTGGTGAATCAGAGCGTGACAGCCCCGTTGCGTAACTCGCCTTGAGTGACCGCTGATGGGTGCTGACTCCCAATCATTGGGCGACTGGTATGGTCACGGGTGATTAGCTCGCGTTACCACGCGTAGGCTTACTGAGTAATTAGTCAACTTATTTGCCTTTCGATTGGAACACCGATTGTAGGTATCTTGCAGTGTCTACATGGCCTTTTTGATGGGCATCAAGGAAAAGGTCCCCATTGCTTAACTGAAGAAGACACAACATAAAATATAGGCACTAACCTAAACGAATAATAAAACCTCTGGAACAAATTAATAATAATACTGCGCCAAATTAGTCCAGGAATCAGCGAAATGCCAGCGGCGGTCAGATACTAAGAGCGGATTTCACCAATGAAACTGATCGCGATCAGTACATCTAAACTGCGTTCAAGAGCTGTCAGTGTCAATATTCCACAGAAAATAATGACACTGACAGCTCGTAAACGTGGTTTATATGCTGATCGTGTTCAGTTTCATTGGTGAAATCCGCCCAGTAGTCTGGCTACTTGGTGGCAGACTTAAGGTAGCTGATGCTGGTTTTCAACTGAACTTAGCGTTGAGTGCAACTCGCCTTGAATGACCACTAATATGTGCTGGCCTGGCCCCTAATCATTGCGTCGCTGGTATGGTCACGGGTCATTAGTACTTTTGAGTTTAATTACAAGCTGGATTCTCCAGAGAATGCATCACAGATTTTAGGCAGTCGTTACGGATTGTCAGAAGCCAATAAACTGACCCTAGTCTTGCCAAGAAGTACCGTGTCACCCAAATAATGGGTTGTGGAAGTCTGGTAGGCAGCCGCTCTACGTAAAATACTGGTATTCAGCTGAATCCGGTTTGACTGGAAGCCGACCCCAATATAGCTGGGAAAATCTCTTTCTAGAGTGAATTACTGAGGAGGAGGACCAGCTACTAAAGCCTATTGTGCCAGCAGTTTTAACATGGTAATCGCTGCCAAGAAATTGTCGATTAGCTTTCCTTCCCAGGAGTTTACAAAGCGTGGGGTCTAATAAATCTGGGTCCAACGTTTGTTATGGTTTTTTTGAGAGACCATCAAACAAACGGGCCATTTGTGCAATTCGCCTTGAGTGCGCGCTGATGGGTGTTGGCCCAACCATTGGGCGGCTGGTATGGTCACGAGTGATTAGCTCGCACGGTAGGATGTGGTAGCTAAATAATAAATGAGTGTTAGGTTATATTGGTCAATTAATTTGATTACCTACACTAACTGAGGAGCTCGTGATATTTAGTGGCGCTTGCCGAGGTCGCTCTGTGGATTGAGTTTTTTTTCTAATCTTTTTCTTATACAGGATATCAGTCTTGTTGCCGCATTTGTCCACAAAAAATCTAATTAGTCTGTCACTAAGATTATCAAAAAATATTTGACCCGTTTTTTTTCTTTTAAAAGCGTCTTATTTTAAAATTCTCAATACGTCACGCCGTGGTATAATTTTTAGTGCGTTCTGACGTCACGAGCTCCTACTCCCGAGTTTTGATGCGTTTTATCTTTGTCAATATTCATTGATTTACAGAAACAAAAAATACGTGTCCATAATTTCTGACGGACTAAATAGATTTGCAATTTATTGATGGTGGAAACTAGCCTATTCGAAAGCCATCTTCGAGCCCGTAAAATCGAGAGTAAGTCAAGTTTTTGTATCGATCTTTACGATCTATGGCTCGATAGTGGCAGTACATCCTGCCTGACTAGTTTCATAGAAAGTCCATTACGAAACGTTACGGTAATACCGCTCTTCGATTTTCTTCTTAACACCTTTTAGGGCAAGCGTAGGTTTACCTGAATCTTAACTAATTGGTCATCATCATATCAGCCGAAAGACGTCCACTGCTGGACATAGGCCTCCCCCAAGCGTCGCCACAACGACCGGTCCTGTGCGTCTCGCATCCATCGGCTACCCGCGACCTTCACCAGGTCATACTAATAGGGAATATGCACGAAAAAAATATTTATTATCTATACAGTTTATCTAAAAATATACACAAACATAATACTAACAGTGAAAATAGAATCAAAATTGCTCGAAAAACAAACGAGATATAACTATTTAAAACAAATGTATCTGTCCCTCTCGCGAAAACGCTGTTTTCTATGGCAGCTGTATAGACGCCAAGAACTTTGACGTCACAATTCATATCGGACTTCTCTTTCTAATTGTAAACTTTGAAGCTTTATAACTTCATCGCTGATGGAGGTATTTAAAAAATAATTTCATAATTTTTTATTAGAGTTAATAAGTATTTCAATTTACAAATAAAAAAATCGCATGCATATTCCCTACATTTTATATAATAATCGTGTATGTCTATTGTGCTCTGGCCCTTAAAACTTTAGGACCCATTATTTTGATCTGAAGGTCTAAGGCCAATTGTCATACTTACAACACGTTCAAGGTGCAGTTCATCTCAGCTGGAATCGATGTCAAATACTGATTGTGTCAGAATGACAATTCTACAATTTTTTAAGCAAATCCCACATTCGCATCCCAGTCGAAATATGTCAAAATATAGGAAAACTAGCTAACCCGCGCGACTTTGTCTGCGTCACTTTTTTCATGAATGCTCCGCCGCTATTGGTCGTAGCGTGATAAATGGGGTGACCGTCAGGATGGCTGTACCAAACGAGATATGTACATGAGACTATGTGCACTATTTAATATCTATTTGCTACTATTTACTACCTATAATGAAATATTTGCTACCTTTGCGTTTTATAGGAGCTTCTTAATATTGTGAAAAAATATATGTTAAGGTAGCAAAAAGGTACTAAATATTTATGTTAACAACGCGGTTAATACAACGCTGAAACTATGAGAACTTGGAAGTGGTCAGCCAACCTGACGTCAGAATGGCTGACCACTTTATTTCTTTAATATTTTTATAAACGCAAAGGTAACAAATATTTTATTATAGGTAGTAAATAGGTATTAAATAGAGCACACAGTCTCATGTACATATCTCGTTTGGTCCAGTCATCCTGATGGTCACATAAATGGGCTATCCAACATTAAAAAAACCGGCCAAGTGCGAGTCGGACTCACCTACCGAGGGTTCCGAACAAATTTGTAGGTACATATTCCTTTAAGACTAGATTTTTTTATGATTTAATTACAAATGTGTAATTTTCAGACTTTTTCCTATAGTTGTAGTATAAGACGGTATTAATTGCCAAATTTTATAGTTCTAGGTCAACGGTTTTAATTTCAACTCGATACCTCCTCGCGTTCCCGAGATATAGGGTTTTGACAGACAGACGGACGGACAACAAAGTGATCTTATAAGAGTTCTGTTTTTTCCTTTTGAGGTACGGATCCCTGAAAGAGAACTGGAACTGGTTTGAATTGAAAAGAATAGTGTAGTGTTCCTGAGATTAGCGCGTTCAAGCAAACAAACTCTTCAGCTTTAGAATATGAGTATAGATGTGGTATAGATAGAATAAGATGTGATTTTGATAGATGTAACTGAGATGTGAATGTGAACGTTGCTAAAAAAAAACTAGCCAAGTGCGAGTCGGACTCGCGTGCAAAGGGTTCCGAACGAATTTATTTTTTTTAACATGTTATTTTAACACTATAGACTTCTTATAGGTTTTCCTGTAATCTATAGGTAAAGATCTATTATCTCCATTTTTTTTCAAAATTTTAGGCTCCGTTGTTTCGGAGATAAGGATGGTAATTTTTCGTCTATAATAACTTCAAAACTACCTATTTATTTTAAAGTTAAGAAAAAAATATAATTAAAACACTCACAGTTAGCCCTTTCATTTGGTATGTCTCACGATATTGTTCAAAAAACAGATTTTTGAAATTTTCTAGTTTGACCCCCATTTTAAACATTTAATAATTTACGTAACGCGTCCGTATTTGGGTCACAGAAGTCCATATGTGTACCAAATTTCAACAGAATCGGTCCAGGGGATCCGGAGAAAACTGGCTGTGACAGACGGACAGACAGACAGACAGACACCCGAGTGATCCTATAAGGGTTCCGATTTTTGTTCGGAACCCTAATAAGTAAAATTGGGCCTCTGATGGAAATTATTTCTTGTATCAGACAATCGAATAGTCGTATCTTATAGTCTCCCCACTCAATATTCAATTATCTGATTGTTTAGCAAGAAATGCAATTAAACAGAAACACAAACTATACAAATCTACCGGCATCCGGCTTAGCTCAAAACTAACGGGGGATAACAATAAATCAACAACTCCTTCGACGGCGCCAACGCAGTACAAAACACGTGGGTGTCTTAATTACAAGGTATCAAAGAGTAAATGCGCCTTAATCATTAGCAGACGACCTACGCCACCTACTGTTCCATTAAATTAAACTGGCAGGTGGATATTCGCAGACAGGTTGATGAAATTAATGATCTTCTGCTTGGTACAGGTCAGCATTTCAAGGACCAAATAGCTAGGTTAACATTTTTTTTATTATTAACTAGTTTTTACCCGCGACTTCGTGCGCGTATTTCCCTGTTCCCGTAGGATTTTCGGGAAATCCCCTCTTAGTACTCCCCAAATCAAATCAAATCAAATCAAATCGTATATTTCAAATAAACCATTTACAGGCACTTTTGAATTGTCAAGGTCGGTCAGTCCAACAAGATGAAGCTATTTGCACGTTCCAAAGCGTAGATCTCTATGGAGAAGAACGTGCAAGAAACTCCACGGACACTCTTTTTAAAAAAATAATAAATTGTTACAAATTTTTGTTTACATCAAGTTGAAATTATACAAACATGTGAGAACGATGTAAAAGACGAGCAGGATAAAAGCGTCCGGGAAAAAAGGAACAATTCAAAGAAATATTTAAAATATACCATGGCAACTGAGAAATGACCAGTCCCAACTGACAGCGCCCGTTCACGAACATGACGCATGCGCTAGCACCATTCGGCTCAACCATTTTGAAGGGAGCCAAATGATCCAACGCATACGCCACCATCAGCCAGACTTTTGTGTGAGCATGACACTCCCAACCACCAGGGTACATTCAAGTCAAAAACAAACCTAAAACTGATAGCTATAGCTTAAGTTTAAGGTACACAGTACTCACACATGTGCCGTTAAAATGGATGAAATTATACATTGCTAAATAAAATTGAGTCTATACAATGCAAATATTGTTTTTTTTTTACAATCTTCAGCCGGTCCAACAATGTTTCCAAATGCTAACAGATTATTTTGTGCGCCCTAGTGGCTGTGGAGCCGGACCAGCATTCAGCCAAGCATTTTTATCTTCAATATAATCCCCCAACTTATAATATGCTTGCCTGCATAGTGTGCGTTTAATACAAGATTTAAATTTTGTCTCATTAAGTTCTAATATATGGGGAGGTATCTTATTATAACATTTTAAACAGTACCCCATAAAAGATGAGGCAACTTTAGCCAGTCTGAAACCTGGTTGAACTAATTGATCCCTATTTCTAGTACCATAATTATATCTGTCGCCTCTTTTACTAAAAAGATGTAAATTCCTTCTGACATACATGATGTTTTCGTAAATGTATTGACAAGGTACCGTCATGATGTTAATATTCTTAAACAGTTCCCTTAGAGAATCGCGCCGGCGGAGATTGTATATCGCTTTGATGGCTCTTTTCTGCAGAATAAAAATAGACTCAATGTCTGCAGCCCGTCCCCATAGTAAAATACCGTAAGACATGATACTGTGAAAGTAACTAAAATAGACCAGTCTCGCGGTATCGACATCCGTTAATTGGCGAATTTTCCTAACAGCATAAGCTGCTGAACTTAGCCGTCCAGAAAGAGATGTTATATGAGGGCCCCATTGTAGCCTTGGGTCAAGCGTAATTCCCAGGAAAACCGTTTTATCGACAAATTCTAGTTTTTCCCTGTTCAATACTATGTCACAATCACTGCTTTTGACATTGGGTAAAGCAAATCTTATACATTTCGTTTTCTTTTCATTCAAAACCAAATTATTCGCCGTGAACCAATTTTGGACTTGCATTAGGGCATTATTTATGATATCAACATTGTCTGTCTGTCTATTTATCTTAAAAATTAAGGAGGTATCGTCGGCAAACAGCACCATATCAAGTTTTTGTTGCAATAAATAGGGTAAATCATTGATATATACCAAAAACAAGAAAGGACCCAAAATCGAGCCCTGGGGAACGCCCATTATCACGTTTAATCCCGACGAATTGACACCGTTTATTTGAACCAATTGCCGTCTATCATTCAAATAAGATTTGACCAAGTTTAACGCTGTTTTGACCAGTCCGTAATGCCCGAGCTTCAGGAGTAATGTATCGTGATCAACGCAATCAAACGCCTTCGAGAGATCACAAAAGACACCTATGGCATCCTGTGCGTCCTCCCACGCATTAAAGATGTGCTTTAGTAAGGTAACACCAGCGTCAGTTGTACAACGTCCCTTGGTGAAACCATACTGTTTATCATGAAAGATGTTATTCGTGTTAAAATGATTAAGCATCTGATTTAGCATCACTTTTTCAAATACCTTACTAAACACTGGCAACACAGATACTGGTCTATAATTATTTGTGTCTTTACTATCCCCAGATTTAAAAAGTGGTATCACCTTACTGAATTTCATTAGGTCCGGAAAGACTCCTTGATCCACACACAAATTAAATATTACAGCTAAGTACGGCGCTACAGTCTCGATGATTGAGGTACAAACTTTGATAGACAATCCCCATAGATCTTCGGTCAATTTAATTTTGATTTGTTTAAAAGCTTTTATTACTACTATGGGGTTTATATGTTTAAAATTAAATTCAGTCGGGCTGGCTGAAACGTTCGCCTGTAATAAATCAAAAGCAAGTGAAGGCGAGGAATTTAAGGCTTCAGTAGTTTTAATAGGGATAAACTACTAATAAACTCTACACTCCACAATAGGAACCTACATGCCAAATTTCAGCTCTCTACGATCAGTACTAACTCAAATAATTAATATATATTTAATAATTAATTATCTACGTTTTGATATTATTCTAAGACTTTTAAAAAACACCCGTGTATTTTTTTAAAGTCTTAGAATAATAAGGTAAGTACAAAAAAACTGGCCAAGTGCGAGTCGGACTCGCGTGCAAAGGGTTTCGAACGAATTTTATTTTTTTAATATGTTATTTTAACACTTAGACTTCTTACAGGTTTTCCTTTAATCTATAGGTAAAGATACAACACAAAAGAACAAAACTTTTTTTTTCAAAATTTTAGCCTCAGTAGTTTCGGAGATAAGGGGGAATGGTCATTTTTCCAACACCGAAATCGCGAAAAAAAAAACTACACCCCCATACATTTATGTGCGCATAACTCGACAAAATGTACTGAACAGCTGATTTGTTTTTGCGATTTCGGAATTGGTCCCATAGTAAAAGTTGTTCATAATGATGAGCACAATGTCCCCTTAATAGATATAGCGTTTATTCTGTTACAGGTTGTATATAAAGAGGGCTCTGTCTCTATCAATCATTGCCATTGGCTACAGAGAAGGCGTCTGTGTCATCAACACACTGCTTTATTTTTCTAAAATACTAAAATAATGGTATCATCATCATCATATCAGCCGAAAGACGTCCACTGCTGGACAAAGGCCTCCCCCAAAAGGGGGGGGGGGGGGGTTGCCATAAACGCTTGGCAGGCGGGTTGGCGATCGCAGTGTATGGTGTTGATTTTTACAGAGAACGCTGCTGCCCATTCTCTGGCGAGTCCCTTAGTCGCCTCTTACGACACCCACGGGATGTGATGGGATGGTATTATTCTTTTACGGCACCATACGGTACCGGCCGACACCATATGGCGAAAAATAATGGTAATTTGTCCTAAAATGTTTCATCTCCCAAATGGCACGTCGCCTTTAGAATCCGAACATTCCCGTTGGCTTTAAAACCTTTAATCGGAACCATAACTACACAATTCAAAGAACAACTAATTGACCGACAAACGTACTTATCCAAACGCATTACAAGAATCTTCAAATCACTTAAAATACACGTTGAACTACAAATCACTCAAACAATCTACAAACGGGCACCAGGCATCGATATTTAGTCTTCCCTGCTCAAAGGGACTAAAATTAGTCCCGTCCCAATCGGGCCCAACAAGTACTAAATGAGTACAGTGAGGGACTATATTTAGGCACATTCTTAGTCCCTTCAGGGACACGGCTGAACAAAGGACGTGTATAATTCAGTTGCTAAGGGACTTTTTACTTGTGAGAGTAAAATAAGTGTAATTTATGTTTTGCGACAGTGTTCCTGTGAAAAGGAATGGGAGAAGTTTCATTTTCTCCCCTTGGAGGTGGAGTTTTCAGTTTGTGGTGATTTTCAGTGACGTTACCTTTTTCTAAAATTTATACGACTGTGGTCTCCGAAGTTTCGGTGTTACAGTTCGCATCACCGTTGTTTACCCCTCCGAAGTTAGGTTTTAGTGACGACCGCGCAGGTGCAATCGCGTAAACAAGTGTTACGTTCCTAGAATTTTTTTTGTTTATACGTATTATATTATAAATAAGTAACAAAGACTACCAGTAACAATAACAATATCAAAAAGTACCACCACAAATACATACACCACAAAAACACACAAAAAACAAATCAAATAGTAAGAAATAACCAAAATAATTAATTATAAACAATAACAACGTGTAACACTTTTCGCATCAACAGTCGTATTGCATTGAGCAAGCGAGTCACACGTATGCATCGAACGTATACGAGCGAGTGAGATGCCATTACATACGCCATCTTGCGCAAACACGCGCATGCGCGAGCTGCCCGCGCATGCGCTGTATTATTTTTTTGTCAAATTGACATTCTGCGCACTCGATTGCGACGTACTTCGGGGAGGTAAAGTTGCGTGACGGGAACTGTATATTTGTTTTCAGGGATTTGTGAAAAATAAATCCTTTACTCTTCGGTCGATTTGCTCGAAACTGGGAGAGACCTATGTCCGGCAGAGGACGCCTTTCGGTAGAAATGTAGATGAGATATCTTGTAGCCTACTGCTTCTTTTGCCTTTGCTTTAAAAATCAACCGGCAGGCCTTACAGTTTTATTCTCCACTGCTTTATTAATTTTCTACGGCAGCAAAACGTAACGCACCATCTATGCTGCCTCCAATGAACAACGAAGTCCTGCATCGCGGCATCAGAGTTTTCCGTGCGACTTGAACATAATATAAAACAGTCCGAATATCGGGTAGTTGCCCACCGGACACTATCCTAAAAGAGAATCCTCCCTTCTCAATGGAGGTTTGCAGGACTTTACACCCTGTTCCGCATACCCTCTATACTGGTGACCCCGACGTCGCTTCTTCGCTAGATCAGGGGGGCTACTCTCTAACGAAATCCGTAGTTTCGGGCTTAGTTGCGGGCGGGCGTATTCTACTCCGTATCACCTACAGACTTACGATTAGTCCCGAACCTGAACTGAGAATGAATGACAACACGATTTCACAGTAACTGTCAAATCGTGTTATCATTAGTTCTCAGTGGTTAGGTGATACGGAGTAGAAAATGCCCGCCCGCAACTAAGCCTGAAACTACGGATTTCGTTAGAGAGTAGCCCCCCAGAATCAAGATGCTTCGTTTTTTTTTCACCATGCTTCACCACATATAAACTTGAACTACTGAAAGCCCTTTCTCTTGACAAGCCAACCTTACTTAGCTCACTTCAAATTATCAAGCCCATTTCAGTGCTCACACATTTCAAACTCCAACCTAAAACCAACTCTACTCCCTCGCAATAAGTTCCACAATCGTTTGACTTAGAAACGAAACGGATGTCGCTGTGACGTCAACTGGCGCCAACAGATGGCGCTAGCTGTACTATGCGCGTGCGTCACTTGTTGATTGATTGTGTGATTCTGTTGGACTTTTTAGATGCCAATGACATTCGTTTTTGCTTTTTAACTTAAGGATTTTTGCGTTGTATTTTAGTTCTGAAGATTCCAGTCTATTCTTGGCTGAGTATTCACTTACACATCGATTAATTATTGTCCTCCTCCATTGTTTGGATTTCAGTTGCCAAAGCTCTTTAGGGATCCGTACCCATAGGGTAACCAACGGAACAACGGACATATTACTTTAAGCTTCCGCTGTCCGTCCGTCTGTCTGTCAGCGGGCTGTATCTCAAGAACCGTAATAGGTTGACGGTTTTCACAGATTATGTATTTCTGTTGCCGCTATAACAACAAATAATAACTAAGGTTTATGGTACGGAACCCTTCGCGAGCGAGTCCGACTCGCACTTGGCCAGTTTTTTATAAGTACCTCATGCAGCATATCTTATGATATCTATTCGTGACTATTACCATCGCTTACCATCAGGTGAGATAGTGATCAAACGCGAGCCTATAAATAGTAAAAAAAAAATATATAGTAGGTATAGTGTTAATAAAATTATAGGAGAAAAGTCAAGGAATATCTGAGGAACCAGTCTTACCAAGGGGTATCGTCGGGTTGCCCATTTGCTGGGTTGTGGAGTGTAAGCTGCACCTGATTAGATGAAGCCGATCGCAATTCATTAAGGCTTGTATACATGCCAATGACCTTGTGCATATAAACGGAGCTAACTACTCCTCTACGCGCCACTCCGCTACCCGTATTTTTAATTTATTATAAAAAATTAACACGTATTTTAAAAAAGCAACAAAACCAAATTATTTTCGTTTATATTGCAAAGCAGTAGATTTTTTTTTGACTTGTGGAAAAATGAAGGAGTAAAATGGTTTCATCTCAACGATTTGGAGGTGATATTGTGTTTTTTTTCTTGTTATGTGATACCGATAAATAAATTCTGGCTAAACCAATTACGTAATATATCATGTAGATTACTACCTATTTTTTCAGATGTAATTTCTCAGTCAATGCCGACGAAAAGTTGCTTCATCTGCACGCTGTTTTTAAGCATTTCTCGAGAGAGCAGCCTTAACGAAGAAGCCAGTTAGACGAACGCGATGCGCCACCGGCACATGGTGGACATCCCACCCACACGCACAAAACGTTTTGGGAACACATTCATAGTACGTACAGCTAAAGAGTGGAATTCCCTGCCGGAGTTTGTGTTTCCTGATAGCTACAACCTAGGAGTCCTTAAGTCACTTTAAGGTACCACTAAAAAGTAAAAAATAAAAAACTTTTTTACAGAAAAATAAAACCGACTTCCATAAATAAAAAAAACCACTGTGCTATTTTTAAAATACGAAGAAACAACCAAAAACACCGACTTTAGCAACTTTTTAACAATATTGTGCGGCATATCAAATGAAAGGGCTTACTGTGAGGGCTTTAATTATAATTTTTTCATAATTTTAAAATAAATGGTTTTGAAGTTATTCAACAAATTAGACGAAAAATTACCAATCCCCCCTTATCTCCGAAACTACTGAGCCTAAAATTTTGAAAAAAATGGAGATAATAGATCTTTACCTAAAGATTACAGGAAAACCTATTAGAAATCTGTAGTGTTAAAATAACATGTTAAAAAAATAAATTCGTTCGGAGCCCTTTGCACGCGAGTCCTACTCGCACTTGGCCAGTTTTTTATTTTGAAGTCGGTTGTATTTTTTATTATAATATAACAAAAGTTTGTCCGTCTGTTCGCGATAAACTCAAAAACTACTGCACCGATTGCCATGCTGTTTTCACCAATGGATAGTGGTTCTCGAGGAAGGTTTTAGTATATAATTTGTCTAGAAAAAAATTAGGGATCCTTAAGAAAATTGCAGCGCGGACCAAGTCGCGGGCGAAGTGGTAGTGGATTATAAAGAAAGTCGAAGTACATTGCTCCCACGCTAAAATACCAAGTAAATATCGTAATTAACTTAAGTAAGATATCATTAATTTAACTTTTTAATAATTATTTCGTCGTGAAAGTCTGTCACTCTCCGTATTAAAAACTTTAAAGACGCATCACTTGTCAGCTGTCACATTCACCAACTTAATATTTCTGCTGGAAAAGTAAAATACATTGTAATGTGAACCTTATTGTGTTGGGCGTAGGGCTGTTTTGAAATATTTTGAAGTGTAAATACAAATTTTAAGTGGCAGGTACTTTGGTCGAGAGGTTGTGAGAAAGGTGTTTGGTTATGCAATCGCAAGGTTTGGTCCAAAGCATATACTGAAGCGAGATCAAATTACATTAATTACCTGAAGTGTGATTGCGTTTAATAGACTGCTGCCTACAGGTTCTATGAGTAGTTTTTTACTTAAAAGAAGTTGCAAAACTTCAAAGCTTTCTGTTATTGTTTTATTGGCTTTGAAGTGCTGATAAAGTAAAATATAAAAAGTTAAATAAACAAGCAAAATAAATTCGAATGAAACATTATCAATGATGTTTGTATAAAACCGTGAGCTAAATTGCAATCTTACAGTGATATTTATTTATTTATATATACTTCATTGTACACCAAAATCAAATTACAGTAGGAAATCTTAAACTAAAAAATATACAAATGGCGGCCTTATCGCATTCCGCGATACCTAATATTCGTCAGGTTTCTGAAAGGAACCTACAATTTGGCAACTTAAATACATTGATATTGCACTGTAGATAAATATTAATGCGTTCCTATAAACAATAAACTAAGTTGGTGGTCCAAAGCGACAATCGCTAATCGCTAATCGCTCCGCTCATGCCTTACTCCACATTTGAGGTCGAAATACTATCACGTTTAGTTATGACAACTTATAAAATAATAGAGATTTTCTCTTTTTGCACACGTGACGCGGCAATATTGTGCTATTGTCTGACCTACGAGAGTTACGGAGATCTCTGATACATATTACGTCTATTGCTTTCTTACGAGAGAATTATGCAAAGGTTAGGAATGAAATATTATTGCTACGCGATTATGGCATTGATAGTCAAATTGTAGATTGGAACTTTTTACACGACTGCCTAAAAAAAAGGAGTGTTATGTTGTTTTAGGGTTCATGTATGTATGTAAAGAAATGTTACAGAGTACCTACTGTCCCTAAGTTGTTTTTCAGGTTTAAATTTTTGGGCTAATGCTAGTTTTTAATTTTTTCTTATTGGAATTTGAGAGTGTAAACGAAGTCTTGGTAGATGGAACTGAAGATAGTAACGTGCTGAAAATTTTCAGTTGCCAATCCTAATATATAATATTCTTCCGTTACTTTACTGACTGATTGAGTGACTGACAGACAACGCACAGCTTCTCGTGTGGGCAGTAAGGTCTAACGACCCCACACACCCTAATGTCAGAGTTTCTTAACGCACAGCTGAAACTACTGGTCATAGAAAGCCGAAATTTGGCATGTAGGTTCCTTGGGGAGTGTAGGGGAGCACTAAGAGTGGATTTCCTGAAATTCCCACGGGAACGGGAAAAAACGGGATATGCGCGTACGAAGTCGCGGGCAAAAACTAGTAGTATGTATAACCAAATAATATAACTACCACACGCACAAAACGTTTTGGGAACACATTCATAGTGCGTACAGCTAAGGAGTGGAATTCCCTGCCAGAGTCTGTGTTTCCGGATAGCGACAACCTGGGAGTCTTTAAGACAAGAGTGAATAGGTTACTTCTAAGCAAACGTGCTCCATCTTCGACCACATCATCGCTTACCATCAGGTGAGATAGTGGTCAAACGCGAGCCTATCAATAGTATAAAAAATAATAATTTAGGCTCAGTAAATGTCCACGTTTATAGAGAGAGGCGTCAACGGCATTTTTCAGATCATCGTGGCTGCAGATGAGTAGACATTTGAGAAATTCCAACAGATGGGACATAGTTTGAACAGGAGCACCGCACTTGCACTGTGTGTTGAATGGACAGATAAGCTAAGTTATTTCAACAGTTGGTCGAAGATGCAGCTAGTTCTAGTACAAGAGGATAGTTCAAGTAGCAGATTTATTTACTTAACACTTTAAGCACACAAATGTACAGAAGCCGACTTAACGCGATATCTTACCCAGTTATTTGTTAATCTATACTTCTATCTATAATAATAAACAAAAAAACAAAAAAGCTGAAGAGTTTGTTTGTTTGCTTGAACGCGCTAATCTCAGGAACTCCTGGTCCGATTTGTAAAATTCTTTCAGTGTTAGATAGCCCATTTATCGAGGAAGGCTATAGGCTATATATCATCACGCTAAGGCCAATAGGATCGGAGCAGTAATGAAAATTGTGACGCGGACGAAGTTGCGCGGGTCAGCTAGTACTAATATATAAAGCTGAAGAGTTTGTTTGTTTGTTTGAACGCGCTAATCTCAGGAACTACTGGTCCTATTTGAAAAATTCTTTCAGTGTTAGATAGCCCATTTATCGAGGAAGGCTATAGACTATATATCATCACGCTAAGACCAAAAGGAGCAGAGCAGTAATGAAAATTGTGACGCAGACGAAGTTGCGCGGGTCAGCTAGTTTTAATATAGAACGATTATTACGAAACAAACAAACAAACTCTTCAGCTTTATATATTAGTATAGATTAAACTTGCCTTGAAGTGTGGCCAGCCGGATGGGAGCGCGACAACGACGTATTCAGATAGTTTTGTTTCTGAATTTCCCTTGGTTATATTCTTGATTTCATTTGCGGGAATGTTCTGGATTATATCATCAGTCACAAAGAAAAGAGTGAAACACAGAAAAAGGAGAAAGGACACACAGAAAAAGGAGGGTGCCACAGAGAAAGGAGTGTGGATGAAAATCTTCCATTTCATGGTTATACAACGTGTAACCATGAATGAACAACTTTTACTATGGGATCAATCCCGAAATCGCGAATAAAAATTAGCTGTTCAGTACATTTTGTCGAGTTATGAGCACATAAATGTATGGGGAGTCGACTTTTTTTTTTCTTGATTTCAGTGTTGCTCCCATAGTGAAAGTTGTTCATAATGATGAGTTCAATGACCCCTTAAGAGGTATAGCGTTTATTCTGTTACAGGTTGTATTTGCCAGGTCATGGTTAGGATAACTATATTGTCTTCTTCCTCTCCTTCTATCGTCTTCTTTGTTGGATAAGGAAATTCTATTTTATGCGAGTACTTGGTAGAAGGCAACTTTGGGTTTTTTTATATACTTGATCACTGATTGGAATGTTTGAAATTAATTAATCTATCTTTCAAGAAAATCTTATAATTCATGGATTTATTTATCTACACACGGCAAGTTGGATCATTTTCTTCTACCTTTATATTGGATTCTAGCTTCCGCCAGCGGCTTCGCCCGCGTGGTCCCTAGCGAGCATAATCCCGGGATAAAAAGTAGCCTATATCCTTTCTCAGGCTCTAGAATATCTGTTTGCCAAATTTTATTTAAATCAGTTCAGTAGTTTTGGCGTGAAAGCGCGACAGACAGACAGACAGAGTTACTGTCGCATTTATAATATTAATAAGGTGGTAAGGATGAATATGCGATTTTATGAGGGTATATTTTTAGTGCAAGAGTTATCATCATCAAACTTAAGCCCAATGTCCATTATGGGTTTCAAAGGTCTCTTTATCGTACTCTTTTTTGGCGGTTCTCTTTCCGTTTTACCAGGAAACCATGTTTAAAGGTATACGGTACAGAGAGTAAAGTCCCTCACACCATTGTAAAGGGAGGATCCTCCGACCAGACAGTCGTTGTCTCTGGCGGGCAACTGCCCGATAGTTAATATTCGGGCTGATGTATGTGTTCAAATCGCACGGTAAACTCCGCTTGCGCGATGCAGGATTTTAGTTCGCTGTTCGTTGGATAGATGGCGTCGCGGTTCTTTTTGTTGCGACGTTGGTTTTTCTTGTGGCGGCATTGATGCCGCTACACATTACAGCCTTTCAGTGTTTTGATTTATTAGCAAAATTCTTGTAATTATCAGATCACTGATATAACACCTTCGTTCATCACCCCATCCTGTACCCCATACTTTACTTTCAAATTAGAAAACTATTACAATATCAGCAATCGAATTTCAAAACTGCAAATCTACAATTTCGCGCCACTACGGACGCTAACAAGATGGCGTAGCAAACAGAACGGATCGGTCACCTCTGAATGGCGTTAAATTTAAAACAATGGCGGTGAGAGCGACAGAATTTCACTGACACTTGCTCTAATGACGTTTTCATTACTGGGTATTGTTTGTTTATGTTTAAGTTGGATGATTCTTTCAGTCTTCTTGATCATTGGCAGCCTTGTTGCCCGCTACTGATTCTACGGCATTTCCCTTTTGTGGCACGCTTCTGATCTTTTTGTGATCATCATTTTATCCACCAGACGGCAACTGTTAGGGGCCGTCTCCACGAGCGAGAGAATCGCGGTCTGCGGGCAATGTGGCCTGCCCACCAATGGGCTTTGTCTTTATTTGGTTATTCAAATGTGTTTTATCTATTCCTTCTGCTCAGAGGACTCTTGTGGAAAGCGTACCTTTTATTTAAAATCAAAGAGCTTACGCTGTTAGTCCTGTCTATAAATGCAAATTCCGTACTTCAGTCATTACACGTAAGATCTGTATAGAACTTTGGGTTAAAACTAAATCTCTTGATAGATCATAAATCATAATACTTGCAACTTCTTTGTATATTTTGGTCAATAACTATTCAATAAATCAGGACATTACTCAAAAAGATATTAAATCCAATAATGACTCATTAAACCTACATAACATGAATAATTTATACGGCAAAGAGAGAGTACTTGTGTTAACAAGTTAAAAAAATATTACATGTCCTTTCGTAATCAGTAAAAGTAAGAAACATCCAATGCAAATCCAACAAAACTAAATGATTTTTGCAAACATACCAATTTATATTTGCAGATCAAAGAAGTTATCTACATTATTCTGATCCTTAAGGAAATAAAATTAAGAATCAACTATTTGAATGTGGTTAAATTCACCGGAAAAAATAACTTTGTCAACGCACATACCTCTTGACATATTTTGTACAACATCAAAGATTGTTCACGTAACAAATTACGTATTTCATCGTCATTTATGAAGTAAATAAAACTTTCTTTAGTCGTAAAGAATTGTCGTAAACAAATCAACACCTGTTTCATAGAGTCAATGTGTGTGCTGTTGATTTTTCTTCATCATCAACATTATCACCACCCTGCTCTTGTCCCTTCCCTGTTTTACTTGTAACCCGTTTTCTTTCCCATTCTTTCCTGTCAACGTTCACGTGAATTGCTTTTCTAAAACTTGCATCTTTTCTTAGGTCTATTTCTTAACTTTCAAGGAACATTATTTGTTTTTACTCTAACCTCTCTATAACAAGCCGTGCCAACTTGCTGTCTATTGTTTGTGACACTCTCTGACATCTCATTAGCTCTAATGACTGTCTAGAACTACAGGATGATGGAACGATGCTTATTGTATCTAGAAAAACAGACTAACAAACTAAATTAGCTTCGCCAGTTACCTCTGAACTTATTAACCGTGAAGATATCACACACAACGAAGGTAAGTAAGCCCGTTTACATGCATTCGTCACAGATGGTGATAACTTCAACGCCTCTGAACAATAGGTCATTAAGTTCTAACAGTCTTTAGAAGAAACATGAATATAAGGAGGTTAAATCAACAAAAAGGTATGATATACCGTCGATGTTGAGAGGAAAATGTCAATCAGAAATGTGGAAATGAGGACGGAGAAAATTGTGCTCAATGTTTTGCAAATTCTCCTTATTTGAAACAAGTTATGGGCTGAGAAAATTCTGCTCAATGTTTTTCGAATTCTACTTAGCCCAGTGAATTTATGGGCTGGGATTTAGAACTACCTTATCGTTTCCATGTGATTCTAAACGATTCATGGCATCTTAACATGCATTTGCCATAAAGGTATTAATATGGTAAAAAACTTACAAAAGATGAACTGGGGCTTAGAATAGACCCCTGAGGGATTCTAGCAATTTTTTTATAGGCATTTTGGAATGTCAGTGTATAATTTATGGAAATTACACCATTAGGTGCATAAGCTCTATTTTTATTAATTTCGAAGGTGTTATTTGTTGTTTCAAAATGTTAAGTCCTCAATTTTGCTCTTTCAGCGCATCTTACTTCAGTTATATAAAACAAGTTAGAAGTTAATCAGAGTCGAGCTCATTCCTCATTGCTACCAATAAGGAAATGCAAAACATACAATGTACATAATCCTACATAACTGTAGCTTTATATATAACAACTCGTGATACAATTTTCTCATTAATACACGATAAAAATCAATCGATGCGTGCTAAAACAAAATTATATCGTTTGAATCGTTAATTTGGCAGTGGCCATTACTATGTATTTCACGTTAAGTTCATAACTTTTAATTACTTTGTAGGCTATAGATCTCATTCATCGTGTGAAAGTATGTGTAAAAGTTGTTTTATATATGCTTCCTAAACCGTTCATCTCTCTCTTTCCTTCAAGGATTTATTTATATCGGCGTCCCTCTTGCACAGTGCAATGTCGTAGTACCGTTGCTGTAGTGTTGCGAATCGAGTATGTATCGAGTAATTTAATCGGTGGGTACAATCGATTTCAGTCTTATATTTGCTTACTATCTATATCAGGACTTGTCACGAAGTTAAATGTGAATGTCACGAGTCTAATCTTAGTAACGACAGGTGGTTTCTCTCTGTAAACTATGTGCATATATCCGTCGTCTGATTTCTTATTTTCATTCATTCACAAATGCTTCTGTAAGACTTTCAATCTCTCCTTCATGCACGTTTTATTATAATTGAAAGGCTGGTGTTTGACGACCATCTCACCTGATATGAAGCCATGATGTGGTCGATGATGGAGCACGCTTCCTTGTAACCTTTTCAATCTTGATTTAAAGACCCCCAGTTTGTCCCCCAGCAGCTATCAGGAAGCACACACCCGGAGTGTAGGAATTCCACTCCTTAGCTGTTAGCACAACGAACGTATTCCCAAAACATTTTGTGCGTATGGGTGGGATGTTCACCATGTACCTTCATAGTTTGCTACTTAAAACCATCAACTTTCTTGCTATCTCTATGTACATCTTATTGTAAACATAGTAACAGTCACAAAGTGTGAGGAATCTCATAACAGTCAAGACAACTCATAAGCGTAACTTTTCATTCACACATTTACAGTCAATGCTCAATCAGTGAAGCGATACCTAATATCCGATTATTCTATTCAATCGACTTCCTAAGTCGACTCCCTCACTAGTTCATAACATGAAACATGTTTTTGCGGTATTATCATGATTACTGTAACACTTTGCTGGTATTCAGCGTTAGCATATATTTCTAATAAGCTTGCGGTTTTTTTGAGGTCACCCGTGGCGAACAGCTGTTATGAAATTCTGTTTCCATCGTAGAATGTTTGATGTTGTTTTTTGCTTTTAAAGATACAATTTTATGTTAGATTTTTATTATCTTCCTTGTATTTATGTATATCCGTCTCGGCATTTGTAGGGTCAAACTAGACTCTTGGTAAATTAGCACTATACCTACTGCTAAAAATTCTGTTCCATAATTTTATTAACGTTTAAATTTTGTGCTTCGTGTACAAAATGTTTCCCTATATCGAGCGAGCATATCAGAGCTTCAAAGTGCAGGCTAAGTCAGGTATAAGGTCTGCATGCATTTTAGTTATATCCCCTTTATCGTTACATTGATGAGCTTCCGATAAAATTTTAATAGCCTTATCTAATATCTGCTTAACTTTAGATAAATTTTATATTTTATAGGTCTGTAAATCATAACTTTAGCTGTAACAACTATTATATTTATAATGTTAATGCATCTTTCAAAGAATGTGTAATTTACTGTTATAACAAATAATAATCATTAACATATTTTACTAGACTAAACTCTGTATTTAATACAAACGCATTTTATTTGCAATCTTATTTCTATTCTGAAATAAATGGTTCTTTAAAAAAAAATTGTTGGGTTGCTTTTTATTCCAGCGATAAAGTACATATCATCTTTCTTTATGTTGTCCTCACTATTAATATTTACATTACCATTTCCACCAAAATTAAACCCTACAAAAACTCTTTTCGTTGGCTTCTCTTTACTCATCTTCGGTTACGTTTGGTTTCAATTTCTCCGTACTCCTCCCAAATTTTTTATAGTTTTCTCGATTAATCCTTGTATATTAATCAACGGATATACAGCTACAATCCTGGGCTATAAAAGGGCTAGTTATCACATTAACCTTGATTGATTTGTCACTATGGCTACCAACAAGGATGTAATTATGCAAGAGTGAACGTAGAATTTAATAAGAAACCAATAGAAGCCGACCTTAGACTAATTTGCTGAATGGTGCAGAAATACCATAAAGACATTATGTTATAATGTTTTACACCTCAACGAATGCCGGAGTTGTTTGTCAATATAATTTAGTTTAACGGTAGTTCTGACAGAATTGTGGCAAGGTCTTCCAATCGTTTGTGATTATTTCGAAATTGTTTAATGATGTGATTTCTGAAGTGTTATTAAGCTGAGCTGCTATATCTCTAGGTTGGTTTAGTATTGTGTTTCTTATTTTATTGCATGCATCAATATGACCAGCAACATCCACTTATGAATTGCTAGTTCTTTAAATGCCAATTCTAGTACTTACTGCAACTGGTATGTCGAAAACAGTCGTAACATGCAATAATGTCTTACTATTCAAAATTGATAACATCACACAATTTTTACCATCCACCACACTATTCATGCAACTACACGTTTTTCTTTTCAATCAGCTTGGAAAATCAGGACGCCCCAAATATTCATAAAGGCTAAATTCTATATTAGGATATTGTACAGCCATAGAATAATCTAGAACTATGCAGGTATCACGTCTGTGAATTCTTACATCACATGTATGTGTAGTTTGTGCGCTCGCTGCGCTTGCGTCGCTCGCCAGACCTTGGCGTACGTTTCCTATACAAGTTAGCAGTTTGGCGCCGCTTAGGTACTTAGCAAGTGCTTGTGGCTTTACTAATTGCTTGGTTTTAGATAGAGTTGGGTTATGTAATGTTGTTAGTGTTAGAGGTCTGGCTCTTAAAGTTTTATATTAAATTCTTATTGGTATCCTGTTTCGATTTGAATTGTCCAGGTTGTACAGCTTATTGATTATTACCTGGTTATTGTTGTTAGTTAATTGTTAATTTTATTTTGATGATTTTCTTGTGGAAGTCGCATATCAATATTCTTCTTAAATTTTCTGATTCTCGCCGTGATCTTCATTGATTTTTTGCCGTATTCGGTTATACCCTACTGTCCCACAAGGAGAGTAATGTTTTTGTTTATTTTACCTGTTTTACTTACCCTAAAAACGAAACTACAACGTCTAAGAAGCTAGCATCTAAAAATGTCGTCTTTATTCTAGTAACCATTGAAACGTGTTTCAGCTAAACAATCACACGAACGCCAATTTTCCGGAAAGTTATGACTGAAAAAAAGTTTTCATTCGACTTTTTACTCGTACTCAATGACCACCATCCGTGCAAAATCATATAGGTATACTGTATAAGTTATCATTAAACAAGCCAGGTTAAACAATGCTGCATATAATCACATCTTCCCTGAGAAAGGAACCGGTGATATAACCTTTATTGCTGTTGATGCACTGTACTTCCTATGTGCCGGGTACGGCAGTGTTCCTCCGCGCTTCGTTGGCGCGAGACGTGCAACCGCCATTTTAAAAAAAAACCAAAACATCATCGTCATTTGTTTATACCTAGTTCCAAATTCGAATACAGTTTAAATACAAATAGGTTTAAGTTAAAAAGTTTATGTTGATTGTGCTTTGTGAAATGTTGTTCTTTGCGTCGCATTGTTAAAGGATTTGTCAATCGCATTGTTTTGCGGGTAAGTTTGTGTCAAATGTTATTATAATGTTGTAGAAATGTAGACTGTTCAGTGTTTTAATATCAAACAATGATGAATGTTTATAAATTGATATTCATGAATGATGATTATATTTACCTATGTTGCTAATTAGGCGGGTAGACTAATATTTACCACGTAAAAAAGTACGGTACGATATTCGAAATCTTACTGTACATAGGTATAACTTAGTCGATTGATACATCTCCCTGCCCCTGAACAATATGTGTATTGCATACTTTTTAATAAAGTCTACAGCATTTCCGATTTTGTAAGTAGGTATGTTGGTACAAGTATTTCATGAAGTACCAAAATCCTTTATCTTCTTGTTTATGCAAATTTTATTTTTATCTCAGCAAAAACTTGTTATTTTTTCAGTCTGAACTGATTGCGCGCTTATCATTAAGGACGCAATCGGTTCCTTGACACATTCAATAGAACATTTTGGCACCGTTTTGAAAGGAATCTGCATGACACAAAGACTTGGACAAAACAATATCTTCATGTTACTGAAGGTCATTGACCCATTTCAATAGAAACCGGTACAAATATCCCCAAATCAGTATTCAATAAATATATACCTTTTAGCAGGCCAATTTAACAACAGAGCAGCGGGTCTGAAAAGGACACTTTAGTAGAATTACATAAGGATCATAATATTAATCATACAACAATCTGTCAAATTTCATTTTCATCTTTATCGCTAAAGCATTAGGTTCAATATTGATTGTGTTAATTTGACAATTTCGGCTAGCTTGATATGCCCGCTGATTCTACTCAAGTGACCTTATCAGACCCGCTGATCAAAATCGCAGCATATGGTTCATTTTCGCCGAAAACTGCACATGACATCCCGATTTTTGTGTAATATTGGCTGTAAAAGTATAAAGCGTGAGACACACTGGTCCTACGTACGCAACGTATGCGACGCTTTTGTATGGTATCGTATGTTGCGTTGCAAACGATAAGTGTGTTTCTATTGCATAGTTTTTCATACAAAATCAATAGTGCAGATCTCATAATGCGTTGCATACGTTGCGTACGTGGGACCAGTTTGTCTCTAGCTTTACCCCATAGTTATCCCATGTATGTACCTACTTATTTTATGTGCACATAAAAAAAAATAGTAATAATATTTTTTTTGCCTGCTCTATATATCTACGCGGCCTCAATTTTAGTTAAATCGAACATCAGTAGCTATGACACATTAAGAAGCAGTAGACTTAAAAATACATTACGCAATAAAACAGCCCACACTGCAGTTTATAGCAATAGTATATTTTGTATGGGCATAAAAATATATAATAAGCTACCCAGAGACATTAAGAACCTACAGTCAATTGGTATTTTTAAAAGAAAGCTGAAAGACTTCCTGATTAATAAGGCGTATTATTCTATAAAAGAATTTTTCTAAGAAAAATAATTATACATAAGATAAAAGAGATCTAAGACTAAGTATAATGGGATATTATGTAAATTATACAAAATAATGAGAACATGTAAAATTTATGAAAAATGTTAATTAATATACTATTACGTAAGTTATCCATAATATTCAATGAAGAAATATATGTTTCAATTTTAATTGCAATGCCTAAACAGGCAACTAAGTTATAAGAACCTTCCTATTTTTGTTAACATCTGTCCTGTACCTACCCGACACTTAGTTCGCAATAAAGAATTTTGACTTTGACTTTTACAAGCGCGTATAAAAAGGTCAAAGGAGAACTATTCATTCGACACCGAAAAAATCATCAACATCGCTGTCAGTGGGAAAAACGCCTGAACACCCAAATACTACTGCTAAATCAACTGTGAATGTACCCACCTACAATTGGGAAGACAACAGTATGAAAATATGAGACTAGCTTACGGGTATTCTATGACACTCACAAATAACGTGGCTTTTTATTGGTAAAAGAATGTTCAAAATCGGTTCAGTAGATCCAGAGATTACCCCCTACAACCTCACAAATTCACAAACTTTATTTCTTTATATTATTATTATTTAGTTGACCCGCGCAACTTCGTCTGCTCTGCTCCTATTGGTCTTAGCGTGATAATATATAGCCTTCCTCGATAAATGGACTATCTTACACTGAAAGATTTTTTCAAATCGGATCGGATTTAATGTTAGTACCTATAGAAGTATATAATAGATATAGAAGTATATATTAATACTTCTGAAGAGTAAATTAATAATGTTTAGTCTTCGTGTCTATACTCTATACTAATATATAAAGCTGAAGAGTTTGTTTGTTTGTTTGTTTGCTTGCTTGAACGCGCTAATCTCAGGAACTGGTCCGATTTAAAAAATTCTTTCAGTTTTAGATAGCCCATTTATCGAGGAAGGTTATAGGCTAGTTATAGGATATATCATCACATTTCAATAAATAGAAGCTCGTGTATCTCTCCAGACTCTATCTAACCAGAGATTCTAGAGAAGCTCAGAAATGTATGAGAAATTAGTTTTTTTTTCAGATTTTCGACTGACATGCAAATGCGAACGTTGCAGTTGCTTAAAAATTATTAGAAATGGCACTAAGTCTTACACCTTTTACTACACTGTAATCAAGAAAAATCGACACACATAATTGACACGATAACAAGCCACTGTCAGAAGCAAACCGTCTGACATTTGAAGGTCTAAGCAACCTAGCATCAACTATCGCAGCCATCGCTGTTGCAATATTCGTTGCAGATAGTGCACATGACGAAAACGCAGCGATTTCCATGTCTGCTGTTGTAAGATCCAATACCAGTACTGTTCTATTGTCTTACGTATGGTGTAATGGCGTAACAATGGTTTTTCGGTCATCTTTTTAAGGTTCCGTACCTCAAAAGGAAAAAACGGAACCCTTATAAGATTACTTTGTTGTCCGTCCGTCTGTATGTAAACAGTTTATCTCGGGAACGCGTGAAGGTATTGAGTTGAAATTAAAACCATGTACTCAGATTTACGGTCCCATGAAGCTGTGAAAACTAACTTACGATACGGCCGTTTATGCCGTAAAAAACATATATTTCGACACTCTCAAGGGAATCAAAATGTATAGGGTATTTCCCGTTGATCTAGAACTATGAAATTTGACAAGGAATTACCGTCTTATACTAAAAGTATAGAAAAAAAATCTGAAAACTATACATTTGTAATTAAATCATAAAAAATACAGTTTTTTTTTTTAAGTAATTTGTACCTACAAATTTATACCGAACCCTCGGTGAGCGAGTCCGACTCGCACTTGTCCAGTTTTTTTTTTTATAATAAGTGATTGTTGGTTTTTCGTTTTGTCCAGTTCTGTACAGATCGTCTCGAAACGACCGGATCATTAATTGAGATTTTTCTTAACCCTATACTTGTCTATCATCCAATCACAAATAATAAAGATATATCGCAGAGCTAAGAGGCTCATCGGTGACGTAAAACTGGTGGATGCCAAGCTACATAGCTTGGCTCATCGCCGTAAGGTTGCCTGCTTGTCGGTCTTCTACAGATTGTACTTCAGTGAGTGTGCCCAAGAACTCCACAACCTCATCCCACCGGCTCCCTTTTACCATCGAACATCCAGACGCACTGCATCTTACCATCCCTACCTTGTTGCTATTCCACCAATTGGCACTAAGCGTTTCCAAACGCCTTTTATAATGCGCACAGCAAAGGAGTGGAACTCTCTGCCTGCATCTGTGTTTCCAAACGCTTACAACCCTAATCTTTTCAAAGTTAGTGCACAGGCTCTTTCTGGGTAAGCTCGCTCCACCGTAGACTTTGTCTCTGTCATCTCTGACCTGAATAGGGTCAAGAGCAAACCGATCACAAATAAAAAAAGACGGTTGTTTTAGAACGCACTCTGATTGTTATAGAAGACTACTGTGTTCACCCATCGTTTTAATCATCATTTTCCTGCCTCTGTCCCAAATTACTTCTGGTTGGCGCAACACGTTTTCTTCTTCTGTCTCCCCTATCAATCGTCACGCCCGCTTCTTTAATACCAATTTTGTGGCCTATTTTCCGCACCATCTATCCACATCCATCCATCAATCTTATAGTCAAATGAATTTCATCACCATCCTTTTGATGTCACCCTAAATGACGACTAACAGGAAATGTAGGAAAATTCAACAACAATAAATTCGGGTTTAACAAACGGACTGTCGTGTTAACTAACAATTAACAGGCATCGAAACACACAATATTACGTTTTAAACGATCAAACGCTACCGCATTTCAAATCAAACACTTAGAAATCTGCTCACCCCAGAAAAGAAAGAAGCGTGACGTTAAATATTGATGCAGAACTAACATTCGGCTTTAAATTTTATGAAATAGATACAGAACTCTACTCGGAGATAGTAAGGTATACAACGTGTAACAGAATGTGTACTCAGTATTATGAACAACTTTTTCTGAGGGACCAACCTAAAAATAGCGAAAAAAATCAGCTGTTAGTACATTTTGTCGAGTTATGCGCACAGAAATGTCTGGAGCGGCCCATTTTTTTTTCGCGATTTCATTGTTGATCCCATAGTAATACTTGTTCATAATGATGAGTACAATGACCATTAAGAGGTATTGCGTTAATTTTGTTAGACGTTGTATAATGTGCAGATATCTTTTATGTATACAGCACCAATCCTATTGAATTTTGTGATCACAACACTGCTTGTAGCAATCAAAACTCAGATGACCAATCAAAGACAGCTGTAGAAGTAGAATTTAAACACAGCTCGTCAAGAAAAAATCCTTATTTCTTAATTAGATAACAGAATTTAATCGTAACAGTTAATATTCTCTCCTTAAACTATATGTATATGCATTCAACCATAAGAGTAAAACTTTTGCGGACTACACACATAATAATATCTGCCCTCATAATATTTGCAAATAAGAAACTGTTTTCTTCGTAAATTAACTAATTGAATATGGATGTCATTATGTAACACTTCCTCGAGGCATTTATAAAACGGATTTTCTATTTTATTTACGGTTAAAAAATAATAAGTCACCATTATATCATGCGAAGCCTCAATCAGTGTCAATAAATCATTTAAATCACGAAACGTGCTTTTGTCAACTTTGATTAATTTGGCATTGCAACAGTAACTATTCTTATTTTTCTAACTTCCTTATTCGTATTAACTTCGTATATTCTATTTTTTCTATCTGTACTATCGACATCAGTTTTTAAATTGTCACCATTCATCACATTCATTGCTAGAATGCCAACATAAAGCATTGCTCGATCGTCATTTTCCTAAACAGTGCTGTTTAGGAAAATGATAATTGAGCAATGCTTTTGCTCTATTTAGTACAAGTGGCAAAATTAAAAATGTTGTCGTTGTTGCCACGGATGAAGCTGCACCTACTGTTTTCGAGATCTCAGGAGTAGCAATAAATGTAGGCCATCAAGTAGACATACAGAACATACAAGAACCTACAAAAAATATCCATAATTTACCATGTCAATCCATTCGTCTAACAAAACCAGCGGATGATCACAACAAGCCACAGTAAACACTAATCGTAACTGATTCCTGATTGATACTAACTTCTTAGAAGTGCATAAATACACATGAAGTATTGCGCATTGATGAGCTCACAGTAATCGATGCAGTAGTGCGTCTGGTGTACCGTGAATAAGGTGGAGAACTCACGAGTTGAATGTTGTGTATTGATGAAAACGAATGAATAGACAAAAATAGATGACTAAAATTGATATGGATTGAAACGATAAGAGAGACGTAGAGAGAAAAACAATTCATGTAATAGAGGAAGAATAAGCTGGACTAAATAATACTCATGCTTCACCAACACTGTTCATCACGTACAAAATTAACGATTAACTAAATCCTATTAATAACATTTTTATCAGGACGGCAACCAGTCGGTTGTCCTTTAAGGTGAAGGCACGTGAGCACATTCTCAAGAAATTGGTAGAATCATCACAGCGTTAATTCGTTGAATTCGTTTTCTAAACGTCGTTATTTTTTTTATGTGTATGTATGTATCTATGTATTTATTATTGTATTTCTTTTCCACTCTGTTTGTATTTCCTTTAAGTTGCACCTGCCATGTTGTCTCTGCACCATCCTAAGGTCGACTGGTAGAAAATGCCTAAGACATTAAGTCCGCCTTTGTACAGTGTTTTTACTAGTGCATCAAGTTTTAATAAATAAATAAATAACAAGAAAACAAGTAAAAAACTGACACCAATTAGGTGTTTTTCATAAATTTTAAGCTTTTCAGGTCATGGATCGCTGTACCCAAAAATATTCTAAGTCGAACTCGGTCAATACCTCGTAATGAGATATTGCGCTCACAGAAGCAGAAACTTAAAGTAATCGATGCTAACCATCACCGTTGTAGCGAGAATAAAGCCAGTGCACACGTGCCAATTTGTACACAACACACAGTAATTTATTTATTTACTAGTATTGCCAGCGGCTTCGCCCACGTTAGTGGCGGAAATCATGCTAAGGGAACATACTCCCGAGAAGCCTATGTGCTGTTCCAGAATAGACTATTTCTGTTTAAAGTGCATTCATAATGGTACAGTCTGTGACTAATATTATCTAATCCACTTGACTATTAGCGAATAATAGTGAAGTGCGTTGGATAATGTTGGTGACAAACGGAACTATTGTGAATGCATTTTGAACAGAGATAGTTTAGTCTGGAATAACACATAGGCTTGTATGTAGTAAGATTTTCTTATTAACCTATGGTGTCTCACTGCCCGTCAAAAGTCTTCTCCATATATTTTTTATTCTTTTGACGACAAGGTTGGCGCAGTGGTAGAGCGATCGGCTGCTGCGCTGCGTGTCGCGGGTTCGATTCCCGCACGGAACAAATATTTGTATAGAACCTACAGATAGTTGTTCCGGGTCTGGCTGTTTGTGTATGTGAGTTTGTATGTTTGTGAACGCACCCACGATTCAGGAGAAATTACAAGTACGGGGCAACGCTTTTATTTAAAAAAAAAAAGAAAAATAATTGTTTCTTCCGCCACCGCGCAACACCTTCGTGGTGCGCGTCCAGGTCATCTCGCCACCGCTTGGTCCAGAAAGCTGTGGCGAGATGACCTAATAACAGATGACCTGATGATACCAGACAGTAATTATTACACCACAGAATCCAGGTCGATGAATCATGCCAATCTTAACTAGGTCTAAAAAATCATCTTGAATATGTGTAGCATGGCAATTTATCATGACGTCATAATACAACAGTACAAGTGCACTTGGTACGTTTGTAATTTTTTTAAGAAAGTTTTCGAAGTTTCACAAAGTCATATAAGAGCCATAAAATCAGAAAAGTAACATTTATTTATTTTATTTGTGATGGGTTTACTCTTGACTCTAGTCTAGGTCAGAGATGAAAGAGACAAAGTCTACGATGGAGCGAACTTACCCAGAAGGAGCCTGTTCACTCTAACTTTGAAGAGATTAGGTTAGAAATATCGTAAATGAAGCTTTCAACGTCATCCGTAGATAGGTATACTATGTATAAATACTTATCTATACTTAATATATAAAGCTGAAGAGTGTGTTTGTTTGTTTGTTTGCTTGAACGCGCTAATCTCAAGAAATACTGGTCCGATTTGAAAAATTCTTTCTGTTTTATATAACCCAAATATCGAGGAAGGTTATAGGCTATATATCTTCACGCTAAGACCAATAGGAGTGGAGCAGTAATGAAAATTGTTACGCAGACGAAGTTGCGCGGGTCAGCTAGTAATATATAAAGCTGAAGAGTGTGTTTGTTTGTTTATTTGCTTTAACGCGCTAATCTCAAGAACTACTGGTCCGATTTGAAAAATTCTTTCTGTTTTAGATAACCCATATATCGAAGAAGGTTATAGGCTATATATCATCACGCTAAGACCAATAGGAGTGGAGAAGTAATGAAAATTGTGACGCAAACGAAGTTGCGCGGGTCAGCTAGTAAAAAAGAAACATGAGTTTGAATAACAATAGATTTTGTAGTGATGACCATAATTTTACTATTGTGGCTATGAAAAGATATAGAGAAAGTTAATAAAAGCAATTAAAGTGAAATTACGTCCATAATCGTCACTATTACCAGATATTATGAAAGTACTGGCATTGACACATGGATGTCTTAAAGTATTTACAATTCTACCACATTATTGTATTATTATGTGCTCGGTCTCATGAAGTAACACAATGGTTTTCATTAAAGAGTTAAAGATTATTTCCATTAGTTAATCAATGGTTCTTTATATTTTCATGACCAAAAATTTACCTTAGTTGTCACAGTGCCTTAGCAATCAGTCCTCCCAGCGCTCAGCGATCAACGCTTGTAGAGTAGTTGAAGGAGCAGCAGCTTTGTTTCAATATACTAGAGTTAGTTAGAAATCTGACCTAAAATTAACAATAACTTCAACATTGCTTGCTACCTTATCTATTTTAAATCATCATTTTAGCTGACCAAATTGTCCATTGTCTGACTTAAGCCTCCTCCAAGTATCACCACATCTTGCGGTATTGTGCGTCTCGCATCCAATGCATTTTCATGGCCTACCAGCTAGTCTATTCTGTATATAACTATTTCGATATCGAGCTTCACCTGAGTGACAAAACTCACAAAGTGAGCTTTATTGCACACTACATAAAAGTCTTAATTTGAAACTCACCTCGTATTCCACTGTCGAGATACGAAAATGTTGGTACAGAATAGCACTACAGGTCATGGAATGTTTTAAGTGCATACTTGCTTTGAATGGGAATTTCTTGACACTAGAACATAATTTCAACAAGATTTCTCTTTATTCTATAGATACCTAAATAGCCATAGATATTAATAATATTTCAACACAGGGACTACACACCGCGGTTAATCTCAAGCCATGTGGGTCACGTGTGGCTCGTAACGGTATTCTAACCAGTTCTAATGATTGTCCTAATGTACGGACGTTGCTGTTGCATACTCCGGTTTGAATAACTTACAAATTAAAGGAGCAAAGATACAAATTGCAGTTTATAAGGCAAGAACTGAACTGAAAATTGATTTCGACTCATAATTAGAAAAACAAGCAGTTACGATTCCGTGTGAGTTTTGTTTGCGAACACTTAGAAATCTGCTCACCCCAGAAAAGAAAGAAGCGTGACGTTAAATATTGATGCAGAACTAACATTCGGCTTTAAATTTTATGAAATAGATACAGAACTCTACTCGGAGATAGTAAGGTATACAACGTGTAACAGAATGTGTACTCAGTATTATGAACAACTTTTTCTGAGGGACCAACCTAAAAATAGCGAAAAAAAATCAGCTGTTAGTACATTTTGTCGAGTTATGCGCACAGAAATGTCTGGAGCGGCCGATTTTTTTTTCGCGATTTCATTGTTGATCCCATAGTAATACTTGTTCATAATGATGAGTACAATGACCATTAAGAGGTATTGCGTTAATTTTGTTAGACGTTGTATAATGTGCAGATATCTTTTATGTATACAGCACCAATCCTATTGAATTTTGTGATCACAACACTGCTTGTAGCAATCAAAACTCAGATGACCAATCAAAGACAGCTGTAGAAGTAGAATTTAAACACAGCTCGTCAAGAAAAAATCCTTATTTCTTAATTAGATAACAGAATTTAATCGTAACAGTTAATATTCTCTCCTTAAACTATATGTATATGCATTCAACCATAAGAGTAAAACTTTTGCGGACTACACACATAATAATATCTGCCCTCATAATATTTGCAAATAAGAAACTGTTTTCTTCGTAAATTAACTAATTGAATATGGATGTCATTATGTAACACTTCCTCGAGGCATTTATAAAACGGATTTTCTATTTTATTTACGGTTAAAAAATAATAAGTCACCATTATATCATGCGAAGCCTCAATCAGTGTCAATAAATCATTTAAATCACGAAACGTGCTTTTGTCAACTTTGATTAATTTGGCATTGCAACAGTAACTATTCTTATTTTTCTAACTTCCTTATTCGTATTAACTTCGTATATTCTATTTTTTCTATCTGTACTATCGACATCGGTTTTTAAATTGTCACCATTCATCACATTCATTGCTAGAATGCCAACATAAAGCATTGCTCGATCGTCATTTTCCTAAACAGTGCTGTTTAGGAAAATGATAATTGAGCAATGCTTTTGCTCTATTTAGTACAAGTGGCAAAATTAAAAATGTTGTCGTTGTTGCCACGGATGAAGCTGCACCTACTGTTTCCGAGATTTCAGGAGTAGCAATAAATGTAGGCCATCAAGTAGACATACAGAACATACAAGAACCTACAAAAAATATCCATTATTTACCATGTCCATCCATTCGTCTAACAAAACCAGCAGATGATCACAACAAGCCACAATAAACACTAATCGTAACTGATTCCTGATTGATACTAACTTCTTAGAAGTGCATAAATACACATGAAGTATTGCGCATTGATGAGCTCACAGTATTTGATGCAGTAGTGCGTCTGGTGTACCGTGAATAAGGTGGAGAACTCACGAGTTGAATGTTGTGTATTGATGAAAACGAATGAATAGACAAAAATAAATGAGTAAAATTGATATGGATTGAAACGATAAGAGAGACGTAGAGAGAAAAACAATTCATGTAATAGCGGAAGAATAAGCTGGACTAAATAATACTCATGCTTCACCAACACTGTTCTGTGCACGTACAAAGTTAACGATTAACTAAATCCTATTAATAACATTTTTATCAGGACGGCAACCAGTCGGTTGTCCTTTAAGGTGAAGGCACGTGAGCACATTCTCAAGAAGTTGGTAGAATCATCACAGCGTTAATTCGTTGAATTCGTTTTTCTAAACTTCGTTATTTTTTTTATGTGTATGTATGTATCTATGTATTTATGATTGTATTTCTTTTCCTCTTTGTTTGTATTTCCTTTAAGTTGCACCTGCCATGTTGTCTCTGCACCATTTTAAGGTCGACTCGTAGAAAATGCCTAAGGCATTAAGTCCGCCTTTGTACAGTGTTTTTACTAGTGCATCAAGTTTTAATAAATAAATAAATAACAAGAAAACAAGTAAAAAACTGACACCAATTAGGTGTTTTTCATAAATTTTAAGCTTTTCAGGTCATGGATCGCTGTACCCAAAAATATTCTAAGTCGAACTCGGTCAATACCTCGTAATGAGATATTGCGCTCACAGAAGCAGAAACTTAAAGTAATCGATGCTAACCATCACCGTTGTAGCGAGAATAAAGCCAGTGCACACGTGCCAATTTGTACACAACACACAGTAATTTATTTATTTACTAGTATTGCCAGCGGCTTCGCCCACGTTAGTGGCGGAAATCATGCTAAGGGAACATACTCCCGAGAAGCCTATGTGCTGTTCCAGAATAGACTATTTCTGTTTAAAGTGCATTCATAATGGTACAGTCTGTGACTAATATTATCTAATCCACTTGACTATTAGCGAATAATAGTGAAGTGCGTTGGATAATGTTGGTGACAAACGGAACTATTGTGAATGCATTTTGAACAGAGATAGTTTAGTCTGGAATAACACATAGGCTTGTATGTAGTAAGATTTTCTTATTAACCTATGGTGTCTCACTGCCCGTCAAAAGTCTTCTCCATATATTTTTTATTCTTTTGACGACAAGGTTGGCGCAGTGGTAGAGCGATCGGCTGCTGCGCTGCGTGTCGCGGGTTCGATTCCCGCACGGAACAAATATTTGTATAGAACCTACAGATAGTTGTTCCGGGTCTGGCTGTTTGTGTATGTGAGTTTGTATGTTTGTGAACGCACCCACGATTCAGGAGAAATTACAAGTACGGGGCAACGCTTTTATTTAAAAAAAAAAAGAAAAATAATTGTTTCTTCCGCCACCGCGCAACACCTTCGTGGTGCGCGTCCAGGTCATCTCGCCACCGCTTGGTCCAGAAAGCTGTGGCGAGATGACCTAATAACAGATGACCTGATGATACCAGACAGTAATTATTACACCACAGAATCCAGGTCGATGAATCATGCCAATCTTAACTAGGTCTAAAAAATCATCTTGAATATGTGTAGCATGGCAATTTATCATGACGTCATAATACAACAGTACAAGTGCACTTGGTACGTTTGTAATTTTTTTAAGAAAGTTTTCGAAGTTTCACAAAGTCATATAAGAGCCATAAAATCAGAAAAGTAACATTTATTTATTTTATTTGTGATGGGTTTACTCTTGACTCTAGTCTAGGTCAGAGATGAAAGAGACAAAGTCTACGATGGAGCGAACTTACCCAGAAGGAGCCTGTTCACTCTAACTTTGAAGAGATTAGGTTAGAAATATCGTAAATGAAGCTTTCAACGTCATCCGTAGATAGGTATACTATGTATAAATACTTATCTATACTTAATATATAAAGCTGAAGAGTGTGTTTGTTTGTTTGTTTGCTTGAACGCGCTAATCTCAAGAAATACTGGTCCGATTTGAAAAATTCTTTCTGTTTTATATAACCCAAATATCGAGGAAGGTTATAGGCTATATATCTTCACGCTAAGACCAATAGGAGTGGAGCAGTAATGAAAATTGTTACGCAGACGAAGTTGCGCGGGTCAGCTAGTAATATATAAAGCTGAAGAGTGTGTTTGTTTGTTTATTTGCTTTAACGCGCTAATCTCAAGAACTACTGGTCCGATTTGAAAAATTCTTTCTGTTTTAGATAACCCATATATCGAAGAAGGTTATAGGCTATATATCATCACGCTAAGACCAATAGGAGTGGAGAAGTAATGAAAATTGTGACGCAAACGAAGTTGCGCGGGTCAGCTAGTAAAAAAGAAACATGAGTTTGAATAACAATAGATTTTGTAGTGATGACCATAATTTTACTATTGTGGCTATGAAAAGATATAGAGAAAGTTAATAAAAGCAATTAAAGTGAAATTACGTCCATAATCGTCACTATTACCAGATATTATGAAAGTACTGGCATTGACACATGGATGTCTTAAAGTATTTACAATTCTACCACATTATTGTATTATTATGTGCTCGGTCTCATGAAGTAACACAATGGTTTTCATTAAAGAGTTAAAGATTATTTCCATTAGTTAATCAATGGTTCTTTATATTTTCATGACCAAAAATTTACCTTAGTTGTCACAGTGCCTTAGCAATCAGTCCTCCCAGCGCTCAGCGATCAACGCTTGTAGAGTAGTTGAAGGAGCAGCAGCTTTGTTTCAATATACTAGAGTTAGTTAGAAATCTGACCTAAAATTAACAATAACTTCAACATTGCTTGCTACCTTATCTATTTTAAATCATCATTTTAGCTGACCAAATTGTCCATTGTCTGACTTAAGCCTCCTCCAAGTATCACCACATCTTGCGGTATTGTGCGTCTCGCATCCAATGCATTTTCATGGCCTACCAGCTAGTCTATTCTGTATATAACTATTTCGATATCGAGCTTCACCTGAGTGACAAAACTCACAAAGTGAGCTTTATTGCACACTACATAAAAGTCTTAATTTGAAACTCACCTCGTATTCCACTGTCGAGATACGAAAATGTTGGTACAGAATAGCACTACAGGTCATGGAATGTTTTAAGTGCATACTTGCTTTGAATGGGAATTTCTTGACACTAGAACATAATTTCAACAAGATTTCTCTTTATTCTATAGATACCTAAATAGCCATAGATATTAATAATATTTCAACACAGGGACTACACACCGCGGTTAATCTCAAGCCATGTGGGTCACGTGTGGCTCGTAACGGTATTCTAACCAGTTCTAATGATTGTCCTAATGTACGGACGTTGCTGTTGCATACTCCGGTTTGAATAACTTACAAATTAAAGGAGCAAAGATACAAATTGCAGTTTATAAGGCAAGAACTGAACTGAAAATTGATTTCGACTCATAATTAGAAAAACAAGCAGTTACGATTCCGTGTGAGTTTTGTTTGCGAACACTTAGAAATCTGCTCACCCCAGAAAAGAAAGAAGCGTGACGTTAAATATTGATGCAGAACTAACATTCGGCTTTAAATTTTATGAAATAGATACAGAACTCTACTCGGAGATAGTAAGGTATACAACGTGTAACAGAATGTGTACTCAGTATTATGAACAACTTTTTCTGAGGGACCAACCTAAAAATAGCGAAAAAAAATCAGCTGTTAGTACATTTTGTCGAGTTATGCGCACAGAAATGTCTGGAGCGGCCGATTTTTTTTTCGCGATTTCATTGTTGATCCCATAGTAATACTTGTTCATAATGATGAGTACAATGACCATTAAGAGGTATTGCGTTAATTTTGTTAGACGTTGTATAATGTGCAGATATCTTTTATGTATACAGCACCAATCCTATTGAATTTTGTGATCACAACACTGCTTGTAGCAATCAAAACTCAGATGACCAATCAAAGACAGCTGTAGAAGTAGAATTTAAACACAGCTCGTCAAGAAAAAATCCTTATTTCTTAATTAGATAACAGAATTTAATCGTAACAGTTAATATTCTCTCCTTAAACTATATGTATATGCATTCAACCATAAGAGTAAAACTTTTGCGGACTACACACATAATAATATCTGCCCTCATAATATTTGCAAATAAGAAACTGTTTTCTTCGTAAATTAACTAATTGAATATGGATGTCATTATGTAACACTTCCTCGAGGCATTTATAAAACGGATTTTCTATTTTATTTACGGTTAAAAAATAATAAGTCACCATTATATCATGCGAAGCCTCAATCAGTGTCAATAAATCATTTAAATCACGAAACGTGCTTTTGTCAACTTTGATTAATTTGGCATTGCAACAGTAACTATTCTTATTTTTCTAACTTCCTTATTCGTATTAACTTCGTATATTCTATTTTTTCTATCTGTACTATCGACATCGGTTTTTAAATTGTCACCATTCATCACATTCATTGCTAGAATGCCAACATAAAGCATTGCTCGATCGTCATTTTCCTAAACAGTGCTGTTTAGGAAAATGATAATTGAGCAATGCTTTTGCTCTATTTAGTACAAGTGGCAAAATTAAAAATGTTGTCGTTGTTGCCACGGATGAAGCTGCACCTACTGTTTCCGAGATTTCAGGAGTAGCAATAAATGTAGGCCATCAAGTAGACATACAGAACATACAAGAACCTACAAAAAATATCCATTATTTACCATGTCCATCCATTCGTCTAACAAAACCAGCAGATGATCACAACAAGCCACAATAAACACTAATCGTAACTGATTCCTGATTGATACTAACTTCTTAGAAGTGCATAAATACACATGAAGTATTGCGCATTGATGAGCTCACAGTAATCGATGCAGTAGTGCGTCTGGTGTACCGTGAATAAGGTGGAGAACTCACGAGTTGAATGTTGTGTATTGATGAAAACGAATGAATAGACAAAAATAAATGAGTAAAATTGATATGGATTGAAACGATAAGAGAGACGTAGAGAGAAAAACAATTCATGTAATAGCGGAAGAATAAGCTGGACTAAATAATACTCATGCTTCACCAACACTGTTCTGTGCACGTACAAAATTAACGATTAACTAAATCCTATTAATAACATTTTTATCAGGACGGCAACCAGTCGGTTGTCCTTTAAGGTGAAGGCACGTGAGCACATTCTCAAGAAGTTGGTAGAATCATCACAGCGTTAATTCGTTGAATTCGTTTTTCTAAACTTCGTTATTTTTTTTATGTGTATGTATGTATCTATGTATTTATGATTGTATTTCTTTTCCTCTTTGTTTGTATTTCCTTTAAGTTGCACCTGCCATGTTGTCTCTGCACCATTTTAAGGTCGACTCGTAGAAAATGCCTAAGGCATTAAGTCCGCCTTTGTACAGTGTTTTTACTAGTGCATCAAGTTTTAATAAATAAATAAATAACAAGAAAACAAGTAAAAAACTGACACCAATTAGGTGTTTTTCATAAATTTTAAGCTTTTCAGGTCATGGATCGCTGTACCCAAAAATATTCTAAGTCGAACTCGGTCAATACCTCGTAATGAGATATTGCGCTCACAGAAGCAGAAACTTAAAGTAATCGATGCTAACCATCACCGTTGTAGCGAGAATAAAGCCAGTGCACACGTGCCAATTTGTACACAACACACAGTAATTTATTTATTCACTAGCTATTGCCAGCGGCTTTGCCCGCGTTAGTGGCGGTAATCATGCTAAGGGAACATACTCCCGAGAAGCCTATGTGCTGTTCCAGAATAGAATATTTCTGTTCAAAGTGCATTCATAATAGTACAGTCTGTGACTAATATTATCTAATCCACTTGACTGTTAGCGAATAATAGTGAAGTGCGTTGGATAATGTTGGTGACAAACGGAACTATTGTGAATGCATTTTGAACAGAGATAGTTTAGTCTGGAATAACACATAGGCTTGTATGTAGTAAGATTTTCTTATTAACCTATGGTGTCTCACTGCCCGTCAAAAGTCTTCTCCATATATTTTTTATTCTTTTGACGACACGGTTGGCGCAGTGGTAGAGCAATCGGCTGCTGCGCTGCGTGTCACGGGTTCGATTCCCGCACGGAACAAATATTTGTATAGAACCTACAGATAGTTGTTCCGGGTCTGGCTGTTTGTGTATGTGAGTTTGTATGTTTGTGAACGCACCCACGATTCAGGAGAAATTACTAGTACGGAGCAACGTTTTTATTAAAAAAAAAAAGAAAAATAATTGTTTCTTCCGCCACCGCGCAACACCTTCGTGGTGCGCGTCCAGGTCATCTCGCCACCGCTTGGTCCAGAAAGCTGTGGCGAGATGACCTAATAACAGATGATCTGATGATACTAGACAGTAATTATTACGCCAAATAATCCGAGTCAATGAATCATGCCAATCTTAACTAGGTCTAAAAAATCATCTTGAATATGTGTAGCATGGCAATTTATCATGACGTCATAATACAACAGTACAAGTGCACTTGGTACGTTTGTAATTTTTTTAAGAAAGTTTTCGAAGTTTCACAAAGTCATATAAGAGCCATAAAATCAGAAAAGTAACATTTATTTATTTTATTTGTGATGGGTTTACTCTTGACTCTAGTCTAGGTCAGAGATGACAGAGACAAAGTCTACGATGGAGCGAGCTTACCCAGAAGGAGCCTGTTCACTCTAACTTTGAAGAGATTAGGTTAGAAATATCGTAAATGAAGCTTTCAACGTCATCCGTAGATAGGTACTATGTATAAATACTTATCTATACTTCTATACTTAATATATAAAGCTGAAGAGTTTGTTTGTTTGTTTGCTTGAACGCGCTAATCTCAGGAACTACTGGTCCGATTTGAAAAATTCTTTCGGTTTTGGATAGCCCATTTATCGAGGAAGGCTATAGGCTATATATCATCACGCTAAGACCAATAGGAGCGGAGCAGTATTGAAAATTGTGACGCAGACGAAGTTGCGCGGGTCAGCTAGTAATATATAAAGCTGAAGAGTGTTTGTTTGTTTATTTGCTTTAACGCGCTAATCTCAAGAACTACTGGTCCGATTTGAAAAATTCTTTCTGTTTTAGATAACCCATATAGCGAGGAAGGTTATAGGCTATATATCTTCACGCTAAGACCAATAGGAGTGGAGCAGTAATGAAAATTGTGACGCAGACGAAGTTGCGCGGGTCAGCTAGTAAAAAAAGAAACATGAGTTTGAATAACAATAGATTTTGCAGTGATGACAATAATTTTACTATTGTGGCTATGAAAAGATATAGAGAAAGTTAATAAAAGCAATTAAAGTGAAATTACGTCCATAATCGTCACTATTACCAGATATTATGAAAGTACTGGCATTGACACATGGATGTCTTAAAGTATTTACAATTCTACCACATTATTGTATTATTATGTGCTCGGTCTCATGAAGTAACACAATGGTTTTCATTAAAGAGTTAAAGATTATTTCCATTAGTTAATCAATGGTTCTTTATATTTTCATGACCAAAAATTTACCTTAGTTGTCACAGTGCCTTAGCAATCAGTCCTCCCAGCGCTCAGCGATCAACGCTTGTAGAGTAGTTGAAGGAGCAGCAGCTTTGTTTCAATATACTAGAGTTAGTTAGAAATCTGACCTAAAATTAACAATAACTTCAACATTGCTTGCTACCTTATCTATTTTAAATCATCATTTTAGCTGACCAAATTGTCCATTGTCTGACTTAAGCCTCCTCCAAGTATCACCACATCTTGCGGTATTGTGCGTCTCGCATCCAATGCATTTTCATGGCCTACCAGCTAGTCTATTCTGTAAATAACTATTTCGATATCGAGCTTCACCTGAGTGACAAAACTCACAAAGTGAGCTTTATTGCACACTACATAAAAGTCTTAATTTGAAACTCACCTCGTATTCCACTGTCGAGATACGAAAATGTTGGTACAGAATAGCACTACAGGTCATGGAATGTTTTAAGTGCATACTTGCTTTGAATGGGAATTTCTTGACACTAGAACATAATTTCAACAAGATTTCTCTTTATTCTATAGTTACCTAAATAGCCATAGATATTAATAATATTTCAACACAGGGACTACACACCGCGGTTAATCTCAAGCCATGTGGGTCACGTGTGGCTCGCAACGGTATTCTAACCAGTTCTAATGATTGTCCTAATGTACGGACGTTGCTGTTGCATACTCCGGTTTGAATAACTTACAAATTGAAGGAGCAAAGATACAAATTGCAGTTTAAAAGGCAAGAACTGAACTGAAAATTGATTTCGACTCATAATTAGAAAAACAAGCAGTTACGATTCCGTGTGAGTTTTGTTTGCGAATGCGTTTTAATCAGCAGTAATTAATGTTTCGTCAAAGTTTTATAGGGCATTCTTTTTTACAAAACTTAGTACTTCTGTCAGGTTTCTATTAGCATCTCTGTCTGGTCGGTCCTTCAAGACTGAAAATCATGGAATACAACTCTAAAACGGATAAATTGTTGCCATCGACTTCTATCGGCGGCAATATCAGCGTAACTGTATAAAATTTCAGAGTATCTGCATCTTTGAGCTAGTCAGACCCATCTATTTGGGGAGCGGCTTCTGTACTCCCTCTTGTGTTCCCAAGGATGGTAATATTTTCAAGACTGTCATCTCCACGTTTCATGATATCATTAAAGTAGCCGAGTTTTATTAGCATAGTCAGTTTAATATGCTATCAACTATCATGTTTATTGATATGAGCGTTTGTTTTGCTCTAAGCGATTAATTGTTCAAAATTCTTATCAAAATCTGCGCTTCCATTTACAATAAGATCACATCACATCTACCTTTCTTCAATGATCAATCAAACATAGCATCTGTGTTTCCATCGCGGTACATAGACTTCCTCTATTCTGCACTACGCCTAACATCACAGGTATGTGGGCCACTTGTATGGCTCACAAACGGTACCATACTAACCAGTTGATTATCCTAATGCATGGTCACTGCTATTGCACATTCAGCGGCTTTAATGGCCGACATTCCAAATCTTAATAGGTAACATGATGTTGCGAGAAAAATCGCGGTAGTGTTAGCTCCAGTTCGTAGGGGTCATTAGTCGAATATACAATATGTTGGTACATGTCATGCAGAAATGGTTTTAAAGCAAAAAGAAGTTTTAAAAGAGGCTACTAAGAGACTGGGAACTCTTTTTTGTGTATTTTTAGGGTTCGAACAAAAAACAGAACCCTTATAGGATCACTCGGGTGTCTGTCTGTCTGTCCGTCTGTCACAGCCAGTTTTCTCCGGATCCACTGGACCGATTCTGTTAAAATTTGGTACACACATGGACTTCTGTGACCCAAACACGAAAGCGTTACGTAAATTATTAAATTCTTAGTATGGGGTCATTTTTGGGGGACAAACTAGAGTTTTTTTAACAATATCGTGTCACATATCAAATGAAAGGGCTTATTGTGAGGGTTTTATTTATATATTTTTTTTTCATAATTTTGAAATAAATGGTTTGAAGTTATTCAAGAAATTGGACGAAAAATGACCATTCCCTTATCTTCGAAACTGAACCAAAAATTTTGAAAAAAAAATGGAGATAATAGATCTTTACCTATATATTACAGGAAAACCTATGAGAAGTGTTAAAATAACATGTTAAAAAAATGAAATTCATTCGGAACCCTCTTTGTACGCGACTCCGACTCGCACTTGGCCAATGTTTGCTCAGATTGTTCACATTTTAATATAACTGCTCTACTCTTAACTTGATTACCAGGAGATGACTGCAATTTTCCCAGGATGTGCAATAATTTTCCAGATAAAGCTTTTATTAGTTTTATGACAGTTTTTGGCCTCAAATCTTCGTTTATTTAACTGTGATTGTTATTTTTAACTGCCCATTAAACTCCCTTAGGATGTAGTTTTATAGTCGTTGCTCTTAAATATACTAAGTATTTAAAGCTGTGCACTGTCAAACAGTCACAAAACTGTTTTCTATGCTTAGAATTTATCGTAATCCCCTGCTAAGATAAAGTTCCGACCAAGTTTAGCCACCTGCAGTGCTATTCTCTAAAAGACAATTTCGTGGCTGTAAGCTGCGACGAGCTCGTCGACGAGACAGCCTTGAGATCGCCCGAGCGTGTGGCGCTGATTCAAACTGTATTCACTAGCGTGGCTGTGGTCGTCGACGAACTTTAGGCTGTAGCCTCTCGTCGCTGTTTCGTAGACGAATTAGGGCCTTGAAACAAATTATTTTAATCATAATCGAGCAATCTCGACTGAGAATTTTAGGGGTTTAAAATTTGAAATAAATGTCTATCTTTATGTATTTTAAGGAATAGAGTAAAACTATGCACAAATTCCATAATAATAAGAATTTATTGCTTATAATTGTTACATTTTAAGGCTGAATGACGATTCCTTTGCCTATTTCGAGCAACGCAACCCGACGATGACAACGAACGTGTAAACAAAAAACAATAGACGCAACGCTAACAAAACCACCTGAATTTTTAGTTTGGAAACTTTTATTTGTGTCGGCATTAGCAGCTATTGCTTTGAATTTTATAGATAGTTCTGTGACCAAGAGGATAAATGAATAAACCTAATGAAACGTGAGTATTACGATAAATATTTTCACTGTTATCAAACATGGCTATTACATTAAAGTGCCACGAGATATTAATAAAATTATGTTACTAGGTTTTATTTTATAATATTAATGTACCTACCTATAACTATATTGTTGTAAAGGAACATTATGTAATTTAAGCATGGCAGTGCGTTCCATCCCGTGTGCAAGTAGAGATGTTAGGTTAGTAGAGTTTGGAAGAGCGACGTTGGAGCGACAAATCGTCACTTTTCTTAGCTTCTTCTAATAAATTAAGCTTTTATAATCAACCGATCTGCCATTTTTATATACTTATAAGAAAAATAAATGTAAAATGTAAGAGTCGAAAGCGCGATTATTGTAGCTTTTGGATTTGACAGTTCGAAGCGAGGCTGTGTGCGAGGCTGTAAGCGTTTTCGTCGCTGTTTTTTCGTAGGGAATACCAAAATGTATGAAGAACTGTCAATAGTGTCAATTTGTTCGCCGTTGGATAGTTTTAACTCACGGCCGTCACAGCCTTGAGCGCTAGTGTAGCTTTACGTAGCTTAGAGAATACGAAACTGAGTTTCACCGCTGCCGCAGCGCTGTACACAAGGCTGAATCTTTAGAGAATAGCATAGCTGCTCATGAATAGTCCCTACCTGAGTAATAACCAGCTTAATACTTCACACAGTTAGCTTAAACAAAGCGTACCAAAGCGACGCGTACGCAATTTATCGTGATTGTACGTTATGGTGTCTCAGATAATTGCAGTTGGCTAGAAAGCAGTCTGGCACAGTTGCCTCTTTCCTCCATGTTACTGAGACTCATTCAAGGTAACTGACGTGTTGCTGTATTTTTACGATTTTTGTTAGTATTTTAAATAATGCGATTAGCGTTTTATCGGCTATAACTTGTAGGTACGTCGTGTTTTAATTGAAACGTGTAAAATCACAGTTCACTCATTCATACTTCGGTCTTTTTTTAATCCTTCGCAATGCAATATAAAACACTCCACTGCATCATCTTCAAACGTTATTGATTGAGGTCAACCGCGAGCCAATTAATAATAAAAAAACAGCTTCAAGTTTGCTTCTGTTTTTTTTCACCCTTATTACAAAGGTGACGAATTCCACTTTAAAACCTGGCAAAACGGTCAAGATCAACCCAGAACATACATAACACACCAACGTTAGATCACATTACAGCCCACCACATGTAATTCAAAGTCATGTGCCATACAATTATACGAACAAAGCGGAGCACACAATAGAGCAGATTTATCTACGATTCTATGCCTTTGTAAATTTGTAAAGAATAATACAGTGAAGATATATTTATTGTAATGAGAACTCGTTCTTTCCTCGCTGATTTGCGAAGAAAGATACATAATATAGTCTATGACACTGCTTATCATTCTATCGTACATAGATGATAGATAGCGGCAACGTGTGCTGCATAATTCATTATGCAAATCATCACTTCAGTGTTCAGTGAGAAATTAAGAAAAACGTGAGAATGGGGAAGTCCATCAAATTGATTACTAGTGAAGGATTCCAATTTGCCAAACTTTTGGTAAACTATTTACGCTATCTTTGATCAATCACCTAGTTTTAACTCAGTCGTACAACAGTTTCCTTTCAAGACAATGGTTATGATAGATAATGAAAAGGTACCCAACATCAAAAAGTTATTTTATTACCAACACCTAAATAAAACTTGCTGCTATGTTTCTCTGCTGTTCTTCCTCGCAAAGAATAAGGAGAAATATTCGTAGTTGATAAACAACCTTCTTTCTTTGAAAAAAGACTGAAAGAAGAAGAACCAAACTAAAATGAATCTGAACTAGGAGTAAACGATGAACTCACACACAAGGCTAAGGTTACAACTACATATAATACTTATAAAGGATGTTACGAACAAATGCATCCGTTAGCCTTAGCCTACGCTTATGACCACATAATTTGTGCACATCGGGTATAAGGGCTAACCCACCGGCGGATTTGCGGTCGAAATCGCATGTTGATTTGGCAGCCGCAAGCGCAACTTTGATTTGCGTGTTTTTAACTTGAATTGGTGTTCGTGCGTCATGTCTGTAAACTAATTCTAAGTTATTAACTGCGTTTTGCTTATGTTTTAGTTTTGGGATATTTAAATTATTACGTTTAGGTTTTCAGTTGGCATTTACAAAATTATTCCAAAATCTGATTTGCATTTTTGCGAAGGATGAGAAACATTTTAAGAAGAAAATAAAGTGAGACTTGATCATAAATATTCTTGACAAGTACAATTTCTCAGATATATAGACAATTGGCATACTGTCTCAAAAATAAGTGAAACTAAAAATAGTCCCTAGCATTACTAATGTAACAATGGCTGATCTCAGAACTCAGACAATACTAACATGACGAATAAGAAATCTTAATGAACTGTAAAGGAATGTTAATTAATATGAATGAACTGAACGAACAAAAACCATGTGTAGCAGTGTAGGCGAGACGCTAATCGAATTCCTTTTCTGTAATAAGAAACAGAACTATAGGGGTGGTCTCTTTAAAAGCTACACAGAACATTTATTTCTTTGTTCTGTAAAAGCCCTAGCTTTTATGGCACATTTTAGGTTGAATTTTTGAAAGATATTTCTAAAGCAAATATTTTTTGGACTGCCGTGTACAGACGTAGATGATACGGTGAAATATACAAGAACAACATATTGTATCAGAGCGGCAAAGTTTACTGATTTAAGTAGAGACACAGGCAAATATGACAGCGAAATAGAGTACAAAAGAGTTACTTATGTATACTAGTATTATAAAGCTAAAGAGTTTGTTTGTTTGAACACGTTAATTGAAAAATATTTAATTTGTGCACAGTACATTTATCGAGGAAGGTATATGTTTATATAACATCACGCTACGATCAATTAGAAAGGAGCATTAATGAAAATTGTGACCCAGACGTAGTTGCACGGGTCAGCTAGTAAAAATAGATTCACGTGTTCTTAAATCTAACAAAAACACGCAATATCTTGCAAAGATAGAGAGAAATTGATATTTCCGACACTATCGGGCACGTCAAATCTTATCGCAGATGTGAAGAATAAACTGATAACAAGTCTTTCTTCACAGGTACTTGTAGATATGGATTTTCGTAATAGTGTATGGGAAAATTGGAGTGAATTACACAATCATACGTATATCAGGAAGTTCAGTTTGGTTGATAGAATTGGACAAGTAAAACAAGATGATAAAGGAGATCGTTTTTTGTAGGAATCTATGATTTCAATCCATTTCTGAGTAAAAGAAGTGTGATCATTGTGAAGACCCAATACCAATTTTTAAAACTCTTCAGTCGGGGTTTTGGTTATGAGATTGACATAATTATTATGTCTTCTATTTATTCGCTCTAACGTGAATTTGCGTTAATCCACCGCGCCCATACTCACGTTCGCATTGATAATATTATAGTTAGGATATCCATCATTTCAACTTTAACTTACTTTTAAACCTCATCTTTTCAATCGGATTAAAATATCATCAATTCCAGTTTTTCATCGAGATTCTTGTGAGATTTCAGAGCAAAACATTGAGAGCCATGAGAGCCATGATAGACATACCATACTACGTGAGCAACAATATATACATAAAAATCTAAATATCAGTACCGTCAAACAAGAGATTACTAAATGCAGTAAAAGCTACTAGGGTAGTATATTAACTCACGTCAATCAACTGGCCTCGAAGCTTCAGGGTGCAGGAAGTACCTCCCACAGCCGTTTGAAGCGGCATGGAGTCCCTACGCTAACCGTGAGAATCAAAGAATGAAAGGAATTTCCTAAAAATCCTTCTGCCAATGATGTCATTGATCACCAAGCGATTGGCCTATTGTGTAAACACAGATCGCCAAGTTACAGAGAAAAAAGAAAAAACCAGTTTGCTCGCAACAGCAAAGTTGAATCCTGTATGCTGCAACAGTAACTACATAATTTACAACGTGCTTATCGTCAACCGCAGTCACAGTCAACCGAGGGTAACGAACACCTAACGGTGCTCTTTGACAAGTATGAACTGCACTATTATACAACCCTACTTGTGAACTGTTATTTATAGCATTCCGCTTAATATCGTGTTGCGATATTTTGATCTTCTGTAGATGATATAAGTTCATCTTTTCATGAAATTCGTTAATTGTTATAGTTACTTGTGCTCGCTCCGTGATATATTTTCTAGCCGTCAATAAGTCTTCGCAGTTGATTTTGTTTACGTAAAACTTATCGTTTATTCAAATCTCCGTTGACTCCATTGTCCATGTCTCTATCTATCTCCAATGTTACTTGTGTGTCAGCTAAACATCTTTTTCTTGAAATTAGATGCTCAGCTGTAGCATCCCATTTTACGATTGAGTTTTGTTGGGAATGCAAACAAATGGGAAAATGCGGTCGTTTATAAGCTTTTTTGCTTTTTGTCACAGAGATTTTGAACAGTACACTCTGGGTCCTGCTTAAGCTATTTCAACTTAAGACCGAAGACTCCAAGGTCAAGCATTACCTTAAAAATATTTGGCTAGAATTTTTTGGGGCTTGCACATAAGTGCTTGTTTCCGTTACCTTGACGATGTCACAGGATTGCATTGAAGTGATTGTGCACGAGTACGTTACGTGGGAATGTGTTTGTTCATAAAGTGCCGCTAAACGTCGATTTAGTACTAAGATTGTGCTTCCAGTGGCGTGGGAGATGCGTATTATGGTTCATGTCGTGAGTTGTTAGCGGTTTAAGATGCCTTTTTTTGTTTAAAAACCTATTTCTACTTCTTTGTAGCGTTTGCTTGCTCTTCTGTACTTGTCCTGGGTTTCACTTGATAGCTCTAGTTTAGTTGTTTAGTTTAGTTTAGTTGGTTTCTACTTAAAAACAATTACAATGAGTAGAGCGTAATAATTCGAATGTACATTCGAATTATTACGCTCTACTCATTGTAATTGTTTTTAAGTTTAACCTGTTAAGATCAATAGCACTCAAATCTGTATGAAAACTCACCAACAGAAGAGTTTGACCGTTTCCTCGCTCAGGATAGATTGACCTAAGGTTTCCATTGCTTCGTTCGTCCTTGTGATTATCGTCTTTATAGACAACTGGACATAAGTCTTTCTTGAGATCAGGTTCCTTCAACCTTTCACTTAGGTTTCTATTCAGCATCTTTGAAACCCAAGCATCTATGTGAATTCGTAATTTTGAAACTACCCTTCCTTTTCAGTTGCCCTATATGGTTGTATTTCAAAGAACCCTCTATCACGAACATCTGACAGTCGCTCACCTCAACTCATGCATAATTAAATTACCATAAATAAATAGCCAACGATCCAATCCATGCAGATTACACTGTCGGGTTAATTTAATGGGAGAAATCGCTTGTCGCTTAGCCCCAAGGAACACTCGCGTGCAAGTTAAGAGTTTCTAATCTTATCTGCTTAAACATTTGTGTTAAATACATCTGCCAGATAGTTTGTTATTGTCCTATCGTCATACGTGTGGAATGTGCTGCTGCTTTATCGCTGACAAGAGGAGAGTTAACAGAATCAGTCTTTGACTATGTTGAAACGTGGTGTTAAGTGGTGGTAGTGTGTGGTCTTTGAAGGGTTTATTTAATTATATTATTCACTACCGATCTGCCCCAGCTTCGCACGGGTGCAATTGGTAACACTGTCATAGTTTAAAACTGTACCTAAATCCGTTGCGTTGTTTAGATGAAGTAAATGGAGAAACAGACAGAGACTTGGCTATTTAGCGATTATTACTATTCCGTAATGACTCACTGCTGCGCAAAACCTCCTCTTTTTCCCTTTCTTCCCATTTTCCTATTGCGCCACTTCTTCCCTAATCCAGCTATCTCCTTCATGGTCTACAGCGAGCCCGTCTTTCTGTGTTGAGACTACAATGTAGTGTTACTCAGTGCTATTATCCCTATACCAACAATTCTATGAAATTAAGCAAACAAATAAATCTAAAATTGAAAGATAAGTTAACTCCTTCACAATCCTAATAAGGCCTAAAGTTCAAACGTAGGTGAACAGCTGAAAGGATGGTATAGTGACGTGGGTTCACTAAATGTTACACAATAATGTTGATTAGCTCCATTAACATGTCTAGCAAGAAATTAATCATGTAAATGCCAAACTCAATCAAAGGCTTAGATTTTACAAGGCTATGTTGCGATGTACTAGACACCCCCAGAAATTAATCTTGACTTTTATGTTGTGGTAGCCTCTCATCAGCTATCCTATCTATCTAACTATCCCATCTGTATCCCCAAAATCTGGTATCAGAGTATTGAAGAATCACCAATCTTAAGTGGCACTGGACAGCCTACATTGCTCGTAGAACAGATAGTTGATGGGGTCGAAAGATTCTGGAGCGTTGGAAGGCCTTCCAGAAGGTGGACCGATGACCAGATAAGAATGCTGCGAGAATCCCCCGGATGCGAACCGCACAGGACTAGTCGATGTTGCGACATTTGACCTATGACGGCAACGCTTACAACCTAATCTCTTCAAAGTTAGAGTGAACAGGCTCCTTCTGGGTAAGCTCGCTCCATCGTAGACTTTGTCTCTGTCATCTCTGACCTAGACTAGAGTCAAGAGCAAACCCATCACAATTAAAAAATATATAATGGGCACACAGAAGTTAATGCACCCTGGGTCTACTCCTCTTTCCAGAGTTATATTAACTGGCTTATCTTTTACCTCGACAAGCAATCATGTATTTTACGATGCGAAAGTAGGGGATGATGAAAAAAAAGTTTTCGAAAGATCATCAAACCCTGCGCAATTTAGTGGTAAAGCAATTTGCTCATCACTGACACTGACGTGACGTTCAAACACGACGAAGCATCCTGCTTGAAAGATCGGTAGTTCAACGACTTCGACGATCTTAAGGTACCAATGGTCAAGACAAGCACGGCCACCGGACGTTTTTTTATTTTTAATAATTGATAGGCACGCGTTTGACCACCATCTCACCTGATGGTAAGCGATGATGTGGTCGAAGATGGAGCTTCTAGCGCTTGCCTAGAAGTAATCTATTCACTCTTGACTTAAAGATTCTGGAGAATCATCATCTGCCTAGCCTTTTCCCAGCTATATTGGGGTCGGCTACCAGTCAAACCGGATTCAGCTGAATACCAGTATTTTACGTTTTTCCCAGGTTGTAGCTTTCAGGAAACACAGATTCTGGCAGGAAATTCCACTCCTTAGCTGTACGCACTATGAATGTGTTCCCAAAATGTTTTGTGCGTGTGGATGAGATGTCCACCATGTAACGGTAATGGGTCCGATGATGGAACGCACTTGATGGAATTAAATTATGCAATTCTGACGCACACTCCCCAAAATGCAACTGGTAGAAAAACGTTTAGATTAAAACATCGCATTAAAACTGGTCGTTGTGGGATCTTTAATCCTCTAGGCTAGATTAAACTTGCTCTAGCCTACTTAAGATTGATTCAACAATTCAATGATGTAATACATAACAGTAATATTTACATAGCAACAGCTACACCGAAGATTCCATTCGTGACTCTAAATTAGTCTGGCTACGTTTTTAGAAAAAAAAACAAATGACTGCGTTAAAAATAAAATAATGGTTACGACCGAACGGAATTGTAGTTCGTAAAAAGTAAGGAGATGGATTAGACACAGTTTATCGTCACTGAAGAATTTGACTGTTAGGTGATGAGGGGAATTCTTGACACGACTCTGAACTATCGTTGAACCCTGTAAAATCGTAAAAAAGACTTAATAAAAATAAATTAAATTAGCGGTAGAAGTTTATGAACCAGGAAGCTACTTCAGAGAGTATTCCAATGGCTGACATCACCGTACAAATTTACCTACTTTTGCAAACGTCCAAAGCAAATGTCAAATAAAATGATAAAAAATCTTTTGTAATTGAATTTAATCTTTATTTTATTTAATCTTTTCCATCTATTTCATAAATATCTTTCTTAATTCTTAATTCTTTATTGTACATGAAGCGAAAGAATAAAGTTTATGTAAAAAAGGCGATTTTGTCCTAAAAATCCTTTTAGTGATAAAGATCCATAACTTTACAAAATGTTATGTAACGAAAGTTGAGACTTGGCCATAACTTACCAAAAAAGAGTAAAGAATAATCGGTAGCCTCCATAAAATTATAACTACATAATAACAAACTAAAATAGCTGCAAGTTCCCTTCAACATAATTTATGGCCATAATTATAAAGCCATGTTCGGATCCAAAATTATCTTTACTGAACATTCAAATCGCTGCAAGGAGCAATTTAGATGCAGCAGCGTCTAAATAGAAACCACCATTTGTCTTGAATCTATTAACAGATCCGTTTTAGTTAATCGAATTTAACTTTCTAATTTAGATTATCCTCTGTTTAACTTCAATGCGTCTGTTTAGTGGGGTGGTCAGGAGTTTACGCGACCAAAAGGAGGGGTTTTTAAAAATAAGTTAATGTAAGGATTCAGGTATAAATATACTGTAAGAGTAACTGTGACCCCACTGTCTCTGAATATAAGATAGAAACTCTACAATTTTTTTAATCCCGTTACCCGAAAAGACAGACACCCCAAACTTCTAATGACTAGTTGACTAGGTTTTAAAAAAACTCTCTGACGACTCAAAGATATATATCGTCGCTTAGCAAATAACACCGCTCCAGCCGATTTTGGCGATTTCTACAATTTATGTCATTGGATAGAACTCTTTGTCACGGATCGAACTGACAGTATTACGCTTGGCGATCAATCAAACCTAGGCCAGAATTAAAATAGTACACAGTAGTAGACACAGTGCCCTACAACCAGGGACCGTACAACCCCGGTTAAGAGTTAAGTCTTTCGAAGGGGTAAGCCGTTTATGAGGTTACTTTATCATGATGTAACTCCTTGAACGGGTTTTATACTTGAAACCCACTGAAAGGGTTACCCCTTCGTTATGATAACACATTGAATGGGTTCTATACTTGAAACCCATTGAAAGGGTTACCCCTTCATTATGATAACCCATTGAATAGGTTCTATATTTGAAACCCACTGAAAGAGTTACCCTTTCATTATGATAACCCATTCAATGGGTTCTATAATTGAAACCCACTGAAAGGGTTACCCCTTCATTAAGATAACCAATTTAATATAAGGGTTTTGTTCAGGTTAGGAACGAAATTATTATGGTTATTAAATCAACTTTATTTCGGTAGACATCGTTGGCTTGTACACGATACACGTGCTACCTACCGATTCGTTGCATCCCCCGTTTTCGAAAGCTGTAGCGACCTGTTTAAATTTAAACCTGATTAAGTTAAGCAAGTAAACGGAAGGATTTTGTTTTTTGATTGGCTAACTACGTGTTTTCCTTGAAATGGAATCTTTTGCACTATGTTTTGTTTGGTTTTTGTTTTCTTTTATTCATTTAAAAATGTAGGTATGTACACCTAAATCACCCTGACAAGCCTTGGTTTTATCAAATTAAATTTTTACCGAAAAAAATATGTATGTATGTATGTTTTTTTTGGGAAATATAAGGTTTATGATTTCCGATTGATTATTTGACTAAAATATTCGATCACATTATCAAAATTGACTTCCTTGTCTCTTTCCATTGATAAAATCGAAATGTTACGCGCGGTATAAGATCAGACTAAGCGCAACATGAATTCATTATTTTAGAGAATTAGAAATTATATTTGAAAAAAAAATGAAAATAAAGTTTCGATGCGCTTTAAACGATGTTATTAGTACCTAGGTAATGTAAATAGTTACGTATAAGAGTAGGTAGTTATTAATTGATGTCTTATGAGGGAAATTTTGTGCGCTTTTTTTGGATGTAGGTACTGGTGACTTGTCGTTGTCACTTTGCTGCCGTAGTATAACTAAAATGCCGCTATCCGACATCTGGTCGATTTCTTTATTTTGATGATATACTAATGAGAAAAAAGTATCTATCGATCTGTGTTTGCGAACTTCCAAAGTTATTCAACACCTTTAATAGGCACTGCAGCTTGGTGCTTGGCACCCGGGGCGGACCAGCCCCCTCCCCCCCACTTTACGCCGCCCCTGCGTGCAACGCTATCCACGTACGCATTCAGACTGAGATCGGGAGCGATTTGTAGTGTAGTGTAATAATCGGCTCTCTACCGCAGGCAGGGACCGTACAACCCCGGTTAAGAGTTAAGTCTTTCGAATGGGTTCTATACTTGAAACCCATTGAAAGGGTTACCCCTTCGTTATGATAACACATTGAATGGGTTCTATACTTGAAACCCATTGAAAGGGTTACCCCTTCATTATGATAACCGATTGAATGGGTTATATACTTGAAACCCACTGAAAGGGTTACCCCTTCATTATGATAACCCATTGAATGGGTTCTGTACCTAAAACCCACTGAAAGAGTTACCCCTTCATTAGATAACAGATATAATACAAATAGTCCTTTAAGCCATTCGAAAGGGTTACCCACATCGTATGGGTTTTTGATTAACTGCTTAGGAAAACCCTATCGAAAACCCTTTCAATGGGTAACCGAAATGCTCCCTGCCTACAACATTGGCTACAATAAACTAATCAGTTTTTCCGCTCCACTGTACAACAGTTAGTCAAAATAACCTGAGTATTGTAGGCTAATCGACGATATGAGAAGGATCAGTACCCCGAATGCTAAATAAAAAGCATTTCAATCAGCAACTAATACTGCTACTCCTTAAAACAAAGTGTTGCACTATTCAAACCCCTTAAACATGAATCATAATAAAAACACTCAAACGGTTGTAGCTCTAACTGACCACTTCCCTAATGCTGATAAAAGTTATGAAGAAGAACAGATGTTTGACAGACAAACTACTGTGGACATCAATTAAGTGGACTTGCGTGTTACTGACGATTAATTTGCTGATAGTAAGGATGATAAACCAAATATTTGGGATTCTTTAGGGTGCAGAGTTCAAAACACTGCAACCGCATACATTCTCATCGAAGTTATTGAGAAGGGCAAGGCTTTTGCTGTATAAAAAAAAAATAAGATGCCTAGAACTTGGGGTGTTAATACTAAAAAAAACCATATACCTACTAGAAATTACACATCAAAGTCTAATATTGATCAAACACTGAGTATTAACGTCATAAGTTTCAACACAGTAAAACTACAAAGGGAGAAGATGTTAACATAGTAACTAAACTTTGTAGACTAATTAGCATGATTAACAATAAAACCCATTAGAAAATTAAAACAGTTCCGGATTAACGGACTTCATGTGAAGAAGAACAGATGTTGAGCAAACAAATGAGTGAGACTAATTAAGTGAACGGTAAGATCAATGAAGCCGCTGGAACTTTAGTTAATGGAAAAATAAGGGAGAACTGTTGAACCGGTCTTGGTGCAAACATTTTAAACCAATATAGAATCACTAATGAGTTAAAATGCATTCACCTTGGTGGTAATTTGTTCATATTTGACTTTCGCGGAGTTGCATAAGTGTTCCGAAAACCTGATATTTGTAAAGGTCAGAGGTTGTGTAGAATCTTAAATTCAAAATTGTCGGCGAGAATGTTCATACGCTTCAAAAACCAACGTCGAAATTCTTCTTCTGAGTGAATAGAGTACAATAAATAAAGAGTGTCCGTGGAGTTTCTTACACGTTCTTCTCCATAGAGATCTACGCTTTGGAACGTGCAAATAACTTCATGTTTTTGACTGACCGACTTTGACAAATCAAAAGTACCTGTAAATGGTTTATTTGAAATATACGATTCTATTTGAATCTTTCTAAGACTTGTCTCCCCTCAGACTTTACGTTTTTTCTTCCATTTCTAAGGAGTGGAATACCCTGCCGAAATATGTGTTTACTGAAAGCTATAACTGGGGAGTCAATAGTGAATACGTTACTACTAGGCGTACTCCGCCGTTGACCACATCATCGCTTACCGGTGGGATTATGGTTAAACGGGAGCCTATAAATAATAAGAAAAACTGTCTGATTTTCAACTTTATTTAAAGCTACAAGCACGCTTTGATCACGCACAAGATTTTCTGCCCTAAGTTCTCCATTCCAAACATTTTTTGTTTTATTTTTTTACTGCATTCGTTCAACGCTGTATAAATAAATGGTACAAACTCACGAAGGGTGATCGGTAGGCTATAAAGTTAACGTTTATTACCCGTTGGTAATTTGCTCCAGAATCTCACACTCCATCGTTTACTTGTTCACAGTTTATAGTGTTCTACTAAGACTGATCTCCGGAACTATGGTTATAATCGTTTATAGCTTTAGCTGCTCGCATTTGATTGGATATTCTTACGAGTTACTTTCTCGTAAGAATATCCGTTTTGCATTTACTGCATAAGTGAACTATCTTTTTTGAAGTTTGCAATATCATTCACAGAGAAGACTTTGTGTTGTTAACGTTTACAGTACATATTACCTTAATACGTTTTGAATGAGGATCTGAGTGATGATGATGATTTGGAGAGAGAGAGAAGAGCGTTGTCGGTTCGATGTAATATGTTGGCCCGCAGGTTTGCTTGGTATACTAAAGAAGTGAAAATTACGCTGTTTAAGGCATACTGCCAGACTTTTTACACCTGCAGCCTGTGGATCAAGTATACGCAGAAGGCCTACAACGCTCTTCGTATTCAATATAATAACGCCTTCCGGGTGCTGCTGGGGCTTCCACGGTTCTGCAGCGCGTCGGGCATGTTTGCTGAGGCAGGCATAGATAGTTTTGAGGCTATCATGCGCAAAAGAGCGGCCTCCTTGATGCGTAGGATACGTGGGAGTCCTAACAGCATCCTAAGCGTTATTGCTGAAAGACCGGACTGCCCTTTTCTGGCGCACTGGTCCCGTAGGCATGCCTGCTGACCCCCGGTGCAAAGGGAGAGTTTATGAATTAAACTTTTTTGATTGTTTTTTTTTTTTAAGGTTACTAACATAGTTGTAAGTTTTCTGTTACTAACTCATTATGGATTTTAATTAATGTCCGAAATAAATGATTATTATTATTATAAATATTTTTTGATCTGCAGTATTCTTCTATATTAAATATTGTTCACCATTCTGTACAAGTTTAAATGTTCCACAAGTTCTTGCTGCTTCCTTTCTTCATTTTAGTCTACCGACATAAACACCAAGTCGCCACTGTCAACTACAGCTTCAAATATGAAATAATCTTAAACGATCAAAACGATATAATCTCGGAGGCGCAGGCGCAAGTAAATGGTAAGCCGTTTGTAGGCGAAGGACTATTCACTTGTCACTGCTGTTACGCACAAGTAACCTTTACACAGTTTATATTCTATACTGCTGTACGCACCGCTGATGCTACCGAGATAAGTATTTACCTTGTTAGTAAAATGGAGCGCAATATTCGATGCATAATGTGTTTTTGTTTATGGACGGCTAGCAACTATAAGGCAGTAATAGTAGGTAGACATATTTATAAAAATATATGGTTCGTATATATGGTCCGTTTAAGGCTTTACAAAAACTTTTTTACAAATAATATACTTAATCGACTTCCAAATACAAAACACTACAAAGTATAAAATAACTTTAATTTCGATTTCGGTGTTTTTGTTTTGTTTTTTGAGACCGACTTCCGAAATTAAAGTTATTTTATACTTTGTAGTGTTTTGTTTTTGGCAGTCGATTAGGTATATTTTTTGTAAAAAAGGTTTTTACTTTTCACATTTTAGTGGTACCCATTCACAGCGTACCGGCGTGATGTTATGTTATGAAAATAACATTAACAAAACTTACTAAGTGCTTTCGGTGTAAAGGACTCGTCAATACGAACGAAATAAGCCCAAATACTTGGTAGTTCCTAATATATACCGATGTGTAGTTCCCGTGACTCTCTGTCGTCTCCATCATCAGGTCTGATCCAAACCTTCATTTTTTTTCACCCGATATGCACACGAATATCAAGTTTTTGCCAGATGCGTGTTTACAATTTTCGAGAGTTGCCCTCGATTTCTTAGGGTTTCTGTCATCAGATCCTGACGTGGTGGCAATGGGACCACCTCGGCAGCATACCCTTTCATATAAAAAAAGATTCATCGAAATCGGTTCATAAACGACGAAGTTATCTGCGAACACACATAAAATATATATTAATATATATATACGCGGTCGAATTGAGAACCTCCTCCTTTTTTGGAAGACGGTTAAAAAGTGCCTTTGCTTGGGTACAAAAGTAATGATGAATTCGAAAATCTTGTTTATGATTTACCTACTGGTACATACATTGGAAGAAAAATAAAAACAAAGTATTTTATTGTAATGTCAAGGTGAAGACACTTACAAAAGGTTTCTTTCAATCAAGATAAACTCGAACTGAACCCTTAACGAAAATACTCCATGAGTCAGATGATCAAGGTCCGCTCGAATAAAAATTATTATTAAAGTAAGCTCACTTCAACTTACTCTAAAGAAAACATCAGTTTATGGTGAAGCAAATATACTCGATGCACTTAATAATATTAAACATGGTCAAAGTAAACAACCAGTAAATGGTGCACACACCGAAATGCAGTTCAGTGATGTGGAACGTGAAGGGGAACTCCTGACAAACATTTCTATTGTAATGTTAAAAGCTTTTTGGGAGTCCTAGCAATATTTACGATTCCTTTGCAAGAAATACTGTGGGTGCTTTTGGAGTATGCAGTGAAGCGAGAAATTCTTAATTGTAAAGGAACATCAGTTTCATCCTTTATACAAAATATGAGAGGTGTTTGTAGTTTAACTTCTATAAAATTATTATTTTCATAAATAGGATCAAATTTGTGTTTTTCTTCTATACCTAGATATTTTATTTTTTTCTTCTCGTTTTACATGCGTTCGATATCATCATACTCTGATGTAGCTTCGTGGACAATAGTGTGGGTTATACGTTTTATCGACTGTAATATTATAACTATACAATATACTACTATTACTACTACTGCTACTACTGCTTTTTGTACTATTATTGTGTATTTACTAACACAATTGTAATTATATTTATACTAAGGTTAAGGTATTTATCTATGGGTCTTTGTAAGCTGAAAATAAATGGTTTATTATTATAACTACTTTTTTTTGTAAATGCTGTAACGTATAACTGTTTTTGTCCCAAATAAATAAAATAAAATATATTATATCATATCGAAGTTATAGATTTAGACACAGGTTAATGTGCTGCTATAACTCATCATCATCATTTATTTCAAGTGTCAGAACTCGTAGTGTTGCAATAATTTACTAATAAAATATGTCAGTGAAACAATTCAAAAATCAACCGAGTTTCAAATAGCTACTATCTTTTGATCCAAATCCTCATCTTCAACTCTCTGAAAGAATTCAATTTATTTTTAAGTGTTATCAAAATATGAACTGGATCAAATTGAAGACATCCTTAAAAAAATCTTCAAGGTTAGACTCCAATCCATTATTACTGAATACCCTCACAACATTCTCCAAACGCGATGCACTGAAGCATGACACAAGGAGTGGCTTCTCAACATTTCTTATGCGCAGGAGTCAGCCAAGCGTGATCTTACACACGACCGGCTCTCCCACGGGACTCGAGACGCAGGACATCCGTGAATTAATTACTGGACGCCTCTTAAATGTGTGGTCTCATTAGTGATACAAATGAGAAAAAGAGGAATATGGTTTAGAGATTGACAAAGATAGAGGCTAAAATTGATTGGTTCATTAAAAGTCTTATTTTTGTAAAGATACATGGTGAATTCGTTGATTTTAAAAAGGATACGGTCAGAAATAAAATGCCATCAGACTATATTGATAATCCTGATATTCAAGTCCACTCTATTGCAGTGAAAGTCGATGCTAATATGTATGGAGTAAGCGCAGAAAAAGACGCTAATAAAGTTACAAGAAAACTTCATGCACAAAATGAAAACATTTCAATTAAAACAAACCAATAAAATGGCACTAACAATCTTAGCAACTTAGTGCTTTCTACGTCCCGCATCCGGGAACAAACTTGTTATTAAACGTGCTAGAGCAGGACGACAATAGAGCAAGAGGGAGAGGGCTGGGTTCGTCGTACTGTACCTGTTCCACAGGCCTCTCAATAGGCTATAAAACATAAGAAGCCAATGTGTTTCGTAATATCTAAGTGTACAAATTCTGTGATTTTTGAGTAATAAGCGGTAGCGATTTTGAAGTGTTATTGTAGCGTTAAATTCGCTCAAACGAACAAAGATTGGATTTTCCAAAACCATCGACGATATTTTGTTGACATTTTTAAATCCAGGTTCAAAAAGAATGATCGACGCAATGATTTTCATATTGTGTAATGAGAATCAGTAACTGATGATTTTGTATATGATAAAGAATAGATGCAATATGTATCGAAAGATCTGCTTCTTCCAACCAATGTTAAAAAGAAAAAAATCAACGTCGCATCATGTCAGGATCTAGAAATTGAGCTGACTATAGTAGTTAACAGAACTGAGGTGAACTTTAGGTGGCCAAAATAGATGATGATTTCTTTATTTGTTTAAACATTGTATACATACAAGAGCATACAAAATATTACAAAGTTTAAATCCACTCATGTTTAGAAAACTACAGCGGAGGAGTAGGAAAATAAATATATAAGTGGAAATTATATATATATTTATTTTCCTACTCCTCCGCTGTACTTTTCTGATTAAATTCGTTGCAGGATCCAAGACAGTTAAATCGTTTCTCCGGGACTCGTCGGGCTTCATTGGCTCGGCGTTTTTCTGGTGGTCGCTACTGTTGATTCTGGCTTTCAGGAGTTGCAGTGGTTGGGAATGTGTGGCGGGCTTGTCCCAATAAGAAAATATCCTCTCATGTTTAGCCGTAATTAGCGGCCTACAAATATTTATAACAATGAAAAAATAACAATTAGAGAAAATCGAAAGATTACCTGGAATAGACACTTAAAAGGATTATAATTATTTAGAAACTTTACAATATTATATTACAATCTCAAAATATTATTATATTATAAAGTCAAAAATGTATTATGTTATAATGTCAAAATAATAAAAAATTGTAATGTCAAAATAGTAATCAGTTATAATGCAAAAAAAATAGTATTCAATTATAATGTCAAAATAGTAATAAGTTGTAATGTCAAAATTATTATTATGTAATTATAACATGTCAAAATTATTAACTTAATAAAATACATATTATTAATGTCAAGAAAAGGTAAAATTATTTAATCAAACAAAAAGTCTTTTTCGGCTAGAAATGACGGATAGATGATGATCACATAAATTACTCCCGTACTTGGTCGATATCCCGACTAGTCGTACCCAGAGCTTCTCCACACTTATTATGATCACAGCTAAAGTGTGGAACTCTCTGCCAGTGTCTGTGTGTTCCCGTCCACATATAACCCTTCTGCCTTCAAAGCAAGAGTGAACAGGCATCTTCTGGGCACATTCGCTCCATAGACCACATCCATCGCTTTCTATCAAGCGTGATTGTGGTGAAGATATGTTATGCGAAGTAACTGTTGGAATGACGGCAAATAAAGATGTATGAAACAAGACGACATGCTGCTCCGACCAAAAATAAATTGGGATAAGCGCAGGTGGACGATGATAATAATGCTGATGAGTCACTAATTAATAAGTATCAACGCCCATTGCAACCTTAGTTCAGCTACACCAACATTCTTATATAATTTAGTTCCGGTATGATCTGGGTGCATAGAGCATGATGCAGTTATTAGTCACTAACTACGGAGACGTGACGATACTGTAATTAGTGTTACTGAAGCTTGTATTACCATTGTTATAGAGTCATCGTTAGTCATGTTTGTGTCGTGTTTAACCTCGTGTGTGACAGCTATGTGGATGTTTTTGTTAAGGGCTTCCCATGGAATTAGGTAGGTCCATTTTCTAGCCTTCATACATTACTTAGGTAATTGCTCTGGTTTTGGGATTAGTATTTTATTTTACTCTTTGACTTCATTCTTTCCATTTAGTGTTATCAAGCTGTCTATTGGATTCATAATTATCATTACGTTGCTACCAATATTGTGTATAGTATCTATGTCGCTACTTGTCATTTGGCAGTCCTATGGGCACTAAAATTACACATAAGTATACTCATGTGTGGTGCCCATAATTTTTAACCGACTTCTTCAAAAAGGAGGAAGTTCTATGTTCGTCTGTATGTATGCTCACCGATTTCTCCGCCAATTGTGAACCGATTCTAAAAATTATTTTCTTATTCATAAGCCATACGCCTGAGGTGGTCCCATTGCCACCAAGTCAGAATCTGATGATGGGACCCCATAAAAAATCGAGGGAAACCCTCAATTTTTTTTTTTTCATAAACTTTCTAACGCAATTCATATATTTGTGCCTGGTAAAGAAAGAAAGAAAGAAAAAGAAAAATTCTTTATTCCGCCCAAACAGACGCACATTAAAATACACAAATAATAAAAACATCCATCATGGTAATCATCATCTCATGTTGCTTAGCTGATGATGGAAGGTATAAGCTAGGATCTGATGATGGGATCCCATGAAAAATGTTTTTTCAGCGATATTTTTGCCAATTGTCAACCGGTTTGGATGATTCTTTTTTGTTTGGAAGAGTATTTTCCCGGACTGGTCCCATTTCAATTTGGTGAAGATCTGATAACGAACTTCGGAGGTAGGCAACGGAACTCTTCAATAAATGATAGCAAATGGATCGGGTTTGCTGAAATCGCAAGTCTGTTTATTGATCATACCAGTTCTAACATAACAAAAAAAAAATTAATAAAAACAAATGCAAACACACACACACACACACACACAAAACACTAAAACAAAAACACACAGACAAATGTAGCTGATCTTATGTGTTTGTGTCATTTTGAGCAAATAAAGTTCTGATTCTGATTCATCACGCCAAAAAGTGAAAAATAAAAAACTTTTTAACAAAAAAATACAACCTACTTCCAAAAGCAAAACACTACTTAGTATAAAATAACTTTAATTTCGGAAATCGGTGTTTTTGGTTATTTTTTCGTTTTTGAGACCGATGTGAAATGTTCCTTTAAAGAGAAAAATGATTAGAAGAATTTTAGAAACAAAAAGAAACATTATAGATTCCGCCTTTCGCTTCTGTTTATACCACGCTCTTTTTCATCAGCCCAAAAAGAATGTGCATTTGTCTTGAGAACTCCGGGTCTTAAACTTTATTCCTACTGAGACTGACTTTGAATTTATAAACAACAGCTTCAAGTATACACCTCCGGTAATATACGATGCATTGTCTAAGTATTAAATTTTCAATGCTTCGGAGAACTGATTTTGGTCTCCATAAACACCTTTTGAGTTTTAAAAAGTCAGGCGTCTCCCTCCAATTCTTCCGCAGCGTCTCTGAGAACCATTACCTTAGGCCATTAGAATATAAAGACTCTAAAGCAATATCTAAATTAAATAATATCTATTACATATTAATACCTATAGTTATATGAATTGTATATGCGGTGTGAGTTTCACATTTATATAATATCTTTGTTTGTATTATTTGCGCAGATATAATGTGTTACTGTTTGTTTGTCCCAAATAAATAAATAAATAAATACCTATTTAATTGGATGTAAATCTGGAAATAAATCATTTCATTTTCATTTTTTTCATTTCATTACTAGTTTGTGAAATATCTCTTAAATTGGTTTAATATTGGAGGAGAAAACAGTCGAGAGCCAAACCTCGAATTATGACTTTTTACATACAAAGTCTCGCCGCCAGCATTTCCTTTTAACTACTAGCTTAAAGGTGGCAAATCTCTAGCTACTACAAAGTCTACAGGATGAAGATACCTAACAATCATCGATGCCATGAGGAAGGTTGCTTTTCACTTTACGCCTAGGGTGTGCTTTGATAGTTGTCGACCTACTCCCCGCTGACATTTGCTACCCATCTTGAATCTTTACTAATATTTATATGAGCTATTCTTTCTTGTAGGTTCTTATATTTATTACTAGTTGACCCGCGCAACTTCGTCTGCTCCGCTCCTATTGGGACCGTAGACTTGAATATATTGTTTTAATTTCAACTCGATACCTCCACGCGTTCCCGAGACAAAGGGTCTTGACAGACAGACGGACGAACAGCAAAGTGATCCTATAAGGGTTCCGCTTTTTCCTTTTGAGTTACGGAACCCTAAAAACGGTTGTAGTTTTAGCTTATCTAGCTAAAAGTCCAAAGTAATGTTAGTGGGTTATTTAGTACCTACATGTATACAATTACACTCAATCACTGTAAGACCAACAAAAAACATTTTATCACACGAGAAGAAATCTCAAGCAGTAGGACCAAGTACAAAGATCGTATCAACTCGCTTTGATTATACAACGGTACGCATTATACACAATAACTTAGTTCGTATATATATACCGTATTGTTATGGGAATAAGAGTAATTATGTACTTACAATACATGCCAAAACGACCCTGAGTAACCTTACGACAGTCAAATGTAAACTCTCACGAAAACATATAAGGTTGTAAATGAATCTGCAAATGTTTAGGGAGTTATGTTTTCGGTAGCAAAGGTCATGAAGAAAGCGAATTGTTTTAATTTTATAATTGTTTTGAGTTCCGTTTTCTCTGAGAAAAACTTCTTATGAAATGTTTATGAAGAACAGTTCCCATAACACTGAGATGAAGAAATGTGAACCGATTTAGTTATTTACAATATTTTTAAGTAAATTATTCCGTTTGCGAATTCCCACAAATGATCATGTGAACCTTAAAATAGGAGACTTCATCATGCTCTTGACATTATTCCAATTTATTTTAAACACTAGCTGACCCGCGCAACTTCGTCTGTGTCACAATTTTCATTACTGCTCCGCTCCTATTGGTCTTAGCGTAATGATATATAGCCTATAACCTTCCTCGATAAATGGGCTATCTAGCACTGAAAGAATTTTTCAAATCGGACTGTTAGTTCCTGAGATTAGCGCGTTCAAGCAAACAAACTCTTCATGCGCGTACGAAGTCGCCAACAAAATCGCGACTTCGTACGCGCACATCCCGTTTTTTCCTGTTCTCGTAGGAATTTCGGCAAATTCTCTCTTAGTAGGGAGCACAAAGAGATGATTTCCCGAAATTACACTCCCCAAGGAACCTACATGCCAAATTTCAACTTTCTACGGCCATTAGTTTCGTCTGTGCGTTGTCTGTCAGTCGCTCAGTAACGGAAGAATTTTATATATTCGGATTTAAATTGCTTCGTTGGTCTATTGTTGGCAAACCGCACCTGCTGAGCGTAAGGACCTGGGGGGCTACTCTCTAAGCCCGAAGTCCGTAGTTTCGGCCTTAGTTACGAGCGCTTTCTACTCCGTATCATCTAACCACTAAGAATGAATGAAAACAGGATTTGTCAGATACTGTCAAATAGTGTTGTCGTTCATTCTTAGTTCGGGTCCGGAAGTAATCATCAGTACGTAGGTGATACGGAGTAGAATACGCCCGCAACTAAGCCCGAAACTACGGACTTCGAGCTGAGAGAGTAGCCCCCCAGGGTTCGATTCCTTCCCGGGCTTTTCCATTAGGAGTCTCTCAGGAGCGACTCGGAGTTCGGAAGGCCTGCATTTGCATTTTCCCACTCAGCTGTTCTAATTTCAACAGTTCTAACATTCACAGACACGATCTGGAAATAAAGAAACATCCGACGAGGATATATAACATCCTACATAAAAACAAAGTGTTATTAAGGGAAACGAGTTATTGTGTCGCAGACGATGAGCTAACCGACACTGTTTATATACGAGTGCTATTACAGAACATGAACATTATAACACATGTCATTATTACATACCTATAGGTAGGTATAGTGCACGTGCTCAAGTGGACACTTAACGTTTTAAAGGACTGCAGATTATTCGAGTATTATCTTTATCTTCACTTACATGAGTAGGGAGTCTAGGGACCTTATACATACTCTTATTCAGTGATAGGAAGAATAAATTATTATATTATGCTTTAAATTCAATGCTATTGTATTTTGATGATTTTTTTTCTTGACATATATAAAATTTTGACATTTCGCAAAATCCGACACAATGTGCATGATGACTTCATGTTTAATTAATTAATATTTTGTAAATAACGAATTAACTGATAGTCAGCATCGTTTGTTTGTTTGTTTGCGGTGCCCTAACAGTGTTCATGCGCAAAACGAGACAATAAATGAAATTGTAAAGTGTGTTATTTGCATGAGAACAAATAAATATAATAAAAAATATATAAATAAAAAAAGAAGAGTAAATTATTATTAACTAGCTTCTGCCAGCGGCTTCACCCGCGTGGTCCCTAGGGAAAATACTCCCGGGATAAAAAGTAGCCTATGTCCTCGGGCTCTAGACTATCTGTGTACCAAATTTCATTTAAATCGGTTCAGTAGTTTTGGCGTGAAAGCGCGACAGACAGACAGAGTTACTTCCGCATTTATAATATTAGTAAGGATTACGAAACGATGTCAAAAATCTAATCTAATCTCTAACGAAAATCTATCCCACTGGAGCTGAGTGTTTTCTGGTACATAAGATAGCCTATGGCTTCAGCAATAGTGTAGCTCCCCATCAGTGAAAAAATTGTTTGACAAACAAACAATTTTGCTTCTACATACAACTTCTCTTTAGATAGCACTCATCTTCAAAGCAAATTTTAGTTTTCATTCTACATCATATCAGCCGAAAGACGTCCACTGCTGGACATAGGCCTCCCCAAGCGTCGCCACAACGACCGGTCCTGTGCGTCTCGCAGCCATCGGCTACCCGCGACCTTCACGTTCACCAGGTCATCGGTCCACCTTGTGGGAGGCCTTCCAAGTTTTAATTCAGCGTTTATAAAAAAAAAAATCTTAGCAGTACATCTATTTAAAATAATTCAGGTTTGAAAAAAACTGGCCAAGTGCGAGTCGGACTCGCGTGCAAAGGGTTACGAACGAATTTCATTTTTTTAACGTGTTATTTTAACACTATAGACTTCTTATAAGTTTTTTTGTAATCTATAGGTAAAGATCTATTATCTCCATTTTTTTCAAAATTTCAGGCTCAATTAACTTCAAAACCATTTATTTTGAAATTATGAAAAAATATATTTAAAACTCTTACAGTAAGCCCTTTCATTTGATATGTCACACGATATTGTTCAAAAAAACTTTTTTTAAAAATTTTCTAGTTTGACCCCCAAAAGTGACCCCCATACTAAAAGTTTAATGATTTACGTAACGCGTCCGTGTTTGGGTCACAGAAGTCCATCTGCGTACCAAATTTCAACAAAATCGGTCCAGTGGATCCAGAGAAAACTGGCTGTGACAGACGGACAGACAGACACCTGAGTGATCCTATAAGGGTTCCGTTTTTTGTTCGTAACCCTAAAAAACAATTATCTGATGAAATAATCCTGAATCTAAATCTTTAATACAAATAGCGGTAACGCTTTCCACTGTTGCTGACCATACCCCTAATAACCTCAATAAACTTCATATATTCATTCAATACTCACGAACGGTTAGCAATCAATTAAATAGAATTTATCTCCTCGCTCGCTCTTGTTAAAACGGGGAAACGTTAAATTATATCTAATAGGTAACAGTTACCTGCTTCCTTGTGTTTGTTCACTGCTGTTTACACGATCTGTTTCTATACTCATCTCTTGAGGAAGACAGACTTAGTATACGCTACATGAAGGACATGACGTCACACCACCTCTTGAACAGTACAGTTGAAGAATATCACTATGAAACTTATGAGAATCAGTTCGCTTCCTGTTCAACGAAGCGAGCTGTCAATCCATCAAACTTGAGAGGAATTTCAGTATACTCCACTTAAGTTTTCACGGAAAGATATTTACAGAATCGACCAGCAGTTTCTGAAAGGGTGAAATCATTTACTCAAATCTCATAATGACTGTAATTGGGCCGTAATAACAACAGACAATTATCAGATGAGATTTTACAATTGATTTTATCTGCCTTTATATGTGTGGCTGTGGTGGTTGCATGATGAATGTCACTGCGAATCAATCGACTCATTCCAATATTACGTTTCGAAACAGGTGTACGAATTTAAGAGGAGAGGTTATTAACACATTTCAAGTTATAAATCAAAAGTTTTACAAAAAATTAATAGATGAATAGGCACTTTCTCAAATTGATTGGGTACTGTATCCTTTTAGATGACAGTGAAATATGAAAATGGAGTTTATTCTTGTCATTTGTTTACACAACATCTCTTATTTATTCCATTCATTATTTTTGTAAGATATAGCATGAATTCGTTATGTTGTTCTAGATTTTAATTTAAGATTCTTACGAAACGCCAGCTGAGATGCGCTGTGATTGTCATCACATAACGTAGCGTTAGCTAAATATATGCTATCATGATCTATCTCATTCCGTCACGATTTACCTTATTTGTAGAAAACTTTTAACGAATTTCTACCTTAAGCTGCTTCATTTAAGATTTCATATTGGTTTTATGTTTCTAATTGGATAATAAAATTGCGAGGTCTATTTCATTTGATTAATGTTTTATTTTTTCTGTTACAGGTAAGTGATGGTGTTTGGAACAGATTACGGTAAATTGCAAAATGGTTTAAGGCTAAAAGCTTTTCAATTAAAGTTGTGTGCGGTCTAGATATCAAGGTATCACTATCATCAAGAGATAAATTAGATTGATTGGAGTTTATCTGGCAATCAACACGCAAAAGTCGTGATTCCAATATCCGCCAAAGTCTAGAAAGGTACTAGAAACAATCTTCTGTTATAATTCACTAAAGTGTTTCTACAAAATATAATTAAACACCTAACAACATCAAATTATAGCTATATGTATGTATATCGGTACCTATACCTACCAAAATTAGGTAAGCAATAAATCAAAAAATAAAATTATCAGTATCCAAAACCCGCTAATTAATTTTTAAATTAAATCAAATCTGCTATATCTAATATAACCAGAATCTATGATGTTATGTCACGCCACAGACACCGGACCTAGTCGTGCAATTGACCGGAAGTGATTAAACAAATTAACTACTTTTATTTTTTAAGCTTTTAATTAAAGTACCTGTGGTTACGTTCGCAATAACTTATAAGTTTTAAAAGTACGTCTGTGTATGACTACTTTTTATAGTTTTAATTTTTCTCACTTAATTAAAATTAATATGAGAAAGATTTCACAATGTATAAAATTAAAAGTAATGTGTATAGAGTTTCTCTGAATAGAAATTGTAGCCCTTGCTAATTTCGAATATTCGAATCAACTTTTACTAAAGTCGTAGTTGACGGTTGTGATGTTTCTTCGACAAAAGTGCAGTACTGTCTTCGTAATAGCAAAAATTGGGTCACTTCCACAATTCGGAAACCAATTATATCTTTGCGTCAATTTCCATAAATAGGTTCCACATTTGCTTCTGGTACTAAGTATCTAGGCTGTGTCTTCTTGAGTACCTAACGCTTTCATCATAACAGCCGAAAGACGTCCACTGCTGGACATAGGCCTTCCCCAAAGGAGGGAGGGGTTGCCATAATCGCCACGCTTGGCAGGCGGGTTGGCGATCGCAGTGTATGGTGTTACGTTTTACAGAGAACGCTGCTGCCCATTCTCTGGTGAGTCCTTTGGCGACTAAGGGACTTACGACACCCACGAGAAGTGATGGGATGGTATTATTCTTTTACGGCACCATACGGCACCGGCCGACACCATACGGCTGACACACTTTAGGATTATCAAATTGTTCTATGTAATACTAACTAATCATCGATATAATATATTTGCAGAAAAACCTATTTAGTGTCAATTATGGGATACATTTAATAAATATCTCTATCTAGAGGCTTCTCAATATTTTAATAATTCTATATGCTGTATCATAACTCAAAAAAGATATTATTTGCCCGTATCAAATCGGATGGCAAAGCTAAAAGTCTGAATATTAGTTACGCAATACAAATAAAATTATTTATTTCGTAACATTGGACGACCGGAACGGACACCACTGTGATCTCATTAGTTTTTGAGGCTAGAGAAAGTCACGAGTTGCTATGCGAAATAAATTAGATATGTATATTGTGGAGTCTAAAAACTGGTCTTGGTTTCAATTCAATGGACGTTATTGGGGACACTGATGACCCCCAAAGGTTTTTATCATCGCCATTGAGAAGAAATACTTCTGGAAGACCATGAAAATTCTCCGCCATATTATTCTCAACCACTGACAATACCTAAGAGTCAGAATCAACAGTGGCGACCACCAGAAAAGCGCCGAGTCAATAAAGCTCGACGAGTCCCGGAGAAACGAAACAACTGAATTGGATCCCCCAACGAAGTCCCGATTCTGACCCCCAGTTTAGGATGCATTTTCGCCTTTTCCAAGCAGAATATAGTCCACGAAAGTCCACGTCAAACTGAAGTGGCAGTGGACACTGTACATAGCTCGCAAACAGATGGTCTATGGGGCTGAAAAGATTTGGAGTGGCGACCGCGTACCGGAAGACGCAACGTTGGAAGGCCTGTTTCAAGGAGAACAGCGGACCTGGTAAGGGTAGCGGGTTGCCGATGATGCGAGACGCACAGGGCCGGTTGTTGTGGCGACACTCGGGAGAAGCCTATGTCCAGCAGTGGACATCTTTCGGCTGATATGATGAGACCACGAGAAACGCCTAAGTTCAGCCCTGAGACTCCTGAAGGGGCCTCATCGTCATAATTTCAGCCGAACGAAGTTAACTGCTTGACATGCCTAGAAGCTTCACAATATCCTTATTTATAGTAAAAGCTAAACGAATTTCTACCTTACGTTTATTTATTTATGATTTCAAATTGGTTCCAATGTTTTTATTGGGTAATAAAATTGCGAGGTGCCTAAGAAGCGTCGCAGTACCCACCACCCGTCCTCCTGCTACCCTCAGTGTTTCATGAAAGACCTTCAAAAGCGTGAGAATCACGGAAAAGACGTGTGAAATTTCCGAGACATCCTTCTTTGTCTGACCTAACAACTCTGTCAACAACACTTTCTTCAAATCGAGGTTGTGGTGACGTTTCATCAGCCATACGTCATTAGCGTATCATAATGTTTTGAAACAGTGCCAATTCTTACTCACACGCACACGCTCATTCATGCTGGAGACACAGTGAAGCGGTTTAAAGTGCGGGGAAGACAATATGTGTTCTGAGAACTTTGTTTTCAAACAATCATTGATTAATCAATGATTCTTTGTTAGTTATCGGTTGGTATTATAAACAAGACGGTTGAGCACCTACTTACAATAATGTAACACTGACATGTATAATATATTTTATGGATAATGTGCTCCCATGAGCTTCCCTGAAGTTACTACTGAGATGTTTGCTGCTTCTGACAATACAAGCTTTATTTATTTTCAATTTCTTCCAACTATTAATATTGCCATACAAATAACTACGAAAATAGGAGCCGTTCCGGACTGTCAAAACACCAAAGGGCTTGTCAGAGCATCGATCTTAACTGAGGAAATTGGTGTCATAATGATTTGTCAAAATGACGACTCCCAAAAAAACATTCTGCCCGTTCTGTTTGTCGTTCCATTTCAATCACCTCATCGCTCCACACAAAATTTAGCAGATGCGATTTAAAGACATGCCAATCACGTTATACAAGTTTTCCTTTTATAACAATATGTGACAACCGTCCTTCTTTCGCTCAAAAAGTCACCAATTTGTTCTCAAAACCATCTCGACAGCCCAGTGCGGTCGCATCCGGCTTTCCCGTTACTCTCGTGCTTCCACTAAAAATATCGACTCGGCTGATGAACCCCACGACCGATAAAAGTGTAATAACGCTAAATGTATGGATGTATCCGATTCCGTTCTAGTTTACTTCTGGCATTTCCTCTTTTGAGGTAGAATTCTTATGACTTCCAGTTCAATTTGGAAGGAAATTGATCAGTACGTCAACCATGAGTTTTATCAATCTATACTCGCTAGCGACTGTAGTTAAAAAAAATATATGAAAACTTTACAAAAACAAGTTTCTTATTTATTTTTTTAGTTGTTAACTAAAGTTTTACTTGCAACTTGCTTGCTTGTTAGTTAACAACTTAAACAAATAAATTAGATACTTGTTTTTTTTAAAGATTTCACACATTTTTTTAACTAGTCGCTAGCGAGTATAGATTGATAAAACTCATGGTAGACGTACTGTTTCCTTTAGGGCTGTTGTTTGTAGTTCATAGGTATTATTAGTTTATAATCCAAGGAAATAATAAAAGATGACTTACAATATTTCCGGATCTTCAGTTCCAAGTTCTTACACGTTGAAATGTGGAGATTTAAAGAGATAAATTCAGTTGGAGACCTCACTGCGCGCCCTGCTTATTACCGCTTGAAACTGTAACTAATCAGGATACTTCAATAAAATCCACGGAAATATGATCATGATTAATGCTTAGGAGAGGAAGAAGAACATATGTGGGATATACTGTGTAAAATAATAAATTAGGCTGTAAGAATGTAGGTCTTATAAAAACAGGTTGAAGAAAACAAGTATTTGGTGGCAACAAATAAATAAGAAAAGGCACAACAATGACTATGATGATACTAATAGGAAATACACGATATAGGTCAGCATATACTAAACTCTAATGTATGCCAAAAATCGAAATGATCACGTCTAACTGATTCATACTTTCTAGGACAGAAGCCTGATACACGCGATAGTTTCTTTAATTCAACATCAACTGACTGAGTATATTCTATGACTAATCATCGCACAGTAACCCAGTCAAGTGCGGATTAATCATCAATTTCTGAACTATGAGCTGTCAGTTTGTTGCAATCATCTGAGAGTCTACTGTTGGTTTTGTAGGTAGCTACTGCATTTGCATTTTTGAGGGTGTGGTTATGAGTATCAAAGTTTTGTTCATGATGATGATTGAAAGATCGTTCGTTTTCTAACATACAGCAAAACTGACGACTGCAAATGAAGTGTTACCGCAATTTTTCTATCCAAAATGTGTTCTAGACTATTTTAGATGAGCTCATGGTAAACTCATTATGCCTACCTAACTTCATAGTAAAACATAAATGCATGTGAAAATACTGATACTTAACCCACGACCATAGAAGAATTAGTGAGTAAACAATTATCTCAAACTTGTACTAAAGAAAATCGACGTAAACATTTGTGTTGATTCCCCTTATTTGAAGTTATGTTTACCCTCATCCGAGGAAGGGTAAACATTACTAGCACACATCAATGACGAAGATTAATAAACACCCCATATTTTACGCAAAGCAAAGATGCAGAATCAACACTGCTGTGCAAAGTACCAAAATTATCTTCATTTGAAGCCATAACTGCCTAAGCAGACATTCACAAACATGCCATTAAAGATGGCCAATGCCACATCAGAACATCATAACAGATACAAGCAATCATTCACCACATTAAAGGATTAACTGTTAAAACAGAAAGATTTCAGAAATTAGAGCAACCAGAAATTAATTTGTTGATATTTCTTCAACCAAAATAGCCATATAAACAGTGCCACTTTAATCGTCTTACAAAGGCGCCCCACTTAATGAACCCGACGTAAACTACATCTAGGCGCAGTTCCTTTTTTAAAATTAGTCATTAAGAAAATAGGTACAATAAAAATAAATAATGCATTATGATTATGAAACACGCTGTTAATAATGTTTATGTATGAAAATAATGTCACCGTTCCATTTCGCGCTGTCCTTGGAACACAAGGAACACTAAGTCATATACGAGAATGGATAATATTTTAATTAATTCAAATGTTCATAAATATATATATTTTTAATGAATGTGTAGAAATCATTGGATTGATGAAGTGAGCTGCCTTTGTAAGCACCGTGTATATCAAACAAATCATACTTATAGCTTTTGGTTCCTTTATAAAATACCATCGTAATAGGGAAAAAATCAGGGGATTGAGATACAATACAATAGTTTTTTTTTATCTGTAATGGGTTTGCTCTTAACTCTAGTAGACTAGAGTTCAGAGGTCAGAGATGACAGAGACAAAGTCTACGATGAAGTTAGTTACAATAACTTTCACATATTATGGACAATAGTTTTTGCTGGCATTAATCTTAAGAAAATCAAAGTTTAACTAGGACATACCAATAATAAATTCGTTTAAGTTTTCCTCATCTATTCAGACGTAAACGTAAACGTAAAAAACGAACGTAAAACATGTGAATTGTCACACAATACAATTTGTTACGGTCAAGTTATTGCTGTTAGTTCCTTACTTGCACTTTTATTTGTCAACCTTGCGTTCACGGCCGCATTATAATTTACTTTGCTTTGTCCGCCAAGTGGGACTGCTAAATTAATGTTACTTTTATAACTTAGTAGAATACAAAGTAAAATTATATCAAGGAAAATAACATGCATAACAGAAACATGGCAAAAGCGTATTGCCTCAAATAGATTTAGAGACAAAGTGCTAATAAGAGGTTTCTAGGAAGGAGACACTATTAATGTGGTCATTGATAATGATGATGAAAACCACAAAAGCTTAAATAAGGAAATTAATTCTTATTTGTGTAGTCACGATCACGACTGTCATACCCAAAAGGCGACATATTCAAAAATCAAGAGTTCGCAAAACACTGTGACTGCATTAGTACAACTAAAATTGTTTTCTTTTTTGTAAGACAAATATGGAACAGGCTGACGCATTGTCATTAATTTTGATCACATTTAAATTCAAGATCTGATAGAAATAGAAATAAAACCATAATGTGTTAAAAAGAAGATCATCACTCATCGGAACTAAATTTTGTTTTCTCATTCAGGTCAAAAAAGGCAAAAAAGTAATGACTAAGTTCGTTCACAGGTAACCTGCTTATTTGTAAATGCACTGGTTTTAATCTGAAAAAACAAATCGCCAAACTAAACAGCACACCTAGCATTTTCACAATTCCTGTATGAACAGAGTTCATCAGTGTGTGGTTCTTCTTCGGCTTTATACACAAAATATTTTATACTTTTGACTTTGAATCGTTTTCACTGATTTCACTTTGTTACGGTTTCGAACAAAAAACGGAACCCTTATAGGATCACTCGAGTGTCTGTCTGTCTGTCTGTCACAGCCAGTTTTCTTCGGATCCACTGGACCGATTCTGTTGAAATTGGGCACACATATGGACTTTTGTGATCCGAAAACGGAAGTGTTACGTAAACTATTATGTTTTTAGTATGGGGGCTACTTTTGGGGGTCAAACGAGAAAACTAAAAAAAAAAAGTTTTTGAACAATATCGTGTGACATATCAAATGAAAGGGCTTACTGTGAGAGTATAATTATATTTTTTCATAATTTTGAAATAAATGATTTTGAAGTTATTCAAGAAATTAGACGAAAAATGACCATTCCCCCCCTTATCTCCGATGCTACTGACCCTAAAATTTTGAAAAAAATTGAGATAATAGATCTTAAACCTTGTAACCTTGTTGTAGATTACAGGAAAACCTATAAGAAGTCTATAGTGTTCAAATAACATGTTAAAAAAATTGGTTCGGAACCCTTTGCACGCTAGTCCGACTCGCTCTTGACCAGTTTTTTATTAGGATGGGAAATCATGAAATAAGTCTTTCCGGTCTAGGCAGAGCGTGAGGGAGTGTCAGACTCTTACTGACTAAAACCCATTAGCATTCCTCCGAATCCCTTTGCATTCCAGGACCGCGGTGACTCTTTCGAACAAATTCCGCAACCCTGGCAGATGTCACTTTGTCTAAAGCCCATTCTCATATAACAGGTGTGTTCGAGGATTTCAATTGTTCTTGACAATTGAAATCCTCGAACACACCTGTCTAATGACTAACAGCTAGTCGTGCCATACAGTCAAAACAAAACATACTCCAACCGTGACGAAAAGTCTCCAAAACAAAAAACAATTATGAAAGCGAAAACACATTAGCCGAAGATGCAACCGTATCTTAACGGTTTGTGCTCTCGAGCTCGACACACTTCGAGACCGTGAAGTTTGTCCGAAATATTAGGCATATTGTGATAAGTAGACTAGGAGCTATCACCAGGCCACGATGGTGATAACAAACACAATGGACGATCTCCATGGTTAAGCAACTATTGCCGAGCCCGGTCCGTGGATGAGTGACCAACCATGATAAAGCGAGACCCGTCCATGCCTCTTTAAGCTGTTGGTCTCACCTGTCATTTAAAGATCTTTGACAGTCATTACAGTGAATAAAAGCCAGAAAATCTGACACCTGCTTCGCCAAGGAGAACCATGATACCCAGTTGCTGTATTGTGGAAGTCAGACAAGCAACCGCTCCATTTGAAATACTAGTAACCAGTTCCATCCGGTAAGGATTGGAAGTCGAACTCAACATAGTTGGAAAAAGTCTAAGCAGATAGATTGATTAGCAGGCTAAAAGTAGAAGAACTTTTTGTTGGAGCCTCGTCTTCAACTTCAATAGCTAATAAACCTGGGAGTTTACAAGTTTTCACTAAATATTTTACTTCTAGGCAAGCATGTGCCATCGTCTACCACATCTTGGCTTACCATTCATTACTTTAGGTAGATATTCTAAAAGCAAGTATATACTTGCTTTTAGAATATCTTTATATATATATAATAGTTTTATACCAATTTGCAAACCTTAGTAATTTTACAAGTTTTTAAAATAATGGTACACTTTGATGTCATACATTTTTTTTACAGGAGAATTTTTCCAATTCTGGTCTTTTCATCGTAAAAACAAAACTTTTCAATTCAAGATTTTTTTTCTAAGGCAAATAAAATGTTATTTAAAAAAATGGTATCTTATAACACTAGTAAACTATTCAGAAATGTATGACAAAAATCACACCTAAATATGATACCATTTGCAGCAACAGCATTAAAAACACTGAATGCTGGTACAGAAAATAGTAAAAATCGAAAAAAAAAATTATCTTGGTTACCTTATGGGTTTTTTTTTTACTGTTCAAATTAGTTGTTGGAAATGAGGTAAGCTACCTACCCGTTACGTTTGATCCATTATTTACGGGACACCCTGTATTCAAAAAGAGTCAGCTGCTCCATTAAAAAGATACTCATGCAGTCCTTTGTTACAGTTCTTTTCTAGAAACCTTATTTCCTCTTTACCCAAAGTCATCACCTTTTACTTCTATCGTGTTGTCACGAACTACACGAAAATAACTCGGTAAAGATTTTAGCCAGTCATCAAATTCGTCATCTAAATTGACTTGACCCTGACAGACTCACTTTCGCATTTAGAATATTTGAAGTTGGATTACTCACCACAATATTGCCAGCTTTGAACGCCTGGCGCCAGTGCAAATGGATTTGTTCTCAATATCTCTATACATCCCCTAATCCAATGACGAACTCTGTGTATGAGCACGCATGCTTCTGAGTTCAGACACAGGATAATTTAGGAGATAGTGCGGATTATTTTTCTTCCATGCAATCAGTATCGTCTATAGAACATACTATACAAACAAAAAATTAAGAATTTGCATTACTTCTCAAGCTTATAAACCAAACCAAACTTATAAACCAAAAGTCTGACAACAGTCAGACTTTTGGTTTTTTATTCCAAACATGACAAAACAAAAAAAAAAAATACTTGTCTATTTATTTTTAATGATCTTGCTATACGTAAAATTTACGCACTGCCTCCGAAGTAACCATGTATGTGGACTCAAGATCATCAGTTTTGTATGTTATCTTTGCACTAAGTTGCTTACTTAGTGCAAAGATAACATACAAGTGAAGTTTACAAAATCTCAGGCATGTCGTGACTCGTGAGTAAACCAAACATAGTTAATTTCCTTATCTAATTGGCCTGCTCGAAATAAACACGTATGTTTTCGGTTACTTTGCCCTAAATGTGTTTTTATTTTGCCCAAATTGATTTCTTGGTCTGAATGTTTGGTTAATGTTTGCGTTTTGTGTCAGTGTTTAACTTAGCTGTAACTTTGATGTTGTTTGTTATTTTAAGTTAAAATACTATTAGGCCATATATAAGGGTGGGTCTTTCTACTATTTATTTACATATTAGTAACAGCTACATCCTATTTCTAGGCTCTGTAGCTTCATCAATTTTCTGATTAACTCGTTTGTAAGTTTAATAAGGAAATTCCTTTAATCATACGGCTGCTAACTTTCAACCATTTAAACACCCATTACTAGACGCCCAGTTAAAGATCCCAACTGGTTAAGACCAGTCAAAGTTAACTCTAACGAGTCCCCTCAGAGAAGCAAAGAATTACCAGCATAAGGGCATTCACTTCGTCAATTGAGTAACATGTGGTTGTGAAGGGAGCCCAACCGCGTGACAAATTGACAACTGACCCTTAGCTCCTTAATTGGAAGTTAATAGTTTAATTCGTGGTTAACAGCATAACTGACGTTTTCTACAGTGAATTCTGCTATAAAAGTTTGTTTTACTGTTAACAGAATGTTTTCTAACGGATCTGTGGCGTTATGGCGGATAAAACTTGCAATTACTGGCTTTATTGCTATAGTAACGTTTGCATCTAACAAACTGTTTTTTCTAGATAGTGTATCGGTAACGATCATAATTGTGGTGTGAAGATTATTAAGTTAGCAATTTTATATTATTATATTTAAATTATAGTTATATTGCGAAATTGTCTAGCTAGTGTAAATATCCCGGGCAAAAAATAATAAAGCTTTTTTAAATAAAATAACTTCAATTTCGGAAGCCGGTGTTTAGTTTTTTTAGGTTAAATTTTTTTGTTAAAATGTTTTTTTTTGTGGCTATTATCTGCTAATTACTACTAACATGGGTAGGCCTACAAAAATGTTAAACAACTCAGCATTAAAATCTGTGAGTGAACAATAAATTCCCCCTATTTTCCCACCCTTAGGGTAGGATTTTTTTTACAAATTTATATGGGACCACTTTCGAGGTATCCCTATCCAATAAAAAGAATTATCAAAATCGGACAACTCTGTAAAAAGTTATGTAAAGTCATACATAAAAAAAAATACGCGTCGAACTTGAGAACCTCCTCCGTGTTTTCGTCGGTTAAAATCAAATTTCCTCTGAAAGGCACTTGTCTCACCGCCGGCGAGGAAGCGAGTAGCTATCGACTATTTGCTCGCCGAGGTAAAAGACAAGAGATTTAGATCTCGTGTGAGTAAAAGAGACACATACACTCATAGTCGATAGCTGGCTGTTCACACTGCCGGCGAGCGGCTCTTATCTCTAGTTGATCGCAGCGACAAGAGCTATCAAAGATTGTACTCGCTCAGCGACACTCGCTCGGCGATGCTCGCTTGGCGGTCAGAACTCACCAAACAGCGGTAATTTCCAACCTATTATAGTGCGAGCCAGAGCGAGTATTGCGAGTAAAACCCTGTCGCACAAAAACACTCGCTGAAAGCCGAGCGTCAGAACAATTGAAACTTTTCACTCGCTGCTCGCCAACTCGTTTCGAGTTTGAATAGCTTTACTCGCTACTCGCTGATCGCCGGCGGTGAGGCAAGTGCCTAAAGTCACAGAGATTAAAGGAAGGCGTTTAACCAAATAGCCATTTTTAGGATTCCAAACAAAAACGGAACTCTTATAAGAGTTCGAGGGTGTATGTCTGTCTGTCCGTCTGTCACAGCCAGTTTTCTCCGGATCCACTAGACCGTTTCTGTTGAAATTTGGCGTTACGTAAATCATTAAATTTTTAGTATGGGGGTCACTTTTGGGGGTGAAACTAGAAAATTCAAAAAAAAAGTTTTTTGAACAATATCGTGTGACATATCAAATGAAATGGCTTACTGTAAGGGTTTTAAATATATTTTTTTCATAATTTTAAAATAAATGGTTTTGAAGTTATTCAAGAAATTAGACGAAAAATCACCATAAATTTTAAAATTTTAGGGTTTCGGAGATAAGGGGGGCCTAAAATTTAAAAAATGGGGATAATAGATATTTACGTTGGGACCGTTTGCACGCGAGTCCGACTCGCACTTGCCAGTTTTTTTCTAAATGTAACAGAAAGTTCAGATTATCGAAATCCTAAACCTCATAACGCCAGTTGCTTCGTTCGGGTAAAGAATTTTCAGGAATCCTAATCTAGCGTCGCGATAGTCAGGAAAGCCTCTAATCGCGTGACAGTATTTAAGGCGAAATCTTGTCACCCCAAACCGTGTCACATAGCTCCTAATTTATCAGCGTCGTGTCGATGTCGTGCCGGAAACACACTCTAAATGTTACGCGACACGGACGCTAGACGCTACTTTTTGCGTGCTCAAGGCATTTTTTCAGATACTACAAGGCAATAAGGCTCAAGATAATCTTAAGTGACAGCGACATTGATGATGCTATTATCGATACATATGTTTAAGTGGTTGCTTTTTCGTCGAGAAATCCCATTCGTATTGTCACCTAATTGTTACTGTTCCTAATAATGTTTTGTATTCTAACTAGTTGACCCGAGCAACTTCGTCTGCTCCGCTCCTATTGGTCTAAGCGTGATGATATATCATGGTATATGGTTGTGTTCTAGAAAGCAGCTGAAGCAATGTAGGATTGTATGTAGCAGGGGAGTCTGTGAGGCGAATGCATTTTTTTTTTATTTTATTTTTTTTAGGCTGACTAGTCGTAGTAGTAGGTACTAATAATAGTGATGCTAGTAGTATTTCACTAGTAGCCATTCATTTGTCTGTTTAACATTATTTTATTGGCGTCGGCCCTACATCTTTATTTCCTCACATCGTTACTATTTATTTATCAAATATTAACCCTGTTCCTAGCCTAGCTATATCTTCATCATCTTCACTAGCGCAACTTCGTCTACTTTACAATTTTCATTAAATCTCCGCTCCTGGTCTTAGCGTGATGATATATAGGCTTCCTCGATAAGTGAGCTATCTAACAGAGAAATAATTTTTCAAATCGGACCAGTAGTTCATGATATTAGCGCGTTCAAGCAAACAAACAACAAACAAACTCTTCAGCTTTATAATTATGTTAAGTATATAGATGTTGCTATATTACTTTAGTTTATTATTATTATAATATTCAGTAATTATTATTGTTTTATTAGTCATAAGTCGATTTCTGCGCCCTAACAGGGTAATATATGCAATTGTTAAGCATTATATATATTATATTATATTTTTATATTCTTTGTCTACATTGTGTACAATATAAATTCATAAATATTCTTTATTGCACACACAAACAGACAAATACAAACATAATAAAACGGCTTATGTACAAAGGCGATCTTAGCCCAGAATTGGGTGACAAATTTGACCGTTTCACTTTTGAGATGAACGGAGATTTCGGTCGAATTCATAAATGCTCCTCATGTTGTCATCATGAATGCTTGTAGCGCTTCTGATAGTGACCAGTGAACCTTACATAAAAATAATTATTCTCTCACATTACACTATACGTTTTGACTTAAGAAGTCATTATACATAGAAGATGTTATCGAATTATTGACCAAGAGTGCCGTTCATTCATACCACATGTACTTAATATCAACAGCACTTGTCGATACTGGGGCAATGATAACATTCTAGGTATTCATACGTCACCTTATTGGTTGCGGAAGTCAGGTTTAGTCACTTCACTTCACGAGCTTGAGGTTCGTTACAATAAAAACAGCCAATTAAACAACCAAAACTGGCACTTTAATTTACAACACTAATTAGTACTTTAAAACACACTAATTATAACACACAATCGCACTACTGAACACTTCACTTCACTATAATTCGCAGTTGAAGATCGCTCTCGAAGTTATCGTTTGTATCGCCAGTACTGACCCCAGTCGCCGGATGTCCGCCCTTTATATACCGACAGTTGTTTCTAGAACCTTCTAGTATGGAAACTTCCGGAAAGTTAGGGGACATACCGGTCCCGACTGACCAGGTGTCGAAACATCGAGAATGTTCTAGCATAGAAACATCTTGACTCCTTTGATCTGGTTAGTTCCCGCTACTTGATACTAGAGTGCGTTAGCAGCACGTATATGTCGTTATGTAACCAGCATTAATTCTGGCGCGTAACAATACTTTTTTCATTGTCATCAAAATCAGCTACTAATTTTCAATAAACTTTGATTTAATGCCAATTGGAAATCATTCTAAGGAACATACTCCCAGAATAAAAAGCCTATATGTATGCTATTCCAGACTAAAATCTATCTTTGTGCCAAATTTCATTCAGATCCGTTCAGCCGTTCTGGCGTATTTTGAGTCACAAACATCCACCCAACTTTCGTATTTATAATAGTAATCATGGTAATACGATTTGCAAACATTTCAATTATTTCACTATCACTAAAATTTGTTCCATTTCCAAGCTGAAACAGCTTTAAAATCAAGCAGTTTTGGCATTGATATATAAAAAACCCAAGATGCACAGTCTCGAACAAATGCAACACTCGAAACTGTCGTCAAAAACTGACATGTATCAAGTGTCATGTGTGAGTTGTGTGTAGTTATACTATAAACATTTTTTTTAGCAAATTCAACCTTATACGCATCGCTTAAAGTTGTTTTTACAAAGCAGTGCAGTATGGCGAGCGATGCGAGACTGTTTGAAACTTGCGCACAATTATACATTCTGCGCTTGTTTATTGCGGACGTTTTTGAGATGCTGAGTGTGTATCTTGGGTTTTTTATGTATCAATGAGTTTTGGTCTAAAAATTAGATAGGCGTATCAACAATTTCAATGTCATCTGTCGGTGTCATGTTTTCTCGTCGCCAGCACAAAATATCCGCCAATCGTATTACCATGTAATACGATTTGTGTACATTTCAATTATTTCACTATCACTAAAATTTGTTCCATTTCCATGCTGAAACAGCTTTATAATCAAGCAGTTTTGGCATTGATATATAAAAAACCCAAGATGCACAGTCTCGAACAAATGCAACACTCGAAACTGTCGTCAAAAACTGACATGAATCAAGTGTCATGTGTGAGTTGGGTGTAGTTATACTATAAACAATTTCTTTTTATGCGGATCGCTTAAAGTTGTTTTTACAAAGCAGTGCAGTATGGCGAGCGATGCGAGACTGTTTGAAACTTGTGCACAATTATACATTCTGCGCTTGTTTATTGCGGACGTTTTTGAGATGCTGAGTGTGTATCTTGGGTTTTTTATGTATCAATGAGTTTTGGTCTAAAAATTAGATAGGCGTATCAACAATTTCAATGTCATCTGTCGGTGTCATGTTTTCTCGTCGCCAGCACAAAATATCCGCCAATCGTATTACCATGTAATACGATTTGTGTACATTTCAATTATTTCACTATCACTAAAATTTGTTCCATTTCCATGCTGAAACAGCTTTATAATCAAGCAGTTTTGGCATTGATATATAAAAAACCCAAGATGCACAGTCTCGAACAAATGCAACACTCGAAACTGTCGTCAAAAACTGACATGAATCAAGTGTCATGTGTGAGTTGGGTGTAGTTATACTATAAACAATTTTTTATTATGCGGATCGCTTAAAGTTATTTTTACAAAGCAGTGCAGTATGGCGAGCGATGCGAGACTGTTTGAAACTTGCGCACAATTATACATTCTGCGCTTGTTTATTGCCGACGTTTTTGAGATGCTGAGTGTGTATCTAGGGTTTTTTATATATCAATGAGTTTTGGTCTAAAAATTAGATAGGCGTATCAACAATTTCAATGTCATCTGTCGGTGTCATGTTTTCTCGTCGCCAGCACAAAATATCCGCCGGTTGAAATTAGACACCTTTATTGAATATCGCATGACGAAGTTAATGTTGTGTTTTTGTTACTATTTGCTGTATTTGCTTCGGAATTGTTTGTAATGCGTTGTCTGCCTTTAGTTCTTTACAAATTTATGAAATTGTAGCAGCGTTTGTTTGGCATTCGTCAATGTTTACGCTTGTAATTTTTTGGTGATGCTAAATCACAGGACCGGTTGTTGTGGCAACACTTAGGGGAGGTCTATGTCCAGCCGTCTTTCGGCTGATATCATGATGAGTGGTCCCTAAACAAATCCAGGTCAACCATTCAACTGCCATGTACAGGTCAACCCATTATAACACGTTGTAATATTTTAAATCGATCCCATTAGAGTCAGTAAATCAAAAGATGCAACATCATTCATTTTTATTTGTTGTGTTGTTTTGTTTTTATCAGTGTTTATTAACTTAGTCTTAAGTTTTACTAACAATTGAGTCGTGATACTCGAATAAATAAAATCTATTCTATTCTATCACGCATTTTTTTCTCGGAACACTCAGCAAATTGCTGAACGTCGACAGATCGTAAACATGACAAATCATGAATCAATTAAATACCGTAGCGTGAGTAAATGGATAACATCTTATAACAGAATATGATTCGGCATTGATCACGATCTATTTTGACAATCTCAAACTATTTATTTTTCTATTTGGGACCGGGCCGCCACACATTCCCAACCACTGCAACTCCTAAAAGCCGAATCAACAGTAGTGACCACTAGAAAATCGTTATCAATGAAGCTCGACGAGTCCATGAGAAACGATACAACTGTCTTGGATCCTGCAACGAAAGTAATCAGAAAAGTACAGCGGAGGATTAGGAAGAAATAGAATTTCCACTCAGGCCAGTCAATCAGTTTCTTCTCATCGTCAGCCGAATGGCATATACACTAGCAGATCCAGGGGGGAGGGCTTATAGGTCCAACATCTATTAGCCCAAATGGTAATAACTTTGGTCGTCTACAATCTAACGAAATCATTGAGGAATTTACCAAAAGTAAAGGGGGCTTGTCATGCGTTACGCAAAATAAAATTATACCTTTGTGCTTTTTAGTGTTTTCTTTGCTAAAACCAACCCTCAGCGGGATCAAACCCCAAATGAAAATTCTGGATCTGTCACTAGACATACACCTACAGCAAACATTGTAACGTCTTCGCCGTCCTGTCTTGTGTTTCTCGCATCCAGCGGATTTCCCCAGTCTTCACCAGCTCATCATTCAACAATTCAACTTGCCAGTTTATTTACGCACGATACCTTAAGTACGTTCCATAACTTAAAGAGTCCAGTTCAAATTTTCTTCAGAAGCTATCACAAAATTCGACTATTACATTTAATTGCACAGCAATCGACCTCCATATATTTTTTTCTATCTCTCATTAATGCATGTAGGTAAGTAGGTAACACTTGATTTGACAAGCAATTAAAATCTCGCTCGACATGTGAAGGACGGTGATACGATCAACTCTTGTATTTAGATAGAGTATTGTGATATTACGCAAATTTACTGCATACAATTTGGAAATAAAATAACTAAAGAAATACAATAGTAACTTACCCAGAAGTATACGGAATAGGAAGTCGTTGATGACAATAGGGTATTTTACTAAAAAAAAACTAATTAGTCCGTCAGATAGATTTAAAAAAAATATTGGACACGTATTTTTACTTTTATCACGTAAACAAAAAATGAAGACGATACAGCGCGTTGAAGACAAGCGTGACGTCATATGGCTTGGTAAAATTGTACCATCATAGTGACGTCACGCGTGTTTTACCATCTCATCGTGGCACTATATTATCTTCATCTTTTGTTTACGCGAAAAAAGAAAAAAATACGTGTTTAATATTTTTTGAATATCTATCTGACGGACTAATTAGATTTTTTTAGTCAAATACCCTATTGCGCCCAAAATTTTGAAAATGGACTGTAGAATGCAGGAGCTAGCTCGGTGAAAAACAGTATAATTGGCGAATGTATTTTGAAAAGTCAATCCGCATGTTACAAAACCGAATCGAATTACTTATCGTCAATTAACAAAATCTAGAACCATCGAAAACTAAAACTTGACATTGCAAATGAATTTTAGAGACCATTTCGCAAATTTTAATCATCTTTAGTTTGCAGTCAAAACATAATTAGGACATATTAGGTGACAACCAAACTTCAATTTTAAAAAAAGACAGGCCATTATATGCACAATACGCTTTGTTCGTGTATTAGTTTCATTTAAATAATCCTAAGAATGAAAAATAAATTTCGTCTATCTCTGCATACCCCGTAATTCTTATATTTTTATCAGTCTCACAATTATTGTGTTGTATGGTCTTTTCACTTTTGAGGGTGTCATAAAGGACCTGTAAAAATGCAGATGCAGATTCAGAAGGGTGCAAATTGGAGCGGCTGTGCATTGTCTGTCAGTCATCCACTCATCAGAAATGGAAGAATTTTATATATTGAAGAATAAGCAAAAGTCTTAAGTTTCCAAAGAGTCACATGTAAAACGCACAAAGATAACAATGATCAGATAATCTCCATAATTAGCCAGATGAGCGTAGCAACAATGAGAACTGAAACAAAGTAACTATAACTTTGTTCTAAATAGAAGATCCATCCGCCATAGGATGCCGTCTTAGCGCGCATGTGCAACTTCCTCCGTTTCTTAGTTTTGTTTGCGCAAATGTACCAGAACTTAGATTACGATCGACCGTTAACGTTTCTTAGTACATCGCTTTTATGTTCTCTTGGATTTTAATACTTTACCTTTAAGTCTTCGAATTGTGGTTGCAGTAAATCCAGTAATAGTTCACTTTCAGTTCTGGTTAAATCTAAACTGTGGTGTTTGAGCCATGTTTCGAGAAATGAACTCGTGTTGAAGTAATTTAGAAACTATATATTCATAATAATCCCTAGAAATATTGAAGTCAACAGCTTTTGGAATGCAATAGAATAAGGAAATATCCCAGATGTGTTTCAACTCTCTGATCAGCATATAAATACGATATTTTAAATTCATTCAGAAATAGGCTACATTTTAGACGAAAATAATTCACACAGAATCCTAACGACCCTTCCGACGACTTTTCTTTACGACTATGGGTCCATCGTTCCTTTGAATTGGAATGATTTTCATACTGTGTGTATTATATTATAACGGTAAAAAAATCGTGACTGCCCGTTAATCTTACGCTAACATCTTGTTTAGCCAAGAATTTTGCTTTAACAAGCCTCATTGTATCTGATTACTGAAGCAAAAAAACCAAAGCCTGCCGCTTAACAAAACAAATTAAAAGACCATTCGAAGGAAACATAAACTGGTGCGTTACAAAAGGTCAAAAGAGTCAAAACAGTAAACAATAAACCGTCCGAGGGACTAGGACCAGCAAAAAAGGGCAAAAAGACCAGTGGGGTTATTGGGCACAACTGCATAGCATAACAACCATTCATAACGGCGAGGAAACGAGACGAACAGGCGTATAGGAGAAAACGCGCGCATGCCTGAGAGAGCGAGGGAGATTGCATTCCAAATACAAGCGCAAAGTCCGCCCGCGCCGCGCGCCGCTCACTGACTCCCGCGCAGCGCTGCGACGCGGCCGCGCGCGCACTTCAAACTCATCGCCCGCTCTCGTGACATCTCGCCATCATTTCGACAATCTCGTAACCTAATCGAAGATCAGTTCCGGTGATGTCATTATAAATAAAAGTATAGTGTTATGTTCAAAAGATCAATGGTGTTTCCATAGTGAAGTGTTTAGTGAACTGAGTGCACCAGACTGTAAAGGAGAAGACGCCGAGGATACTTTCACTGGACTGAAAGTTTTAAAACATTCTTACGGAGAACTTCTTAAAAAGGGACTTGACCTCAACTCGATGAGAAGGTAAATATTGATGACGATTACGACGAAACGGACGCGAAACCTGTTGCGGACCATTCGATAGATAAACATAACGGTAGCTTAGAATCAGATTTAATTATTTTTTGCAGGGCCTCACAAAAGTTTCGAAACAAAAATTTCGATCACAGAAGTTATAAACAGTAGAGACAAGATTTTAAGTTAAGCGTTAAGCTAAAGAGAAACTTATTTAACCTTTTTTTCAACACAGAATATTTAAAAGTCAATAAGGTACAAAAAGCTAATTAAAGAAAAATTGGCATTGTTAATCACGAGAAAATGTTTTCTCTGTCAGCATTATAAGCTCAAGCGTATCGTTATCTTGCAGAGATATCTCAGACTGTGCCATCTACAGCGTGCATCTCAAGATAATTCTAGGAACGTCATGGAACTTATTTTTTGTTTGCATCGAGATTTTATAACCTCAGAAATGCGTGACCTCATGGGTGGCTTTTGGAAAATATATTCAGCATATAATATAACATTTTTCAAATTTTATTGTCAAAATTATTGGTTCCAAAAAATTTTCCTTCATTGTTTCGATTTCATAGTCATTTAGAATGATAACAAACGCATCTTCAAAATCACAAAATTTTAACTTAAAAACGAAAAAATACGATACAAAAGTTTATTAACTTCGCTTGCTAGCTCTGATTTTAATTCATATGAGCGCACCCAACTCCTATAAAAAGCAAAAACAGGTTTTATGATTCAAACTTGACTTCTGGTTTTAAATTATATTAAATTCAAACGTGTCTTTTCTGTCGAATATATTATAGTGTCAATCAACTAGAGAAGAACTTATCATCTATACATGACCATGTGAATTAAAAGATTTAATCAGGCGTACTTGTGGAGGCTTGGCCGAAAATAATATATCGATGGATTTTAGTGAAGCTTTCGATACAGTTGCACACTATGTTTGAAAGGTTATTGAATCTCCTATCGTGTAGCATGTTTTAACTGTTGATGGGTCGTATAATTACAATTATTTAATAGATTGTTGGACATTGCGTGATCGCAGTATACGCACGTTTAGGCACTTATTTTCTACTAATAACGTTTAATTCCTCATTAATCACTTTTATTTTCTAAGCTAAATATATTATGTCATTGTACGTAATCATCAAGTTTTGGTTGGAACGGTTGAAAAACTTGTCTGTTTGCTTTGAAAACTTTTGGCTATTTGGAACATTGTGTTTTTCAGGTTTAGTACTAGCTATAGTATACGATACGTACTTAGCTGTTAGCGAAACAACTTTTTATGAGTTTATCAGTAATTTTACAGCCACAACCAAACTTCATTATTTTTCATCATTGTAATTAATCGGATCATTACTAACATAGTTATAACAAAATATTTTATGTTTATGCGACGTCTATTTATTTTAGTACTTTATATCTTGCCTTTTATGCTATATCTATCGCAATATTTAATTATAATTGGAAAGGACCTTACAAAATCAGTCGAAACGTAATTAAGTTTTATCATCATCCAAAATTTGTTTGAATTTTATAACAAACAAGGATACCATCTAGGTAAAATTTGATGATATTTATGTCATAGTAGGTTTAAATAATGATTAAATTTTATCGCATCATAACAATTTCCGTGTACCGAAACTAATGATGAGACTTAGATAAACGTAGGAGTTATTTGAAATTATAATGTGGAACAATAACATTAATGAGATTATTTCTTACATTTTATACATTTGTCCTCTCATTCCTGACATCAAATTAAAAAAAAATGATTCTACTAAGAAATATTCAACATCAATTTAATAATAATACAATCAAATATTCGCCGATTCGCAAAATTATATGTCCTCTTTCATTAGTACATGAAACAATGTTTTAATAATTCGAGTTTTATTTAACACCAAAACTACGTTCACTTTTGCGTGTACGTGATACTATGCCAACTTAAAAACCAGCTCAGCAAAGAAACCAAATTGAATCATTCAATATCAACAAACGTTTTCCGCTTGGCAAGTGACAATATGGCATTTTCGCTGACTTGGAAAAGGTCAAACGGGTGGCTAGCGAGAACTAGTTGTTAGTACAATTCTGACACAGTTACTATTAGTTCGCGGTTTACCTCAAAACTTTCGTTTATAGCCTCACAATGACTAACTTCAGTCTGTAATAGACCATAAGTAGTTTATGAGACATTAAGCTATTTAGGTTTGTGTTGCTTTCAACGGTTTTATATCTACATGAAGTGCATGAGTGCCAGCAATTTTCAGCTCAGTTGGTTTTACCTCTGCTGGTTCTGCGTTTCCTGGTTTACTATTGTTTATTATACCAGTTGTTTTGGAAGTTGTGTTGTTAGCAAATCTAGCATTTATTAGGCGAAAGACTTCGTTCTGCTGAAACTGTCTGATCATCTTAAGAATGTGATCGAGAAGTTTTTCTAAGTGTAGTTTCATGTCCTTCAGTAAATAATTTTCGCATTGATTAAAGTGGATATAGATAAAAAAAAATTAAAATTGATTTTTTCAGGCAACAAAATAGATGAAATAACTATAATTATAAAAATGACGTTATGCTACCACTACTTCTAATAAGCTCTGTGGGGCTTATAAATTCATCAAGCTTGCTTCTCTTTAACAGTAACCATCTGAACTTTTCCAAAGAAAATTGTAACACTGTCCAAAGCTCTCTGGTATTCCGATCGATTAAGCATTCGTAACTGTTCAAACATTGATTTCATATGTCTGAGGTCACACGGGAAGTGGCGCAGGCGCTCACATCCGTTCTTACTTTTGATAAGTGCACTTGATACTCAATTCTTAAATGCCCATTTTATTTGGAGATTATTTTTATGTATGTCTTCAAGTTGTTTATTAATTATGAAGTGGGTAGTGTTCCTGACATCATAAGCAGTGTTTTTAGCGATAATGTCAATGATGTCTCGTTTTGCGAAGTTGCTAAGTTAGCTTTTGCATTTGAGGTCGTAGTTAAGATTTCCTCCATGATTATTTGTATGGCTTACAGTTAACCAGTTGTTGCTTTTCTGGCTTAGTGCCATTTGAGTGTGTTTGTAAGAAATCTATAGTATAGGATAAAATACCTTGAAAGGTGGTGCCAGCGGTTTCTACGAAGAGGTCAATAAATGTGAATACGATTTTTAGACTTCGGTGAATGAATTTCTTAGCTGCCCTTTGCGTTGCCTCATTATCATCATCATACGTACTGAATTTACCCACTGCAGGTCATAGGCCTATCTTGTCGTACGCCATTGTAATGTACGCTGTCTCAACTTTTCTCTTTTGTTGTATAATTACCTCATCTGTTTTATCTTTTTTCAGTAGATGCTCTTCTGACCCTCTGCCACTATCGATCACTCAAATATGACAAGTTTCTGATTTCAACCCTAGTCTGTTGTCTGCCCTTTGCTCCCAAACGGAAATGAGTTTTGTTTCAACAGAAATGGGTGCTATATTCTTAGAAAAGCATTCGTTGACAAGTAAAATGTCTGTCACGTTGTTAGAGGATGGGTTTGCTTCGAACTCTGGGGCACAGTATTCCCCCCAGCTTAAGTTCGGTTTTTGATCATGGGGGCAAAATTTATATTTTTAAGCATTTTAGTCGTAAACTGCCAAAAAACGAGAATCAGCCTTCAGGTTTGTGTAAAATTCTGACAAAGACTTGAGTTTTCTGTGTCTTTTCACGCTTAACTTAGGATCGGTAGTCGTAGCAGGTAGATGATGCAAATATTACTACATATCTTATAAAGAAGTTTGCTTGAAATACCACTAGTATTCGTAACCACTGGTTTACAGCGGATATCGGCACCAGTAAGCAAATTAAACAAAGAAATTCCACCAAATTTGCTGTACCTACCTGCTTACTTCAAAAAACTTTCTTAAATATCCGTTAAAACATTATTATCGCGACATTACTGCTTGCGCAACTAATGGAAGCCACAGAGAAAGCCAGTGTTGCGCCGCGCGAATATCGATGACTGATGGAGGATCGTTTATCAAATATTTGTATACTTAAATAAATGTACGGGATTTTTTGCCTTGCGTAATTTTTGTATGTAGGTAGCGGTTGAAGGTGGTGATGATATTAATTAGAATTGAGTAAGATTTGTTAATTCATCATGTGTGAATAACGATGGTTGAGTTGATTAGTTGCGTAAGATCACGGTTAAATTAATGACCTATAATTGAGTATAGTATTAGCAGCGATGTTTTAGTGGGATTCCTAGGTCCAACGGTGGCCGTAGCTATATTGATTGATGTTGATATAATGTGATATTTAATTCAATTTTGTACCAGTCAGCAATCACTTATATCATTCTTAAATCGAATCATATTTAAAGTGTTTCATCTTGTGTCTTTCGTCATTGCAACTTTTACCCTAAATGACCTGCTCAAGGATTGGATTTCAAAAAGCTTTTCTCAAGTGTAAAGCCTTACTTCCGGAGATTACATTACGCATAAGTCAGTGGCGCTTCTACACAGATTAACTTACATACACACAACATTTATCTCAAAAGTCGCCTCAAGCGTAAAAAGCGTAAGTGGCACACAAATTACTATTCATCCATTATCTTTATTATAAACTAATGATCTTTCACTGAAATACAAACCCACATACTCTTCTTGATGAATATTATAGATAACAGCCGGATTCACACTGTGAATCGATTCACGAATTAATCGTGAAGTTAATGTTCTATCGATATATGTTATCGCAGCACTAGATCTGCTTGCTAAGTATTGTTTGTTTAACGCTAAGTTAAGTCTAGTTTAAATGGGTTTTACTGCACGGATTAAATGTAACCATGTAATTTATAGCTTTTCTCTTTTTCTTTCAATTTTAAAAAGATTATTGATTTTTTTTTTTGTAATAGATCTGAACTAAAATACAAACAAAATATTAATAAATGCATTTTACCTTTTTTCCATGTATTTGCTTAACTTGTTATGAATAACGTATGCTACAGAAAAACAAAAAATACTGAAAATCGTACACAAGTGATCATGCCCATAAGTAGAAGTTCATTCATATATTTTGTGACACAAAATTCTACAAAAAAGCGGACTCACGCATAGTTATTGTGAAGAATGCAACTATTCAGCTAAGCATTTTTTCACAGAAAAACCAACATTCCAAGTGTCCGTTGTTCTCATTAACTTAACACTTACGTTAATAAGTACGAACACTTAAGGAAGTGTAAATTCAGGAAGTGTCAGCTAGTTATTTCGGCAGAACATTAATCTTTCGTTAAGTTAGCGCGTCGCTAACGTTTCTCGAGCCCTTTGTAAATTCTCACCATGTGTTCCAGACTTCCAGTGTGTTCAACATATGTTTTAGTTTTGAAGCTTTGTTGAAGAAGTTATTGTTTTTTGTAAATAAAAAGTATACTGGCTGAGGAAAAAAAAATACGCAAAATGCTGAAGTAATATTCATGCTTTTTTCATCTTAACAATCTGTCTCTTGAAAAACGCAAAATGCTGAAATAATATTTTTGTTTTTTTTTTTTAATACAATATGCCATAGAATAACGCAAAGTTTGAAAAGAGAATATTACACAAATCATTAAAAAAAGTCGGTGGTTCAATATCTATATTTAATTGAATCATGTACACATAAATCTATGGGGCAGTCGATATTGTTTTTTCACGGTTTCGAAGTTGGTCCCATGGTAAAAAAGAGTTGTTCATAATTATCAATATAATGACACACCCTATGACCCTATCAGTTTTGGCGTTATTTCTGTAACACGATGAATACTTTTGGATGGTGATTAACTTTTCAATACCTGGACTGTGTGAAAGATGATTTGACTATGGTAGGCGCCAGATAAAGTAGTCTTTCCCTGATATCCCTTCGTAGATACCCGAACAATAAATTACGAACCGTTATTTTTCATTACTAGAGAACGTAATCACGATAGAAGTAGGATCACGATAGAAGTCGATTCAGGACAGCTTTGTGTCTTTACTTCTGTATTTGATATTAAGAAAGTCAGTAAATGTATGTGGATTAAAGACCGTTATTGCATATTTATCTGTACGTCTACCATGAGTTAAGAGACTTAGTTAAAAAAGTGTATGAAAACTTAAAAAAAACAAGTTTCTAATTTATTTTTTTAGTTGTTAACTAAAGTTTTACTTGCAACTTGATTACTTGTTAGTTAACAACATAAAACAAATAAATTAGAAACTTGTTTTTTTAAAGTTTTCATACAGTTTTTTAACTACAGTCGCTAGCGAGTATAGTTTGATGAAACTCATGGTAGACGTACTGGCGCCTACCATAGAGAGGGCGTGACTACTAAGATGAAGAATAATAGAGAAGTACCCATAGAAGAAGACATGTTGAGCATCAAATAGATTGGGATAAGGCTAATAGAATTATTTAATACTATATGATTATTTTGAAGAGGCAAACATTCAAGTCTTTGAATAACGATTATTGAAGTGTCATCTACAACATTGTTTACTAATTAATGTTCCATTTATATTTAATCATTAATTAATTTGTATTGTTTGTGCGGCTATTAAAAATTAGTTATCAACATGTTCTTGGAAATAATTAGATAATTTTGTGAGCTTCGATAACCCTAAATACCTCACGATAGGTCACGGTTTAAAATTAAATTAATGACATATGAACCTCGATATATTATTTACATCAATACCCATTGAAAGATCTTTGTGAGAAGAACCTAAAGTGAATTCTGACAGGGCTGCGGAATTTGTTCGAAAGAGTCACCACGGCCCTGGAACGCAAAGGGCATTAGGAGGAGGAACACGGATGGGTTTTAGTCAGTAAGAGTCTGACACTCCCTTCTGCTCCGCCCAGAGCGGGAGGAGTCATTTGATGATTCCCATCCTTAAAAAAGGCGCATATTCAGCAGTACAGATTTATAAGGTAGACTAATTGACCCACGCAACTTCATACATTTCTGAGCTTCTCTAGAGTCTCTTAGATAGAGTCTGGAGAGATACATGAGCTTCTATTTATTAAAATACTAGTTGACCCGTGCAACCTCGTCTGCTCCACTCCTATTAGTCTTAGCGTGATGATATATAACCTATCTATAGCCTTCCTCGATAAATGGGCTATCTAACACTGAAAGAATTTTTCAAATCGGAACAATAGTTCTTGAGATTAGCGCGTTCAAGCAAACAAGCAAACTCTTCAGCTTTATATATTAGTATAGATTACGTAAACAGTCCCCCCAATAATATACTAACTAATTTCACACATATGTAGCACTGAAGCCCATGGTTACACTGAGTTCTTGTGTTACCGCACAGGGTACACAGACTTGGCGGAACCTCGCCACAAATACCACGTAGGACTGTTAACTTTTACAGGTGAACAAAAATCTTGAGTATTTTTGCAATGTTCTGGTTATGGATCATGATAACCTTAGCCAGTGATAAACTAGTGCCACCCTCACCATAGTAACAACTACAAATGTAGTTACTTGTACCAATATTTCTCCATCGAAGCAAACAAATATTTTAAACATGAGATTGTCCACAAAACATAAAGCAAACAGGAAAACACCAAACCAAACCTATAATATAGAAATAGCAACAGTAATTTAGTTAGAAAATGAGCCCGTCACAAACACAATTGAGGACACGAAAACTACACGACAAACGAATAAACACTCCCATTTCCCACATTACGAGCGACATCAATAAAAGTGCCAGAAAGCTGCATTCCATCCCACATCCGCGATGCCATTGTTGGCCCCAAACATTTGTCAATGACAGCCAACACGGCCTGATTAGCACGTGTCTTTCGACTATAGACATGTTGGAATAGACTGACCGTTCCGTATTTAATTTTATGAATGTACTTATTAATTCTGGCCAACAATAGTTTCGATTTTGTTATCAAAAATACTCTATAACTAGTTATTAAAACCAAAATGGAACGAAAGCATCGAGGTTATTTTGTGAATGAAAGAGATTTTGCAAAGAATTACCGTTCTCTGCAAAATCTAAAGCAAGAGATTTGTGTCCTATATCTTTTTGACCATTATCTTCGGTTGTGAAGTGAATACAGCTAGAAAAGTATGATAGAGACATGGCGATCGTGCAGCCAGAAGTTGTCTGTTTCTAGAGTTCTGATTGGTCCATGTCCCTTTTCCTCTTTCTTCAAAGCGGTCAATTTTGTGACAACGGTACTACTCAATTTATTCTCTATGTCTATGCTTTCAACACAACCATTGTTTGGCAAACATTTGTTGTTGAAGCCAACTTGGCCCAATTGACACGTGCTTTTTCGTTGCGGCCATTGTCTTCTCATCGTGATCGAAGATCGCACGCTTCACGACTATGATTTATTAGACAATTGTTTAAAGTTCAAGAACAAAACATCAAGTTGGAAGCTGTGGCTTTTAAAATGATTAATTGGTGACCTACCTAGTAAAGGACTTATGTTTAGTCCTTGTATATCTTATTATGAGTAAATTAGATACCTATTCTAGGTATAGTCCTACTGAAAAGTCATTTTGCGGAAACTGAAGTTACCACTGTAAGTCAAAGGCCTCATATACACGGTTTTCGTGCGCCACCTCAAACCAGCCTTCTGGTGCGCGTCCGGGTCATCCCGCCGACAGACAATTACTAAAAGTAAATCAAGTTTATTGCTGCCCATTTAATTAACTACCTTTGTCGGTGTTTACAGCTAGACATTCGGATCACAACTTGGTCACCCTAATTTTCCACATAATTATAGTCTGCTCGTTAAATCTTCTTATCGTGTGAGCAGTAAGGTCTAACGACCCCTCACACCCTAGCGTCAGAGTTTCTAAACCGACTCAAGGGCCTCTGACATGGTTTATCTGACGACCGTCATTTGGCGGCCGGGACCACCGGCTTATACGTGCCTTCCGAAGCACGGAATCATCTTTTTATCAGACGATCAGGTGATTCAAGCCTGCAATGTCCTAATCAAACTGGAAACAACTTTATAAAGTATGCTTCCCGTGGTAATCGAACCCACGACCACCGGGTCACAAGGCAAACGCCTAAACCACTACCACGAAGGCAGTTGAGTGCTCATTAAATAAAAAACCATTTTAACACGAAATTAACGTTTTAAGTAAAGTTGGTAAGTTCTCATCCTCATTTAATCGTCTTGTAGATTCTCTCAAGAGTTGTGACGCCAGTGATGTACTCAATAAGATCTTTATTTTCATTTGGCAGCCATGTATCGATGTCTGCGTCATTAATTATGTTAATTAATGTCACTAGACAGTCGACAGTACAATTATGCCACAGAGCATCGACGCTACTGTACTAGAGAAGGCACTGCCAAAACTTTACATATAAACCAGCGTGAATGGGTGTATCACCGCTTATTTATAACAATTGACGGCTCGCAACAATTCTGAACTGAGTATTTAGTGTCAAGATCTTTTTATCCCTATTTTATGGCCTGCTTGTCTGGTTTTTTCTGGCTAAACTAATGTTTGACAAAAAAAAATAAACTTCAAACCAATTCAGAAATCAGAGGGCCAATTCTGGGAGCTTTCACACTCGCAAATTGTGAAAAACACCTCTAATTTTCCCTAAATTTTGATAAATATTTTAACCTTGATATTCGCTGAGGTAATATTGCGAATTGAATTTGAACGCTTTATAAGTACGTGTATTGGCCTTCAGTAACACGACTATGATGACAGCCAAAACTTATCCTTTTCTCAATTCTGCGGCCACAAATATCAATGGTATCTCTAGTCGACCCAACCAGGCTCTGCGTTCCGTGGTCTATGGCTCGAGCGAAAGCATTTAGCATGGCGACCACAAGGATATGAGCACATGTGCACCTTATTAATATGTGGTCCTGTCCGCTCGGAGAAATTGAAAAGGATGTTTATACATGTTCAATTTGTGTATGTTAACATTGTATTCATAATGGATGAGACATCGTGGTGTTAGCACTGTTGTATTTGAATGCACAATGAAACCTATAGCATTCTGAACATCCAATTTATTCGAACTTAGCGCAGGCGAATGTCTTTATCTTTAGACATCTCTTTTAGCGATAAGCCGCCCATTGCACCAACCTATGAAATGTTTTCTTTATCTATCTTTTCTGTAATTTATATGGTGTTCAAAATAAAGGCTATTCTAGTCTTTCAGGCGTCATGTCTTGTGTTCCTTCCTAAAAATGTTATCTATTTTCTATTCAATCCATACAACTTTTGCTTCAACTAATGGCACGTGTAGTAAAACTCTATCAACTTAAGCCAATCATTGTATACCTTTTTTTAAGGATGGGATATCATCAAATGACTCCTCCCGCTCTGGGTGAAGCAGAAGGCAGTGTCAGACTCTTACTTACTGACTAAAACCCATCCGTGTTCCTCCTAATGCCCTTTGCGTTCCAGGGCCGCGGTGACTCTTTCGAACAAATTCTGCAACCCGGTAATCATTGTATACCTAACTGACGATAAATATTTATAAAAAACACTTAAATAATGCTGTCTTCATTCTTCGTTTACTGTTTACCTTCAGAATGTTCTTAAAGGAATGATCAAAGACTACATCATAATTCGTTCACCACTTTTCGAGATTAACCCGAAAACTAACATACACCTATTCCGACCTTTTGTTTTTCTATTTTATATTGGGGTAGAAGTATTTACAGTAAGTTCGTAAAATTACCCATATAATAAGGGGATACCAAAACAAAGACCATTTGCAAAAAAGCGGTCCCATATCCCCATTAAATTACCTTATTGTATGTACCAATAAGTACCCACCCATAACACTATTAGCATAATCGTCGCCGAATTTCTTAACTCAATAAATGGGCAGTAAAAATAATAAATTCGTGCAACGGAAGCGTAAATCAATAACATAACAAACCCCGCATGGCGCACAATAAGTGCATACAATAAGAATATATGAGAAGTACCAGTAACAGGCAATTCTGTATTTATGACTCGGACGTGATTTTTACCGGGATTACAGGACTAGTATTCGCTTAGGAGCCCTTTGTCGAACTAAAAAATTCCAACCAAATGCTATTTTCGGACTTTCACACGAAGGGTTTCGTACCTTTCCTCAAAGCGAAAAAAACAAACAAAAAGCGGCAATAAAAATAGGAACACATTCCCAAACAACTGTCTATCACTGTACAGCCCATTGACAGAATTCCGCATCATCCGTCAGCATCAAAACAGCCTAGAATCATTCATTGCCGGGTATAAGTCTCCTTTCTCTTCTGCCATGCTTCCCGGCAGTGGTCTCGAACGTCATAGAGCGAGATCGGTAGAATTCCAGCTAAAATCGGGATATTTGTACCCAAAATTTATTTGACAATAAAATACAATATTCAATCAAATTCGTTTATCTATATCTATACTAATATATAAAGCTGAAGAGTTTGTTTGTTTGTTTGCTTGAACGCGCTAATCTCAGGAAATACTGGTCCGACTTGAAAAATTCTTTCAGTGTTGGATAGCCCATTTATCGACGAAGGCTATAGGCTATATATCATCACGCTAAGACCAATAGGAGCGGAGCAGTAATGAAAATTGTGACGCAAACGAAATCGGTAAGCAAAAAAACGGTCGGCAAAAAATCGGTAGACTGCTTTCCGGCTTTGTACGTTCCTCCTCCTTTCCGCAACTTTGGTCGCATTCTCGGCCCAACGATTTTGGATGCTCACCATTCGGTCAACGCCGTACTCCTGCAGTCTCTTCTTTTTGCCTATTTGGACGATCACCATTCGGTCCACACCTTACTCCAGCAGTCATCTCTACGTCACCATAACCATTAAACAAACCAAACCATTGGTGACAGATAATTGAACTTACTCTGTGCCTTAAACGTATCTCAAAACAATTTTAGTACTTCAGCTACCCACATCTTATTTAGGAATTCAGTATATCAACGTGGTAAGAGATTTTTTTTATAAACATGATTCAATCAATCAATTTACAATCTGACAAGCCTCACCCAATATCGAGCTTTGTCGGAACAAGTCTTCTGAAGATATCTCTACTATGTCAGACGTTCTGATAGCGGGAGGGTCAGTTAACTCAGCTAATAATAGAGTGCCTATATTTACCGTCTACCCGATAGGGGACGCCTTACTTAGTGTGCTCTTTGAAATTTGAGATACTTCGGGTACAATGTTTGTTTTGGAGGAATTAGGGATGTTGGAAGTACAGCTGCTTATCGGTCTCGGCCCTAAAGTCCGTGGAAGGCAATAATGTAGGTATCTTAAGTAAGAAAACGTAACTTCGAAAGTTACGTCTAAAAACATAATTTGCGGCGTCGCAAAATTGTATTACCTACTAATTGTCTTGGTGTAAGAACGCCCATAGCTTATATACCAGATCAAAAGTAAATGAAACGGATACCGAGACACAAAACAAAAGGGTATATATAGTGTCAAACATGCAGCATCAAAAATCTGGAACAATATACCACCTTCCTTCGAATGATTCAAAACACAACCAATTTTAAGAATAAATACAAAGTATTTGTCTTTGATTGCCAAAAAATGGCACCAAGCTATTATAAAAGATGCTCTGGGTATATGATTTTTTTTTTCTTTCCTTTTAAATGGCCAGTTCGTGTACACACTAAAAATTACTTATTATTAATTAAATAGTGTTGATGTATGATCATTAAATAACTATAATATAAACCGTTGCTGCAGAACGTACTGTTTTTTTTTCCTTTGCCATTTGGAAACAGGAGTCAAGGGTTTAAGCTGAAAACCAGCGCTTAGCAACCCACTAGGGAACCTAAGCATAATGCTGACGCTTGAACCTTTTGCTTCCGGTATTACAGTTTTGTGTATGTACCAATACTGCTAGCTGTAATACTGGAGACAATAAATGTTATTCTATTCTAATTAAAATTATTTTACAAACGCAATGTGCGTTTGTAAAAGTAAATATTAAGGAAAAAAGTAAATATTTTCATATGGAACAGTTACAGAGAAGCTTTATTCTTCAATTAAATGCTTCAGCTTAATTAATGTGAATTTAGTTTAATACAGACATTAAAATACCCAAAGGTATGGTACCTAAACCTGTTATTGCGCACGTATACCAACACAATGACAAAACTACTGCAACAGGAAATTTCAGCTATATTATTAATATTGACAGAGACCCATATATAGAATCCAAATATGTATCATGTATGGTTCGGTATGTTGTTATCAACCATCCCGATAAGATAGATTGTATGTGCATTCATAGGGCTAACTTAAAGACCAAAGAAGCGAATGCATGGGTGCCGTATCGAGACTTCTTTGTACCTCGGAAAGCATGTTAAGCCGTTGGTTCCGGCTGCAGTCGTTACGGATAGTCAGAAGCTCGAAAGTCTGACATCAGTTTCGCCAAAGAATATCGTGTTACCCAGTTCATAGGTTGTTGAGGCCTGATAGGCAGTCCCACGTAAAACACTGGTCTCACTCGGCTGCATTTGGTTATACTGGCTGTCGAGTCCGATACAGTTGGGAAAAGGCTCGGATTTTTTTTTTCGAGATGTGTTTGCTCTTTACTCTAGTCTAGGTCAGAAATGGCAAAGGCAAAGTCTTCGATGGAGCGAGCTTACCCAGTGTTTACTCTAACTTTGAAGAGAAAAGGGTTGAATGCTTTCGGAAACACAGACGCAGGCAGAGAGTTCCACTCCATTTTATTGCTTATCTCTTCATAATTACCATAAATTATATAAGCTTGTTACCTTGATAATAAAGATGACGTATCATGATACCGATACAAACATTAATTAAACATTTTATCGATATCAAAGTAAACAAAACAAAAGGCTTGTAACGTGGTGATTTCATCAAAATATTATCTTTCAGTACATGTTGCGCGTTTGTTGTAACAGCTTGCTAGAGCCTAGTGTCGTGACAATTATTTTATTATTAATTATTATTTTAAATACCTAGGTGTTAAGTGTAGTGACTTGTGAAAATGTTTAAGGATTTCTTTAATAAATATGTTGGCCAGGTATGTGTGCAATTTTGTCTGTTATAAGTACCTCCAGCATTTTGAAAAAAGTTGTTCGTAGGTATATAAAATCATTCACAGTCATATCATCACCTATTTATAGAAATATGCTATGAACATTATTATTATGTTGGCATGTGGAATTTTTATTCATTAGCTTTGTCTACAAAAGACAGAAGCCAGTAAATCTGACTCAAGTCTGGCCATGTAGTACCGTGTTACCCAGGTAATGGGTTGTGGAGGTCTGGTAGGCAGCCGCTACACCTAAAATACTGGCATTCAGCTAAATCCGGTTTGACTGGAAGCCGACCCTAATATAGTTGGGAAAAGGCTAGGCAGATGATATGAGCTTTGTCTACAAAAATGATAATATTTTATATGTCCTCTAACACCTTTATGCTTAAAAAAGGTTATCCTATCCAACGATATTAATTAAACAATATTTGATTCAATCTTGCACAAATACATATTCCTTTGTTATACATTCCTTTCTGATTTATTCAGTTGGTACAATTCAGCTATGACTACTAGTCGTGGCTTCAGTCAAAGCAATGTTACTTAACCGTCGCTCAATAAAAATGTTATAGTTCTTTCAGAGCGTACCTCATTTAATCGATATCCAGGTACTATAATTAAGAGATTCAGGCTGTGATCATGACTGGGTAACTAGTCAATAAGATGGCCAAGAATATGCACTCGTTAAGAGTGGAAGGCTATGGGGGGACCTTTGCCCAGCAGTGAGACAATATAGGTTGGAATCCTTAGAGTAAGTGACACAATCTATAGAAGTTCAAAATGTATAGCATTGACAAGCACTAGCGAAGTATAACGTGGTCAAACCCATATATTTTGATCTTTTGACAGCCGCTGTCGCCGACGAAATGACACTGTCTATAGCCCGAGGTCATCATACATCTCCTCTTAACCCCTGTTTTATCTTAGTAATGCCATCTACCAATCCTGCCCCTTTTAGACCTCTATTAAAAACCACATGCCCAGCTGCCAATCCTAACCAATCTTTCCGATGACAACTCCACTGCTTATTCAAAATCCTAAAGCCTTATGCATGATCCATTGACAATGCCCAATAAACTATGTGTACAATGTAGTTCAGAGAAAGTGTGCATAAAAACAATTGACGTATGTGCGAGCGACTAGAATGTAAGTGGATCATTATCTGGTATTTAGCTCTATGATATGTTGTTAGTAATCTGTGTAACTGTATTTTGAGACGTTCATATTAAAAAGCGTAATAGAACTGTATATATTAAATACAATTACAATAAATTCCCCTTGAGCGCTTGATGACAAGGTTTTTGATGCATACAGATTAAAAGAATGAAATAAAAAGCATTTGGCTCAAATAGTTGTTCATATAAATGTGGATGGCTGGAAAGGAAGAGGGAAACTAAATAAATTAGGGATGGATTGTGTAATAAAAGTTAGGGAAGAAAAGTGAGTCAGTGAGAACGTGACGCTTGACTGGACGGAATGGAAGAAGAAAACGTATTGCGCCAACCCCAAGAAACATGAGACACAGGCAGTAAATGATGACGATGAGACTACAAACTTTTTATGAAGATTTGAGATAGACGTTTGTTCGGTCGACGTTACAAACAGTTAGAAAACAAAGTTGAAAGTCGTTTCTACAAATAAGGAAAAACAATACCATAATTATTATCATCGTTTCCGGTAATAATTAACGATGAAAAAAATCTAAATCTATCAATGGAATGAGTAATTTTTATTTCAGTGATTCACAGTTTTTAGTATCAGCACTATCAGTAAGATTGGATTTTACTTTTAGAGAATACGCGTCATCAATGGTCTCTATCTGGACAATTTGCGATTAGCTTATCATGAGATTGTCACGTTCTCATTTGTGTGAACTGATATTGGAACTCTCCTAAATTGCGTCATATCACCAGGCTTCCTCCCACATCCAATCCATCGAACCATCTTTCTATATGTTGCTGGTCATGATACACTAGCTTATTTCCGCGGCATTGCACCCGAGACCGATCCTACTGGAACCCGGCTTTAACTGACTGTAGTTGCAGCTTAATACAACAAGGCCTTCTCCACCAGTAATTCATTGTAGCTGTCAACCCTTGAATAAATTCTCGCAATCGGATCCGCACTTCCAGGAATAACATTTTACTTTTTCAAACGAAGACTTCTTCTTATCGTGTGGGTAGTAAGGTCTGACGACCCCACACACCCTAGTGCCAGAGTTTCTAAACCGCCTCAAGGGCCTCTGACATGGTTCATTTGACGATCGCCATTTGGCGACCGGGACCACCGGCTTATACGTGCCTTCCGAAGCACGGAATCATCTTTTTATCAGACAATCAGGTGATTCAAGCCTGCAATGTCCTAGCCAAACTGGAAACAACTTTACAAAGTATCGCTCCCGTGGGAATCGAACCCACGACCATCGGGTCACAAGGCAAACGCCTAAACCACTCGACCACGACGGCAGTTGACAAACGAAGAATGTTACTTGTTATAATATTGGTGAGACATCTATCACTACCCAAAACCAAAACTCAACTAGGCCACTATCAAAACCTTTCTTCTATAAAACTTGTTCATAAAAATTGTGAAAACCTCATATAACCACGACTCATCAGAAATCAAAATGACCTCAAACATTGAATCTAGCTTGTCTATCTGGGATAAGAGGTCACTATTGACGACCACGTGCAGCACTAACAAGATCACAATGGACAGTAAATACTGACCACTCGTCTAGTCTAACTGGTCTTTATGAGAGGCACATGATGCTTGTTTTGACCTGAATTCAGCAAGGCTCGATAATTACATCCTTCTATATGTCGAGCTTTTACGTCCTCGAGTAAGAATTTTTTGTCTATGCTAAAGCATCCAAAAGTTTCATCGTCTTCATGTGTTCAACCTTTGATTACCTTGATATAAAAAGAGCTAAAGACCATCTAAAAGTAACTACATAATTATATCGTCATTCGCTTGATACTATCTCAATTTATTTGGAGTTAGTTCAACATGTACTAGACTTCTATTTTAGTCCTTATCTCGGTATTCATTCTCTTTCTCGCTATTTTGGTAACTATTTTAGTAGTTATCCGCTTTGTCGCCTTCCCAGTAACTATAGAGATGAAAATATGCATTGGTACATACGCCAATCGAGTATCCAATATTCAAAAGCCCAAAGCTAATGATCTTCCTTATCATACCGACCCGCAGGTCAACATTGCAATGACTCTCCAATAAATCTTCCATGATACTTCATTGAAACTTCTATCATCCCAGTCCAATCCAACTTATTCAAAAAAAGCTGTACGCCATTAAATATATCAATAGACAGATCAGTTGCGCAAGCGGCGCCGTTACATCCAGTTCCGTTAGACATCCTCTCTCACGATACCTGAGACAGGCTTATGAAACTGTTACTTCATGTTCAATGCTCATTTATTAACTGTATCGAGTTTGAGTTCACGGGAATGTTTTAATGCTTATGCGCAAATTTAATATTGAATTGCTTATCCAAGTGTTTTTGCCTCTTACGATTTCTCCAAAGCTTTTTCATGGATCGTATTGGTTGGTTAGTACGTTTGCAGTCAAGTTGTAAGTACGATTTATGTAAGCTGCAGTTTTATTTTGACCAATTAATTAAGTTCTTACATCTTACTTTCTATCTCATATATCCCAATGATCAACGGTTTATAAAAGATCTGATGTTTCAAAGAGGAATTAGTTAGGGACAACTTAATTATTTATTGTCCAAAGGCTCTACCAATGGAAAGACGATGTTAGTGAAAGTTCGCGGTTTGAAAGCCTACATGTTGTACTGTTGTCTAACGCTCTAACTTATCCCTAACACTATTTAAATAAGCTTAGTTGGGTTCATTAACAGGTATTCTTAGGTCATATTATGAAATTGCCACTAACACTGCAAGTTCTGCTTCAAATTCTTCAACCTTTTATAGAACATTATTACTACATTCTACATCATTAACATGTCCAACAATAACATGCAACGATACTGCATACTAAAACATTAGCTTTTCATTGAACTATCACGCGATATGCTCTTACATTTGTATAACTGCATTCATTACAATAGTAGTCGTCACGGCTTGATAACCGAAGGGTTCGGCAGACGTTTGTTTGTCAATTGTCATTTAAACTTTGGTGATGATGGTGACAGCATTCCATTGCATTTTGTTTGGAGGACTCATTCCCAGGCACGCTTTGTGGATTTTGATACTGAGTTCAATAAGAATCGTTTCAAAATTGAACTGATTTGGTGGGGTCACCGTTTGAGCTTCAAATCCATTTGCTTTATACATTTAGCCGTTTGTACTTCCAACAGACCCACCCTCTGGTGTAGTCGTTTTCTTTTTGATAAACAGTAAAATTCTTGTTCAGAGGTACTGCGGACTGACTTTATTCTTTTTATTTGAAAGAAAAGCGCTTTGTACAACATTCTTGGCTTCGTAATTTATTACTTTTCATAACTCATTCATAACTGCGTTTAATGTATTTAACAAGTATTTATTCAATGAACGTATCTTATCTACACATTTCATATTCCATTGTACAACTTAGCTACCTCGCACATAGATAAATATTTATGCAGTTTTTATACCTCTTATACGCCCTACCATTTAATCTTCCACATCCGTGTTCTGCCACAATACCAAGCTGTACCATCACGTCAGCTGGGGGACGACCGATAAAAACTGCATCACCTTGATACAAACTGTTTTTATTCCGTGATGTCATCTCGAAAACATGCTGATAAAGATGTTTTTGTTAATTATCTCGTGCATACAAGACACCTTTATAAGGTGAAAATATGAAGTTGTTGTTCCACTTAAAATAAAATAAAAATAGCCTTTATTTCTTACTACTATTCGAACTTAACATAAAATGAATCAAGTTGTTGGCATATTATAGGTACTTTTGGTTACTTATAGGTTAGTCGCTTCTGCGGCGTAGGTCTCTTCTAACCTAAACCATTCCAAAAGGTAAAATCTAACCTCGTTTGTAGTTTATGGCTGAAAAGGCACTATGATTTTTTTTATTTCTTGAATGCAACCCATTGATATATAAAAAACCCAAGTCGCACAGTCTCGAACAAATGCAACACTCGAAACTGTCGTCAAAAACTGACATGTATCAAGTGTCATGTGTGAGTTGTGTGTAGTTATACTATAAATATTTTTTTTGCAAATTCAACCTTACACGGATCGCTTAAAGTTGTTTTTACAAAGCAGTACAGTATGGCGAGCGATGCGAGACTGTTTGAAACTAGCGCACAATTTTAAATTGTGCGCTTGTTTTATGCGGACGTTTTTGAGATGCTGGGTGTGTATCTTAGGTTTTTATATATCAATGATGCAAACAAAAATATTTTGCTTAAATCTGTGGGAAGATCAAAAACACGATGGTGTACTATATTATTAATATTAAAAAGCAGAAGAGTTTGTTTGTTTGGTTGAACGCGCTAATCTCAGGAACTATTGGTACGAATTGAAAAAATATTTTTGTGTTGGATAGCCCGTTTATCGAGGAAGGCTATAGGCTATATAACATCACGCTAAGACCAATAGGAGCGGAGCATTCATGAAAACCTGACGCTAGTGATAGATATAGCTAGTAAGGGGGTGACTAGTTGATAAATAAATAGTAGAGAGGTAAGGAACAAGAAGATGTAGCGCCGACCTCAATAAATAAAGTAAAACAGGCTTAATAATGATGATTCTGTTAATATTTGAGATACTGAAATACTACTAGTATAGTAGGGTCTGTGACCAACATTATCTAACCCACTTGACTAGTAGCGAATAATAGTTAAGTGGGTTAGATAATGTTGGTCACAGACTGTACTACTAGTATCACTACTACTAGTATTACTACTACTAGTACTACTACTACTACTACTAGTCAACTAGTACCAAAAAAAATAAAAAAGATGCATTCTCCTCACAGACTCCCCTGCTACATACAATCCTACATTGCTTCAGCTGCTTTAACACAACCTACCAATAACATTGCTAACGGCTTCACAAAAGAATAACAGCAACAGCTGACAAAACTACAAAAACTCACCCTTGGCCTTGATGTCTCTGTTTTTGTTCACTGATGTCACTATCAGAAACAGCTGTACCGGATCGGATGCGGTTTGCAAACTATAGCTGTCAATGTAGATCTGTTTTTTGTGATAACCGTTTGTCAACCTTCGCGGTGACAACGATCTGTCCTAAGCAGATTGTAAGGACTGTGATGAAAGGATTTCTTTTGTTTTTTATTTGCCTGCTCTTGTGTTCCATTGCTGGGCAAAGGCCTCCCCTTTCTCCTTCCAAATCTCTCGGTCTTGGGCGATCTCTGGTCAACTTTATCCTGCAAACATGATGAGATCGTCACACAACCTTCACCGCAGTCGACTTCGACGACGACGTCCTTCTTTCAGGCGTCCAGTGAGTGACGATCTTCGCCCACCACTCCGGGTTCATTCGTGCGACGTGGCCAGCCCACTCCCACTTCAGCCTGGCTCTTTGTTCTCCGACATCCATGACTTTAGTTATGGAGCGCAGGATTGTGTTTCTAACGCGATCTGTTCGATAAACATTAAATTTATGATTGTTATTTGGACGTGCTGCCGACAACTTTTTTTCGGTTTAGTGAATGATATTCACTAAACCGATAAAAATGTTTATATGTGAAGAGCTCGTCGAGCTATGGGTCGATCTTTAAGGTTAAGTAAGTTAAGCAACGTCTGTGGATGGGAACATCTTAACATACCGCGATTCCTCAGTGCCTTGGAAAGGACATTGAAAGCTGTTGGTACCAGCTGTCGATAAACGAGAAAGGTTTATCTATATCACTTGCATCTTTGCGAACTCGGGTCCGATCGCTAGCTAGGTATTATCCTTACTAATATTATAAATGCGAAAGTAACTCTGTCTGTCTGTCTCGCTTTTACGCCAAAACTTGGTACAGAACTTTGGTACAGAGAAAGGACATAGGCTACTTTTTATCCCGGGAGTATGTTACCTAGGAACCACGCGGGCGCAGCCGCTGGCAGAAGCTAATCATCATCATTATATTTGAAATTCTTCCGTTAATGACTGACTGAGTGAGTGAGTAACAGACAGTGCACAGCCGAAACTACTGATCGTAAAAAGCTTAAATTTGGCATGTAGCTTCCGTACACTCTGCAGGTGAGGATTCCCCGAAAATCCTTCGGGAAGGGGAAACATCGGGATAAGTGCGTACGAAGTCGCGGGAAAATGCTAGTGTGGTATAATAAGACCCTAAATTCATTAGACCTATTCTGTAATGCAGAAAGGTGATATTTCTCCAAATTTTTATGTAAACCAGCTGCATTTTATGCACCGACGGCCATTTTACATAAATACAGACTATAAATAAGTTAAATGTTACTAAAGCCATTCACATTCCTTTGGAAACAGGTGACTAATAATAAGTTAGAACGAAGATAATTGATTTCGACGAATTAAAAGGTCGACCTATTCAATATAATAATTGATAGGTATTGTAAACTTTAGTAGTATTAAAATAGTAGGTAGTTATTTGATATACGTTTCCTGTAAAGTTCCTGAAAGACTAATTCTTCTTATTTCACAGTAGTCTTGCCAATTAGAATATAAATACCCAATGGAGAAGTTTCTATCATCAATATATTTTGGCCGATTTTTTCATCGTCAGATAACTCTTATCTGCGAAATAAAGGTGGTAGTTAGATAGCTTTTGTATATCTTGTTTTTACTTTATTATTTGAGATGGGTTTGCTCTTGACCCTAGGTCAGTGATGACAGAGACAAAGTCTGCGATGGAGCGAGCTTACCCAGAAGGAGACTGTTCACACTGACTTTATAGAGATGAGGGTTGTAAGCGTTTGGAAACACAGACGCAGGCAGAGAGTTCCACTCTTTTGGTGTGCGCATTATGAAATACGTTTTATTATCTTTCAAATATCTAGCTTCTAGGTGTTCGAAAGAGTCAACATGGCCTTGGAACGCATTAGGAGGAACACGGATGGTTTTTAGTCAGTAAGAGTCTGACACTCCCTTCTGCTCCGCCCAGAGCGGGAGGATCCATTTGATGATTTCCCTCAAAAAAGTTATATAGTATGTAGGTACTTAAATATGTAGTTTTTGTACCTAGCTCAACATAATTATATCTCAAAACTCCTACTTTTCAGTTAAGCTCAACTTTGACCTCCTAAAGACCAATTCAATTGACTCATTTCTGTGGCCGATGGAATGCTATTCATACCATATCACAATTACACAGATATTTCCTCCAAGTCTCGCCACAATACCGTGTTCTCCGACTTCCGTATCCATTCCATCTCAACCACCTTGAAAATGTCGTTGAACTCATGAAATAAAAGAACTATCCTGCAATATCATCCATCCATTGAATATTTAAATTGAACTTTAAGTCTCTCTTTCAAATAGTTTTAATCTATACCTAACTCAAGACAGCAAAAAACATTTAATTCGTTAGCACAAGGATATTATTAGTCTATAGAAATCAACATTTAAGAATCACGTAAATGCCACTTGGATGACATTGTAATTTAAACCTAAAACGTTTACTGATATAGTTGAAAATTAAATGGTTAGTGTCCATAAAAAGCTAACCCACGCTTTTTAGCCGATTTGGGTGAGGTTGTCCAATAAAATGCTTTTAAGTGCTCTTCATAGCTTCCAATCGTGACTAGGTTTTAGATATAAACATGTCTTCTGACTTTAGGATAAGCTGTGGTGAAAAAACAAATGAATATCGAAGTCTAAATTTTACTGAGCATCTAAAACATACAGAACTGAAAACACAACTAGCTGACCCGCGCGACTTCGCCTGCGAAGCCTTGTAGCGTGATGTTATACCCCATTCCTCGATAAATGGGCTATTCAACACTAAAATACATTTTCATTTGAATCAGGAGTTCCTGAAATTTTCAACCAACTGAATCTTCAGTTTTATAATCTACTAGTGGACGTCACGCGGTTTCACCCGCGTAGTTCCTGTTCCCGTGGGAGTACGGGTATAATATATAGCATATGTTACTCCCTGATAATGTAGCTATCCAATTCTAAAAGAGTTTTTCAAATCGGTCCAGTGGTTTTTAAGTTAATTCGTTTCATACAAACCTTTCCACTTTATAATATTGTATAGATTAGTATTAGTATAGTTATACTTCTATACTAATATTATAAAGAGATAAAGTTTGTGAGGTTGTAGGGGGTAATCTCTGGATCTACAGAACCGATTTTGAAAATTCTTTTACCAATAGAAAGCCATGTTATTTGTGAGTATCATAGACTTATAACCCGACAAATATAGCGCAACGAAATGGCCACGGGTCAGCTAGTAGTTTATGTCGTAATCAAATTCACTTTGAACGCCACTTGGACCTCGGTGGGCCCCGTGTCCACCTGCTACGAGCTTGCATGCGAGTTGCATTACATTGAGGGCCACCGAGGTATAAGTTACTAGCTGACCCGCGCAACTTCGTCTGCTCCGCTCCTATTAGTCTTAGCGTGATGATATATAGCCTATAGCCTTCCTCGATAAATGGGCTATCTTACACTAAAAGAATATTTCAAAACGGACCAGTAATTCCTGAAATTAGCGTATTCAAGCAAACAAACAAACAAACTTTTCAGCTTTATATATTAGTATATAGATTAAAGTTGCATGCGAGTTGCTTGCAGAAACGCGGCCCAAGACAGCTGTCAACATTGGGTCAACAAATATCAAGTAAAAAGGGGAAAATAAGAAAGTTAGTCAACAAACTAGACTTCTCCAAGAAAAGCAGGCAGGACTAGTTCCACAAGTGTTTTAAAATATTGGGTTTCTACTTGACACGCAACGGAAAAGCAAAAGAGATTATAGTTTTTCCGCTCTTTGGGAAGCGATAATACATTCTGCTTTCAACTAAAAATAATTCTAATAAATCACTGACTTATAATAATTATAACAAACATTATAAGAAACTAAAGCATATACGTTAGGATGTAAGAAGTAACACCTGTGTAGGATCCTGAGGACAATGCTCCTTCCATCTTAAACACCGTGTAACAGAATAAACACAATAATCTTCGATCACTATTATTGATCGAAGAAAATACTATAGGGACATGTATTATATGTGTTAATCTGAGTTATAGACTGTATATGTTTTCTAAATTTCATTCAAATCCATTCAGTAGTTTTTGCGTCAAAAAGTAACTGACATCCATGCACAAAATGTTCTACATTAGAAGGATAAGATTGGAAGATTATTTTCTTGCAGAGAGACAAAACAGCTTAAATAATAGTTAGTTTAAAATTAAGTGGCACGTCATCATCTTAATAAAATTGTAAGGAAAAAAAGAAAAGTATCAACTTGCCGCGCTTGACTCGGTGGAACGCAGAGCTAACAGGCTCATCGGTGACGTGAAACTGGTGGATGCCAAGCTACATAGCTTGGCTCATCGCTGTAAGGTAAGCTTGTCGGTCTTCTACAGATTGTACTTCGGTGAGTGTGCCCAAGAACTCCACGACCTCATCCCACCGGCCCCCTTCTACCATCGGACATCCAGACGCACCTTGCCATCCCTACCATGTTGCTAGTCTTTTATAATGCGCACAGCAAAAGAGAGCTCTCTGCCTGCGTCTGTGTTTCCAAACGCCAACCCTAATCTGTTCAAAGTTAGAGTGAACAGGCTCCTTCTGGGTAAGCTCGCTCTATCGTAGACTTTGTCGCTGTCATCTCTGAACTAGACTAGAGTCAAGAGCAAACCCATCACAAATAAAAAATAAAACTCGCAAACATTTTATATGCATCATAATTATTATAATGATCATCTCATTTTATCTTTACGACAAGATCTTTAAGTGTTTAAGTCATGCTAAATAATGTACTAATCTTAAAGGACATTCTCATTGCAAAATACACCAAGTCAGAATCTGATGATGGGATCTCAGGAAAACCGAGGGCACATACAATGTTTTCATAAACTTTCTAACGCAATTCAGATATTTGTGCCTGGTAATCATCATCTCATGTTGCTAAGCTGATGATGGAAGCTATAATAGGATCTGATGATGGTATCCGATGAAAAATGTTTGTTCAGCGATATTTTCGCCAATTGTCAACCGATTTGGACGAGGCTTTTTTCGTTTGGCACAGTATTTTCTCGGACTGGTCCCATTTCAATTTGGTGAAGATCTGATGAAGAACTTCGGAGGTAGGCAACGGAACTCTTCAATAAATGATAGCAAATGGATCGGGATTGCTGAAATTGCATGTCTGTTTATTGTTTACACTAGTTCATAACATAACATTACGCCGTACGCTGTGATGGGTACGCAGGTACCACTAAAAAGTGAAAAATAAAACCGACTTCCAAAAACAAAACACTGCAAAGTATAAAATAACTTTAATTTCGGAAGTGGGTGTCAAAAAAATAACCAAACACCGACTTCCGAAATTAAATTTTAAATGCGAAAGTGCGTATGTTGGTTCCACTTTCTCAGTTTGACAGTCGAAGGCATCGGCATGAAATTTCGCATACATAATAAATAAGGTTTGGGTCATGTGTATCGAAGCTATATACGTATAATTATGTAGATTTAAAAGATTCAGGAAGGCAACTTCATCTCATGAATCTGAAATTTTGCTGGATTTGGTTTTGGCCTACGATCTTTCAGCGCATTCATCATCATCATATCAGCCGAAAGACGTCCACTGCTGGACATAGGCCTCCCCCAAAAGGGGGGGTTTGCCATAATCGCCACGCTTGGCAGGCGGGTTGGCGTTCGCAGTGTATGGCGCTGATTTTTACAGAGAACGCTGCTGCCCATTCTCTGGCGAGTCCCTTAGTCGCCTCTTACGACACCCACGGGAAGAAATGGGATAGTATTATTCTTTTACGACACCGGCCGACACCATACGGCGAATTCACTGGACCTCTAAATCAGCTTCTATACTGAGATAACCCTGCCGAAAGATTTCCAAGGACTTAATCTATACTAATATGATAAAGGGGTAAAGTTTGTCCATGTATATTCATGACTAGCTGACCCGTGCCCACTGCGTGTGGCGGTATTTTTCGGGGTAATCTAGTAAGCGTTAGCATTCACAAATAACATGGCGTTCTATTGGTAAAAGAATTTTCATAATCGGTTGAGTAGATCCAGAGATTACTCCCTACAACCTCACAAACTTAATTTACCTCTTTATAATATTAATAATATAGAAGTATAGATGAGGATTTGTGTAACCCATGCAAAATATACCTACAAAGGACACACATGGAATACACGTAAAAAATCCATGCAAATATATCTACTCTAAAGTGACACCACAGCACAGGCAAAAATTACTTAACTACAAAAAAACAAACCGTATAACTTGTAACCTTGAATTTTGCAAGCAGTAAATTGGCGTAATTTTCAAGACAGCCAAGTAAACGCGTAGCAGGTATATTAACACGAAATGTAAGCGGAGTCGTATCAAGGTCACATTAGTGTCTCAGCTCACGATCCCACTTAAATCATTGCACATCAACAATGGCGATCATTAGAAAAGGCTGTAGAATGTTGTCGACTGTTGAATCTGTGTCTGACTATATATCAGATAAATCAAGGAATGAAAAACATGTTTATTAAAATACATTTTAGTGTTGACTTATTTACGTTTAAATTAAATAAGGTGGCTTGGGAGAAGAGTTTCTGGAAAGACTCATGGGAGACATTTGCCTAGCAGTGGGAGAGCATGGGCTAGTAAAAAACAATGCAAAATAATCGGTTAATCGAAAAAAAAAAAGAATTAAACGCGTTACTAAATACTAATTAGGATGGCTTGAAATTAGTAAGTACTATACTATTTCGTTACTTATTTTTGCAATTATAACGCACGTGCTTAATAATCCAACAAACTGTACAATTAGCAATAACAACAATAAAATTAATCATCAGTTGTTTTGAATCGCCAATTAATATTTTAATTACGTACAATTAATTAAACACTGATAAAATAACAGAAAATTATTCAATAATAATTTAAAAACCATCAATTCTCGCTGTTTCACAAACAATATAATTGCTTGCTGGATAAAAATTACGAACATCGGTACATTCTATTCTAACTAATATTATAAATGCGAAAGTGAGTTTGCTATCGCTAAACCGTTTTTTTTTACGAAAATCTGTGGTTTCGCAAGTGAAGCAGCAGGATAAAGCTTATCTTGACCAAACAAAAGTCATCAGAGAAGCGCCAATGATAGTGACAGAAGAAATTTTGGGAACAGTTCCATATCCTACTTCCAATTCTTCGTATTCTTCTTTCAAGTACTTTGGCAAGCAGTTTTTAAACCTCCAAGCATCTCACACTATCGACTTCGTGCATCTTTGATCATTCACATTAGTCGGAGAAGTCATTTGCCAACGATAGCATAGTTGGCACGCATTGCTGTTTTCACAACGTCCGGTCAATGCCCTTTGGCTTTGCCTGTTAATGAATTATTAGTTCTAGTGTTCTTATCTTTGTCGAAGATAATAGTGTAGCCAGACCGTGTATTAACAACGGACTATTTCCATAATTGTATATTTTCTGACCAACATTTCTTACATAATTTTAGGTTTGTGGGCAGGTGGACGCGGGTCATAATACAAGGTGAATTGTGTAACTACTAACGGCCCGTTAGTCATTACGGTTGATTCATATGCGTATTTATGGCTAGACTGAACTTATATGGGTTAACTAATGAGGAAATGGGCAAATAAATAATGGATTTTAAGGCAATTCACGATTTTATTTGTATTGTTTTTGTATGACTCATTTCTGTTTGGCCAAAGTTAATTATGAGCTTCCTAAAATGGACCATTCCAACTTCAGTTTTGAAATCTGTCAAGTCTACCGCAGTCTGACTTAGGGCTCCTTTCTTTTATTCGTAAAGGATTCTTTGTCTAGACAACCGTAAAACAGCGTACCTAATATTTTAATTAAGTATCAATTCTCTCTGCTTTTTGTAATTTCACTTTCTTCGCTTCTACAACTTTTCCACTTTATGTTGTTAAATAAAACTGAAAGACAGGGATGTCAAACTCAAATGGCATTGCTTACTTGTTTGACTTCTTAAATTCGCCTCATGCTGCAAAAATTAGAAGACTCTCAGACAATGAGAGGGAGGGCCAATTCTACTCATTTTAAGGGCTATTTTAAGCAATGTAAAATGTATTGGTATTATAGGTAGGTGGTGTCGGTATGCCGTATGGTGTCAGCCGGTGCCGTATGGTGCCGTAAAAGAATAATAACATCCCATCACTTCCTGTGGGTGTCGTAAGAGGCGACTAAGGGACTCACCAGAGAATGGGCAGCAGCGTTCTCTGTAAAACGCAACACCATACACTGCGATCGCCAACCCGCCTGCCAAGCGTGGCGATTATGTCAAACCCCCCCACTTTGAGGGAGGCCTATGTCCAGCAGTGGACGGCTTTCGGCTGATATGATGATGATGATGATGATGATATAGGTAGGTGTTTTTGAGACATTGCAACTGAGATACAAATGAAAACACTGAACCTCTAGTCATCATAACTATGAGTGTTATGTCGAACAATGTTCATAATACCTTTTTTTGTTTCACCTTTAAGAATGTTCTAGTTTTTTTCATCTGGCAACCCTAGCCACTTACCAAGTGGTCACATGAGCACATACTTAATGCTAATCTCAACTATTAGTACTTTTAAGCCGTAAAGCTAGAAAGTTGTAAGTGAAATTATCATGGCAACTGAGTTTTCCAACCTGTCGAACGCCTAGGTTTTTCTTTTCGACTCTTACTAACATGGTTGAGTTTTCTACATAGTGTTGAAGCTTCAAGTGGTCTATATTTTTTGTGTTGTTTGTAACTGGAAACTTTTACTTTTATGAAACTGTAACCAGATCAGAAACGTAAGAACTGGTAATACTTGGACTGCATTGATAAATCAATGTCTTTATGGCCGTTGTTGAGAGCTGAATCTTTACTCTATACTAATATATAAAGCTGAATAGTTTGTTTGTTTGATTGAACGCGCTAATCTCAGGAACTACTGGTCCGATTTGAAAAATTATTTCAGCGTTAGATAGCCCATTTATCGAGAAAGGCTATAGGTTATATATCATCACGTTAAGACCAATAGGGGCAGATCTGGCGAAGTTACGCGGGTCAACAAGTTTCTAACAAAACAGCATTTAAAACGATAAAACTGACCCTATAGGGGAGACACTACTAATAAAAATCCTACGCCATCCTATAGTATAGTGTTAGTATTAATACAAGCTCAATTTAAATAAGTGTCAAATTATATTATATAATGAATATTATCTAAATATTTTTTTTCTTTTTAATTTCAGGTAAGTTCAGCTAACTTCGGGATCTACGGTCGCTGGTGGTGTAGTTACTTGAAATACTTATCATCGTGGAGTTTCGCTAAGTACCTAATTTAAGTCAACACAATACAACTAAGATTACTCCGAAAATACTTCCAAAAATAACAGCCTAATTCTAAAGACTACCTACTCTACAGCTAAACATCGCTGTAAGTAGATTAAAATACCTTTAAAATAGTCTAATAGCCCTGCATTTAATATAGTCTGGTTCGGTGGGAACATACAACCACAGCCCGCGGCTTGCAAGCAATTATAATGCTTCGTGGAAAGGCCCTTTCACATTACAGAAAAAAGTTAACGATGTCGACACGTATTATTTAGGCGAGGTTAGGAAATAAAGAAGATTTGTGGTTTAGATGTTATGTGTCAATCGTTGTTGTAAAAGTGCATTTTAATGACTAGACTTGTAAAATTTGACTTGGCTTTGCAATAATGTGCACTTTGCACACACGTCTAATGATTCTCGAAAGCTAGTTAGCCCATCAAACTAGCTTTCGAGATGTGATTGAATAAGACTTAAGACGTACTCTTTACGGCATTTCTTATTTTTTTTCACTTTCTACAGAAAATAATATATTGCTCTAACTATATCTCTTGACTCTTTTACGAAAATTTCATAACTAACTTCTTAGACTCCCAAGTTAATTAAATCGGTTCATTCTTTTCCAAGAATTAGGACTTGCAAGTTTGTATGAAATACAGTAATCGCTCTTAACAAATATTCAAAGTTCCATACATCTAAATATGGAAATACTTACATTACTTTCACATTTATAATATAAACAGGAAGTACACAGCATATGATGTTAAGTTGAATCTAGCACCTAAAGGAAACATATCCTTCATACCCCACCCCCCACAGTCAAACCATTACTACGATTTTGTGGGGTTTAGTTTATTAATTATGTTAGCCATATGTGAAAATAAATAATAATAAAATAGCCAAACAAAAAAAGCTACGTAAAGTTGCAAAAAATATCCTCGATTTTGTTGACACGTCTACCCGACACTTATAGCCATTTCTATCAAATAAGAGTTTAAAATAAAAACTACACTTGCTTTTAAAAATAAATAATAATCTAGTTGAGAAATCACACAATGTGGTACGACATAGGTAGATATCCATTATTCGAAATAACAGTATTTATGCTGTCAAAAACTTAATTTATTTAAGCTAGGGATCGATTTGAATCGATGTTTAGATTTTAATCGATGCTTAATTCCCTGCTACCGACTACTTTCTCTTCGATTGGAAACAGGGCATTAATCTTTTCAATCGACAATACGACGCGATAATTATATATTAAGGATTATTTATCCTCTGTTGATATTAGAGAAATATGATTTACAACCCGTTTTGAAAGCTTTATCAGGTAGTAAATCTACCTACTGTCAAATCTATACTAATATATAAAGCTGAAGAGTTTGTTTGTTTGTTTGCTTGTACGCGCTAATCTCAGGAACTACTGGTCCGATTAAAAAAAATCTTTCAGTGTTAGATAGCTCATTTATCGAGGAAGGCGCATTCTTCATAAAGATAAGGAGTGGAATTCCCTGCCGGAGTCTGTGTTGCTCGTGCATCCTTGGTCTTTAAGCCAAGAGTGTAAGTTACTTCTAGGCCCAGGGTTGCGGAATTGTTGGAAAGAGGTGCCACGGCCCTGGACCGCAAAGGGCATTGGTTGACACGGTTTGGTTTTAGTCAGTAAAAGTCAGACACTCCCTTTCGTACCGCCCAGAGCGGAAAAAGTCATTTGATCAATTCTATTAAAAAAAAACTAGCCAAGTGCGAGTCGGACTCGCGTGCAAAGGGTTCCGAAGATTTTTTTTTTTTAACATGTTATTTTAACACTATAGACTTCTTATAGGTAGATTATAGATTCCTGTAATCTATAGGTAAAGATCTATTAAATCCGTTATTTTTTCAAAATTTTAGGCTCAGTAGTTTCGGAGATAAGGGTCATTTTTCGTCTAATTACTTGAGTAACTTCAAAACCATTCATTTTAAATTATGAAAAAAAATATAATTAAAACCCTCACAGTAAGCTCTTTCATTCATTTGATGTGTCCCACGATATTGTTCAAAAACTTTTTATTTTTAATTTTCTACTTTGACCCCCAAAAGTGACACCCATACTAAAAATTTACACAACGCTTCCGTGTTTAGGTAACAGAAGTCCATATGTATACCAAATTTCAACAGAATCAGTTCAGTGGATCCGGAGAAAACTGGCTGTGACAGACGGACAGACAGACAGACAGACACCCGAGTGATCCTATAAGGGTTCCGTTTTTGCTCGGAACCTTAAAAAAAACAAAAGTTACGTCTAGGCAAGCGTGCTCCAGTGTCGACCAGACCATCGCATACATCAAGTAAGATAGCGGTTAAACGTGAGCCTGTCAGTAATAGCACAGAAAGTGTTCTTTAAACTAAAAGTCGATCTCTACTGAGCTTAGTCGTCCCCCGATTCCATGCTTCACGCACTCAGCGAACTCCCGTGATCCTCATCAGCTAGTCTATTCTGTAAGTAACAATTTCGATATCGAGCTTCACCTGAGTGGCAAAGCTCACAAAGTGAACTTTATTACACACAACATAAAGGTCTTATGTTTATACTCACCTCGGATTCCGCTTTCAAGACTCGAAAATGTTGTTACAGAATAGCACTACAGGTCATCGGTCCGAGTTGTGAGAAGTCTACCAACAGTTTCAACATGACGTTGAAACCAGTACAGGAAAGTTTCATAGATTTCCTGAAACTACCAAAACAAAAGTACAAATAGGTAAGGGGAAATGAAGAACCACAACTAAATAATGAAATACGCAATTAGGAAAACCAATTAACATTCTATTGCTGTTTTAATTAAAACTTTCCTCCATGGTTCATTTGATAGCACAATAAATACTGAAAAAGGACACTTCTAATTTACACATCGAATTTAGGAGGTGTACGTGTGCCGTATGGAGTCGACCGGTGCCGTATGGTTCCGTAAAAGAATAATACCATCCCATCACTTCCCGTGGGTGTCGCAAGAGGCGACTAAGGGATTCACCAGAGAATGGGCAGCAGCGTTCTCTGTAAAACGCAACGCCAAACACTGCGATCACCAACCCGCCAGCCAAGCGTGGCGATTATGGCTTATGTCCAGCAGTGGACGTCTTCCGGCTGTTATGATGATGATGATGATGACGTGTGACCAAATCAGAATATTTGACAATAATTTTTAATACAAAATCAATTTGGTCTTTAACCCGTGAGTTGCATAAATGGCTCTACTGGTAAACAAAATTGCCACATAGAGTATTTTGTGAGTTGAAATGTGGGGAATCGAAACTACCAGGAAATAAAGTCATATTTTTACAATGTATGTAGGTTACCCACATTGCCATTATGAATTTTTGAAATGAACTTTAGCAAGACATAGGATTGTCCCAAGTTGCGTCAACTCATAAACCATAAATGGTATCGGTATTCCCCGGTAATACTTTTGACTTGCGGTAGTTCTTTGACAATCCGTACGTAATAATTATATTCACCCACAAGCACAACCTATCGGTTGATTGATTTTGTATTAAAAATTATCGTCAAATATTCTGATTTGGTCACACTAAATAAATCAATATCTGCTTAGCCTTTCTCAAATATAACCCTCTAAGTAACCCTCTGTGACCAACATTATCTAACCCACTTGATTATTAGCGGATAAAAGTCAAGTGGGTTAGATAATGTTGGTCACAGACTGTACCAGTATTTACATGGAGCAAATGCCAGATTTTAACTTACCTAATAATAAAATCGAAAAACAAACAAACCTATTACACACAAATATTTTTTTTTAATTCGTGATGGGTTTGCTCTTGACTCTAGTCTAGGTCAGAGATGACAGAGACAAAGTCTACGATGGAGCGAGCTTACCCAGAAGGAGCATGTGCACTCTAACTTTGAAGGGATTAGGGTTGTGAGCGTTTGGAAACACAGACGCAGGCAGAGAGTTCCACTCCTTTGCTGTGCGCATTATAAAAGACGTTTGGAAACGCTTAGTGCGAATTGGTGAAATAAAAACTTATAATTCGTTTTATTTCAATAAAACCGGCCAAAAATGACATAATCCAGGTGAGATCATCGGCTCTTTAATACTGGCTATTTAAGGCATTGCACAGACGACCGGTATTCAGGTCCTCAAGGTGACACGCAGAGAAATGTCTGGCATACGTAAAGCCGCTTTAGTGGGACAGTGTTGGGTATCTGTGTGTTAAGAAACGGATACTCAATCGATGTGAACATACGTTGGTGAATCATTGTGGTTTTCTCTTCTGGCGTGAGTGTTTGTGGTGGATCCTAATTTTGTTTTAGTGGTACTTGAGAATAGTTTAATAGGAGAAGTAATACCGCCAATGAATGCCAATATGTCTGTGTCTTACTTTTGCTGTGTTTCGGATTCAAATTAAAGGTATTGTCATTTTGGCTCAAATCAGATAGATCAATTCGTAAAAAGAAAATACAGAAAAACAGAAAGACCTAAGTGGGACATTATTATGTACCACTTAGGTCTTTCTGTATTTACCAATAGACAGTGAAAATATCTATAAAATCCACTTCTTGTTTATGGATCATGGCAATATAACAAACATGTCAGACTACTATACATCTATACTAATATATAAAGCTGAAGAGTTTGTTTGTTTGTTTGCTTGAACGCGCTAATCTCAGGAACTACTGTAGTGCTATTCTCTAACAACATTTTCGTATCTCGACAGTAGAATTCGAAGTGAGTTTCAAATGAAGATCTTTATGTTGTGTGCAATAAAGCTCACTTTGTGAGTTTTATCACTCAGGTGAAGCTCGATATCGAAATAGTTTCTTACAGAATAGACTAGCTGGTCCGATTTGAAAAATTCTTTCAATGTTGGATAGCCCATTTATCGAGGAAGGCTATAGGCTATATATCATCACGCTAAGACCAATAAGAGCGGAGCAGTAATGAAAATTGTGACGCAGACGAAATTGCGCGGGTCAGCTAGTCTATATATATCTATACTTTTAATATATAAAGCTGAAGAGTTTGTTTGCTTAAACGCGTTAATCTCAGGAACTACTGGACCGATTTGAAAAATTATTTCAGGGTTAGATAGCCCATTTATCAAGGAAGGCTATAGGTTATATATCATCACGCTAAGACCAATAGGAGCGGAGCAGTAATGAAAATTGTGACGCAGACGAAGTTGCGCGGGTCAGCTAGTACTAGTATATAAAGCTGAAGAGTTTGTTTGCTTGAACGCGTTAATCTCAGGAACTACTGGTCCGGTTTGAAAAATTCTTTCAGTGTTAGATAGCTCATTTATGGAAGGTTATAGGCTATATATCAGCCTATAGCCTTATATAGAGCAAACGAAGTTGCGCGGTTCAACTAGTCCCCATATAAGTCGCTAAATCCATTGCATTCTTACGAAGTGAGCATAAATCCCTACTAATTTGTTCATATCCACTAAAGACAAGATAATTAAAAACACTCTCTTACACAATCATCTCACAATTTCCTCCTCAAATTAAGGGCAACTAATATTAGAAAACACAAGAGTATCCATCAACGCCAAGCGACTTCCGTACCGGGCTCAAAGCCGCCGCTTATGAGCAGTAAGCACGAAAATGGTACAAAACTATACTTAGTAGACTTTCATTTGTTTGAGATAACAGGCTATTTATAGTCCACTGGGTTTTGCCCGCGGCTTCGCACCTGTGGTCTTTCCTACAGAAACTGTGCTGTTTGCCGATAGTCCTACTGGGCGATACCGTAACTTTCTGTTAGTGAATTTTGGGTCATTGCTTTCATAGATAAAACATCATCGACATACATCATCTTCATCATTCTTCGGCCACTGAGAATAGACTTCTCTTTTCGTGTGCATATCTCCACGTTGCTGTCGCCTAACCATCTTCCCGCCGGATGACCGACACTTCTTCTTCCAGTCCTAGGACGTCTCTTGGTCACCGTCTTACGCCACCTATCATCACCACACCTTGCCATAAGTCCTGGCCAGCTCCATTTGAGCTCCGCAGTTAGTTAGCATTTAGTTTTCCGCTGTCCAAAATCTTCGAGCGTGTTTGGAACTCGAATTACCGCTTACAAACAGTTACAATTTTACCTCTGCTACTAATTTGTAACTAGCTGACCCGCGCAACTTCGTCTGCGTCACATTGTTCATTAATGCTTCGCTCCTATTGGTCGTAGTGTGATATAGCCTATAGGCTTCCTCGATAAATGGGCTATCCAACATTAAAATCATTTATCAATTTGAATCAGTAGTTCCTGAGATTAGCACGTTCAACCAAACAAACAAACTCTTTAGCTTTAAAATACCAGTAAGTATAGTCTTAGTTTAGAAGTTCCTATACCTACTAAAGCACCAAAACGGTACGAACTATATTTAGTTCAACTTCCATAATTAGCTTGAGATAACCAGCTATTTATAGCTTATTGTGAACCGATAATTTGTTAGTGTCTCGGGCTCTTTGGTCAGCTCAGTTCCATAGACCGACAATCTATAGTTTAAATGGAGCAATTATATCTGACTGAGGGCAATGTTTTACACACCAAATTGTTGCAATATTGATAGATACGTCACAAAACATTTGCAGTGATAAAAACGCCCTATAAATTCTTAGCCCAAAACAATCAGTCGTTTATGGGTAAGTAATACAAACAAACGTTTAGCTTTGTATAGAACCTCAAGGAGAGGTTACTGAGAAGGCAGGAAGAACCATTTTAAACGAAAAAGGCAGAAAGACCGCCTACTAGGTTGATGATGATGTCACTGAAAACCTTCCAGATAATACACAAGAACAGCACTGACGGTTGCTTAAAACAATAACACCGAACTTGAACAACCCAAACACTCATTTAGGAAAACAAGAGACAAACTTATTCATATTTCCATCACACCCGAAACCCTGAAACATTGTCACGCTGAAAACACCTGTATATTAATGCATCTAGGCCAGCCATACTCTCATATACAAATAACAATGATATAGCTATGTCTGCGAAGGTGCTACGTGCGATTTTCACCTCGACCTGAACTGGTTACCGGCGTGTTTTGGCCTGGATTCCATGTGATACTGTTTTTGATGCGTTTCAAATTGTGGGTAGCATATTTGATACGCTTTAGACGGAAATTATAGACTTCAAACCATAACATTATCAGGTCAGGTCATCGGTTAGGTAGATTATTAGCACTGTATAAAATGAACTTAAAATGGCTTTAGACCCTTGTATACATTATCAGATTAAGTCATCGGAACACCTTATGGGATACCTTTTAACGCTTCCATTTGTATCTTTCTAATCCATTTATTTTGAGAGAAAAATAGAACCAAAATTAAAAGTCATTTACTCAAATAAGGCTGACATCATTCAAATTAGTCCGACAATCAACACTTTTTGAACGCCAAAATTGACATAAAGACAGTCCCCCAAAACGCCCGTCACCTCTTCCTGGTATTATAGCTGGAAAGAAGTGGCGCAACAAAGTCCGTTGTAAATAAATAATAATACTCTAAGAATGCTTTGAACGGAAATTCATTTAAAAGGATTCCCTTTAGATATTGAGAACACTCAATCACAATTGAATAAGTACCTTCTTCAGTTGCAGAGATATCCTTTTCATAAACGTTCATTAATTTAAATAACTACTACACCGATTAGTCACTTCAGACAATTTTTATAGTAATAATATAGATACTTTATTACCTAGTAATTAAATATAATTAAAATAACACAGTAGGGAACAGTTAATAATTGATTGTAAGCCATACATCACTGTTCAATTAATATACTTAAGAAATATCGGGCCAAGGAAACTAACTAGTTACATATTATCTTTTCTACACGTAAAGAACGGCAAAATATTCGCACTGTTTCTTATAAGATAAACTAGATCTCTAAGATAAAATGTTTAAAAATAATCACGTGTTTTGACATACTTTTGTAATGGCAATGATCTCGTTATCTTAAGCACAGATTTTAATCTTAAAAACTTCTAAATAATTTTGCTATCTAAACGACATTATTGCAAACATGATGAGAAAACTGTACGTCTACCATGAGTTTTATCAATCTATAATCGCTAGCGACTGTAGTTAAAAAAATATATGAAATCCTTTAAAAAAACAAGTTTACTTTTTACTTTTTTAGTTGTTTGCTAAAGTTTTACTTGCAACTTGATTGTTTGTTAGTTAACAACTTAAACAAATAAATTAGAAACTTGTTTTTTAAAAGTTTTCATACATTTTTTTAACTACAGTCGCTAGCGAGTGTAGTTTGATAAAACTCATGGTAGACGTAATGCCCTTTATCCACATTAGTCGAAATGAGAGAGCTCATCACATTTCATCAAAATATCGAAACCGATATCGATGTTTTCAAACGATTTCTATGAGATTTTCCTGAGTTATATCTTGACTTAATTGAATAAGCTGGAAGTTATTCCCTTCAAAGCGAGCCATAAGAATTATATTCTTAACCGATCATCAGCAACCACTGCCCGACTTTGCCCACTGCTGGACATAGGCCTCTTTTCAAGTGCCAATCCCCATGTTCCTATATGCCAGCCTCATCCAGAGTCTCCCCGCTATGGCACCAATGCCCGTCGTCTACCCCTTTCGGCCACTATTTCGTTTAAATTCTAGCATGTACAGCCTTCAAAAGCCTTGAACTCACAAAAGAAAATACCTTAACAACACCTACAAACGTCATTCTTGTTTTCTTTTCCAAACACCACTTACCCTGACCTACTACCCGCCCTCAAGCAATACATATAAGATACAATACAAAATAATTACTCTCCAATAAAACAAACACTCGAAGTGGAACAGTAACCAAAGCAAATATAAATGTAACACTTTCAGGCTTTGAAGGACGCAGGTGGTGACCTCGCAAGACAGCAGTACTGTTCAGTAATGTTACAGAAGTTCCACTTTTAGTAACACTCAAATAAAAGCCCTTTTTCTATAACATCACCTTCGTAATTACTATGTATCTCATTCAAGCTGGATTATGGGCCATAAGGCCGTATCCACATAATATAAATGCTAAAAAATACATCCGAATTGAGAACCTCCTCCTTTTTTTGAAGTCGGTTAAACACTAAAGATAAAATGGGGGCCTAATTTCGAATTAGGTGAGATTAAAACAAACTAGCCTGTATTAAAATATGGCACAAAAGATTTTTTTAAAGGGTTTTTTGATGAGTTAATTTCAATATTTGAGTGCTATTTCATCCCATCACACCCATCTAAATTGGAAATTATCTAGCTTCAGTAAGAAGGACAGAATTCAGATTTGTAACTCTTTATGTTAAGTTACTCGTGATGTTTTTCGCACTGGAACGCCGTAATAGCTACTAATACTATGGCTAATTAAAACCTATTCTCTCGCGTTATTCCTAGATTTATTCTCGGCCCAGACTCAAGTGCTTTTAAAGTCGGCAAACCTCAATGTATGTAAAACTTTTGCATTAACTTTTTGTAGTGTAGCAACACCCACTTACATACATAATGAAGTATTGTTCAGTGATGAGCTGGATTGATACGAAGATGGTAGCAGATATAAGTCAATTAACCACCTTTAAGATTTATAAGAAAATTAATACGTGAGAGATACGTTAGTTTTCCATTAGTTGATCAGCTTTATGTTAGTTTGCCATCAGATCAGCATGCGATGTACCGTTGTAACTTGGAATGCAGGCTTGTAGTGCATATGTATTGCCTCTGTGCTGGCGACGAGACTTAGTATGTAAAAAGTCATAATTCGAGGTTTGGCTCTCGACTATTTTCTCCTCCAATATTGGACCGATATAAGAGATATTTCACAAACTAAATAAGAAGGATGTATATTGTGTCTCTATGTTTTCCGTTTTTGATTAATAGTTGCCAAATTTGTACACTAGGGCTCTGTTGACAGCGATTTATCGGACAATTTTGAGTATTTTCTTACAGTTCTAGTGCTTATACGGTTAATAAATCATCAAAAAGGAAAACATAGGGACACAGTATATATACTTCTTATTCAGTTTGTAAAATATCTCTTAAATCGGTTCAATATTGAATCATGACTTTTTACATACAAAGTCTCGCCGCCAGCATTTCCTCATAAGTCAGCCTGGTACTACTAAAGCTTGCTAATCTTTTTAATGTGATTTGACCAAGCCGTACTAAGCCTTCGTGGTAGATACTGACCCACTATCTCTTGGTACTTTGATAGTCTCAGGGAGATAGTAGACCCTGATTCCCAGAAATTAGAACTTTATCGGCTGGTCATAAATTAATGATGTTAGATATTTTTCCGATATTTTATGGCTGCTAAGCATTCACTTCATGTAAAATACTGGTATTAAGCTACATCCGAGTATTCTGAAATCCGGCCCCAACAGAGTTGGAAATAAAAACCGGCCAAGTCCGAGTCGAAGGGTGAAAAAATACCATAAACCGAAAGAAAAAATGACGTTTCTTGTATGGGACGCCTTTAATAATTAATTTAATTTAATTTTTATTGTTTGTTGTAACAGCGGCAATAGAAAATACACACTGTGAAAATGTCAACTGTCAACTTATAACGGTTCTTGAGATACAGCCCACTGACAGACAGACGGACGGACGGACAGTGGAGGCTTATTAACAGGATTCTGTTGGTTACCCTTTGTGTGCAGAACTTTAAATAGGCTAGGCAGATTGATTTTGACAGTTATCAAAACCACAGAGTTCTTGTTAATTTTCATCATCATCATCATATCAGCCGAAAGACGTCCACTGGTGGACATAGGCTTCCCCCAAGCGTCGCCACAACGACCGGTCCTGTGCGTCTAGCATCCAGCGGATACCCGCGGCCATCACCAAGTCATTAGTCCACCTTGTGGGACGCCTTCCAACTTCCAAAGACTTGGTCATCTACGAAGAAAGTTAGTGAGATATTTGAGCTTTAAGTGGCAGTGGGCAGGGCACATTGCTCGCAGAACAGATGGTCGATGGGGCCGAAAAGTTCTGGAGTGGCGACCGCGTACCGGAAGACGCAACGTTGGAAGGCCTCGAACAAGGTGGACCGATGACCTGATGAAGGTCGCGGGTAGCCGATGGATGCGATGACTCTTGGGGAAGGCCTATGGCCAGCAGTGGACGTCTTTCGACTGAAATGATCATGATGATTACCAAGTCTTTCGCCACTAATAATGCCAAACCAATGGCCAATGGCATACTATTCTATTAATGATTATTTATCTGACTATGTAGGTCAATCTGTTTTTTTTTATTTACTCTTGTATCAGTATCATAGAGTGCTAGCTGCTAACAAATGTTTTTTTTTTCGTGTCATGTATTAATTACTTTGCATACTATTATATAAATTCAACTTTTTAAAACGTAACAGACAGATGTGTTGCTGGGGAGTTTGTTGGCCACTTCTTCTCCACAGTTAAAACACTAGGAAGTGGTGACGGGCGGGCGTTTTGGGGGACTGCCTTTTGTAAAACTTGACGTTCAAAAAGTGCTGGTTCTCAGCCTAATTTTCATAAACGACTTATCAATTTACTCTACCTACAAACTGATTTCTAAACAATTTCAGAGCACGTAAGAGTAGTAACCGCCGATCAATATTTATGTGTGAACCAGATTCCGATACATTACGTGCTCGTTGGCCTGATGTAACGAGCCGATACGCAGCTCTGTGCTTACACCGCTGCAAACAGAGCGTGAAGATAAGTGGAGTGGCGCTTTACATAATATTAACATGGTTTTGTAAACGATTGTAATGTAAGATCAAGTTGTTTTCGACCACAGCATGTTATTGAATTTGTTTATGTAAACATTCGGGGTTGCAACCGTCGACTCAATTCAATTAAATTCAAAAGCCATTTATTCTTTCTTCACAAATAGTTACCTTAAAACATTTCAAAGTAAACATTGTTTAAACCAATGCTTAAACTGTACCACCGTTTTAAGAGTCTGGTACCTGAAGATGGTTTTCTTAATGAGTGTGGTATTCTAATTAACCGACTTCCAAAAAGGAGGAGGTTCTCAATTCGGTGGGTATTTTTTTTATGTATGTACACCGATTACTCCGAAGTTTCTGATCCGATTTCTGTGATTCTTTTTTAGTTCGATGCAGTATACTTGCCATTTGGTCCCGTACAAATTTGATTCAGTTTGGTTCAGTAGTTTTTATTTTATGAACATTTTTGCTTATTTCAATTTCTGCGTTGACGAAGACGTCGCCACTTAAAAATGAAAAATGAAAAACTTTTTACAAAAAAATATAACCGACTTCGAAACAAAACACTACAAAAAATTAAAATAACCTTAATTTCGGAAGTCGGTGTTAAAAAACAAAGAAATAAAACAAAAAACACAGACTTCCGAAATTAATGTCATTCTATTCTTTGTAGTGTTTTATTTGGAATTCGGTTATTTTTTTTTTTTTAACACTCTATTGCACTCTGTTGTTGTTGTAGTTGTTTTGTTGTCTGCGGCCTTATCGGTTCTTCAATTATTGATAGGCACACGTTTGACCACTATCTCACCTGATGGAAATCTGAAAATGATGTGGTCGAAGATGGAACACGCTTGCCTTAGAAGTACTAAACCTATTCACTTTTAACTTAAAGACCTCCGGAAAAAGAATTCTATTCCTTAGTTGTACAGTCAACGAAAGTTAACTCCTGAATGGATAGACCGATTTCAAACGGTAAGTCTACCATGAGTTTTATCAATCTATAGACGCTAGCGACTGTAGTTAAAAAAATGTATGAAAACTTAAAAAAAACACGTTTTTAAATGTATTTTATTAAGTTGTTAAGTAACAAGCAAGTAAGTTGCAAGTAAAACATTAGTTGACAACAAATAAAAAAAAATTGAAACTTGTTTTTTAAAACTTTTCATACATTTTTTTAACTACAGTCGCTAAGGAGTATAGATTGATAAAACTCATGGTAGACGTACGGGTTTTTTCTCAGTCCTATTCTTGTTTTGGTTGTCACAGATGAAATGAAGGTGATCTCGCCAATGTACGGTGGGCAAACGAAAATTGCAAGCCCATTAGTCGATGAGCATTGACTGACGAACCAATAACGTGAAGCGTCAGAGCTGTCGTCGTCAAATCAACCAATCGAGAGTGCTCACGAGTCGTGCCGGTTATACCCATTCCATAATTAACATTTGAGGTCCAAATCCTGCAAGTACTTGTAGCGGCATCAATGCCGCCACAAGAAAAACCAACGAACCAAATCTACATCGCAACAAAAAGAACCGCGACGCCATCTATCCAACTAGCAGCGAACTAAAAATCCTGCATCGCGCAAGCAGAGTTTACCGTTCGATTTGAACATATACATCAGCCCGAATGTCAACTATTGGGCAGTAGTCCGCCTGACACAACAATTGTCTGTTAGGAGGATCCTCCCTTTACAACGGAGGTTTGCGAGACTTTACTCTCTGTGCCACTTACCTCCAAACTGGTGACCCCGGCGTGACTGCTGGCGTCGACCAGGAGAAGAGACTCTTCATAGCTCCTCACGTGACTAGCCGAAGGTGCAGTGTGCTTGCCAAAGTCGCTGATGAGGATGATAGAGGCTGAGGATGCTGATCAGGAATGCGCGGCTGCTGCATGCTGGTGCACAGCTACCACCCAACAAACATTTACGACGTTGAGTAGACGTTTTCGTGGCAACTTCATGTTATTTAATAAAATCGTATAAATGTCATAAGGACGTTTACTCGACGGCATTAGGGCCCATTTTATTCAACTTAAGGCGCTAAAAGTTTCATGTAGCAGTCATGTATAAACCTACTTAGTCGCATAGTCGTCATATACACGTCGGCGATTTCACTACATGTCATGTAATGTTAGCTGTCGCGTCGGGTATTCGACTACGTGTCGAGCAATGTCGTACAATATGACTTTTATATAATGTAATCGTTGTGTTATTGTCATTTAACCTGTTTAAAGATAATGCAACTTAAATATTGAACGAATTATACTATAACAGATTTCACGTGAATTTAATATGGCAGTGTTTTTGACAGCTGAGTTAATATTGCATTTTTACTTTGTTATTTGAAGTGACAAAACCATTTCATCAGTTGTAAACCATTGTGCAATTAATTTTACTGATTAATGTGAGGTTAGTTTGTAGCAAATTTTTTATGCGCTTTTAAAATTTTAGTGTTTTCACTTATTTTTATTAATAATTTATTAAGTGATTGCGTTATGTGACAACTATATAACTTCAAGACCTATAAATTGCGTGTTCATTGTTAATGTGTACGCCATGATAGGTGATTTAGGGATCAACAGTAAAATAATAGAAACGACGCCTTACTGACGGCTTAGTTCAAAGAATTTATATTTTAAGGATAGAAGTATTTGTGTGACACGTAACTTAGTTAAGTCTAAATAATATTTTTGTTTTAGGTACTTAAACCCCACAATGATCTACAATTATGCGGATGTTGATAAGTTTTTATCAAAGATGGACTTCATCGAAATGATACGCGCACATTTGAAATGGCCGTGGTCAAATACTCATTTCCCGCGCGCTTGGGTCTAAAGGCATAGTGCTTTTAGACCCAAGGGCGCTTGTAAGGCATTCTTTGGTTCAGAATTACATTTAATTGCTTTAATGCAACTTGTGGAATATTAAAATCAACAGCCCACTTTTTATAATGGTTTCTGAAGTCATAATTTTTGGTTGAAGTGTCTTCTTTATCAACATTATCTTCATTTTCGAACGATGAATATCTATCTTCAACTTCGGAAAATGAACAAGAGTCCTGAACTTCGGCAAAAGAACTGCACGGTATACTCGTAGCATTTTGGTTAAATTGATTGGTTAAATTTGCTTTCAAATGTGATACGGAACCCTTTTCATTTTCCTTATTCTCAGCTTGAGCTACATTACTTTGTATGAAAGAAACTATGTGCTTGAAGCGAATGACATTTGTTTTTAACTTTTCTTTTGAAAGCACCATTTCTTTTAATACTTTTCCATCATTCAGTCTTTAAGTCAAGAGTGAATAGGTTGCTTCTAGGTAAACGTGCTCCATCTTCGACCGCATCATCGCTTACCATCAGGTGAGATTGTGGTCAAACGTATGCCTATATATAGAAAAAAAAAAAAATGTTGTACCAAACAATAAAATATCTATACTAATATATAAAGCTGAAGAGTTTGTTTGTTTGTTTGCTTGAACGCGCTAATCTCAGGAACTACCGGTCCGATTTGAAAAATTCTTTCAGTGTTAGATAGCCCATTTATTGAGGAAGGCTATAGGCTATATATCATCACGCTAAGGCCAATAGGAGCGGAGCAGTAATGAAAAATGTGACGCAGACGAAGTTGCGCGGGCCAGCTAGTATTATGATAAATTTGATTTCAAAATGGTGCAAGTTGTATACAAGGTAATTGTTAACCTTTAATATGAGTATTAATTAAATAGCGGTCGTATTATCATGTTTGTGATACTTAAGTATGTATACAGGTTGCAGTCGTAATACTTATTCGACTTATATATAATGGTTATAAATACTACGTGTAAACAATTATTATCCGTTTAGCAGATGTTTAAACGGTTATTATATGACAAAATTGACAGTATTATGACGTTTACACTACGAAAACGTTTACACGACAAAAAGTTGTATAAGTAAGTCTTAAAAATGTCGCGATAGACTCTATTATACGACGGTTGTAAAAAAATGTCGATAGAACGTCTATATGACATTATTATACGACAAAAAAATTATATGACTATTCGGACAGATAATGCACCAGTACATGACGAAGAGTTAAAAAAAATACTGTAAAATAACTTTAATAAGACTCCAGGTCATGTAAATGTTTCATTATATGACAAAAATGTTTGCTGGGCAGACACATCAATTGTCGGGTAGGAGGATCCTCCCTTTACAACGGAGGTTTGCGGGACTACTCTCTGTACCGCTTACCTACAAATACTTAAATCATTGTAATTGATGTCGATGACTAACTCACAGATTTTCCATGGTACGTCACTCTGCACATGACTCTATAACTGCTCGCAACGTTGCAGCCTTAGTAATGCTAGTTCTAAATCTCACAGACACGTTGTACCTACGCTTTGTAAATAATCCTTATAAGGTGCAAACGTGTGTCAGAGCATGTCATGTACAGACAAACTGCGCAACTGCAAAATGTAGTTTTAAACAACCATGTTTCTGGCAGGCATCAATCAATTCTGAAGCTGTCAAGATTTGTTGTAACGGCTCAAACACCGGTTTTATTTATGCACTATGAAAAACCTGCCAAGTGCGAGTCGGACTCGCACACGAAGGGTTCATTACCATAAACCTTAATGTTTATTATTTTGTTGTTATAGCGGTAATAGAAATACACAATCTGTGAACAACTGTCTACCTATTACGGTTCTTGAGATACAACCCGCTGACAGACTGACGGACAGACAGTGGAGGCTTATTAATAGGGTTCTGTTGGTTACCTTTTGGATACGGAACCCTAAAAAGGAGGCTATCTGACTGTCAGTAATTGATCAAAAACTACCTATACTTTAGGCTGTTTCTTAGAAATCAATAATGTAAAAAACACAATAGCACCATCTTGGGAGTGTCCATTTTGGGAATTGGACCCAGGAGCCTACACTCAGTAGTTGCATTTCGACCTAGGTATCAGGAAGTTGGAATTTCGATCGGTCGCAGAGGATGACGGAATCCGCATGAATCCATGAGGCTCAATACCTAGCCGGGAGAGCGTGATGATAATTATGTGCAAGCACTCCAGTGCCTGGCCAAAGCTGCATTGGTTTTAGCCAGGAAGAGACTGACAGACCTCTGTGCCTACACATGAGCTATCCGGAGGATATCCATGAGCTATTCTCATGGATATATAAACTAAATACCAATTTATGCCATAATTGAAAACTTTCACAAAAATACATTCATCGATTGATCAGCGTTATAAAAAACTGCCATCAGCCTAACCTTGTACGACTCCATATTGATTTTATTACATGATTGATATGGCCATCAAACGCCAATGTCTTGTTGATAGTTTCCAACATTAACGTACATAGTATCACGCTATTTAGTTAATGTTTCAGGAGCAATAAACACGATACACGGTCATTTGAATGAACTTGTTGAAAAACGGCATTGAAAACGCATATTTACTAACTAGCTGACCCGCGCAACTTCGTCTGCGTCACAATTTCCATTACTGCTCCGCTCCTATTGGTCTTAGCGTGATGATATATAGCCTTATAGCCTTCCTCGATAAATGGGCTATCCAACACTGAAATATTTTTTCAATTCGAACCTGTAGTTCCTGAGATACAGTTGAGTTCAAACAAACAAACAAACTCTTCAGCTTTGTAATATTATTAGTATAGATCATGTTTTAATTTGGGATATTTTTAAATACACATCTGTATAGTTTTTCAGCACACTAAGTAACTCCACTAATTAACTGAATGCATACCAGAAAATTGATGGTTAAAACCATCTGCGACGATAAGTTCGCGGGGAAGGCCCGCAGTGCCGGAGCCGTGACAGAAACCATGCCTGCTGCATGTTGCATGCTCGCTTGCATACTGCAAACTTACCTGCATAATGCATGCTTGCTTGCTTGCAAGATTAAACGATGTTCCTAAAAGTAAATTAGGTGATGGTTTCCCTTAAAAAAGTTTTAATATGTTTGTTGAACTAAGAAATTGTTAGATATACTATTTTGATAATAGTTATTCGTTCAGTAAAACAGGTCTGCAAATACCATTAAACAGTAGGTATTTTTAATTTGATTTATTTAGCGTGCATATTTTGTGTGCAAGTCAGTATTTTTGGTTTAACTTTGAAATATTTTGTTCGAAAAAAGGGAATATACAAATATCGATTTAATTACATGTCTTTTGATTTACATCAGCTTGATAACTTAATATCTGCAGCTGAGTTTCATCAAAGAACAACAACAAAGTCATCTTCATCTTCATCAAAGTCGTGCCCTTTTCCCAGTTTATTTTAAGTCTCCAGCACATCTTCTTTGTCCATACATTTCTATTTGCCATCAATTTATCACCTCACTTCTAGCCTTATCATCTTTCACTCATTATCTAAATACTTTAAAGAAAGGATGAACTAAGTAATATTGTCAATATCAATATCTACTCAAACAAAAAGGTGCAGTACCTTACTATTATATCTAGCGCGAAAGAAAACTCCATGTTTCAAGTTCATCGTTTTACATTCTTTTTAAGGATGAGAAATCATCAAATGACTCCTCCCGCTCTGGGTGAAGCAGAAGGGAGTGTCAGACTCTTACTGACTAAAACCCATCCGTGTTCCGCCCTTTGCGTTCCAGGGCCGCGGTGACTCTTATGAACAAATTCCGCAACCCAACATATTCCGCAACCCAAGTTTATCATTTACCATGTACATTTTATCTTCTTCAAACTATGCATATTTGCCGTATGGTGTCGGCCGGTGTCGTATGGAGCCGTAAAAGAATAATACCATCCCAACACTTCTCGTGGGTATCGTAAAAGGCGACTAAGGGACTCGCCAGAGAATGGGCAGCAGCGTTCTCTGTAAAAATCAACATCATATATTGTGATTGCCAACCCGCCTGCCAAGCGGGGCGATTATGACAAACCCCCCCCCCCTTTTGGGGGAGACCTATGTCCAGCAGTGGACGTCTTTCGGCTGATATGCTGATGATGATAAAACTATGCTAACTTTTGCCACACCACTGTCTAATCCTTAGCCAAATTCTATTTTCAAAGTTTAATATTTCGAAAACCGGAACTTCATAAACGAACCGTCGATTATGAAAACATCGGCATGGAACAAAACATCATCTAAATTCTATATCCAACCAATGTCAACATTAACTCGCCAGACACTGAGTAAAATCCACATTACCTACATTAGATGGTACTCATAACGTTGTACATGATAGTTTCCAATGCTTCGTCTGCGTCAATGTATGAATATTTGATCAGCTCAGTGTGGCGACATCCATACTCGGTGTTTGCGGAGAAAGCACATACCTGCTACTGTTACGCATATTACAGGCTCAAGTTGTGAGCGAAAGCGGCTATTGTAATAGATTGTACTTATGATGCATTGGTAATAACTAAAGTCAAGTTTAGATAATGTTTGAACCATATCTGTCGAGAGAGACTGGGTCCTGCGACACAGGGTATCCTACTGCGGGATCCAGTGTCATACCTAAATGTTGTACTTGTACTTTTATGAAGTAAGTAAAGATTAAATGATCAGTTAGTATAGTTGTCCCTCCCAATGCACCCAGATTTACGTGGAAGAGTGGTACAATTACAGATTGTTCTTTCCCACAGAATAAGAACCAACGGTCGAGCAAAACGTTTGCCCACAGCATTGGTGATTTTACAACGTAAGCCCGGGATTTTTCAGGGTGTTTACCTTTGCAATTTCTTTGTAAAAAAAAAATCTTGCACGATTCTTCCTACCTAGTGGTATATAAAATTCATGAGATCCAATCATTATATCTAACGATTATGTAAAATATTCTGTTACTTTTGTTAAATACATAACATTTGTTTTTATTAATTTAGTGACATAAGTCTATGATGGCTTTGTCTCGTAATAATAGATAAGGTAATTGGTATAAAAATACAGCGTTTACGCACGTTCCGTTGATTTGTTTAAACAAAGCAGATTGTTACAACAGGCCATGAAAATTAAATCAATAGCAGATAATTACAAAGTCGAGGGAATGTCATAAACTTACAAAACATCCGGTACTTATAATAAGTCAATTATTTTAATAACACTATATAAAGATACTTCGAAAGTCAATAATTACTAAGAAAACAAAACATAAACGAAACAAAAAAATACCATTATTAGGTAAATCAATTTAGAATTGATTGATCACAAGAGAAAGTGAAGCACTTCAAGTCATCTAAATAAACATTTATTTTTTATCTTAATAACATAATACCTATTTGAATTTCAAGACGCTATATTATATCACTATGTCCACTTCCGTATTAACCCCGTTTGGATACAATGTATTATCTAAGGGGTGTTTACATAAACTCATGACCTAAGACACGGCTTCAAAATTGCCTTATTAACCATGCTTATCTTATGTAAAGGGGCTATAAGCCTCGTCGATCAATCGGCCTTACAATTAGTGAGGTTAATGGTTTTGAAATGAAATATTGGATTAGTCGTATCATGTTTTATACATGGATTACATAATAACAAGTAAGTAGATACTCATAACATTAAAAGCCCGGGTGTCCTGAGAAATTTCAAAATGTAAATTAATGAAAAACTATTTTTTTAACAGTTTAAAATTATGGCCGTCGGCAATAACATTGAGTTCAAAATGACAAAAGAAGCACTTCTAGGTCCAGTTTATACTTTTGCAAAGTAAACATTGTACTTATTGAAATAAATGTCGTAAAGAACAAGCCTAGTACATGTTTACTGATGTAATGAGTAACATAACTAAGCAATAGGACTTAATTAACTACAAAATAGATTCAATATTTTCCCGATACAAAATAATTGCACAAAAACTCGACCAAATACTCCTACATCTCTCAACTTGCACCACACCCCAAGAGTCCACTAGGGATTTATTCCACTTCTCGTATTCCAATTCGATAACCGAACGTGACTCGTTAAAGAATCGCTAATATAATAGAGACCGAACAGGTACCGATAACTCCCGAAGAAACCCGAAGCTTTACGTAAGAAACCGATCAATTAGTTAGGGCACGCACCATCGTTATTATGTAAAAACTAGATGGGTTTGTAACAGAAGTAAATGTTACCAAATGTTGCCATTTACTTCCTTCTATATTTGTTTAGGTAGATTCTTAGTATTCAGGTTAAATCCGCTTAGTGAATGCGGGTCAAGCTGCGAAATTGTGGCTTCTTTTGCGCACTGTACTGGTTTTTTTTAGAATTCTGGATTTGTAGCTAAGTTTAGATTAACTTGGCATATATAGAATGAAAAAAAAAAACTGGCCAAGTGCGAGTCGGACTCGCGTGCAAAGGGTTCCGAACGAACGAATTTAATTTTTTTAACATGTTTTTTTAACACTACAGACTTCTAATAGTTTTCCTGTAATCTTTAGATAAAGATCTATTATCTCCATTTTTTCAAAATTTTAGGCTCAGTAGTTTCGGAGATAAGGGGGGGGACTTGTCATATTTCGTCTTATTTCTTGAATAACTTCTAAACCATTTATTTTAAAATTGTGAAAAAATTATAATTAAGACTCTCACAGTAAGCCCTTTCATTTGATATGTCACACGATATTGTCATAGTAGACTTTGTCTAAAAAATCCACCAATTGAGTTTGAAACAACCTATCAGCGCGCTCGAAATTTTACAATGCACCCAGGTGCAAGCGAAGTGAGCTCGGGACTTGGGGCACCCCGACTCGGACAGGTTCGGTTAGAAGGGGATGGCCCCATGATCGCAGTCAAAGTAAACCGCAGACCAAATCTGACCGCAGTCTTTACTGGTTGTAGCTGCTGGGTTATGAAGGTTAGATAGACAGTCGCTCCACATAAAAAACTGATACGTGTCTCCATCCCGATAGACTGAAGGCGACCGTGACATAATTGGGAAAAGTTAGGGACACTACTTGACTATGCAGCGGCATCAATGCCACCACAAGAAAAACCAACTGAGCAAATCTACATCGCAACAAAAAGAACCGCGACGCCATCTATCCAACTGGCAGCGAACTACTACGTCAGAATCCTTCATCGCGTAAGCAGAGTTTACCGTGCGATTTGAACATATGCATCAGCCCGAATATTAACTAACGGGCAGTAGCCCGCCAGGCACAACAATCGCCTGATCGGAGGATCCTCCCTTTTCAATGGAGGTTTGCTGGACTTTACTTTAAAGCTACACCTACCCTACTTATCTATGAAACTATGTACTTTCTGGTAAAACTTTTATAACTGGTATAGATAATTAAAAATGCTCAATCTATTTTCCTATCGCAGTAATCCATTGCAAGACCAAGTCCGTTGCATGAAAGGCAAAGGTGCGACCTTTACATAAACAGTTCTAAGAATTGACTGCAACGGCTCTTTTGGGCCGCAGCCGTGCTCGTGAATGCCCTATTAAAGAAAAACGTGTAGGTAGATTGTTAGCACTAAAATTAGCACTGTATTAAGAACTAACGGCATACAACGACACTTGAACCACAAAGATAATAAGGTCATAAACAATAAACCATGTTCTTATTGCCTTCTTTTGAAATGAATGTCATGTAATTTGAAAAAAAACCGACCAAGTGCGAGTCGAACTCACCCACCGAGGGTTCCGTACACATTTGTAGCTACAAATTACTTTAAATAAAGACTATATTTTTTATGATTTAATTACAAAGGTATAGTTTTCAGACTTTTCCCTGTACTTGTAGTATAAGACGGTATTACTTGCCAAATTTCATGGTTCTAAGTCAACGGGAAATAGCCTCCTATACATTTCGATTCCCTTGAGAGTGTCGAAATATACGTTTTTTGCGGCATAAACGACCGTATCTTTTGTTTACGTTAACTTGAAGTTTGATTTTTTTGCAGCTGCATGGAGTCATAAACCTGACTTTAATTTCAACTCGATACCTGAGCGCGTTCCCGAGATAAACGGTCTTGACAGACAGACGGACGGACAACAAAATGATCCTATAAAGGCTCCGTTTTTTCCTTTTGAGGTACGGAACCCTAAAAAAGGACTTTTGCTTAGATATCGTAATTTCCTACTTTAATTTGTTTTAGTAAAATTACCACTTTGTTACTATGATCTAACGGCACAACAACGGCATAAATATTTCAATCTCAATCTGTCTATCATGGAGATTGTTTAACGCAGCACAAAGCAATAATTACTTTTCTTCTTGTTATATGACATTTGTATGGAAAGCTTCCGTAACACCTGTGATCTTTCCCATACAACCATTCTTTCTTTCTTATCATTTCCCATACTTTACTTGATTTATGTTTTAAAGGTGAACTGTGAGTTGAATGGTGGAAACTACGATAAGTTTAAAAACTGGCCAAATGCGAGTCGTACTCGCACACGAAGGGTTCCGTACCATACACCGAAAATAACACGTTCCTTGAATGCCTCCTTTAATTTTTAATTTAATTTTTATAATTTGTTCATAAAGCGGCAATAGAAATAACACTCTGTGAAAATTTCAACTGTCTACCTATTACGATTCTTGAGATACAGCCCGCTGACAGACAGACGGACGGACGGACGGATGGATGGACGGATGGAAAGACGGACGGACGGACAGCGGAGGCTTAGTAATAGGGTTCCGTTGGTTACCCTACGGTTACGGAACCCTAGAAACAATTGTTCTGAATCTATTGCATTTTAATGAAATGCGTATACCTACCTAGAATTAGTGCTTTAGATTGTCTGACATAATAAAGATTCTCTTTCTGACAAAATCAAATGAAACTAAGAGAAAACCTCATTAAACCTGTCACAAATAAAACATAATATGAGAAATACTCAAATTCCTTTCTCTTTCTTTTCAGAATGCTAGTTACGTGATCAACAGACGATACTCGAAAGACAAGATGTCACCGGTCTGCCACAACTTCGTGCAGAACGCTTGGAAGAAGGACTTCTGCTCCAACTGCTTCAAGTCGCGTGAGGAGCACGTCAAGCAGGAGCGGGCGACCGACGGCGGCAAGTACCTCGCCACACCCTTCCAGAACAGAAGCAACTACTTCAAGAAAACACCCCCAAGCATACTCAAGATACACCCAAAGAAGAAAAACAAACGAAACGTTACCTTCCCTGAAGAAGTATGCAGCGTTATAGGCTTCGGAGGCGACGATTGGTCCGATGGAGAAGAATTCGAAATGTCAGAGGACACTGAAGAGGATGACCCGTTCCCAGACACAGAGGAGGAAAGAGAACTTCATAAAATCACGAAATCCAACACAGATTTCAATACAGTCAAAGCAAATTTGTTAGCAGATTCAGCAGCGAAATCATACACTTCTCTGTTACTGGGAAAGATGCAGACAGACTCAGATGGTAAAAAGAAAACTCTGTTGGTATCTGTCACGCCGTTTGGGTCTGAGAACAAGCCTAACCCTAAGTCACACGTCCGAAAACCCGCCGTAATACACGTATCAGAAGCGTCTGTCGAAGAAACGTGTAATAGTTATAAAACTAATATAATTCTTTCGTCGTATAAGGAAACAGAAACAATCATAAGTGCAGATAATAGTGGAACTCTTTGCACTGAAAAGTCGTTGCTGGAAGAGATATCAGAAACGTTAGAACAAAATCGAATGTCTAACGGCCATGATAACCAAATGTCTCAAAAAGATAGCAACAAACCCACCGTGGTTGACGAAAAGATGAAAGAAAGTATGCAAGATGAACCAGAGAAGAAAGAAATGTGTGAAATTAAGAAAAACGGTATTGTTAGACAATCGCCGTTGCAAAAAACTCATGAAAGGCCAAAAGTAAACTTAGGTCGCTCAGAGTTTAAATTCTGTAAGATCAATATTGAGAGCAGCAGTGTTGATTCAGCTGTTAGCACTTTGAACTCAACTGCTAATAACTCGCTAGCCTCAGACGACGAAAGCTTTAGTGGGCGGACAGACTCGGACAATGACGACAGCGGACATTTTTCGGAAACCCATAAATGCGAGGAAACCGTTAAGATTAAAGTATTCAGCGAAGGCGACAAAAACATTAAAATGTCTCCAATTGGGCAACTTAGAAAAGTGGACGGGCAAGCTAACAGCGGCTATTCTACATTCCAAAGTCCGATCATTGACATGCCTCCTATAATACCTAAACAGCCAGATAATATATTTTCTGCGGACACCAGTCGCGAACTGGCGGGCGAGCCAGACGGCAGAGCCGACCCGGACGATGCCACGGAGGCACCAGCCTTGCCAAAAAGTCCTATCCCCACTCTAGACCCGCGGCCGTCTTTCTTGCATGGCATGATAACAGACATATTGCCTGCACACAAACCGGCTTTACCAGAAAAACCCAAGCTACCGGTCAAGCCAGTTATCAAACAGACAACAAAAAAAAGTGTTATCACAACAAGCCAGCAGCAATTAAATATGTACATGCATACAAAAAAAGATGAAGATGAGAAAATTATTGGAGCGTTGAGTGAGGAAAAAAATAATGAGATAACTGAAGTGCAGGAGGACAAAGCTGAACCGATTTATTATGCACAACCGGTATTGACTAAAGAGGACAGTGACTCGTCGCTCAGTAGTCTCGGCAAAAGGAAAGCGCCAACACCACCACAATCGCCCACTGTAGAAGAATATCCCAATATTTACCAAAGAAATACGACCGGGTTCTTGAAGTCAGACGCACCGATCGTAAGGGAATTGGAGAAAAGGGAAAGGGCCACATCTGCAACAAGTAAAGTACGACCAGCAGAAGAACCAATTGAAATTAAGAAAGTTGATGCTACTCCAGAACCAGCGCCACGAAGGAACATTTCCTTATCTCACGATAACTTATTATTGGACGACAAACGTAAAGGAAAGCTAAAATTCTCAATCAAGAAGCTTCTTCGGATAGGCTCATCAAAGGACCTTGACAAAAAGGAGCTTACAGTACCAGCCGTAACTAAAATGACAAGCAAAACTGAAGAGATATACGATTTGACCCCGAAACCTAAGCCACGCCTTGTGATCATTCATCCTTTGGACATGAACGGATCTAACGGAGTGGAGGTTGTAAAATCGAACTGTGAAATCTCTGGAAATCTGCGTCGAATGAGTCACGATGACGTGTCTTCGATATACAGTGGGTCTAGTACGGCGACAGAGCCAGAGACTCCTAAGGTGGTGAATAAGCCTCCGCCGCCTCCGAGACAGTCGAGTGAGGAACATAAGACTGTGTCCAGTGTACCGAAGCCTGCTCGACCACCGCCGCCGAAGTCGGCTGCTTTGCAGAAGAAGCAGAAGCAGCAGGCCTGGGCGACTGCGCCTAAACAGTCTGATACTATTTATGCTAACTTAGGTGAGTCACCTTACATTTATCATTGCAAGTATTGTTTGCTTCCGAGCGTACTTTTTGCTCGCCCAAATTTCAGTTCTTTCTTACTTATTGAATTGTATTAATTTAAAAAATATAAAAAATATCAAACGATTATGTAACAATTTATACTTACTATTGATAAAAAGTAATTAGTTTTGCAAATAAGCAAATTACGTCACTAAAAGAACTGGTCATATTTCACCAAAAAACTATAACAATAATTCCACTTTCTAAACAAAAATTATAATTTAAATTAGCCTTAATTTAACTAACAAATTCAATTTTGTAGGAGAAATCAGATCTGCTCTGGCGCCGCGAAAACCGGAACGGACAGCGAGTATGCGCGAGAGAGAAGCGCGTTTGGAACTACCCAAACGTAGGAATCAGATAGACGACGATAAAGACGAACTAGACGACGGACCACAAGAGCTGGTGCAAGCCACCAACGAGCCTGTCATACACAGCTACGACGACGTCTACAACTCTGCTAAATACGACGAAGAAAATTGTGATTCAGCCAAAAATAGCGACAGTGATTACGAATACGTCCACCACGCACGATCAAGCTCCCCTGAATGTGACTCTGCCATAAAACCAAGAGAAACCAACTCACAAACTGAATCAAGAAAGAGTGAGGAAAGCAACACAGAATACCCGAAATACAACAACGGGATTTTCAACCGCACTTCTCTTCCTTACTGTGGAAGTGAGACAGAATCTGAGATCTATTCTCCATACAGTTTTTACAGCTCCAACGACAATATGGACAGTCCTGGAAACGAAGATTATCACAACGAAATGACTCCAAAAACTACAACAAATAAGCTTCGAGTGAGGAAAGGGCGGAGCGTGGTACATAGAAACCTGGAGGACAATTACGGTGCAGTCGTTATTGCGAATCACGAAGCGCTCGCGCAGGTCTTAGAACAGGTAATTTGTTTTGCCTTAGTACCGAGATTGCATAGTTGTAAATCGTTTTGCATTTCGAAGTGCGAACGCTTTAATTTATGGAACGGTCCAAATGAAGTAAATCCTTGAAGGTATTCGTGATCTGAGATCTTGTTTAGTTAAGTGCTTTGTTTAGCAAGTCAGAAGCCAAATGCACTTAGATGCAATCTGCGAACGATAAAATCTCCTATTTAATTCAATTTTGATTACGCCTATACTTACTAACTTTAATTGAATTTTTAATTAGAGGTCATTTTAATCTGTCACCACCTTCTTAAGTATTTACTTTAGTTAAGTTAAAATTTAAATATGAACTTTATTTGGCACTAGCTGACCCGCGTAACTTCGTCTGCGTCACAAATTTCATTACTGCTCCGCTCCTATTGGTCTTAGCGTGATGATATATAGCCTATAGCCTTCTTCGATAAATGGGCTATCCAACACTGATAGAATTTTTCAAATCGGACCCGTAGTTCCTGAGATTAGCGCGTTCAAGCAAACAAACAAACTCTTCAGCTTTATATATTAGTATAGATATAGATGATAATTAACACAACTCAAACAGATGAATTACCATTTATAAAGTTTGTTGTTCCAAAATGTAATAATTAGTAATTCAAAATTAGAATATTTTGTCTATTCTATATATCAAGAAACCTTTTTTCATCCGAAAACCTGTGCTGTGCTATATGATGTCTACCAATATTAGAAAACTTAGGTCCAATTCTGATTCAATTATTCAATCAACTAAATCACTTCTATACCATTCCAGGTTCAACAAAGTGCTACAATGCAACCTTCCCTACGGGGTCTAAAGGCATGCACCAACCTCAGGTGGAACGACTTCGCGATCCAGCAACCGAAGCCAAGTTCTGTGAAAGCTGGCAAGAGGTTCTTCTACCCAGCGGTGTGGAACTCCAACCAAGGTCCGGTTAACGTCACCCTGATGGTGTACAAGGAACAGATGGCTTCGCAGATGGTCTGCCAGCAGTCGGTCCAGCCGCAGACCTTGAGCTTGAATGCTATTACGGAGTTTTGTGACTTGGTACCTCTTCAGCAGTTTGGAGAGGAGGGCGAGGATTTGGTGCAAGGTGAATATTTTGTTGTTTATTAAGGTTTAGAACAAAAAACGGAACCCTTTTAGAATCACTCGGGTGTCTGTCTATCTGTCCGTCTGTCTGTCTGTCCATCTGTCACAGCGAATTTACTCCGGATCCACTGGACCGATTCTGTTGAAATTTGGTACACATATGGACATCTATGACCCAAACACGGAAGTGTTACGTAAATTATTCAGTTTTTAGTATGGGGGTCACTTTTTTGGGTCAAACTAACAAAAAAGTTTTTTGAACAATGTTGTGTGACATATCAAATGAAAGGGCTTACTGTGAGGGTTTTAATTATATATTTTTTTTAATTTTAAAATTAATGGTTTTGAAGTTATTCAAGAAATTAGGCGAAAAATTACTTACTGCTACTACTACTACTCTACTTATTATTACTTAATTACTTTTGAGCCTAAAATTTTGAAAACAAATCGAGATAATAGATTTTTACCGATAGATTACAGGAAAATCTATAAGAATTCTATAGTGTTATAATAACATGTAATAAAAAGAAATTCGTTCGGAACCCTTTGCACGCGAGTCCGACTCGCACTTGGCCAGTTTTTTTTGTTTTTTGTTAATTTCTGAAAGTGCTTGAGTAGATTCTGTTCACGATACCTGTGTTACATACTTAATTTTTTGTTAAGAGATATCTTAACAATAAATAACCAATAATATTATGTTACCAATGCATTTACATTTTTGATTAAAAATTAAAATGCATATTTAATTTAAAATTTTGAGAACGTTACTGAGATCGTTGCATACTTTCCAATATCTACATTCGAAGAAGAAAAGAAAAAACAGTTGTTCCCTACATTTTGCATTTCTCTTTTGGGAGCTGATTTTTTTATAAATTGCATTAAAAAAATTAGCTGTTAATCATTGAATTTTTTTCCACCGTTTTGAAATGACACTGCATCTTGCGTAGGCGCAGAATAATCTAAGCTATTTAGGCCGATTCGAAACGCACAAAGTAAATATGTAGCTCATCTAAATACATAATCCACTGTTTATTAAAACTAGTTTATTATCTGAAGCCGTTCGACCACACTTATTGGTAATTTGACATGAATTCCTTTCGTAACCCAGATTTGAGACTTAAGGCCATTATTGAGGGGCTCGGGGCTATACTTGTGTTGAAATCTGGGTTTTTTGCTCAGTGGTCTTGGCTTTTTAGTTTATTTTAACACTATAGTCAGTACCAATTTTATACCTAGTCTTTGGCTCGATTGTCAAAATTCATTTGTCTGAAAGTTTGGCTACGGAATACTTCAAAGAAGTAAACGCATTGTATCCTATTTATCCTCATGGCAAAAGTATCGCAAATTAAGATTCCAATGACAGATACAAAACTTACCTACTTGGAACAATAGTGGTATATACCCATTGGCTCTAGAGACAAAGAAAATACTTACACCTTTCTGTAATGAAGTCCCTAAACAGACCAATGGTAAGTTAATTGTGTAACAAAAAATTAACCACCAAATCTTCTCTTTTTCAGCCACAATAGTAGTTCTAGCGCACGCCCAAGTGGACACCATCCACTCGTACGGCGAGAGTCTCCACTCCTCCGAAGGTCTCACCACGAAGGAACACCAGCTGGTCCAAACGGAACAGATCCACGAGGCCATCTTCATGATGCTGCAGATGATTAACGGCCTCAAGTGTCTCCAAGCGCGGGGAGTGGAGGAGATCTCGGATTCCTTGACGTCTTTCATTGCCTTGAAAGAGTTGCAACCTCAGCAGTCCCATGGAAGCACCCTGAACCTTCCGTCGTCGCCTGATGACAGGTTGAACTCTCTTTGGGCGCCAAAAACTAACTCTTACGGCAGACTCTGCATATTACAGGGGTGAGTTTTCAGCTTTACAGATTATTTAAGACTACGTAGTGCTATTCATAAGATTCTAACAGATTAATGAGGTATTTATGCTAAAGAAGAGATGCCTAAAGACAAAATCGCTCGCAGACCAGTGGATAAATGTTGATCCACACAGCTCTTTACCCACGTTCCCATGTATGTATTAATTCTTCGCGAGCCGTATGGCTCAACAATTAATTTTAATGTAGCGAACAGTCCTAGAACTGCCTCTAGTACCTTTTCGGAGCTAAACCACGAAATGATATTGTCATTACTATAGACAATGAAAGTTGTGACCTAACCACCTACACTTTTATCCATTCACAATCTGACTCTTAGAAACTTTCTAATAAATTCTATCTCCTTTTCCAGATTGAGCGACGAAACAAACAGCAAATCGACAGACGAGGGCCATCTCAATTCTCTCTGCAAATGTGCTATCAAAGCGACCGAAATCCTGCTCCCAGGGGAAAAACTAACCCCCCTTCTGAAGGAAATACTGCATGAGGAACGAGCTGTGTCCCTCAACCAGGCGAAATCTGTCCTGGAGTTCATGCTATGGGGTCCTTTAGACGTTGTTCAAGGGGTCCCAGTTGAGGAAAGGGAGTTATCATTACAAAGGTGGTTGGACCTCGAAAGGGCAACCGTCCTACACGGGCTAGTAAGGACAAGGGTCCAGCTCAACGTCTTCGAACAACTCCACCTCATGTTCTTAGTCCGCTCGACATCTAAAGCCATGTGTGATGCCTCCGTGCTCCTCGAAAAAGCCAATGTTTATTAAATTGTACATTTTTAAGCTTACCTTTAATGATGACCTCTACGTTTGAAATGATCCAGTTTTGACTTGTATTTATAGTAGTATTCTAAAGTTTAATTTTTTGTAATTATTTCCAAGTTATTTGGAGTTTTTTTCGTCGTTTGGTTTTGTCATAGTTTACGTAAGAGGCATCTTATCTTTAATTTTAATCCTAGCTTAGTTAGGCACCTGAAGACTTGATATTTTATTTTTTAGAGTGTTGAATATTTCTATAAATATGGGTATGGGACATGATTGGAAAAGATTATAATTTTAAATATTATATTATTATTTTAAATAATCAGCAACATCAATATGATGTTAGATATTGAGATTGTGTATGTTAAATTAAATATAAAGGAAAGCTTACTGCCATTATATGGGACCAAACTGTTATAGACCTTTGGTCGAAATAAAGTTAACACTATGTTACATTATGATAACGACCAATAAGGCCAAAATATACTGATTATAAAGACATTTATTCAAATAATATTAAAAGCAAGAAAATGCTGGCACAAAACAAAAGTTGTCTATTCTGAAGTGTTGCCACTGAAAATAAAAGATTTTCCCGCTCAATTTCGATCAGTTTTGGCCAAAAATCAAGCATTTTCATCCAATCAGTGTCTAGCAAGGTGCCAATATGTAGAACTGAAAGTTATACTCATGTACTAACTCCGGTGCCTTAAATATTGTATTATACGTAAGTGCTGTATCATATCGAATGTAATTTATACTTATTTTACGAACTCCGTTAAGATATCGAGTTCAAATTATTAATTTTACCCTTTGTAAGAATTCATCGAATATAAAAATACATATTTCTTACTATATATTTTTGTTGTTTTATTCTTATCATGCATGAACATTTTAATTATTATTTTAATCAACAAAATAGGTGCCCTGAAATCGAGTTCCGTCTCGCGATTTCAGGGCACCTATTTTTTTGACTGCCGCGGCAGACACGAAGGCGTTGGCGGAACGACTTGGATGTCTTCCTTGGGAATTGGCAAGAGACACAGAACAGGGAACGGTGGAAAGAATGGAGGGAGACCTTTGCCCAACAGTGGGACAGTTCGGGCTAGACATAATAATAAAAATCAAATGCACGTCATTGGTAGGTCAGATTTCAATCTACTTGGCCTTTTCCAATCAGGAATCATGATATCCATCGAATCAAGATGATGATATCCGTAAGAGAACCAAGGTTACCGACCGACATAGCCCGAAGGATCGTCAAACTGAAGTGGCAGTGGGCAGGGCACACTCACTCGCAGAACAGATGGTCGATGGGGCCGAAAAGTTCTGGAGTGGCGAGCGCGTACCGGAAGACGCAACGTTGGAAGGCCTCTCACTATCAACATTTATACACTCAATGGGAAACCGACGGTTTGGGAACCCGACGTATTGGGAACGTAGGGTACTTGGAGCGGCTGCCTATGACTTACATAACTAGTAACTGGTTATATATAACTATGCCTCTTAATGACCCCATATTTGAATGCCCTGCGATTTCACATATAAACACACTAGCTGACCCGCGCAACTTCGCCTGCGTCACAATTTTCATTATTGCTCCGCTCCTATTGGCCTTAGCGTGATGGTATATAGCTATAGCCTTCCTCGATAAATGGACTATCTAACACTGAAATAATTTTTCGAATCGGACCAGTAGTTCCTGAGATTAGCGCGTTCAAGCAAACAAACAAACTCTTCAGCTTTATATATTAGTATAGATTTATGCCCAAAATGCCCGAAATTTAACATATTTTCCTGCCTGGCAGAAACACATTGCCCAACTCTAGTGTAACCGGATGCAACTGACCTTCGTTCCCAAAACATCGGAGTCCAACTATGCCAGAATATCAACATTTGTACACTCAATGGGAATCTGACGGTTTGGGAACTCGACGTTTTGGGAACTTAGGGTACTTGGGAGCGACAGCCTGTCTGACCTACGTAACTAGTAACTGGTTATAACTATGCCCCTTAAATTACCAAAATTGCTTTTTGATTTTCTGGCAAAACAGTAGTTATCGGGTTTTGTCAGTCAGGACGGAGGACCAACAGCTTGACGGGCTTTTCCAGGCTCAGAGGAAACGGTTGGTCACCCATCCACGAACTGGCTTTGGCAAGAATTGCTTACCTTGAAGTTCGATCCGATCGACTGTTATTATTTAACTTTGATTAGGTAATTAATTTTTTATTCGAGATAAAAAAAAACGAATTGAAATCAATTTCTAATACTTTATTGTCTCAGCATTGCAACAGATGTTCTATACAACTACTATAAAATACTACACAATAATAACATGGAAGTTTATAGGTACGTAAATAATACAATCGCTTCATAGATAAATGGCACAAACTAAGAAAAGCTTTGAAATTAATTAACTGTCATAATATCTGCTTTTTATAATATCCAACAAAACTAATACAACAACACAATTTTATATTTTTTTGTAACACATTTAGGAGTAGTTAACATCATCTAATCCGCCTGTACAGGATGTTTTAGAAATTCGTGATCATATTTAACCACTATGCGTCCGTCAGCCCCCGAGGGGCAAAATCGTTTTTAAACGAAAGAATTCGTAAGTCCCTATTGGGCCAAGTGAAAATAAACGTTAGACGCCTACAAATAAAGTTTAAATCGCGCGAGCGTCGGTTTGTCCCGAAAAGGACTTACGAATACTGACGATTGGGGCGATTTTGTCCCGAAAGGGACTTGCGGAACCTGAGTGGTTAAGGATGATGTTCTGTATCTGTGATACAGTAAAGATACCAAAATGAAAAAAGAAATGAATATTAACTTTAAAAAAAAACTATTTTATCGGTAGTTTTATCTGTTAGCGCTATTTGTCGTAACGCCATTGGTTGGTTAGTGGTTAACGGACAGATAAGCGACCGATAAAAACCTTAGAAACCGGGCATATGAATTTCCAAAAAAGCACCTTTCAAGCAGTCTGATACAATTGGTGGCATCGAATTTGCAACTGAACTAAAATAAACATTACCAACTACATCAGACTGCTCAAGTGATTTTTGTGATCATGATTTTTGAAAACAGACAATCCGCCTCGCTATTGTAGCGCGTCCGGAATGTTTGCAGAGGCACGAACGGACGGCTTTCATGCGGTAATACGTAAGAAAGTGGCCTCCTTACAGCAGCGCGTGCGAGGCAGTAGCAATGGTATCCTGCAGATGGTTGTATCTCGTGCGGATTGTCCTATCCAGTACAAATGGATGCTCATTTTGATAGGTATTGACTAACATAGTACTTAAGATTTACTAACACAATAGGTACCGATAATGATTGATAATTGTAATAAGTATTTTAATTTTATTTATTTCTATGATTAATAATTTGTAATTGTATAGATTGATTAAATTATTATCTGATTTAAACTGATTAATAATATTTTTTATTTTTACATTAAAAATAAAACACGCATTGTTTTTTGATGTCTAGCAGATACAGAAAACCACCCTCATATTCGTTGCAATCGAAATCAGATTTGACAGCTGAGTAGAGAGGGATAGAAGACCGCTTTACCAATACGTGTGAAAGAGACTTATTTCCATGTCTCTTTCATGCTTACTAGTAAACTTATATTGTATTCTGCTGTCCAATCCGACTTCTGACATTGTCACGAATATAAATATGACCACGCACTTCTGAAACATCCTGTATAAGTCAGTATAGGGACCGTGCACAGCGTTGACTGTGCCATCTAGTGTCGCATATTCGAAACTTTAAGGTACAGAATACTTGACATTGACGCTTCTGTGCTGCCACCTGCGGTTCCTGCACGCTCAGTGTACCTAGGGGAACGTGCGCGAAGTAGACTGCCATCTAGCGTAGCTATTTCGAATTTTATACTTGAAACATACTTGACAGTGACATTTCTGTGCTGCCACCTATAGTTTCCGCACGCTCCCTATAGCCTAAAAAATCTGTATCTGGCTGTTTATATCCACCGTTATGGCTGTCTTAACCCACATTTTCGGGAAAATATCCCGCGATTCTTTCGCAACTTTAATCAAAAATGTTCAGTCCTATTCATAAAAATCTTTGAACTTATTTAACGCCTGTTAATCAGATTTTTAAATAAAATTCTCTATTGAGAAGTTTAATTTTCCTAATAAGTTAATTAACGGCCGCTATCAATAAGACTGAACTGACTATTGTAGTTAGGAAATCCTAACAAAAATATCATAACAATAGCGAATTATACAGAAATATAAACTGAAATCCAACAACACAAAATAGAAAACATTTAAAACAATAATATCAATGTTTTGTCTTCTTAAAATCAACTAAATTTGAGCGTAAATAATATCGCCTGAAACTTATAGTAAGTAATACATGACACCCGTCGTCGCTTGTGTTAAATGATATATTTTAATGATATTGTTATTGAGCTTATGTAAATAAATGTCTAGAGTTTTGAGGCAGTGGCTAATAGAAAGACGAATTATAACAAATTGAAAGTGAATATCGCACCCTTAGTAATATAAAGGCTTAAAACAAAAAAGTAGTTTTTTGGGAATCTGTGTTTAAAGGTTCTGAATTGTTACATTACAGCTTATTTTTTTAATAAAATGCTCAGTACTTTACTTATAAATGTGATTATGTTTAGATTTATTCTTCGATACCTAGACTATAAGTAGTCATCAATAAAAATAAATAATAATATGACGAGACGAGCGGGGGGAGTGTGAGAGAGACACATATATAGTTACCGAGTCATTAATGTTCTTTTTCTCTCTCTGTCAGCGGTAGCCGATAGATAATTTCGTTTTTTGCCCTTAGCATTCAAAATCAAACTTTACAAAAATTTTGATTTGAGCCCTTATATTATTAAGGGTGCGATATGTTCTAAGCTGCAAGCGTGGTCCATCGTCGATCGCATCATTTGTAAGGCTACGAACACGAAGCCAGCGGGCGCGGGCGCGGCGGCGCACGGGCGGTGCGCGCCAGTCCAGCGGTGGCCGCGCGTCTGCTTTGACGTAGTGTTGTGCATTTAATTTTTGCTATTTAACGACCGTCGTTTCAAAATTTATTTCAAAAAGATATGTCGCTGATTGTCATCGCTGTTTAGACATTTGGTTCGCGAACAGGGACACTAATTGTTCTTAACACTTTCAGTGCCAAGTGCAAAAGTGTTTTTACATTTTTAGAGCCAAGCACTCAACACATGGGCCGAACAATAATTCGTTCGTGTGCCGACAGCCCGTGCATGAACACAAGTCACGTATAGCTACTTAAAACGACGACTCAGATACGGGTTGTGGGCACATAACGAATCACTGCTCGACCCCTACGCTGAGTTCTTGGCACTAAATGTGATAACACACCGCCGCTCTAGCGCCGCGCGATCTGCCCGCTGCCTTCGTGACTGGGTCTGCGCCGCCGCTCCGCGCCCGCTGACTTCGTGTCCGTAGCCGTACCATTAGATGAGACCATGAACAAAACCAAGTGCGAGCCTATCAGGTTCAAATATTCTTCTTTGTCTTTACTATACCAGTTCTAGGCTCAACCGGAGTCGTTTGTCTTTTCTCAGAAAAGATGGAGCAGCTAAATTCCCAAGCAGTTTTCCATTGACTAATTCTTTGAATATGAACTATACCACTACTACAATAGAATTCAAAATAGCGTGTGCACAAACGCTCGAGCATTTTGCTACTGTAACAAGGCTAAATTTTATAATCCTATTGGCACTGTCCCAAAACGCAGACCTCACATACAGGACTAGAAATTAACCATACAAAAATATACCTTAAATCATAACGCAAAAGCAACAAAATTATAAAAGCAAGCAAATCCGGAATGTATACAGCACGCATAAAAAAGCAATACAAAAAATTATAGTCGTTGCAAATCACGAGCGGTGTTTTGGCTTTTATTTTTACACAAATAAGGTTTAAATTACAACGCGCGCGCTCGTGCAATGCAACAACTATACTCAGACATTCCAAAAGAAAACAGATCTCATGTTTCATAGTAGAGAAGCTTAAAATATGTAAAATAAATAAAAATAAAGGAATAACAATGTAAAGCATTCAATTTTATACTATAAGCAATCTTTTACATCCTCGCAATGGTACCTATACTCTGATGTGTGAGTTTAAAATCACAAATTTGTCCTTTCAAAAAATTTAAAAACTGGTGGCTATTTCAAAAACCATTACTATTCTTCAAAAACCCATGTCTCATTGCTTAGATCCCATTACATGTAGATATAAAAACAATAATATAATAAAAAAAGCTCAAAATATCATTCACACGTCTGTATCGAGACTCGATTGGAAAATAATACAAAAAAATAACTTGATTAAATAATTAGAATAATACAAAAACAATAACTTGATTAAATAATGTTTGATAAAAAATTAAAAATAATGATTCCTTTCTTCGTCCGGTATTTTTTATTTATAAATTGACTTGCATGCAGTAGAATGTTCAAGAATAATAATTAGCTTCGAGTATTAGTTTTTTCTACATTTTTATATTATTGACAAATTCCATGTCAATAATATTCAACAAAAAAAAACTTTTTTAATATACTTTTTTTAAGTACTTTACCGTTGTCTCAAAATTTAAACTTATGATTCGTGATAATATCAATCCATCAACCCCTAAAAGTGACCATTTGTAATAAATTATTGGGAGCAATCAAATTTAAACTTTGGATTGCTTATCATAGAGTATTTGTTCCAAAATTTGATAAATATCTCCAATTCCATATTCAAATTCCCTTATTCACAGCGATTCTGAAAAAACGAGTCTTGAAGCGCACGACTATACCCATGCTGTATCGCGACAGCAACCATGTACAAGCGTACATACTTGTGCGAAGGTATAACACCAAGGACAGCTTCGCGACTGAACCACTAGTCTGCGATATTATAGGGACCCTGCACGGCGTTGACTGTGCCATCTAGTGGCGCATATCCGAAACTTGAACGTTAATAATACTTGACATTGACGCTTCTGTGCTGCCACCTACACTGCCGTGGTGTAACTAAAATGCCGTTATCCGACATCTGGTCGATTCTTAACTTTTGATGCTATCTTAATAAGCAAAAATGACTATCGACCAGTGTTTGCGAATTTCCAAAGCTACTTCATTTATTGAAGGTATTGATATATATCAGGATAATAATTCAAAGTACTGAAAATTTGCAAACAAAACATCCACTGTAGTGTGATCCTTTATAGGTATGTATTATTTTATTATACTTATGTATTTAGGCTAATCTATTTGTGTATATTTATCTGTATGTTTACTGTAGTTTATATTTATTATTGGATAATACATAATATACTATAGTTAAGTTAGTATAGTCTATTTTAAGTGTCCTTCTCTGTCTCTCTACACACTGTGTCTACGTTTCTTATCCCACTCTTCAGTCGCAGGTCTGCTGGAAGAAATTTCTATTGAAATAAGCAGTACCTTTGTGCTCTTTTGTCTGTATGTAATTTTCTTTTTTTAAGTTTATTGTGTGTACATAAATAAATAAATAAAAGTTAAGAATCGACTAGATGTCGGATAGCGGCATTTTAATTATACCACGGCAGTACAACTCCTGCACAATCCGTTTAGAGGAACGTGCACGAAGTAGACTGTGCCATCTAGCGTTGCAATTTCGAAACTTATACTTAAGTAATACTTGACAATGACACTCACGTGCTGCCACCTATCGTTTCCTATCGCTTCAAAAAGTCGCTGAACTCCCTAAGATTATTCTTGACCATCCTGCCATATCACTGGGTATTATCCTTACTACCAAGTTAACAGTTGTCATCTCACAAAGAGAGCATTGCACTTAATATCTAATATTTACAGTCCCTTGTTGAAGTATACGTATTCTGGCGGCTTGCCGTCCGTGTTCTTGAGGATTTCTTCGTAGTTGTCCTTTTCGAAACGTTTTATTGTATCTATGGATAGTTTGCTGTGGAGGTAGCAAAACAGGTTTCTTTAATTTATAGCGCGTAAACGGATAGTTTCGAGAAGCTTCATATTTTTTCTGATCAGAAATTTAAATCAGCTCTTAATGTCAAATTTTTTTTTTTAAATTTAATGTTAGTTTACTATGTAATTCAAAACATACGTACCATCTCTGTGGGAAGATCGCGCAGGCAGTCGGCACCATAAATGTTAGGCTGGAATTGAAAAAAAAAAAATGATAATCCAGTTAAAATATAGGAATTAAAGTTAGGGACGGTACGGGAACTTTTTAAGATAGTGATTAAATATGAAACTTTATTGACTACACACACACATTTACAGTGAGAGATTTGGAAAACTCCCCGCAGCCTAGCGTCGCAGCGAAGCATCGCGGTGCGCTCGGCGTGTACAGTTCGCATCACCGTTGTTTACCCCTCCGAAGTTAGGTTTTAGTGACGACCACGCAGGTGCAATCGCGTAAAAAGTGTTACGTTCCTAGAATATATTTTTGTTTATACGAATCATATTATAAATAAGTAACAAAGACTACTAGTAACAATAACAATATCAAAAAGTAACACCACAAATACATACACCCCAAAAAAATACACAAAAACCAATCAAATAGTAAGAAATAACCAAAATAATTAATTAAAAACAATAACAGCGTGTAACAGTTTTCGCATCAACAGTCGTATTGCATTGAGCGCGCATGCATCGAACGTATACGAGCGAGTGAGATGCCATTACACCCGCCATCTCGCGCGGCCTGCCCGCGCATGCGCTGTCCTATGTTTTTTGTCAAATTGACATCCTGCACAGTCGATTGCGACGTAGTTCGGGGAGGTAAAGTTGCGTGACAGGAACTGTAATCCCCGCGGGGCCCTCACACGAGTATATCGCCGCGTATTGTTATCGCGGCGCGAAACTACATTGGCGTCCTCAAACATCGTCACCGTGTGAGCCGACCCTTTTTTACCCGACTGCCCCATAAGGCTACCTCAAAAAACGACTAAAATTTTCTATATAATTCATTTTTAAGAAGACGGTAAAATTTATTTTAGTTCAATCATAGATTTTATGCAACCAATCGCATTGAGGTTCTCAAACCCAATTTATTTATTTATTTGCTTACATTTTATCAATAGAAACCTATCCCACGGACACACTTATCATTTTCGCCACTATCTTCTCTCCGCAGACACTTCACTCTCTCAACTAAACTGAACTATATGTTGTATGTATAAAGCTAGTACTCACAACATGCCGACGATGGCCGTTTGGATGCCGATGTGCGCCCAGCGGATCCTCTGCATCCAGGGCTTGGGCTCCAGCCGCTCCATGATGACGGGCAGCAGCAGCATGCCCGGGGCACACATCACGATTCTATAACGTAGAATATACGAAATTATGAAAGTAGTTCCCTTCACTTTTTTGACCTAAAAATAACAGAATTAAAATGTTTCCTAGATTAAAAAAAAAACATAATTATTTATAGGCCGTCAGGCTATAAATAATATTCGACCCGTATTTTTGAATACTCAAATAAAAAAAAAAACTACAAAAATAAAACGCATCTATATTCTGAAGTAGAAACTTGTTACGACACTTCTTCACTCACACTCAGTCTTAATACTCATTTGTTTACGTGACAAAAGTAAAAATATACGTCCAATATTCATTGGGAACTGGCAGATTAAATATTTATTTAGCAATGTAAGTACCCTGGCTGACTCAGACGTAAAACTTTGGATGACTATATTACTTTATTTATTATTATTATGTCTGTAATAAAAACAAAAAAAGAAACAAAACAAAAATAAAAACAATGGGACAAACAATGGGTTTTTGAGGGAGCAGGTAAATATATTCACCGTGCATCATAGTATTTTCCTCACATTAATAACAACCTACATTAAACTACATCAGTATAACCTCATTAATTTCACGAAACCACCTAAAGTCAAAATTCATTTATTCAAATTAGGCTGAGTGCCAGCACTTTTTGAACGTCAACGTTTACAAAAAAAAAAGACAGTCCCCCAAAACGCACGCCCGTCACCACTTCCTAGTGTTTTAGCTTGGAAGAAGTGGCGCAAAAACTCCCCAGCAACTAGGGTTGCCAACATTACTTCGACAAAATATAGTATTTCTCAAAATAAGCGACAAAAAATATAGTATTTTATGAAAAAAGCAAAAAATCCGACAAATATATGTTACTTATTTATTTATTTATATAAAAACTATAATTTTTGCATTTTTTAACAATTTTTTGTCCAAAATAAAAGTGTCATCTTTATCAGTAATCATATTCAATATTTTTTTTTTTTTTTTTTTATTATTTTTTTTTTCTTCTTTCAGTGTTAGATAGCCCATTTATCGAGGAAGGATATATATCATAATTCTAAGACCAATAGGAACGGAGCAGTAATGAAGATTGTGACGCAGACGAAGTTGCGCGGGTCAGCTAGTTAATATTGTGAAGAGGTAAAGTTTGTGAGTTTGTGAGGTTGTAAGGGGTAATCTATAGATTTACTGAACCGATTTAGAAAATTCTTTTACCAATAGAAAGCCACGTTATTTGTGGTGTCATAGGCTATACATATATTAACCCGAAAATACCGCCCAACTAAGTGGGCACGGGTCAACTAGTATACAATATTTTGCTAAGTATTATTACAAAGAAAATAATATAACATAGGTAACACGTAAAACCTAAAACTAACTTTTTGTTGTTCTTACCTTGAGGTGACGACTTGAGAGATGCCCTTCGCTGGAGCAATCTGCGACTTTCCTATCACTTTGCCGTTTTCATCAGTTACATCCAAACCTGAAATATTAAAGGTTTTATCAATACCTTTACAGTGAAGTACAATCATTTCTTTAGAGTAGGTACGGTTAATGTTTGTTTCCACAACAAACACACTTGATTTTACTATTTGAAAACATTGTTAGACCAGGGCCCCAAGTCTGCTATTACAATAGTGTCAGAATGGTTTCATAATGATTTCATAATGGTCGATTTTGACAAGTTTGGTAATCTACTAATATAAAAGCGTCATTATTACTTTCCAATGGTCAACCACTGACACTCCATTGAAAGAAATGGCATAGAATGGTAATCTCGTACATAATGACAAATTAATAAATAATATTTAAAAACATATATAAAAGAAATCTGGCATAACTTGTCAAAAAATTAATAATTAATTTAATTAATTAATAATTAATAATAATTAATAATTTATTTTAATTTTTTATTTTAATTTTTTTTTATTTTTTATTTTTTTTATTTTCTTAATAATTATTAATTTTTTTTTTTTTTTTTTTATTTATTTAATTAATTTATTCAGTCCCTGAATAAATTAACCGACTTTGTATTGGATGGATCTCACAACTTTTTACGGCAGATGAACTGAGTTGCGAGACTTGGTTTTTTTACAAGTTATGTTTTGGATGGGATAGTTATTTACAGAATAGACTAGCTGCTGAATATTGTAAAGCCGCTGATAGATTTGAGCATTCACTTGTAATGAGCATTCTAGCGAATGATGTACTGCGCATTCTAGCAAACAACAGTAAACTTGTTTCGGTTTTCAAACTTGCCTGCAATTGGTTAATTTAAATTTAATCATAGTTAGAAAGAAAGAAATCATTTATTTGCTTATAATGTAAGTATACATATAGGTTGGAAAGTTTGTAAATATTGGAGGTGGTGATGGTGTGGTGGTGTGTGGGTTTGTGTAATGGTGGTGTGTGTGTGTGTGTGTGTGTGTGTGTGTGCAGTGTGTTGTATGTTGTGTGTTTGTTTGTAGTTTGTGTTTCGCTCATATTTCGCCCATAACTGGAGAAATTATCTGTGGTAGTGCCACATAAAATGGGCAAAATCTTAGGACCACTGTACTTATAATTATTTGGTCACTTTATGATGATCAAGGTGATCAAACTGATAAATTGGCAATTATTCTTTGCCCTCACAATAGAAAAAATAACTCATCAACTTGTAATAAAATTGCTATTATTAGAACCCACACATGTTCAAGATACATTATTCATATCTCTGAAACATGAGATGCATCTCGACGTAACAATACGTCTTTCAAGGCACATAGGTCTATGTCCATTGATTAAGGGTAATTAAAGATTGTATGAATAACGTCAATAATAAAGTGCAGTAGTTAAGTACAGTTCGATTCAAACTTTATGGCGGCTCTGAAAGCACCCCGCTGTCGCATTAATAAGTTATTAGAATACTTTCTAACATCTAAATGAATGAATACTTATTTGAAAGATGTTTCTAAAATATAACGTTTTGTGAAATAAGTAAATTCGGTAGAGAAATAGACAAGTTAGACACTTTAGAAGTTATTCTTCCTTGTCACGAAAAACGTCGTTTGTACTAGATGGCGCAAATTCACAATGGTTTGACTTGCGAGTGGCGTCACACGCAATTAGTACTGTCTCTGTTTAATATTATGTTATGCTTGAAAACACACACGACTACTTAATTTAATGAGATTAAAAAAATATGACTGCGACTTATCTTTATTTTAAGCATTCATTAAAATCTCCCTTCCAACAGGATTATTCCCAATGCGGTACTTAAAAACCAAAAAAAATATCCTATAACGCGCAGCAACTCATCACATGTCCCGAGCCGCCATTAAGTTTGATTCCTTCTGTACTGTAGAAGTATAAAGTGCAGTAGGTATTGTGGAAGTACTTACCTAACAGTATCTCATTCTGTCTCATTAGCGGAATGTTTACCCAGTTTGCCGCCGCCACGGCCACGAATGGGACGAATCGCTGAAGAAAACAAATAATATAATGTTTAACTTTTTGACCGCCAGAGCGTAAACGCATCGGCGTCCCTCCCACGCCGAACACAAATTCAGCGCAAATATCTAAACAAAAGAATTCCAACATCTTATTGAACACCAACTAATAATTGCTTTTCGTTCCAAATTTCTTAGATAAAATATTACTCGTAACGTAATCACATAAAACTTGATTTAGTATATTAGTTTTGTACTTAAAAATGTGTTTTGCTTGTCGGCTATAGCCGACGGTGGCGTGTTGGGCACTTTTTTGTTTGTCGGCTATAGCCGACCGTGGCGCTCAAAAGGTTAAATAGACGGTTATATGTATTCATATAATATTGTTTTTTTTTTTTATTATTACGTTTTTTTCATATATCTGACTATGTAGGTCAATTCGTTGTTTTTTTTATACACATTTCTATAATTATCAGTATCATAGTGTGCTAGCTAACAAGTTATAAATTTTGTGTCATGTATTAATTACTTAGCATACTTTTATATAGATTCAAGTTCTTAAAACGTAACAGACAGATGTGTTGCTGGGGAGTTTGTTGGCCACTTCTTCTCCACAGCTAAAACACTAGGAAGTGGTGATGGGCGGGCGTTTTGGGGGACTGTCTTTTGTAAAACTTGACGTTCAAAAAGTGCTGGATCTCAGCCTAATTTGAATAAACGACTTTTGATTTTGATTTTGATTGAGACAATTTTGAGGGTTAAATAAACAAGAAGCATAAACTGAAGTTTTCGTACCTTGAAAAAAGTCAAATTCAAGTATCAATCTAATCTTAGCGACAACCAATACAAATTGCCAAAAATGTAGGTACATAAATGAATGTACCTACATTTTAGGGTTCCGTTCCTGAAGGGTAACCAACGGAACCCATATTAACATAGCCTCCGATGTTCGTCCGTCCGTCCGTTTGTCTGTCAGCGGGCTGTATCTCAAGAACAACGGTTCTTGAAATAGCACAGAAGCGTCAATGTCATGTATTTTAAACGTAAAAGTTTCGAATATGCAACACTAGATGGCAGCAGTCTACTTCGGGAAAGTTCCCCTAAAAGGAGCGTGCGGGAGATGTAGGCGGCAGCACAGAAGTGTCAATGTCATGTATTTTAAACGAAAAAGTTTCGAATATGCAACACTACATGGCACAGTCTACTTCGTGCACGTTCCCTATAAACGCTCATAACTCGTCATAAATACAGTAACATAGATTATTTAGCGAACTTTGAAACATCCCGACATGAAAATAACAAGGGATTCAGAAGATAATCTACTTGATAAGAGACATACATCACTACTACTACAAATATTGAGGTATAATCCTATCTTATCAATGCTTATAATGTCTATTAAGCCCTTATAAAGATTATCGGATAACACTTATCGAAATATCTTCACATTTATTACCGTAACTATTACGAAATGTTAAAAGATAACTGAAAATAAAAAAAAAACCGACCAAGTACGAGTCAGACTCTTACCCTCGATTCTGTACCAAAAAAAAAATGTCTGACCAAAAAAAAACACGTTTCTTGTATGCGAGCCTTCTTTCATTTTTCCCTTTCGTTTTTTTCGTAGCGGCAACAGATACACACTCTGTGAAAATTTCAACTGTCTACCTATTACGGTTCTTGAGATACAGCCTTCTGACAGACAGACGGACGGACGGACGGACAGCAGAGGTTTAGTAATAGGGTTCCATTGGTTACCTTTCAGGTACGGAACCCTAATGAAAAGGGACTTTGGATATGTAAAATGCATCGAGACAATTGGGCCAGAGTCGTTATCTAGTGGGAGCCAGAGGACGGGCGCCGTCTCATATAGGCCTTCACGACGCCGCGACGGATTAGTCGCAAAAGGCAACACACCTAGAAGAGTGGAAGTTTATGGGAGACTTTTGCCCAGCATTGGGACAATACGAATTATTTTAATTAAGATGTGAAGACAATCCTAAATTATAGGACAAAGTCAACACGTGTTATTAATTATTGATAGTTTGATAGTAGATACGTTTTGATTATAAATAGCAGATCATACATTGTATGTCATTACGCATTTGTAATGGGATCAGCTAGATGTGCATGCCACCGGATTATTGCCACAGTAAGTTAATAATAAATCGCATAAGATTGTAGACAATTTTTTGCTTCTCGGTAAAACACGGATATCTTGTAAACTATCGCAAGCCAATCAGTTTGTTTGATCGTTTTAGAAAGCGGGTAAATAAGACGAACCTGAACTATAACTTCGTAAACTGCATTCACAATTTTAACTGCAATACCTATATGGCTATGTGGTTATAGAATAATGACTTTAATGCCCACTCATAAGGTAAACTTTCCGTTAGCTAACTTTCCCTTTAAGTGGGGTCTTTTTTTTTAAGGATGGGAAATCATCAAATGACTCCTCCCGCTCTGGGTCAGCAGAAGCAGAAGGGAGTGTCAGACTCTTACTGACTAAAACCCATCCGTGTTCCTCCTAATGCCCTTTGTGTTCCAGGGCAGCGGTGACTCTTTCGAACAGAATCCGCAACCCCGGCAGGCACTTGCCCTAGCGGGCCCCGTCTTTTATGCTGACAGCTCTTTGAGGCGCGCGTGGCACACAGCGCGCCGTGGACCCGGGCCAGGGGGCCTACTCTCTAACGAAATCCGTAGTTTCGGGCTTAGTTGCGGGCGGGCGTATTCTACTCCGTATCACCTACGACTTACGATTAGTCCCAAACCCGAACTGAGAATGAATGACAACACGATTTCACAGTAACTGTCAAATCGTGGTATCATTAGTTCTCAGTGGTTAGGTGATACGAAGTAGAAAATTCCCGCCCGAAACTAAGCCCGAAACTACGGATTTCGTTAGAGTACCCCCCCTGGTTCTGATCGGACGGCGAGCCACCCAATGCTCGCCGTCTGCAGGCCCGCGCCTACGGTGTCCAAGAGGGGACTCTAGTCCCGAGGAATTTGAAAAATAGGTATTTGAAGAAACTATTGCCGATGCCGTTGCGCTGCGCCCTATCTAGTAATGTGCAAAAGCGACAACTGCACCTGCAGGCTGATTTTACCTATAAAAACCTTGACCAAAAGACGTTTTGTATTCTGCTGTTTTCATCTCCAAAACTGGACTGATCTATAAAAATTATATATCAAAACTAGCTGACCCGCGCAACTTCGTCTGCGTCACAATTTTCATTTCTGCTCCGCTCCTATTGGACTTAGCGTGATGATATATAGCCTATAGCCTTCCTCGATAAATGGACTATCTCTAAGCGCGTTCAAGCAAAAAAACAAACTCTTCAGCTTTATATATTAGTATAGATAGATTTAGAGGAAGACTAAGATGCTTCTATTATTTTCTATTTTGTTAAAAACTTATCAAATTTGTTTGACAGTCGTCTGAACATGGCGGTAAAAACGGGCTGTTTTTTCGGGTTTTTGGATTGTCATAATTCTTTAAGTAGTTATGTTTTGGAAAAAAGAAAATGACGTCTCAATCATTGCTCTAGCAGCATTATCCACGAAGAAAAAAGCGGAATGCGTTTGTATGGAGAAAGGCCTAAGAATTACAGAATCCCTCTTAACTTCTCGTTATTTCAAAAGTCGATATTTGTTTGATTGGAAATACTTCAAAGGGATCTAAATAGACACAAAGCAGTGCACATAATACATGTTCAACTTACAGCAAGGATGGGGTTCTTCGCGCGCTTCTGCACACTGAACTTGAAGACCAGCGCCGTGGCCATAGCAGCCGACGTGGCCGACACATAGGCGACCCCCATCTGAGTGGTGGTGAGGGGAGAGTTGGCGTTCCGGTTCGTGTAGTTGACCAGCGCGTTGAACGACTGGTTCACCCATTGCCAGAAAACTACTGCTACTGGAGTTCTGAAAGTAAAACAGTTTTGAGTAAAACGGACTTCATTTAGGAGAAGAGAAGGAAATCAAATTGTATGTTTCTTAACAGCTTTTACAAAATGCATCTGAATTTATTATAAAGGTACAATGTTTTTTTAACAAAACATTAGTTCTGTCTGTTTGCTCCAACAAATCTTCGTAACGGCTCGACCGATTTTGATGAGACTTTCAATGACAGATGGCCGTTCTATCTATCTAAATATTGTAGCTTGGTTTCCGCACATAGTCCTGATGTTGGACCGTTGTGCGTGAGCCATAGCGGCCTTCATTCCAACCAGCCAAAACAGAAAAAGATCAGTCTTCCTAACGTGTTCAGGATATCTGTGAGCGAAATGAGAGATGGCCGTTGTTATAAAGAGTAATTTAGGCTACGTTTATTTCATAAAAAGAACTTAGGTTGCGGTGCTCGATTACCTAGAAAAACTTTTTCGCAACCTAAAAACTTGTGAACGAGTGTGTGTGAAGTACTTACTGCTATAGGGACCGTGCACAGCGTTGGCTGTGACATCTAGTGTCACATATTCGAAACTTTAAGGTTCAGAATACTTGACATTGACGCTTCTGTGCTGCCACCTGTGGTTCCTGCATGCTCAGTTTAGGGGAACGTGCGCGAAGAAGACTGTGACATCTAGCGTAGCTATTTCGAATTTTGGCTGGACTGTAGAGACCGGTAGCTCGCCGAGAGGCGTAAAAGGGGTCATAGGTGGCACGGTTTCGGTCCCTGATTATAACGTTATCACTCTTATTAAAAGGTAATGGACATTTTTCGAGAAATTACAAAAAATTGTTTCTAACCTAAAATCGGACAAAAAGGAAAAACGAAACGTAAATTTGGGCGATTGACAACCAGTATATTGTCTATGGTAGAAAATATCGCGGAAAATCGGTGAAAACGTTAAAAAAGCCATTTTGCGTCATGCATGTGTCACTGTCATTAGTTTAACTGATTTTTTTTTAACTCTATTCACTTTTTATGGTTAAAATAGGTCGAATCTGGGGGGCTACTCTCTATACCCGATGACCGTAGTTTCGGGCTTAGTTGCGTATCACCTAACCACTGAGAACTAATGATAACATGATTTGACAGTTACTGTGAAATCGTGTTGTCATTCATTCTTAGTTCGGGTTCGGGACTAATCGTAAGTCTGTAGGTGATATGGAGTAGAATACGTCCCGCCCGCAACCCGCAACTAAGCCCGAAACTACGGACTTCGGGCTTAGAGAGTAGCCCCCGTGTCCCAAAACCGAATCAGGGCACCCCCGACTCCACGTAGTCTTTTGGCTGTTACCCCTAGAGTGTTTATAAAATCCGGAGGCGCGGAGGGAGAGCAGCCCCCGCCCGCTGTAACAAAGTGTAAGCTGCGGAGGAGAGCATAGGTGCCTATCCTTTGTTACGCAAGGGCGAAGGGGCTGTACTTCCCGCAGCGCCGGAGACGTTCCAGAAACGATTTTGTTGTGACAAAAAGTTTTGAGGTTAGGTTACAATAACTCGTTTTTCCCAAGAATGGTGCATTTCCTTTTTATAGGAGTGGTACCGGGAGGGAGAGCGGACCCCCCCCTCTACCCTCCTCCCCTTTCAACCCCCTATTTGGGCTACTGGTTACTAAATTTTTACCCCGAATGTTATACTTGAAACATACTTGACAGTGACATTTCTGTGCTGCCACCTACAGTTTCTGCACGCTCCCTATTCGAAGTTAGGTAAATACGATAACTCCGCCAACCTCACGTCAGCAAATCTACATTTTATAATATTCTCTAGCTATTTAGGAATAACCTTCGCTGCATAAAGATCTCTGAGCGAGTAAACATAAAGGGAAATGATCTTTTACATGACAATGCTCTGTTTGTCAGCAACACATGCTATTGAGGATAAAATAATGTGTTGTTGTTTCAGTTAGTGAGTAAGAACATATTTTATTTTAAAACGTTGTTTTTTTGTCCATTGTTTACGTGCTGTGGGTAAGGTGACAGGTATAATTTCATGGCACATTTTTTTAGGAAAATGGCTGAAGTAAGCAGTTACATCTTGTAAAAGACACACCTCATTCAAAAGTACTACACAATACATCATCTGCCTAGCCTTTTCCCATCTATATTGGGGTCGGCTTCCAGACACACCAGATTCAGCTGAATACCAGTATTTTACGTGGAGCGGCTGCCTACTAGACCTCCACAACCCATTAACTGGGTAACACGGTACTCCTTGGCAAGACTGGTGTCAGATTTTCTGGTTTCTGACTATCTGTAACGACTGCGAAAGATCTACAAATGACAGCCGGGATTAACGGCTTAACGTGCTTTCCGAGGTACGGAGGAATCTCGGTATGTGTCGAACCCATCCACAGACCGACTTCGGCAAACGTTGCTTAACCTTGAAGATCGACCCATGTGGCTGTTATACTTAAGCCACGAGCTCCCCTTTCAGAAATGCTACTAAGTACTCAGTATCTATACTAATATGTGTATAAAGCTGAAGAGTTTGTTTGTTTGTTTGTTTGTTTGCTTGAACGCGCTAATCTCAGGAACTACTGGTCCGATTTGAAAAATTCTTTCAGTGTTAGATAGCCCATTTATCGAGGAAGGCTATAGGCTATATATCATCACGCTAAGACCAATAGGAGCGGAGCATTAATGAAAATTGTGACGCAGACGAAGTTGCGCGGGTCAGCTAGTATACATATAAAGCTGAAGAGTTTGATTGTTTGCTTGAACGCACTAATCTCAGGAACTACTGGTCCGATTTGAAAAATTCTTTCAGTGTTAGATAGCCCATTTATCGAGGAAGGCTATAGACTATATATCATCACGCTAAGAGCAATAGGAATGGAGCAGACGAAGTTGCGCGGGTCTACTAGTTATATTATAAAAAGAGTTATGGAGCTCAAATAGAGTTGGGCAGGAGAAATGACAAGCAAGGCGCGGTGATGACAGTTGGAGTAAGGCAGTGGTTGAGTGGCGACCAAGGTCAGAATGAAGGAATTTTGTGGTCCAGCAGCGAGATGGACAGACCACATTGTCACAGTATAGATATTTGTATGAAGTAAGAATACTGTTAGATCTATACTGTGACATTGTTGCCATCGCGGATAGATTGACGCAGGAAAAGAGAGGAGTATTCTGGCTGTGTATGGCGTCTATGACGATGATAATGGCTCTATACTTGAATTATTATTAATTTGAGATTATTTCAATCCATCGCCACCAAGTCTAGTATCAACCGGTCGATCGCGGCTAGTATTCCAGTCGATCGCGGCAAGGATAAAAATATAAGACTGCGCAACTATATAAATAGTTTAAGTTAATAAAATTAGAAAAATATATAGATAATATAGTACGATAAATAAATAGGTAGGAATTACAAACAATTACAAAAATAGCACCGCTAACTTCAAACTGATTACTGCAGGACCTTCATTCAAAATTTAAAAAAGATGTGAAACAGGGCAATTGAGTCTCTCCCAAATTATTTACGAGCACACTTGAGGAGATATTTAAAACACTGGCAGCCTCATAGAAGACCTAAGGTATTGACATTGGCAACAGGAGGCTTAGAAACCTCCGACTTGCCGACGACATTGTCCTTTTCGCACCCACATCTCTAGAACTCCAGACCATGCTCCAAGAGTTGAGCACAGCTAGCTTCAAGGTGGGACTTGCGATGAATCGGTCTAAACCCCAGCTAATGACCAACAGCACAAATCGTAAGGTCGAGGTAGATGAGCAAGAAACACATTATGTCGATGTGTACATCTACTTCGGCCAGTTAGTTTCTTTCGTAAACAAACAAAAAAAGGAAATTGATCGCCGGAACGAAAACGCCTGGAAAAGCTACCTACTAGTCCACGAAGACGCTAATGAAGGGTGATCTGCCGATATCCCTAAAACGCAAACTCATCTTTTGTATTCTACCCATCCTAACCCTACTGCGCTGACCTGGTATCTCAACGAGTCGCAAAAGTTCGGCCTTGAAGTTTGGCAAAGAGCGATAGAACGCAGCATTCTGGGCGTAAAAAGAAAGGACAGTATTCGAAAGACCACGCTGCGTTCCAAAACGGGAATAATGGACGTTTGCAAGATAAGAAGGCTAAAATGGGATTGGACGGATCACGTAAGCCGAATGCACTGTGACCACACAGTCACAGTCAAAAGTCTCCACCCAAAGGTTGGCCGAAAACGGCCGGCACCGCCGAGGCCGGTCCAAAAAGTGGCGAGATGACCTGGATGCGTACTGTGAGGGCTGGTACGAGGTGGCGCTAGAGAAGAATTCTTGGAAGGACTTGGACTCTTAACCAGCAGTGAGACAATGCGGGCTAATTAAGAAAAAAAAGGTTAATAAATTACATACTGAATTATTCTGTTTCATTTAAAATTTTATGTAGGATGTAAATCTTGGCCGATCGCACAAGGTTTCAGCAGTAAAAAGTAGATCTTGTGTCTAATCAAGTTGGCCACCCCTGGACTATAGCGTTTGGTTTTTAAAGTGACTATATCTATTGAAAAGGCGTTTAAAAAAGTATGGGTTCCCAATTGCACTTTTTTTTAACGCTCAGTCTTATAACTTTTTTACCCAGCACGGACATGACGAAGCGTAGCTATACGCGGTTTTATAACCACCCGCAATGCGCTGCTTTTCGTCAGATCTACGTCCGCCCCAAGTCATTAAGAGTTCCAATAACAAGTCGTGAGGTAATATCGCAATAATCATCCATTTTTGGGAAAGCTGTATTGGTCATGCTGATAGTAAAATGTGACTGCATACCTAATTGGGTCACTACTATCGACCTAATCCTATCCTATTCTATTTCCTACTGACAGGGAACGTGCCGGAACTGTAGGGCAGCACAGATGTGTAATTGTCAAGTATATTTTATTTACTAACTGTAGGGCAGCACAGATGTGTAATTGTCAAGTATATTTTATTTACTAACTGTAGGGCAGCACAGATGTGTAATTGTCAAGTATATTTTATTTACTAACTGTAGGGCAGCACAGATGTGTAATTGTCAAGTATATTTTATTTACTAACTGTAGGGCAGCACAGATGTGTAATTGTCAAGTATAATTTATTTACTAACTGTAGGGCAGCACAGATGTGTAATTGTCAAGTATATTTTATTTAGTAACTTTTGCCCGCGACTTCGTACGCGCATATCCCGTAGGGCACTGGCGGTCCGAGGCAACATGTTGGCTCGTAGATTCTCGCGTTGTGCGGACCAAGTCAAAATCACCTTGTTCAAGGCATTTTGTCAAGGTCTGTGGGTCAGCTACACCAAAAGGTCGTTAGATGTCTTACGCGTACAGTACAATAATGTTTTTAGGATGTTGTTGAAACTGCCCCGTTTCTGTAGCGCATCGGAGATGTTTGCTCAGAACCGAACTGATGGCTTTCAGGCAGTAGTTCGAAAAAAAGTCGCATCACTGATGCGTAGAACGCGGGACAGTGACAATAGCATCCTGAAAACAGTTGTGGAGAGTCCTTACTCACCTTTTCTGAGGCACTATGTGGGGAGAATGGTCAGGTAGCTATTCCTCACTTTATCGTTCTCTGCACATCCTGCCTTAGACACCTACTTTGTGGTTTGTTTTTTGTCCTTGTTTGTTTACTACTAACACTAGTTATAAGATATATATATTTTACTAACAAAATGGGCTATATTGTTGTCCGAAAATGGTAAATAAATTAATTAATTAATAATAATAGGCTATACATATATCATCACGCTAAGATCAATAGGAACGGAGCAGACGAAGTTGCGCGGGTCAGCTAGTGTGGTATACACAGAAAAGGTGTTAATAAAAATGAAACGAAAATTGTGTGTAAAGTCGCACATTGTTGACGAAATTCCTTGGCACTTAGCAACCAGCCATAAAAGCCAATATTCGGATTATACTGTACATACGTTATTCGAGTTTTGACCTATATTGGCCGTTTGCCAATGCAACTGCATTTTAAGTCCTTCAAATTAATGGAGCCTTAAAATAAACAAGTTTGTAAACATATTTCAGTTTTATTTAATTAAAAGGAGACGCTTTTGTGCAGCAGTGGATCAGAAGGCACAGTCAACAAAGCTATTTGGAATGCAGGCAGCTAACTTGCAACTACTTTTAAACAATGATGTGAGTGTGTTGAGTAGACGATTATTGTATACCACACTCGTAAGTAGGTATGTCAAAAGCTTACAAAAATGCACACATTAGAATTAAATATTGGCAGTGCAGTGAAACAATTAATATTTTGCCTGAATTAATATTGTTGACTGTACATGCTAGAATTTACTTTAATTATGTCCAGGAAATCTAAGGTTTACAAAATAATTTCTGATTGCTAGACTGAGATATGCACGTATAAGCCGGTGGTCCGGCCGCCAAATGGTGGTCGTCAAATAAACCAAGTCAGAGGCCCTTGGGGCGGTTTAGAAACTCTGGCACTAGGGTGTGTGGGGTCATTAAACCTCACTGCCCACACGATAAGAAGAAGAAAAAGACAGATACCTTTCTTGTATCTGATAAAATTCGTTGTAATTGTTTTGATAATTTAAGCACAAACTATCTCACTTGTTTAAGCACTAAGAAAACCAGAATTTCATTGCCACATTTTAGGTAACTTATAAGAAGTTTCTGGGTGCACAGCAAAAGAAGACAAGGATTTGAAGGGAGGCTTGTGCCCATTGGTGGGACAATATAGGCTTAACCGCCAGCTGCGGCTTAGGCCTTTTGACCGCCAGAGCATAAACGCATTGGCCTCCCTCCCACGCCAAGCTACAAATTCAATGCAAATCCTTGTAAAACAAAATAGGAATTCCAACATCTTATTGATAACCAATTAATCATTGCTTTTCATTCCATTTAAATAAAATATTACTTGTCACGTAATCACAGAAAACTTGATTTAGTGTATTTATTTTGTACTAGTGGACGTCACGCGGTTTTACCCGCGTAGTTCCCGTGCCCGTGGGAGTACGGGGATAAAATATAGCCTATGTTACTCCCTGATAATGTAGCTATCCATAGCTGAAAGAATTTTTCAAATCGGTCCAGTAGTTTCGGAGCCTATTCATTTGAAACAAACAAATCTTTCCTCTTTATAATATTAGTGTAGATTTAATAATGTCATTTGCTTGTCGGCTGTAGCCGACAGTGGCGTGTTGGGAATTTTTTCATTTGTCAGCTATAGCCGACCGTGGCGTTCAAATGGTTAATAAAAAAAAACCATAAGAAGTTACAATAAAGAGTCTTTTTCCTAAGCACACTTTGTTTACCACTGCTGGGCAAAAGCATCCCCTTTATTCAACACAGAATATACACAAAACATGACTCATAGATAACAAGTTACTTTGCACCTTCAAAACCTGGCTTTTTGACTGATCTTTAGCTCCTAATTTAATTGTTGTGTGGTGTACAATAGAAATCTATTCTATCTGGCCAGCAATTAGGATTATTTGTACTAGCTCAAAGTAAGTTACCTAAAAAATGATAAACAACATACCTATACCACTGCAACATAGCTCCAGTAATAAGACAACCTCCAGGCATCTGGAAGGACATTCTGCCAAACACATTCTGCAGTTCCCCACTGTCAGGATGGAAGGCTGACTCATACAGCTGCTTGGCTCTTACCAGTTGCTCATATTTCGTGCCGGCTGGCTCTTGGCCTATTCTAGAGGAAAGAAAGGAAAAATGTTACAAGATATTTAGCACTTTTTTTTTTTAAATAATCCTTAGTAAGGGGCATTAACTATAACAAGTAGTTTTAGTTCATTCTGGTGAAGTGTTTTGATTTATCTGAAAAGTAAATCAAATATAGGTACAAACGGTTTATTCATGAGGTTTTTGCAGGCAACTCCTGGCCTGTTGCAAGTTGGTAAACTTTTTGTTGCTGCTAAATTAATAGTCAAAGACTATTTTATCAATAAGGAGACCATAAGATTCATCAGAACATAGTCCCTTAGACAATTTTGTTATTAGGATCGAGAGGACTTTTCCATTAGAATCCAGATTCTGGATGACTTCCTGTTTAGCAGCAATATGCTTAGCTCCTATTCCATGCAACCTAAATATTAATGGAATGTTATAATAATACTTTGTTTTACTTACTTATACTTCAAATAAAGGTCCTTAGCAGCGTGTAGCTCAGTTTCTGAAGCCAATGACAGGAGAGGATTCGAGATGAATGCAAAATGTTTGAATCTACCCAAAAATGTGCTTTGATCCCAGAGGGGCTGGGTAATGTCTAATCTCTCCGTTGCCATGACCTGTTGGGATAAAATATTGAATAATTAAATGATCCAAGGCACACACCACAAACACATTTCCTGAAAACACTTTTGTTCTCTTCATCAATTTTAATAAAAAAAAAACAATAATTTACACAATAGTTATGTGCATAACTAAAGATAAAAAATTAGTAGTTGTAAGTAGTCCGTTTGGATGAGGTGGACACAATTATACTACAACTTTGTATGCTGTCTCAACAAAGAAATAATAATTTAGTTTAATATTTTCTCTAGCCTATACAATTTATTTTAAGCCCTCAAGGACTTTTGCAAAGAATGTCAAGAATCTCATTACCTGCCTAATTTTCTGCCGAGGTAAATATTAACTCCAACATCTATTGCTCCACGTATTTATAAAATACGAACAAAAATATTAAAATAGCAGTCAGTCAACTTGACATCAACAAAATTACATTCCATGGCCTTGAATATACGTTAGACAAATAAAACCATGGCAAAAACTGCCGTTTTGCAAACAAGAATTGAAAAGCAGAATAATTTCGAATAGATTATGTAAGGAAGCGTTTAAAAAATAATAACTACAATATTTAGATACGTTTTCAGCGAAAGGAATGTGTACTTTACTTACTGTAGTACGTTTTAATTTCCTGAAGAGCGAATTATAATTTCAAGTTAGAGCTATTGATACAAAATAATACATAAAATGTACACGTTCAGCGAACTCGATAAAACAACTGGAAAATTATCTCGTTCGGTTCGCGAACGCAAACTGCCGAAGCGCGTTTTATCAAATGTCACTTGACTCATTGTCTGTCAAGTGTCAATTTTTCTAAGTCAGTGGTCAATTCTGTCAAATGACAAAAAAAAAGGAAATCAGAATTCACACAAGGACAAAAACCTGTACTACATACATAAAAAAAGAAACTCGTCGACAACATGACCTTCCTCCTTTTTTGAGATCCAATGAAAGTAACCGAATTTACTTTTATCTTATCCAGTTCATTGGACTAGGTACTGCGATGCAGGTAGTTATGGGCCCACGGGCGGCTTCAAATATAATATACCAATGATATTACAAAGTAAACAGGCAAGGTCCGAAAACAAAAAACTGGCCAAGTGCGAGTCGGACTCGCGTGTAAAGGGTTCCGAACGAATTCAATTTTTTCAACATGTTATTTTAACACTACAGACTTCTAATAGGTTTTCCTGTAATCTTTAGGAAAAGATCTGTCTAGGTGCGGAGAATGGAGTCCCTACTCTACTCAGAGATAAGGGTGAATGGTCATTTTTCGTCTAATTTCTTGAATAACTTCAAAACCATTTATTTTAAAATTATGAAAAGAATATAATTAAAACCCTCACAGTAAGCCCTTTCATTTGATATGTCACACCGCACACGATATTGATTAAAAAACTTTTTTTTTAATTTTCTAGTTTGACCCCCAAAAGTGACCCCATACTAAAAATTTAATAATTTACGTAACGCGTCCGTGTTTGGGTCATAGAAGTCCATATGTGTACCAAATTTCAACAGAATCGGTCCAGTGGATCCGGAGAAAACTGGCTGTGACAGACGGACAGACAGACAGACAGACAGACACCCGAGTGATCCTATAAGGGTTCCTTTTTTTTCGGAACCCTAAAAATAATAAGAAGGCACCAAAAATCCTTGCCAAAGCCTTTCCAGTACACAAATATTTCGTGAAGGTTTCATTTGTTCAGCATTCTATATCTATGCTGTTCATGATTCTGTTTCACTATTCAACTTATTTTGCCTTGTCTATGGTTTTTTAACAAAATATGGCGGCTGTCGTAGCAACAGCCGATATGACGATTCAAAAGAATTCTCAAATTTTAGTTAACGTAGAAGAAGCCCTAGCCGATTTAATTGTTGTATCGTATTGCACTGACGATAAAAAGTTCCAAGGTGTGCTTCTGGACTCCAACAAAGGGTAGGTAAAGAGTCATGACCAAGTGTGTTTTTATCGATTTTTGGAAAAACTTGCTATTTACTTTAATTTGACTGTATTTTTGCAGTAATTTGCCTTTTGGAGTTTATAGCCTCAACCCAGCATTCTCCAAACAGGCTGTCTCTACAAATAAAAGCGATAAGTTGCATTCCGTTAGTCAAAGGTTCACGTATCAAGAACCCCAATATGAGGGCGAAAACTCACAAAGGTCGAAGAAGCCTGCTCCTAAGGGCAAACAGCAGCAAAAGATGACCGTCAGACTGAGACCTCGGAAGGTCTTATGTTCTAATTGCCAAGGGATTTGTAATGAGAACAATGAAAACGTAGACGTGTCTAAAAAACGCAAGTTAGAATCTGATGACAATACACCACACTTCTCTGAGTCATCAAGGCCAGAGAAAAAGTATTTGATGGGCAGCATGCTAATACCCAAGCTGTCCAGGCTGCACCCCAGCGAAATCTCAAGTGCTGTTAGGGGTGCAACTAAAAATTCCAATAAGGCTAGTGAAAAACAAATTAAAAATGAGAAATCTAGTAACGAGACTGTGACACAGGAAATGGCTTTTGTCAGTGTTTCTGATGACATTGATGGTGACAAGGAAGAAGACACAAAAGACGAAAATGATATTTCTTTTAGTTCAATGTTTTCAAGTGCTAAAACGCTTAAAATATGCTTTGGGGAAGGGGAGGGAACAGTAGTTAAGATACCACCACTTACAGGAGACTTTAATGAGGATTCAGGTGTTTCCTGTGACATGGGGAAGCCAACGAAACCAGATTCTAAAGCAGCTAAAAAGGCATTGAAAAAAGCGAAAAAGCAGGCTAAAAAAAGTAGCTCAGTAGAAAAAAGTCTGAATATGCAGTCACCAAAACATGTTGGTGCATTATCACCACATAACAATGCATCAAGTCCGTCACTAGACCCGTTAGAAAAGAAACACAAGCACAAGGTCAAGCACAAAAAGAAATACAAAAACCAAAAGAAGCGTGATGAAAACATGAGTAAATGTACAGAAAGTGAATCAGTGGACTATTTTAGTGATATTAAAGAGCACTGTATGAATCAGAAGCTTTCAATAAGCTTACGGAGACTAAGTAGTAATTCTCATGAGAAACCAAGTGAGAAAGATCATATAGAGAGTGGCTCTGAGGACTGGGAGAATGAAGTTGTGCCAGATTTCCCAGCGAATGGTACAGAAGGTGTTGGTGGTAGGTTATTATGGGTTTCGCCTGGGGATGTGGTCTGGGGCAAGGTGGTAGGGTTTCCATGGTGGCCAGGAAAGGTCCTCAGTGTCACTCCAACATCAAAGGCTCATGTGGCATGGTATGCATCAACCACATCATCACTCATGCCATGTGATAGCTTGAGTCCATTCTTAGAAGATTTTAAGGTGAGTTATCAGTGCTTTTTTCATATTTTCAGCTATTATGAGAGTGCAATTCTTAGATCATATCACTATCGAGTTGATATACTTAAAACAAATGAGTTTCTGGGGGTCTAGGTTTATCTAGCTTATCTTATAACCTTTGATTTGAATAAATATTGTAGTGTAGACATATCCACCTATTGCATAACAAATATTGGTTTTAATAATCATAATATAACAATGTTTTTTCAGTAAGTTTTCCTTATAGCCTGACTCAAAACATAATAAATAAAAATGTAACACACATAGGGCAATGAAACTGTAGTATTTCTCAGGATAATATATGATAAACAAGACAATATATTATTGTTAAAATCATACCTACCAATCAATACTCTACCTGCTCTTGCCCCATGTTAATGTGGGTCCATGCCATATAGTTTCTTATTCCATCCTCCCCTGCCTGCTGCAATCATTCATCTCCTTTCATATCAATCATCACACAAGCCGTCCATTTTCCTTTGGTCTGCCTCCCACTTCACCTAATAATTATTTTCATTCCTCTTCCCAACAATAAACTGGACAATTTGCATTTTTCAGTTACGCTTCCTGAAGAAAAAAAGGGGACCATACAAAGAGGCTGTGAAACAAGCAACGATTGAAGCTAAAAGGAACGAATCTCAAGTAAGCGATCCACTTGCCAGCCCTACGCACAACCTGGCAACAGTGTCACCCCGCCCCATTGATGTGTTCTCGTAGACTTAAGGTGCATCCGAATTTATTCAAAGTCATGTGATATTTAATAATTACCTACTTGATTCGTCTGCACAATTGTTTTAATAAGGTGTTGAGTTGTTGCACTGTAAATCTGGGTAAATCTTTCTCTATTCAATATACAGTGCAAAAACTATTTAAATAAATGTAAACCAACAAACTAATTATATGATTTGACGACCATGTTTCATGTTTATCGTGATGTCACATTGAAATGTCGACGTGACTCCGAATTTACTGCTAATACGTCACCTGATACAAACATTAAAAAAAAACTTAATGGACTGCAAAGATAACATTCTCTAAATAGTTTAGCTTTCAATGTAAAGAGTTTAAAAATAAATATTTTGCTGGGTATTTCAAACTTTTTTGAGGTTGACTACCCATCTGTTGTTAGGTATTTTTATTCTTATGGTACAAAAGTGAACCAATACAATAAAACCAGCAATTATTTTTTGTCTTCAGGTAGTAATTAAAATACTTTATATAATGACTGTGGTAATTAAGTCTAATAAGCTTGGACTAATTACTTCTCAGTGAAAAACTGGTTTGTGGTTGATATGTAGACAAATATAACTTTTTAATAAGAAATGTGTGGTCTCCTTTTATGTTTATTTTACTTATTACGTTTTTGTGTATGTATGTGCAGTAAATACGAGTATGTATTTTCGATCCACGCTTGTTACACTGTAGTAATACTGGTGCATTGTTTATAAAATTGGAAATTACTTTTTTTAAGAAGCCAAAACTTAAAAATAGAGCCTAATATAATATAAACTCAATTCTTATAAGGAACATACTTTTTTGCTATTTAACTTATACATTCAGTGTTCAATAGTTACATAATTGGATTTTGAGACCAAATGGTATAAAAAATCATGTTATAATAGTGTTAGACCTGGTAAATAAGGTGGCAAAGTTATTATGTGTTCATTACTTAAAATGGTCCAAATAAAGGGACTTCTCAATCTTTAATTATTCAGGGGTTGCGGCAATTTAAATATTGGGGAATGGTGCCATAGACAAAATAGTAATAGTGTTGTGAATTTGCTCACCAAAGGATTTTCAAATATTTGACCTATTTCAACTTTGTTGCTATTAAAAAAAACATTGTCTAAACTCAGCATAGAAAATTATATAATATGTAGTTTTATTATAGTTTTTTGTTTTAAATTTTTTATGTTTCCTGTTTATATTGATAAAAGAATTAGGTACTTATGGCAATTCATGTATTATGTTACAAACTTACGGCCATTCCTTTTATTATCTATCTCTTGGTTTTGGATTATCATTGTATCATTTAGTTGTATATTCTTTTACGCTAGGAAACTTACTGTAAACATTATTTTTATAGTTTGATTTTAAAACCAAGAGAAAGACTTTGTTATTTACTTTATAGGCGGTATTTTTAATTCTTATGGAAAGATAATGTGGACTAATAACTATTATACACTGACATTCAAAGAAACTACATCTAAGTACAGGGTAGCTTTCAAACAATGAGCTTCCGTATTGTTTGCTGACTGTATTTTTGTGATGCAAGAAATTTTTACATGGGCATATTGCAGTAAAAAAAGACGCTCTGCTCGCATCGGCCGCCCTATATGATCCCTTCCGAATCTACAAGATTCGTCGACCGGGGCTCACTCACTTCACTCCTGATAACGCTGTTATCCTGTTCCGTACGGAATCATGCTTTTTCTGAAAACCTGACTGCCGTCCTTCCGTTTCGCCGCCGAAGCCCGCCCCAAAGTCCCCGTGATCGCGTCAATGTTCGTTCCTATCTTTGCTCGAGCCAGCCCGCGACGCAGAGCCTGTATTTTTAAATTTGTCCCAAAATAAAATCAATGTTCGATCCAGCCTTTCCCTAGCTGCCCTTCCCCCGGCGACGTCATAAGCCGAATTCCATTTCACACAGGAGTGCTCTTACAGTGTAGCCGCTTAGTTAGAAGTATTGACTGGAGACTTTAATTTTGGCCGCCACAGACAAGTCCGGTTAAACGGACGACATCTCCGAGAGGCCACTGAAAAATAATCATCAGTATGCTTTAATACGGGATTTTATATCCAGCAACAGAAATATAATAATAAAATAAAAAAATAGCCTTTTATTAAGAAAATACTTAACTCCATCTATCAATACTTAGTTCTTAATATTTAATTTTACACTTAATCTATTTATTCTGTTCTTCCATTTCCCTATTTGCCTTTTGGCAAAGTCCTCCTCAACTCTTTCCACCTTGTCTGGTCTTACGCTGACCTTGCCCATATATTTGTAGTGCCTACTGCCTTCTTAATCTCGTCTGCCCATCTTCTAAACACTGTTACTGCTCTACTCATTTGTCCTTTCTCCTAATAGTGACCTGCCCATCTCCATTTTAGTTATTTCACTTTGACTGTTATATCTTCAATTTTGGTTTTCTCTATAATTGTTCTGGGGGGCTACTCTCTAACGAAATCCGTAGTTTCGGGCTTAGTTGCGGGCGGGCATATTCTACTCCGTATCACCTAACCACTGAGAACTAATGATAACACGATTTGACAATTACTGTGAAATCGTGTTGTCATTCATTCTCAGTTCGGGTTCGGGACTAATCGTTAGTCTGTAGGTGATACGGAGTAGAATACGCCCGCCCGCAAATAAGCCCGAAACTACGGATTTCGTTAGAGAGTAGCCCCCCTGTTTCGGTTCCTGTCAGTTTCCCGTTTTCTTAGCATACTTCTTTCCATGGAGACTTGGCAGACTTCTAATTTTTTTCCAGCTGGATTGGGACAGATATATAGAATACTAGCTGACTCGGCAAACGTTGTTTTGCAAAATATTTATTTTATTTTTAGTTGGTAACCTATTCTCATACCTACTGAATATATAAACAAAATTTCATGGAAATCTGTCCAGCCGTTTCGAAGGAGTTCGGTAACAAACACCGTGACACGAGATTTTTAGTACACCAAAAATGGTTACAAAACTCATTTACATAAACTTAGTTTGAAAGTTACTTTGTATGCTACTATGCAATTTCTTTGAATGTCAGTGTAGCTGTTTAGCCTTTTTTTGTTATTCGTTGCGGTTTTTAGAAGAAGCTTACCTTAAGATATTATAAAAATTAACCCATTGGTTTTAAACATACTTATAATTATTTATTACCATTGTAAAAAGATAGTTGTGCAACAAGCTGTTCTAAAAGTTGTATATTTTTATATCTTCAAGCTTATCCAAGGCGAAGTAGTCAGAGGCACTTGTAAACAAAAGGAATTCTGCCAAAGATTAATGATCTTTGCCCAACTTGTGGTGATTAAAGGTAATTGTTCATACCTAATTATAATATAAAAGTGTAAATATTCAGAATAAAGCCGTATTTTATTAGTGTAGTCTGCTACAGTGTATCATCTTATCATTACAGGAAATGTATTTTTTAAATATAAACTCTTCACAAACTAGGTATGTCTTTTTTTCTAATAAGCCCTGCCTGTAGGCTTTAAATTTATTAAGGCCGCCTCAGGCAAGTCCGGTTAAGGAGCCGGCAAATTCCCTTTTTTTTAATCATAAAATTAGGTACTGCTTCCCGCCATTTCCATTTTGACTAGAATCCACCCCTCCCTTCTTTTTTAACGGGGGGAAATCCTCGGATGTCCTCCGCCCTAGGGCGGGCAGAGGGGTATGTCAGACTCTTACTGACTAAAACCACCCCGGTGTTCCATCTCTCACCAACGCCGGGGATCGTGGGAACTTATGCGACTTCCGTAATCCCCGGCTGACTAGAATCCACCCTGAGCCAGGGTATTACTAGATAAATGATCATCACACTTGCTCGTAAATTGGGGATACAATTGCAGTCGGTTGATGTGTGCTCCACTGTACCTAGGGTGGAAAAACAATATCGATTCGACAAAGATTCTATCTATCCACTCTGGCTCAGGGTGGAAAGAAAATTAAAATAACTAAGAATTTAAGAACTAGGCATGGGCAAAAAATATCGATATATCGAAATTCGATATTTATTTTAGAGTTTTGAATCCGTATCAATTTCGATTTTTTTAACGCAACTGGTTTCGTGTTAATGTTACTAGATACTAAAGTCGATATCTGATGACTACTGGTTTGGTTAAATTGTTTATAATTGTTTAGGCTCGAGCATTAATTAAAATACTATTTTCGTGTATTCTTTTTACGAAGTTTGAAGTTTGCTTTGGGAATATGTATGAATAACCATGCAAAAACTGACGATATATCGATGTTTCACTCGATAATTATCAATACCTACTGTTTAAAAATATCGATATATTTTTTTCACTTGCCCGTCCTTATTAAGAACAACACTGTTTAACAGTTACGGTCAAATCGTGTTGTCATTCATTCTTAAATCTTAGTTCGGATTCGGGACTAATCTTAACTCCGTAGGTGATACAAAGTAGATAACGCCCGCAACTAGCCCGAAACTACAGACTTCGGGCTTAAAGTAGGGGCGCCTGACCCAAGATTTTATGAGACTTGACAACGTTTCCTACGTTACCTTCCGAGATTAACCCATATTTTATGCTAATTTGACTGGATGTGTTTCTACGTAGGTAAGACTTTACTACTTTGTGGCATAAGGAACTTGCTCAAAATTACTACATACCAAACAGTAGCTCTGCAAAATACACCATGTACACAAGCGTATTTACTCTTAACCGAGAGAGCCTGCTATGGCCCAGGGCAGCAGACTGCGACGGGCATCTTTTTTTTTTACTAATTGTTAGACGCGTTTGACCATCATCTCACCTGATGTTAAGCGATGATGTGGTCGAAGATGGAGCACGCTTGCCTAGAAGTTATTTATCCACTCTTGACTTAAAGATTCCCAGGTTGTAGCTATCAGGAAACACAGACTCCAGCAAGGAATTCCACTCTTTAGCTGTACGCACTATGAATGCTCCCAAAGCGTTTTGTGCGTGTGGGTGGGATGTCCACCATGTACCGGTGGCGCATCGCCGTCCGTCTTGTGGTCCAATCATGGAACGGGCTTGGCGGAATTAAATTATGCGATTCCGACGCACACTCCCCAAAATGCAACCGGTAGAAAACCGACAGGCTAGCAACTCGCCGTCGATGCTCAAGACTTTGGAGCTTCGTCGCGACGACCCTATCATTGCCGATGATCCTTTTGGCTCATTTCTCAATTGACTCAAGGGCATCAAGCTGGTATCTGGCAGATCCATCCCAAAGATGAGAGCAGTACTCCATACACGATCAAACTTGCGCTTGATAGAGTTTGAGCAGCTGTTCCGGCGTGAAGTACCGTCCCACCTTTGCTAGGATCTATTAAAGGGATCTAGGATCTATTAGAGCTTTTGCCTCTATTAAAGGGCCAAAATGAAGGGTAGATGTTAATGTAACCCCAAGAAGCTCAAGTCGGTCAGTTATCGGCACGGTTGCACTCAGGAAAGATGGGGCTGGGTGGAATTGGCTCCTTTTGGCGGAAAATAGACACGGTTGGGGACTTGGGTCTTAGCAGCATTGAACTTGACCAGATTGGCATTACCCTATTCAGAGACAGCCTGTTACGACACGTTCAAGCGCTCAACCATAGCCTCCCGGAGAGACCGGATCTGCGACCCACCAGCTCGTGCGTCGGACACGTATCTCTCAGCCATAAGGCTGTCGTCTGCATACCCAAAGATACCGGGTTTAAGCAGATCATTAATATGCAGCAAGAACAGTGTTGCCGAAAGCACCGACCCCTGAGGAACCCCGGCATTAATATCCAGCAGTCCAGACGAGCAACCCTCTATGACGACTCGGATAGACCAATCCCTCATGAGATCTGTGATCCAATCACACAATCCGGCGGGCAGACCGAAGGAAGGAAGCTTACTAATAAGGCCATTGTGCCAGACCCTGTCGAAGGCCTTCGAGATGTCAAGGGAAACCGCTAATGCCTCCCCGTACTTCTCTGTGGCCTCACTCCAGATGTGAAAGGCATACGCTAGAAGATCCCCAGTTGACCGATTTCGGCGGAACCCGTATTGTCGGTCGCTAAGGATATCATTCGCTTCTAGGTTTGCTAGGAGCTTATGATTCAGCACGCGTTCCATACTTTTACAGAGTATGGACGTTACCGAGATGGGTCTATAATTCGACGGGTCAGCTTGACTACCCTTCTTGGGCACGGGCTGCACGTTAGCTTGCTTCCAAGCCTTCGGTACTTTTCCAGTCTCAAACCAAAGGCGAAACAGGCGTGTCAAGGTCGGAGACAACTCAGGCGCACAGTACAATTGCCGGAATCCCATCGGGGCCACTAGCCTTGTTCATGTCTAGGTTACGCAGTACCCTAAGAACGTCCTTTTGATGAATGCTTATGTTCAACATATTCGAATCGCATTCAACAGGAGAAGCAGGGGGCCTCGCGGCACCAGGATCCAGAAGTGACGATTCCGCAAACATAGAGGCGAACAAGTTTGCTTTCTCCTCAGCGGAGTGGGCCAGCGACTCATCGGGTCTCAGCAGTGGTGGTAGTGATCCGTCCCAAATATGAGAGCAGTACTCCACACACGATCGAACTTGCACTTGATTGAGTTTGAGCAGCTGTTCCGGCGTGAAGTACCGTCTCACATTTGCTAGGATCCCCAACTTCTTTGCAGCCACTTGAGCTTCTGCCTGTATAAAAGGGCCAAAATTAATTAATGTAACCCCAAGAAGCTCAAGTTAGTTGGTTACTCGGCATGGAGCTGGGTGGAATTGGCTCCTTTTGGCGGAAAATATACACGCTTGGGTCTTAGCAGCATTGAACTCGACCAGATTGGCCTCGCCCTATTCAGATACAGCCTGTAAAGGCACGTTCAAGTGGGGCCGCAAAAGTTCGATTCTAAAAGACAGAGAAGAGAAAAGCAAGTAGGCTGCCAAGGGTAACATGCGAAGAATGATCGCATGCCATCTCAATCTGCTGACCTGTATCGCCATACCCGCCGGGTGCCTCTAGGGCTAGGATCAGGCGGGGAGTAGACGGACACAGACTTCACCAGACAGAGGTCGGAACTACCCAATGGAGAAGAAATCGACACCGAGTAGCGGTCTGGATCTGTTGTCAGCAGGAGGTCCAAGCAATCGGCTGTGTGCGAATCAACATCCAGCACCCTCGTGGCCCCTGGATCAGCTGAGATTTAACGCAAGCGCTAGCTTCCGCGCCTCTCGTTCAGCATGGTCTGTATGCTGGTAAGGGAAAAGCCACTCCTGATGATGGGCGTTGAAGTCTCCCAGCAACACCAATTGGGCAGAAGGGTACCGCTGCTGAGCTGCATCCGCCGCCTCACTGAGGTGCTGTATGAGCCCAGTTGTCTCCGAATCAGCGCTGTGCGATCGGTAGACACAGGTGTTGATAATTTTATCCAGGCCGGTGTCCACTAAAGCCCACAGCGTTGAGAACCTGGAGTTTTCAAGATTGCGGAAATGCCGATAGTAGATGTCGTCCCGGGCGTACATACATACGCCCGCTTGTGGTCTGAAGTGGTGCTCCAGGGTAAACCCTGAGTACGTTAGGTACGACACGTCTGACGGACACCCGATCTGCATCTCCGACAGAAACAAGAGCGCTGGTTTCTCAGTCTGGTGGTAGTGGTGATGGACTGCGGCGAGATTTGAGTGCAGACCTCGTACGTTAGAGAGGTGCACTTTGTGTGAGATGGAGTGCTGCCGCTGTTCAGCTTTTCTCTTATTGTTCCTGGTCATTTGTTTTGAGTGAGTAAGGTAGAGGAGAAGGAAGTGAAATGAGGTCCCATGCTGCTAACCCTCAGGCACGCTCTGACAGGACGACATCATTGGGGGACTAGTCAGGAGACTGCGGGGATGCCCGAGCCCCCCCGGAAATGTCCATCGGGCCCTCTCGGCTGGTCGCCAACCAACACGATGGTGCATTCCGGGATTTTTCGACAGTTGGCGGGGCAGCCTTTCATGTGTGGCTAGCACACTATTTGGGCCCCCAACTACCTGCGGTCGGCCAGCGGCGCACCGTGCCTCGGATCCCGCTACCCTCCGCGACTAGTCTCCCGATACGCCCTCGATGTCAATGCGAGCCTGGTCGGTCTGCCTGCATTGGAACAACTAGATCGACCCAACTCCTCAGAATTGGCTACACTGAGCATCGTACCGGAACGCGGCTAGGCACAAGCCATCGGTCGAAACCTACCACCAGTTAGAAGTTAGTGTCACCTGATAAGCACCACCCGGGGACCACGTGTAGGGTCTAGCAACGGGTATTCGCCTACGGCCGCGGGTGACTCGGCCCCCAAAGTTCAAATGATAAGTTATTCCTAAACCAGCCGTATTTTCTTGAAACAATCACTAATGTACATACTCTATTCGCGCCATAGCCTCTTTGTCTTAAGAAAATAAAACTATCTTATCCTTTTTAGGGTTCCGAACCAGTGCCGTAAATAAGGCGGTGCCACCGGTGCCCAGGCACAGGGCGTATAGACTCTGGGGGGCGCAAGAATGGCCAGACCAAGCAGGACTATTATTTTTTCGGTTTGCTCCTGATTAGTTCCCGCTGCGCCCCTGGTGCCCTATTCCAACACATACGTACATACGTGCTACCTTCCTTATTCAAAACTGTACCACACCAGGTACTTAATACATTAATTTACAGTTTCCTGAAACTTTGCAGGGTATTATTTTATTATAGAAGTATGAAGACCAAAGTGGCTCAAAAACATTTGCACTAGTGAACTTGCGTTTGAGTTTTAGTGAGTGAGACACAGTGGGTGGTATAATAGGCGAAGGATCCACTTAAATAACTCGTCTGCTTATTTGCTCACTTCAATTCTGGTTCTTTAAAAATATTTTTTCTTTTTTGTCCTTGTGCTTTATTTTATCACCCTGAATGAAATAAAGTAGGCCTATAGCATTGCTCTAGTTGGGGTACCTATAAAAATTAAAAAAAAACTTTTTTACAAAAAATATAACCTACTTCCAAAACAAAACACTACAAAGTATAAAATAACTTTAATTTCGGAAGTCGGTGTTTTTGGTTATTTCGTTTTTTGACACCGACTTCCGAAATTAAAGTTTATTATTCACTTTTTAGTGGTACCTGCGTACCCATTCACAGCGTACTGGCGTGATGTTATGTTATTAAAATAAATCTTACTAAGTGCTTTCGGTGCAAAGGTCTCGTCAATACGATTTAAATAAGCCCAAACACTTGGTAGTTCCTACATACTGATGTGGAGTTTCCTTGACTCACTGTCGTCTCAATCATCAGGTCTGATCCAAACCTTCATTATTTTGTAGTATCACCCGATATACACACGAATATCAAGTTTTTACCAGATGTGTGCCTATAATTTTCGAGAGTTGCCCTCGATTTCTCAGGGTACTCATCATCAGATCCTGACGTGGTGGCACTGGGACCATCTCGGAAGCATACCCTTTTATATAAAAAAAAATCATCGAAATAGGATGATAAACGACGAAGTTATCCGCGAACACACATAAAAAACGCTGTCGAATTGAGAACCTCGTTTTTTAGAAGTCGGTTAAAAAACAAGGGCGCAGAAAAGGCTATTTACGGCACCGTTCCGAACATCCGTAAGGAACGGGACCCTTATAGGATCACTCGGGTGTTTGTCTGTCTGTCCGTCTGTTTCCCCTGGATCTACTGGACCGATTCTGTTGCAATTTGGTATACACATGGACTTCTGTGAACCAAACACGGACGCGTTACGTAAATAAATGAGTATGCCCCCATACTCAAAATTTATTTATTTACGTAACAAACTAGAAAATTTTCAACATCCTTTTTAATTCGATAGCTTACACTCCTGAGGTAGTCTCATTGTCACCAAGTCAGAATCTGATGATGGAATCTCAGGGAAATCGTGGGCAACCCTTAAATTTTATAGGCACATATTATAATGTTTTTCAGAAACTTTCAAACGCAATTCAGATATTTGTGTCTGCTGGTAATCATCATTTCATGTTACTGAGCTGATGATGGAAGCTATAAATTGAGTGATCTTGAACTGCCTTTTAACTCATTTAAAGCTAAAGTTAAATCTAACCTCTGTTCGAAGGCAAACTATTCTATTAATGATTATTTAGACGATAAGAATAGTTGGTCTCTGTGTTGAACGCAAGACAATATCATATTTATCATGTTCTTTAAGTAATTAGCTTATGACAGGTTTTATGTGTTCATATAATATTGTTCTTTTTTTTATTTATCTGACTATGTAGGTCAATTCGTTGTTTTTAGGGTTCCGAAAAAAAAACGGAACCCTTATAGGATCACTGGGTGTCTGTCTGTCTGTCTGTCCGTCTGTCTGTCACAGCCAGTTTTCTCCGGATCCACGGACCGATTCTGTTGAAAGGTACACATATGGACTTTTGTAACCCAAACGGACGCGTTACGTAAATTATTATTTTTTTAGTATTGGGGTCACTTTTGGGGGTCAAACTAGAAAATAAAAAAAAGCTTTTTGAACAATATCGTGTGACATATCAAATGAAAGGACTTACTGTGAGGGTCTTAATTATATTTTTTTCATAATTTTAAAATGGTTTTGAAGTTATTGAAGAAATTAGACGAAAAATTACCATTCTGGACCCTTATCTCCGAAACTACTGAGCTTAAAATTTTGAAAAAAATGGAGATACCTATATACCTATAGATTACAGCAAAACCTAAGATGCTATTGACTCTGACCTGTATAATGAATGTTATTGATATTCACTGGCATTTTTCGTAGGTAATATCTTTTTATTTGTGAATTTAATTAATGACTTATTTTATCAATATGTTTGAATTATGCTTGTAGTGTTGTGGTTGTAGTGTTGTGGTTGTATTGTTTAATTGAATTTATTGGCTTTATATTACTTTTTGGCATGCCTTAGTCAAGGTAGAAAGTATATGGCTCCCCTAATAATAATATCTGTATATTGTACCTGCTTTCTGTGCAAATAAACGATTATTCTATTCTATTCTAACCTATAAAAAGTCTATGTAATGTATAGTGTTAAAATAACATGTCTACTTCTTTTTATCGTGTGGGCAGTAAGGGCTAACGCAGTAGCGTAGCGAGGGGGGGGGCGAGGGGTGCGGCACGCACCGGGTGACACCCGCTTAGGGGTGACACCCGACCGCTCGTTGACAAGTTTTTTGTCACTATCGGGTGGCACCCCTAAACGTTTGACGCAATGGAACCTGTTGGGAGTACGATGCAAAAATTTTTGAGCTCGCTTCGCTCGCTCTTGCATTTTGGACTCTCGGACTTCCATAGTTTTTCTATATAAATCAACAAAAAACTTAAATTTCAATATGAATGTTCAAAATACAATAAAATTCTTCCGAGATGGGGTGCAAAATTTTTTTTTGTCCTTCAGGTATTCTGCATTTAGGGGTGACACTCGTTCGTTGGCTTTTAGTCACCCCTTAACGAGCGATGACATAACGAAACCCGTCCGTGATGGCACAAATAGCAATGTGATGGAAAAAAAATCGAGCTCGTTTCGCTCGCTCTTACTTTCTACCCTCTCTTTTTTCTCGAGCGTTTCTTTATGTCTCAATAAAATCACTATGTTTGTTTATGAATTGATCAAAAGAAAACAAAACCTTTCCGAGTTGGGGTGCATGAATTTTCGAGCTCGCTTCGCTCGCTCTTGTGTTTTCCCCCCTCTCAGTTAATGAGCTTTCTTGCATCACTCCATAAAGTTATTTCTATTTAGGTATGAATGATCAAAAGAATATAAAACCTATCCGAGGTGGGATGCGAAAATTTTCGCGCTCGCTTCGCTCGCTCTTGTGTTCTGTCCTCTTTTACTTCTTGAGTTTACTTGCGTTACTCAACAAAGTTGTGTTTAGATAATGATGAATACAAAATCAAAATAATCTAGTTTTCGAGATTTTGTTTGTAAGTATGATGTAAGAATATTCCTGAAAATAAAAACCTGCAGCGCAAATGGCACACCTTCCCCCTCCCTTCTGAAAAATGGCTTGCGATTGCCGTCACCAGAACGAAAGGCCAAAGGTGCAACTCATAATTAATTGGGGGGGGGGGGTTCATTTGTGGGGTGACACCACATTATCCGCCCCGGGTGTCACCCATGCTAGCTACGCTACTGGTCTAACGACCGCACACACCCTAATGTCAGAGTTTCTAAACCGCCTCAAGAGCCTCTGACATAGTTTATTTGACGACCGCCATTTACAAAATAACATGTTAAAAAAAAAATTCGTTCGGAACCCTTTGCACGCGAGTCCGACTCGCACTTGGCCAGTTTTCTTATACACTTTTCTATGAGTATCAGTATCATAGTGTGCTAGCTAGCAAGTAATAAATCTATACTAATATATAAAGCTGAAGAGTTTGTTTGTTTGCTTGAACGCGCTAATCTCAGGAACTGCTAGTCCGATTTGAAAAATTCTTTCAGTGTTAGATAGCCCATTTATCGAGGAAGGCTATAGGCTATATATCATCACGCTAAACCCAACAGGAGCGGAGCAGTAATGAAAATTGTGACGCAGGTGAAGTTGCGCGGGTCAGCTAGTCTACACTGTTATTATAAAGAGGAAAGATTTGTTTGTTTGAATTGAATAGGCTCCGAAACTACTGGACCGATTTGAAAAATTCTTTTAGCATTGGATAGCTACATTATCAGGGAGTAACATAGGCTATATATTATCCCCGTACTCCCACGGGAACGGGAACTACGCGGGTGAAACCGCGTGACGTCCACTAGTAATATATATTTTCTTTTTGTTTCGTGTCATGTATTAATTACTTTGCATAATATTATAAAGATTCAAGTTCTTAAAACGTAACAGATAGATGTATTGCTGGGGAGTTTGTTGGCCACTTCTTTTCTACAGCTAAAACACTAGGAAGTGGTGACGGGCGGGCCTCACTTCGCTCACTCTTGTGTTCTGCTCTATCTTAATTAATGAGCATCAGTCCATAAAGTTACTATCCGAAGTGTAGTATCAAAAATTTCGAGCTCGCTTAGCTCGCTCCTCTGCCCTCTCTCAGTTAATGAGCTTTCTGGCATCACTCCATAAAGTTACTGCTATTTAAGTATGAATGATCAAAAGTAAATAAACCTATCCAAGGGGGGATGCAAAAATTTTCGAGATCGCTTCGTTCGCTCTTGTGTTCTGCCCTATTTTATTTCTTGCTTACTCAACAATATTGAGTTTCATGATGAAAACAAAATCAAAATAATCACACTTATTTTAGAGATTTTGTTTGTAAGTATGATTGATATAAGAACATTTCTGAAAATAGAAACCTGCAGCCCAAATGGCACACCTTCCCCGCCTTCCGAAAAATGGCTTGCGATTAGGGTCATAATTATTATGGGGAGGGGGGTTAACTTGTGCGGTGACACCATATTATTCGCCCCGGGTGTCACCCATGCTAGCTACGCTACTGTCCCACAGCAAGACTTGGACTGCGAAGGCACATAAGGTAACACCATAACAGCAAATATCACAAATGTGTAGACTCATTACTTGTGTAATGTCAATTTAGTTGTGGAGTACACTAAAAAATAAAACTTTAACAAAAAAAGAAACCACCAACTTCCAAATAAGTTTTTATTTGGAAGTCGGTGGTTTTTTTTTTGTAGTGTTTACTACAAAATATAAAATAACATTAATTTCGTAAGTCGGTGTAAAAAGTTTTTTTTAAGTGAAATATTTAAAATATTATTCGCTCGGAACCCTTTGCACGCGAGTCCGACTCTCACTTGGCCAGGTTTTTTGTTCAATTATGCGGTCGTTAAGTGGGTGATAGACGTACGAGCAAGAACGCGTAGTTATGGCTCGACGACCTTTTTCGCTCGTGTGTCACCCTAAGTACGCATACCAACTTAAAAACCGCCGAGTAACTTCGTTGGCGATCCAACAGGTTTGAAATTGTTTAAAAAATGACTGATTTTCGAAGCTATTCACACTAATTTATTAGGTAACAGAATTCATGATTGTTTCAGGAACACGATTGTAACAGGTTCAGGAGTCGACCAATGACCAATGTGCCGAAATTATGGCACTAAAGTCAACTTCAATTCAATGTGAAATTGTTTCTCTCATACAAGTATCCTGTCTGGCTATAATAAAATATTATTCCTGAGTAACAAAATGTTTCTTCTATTGAAGACATCGCTGTCCCTCTGGTACCAGAGTAATGAGTAAGCTTTCACGTGTGTCACCAACGTCGAGCCGAGTAAATTCACGAACTTAAAAAACACCGTACTTTAAATTCTTACGTCTATCACCCACTTTATAGTCTCAGTCTCCGGTCCGCCAAATATAAGCAGGCATACGTTTTGTCAGTTCTTCTAAGAAACGCTAGTGCAGTAAAACAAGATAATATGTTTATAAAACTCGAATACTAAAGCGGGTGCGACAAAATACATTTAGTGTGTTTCTATGACTCAAACTCAACTTGAGCGCCGAGTGCAGTAAAACACATGTATACGGTTTGGCGGGTTTCTTTAGCTCGAAACCTACCATCCTAGTTGTTTGAACGAACGCAATCATAAACGCAAATCTCGAACTCAAATTCACCGTCAAGTTGATACAACTGTCAACAGCAGAGATGCCAGAACGTCCCAAAATGGAGGATTTTTGTCCGTTAAGACATCTATACGTCCCTTCGATGTGCGTTCATATTCAGACCCTTTTCCGTCCCTTTTCAAATAGCCAATTACAATAATCTACTTTTTTATTACAAAAAAAAATATAACCGACTTCCAAAAACAAAACACTACAAAGTATAAAATAACTTTAATTTCGGAAGTCGGCGTTTTTAGTTATTTAGTTTTTTGACACCGATTGCCGAAATTAAAGTTATTTTATACTTTGTAATGTTTTGTTTTTGGAAGTCGGTTATACGGTTCACTTTTTAGTGGTACCTGCGTACCCCATTCACAGCGTACCGGCGTGATGTTATGTTATGAAAATAACATTAACAAAACTTACTAAGTGCTTTCGGTGTAAAGGTCTTGTCAATACGAATGAAATAAGCCCAATCACTTGGTAGTTCCTACATACCGATGTGGAGTTCCCTTGACTCTCTGTCGTCTCCATCATCAGGTCTGATACAAACCTTCATTCTTTTGTAGTATCACCCGATATACACACGAATATCAAGATTTTACCAGATGCGTGCCTACAATTTTCGAGAGCTGCCCTCGATTTCTCAGGGTTTCCATCATCAGATCCTAACGTGGTGGCAATGGGACCACCTCGGAAGCATACCCTTTCATATAAAAAAACATTAATCGAAATCGGTTTATAAACGACGAAGTTATCCGCGAACACATAAAAAAAAGAAAAAAATATATATACGCGGTCGAATTAAGAACCATCTTCTTTTTTAGAAGTCGGTTAAAAATGTGTTTAAATGCAAAAAACAAAACGCTGTTCAATAATTACAAATAGCGTAAAACGTAAAACTTTAACTAAGTAAAAACAAAACGCGCGGCGTGTGAAAATGCAACTTCAGATGAAGGTGCCATCCTTTTTCCACGCGCAGTGATCCCATATCGCTTGCCTGTACGTTCCACGCACACAAACAAACACAATCATTCCAGGTTATCCAAATCTATACTAATATCTATACTCTATACTAATATATAAAGCTGAAGAGTTTGTTTGTTTGTTTGTTTGCTTGAACGCGCTAATCTCGGGAACTACTGGTCCGATTTGAAAAATTCTTTCAGTGTTAGATAGCCCATTTATCGAGGAAAGCTAACGCTAAGACCATCACGCTAAGACCAATAGGAGCGGAGCAGTAATGGAAATTGTGACGCAGACGAAGTTGCGCGGGTCAACTAGTAAAGGGTATTGACGGGAATGTAAAATACCCAAACATCATATTTATTGGAATGCTGTTGGTTTTACCATTTGCAAATGCAAGCGTGGAAAGAGTTTCGGGTAAACTGAAAAGGATCAAGACGGAAAGCAGAACCAGCCGCAACACCAATATCTTAGTATCCTTGATGGCAACGAGTTCAGGAATCAAGGATGTCGTTAAGTTTGAGCCGACCAAAGACATGCAAGAAACAAATGAAAAGTGAAAAAAGAATAATATTGAACGTATTTAATAAAAAAAAAAACAGTACTCACGGCCTTTTAGTTTTAGGTATCTTTTTCTGATTCAATCGTAGCAAATTAATATTTCTCCAGCCGTCCTTCTTGTCCAAAAATCGTCCCATTTCATGTGAGGATAATCCGAAAGCCGACACACGTACTGGCAACACTGGTCAACAGTGTCAAAACTGCTTTCAAACTCGGGCGTTTGTCGGTTTGTCATTTCGAAAGTCAAAAAATATTTGTTTCCCTAATTTTGCCAAATGCTTTGTTTATTTACTAAGTAGTGCGTTAGGTTTTAAAAACAATGCGACGAACGTATAAATCTAAAAAAGACACCGGGGGTGTTATAGACCGCAGAGACTTGTTACAAAACTTGGACGAAAAGAGTTCTGCTTACGATGCCTTTTTCATCCAAAATATCAAACAAACTAAGCGAGAATTATCTTGCGTTGGATCTTCAACCGCTCATGGAGTTGCTTCTAACCGAGTACGTAAAAGGAAGTACGTTAAAAGGATTGTAAAAGAGATAGAAACTCCTTGTCGGGAGAGTTTGTCTCGGTCGGCGTATCTAACACCAGACAAATCTATTCGGGTGAACAAACCTATGGATCCGTTCGATATGCTGTTAAATTCATCAAATGCGTGTACCGTGGAGGTTCTACCACGTAAGGCTGACTCTGTGACTAGCAAGGTGGAATTGTTCGATAAACTTGTGCAGAAAAAGTAAGTAAACCCCAATCATGGTCATAAAAGTAGTATAGGAAACTAACTTAAGGAATCGTCCTTTTGGTCAGTGGGTCATCTAAACCTATATGATCTATACTAATATTTTAAAGAGGATAGATTTTTTTGTTTGTTTGCTCCAAATAGGCTTCAAAACTACTGGACTGATTTTAACCATTTTTTCACTAATAGAAAACTAAATTATCAGGAAGTAACATAGGCTATAATTTTTTTTTTAATTAGAGACCTTTAAGAAAATTGCAGTGCAGACAAAGTTGCAGGTAAAGTGCTAGTCTATAATAATGTTATAAAGACGTAAAGTTTGTGAGCTTGTAGGTGGTAATTTCTGGATCTACTAAATCGATTTTGAAAATTCTTTTACCAATAGAAAGCCACATTATTTGTGAGTGTCATAGCTCATAGGCTATATTTTGGGTTAATATTATTAACCCAAAAAATACCACCCAATGAAGTGGGCACGGGATAGCTAGTTGTAAATATAACTAAGGAGTACAATAGCATTGCTTATTTTGTATGGTTTCTAATAATCTGTATTAACAAATGATAGTATTTAAAGTGTTGACTACATCCAGCATTTATAAATACTGTAGGGGCTGCAATCTGCCTATAAACTTTCATAGATATTTTTTATCTTGTCAATTATGCTCTCAAACTTTTATTAACATTTCTAGAGAAGGCAAAACTTATACTAGAAGAAAGCCAGTGAAACCCAAAAAGGTTAACTATTCAGACAGTTCTGGTAAGTAAACTTTTTGTTAATTTTCTTAGTAGCTTTTTTCAGTGGCTTCACCCTCATTAAAATACAAGTTATCCCATTGGAACACCATACAAAGATTTATCGCTCTCTCAGTACTATGTGTCCATCCTAAATCTCAATCTAGGCCGACCATGGCCACACATCACAAAGAAACAGCCATTCACATTTTTGCTAATTTTAGAAGTATAGCATTTTAGATAATATGCTTGATGCCTTTAATCATAATTATCACCACAGCCAGCATTATTGGAGACTAATATTTTTTCGAATTTCAGATTCTGACAAAGAAAACTCAGATGAAAAAATAAACATCACAAAAAATACATCTGATATACAAGCATACCAACTTCTCATAGAAAAAGAAGTGAAATCTACTCCAAAAAGTTATAATGACTCCATCAATAACATAGTCAACAATTTATCACTGCTTAATAAATTGAAGCATAAGAATAGTTTCAACGATTCTATGAAAAAACCTCTGAGTTACTACAAACATAGACTGACTAGAAATATACAATCACCAATACTACAAAAGTCTCCATTATGCAGTACTCCATTCAAAGTTAAATATAGAGGAGAATCTATATTTAAATTTTCACCTATTTCCATAACAAATGAAGATAATAGTCCAAAGTATGCAACTATAACTGAAGATAATGATAATAGTAATGATAGTATAGTGTTCTTAGGTAATAATAAAACAGGAAGTCATAAAGATTCTAAAGAAAATGCTCAGACATCTCCTGTAGATGTTGTTCCCAATAATAGTATACAATGTGATATAGATAATGAAGTATTGACACCTGAAATAGAAACAAATACTGAAGAAGTCTTCCATGAAGCTAGTCCAAAACAAGAAAAGGAAAGTACTGAAATAACCAGCAATGAAACTTCTAGTGTGGAAATAAGTTCCTTTCAAACTACAGAGGTTGAACCATTTATAGGTTTTTGCAATGAAGCTAATAAAGAAATTGTTAATATAGACAAAAGTTTTGAAAGAATCTCAGATTTAGATGATACAGTACCCAGAAATGATGTCACTAAAATTGAAGTTAGTGAAAATATAGAGGAAGAGTGTCAGTATAATTTTAGTATAGAGAATAACAATGTGAATGGAAGCAATAATACATCAGTGGATTCTGAAAATGACGACAAAGATTCTTTGTATGACACATGCAATAGTGACCAAAGTTCTATTGAAGAAAAAGAAGTAATAAAAGAACCTATTGTTAAGATTCGTAAAATGAGTGATACCTTATTTATGAGGTATTATGAGAACATGAATGATTACAACTCTGAATGTGACGAAGCTGATGAAAGTCTGAAAGATGAAAGCACTGAATGTAATGATAGCTTGGATGATGAAGTTATTGATGATAATAATAAGAGTCGAGAAAGTAGAGAAATCAATGAAAATAATCTTAGTAGGGATGAAGAAAACTACATGAGTCAAGAAGACATTGATGACAATAATTTGAGTATAGGCGAGGAAATGAATGCAAGCAAAGAAACTCAAGATGATGAAAATAGTGAGAGCCAAGAAGATGAAAATCTTTCCCAAGACGAAGAATTTGCTAGTTTTGATAATAGTGATGCTTCAAATGAACAAATATCTGAAAATGGCTCTAGTACTGATGTGAATTTAGATAATTATTTAGTAGAAAATGAGGCTAGCGAATATATTGATATTGTTTCATCTAATGATGATGATGGAGAATCTAATGAAGAAGAGAAATGTGTCAGTTTTGTTACAACAAGGAGAAGAAATGAAGTTACTAATAACTCAATGATGTCTATTTTTAATGATTCTTATACATCTTCCAGTACTGATTGTGATAAGACTGTGCTTAGTAATAATAGAGAGCTTAAAAATGAAATTAATAAAGACAATGTAGATGAAGATAAAACATTAATGGACTTAAATGATGATAAACAAGTTAACAGTGAAGATGACGAATTAGAATTAAGGGAAGATGTTGACCATCCACAAAGATCTCCACTAACCTTGGATAATTCTGAAGAAAAGGATGACACCAGAATATCATTTGTAACTGCAAGAATTAGCAATATCACTGATAGGAAAAGCTTAAGAAATAGAAAGAGTTCCATTAAACCAAGAAGAAATGCCACCAGGCAAAAGAGCCCTAACTTGACCAGAGAAAGCATGAGGCATAGTCCGGAACCTTCTAGAAAATCTTGTTTCGAGAAACCAGGAATAGTTCTTCAGCCTGGTAAGAAATGGGAGAGGTCTCTGAGTATATTCAGAAGAATGACAATGATGACTGATCACTTTGATCAGTCAATTCTTGAAGAAGAACCCACAGAGAAGAAGGGAAGGAAATACAGACAAAGTGTCATTGAGACTATGGAAAGGCAAGAGTTAAATGGTAGGTATATTAATTTGAAATAATTTATTTATGTATTATTATCATCATCAAGCAGAGGAAGCTTACGGACCTAATATACGAAGCGGACAGGGCACACGGTGGGGTACGCGATCAGGGCGCAGAGAATATAAAATGTATGGCGTCAAAGAAACGAAACATACTTAGCGTCGCGGGCGCGAAACCCTACGCCATACTTTTTCGTCACAGCGTCCTAGCCACGCGCCTGTCCACTTTGTATATCAAATCCCTAAGTTTTTAATGTTATAATGCGCTCAGATATTTTCTACAGTGATCGAAAGTTTAAGGAATAGAACCTAGGACTTGCTTAGCTATTATCCATATCACTTGGATGTACGAGTCATATATGACCCAAGTGACTTGTGCGAAGCCTAGGCGCGTCGTTAATTTTTTTATTAAAATGGTCATTTAAATAAATATTCAATCTCTTTTGTCCCACTTACTGGCACAAAAGAAAAAAATACAAAAAATGGAACAATCTTGACACTTCCATCCAAAGTTTCAGTGTAATGTCAGGTTTGTGTTTTATTCTGCGAGAAAAATAGATACAAGCTGTATATTTTATCAAAATTTAATTTTTCAGGTTCCCTACACAATGAATCAATCAATAGTCGCAGAAGTACATTTGTATCAAAGCCGTGCCGATCTACAATTAGAATTGTGAAAGTGAGTAATAGTAGAAAAATGGATAGCTAAAATAGAAAATAATAGTTTTCAAACTGATGGATGATTATGCTTAGTGATCATGCACTTCTCGTTTCAGGATCCTGATATTTCAAGACTGAGTCTATGCAACACATGTGTATTTGATGACTTGAAAGGTATTGTATTGTCTTATTATTCTTTAATTTATTAATTTTGTCAGAGGGCCACATTAGAATTTAATAAAACAGCATTTGATTAAAATTAGTCACTTTTTAGGCTCTGTGACGAAAATAATTGTCAAACGCGCGTTACATAGCTGCCATTGAATGAACCAACATAATTTGCGTTTAATTAGTGACTAGTCGTCAATTTCTTTCCAAGAACCAGGGGTCAAATTGATATTTTTTTTCTAAATTCTATTTTCAAAAATGGATTATAAATTACCACTCATTTTCGAAAACTACCATAACTTGGCAACACTAATTACAGTAGTTTCGGTTGTGATGTTATGGTAACACTCGAATTTTGTAGTTCACTCACTTCAGATTCTACGTTATCTGTGGCCGTTCTCGTTCTGCTGCTGTGCATTTCGTGGAAGAAGACGCTTCGTGTGGTCTTTGTCCAAAATAATTTTTATTTTATTTTTATTTGTAACTGCGTGTTTCAAATATAGTCGTGAACTTTATATTTAATACTATTACAAGATAATAGTAGAAAAACATTTTTAAAAGTGACAATTTGTGTTTGAACGCTAAACGATATAATTTGTGTCTGGTGTCTGCCATTGCGTATCCGTAACGGGATAACAGCTTGGTTCTACGCCCTTTGTTCTAATAAAGTGTTAAATCAGCCAAGTGCATGCATCTTTCCCTGCAATACACAGGTTAGTTTTCAAATCGTGGGGTATTTCGTTTATTTTGTCGTAGCGTGATTTCGTTGCGTCAACGAGACGATTACGCACGGGGGAAAGTACGATCAAGTACTTCCTACTTTGTGTAATGAATGTCATTTGCCGTGGATTCGTGAATGACGCGTTGTATTTTTCAGGATTTTTGAACGAGGAGTGTGATGATACGATTATCGAATTATCTAAACTCTCGATCGCTGATCAGACGCACGAGGTCACTGTACTAGACACCTTCCATGATACTTCGAGCCGTATAGCTACAGCAAGGGATTACGTGTTGCGTCGATGCAGTCAAACGGACGCGATACTATTTGATGAATGCTATCCGGACACGTGAGTACCTACCCCATTCTTGAATTTACTTTCATCACATTTAAAATATTCAAAAAGAAAACTTATCAAAATTGGCGGTTAAATAGGTCACGCAAACACAAGATGGCATTGTTATTAAACATCTGTAACCTGTAGGTAGGCGTCGCGCCAGTTATGTTGTATGAATCTATGAATGACTGTCCTACATTTTAAAACATCAATATTCAATGACACACCAATATGAGTATTAGGTTAAAATTGATCATTTGCTCTACTTTTGAATTATCAATGTAATTTAAAACTATTTTAATTTGTTGTTACACAATTTGATGTCATTGGAAGTAATCATGCCAATCTGAAATTGTCTGAGGTTGTTGCAAAAAGTCTTTTATGTAATTGTTACTGTCTCAGCCGAGTGATTTAAGAGTTAAAGTAGAACAAAAAGTATTTACTCAGTTTATTTTATTTAGTTCAAGATAATGTATGGCTAAAGTCTTTTTCACAAATAGAATTTATCCCAAAACGGATGAGTAATACCAATACAATCATTACTTTTCTGAAGAAATCTATTAGATAACCCACAAAATTACTCAAAACCTGATCTAAATGAGTCATAGAGTGAATGTCTTTTAAATTGACCTTTCCAATGTACACTAGGGTACATTGTCCTTTACATTTCACATGTTTGCATTATTTATCTACTTCATACTACAGTGTTATTGTTTGTTCATTACTCACAAACTGCTAAGCAAGCTTGAAGGATGTTTTTTTGTTTTTCCCTTCGAAGAGGAAAGACAAAGAGTTTACATTGCATTATACATGGCCAGGGTTTATTCCATGTGTATTTTTGGCTCTTCAAACATTTGCAATTTTATTATAAGTCATCAAGGAAAAAATGCTTATTGTCTTTAACTAAAATGCTCTATAATTCTATGCTGTCTCATTTTGTGACAATGGCAGGTAAGATTTGTTAAGTGTTTACTCTTTGATGTTTCTAAATATGGAAGTATACATTAAATTCATTATTTTCTGACACACAATGCATGCAACTATTATCAGGTTTTAGTCATAAGCATGAACATTGTATCCTCTAGGCAATGAATCAAATGTATAGCATTAGTCAATGTGTAAACCTAAACAATCTAAATGTGTAATGGGTCTGGCAACCACCTATGTTCACTATCTCAAGTTTCAGTATGAGTATTTTAAAAACTCATTTCATTAATAAGCATTGGTTCTGATTCAAGGTTTCAAGTGTCACAAGACTTAACCTTGTAAATTATTCAGCATTGAACATCATATCATTTTCAATTTAGCAATAAAGTATCAAGAATATAGTCAACATATTCTTTGATCAAACTTTTTTATAAAATGCAAGGAGTGAAAGTTGTAGAGTTGAAGATATCTTTGCATAATATGTAATCATGTGGTCAAATCTTTATAAAAGAAACCACAGACTAGGAATTCAAAATTAGAGAGTGAATGTTATAAAGATTTATTTTGTAGTTATGTTTTTGAATTTTAGTATTGCTTATGTACTTATTTGCTTCTCTGATAATACAATTGCCAACTTAGTTTTGTGTGTCACATAGTAACTGTTTCATAACCTAAGAACTGATGTAACATAGTTTATGCATGAATATCAATGTTGCAGTTAATTTAATGTCATATTAACACTGATAAAATTTTGCAAACACTGTTTCTATGCAAAATTATCCAGCCCGTCCTGACATTTAAATGTGATCGCGATTTTAAATGAATGGAACCGCAATAGACCATTGTCTTTTTGTTAGCCTTTGTAACAAAGGCTTTGTTAGTTCCAAACACTCATCTTTCTACCCTTGTGATATGTTACTTGGGTTTGTGTAACACATTTTCTTATATTACCCTCTTGTCAACTATCACACCATCATTCACTCTCTTTTCGTTCATAACATTCCTTTCTCAATCCATCTTGGGTTTAAAGATTCTTTATTTACTCTAAAAGAACATACATTGTTCACTTAGCGAATAAATACATTACTAAGGTTAGTGTAGTCCAGTAGCTAACAGTTTCGTTTTCTTAATGTAGGTAGGTACGATGTCGACATTGATATTATTAACTTAGAAGTTTTATGTTGTTACTGACGTACTGCTTGAGTTTAGCTTTGAATACATTAAAAGAGGATGTGTTCCTAATATCTGCTGGTAGATTATTATACAGCTGGACGCCTTCGTACTTTGTTTTTCCTGCCATATTGCGTTCGCGGGGGACGCGTCTGTATTTGGTTAGGGTTTCTTTGGCTGTATTTGGATGTTTTCGTGTTGAAGGATAACTGTGGGTGTATGGTTTTGTTAAGAATTTTTCTAATGAGAATGCAGGAATTGAATGTGTAAAGTTGATGAATGCTCATTAGTTTGGTGTTTTTGTATAGTTCAGATGTAGGTGTATGATAATCGTAGTTGAATAGAAGTTTAATTATTTTATTTTGTGCTATCTCTCTATCTTTCCTTATTTAAGTCCCTGTTGGCCAAAAGTTGCCAGTAAAAAAAAATATACAAAATTTTTGTTTCTGGCAACTTTTTCAAGGGGCGGGATTTTAAATGAGTATTCTCACTATCACTATTATTATTTCAACAAACACACCTAATATCTCATCTTAATCTAATCAGGAAATGAGTGTGTAGTGTGTTCTGTTTACATAAGACAATGCTTATCACCAAGCACTGGTTGTTTTAAATGGTAATGGATGTTCTAGTAACATTTTAAAGATGATATTTAGTTAAATATCTTATTCTGAATTGCTTAAAAGACTTGATTGCAATGTGTGAATGTTGTTACCACCATTTTTATTTAGCAATATGACCTACACTACAGATATGCTTGACTTGTAAAATCAATATTGTTAAACCCACAATCCAAAAAAAAGGTGTTGTAAATTCGGAGTCTTTGGTCTATTTGTGGCATTGTAACTCTCAAGTCCCAATGTGATGGACCATTGTCAATGCTGTTTTTTTGTTGATGGCAAATGATTACAGACAGCTTTAAACAATCTATCAGTTGTCTTTAAATGTATGTATTTGCGTTTGCAGACAGTAATAACATTCACATTTTTATCTGAGAGCTGATTTTCTAATTTAGTTAGAAATATTTGGTCTGAAACGTAACTCATACAAAAGAATAGAAAGAAAAACAAAAAAAAAATAATTTGACGCCATGCCATCAGGTAAACGCACACATAAAAATAAAAAACGTGACAATGAAAACAAAAAAAAAAAACGGTGCCTGACGGCTGCGACAAAAAGGTTCGTTTTAATCTAGTAATTTTGCCAAACAAATGCTGTTCGTTCAATGAACCTTTAGCGACGAGACGGTTCAAAAGCTGAATAGACGCCATTTAGACTCCCCAAAAGCAATCTCACGATTGAAAAATCGGCTCTAAAGCCGTAAAAATCCAGCATATCTGGTAACCAACTCTTATCTCTACCTGTACTAACAAATGCCATAATTCTAGGTTGTTGAAGAACTGCCACAAAATTGGCGAGGGTGTGTACGGCGAGGTGTTTCTGTGGCGCGCCCGTGATGGTCGAGCTCGCGTGCTGAAGATCGTGCCCATCGCCGGCACTCTCAAGGTCAATGGGGAGAGTCAGAAGGACTTCCACGAGATCATATCTGAAATTGTGATTGCTATGTGAGTATACCTACTTTTTCTTTGTCATTTTTCGGGACCCTAACGTACTTTGAAAGGGAATGCGTACGAGGGGCCGAAGCTAACTCATCCCCTTGTATGCACTATGAGGAAATAACTACCCAAGGACAATCCCCGGTTGGTGCATAACTATCTTTATTGATTAGTGCAAAATTATGTCATCCCCGTCAAAATCTCGAATTATTCTTTACTATGTTTAAACTGGGTCGCTAGTGCAAACCCATAAACATTTATGGAAGCATGCAACGTTAAAATCGTCTCTTTTATGTAGTTCTCCGTGCCAAAACTACCGGTGTGACCTTTGTCACAATTGTTTGCAAAAGTAGTTCATATTTATGAAGCTCACACTAACATCCAGATCTTGTATCTTGCAGACTCCCTAAATGGCTATTGTACGTACATTTGGCACTCAATCCAAGGTTTCCACTGAATGCAACGAATGAGGGCGACACAGTCCCGTCTCGTGTTATTTTAATTCAGGTTTCGAGTTCAATGTCAACATAAACGGAACAGATTTTGGAATAATTTTCACGAATACAACGTTCATTCAATCGTATTAAAGTAATTTTCGTAAGAGTATAACTTTCTCTTTCAAAATTCGATCGTCATTTGGACTGGAAATGACTTGCAATATAATGATTATGAAATCGTTCGACACTCCTTCCTGTCGAATGACTAAGACGGTCGTTTAGGGGAAATGGCTCTGAATTATTGAATTTATCAGCTACCAAAAATAAGCTTATCTAGTCAGCCGACTATGTAATCTGTTGCTATCAAAATTGATTATTTAATGTCCTTGTGCGTATATTTGGCGCAAATATTAATTTACTAATTTAGATATCAATCATAACATGTTTGCGTACAATCTTAGACATCTTGTAATTAAATGATACTATTTCTTTGTTTAATTTTGTAAAGTTTTATTCAATCACAGAACACATCGCCGAACTAATTAATCTGGGTCAATTTATCAGTTTCATTAGCGTCGTTGTAAATTTTAGTAACAGCTTATAAAGCGTTATTTATGCCAAGCAAATATCTACTTAAAGTATAGTAGAACGAACTGCTGAAGTGACCCATTTTCCTTGAAAATAAAACATACTGTTTGCGGCTAATCTATGCGCCACGATCTTGAATAAACGGGTCATTTCCGCAATCAAACTATGAAGTTAGCAACCAACCGTAATTGTTCAGCTTTATATAACAGTAATTGTTCAGCTCCTTATGTACTGATTTATTGTATGTTAATCATGTAATTGTTTTCGGTACAAGCTGGATTTCCCTCTCAAAACTTAGGGGCAGAAAATTACGCAACGCTCTTGCTAAATATAATTTTCCTCAAAGCTTTCCTCGGGAAAGTAAATTACGTAACTTACAAAGGTTTTAAAGGTCTTCGGAGAACTTGAACAAAGCCTGCTTTTGTCATGTAATTTTCCAGAAAAACGATTTACACAAGGTTTCATATTTTGCCAATAAACTGGTACTTATAGTTGTTTTCTTCTACAGGGAATTGAGCGCACTCCGCGCTCCCATCGCCGAAATTAATCGCCACTTTGATGAAGGGAAAGACGTCGAAGCGCTGGATCTACATGCTATAGAGAATGCCACTGATATATTCAATGAGGTCAGTATATGTAGCTTTAGTATCACCGAACTTATATTGTAGACAACCCACCCGTACACACAACTTTTTGTGAATAATTAACAGCATACAGGAAGTTGAATTTCCTTCCTCCTTCCTGTGTTCCCTTATAGCTAAAACCGGGGGTGTTCAAGTCAAAGAGTGAATGGGGATTACTTCTAGTCAAGCTTACTTCATCCTCGACCACTAGTAGCTAACCACAGTGTGAGATAGTGTATGTCAATAATAATAAACAGCCTAAAACACTCCCCTGCTGGACATATCCCGCTTCCATCGCTCGTAATGACGAGAGATAAATGTATCTCAATTATATTCGACTCACAACTACCTACTATGTATTTGTATATATACGTAAGCTTCAAGGTTTTGTCTTATATCCGCGGTCGACGCAATCAATACTCTGTCCTTGACACTAGTTGGAGGAAGGTTTCATTCGGTAGGGGTCTGACGTAACTCAAGGATTATGTAACCTTCGTTTTCCCTGGAGCGAGGGTATTTGGAGTTTTCCCCAGAGCGAGGGTATCTGTAAAAAAAGTTCTAAGAATAAATTTTTTTAAAAGACATTGTAAAACATGTCTCGTCGAAGCAGACTAGTTTAGTTATTTTTTTTTTCATCAACATTGACCTCCGTTCTGCAGACCAAAGTTCAACACAGTAATCTCGAGTGATATTCTTCAATGAATCTTAACACGCGACAAATATTTAGGTCTTACATAATTTGTCATACGTAACCTCATTCGAGCCTGCATTCAAACTCTTTGGTTAGTTCATAAGTGCAACCCAATGACGTAAGCCGTGTGAAAAATGATACGCGAGACAATGGACAGTTACGTAATGTTATTCTGATTGTCCGAGATGTGAATTTATTGGAATACTGATAAATGACGCGACCTGACGAATGCTTAGCAACAGAACTTTTGATGCATTCTTGCTCTCTTGATAAAAAATACGTGCTTAGATTAGTTTCATATGATAAAACGTATCCGGGAAAATCACGTACGAAAACAGCTCGACCCGAAATATCTTTGAGAATGAACTCACACAGAATATCGGCGTCGTTCAATTTAGGTCAAATAAACTGATACTCGGAAAGGTTACGATTACAAGCATTCTCTAACGACGAACAAAACCGCTCAAACTTGCGTCTATACAATTTTCCTTGCTAACCAGATCAATTGTGTACGTTCCTATTGAAGGTGAAATGAAAAACATATCAACATCGAGTATACAGTCTACCACGTGTAAATCATCCTAGATAATATTGTGGCGTAGTAACTTATGATGATGTTAGTATAAACATTACATGCACTAATTGAACTGTCATATCTTATTGTTTGACGTTTACGTAAATGTGACTCGCCATGCCCCCGAGTTCCTGAGAAATACGGTTGAAACAGGGAAAATATTGCAGTTGTATTCTCCTGGCAAATATTTCGGTTTTCCTCTTGTGTTCTTTTAGGTTTTATGAGCAACATTTTTTAAATTATCACTGATTGACGGATCGTTTTCTAAATTCATAATGATACCGGTAATGTTCATCATGACCATTAGTTGAATAAATATCTAACGACTCGTTGTTAATCATTTCGTGCACGTTTTGGCAGTAACAACGTCGTTAGGCATTGTTGACAATCAGTATTCAAGTCATAACAATTCAAAATTTTCGGAATACTATCTGCATTCCAGACACTGTTCAAATTCCGAGGCAAATCACCTTCTTGGTATCTCAAACATGATAAGTCATCCATTTTGAAGCTGATATAGAGAATAACAAAATCCGGTCGACTTTGTGGATTCAATTCTATGTAGTCCTTTCTCAATTTTGGTGTCGGAATGTGGGGTCTTTCTACCTGTTAAAAGGTCCCTTACTTATTCTTTACGAATAATAGATTTATTCTACCTGCGCTGGGATCGTCCTCTTACGTCGTCGTTGCCCTTTCAGCTAATAATGTTACAAATTGAAGTGGGCGGCCTATTCATCGTCTTTTTATCAACCAAGAATCGTCTAGTAATTTTGTTTTACTAAAGAAATATGCTTTATCTATGTTGGCACGATAAAATTGTAAAAAGCCAACAGAGTACAACGGATTATTTAATCTTTCATCACGTTTGTCGATAAGCTTAGAAACTCGGCGTTTATGCATGCAATGTTTCTACTTGATATGATGTTGCTATACGGAGTTCTAGTACTACTGTGACTACTTTTCGCCCTTATGCCCTTAGTAATAAGGCTAAAAAGTGGCCGACCGGGAACTTACGTAGGTAGACCTATCACGATTATTTTCCTTAAACGGTTCTGTAAACTCCGTTTATTAATTAGCAACCTTATCCTTACGGTCATAAGCCATTTATCGCAAATAACAACATAATGCCGCATTCGTCATGGATGCGTTTAGCATAACACAAAACCAATAGCCATACAAAATGAGGTCATTACTATGCTCGTCACGGACCGCTTCTAGGAAAATGAATCACCGTTTCCACCGTAAGGCGGAACGCGTAAAAATTTTACTTTCGAACAAATTAATGCATGAATCATTGTATTCACGAAAACGAACAGTGTTTGTTTGTTTGTTTGATAAACTAGGCCGTTCTGTTATCGGAACAAGACGTCCTTATCTTGGCACAGCTGGCGCATAATTTGCGTTTGTTGGTTGGGACCAATTATAAATTATGATTGAAATGTCGGAATTTATTTATTTTTCTTTCACAATTACTCATTGTTGTCCAACTCATCATGTGTGCGGTAGGTAATCCTTTGTGGCATGTTATCATGTTTTGTATGAATATGCAATTTGACCTTATCTCTAGACAGATTTTTACGATTCCGCCTCTTGAATTTAGAGGTCATTCACGTTTATTGCTTATAGCAATCTTGATTTTAATTACTTTTAGGCTTTGAAGAACTACTCTTGTTTGTGTTTCAAAGCCATTGTATGATAGCGCTGACTATTAGATTTTGATATCGCGGGTCGATAGTCCACAAGGATGAATATAAATAACTAGCTGCCCCGCGCAACTTCGTGTGCGTCACAGTTTTCATTACTACTCCGCTCATATTGATCTTAGCGTGATGATATATAGCCTATAGTCTTCTTCGATAAATGTCCGACATAAGCCATTAGTTCCTGACATAAGCGCGTTCAACCAAACAAACTCTCAACTTTATATTTGTAGATAAGCCTGTTAGATTCTATAGTCCTTGTAATAGTACATGCATATTTATACATATGTATATTGCACTGTTACATAAGGACTGCACAAGATAATTTCCATTTTCCTGTCAGTTAGATCCATGTATCTACTGACATTTACCTCCAAACAGGATATTATCGATTTTAAAATTCCGCGTGGCAACAGGTTGCAACAGTTGCAAGCTCACAAGCTGGCACATGCTACTTCCTTTCTCTAAATGCTATAAAACGACTAATGCGGGCAGCTGCTGCATATTTTTTGCTGTGGCAAGTAGTCTTCACTTTTTGTTTTGCCATATTGCCTTGCATTTATTGAATGACGGGCCTCGCGTATCTTTTTAGCGTAGCTTTTTTCTAAGATCGTTTATAAATATATTATTTTACTCAGGACGGTTTAACTTACACAGATGAATCTTTTGTTAGTAGTCTTAATCTCCTAGAGGCAAAGTTTCATCGTAAGATCTGCCAGTGAAAACGAAATGAGCTAGATTCGTTCGTATATTTATACTTCGTTCATTTTAGAGCTTCCTGTTATTTGTTGATTTGATCGTTCTAGTAGCTGATTTAAAAATAAAAGCTATGTTATCGTGAAATGTGTGAAATTCTTATGACGTTAATATTTTGCCAGCTCTTGAAAGTAGACTCGCTAGCTAGCGCTTTATCGAGATAAGTTATCTTATGATGACCTGAGACCACCCGCGAATAAAACATTCGCGTCTCGGGTCATGTTTCGGTTGCGGAGGGGGAGGGTAGTCCCCTCTCCGCTGGAGTTGGAGACTATTCTAATACACCTGAAACAAAATAACCAGTTTTTTTCTTGCTCCTCAACTGTTCTTTTATAACGCGGGTTTCTCTGGGATTCGTCGAGCTTTCAGGGCCTGGGCACTTTTTTGGTGATCGCCTCTGTTGATTCTTGTTTTCAAGAATTGCAGTAGTTAGGGTTACTGTCGCAGGCTTGTTCCAATTGGCCAGGTTTGCGGAATTTGTTCGAACGAGTCACCGCGGCTCTGGAACGCAAAGGGCTGGCCACGGATGGGTTTTAGACGTAAGAGTTTGACAATCTCTCCTGCCTCTGCCCAGAGCGGTAGGAGTCATTTGATGATTTCCCATCCTTAAAAAAAGGCTTGTTCCAATAGAAATAACTTACTATCGTCTTCAACATTGGTAGCCATATTCCTTCAACTGGGTATAAGCTACCTTCCTTTTGTGCTATCTTTGTGAATCCTATTAACCAAATATCCTCTATCGTCACAGGTACTAGCAGTAAGGTGCGTATACGGCAGTTACCCAGCCCGCTTGCTCGACCTGTGGGACCTGTACGACGAGTGTAAAGGCTCGGAGAACGACAACCCAGCGATATTGCCGGCCGACCAGCAGTTCATAGTGCTGGAACTCGCGAACGCGGGTCAGGACTTGGAGAGCTATCAGTTCAATAACGCTGAACAGGCGTATGCCTTGTTTATGCAGGTATGTTGAGCTTTGGATTCGTTTTTTGAACTTTGTTTTTTTTTTTTTTTTTTCATTTTTATTTTGTGGCATGCCTTTTTTTTTGTTTTGATGTTGTGTGTGTGTTTACTTGTCGACCAAGACAATAAATTGACTATTTTGCAAAAATCTAACCATCAAAAGGAAGGTGTAGTGAGTGTGTAGTGTCAATTCGACCAATCCAGGTGGAATGACGGTTTACTTCCAGCTTACTGCACCTAAAGGTTCATGGTTGAGATGTTTTCAGATTAGGCCAAGCTGTTTTATACAATTGAAGTTGCAATAATACAAAGGGTTTTTTAAATGTGCTCCTTCAGAATAAGTTTTGTCAAATATTTATAGACAATCACTAAAATTGTTTTATTGACTTGGTCGACAAGTAGTCAAATATCTATGTGAATGTATGAGTTGCTAATTTTTAGGGTAACATTTGTGATTAAAAAAATAACTTCAAAAAAAGGAGGAGGTTCTCAATTCATCTCAATGTTTTTTTTTCTTGTTGTATGTTTGTTTGTTCAGTGATATTTACACCAATTGTCAACCGATTTTTATTATGATTCTTTTTTTCCTGGACTGGTTCCATTTCAATTTCGTGAAGTTCTGATGAAGAACTTCGGAAATAGGTAAAGGAACTCTTCAAAAAATGATAGCAACTCTTTGATGTTACAATAGTTTTTATGATTTTTGTTGTTGACATAGAGAAACTGACGTTCTGAATGATTACTGTTTTTGTTAATAGAAAGCTACAAAATTGCGTTGCTTTCGTACATTAGTGTCATACTTAATGATTTTATGTTGCAATCTCGAAAAAATATAATTATGAGAACTGCAATTATTTGTTTTTAATGGCTTCTTTACATAATGCTACAGTTGACCACAACTTTAATTACTAACTGTTCAGTGTTGTGGGGGGCGGGGGTAGTCAGAAAGAGTTTGACACTCTCCCGCTACGCCCAAAGCAGGAGTCATTTGATGAATTACCATCCAAAATAAAATGCATAACCTATGTTCTTAGTTATTTATACAGAAAATCTTTTAAGAGATATCAAACATAAGAACAGACTTACGTAAAGAAGCTATAGCGCATTTTATGTTTGATTTTTTTTTGTGTATTTTTTTCAGCGGCACCCAACTGCATGCAAGTAGCTTCCACGGAAGATAAGCGATATTCTAGTTTCAAGTTGTTCACGTATCTTGACTAGATTATCACTTATCCTCTGAGGTTGCTTTCGCGCGCTTTTCATGTGTTACCAGTGTGTGGATTCTGTTTTTAAAACATTGTTTTTAATTTTATTTTATGGCAGCATGTGTTTTTTTCTAATGTTTTTTTTTTGCATATTGTTGTTGTATGATTGTAGCTAACTTTTTATAGGCTGTTTTGGCAGAAGATACTTTGTGCAATATTTTGTGTGTATAATGAAATTTTGTGTATAATTTTTGTATCTGTGTTGTCTGTTTATCCTTACATTTAATGAGCTTTTTCTAACATATGCCTTATATCATCAGGTTGCATATGGTCTGGCAGTTGCAGAGGAGGCGTTCCAGTTTGAGCACAGAGACTTACATTGGGGAAACGTGCTCATAGCTCCGACTGAAGAGAAGGTATGTTGAAAAATCTTCCTCCTATGAAAATACAAAATTTAATATAACAATCTAACAGGCCAGGAATCACATTTTTTAGGGTTCCGAACATCTATAAGAAGTCTGTAGTGCTAAAATAACAAAATTAAATGTAAAAAAAATTAAATTGGTTCGGAACCCTTCCGTCTGACTCGCACTTGGCCAGTTTTTTCCATTCGTTACGATGTTCATATAGAACGTCGTAACACAGCTCGTAGAGAAATCATACAAGAAAGTAGTCAATAAATAAATACCTTACATAAACTCTACACTTGTCGATAGCTATCAATCAAAGTACTAAATTGCTCTAGAAATTGATGGTGAAAACAAAACCACTTAGTGAAGTTGTGCACTCTCCATGACAACGTTACCATTGTCTGTCCATTTGATCGCGATGGCGGTCATTGTGGCGCGACGGCTTGGTATCGAGTGCCATCGCATCGCCGTGCCCAGTAATGTCGTGCCGATCAATTGTCTTAAGTGCCTTGCTATCTGATGTTTGAGTCGGGATAAGTGGGCTGGGAAAGAATAGCACACCCATCTGAAAATGTCACTGATTTGCGCTTCTTAACGTGGTTCCTGTGATACAAGACCGCCGATCCCAGTAATGTCATGCCGATCTATTGTCTTGAGTGCCTTGCTATCTGATGTTTGAGTCGGGATAAATGGGCTGGGAAAAAATAGCACACCCATCTGAAAATATGTCACTGATTTGCACTACTTAACATGGCTCCTGTGATACAGGATCGCTGGGCCCAGTAATTTCGTGCCGATCTATTGTCTTCGGTGGCTTGCTATAAGATTTTTGAGTCGGGATAAGTGGGCTGGGAAAGAATAGCACACCCATCTGAAAATGTCACTGAATTGCACTTCTTAAAGTGGGTCCTGTGATACTGGATCGCTGGGCCCAGTAATTTCGTGCCGATCTATTGTCTTGAGTGCCTTGCTATCTGATGTTTGAGTCGGGATAAATGGGCTGGGAAAGAATAGCACACCCATCTGAAAATGTCACTGAATTGCACTTCTTAATGTGGGTCCTGTGATACTGGATCGCTGGGCCCAGTAATTTCGTGCCGATCTATTGTCTTCAGTGGCTTGCTTTGAGATTGAGTCGGGATAAGTGGGCTGGGCTGAGACAATTGCTTCTCCATTTGAAAAGATGTTAGTAATAAAAAATTGCGGCTCTAAGGTTGCGTTTCCACCAAAGATGTGCGAGGGTGCTTAGCGAGGGATGGGATGTGTTTGTTAAGCAACAATAGAATCGCTTGCGCTGAGCGGGGCCAGGTCAGTGAAGCGATTCTATTGGTTGGCCTTTGTGATACAGGGGGTATCAAGAGCCATGGCAGCACTGACGTTTGTACCTGAAGTGTGTTGAATTTTTTTTTTTATTCCGTAATACTTAACCCTTTCTGGAACAATAAACCATGGGTGATAGTTGCTTAAATACAAATGTGCACTCATCTCTGCATTTTTATTTAACATTGAGAAAGTTTAGTGAGAGAAATAATTCACCCCTCTCTTACTCTCAATGTTTCTTTACTCTAAACTACCCTGAATACATGAAATGTTGTGCAACGTTTGATAAAATGATATTATTAATGTGAACAAACAATAACAAAGTTGGCAAGAGTCAATTCATGCGGATAAAATCATAATTATTTATTTACGTAGTTGGAGATCTCGTTTTCTCTGTACAGTATTTTCCTAGTCGGTGCCAAATATTACATTCGGATTTTACGCACCAAATCCCCTTTGTTTGGTCTCGCTATTATCTGGTTTAGCTATTTTGGAGATCACAATAACAAACACTCACAATGACGCATTAGCTATTTACAATAAGCATAAATTGTATTAATTCAATAAAATGGGTTTTAACAGGGGTTTTCCGGCTAGGTTCAACAATATTTTAATTGTATCACGACTCCTTAACGACGCTAGATAGTATTGCCAAGAATGTGAACAAACTGTCAACCAAAAAAGAAAAAGAATCGGTTGAATCACCTCAGTAACCGGCTATAACACACGCGTGGCGGAAAAAGAAAAGAAAAAAGCATCACATTCGAATTACAAATTGCGCGCCAAAACCAGCTGCACTATGTAACATACGTTATTACGTTGTGCATGCGCCATTGTTGTACTTTGCACTGAATACTTCTACATCGGTTTTAACCTTGCCGAAAGACCAGTCACCCCATAAGGTGGATGACTTTGCGGACAGCCGTCTCGTCTACTCGAGGTAACGTCCTGAGGTTAGGTCAACGAACTCGAGCAGATAGCCCGGGCGAAATTATTATCGATAAGAATATATCACTGAAATGAATTTGGAAATGTTTTGCCGTTCCCTACGTTCCTCAAATGTATTATTAATGTTTTATTTAGATAAAAGCGAGAGATCCTTTGATATATTTCTTACGGTGCAGTCCGAATATCTGTGTTTTCGAAAACACCTGGATTTGTCTGTTCGTTTATATTTTAGGGTAGGTACCTATGTGATGGCCCTGACTAGACTACTATTTGTACTGAAAAATCGCGAGTCGTCTTAAAAATAATGCTATTTAAAATGAAGTTACGAATTATTTACCTATTATTTCGTAATTTATCGTAAGCCCAAATGTCAGTCGTGACCTTGCGCTATTGTTATTGTTTTTATTATAGCAAATCATTATGCATCGAAATGATGCGACAGATTTTATCGAAATTCTTTGACTGATTATCTCCATGTTGCGATTTATTGCTATCAATCAATTACGACCAAAACAGTATAAATTAATTTAGATAATTCAATTTGTAATCGAAATGTGCCATTTCCAGTCATATAACATTTTGATAACCTTGACTAAGACCTATATTCTAGAACGATATTTAGTCACGATTTTATGAAGCACGTTATGAATTTGATTAGTAATTAGTATGAATGTTGGAGCTATAAAATAATCTCGATTTCATTCAATCGTACTAATATTATAAACGCGAAGTAACTGTTTGACTGCTTGTTTGTTTCGTAACGGCTGATCGGATTTTATTATCCCCGTACTCCCACGGGAACGGGAACTACGCGGGTGAAACCGCGTGACGTCCAATGTAATATTTTAAATGAGATAAAACTCTGGTTTCATTGGCATGTGGCTACTGTAAAAATTATATTCGCGCCGTTTGTACGCAGACGATTTTAGCGCAAGTCACCTAGAACCGACCTCTGTGGGTAGGCCTCTAAAGGTTAAAGGTTTGCAACCTTACAGGTTCAAGATCCAGACTCTTGACGCAAGGTTATGCGCACTTTGTTAACATTTGGGGGTCAATAAGAATACATACTGGCAGAAATGATGGCCACTAAGATCCCATTGCGCCAAAAACTTAACTCAACCCCAGGTTAAATAATATATTTTATACATAACTAGCGGACGTCATGCGGTTTCACCCGCGTAGTTCCCGTTCCCGTGGGAGCATGGGGATAAAATATAGCCTATGTTACTCCCTGATAATGTAGCTATCCATTGCTGAAAGAATTTTTCAAATCGGTCCAGTAGTTTCGGAGCCTATTCATTTCAAACAAACAAATCTTTCCTCTTTATAATATTAGTGTAGATTGGCCCGTCTTACCAAATAACTCGGGAGTTACTAGCACAACTGGTTGGTACAAGCGAGCCTTATTGCTTTAAATGGTAACATTACTCTGAGATAAGGAATAACAAAGCTAGACGAGTAACGAAGACGGGACGTCCCGAATAGCTAACAGGGTCCAGTCTTTCCTGCAGTTGCCTAGATAATAATGAACTTTTCAATCTTCAATTAAACTTAACACTTCATCAAAGAGTGTCCAAAGACCTACTGTTTCTTGAGGCCGCTATACCACTGACGCTTGGCTTTTCGTCATGGCAGTGGTAAACAGTGTCGCGTTGCGTCTTCTGTTTGTCACTAGAGACTCCAACCTCGACGTCAGCGTCAGCAGCGTTGTCGCTACGCAAACGTTGGAGAAACGCCAGTCTAGCGTACTCGTATGTGGTATTCGTGGCACGGTCCTTCCAAGTCCGTGTACACCTCACGGTACACGCCGTAGTTAGTGTGCTATTGCTGAGGAAACTGTTAGGTGTTAAGCATATAAGATGTATGTTTCGTTGTTCTTCGTTGTTCTTGTTCACTAATATCCAATGTTGTTCCCCAGTACTCGACGTTCGTCCTGCGCGGCCGCGCTCACCGCGTCCCGCGCTGCGGCGTGGCGGCCACCATCATCGACTACTCGCTGTCGCGCGTGTCTCTGCCGCTGGCCGGCGGCGAGTGCGCGGCGCTGTACAACGACCTCGCCACCGACGACTCGTTGTTCGACGCCGTGGGAGACTACCAGTTCGAGGTGTACCGCCTCATGAGAGACAAGTTGGGGTAAGGAACTGCTCATGTAGACCACCATCATTAACTGCCCATCCTACACTTCCTCCTCCCCGCTGTTCGTTTCTGATAAATTCGCTGCTGGAACCAAAAAAAATTAATCACTATTCTTGGTCTCGTCTAGCTTCATTGTCTCGGTTTCCTTGTGTTTGCTACTGTTGATTCTGGCCCTGTTGCAGTGGTGTGCAAATAATAAAAAAGGCTCAACGGTCCAACTGGTAGATACTTCCCCATGCTATCGCGATCCTCGGAAACTCATCTAGCTGCTTTATACCAGCCAATCTGTGAAGCGCGTCCTTCTTGACCTTCTGCCCAAGAATCATGTTCCTCAACCTATATTAGACCATTGTGTCATCTAAAACGCTGCTAAATCAGCTACTCAAGTCTCATGATGGATGTTGTGACTGGGCAGAAACAAAAACAAAATAATTAACATTTGACAACATGTTGAATAGATTTTAAACATCGGGCGGCAGCTGTGTAGATAAGTAATAATCTGGCTACTGTATTCAGTTGTAACTTGCTCGACATTAACACAATTTGTTTTACTAGAACACTCTCTAGCTATATGATTCCTAAGACGCAACCACCTGCCATTGATATCTGGCATTTTGCCATCCGTCTGGCATAAAATCTTCGTCAATTAACGAATAAAGTGCTCACTTTAAATTAATTTTGGTGCTAAAAACAGTAATGAAAAAGGACATTCACAAATGTGTGTTCTTGACGTCAATCTCCTAGAGGTCGTTTGGTTATAAATGCCTGGGGAATGCCCCCCCCCTAGTGGGGCTCTGTTATGTATTATCAACTTCCTCCTCGTTTTCCCCCACAAGACGTAGCTCGATGGCTATGAATACAACATGAATTAATAGTAGAAGCCACGTGTAGCAACTATGTACTACGTCAGGCAAAATGACGCAAGGAAAATCTAAACTACCTATAACTTCTGATAATATTGACAAGAAATCTTTGCAGCGGCTAAATATTTGTAGATGTCATATTTGTAATTTTATTATTTACATACGTACATAATATATTGTTGTGGAAATGCCCTGTTTTGTTAATGATTGTGCAAAACAAAGATACATGATTTTATTATCATTTATATGCTCCGATATTCGGGATTAAGAAATCGCACGTTATGAGTGATTGTGCAGATTTCTATTCGTGACAAAACTTCGCAATCGGATCCAATACTCTCAGAGATGCATTTTACAAACATCCAGTTTAACCTCTTTATAATAATGTTAATAACTAAACAATACTAATGTTATTCTATCTTCTTTACAGAAATGATTGGAAGAACTTCGCGCCTTACACAAACATCCTGTGGCTGCATTACACTGTTGATAAAATGATAACAGCCCTCCGCTACAAGAGGACTAACACAAAGATTCACAAGCACTACATTGAGAAGCTGAAGGGAATCAAGAGTAGAATACTAGACTACGGCAGCGCGGCTCTCTTCGTGCTAACAGACAACGAAATATAAAACGAACAAATTATGATAATATACAAAATAATTTCATATGTAAATTAATTCAAACTAGTCTTATAACAATGGTTTTAACAAACTGCTGCTTTTGCTGTAAATCTGACATGACAATGGATCGCATAAATTATAATATTGTAAATAGAGTTTGCTTTGATAAATTCCTTGAAATGATCGACGCTGAAAGAGTTATTTACAAAGTTGTCGCATTATTAGAGCAGTATCAGAAAGGTGCCTTTTTAGATAAGGTAGTGCCTTTGTTCACATTAATAAATTCATATATTGTGTTCCGAAACCTTGGTTTTATTTTGATTTTGTGAACTTCCTTATTTCCACAAAGTAACAATCGTGTGTGATGAGCTGGGATCGGAATCGGGAGATATTTACTCCAGCACATCACACACGATTGTTCTTAGGCACTTGTCACCATTGACGAGGAAGCTATCAGCTATCGACTATCTCGCTGAGGAAACTGATAAAAGATATATGTCCGTCTCGCCGCGGACGAGGAAGCTATCAGCCATCGACTATTTTCTCGCTGAGGAAACTGACAAAAGATTTGTCGCAAAGTGCCGCGCTGCTTTGTTAACCAATACAAAAAATAAACGCAGTGCTGCTGAATTGCCGGGGCTGGGATTAGCAACGCTACAGTTTCAGAAGTAGAAACCAGGAACATGTCAAAGTATTTTTTCGGCAGGAATCGTGAGCGCTAAAGATTCACAAGTAGCAAGAGACCACAAAGATGTCGGAAGTAATTTCGGGGCTAAAAGTCAGAACAGCAAAGACTCGCAAACTATCAGGATACCAGAATCATAAAGATGTATTTACGACGATGAGAATACGAAACAAAAAAGTTGCGCGCCAACTTCAAAGCCTACGCAAACGAAGTCGCGGGCAGCACAAGCTAGTTTTTGCATATAAGTAATCTAAACTACATGTTCCCGAATTGACTGGGAGTGTAGGCGCAAGCCCTATCGATGTTTCGTTTTTAGGGTTCCTTACCTCAAAAGGAACAAACTGAACCCTTATAGGATCACTTTGTTGTCTGTCCGTCTGTCTGTTAATTTATCTCGGGAACGCGTGGAGATATCGATTTGAAATCTATATCTATATACTAATATACAAAGCTGAAGAGTTTGTTTGCTTGAACGCGCTAATCTCAGGAACTGCTGGTCCGATTTGAAAAATTATTTCAGTGTTAGCCCATTTATCGAGGAAGGCTATATATCATCACGCTAAGACCAATAGGAGCGGAGCAGTAATGAAAATTATGACGCAGACGAAGTTGCGTGGGTCAGCTAGTTAAAACCATATAGGACTCGGGCCTATGGCCCCTTGCAGCTGCGAAAAATTAAACTTCTAAGCTAACGTAAAAAAAGATAGTCGTTTATGCTTTGGAGGTATGCGGAACAGCGAGTAAAGTCCCGCAAACCCCCATTGAAAAGGGAGGATCCTACCAGGCAGTTGTTGTGCCTGGCGGGCTACTGCCCGATAGTTAACATTCGGGCTGATGTATATGTTCAAATTGCGGTTGTAATCCTGCATAGTTCGCTGCAGGTTGGATAGATGGCGTCGCGGTTCTTTTTTGTTGCGATGTAGATTTGCTCCGTTGGTTTTTCTTGTGGCGGCATTGATGCCGCTACATCATAGTGATGGGTCGTTGAAGGTTTTTCCACCAACGAAACGTTAACGTTGAATTGCGTTTGTCAACTAGTTGATCAACTAGTTAATTTCGTCAACGAGTTAACGTGTTACGAACGTCAACTTGCATGAACGATAAAAGCTTTTATTAACGTATGCTGTTGTAATGTTAATTTAAGAACAATTTGATGCAGTTTGCGGGAGTTTTATTGTTAAAGAAATACAATTTACATACGTTGAAAATAACAAAACGTTGGGTTCATTTTCTCGTTTCGTCAAACGAGTTGAATTCATAAACGTCGTTGCCTCGTAACTCGTTGACGATTTCAACGAGTTGATTTGTACACGGTCAACGTTAATCTCGTTGAAGAGACATCAACGTTGATTCAACTAGTTCGTTGATTCAACGCCCATCACTACTACATCACTCCCCTCCGGAGACCGGAGGTCGATAGTGAATGAGTTGTCCATGCATCTTGAGATGCTTTGCCAGGCCAGTGGAAGGTTGATTCCAGTGAGTCGGAACCGGAAGTCGCAGAGTTCTCGGTGAGTCGGAACTGTCTGCGGTGCCCCAGTGAGTCGGGATGATGCTGCTATGCTCCAGTTGCTGGATCTGGCACAACACTGTGTTATGCTCCAGTGAGTCGGACGTGGTACAGTGCTGCGTTTTTGCACCAGAGTGTCGGATGTGAGGCAGCGTTGCTGTGCGACGTAGTGGCGTGACTGCTGGCGTCGACCAGGAGAGGTTCTTCATGGCTCTTCATGTGACTGGCCGAAGGTGCAGTGTGCTTGCCAAGGTCGCTGGTGAGTTTGAGGGTAGAGGCTGAGGATGCTGACCAGGAATGCGCGGCTGCTGCATGCAGGTGGTCAGGATACCCGTAGAAGCCGTGGGTACTGGCTGGCTATATGACTCGCTGCTCGAGAGCTTGAGGTCACGATGAGGAGAAGTGATGATGACGTCACACTGAAGTAGTTGCACGAAGGCTGCGCTGACGTTCTTTGTCGAGGGTCACCTGTTTAGAGGGTATGCGGTACAGAGAGTAAAGTCCCGCAAACCCCCTTTGAAAAGGGAGTATCCTCCTACCAGACAGTTATTGTGTCTCGCCAGACAACTGCCCGATAGTTAATATTCGGGCTGCTGTATATGTTCAAATCGCACGATAAACTCTGCTTGCGCGATGCAGTATTTCAACCTAGTAGTTCGCTGCAAGTTGGATAGATGGCGCTGCGGTTCTTTTTTGTTGCGATATAGATTTGCTCCGTTGGTTTTTCTTGTGGCGGCATTGATGCCGCTACGTAATACCGTCTTATACTATACTACAAGTATAGGAAAAATTCTGAAAACTATACATTTATTAAATCATAACAAGAATATAGTCTGTATTTAAAGTAATTTGTGGCTACTGAACGGATCCCTCGGTGTGGGAGTTCGACTCGCATTTGGCCGATTTTTTAAGGTTATTCGAACTCAATTCACTTGCTTTTGCATTCTTAATAAAATTCATGCCTTTATAAGAAGTTACAAAAAGTTTTGAGATTGCTTGGTTCTGGGTTCGATCTTAATTCTTGTAACATTAACCCTGCTTTTATACATAGGTCGACAAAAGTAAATTTCATATCTTTATGATTGGTCAAACTATCAAAGGCCTTTGAAAACGATCAATCAAGCTCTAATAGCTTCGCTCTTCCTTCCAACATCGGCTTCAGAGAAGATTCCACTACATATGTGCCTTATTTCTGAACGGGATTTATTTTTAATCTATCGGAATTTTTACTGAAGTGATCACGGATTTCCAAACGATCGCCGTAGCTGTCAAGTTGTCAATCGCACGCAGCAGATTGCAGTCAATCGTTATCAGTGGATTTTTATTCTTTTGCTTCAAATATTTAAAAATGTACGGAAATAGCAAGAAAACAACAAAGATTAAATAAATACGAATTTATATCGTTTCGATGTTTATAGTTTTCGACATCGATAGCTGATTCAATAGTTGTTGAATGTGTAATCATTCCCTTTTTAAATATTAATTCGAAGCACCTTATTCATGAAGTTTTCTTAAAACAGGTGATAAAAAGACCAAATGAAAAGTATATTTAGTGTAAAAATGGAGGCAAGCAATGATTCTTTGTCTGGTAAGTTGCGCAAAACTGTTAAAAAACAGTTATGTAAAGTTGGTGTGTTAAATCGCGTGTTTTGGTGTAATTCAGTGTTATCTCCGCCGTTGACGGGGTCTCCTGCGGTTTTACTGACTCCTGGCAGGACGAGGAACATCGCACAAGACATGGAGGCTTTAAGACTGTCGCGACAAGACAATCCTTACTTACAGGTGAGACTATTAACGTTGTAAAAGATGATTGCGCCTTGTTGCGGAAATATTTCTAATGAGATGCGCCTTCCGCGTAGATTACATGTAAACACTGCTGTAAAAGTACAAGGAAGTGTGTCTGATATATGTTTTCTAATGTTCTTGGTATTGTGTACTTATTTATTAGGTGGGATTTATGTTTATTTGTATGGGCATGAAGGTAATATACAATACTGTTTAAGGTTGTTGTGCAATGACTAGATAAACAAGAATTTCATATTGTCTGTAATAGAAAGTTTACATAATGTTATATGTAGAAGAATGCTCTAATTTTTTTTTTTAATGTGCAATAAATCTATTATGTATTGCTTTCTATGTGAACACTACTGTTGGAAATATTAATTCCTGTAGGTACTATACATAGACCTATAGATTAACAGTTAGGGAAATGATGAACTATCTTATCTAAAATAATATTACAAATTGATAAAATTGGTTATTTCTATGTAAAAAGGAATACCTAGAAGTACTGATCTCTTTCCAAAAATTGTTTCACTATTATAAAGTTGCACTATCATATTGCTAAGTGCCATAGGAACCCCTGGAACACAAACGGCATTAGGAGGAACATGGATGTGATGGATAGCTTTAGTCAGAAAGAGTGTGACCCTCCCTTCCGCATCGCTCAGAGCAAAAGGTGTGATTTGAAGATTTCCCATCCTTAAATAAAAATAAAAAAATATGCAAAGGCAAATTACGATTCCTGAAAATGCATGGTCTCCGTGAGATAGGTATTTTATTTATTTTCGTAACATGTAGGCCTTGGAAAAGAAGCAACTGAAAAATCTAGTACGTAATGCAGTACTAGATATAGGAATGTCAATAAGCGCAGTGCTTTGGTTTATTTATCACTAGCTTCTGCCAGCGGCTTCGCCCGTGTGGTCGGTAAAGTAGCCTAAGTCCTTTCTTAGGCTCTAAACTATCTGTTTACCAAATTTCATTTAAATCGGTTCAGTAGTTTTGGCGTGAAAGCGCGACAGACAGACAGACAGAGTTACTTTCGCATTTTCAATATTAGTAAGGAAGTAAGGATTTATGTTTTAAACATATTTTTAACCATGAAAATAGTTTTAGAATATGGAAAAATAACAGGGTATTTTTTTATTAAATATTGTATTACCAGCAGGTCATGGCAAGCAGAGAGAGTCTGATTGAAAGCCATGCCGAGGAATGTGAATCAGATGACACCATACTAATGTCACAGGTAAATATTTATCCCGTCAAAACAAAATGTGAAAATAGGAGCCGAGTTCAATGTTAATATAATATCCATGATTGTCGGCTTCAGCAAAAAAAGAATTAAGATCTAAATGGGCGCCAAGTTCTGTATATAATCCTAAAATAAGATAAATTAAGGGTCAAGATTTGTCTTGGCTAGTTTTTACATACACATTATCTTATATTTGGCATTACTCATATCTTAATGTTATATGTATACTTCCGCAAGTTACAGTTTTAATATTGAAAGGTCGACATATCTCTCTCTCTTCTAAAAATTTGATTTTCTGATAAAAACTGACAAGAAATCCGACGACTGACGAAACATGAAGTTTGCCGAGGGACATAAAGAAAGTAGTTGTACTACCTCATCATCATCATATCAGCCGAAAGACGTCCACTGCTGGACATAGGCCTCCCCCAAGCGTCGCCACAACGACCGGTCCTGCGCGTCCCGCTTCCATTGGCTACCCGGGACCTTCACCAGGTCATCGGTCCAACTTTTTTTTTTTTTTACTATTGATAGGCACACGTTTGACCACCATCTCACCTGATGGTAAGCGATGATGTGGTCGAAGATGGAGCACGCTTGCCTAGAAGTAACCTATTCACTCTTGACTTAAAGACTCCCAGGTTGTAGCTATCAGGAAACACAGACTCCGGCAGGGAATTCCACTCCTTAGCTGTACGCACTATGAATGTGTTCCCAAAACCTTGTGGGAGGCCTTCCAACGTTACGTCTTCCGGTCGCCACTCCAGAACTTTTCGGCCCCATTCTATTACCTACGGTACATAAAATATATCTGATCTGATTTCAACGCCATTTAATAGTATCTAATCCTAAGCTTATCTATTTTGAATCATAAAAGTGAAAACTGTAACCAAAGAAAATTAGGTAAATATGTACATTGAATATCATTGTTGAATCATCCAACAGATAAGATTTAGTATCTCAATCTGGTATTAATAAACACACAGGATTGATTTTTTTTTTTTTTTTATAAAAACGTGCCCCACACTAGGAATTTCTCCTGTATCGTGGGTGCGTTCACAAACATACAAAGCTCACATACACAAACAGCCAGACCCGGAACAACTATCTGTAGGCCATACAAATATTTGTTCCGTGCGGGAATCGAACCCGCGACACACAGCGCAGCAGTCGATCACTCAACCACTGCGCCACAAAAAATTAGCCATAACTATTTGAACACTAATTTCTCGAACGAAAATTATCTTAAAATCAATTTTTTATGCTCTGATGCTCTCACAAGCGCGTAAACCACTGTGTTTGGTTTAATTAAAGCCAAAGATACACTAGGAGCAGTAGCCAACATGTTCCACTATCACGCGTAGCGCTCAAATCTTCGTGTTGCCCAGTGACCCGCAACATGCCCGGCAACATTTTATGCTGCCTCCACACGCTTGGCAAACAATGGCAAACAGCGAACACCAAACAACAAACACGAACGTATGGATAGGTGTTTGCTGTTTGCGTATCTGTTTAGCAGTGATCGGCACCGGTGTCGGTTTTTGTGCACAAACCAAAGGGTGTTCGACAAACGTGTTTGCGATGTATCCTAACGCTTGTTCATTTCATAAGAAAAAGCTTTGCTTTTTCATTTTTGAACATGAGAAACAATAAATTATTATTATTATTATAAGAAAAAGGACGCGTCTACACAAAACGAAATAACCGATTTCCGACTTTTAGAAAATAACATAGGGTCGGAAATCGAGTACTTTGTTTTGTGTAGAGACGTATTTTTTTTTACTGCGGGAGTACTATTAACCCGAAAGTAATCCGGAATATACTAGCACGTTCGCCAAGCATGTGGACGCCGTGTTTGTATGGGTGTTTGTGGCAAACACCAAGCATGTGGCGGCAGCATTACGTGACTCAAAGGAAAGACATGTTGCTTGCTCCCGCTCTGAGAGCGAGCGCACGCACGACATATGTGTGGGACATTCCACGTAGTTGCTGAGTGTCATGTTCCGCAAAATGTTGCTTCATTTGTTTCTTAGTGTATCTTTGGCTTAAATGTCTCGGATTGTGCTGAGCGAGGCTAGGTAAATGAAGCAATTCTATTGGTTCTTAACAAACATATGCCTCGCTACGTATCTTCGCTCATCTCTGATGGAAATGTAGGCTTAAAGAAGTCAAAGACCAAACATACTTAAATACTTCTTTGTTTAATTTCAGGAATTTGGAAGCACTGCCTTAGACTTAATAGAGGATGACCCAATGACCTTAAAAGAGGTCCACGAACATATGATAAGGTCGCCACCACCAACCAGTTGCTGGCCACACGGTAATCTAATACATTATGAATTTGAAAATAAATTCAGCCCCCCATCGAACATGGTTGCTGCATATTTGCATAAAATAAAAAGATATTTTGTGCTAACTTTTTCGAACCTTTTCAAATACTATATAGGTAACTGTAGTGGGTTGAGCCAGGTTTAATTTTTTTTTTCAACATGATTAATATTTTTTCATAATAGATGATTCTTTTCTATTACTGACTTAAATTGTTATTTTAAAATAAATATTTCAAATTAGAATGCTAATTTTCTTTTTTTGTAAAAGTAGAATCGTAAAAAAAAACATTAAAAAAAATAGAAACGTGTCAAAATTCCTACATTTAAAACATGATCCTTCTTTGGGGCAGTCGGGTAAAAATATTTACTTACGCCTCACAGTTTATCTTTCTATGTCATTGAAGATGTCTTGTACTGATCACAGAAAAAGTGTGACTTCTTTATCTACTTCTCTACATACATTTTTGTATGTAGGTCAGCCTCGGTGAATGACTGATTATGTTGATTACCCAGGTTCACACAGCATGATATCTTGTTATCAAATAATGTTGTTTAGATAGCTAATCATTCTTTGAAGTCTGGTCGCGAAATTCATAGGTACAAGAGAGTAGAATATCATTTATTTGCATAAAATATCGTATATTAATGGTCTTAAGTAAAAATAGTTTCACATTTTTAACCGACTTCCAAAAAAGGAGGAGGTTCTAAATTCGGTGGCTATTTTTTTTGTTTATGTATGTACACTGATCTGATCCGATTTCTGTGATTCTTTTTTAGTTCGATGCGGTACACTTGCCATTTGATCCCATAAAAATTTTATTCAGTAGTTCATTTTTATGAGCATTTTTGCTTATTTCAATTTCTACGTAGACGAAGACGTCGTCCAAGTATCGCCACTTAAAAGTGAAAAATAAAAAAGTCGGTGTTAAAAAACAAAGAAACAAACACCGACTTCCGAAATTAAGGTTATTTTATACTTTGTAGTGTTTTGTTTGGAAGTCGGTTATATTTTTTTGCAAAAAAATTTTTTTTACTTACTAATTTTCAACATGCAAAAAAAAAGAACTTAATGTTAAAATGAAAACTAACAATTATTACTAGATATTGAGATCATCTATAACTTTGTTTATCACGATTTTTGACAGTATAGACTGTTCTGAAACTGAAGGTTGCATCATGTTTTTATGTATGGAACTTGAAAGTACTTTTGATTTGACTAGGTTAAAAAAAACAGTATTCGTGTACGGTGTAATAAGGCTGAAAAAAGGGTATGATTCTAAAAAAAAAGAATCTTGTGCTTGTCTGTGGAGAAATGATAGACAACATTTTTTTTTTAAATCTCTTGGGAAGCCTTTCAAGGAGTTTAAATGAAATCTCTAATTAATTACTATTCGAAGCAATGAATGAAGACCAAAAAGTGCTAAGTCTGATTTGTTTTTCTTTTACTGTAATTTTATCTGGTATTAGTAGCGATTAGCTAGCAACTTTTAGGGTTGTCAAAGAATACCTATGTAGTCATTATAATCCCCTTCTTTACAAAGTCAATAAACGCAATGTCTGGGCCGTTAATTAATTTTAAACTTTAGTATAAATTATCCGATTTACGTGTTTTTTTTTTCTATGATAAAATTTTAGTCTTGCAACATTAGTTAACATATAACTAGATAGAAACAAAATTAAACCTCATTTCACATCTTTGAACTTGTATGCCTAGTATGTTATCATTAAAACATTTAAGGAAATACAAAATATTTAGATAAGATTTAGCTTGTAGTAACTACACAAGTAACGTAAAGTTTAAAAAATAAAGGGGTTCGAACTTTGTTCTATGGGAGCTGGCATAGCTCCCCCGTCGCCATTTTGTTTTTTTTTTTTTTAAAGTTGCGATCACGTGTCGAACAAACGAAGTTCACGATCTAACATTCATATCTGGGTAGAAGATACTTAAACAAACAAAAAATTTTAGCATCATGGTGCCCTAAAGTGTCACGTTGCCAAGATATTATTTTATTGATTATATAGAGAGGGTGGCGTGGGGGCTAAGCCACAATAGTTATATCCCCTTTAGTAGATTGAATATACTAAATTCCAAAATTTCGTCATTTAACCCATAGGTACTTCAAATACCAGGTATTTCGTCATTTAACCCATAGGTACTTTAAATATTCTTGACAGGCGCGGTCATAAAATGTGTGAAAGAGACCACATAAAACTCAGTTTTAAATCCTTTACAAAATATTCGCCGTCCTTCTCTTACGTTTTATGATCGCGTCATAAGGCCTACGCACACCGGGACGAAATGGTAGAAAATTTTGCCACCGGTCGGCGCACACTAGCCGCTTAGGTGCCACTGCGCGCGGTCTAGTGATCAGAGTTCCGAGTTCAGCGTTCCGCGTTCACTGTAATCTATGCGGTGGCTTTGAATCCTACACATACAGACCACGCGACACGCGTGCGCGCGGCAGTTAGACCGCGACGGTCAAAGTGGACTCGTTTGGTTGAGAGTCATATTAGGGTTTCAGTAAAAAGAACGTATGACGTGTTATCACTGGCTCACTGCTTAAGATTACTGAACTCCAGATTTTTAGACCACTCGCAGTGTGCGCATGTGTGAACTCTGAACTCTGACTGATAGACCGAGTGCAGTGGGGTTGGCGCCTTAGATCCCGCGGCGGGATGCCGCGCCACCGCAATGTTAACTGTAGCATTCCGGCGGCCTACTAAGACGTGCCGCGGCATCCCGCCGCGGGATGCCTTAGCGCGCTCTCTAATGCCGTGTCAAGAAATCCCTTTCGATGCCACAGAATCAGTTTATAACATTAGAAATTATATCGTTTTCCTACTAGATAAGTTTGAATGTCCTCTGGTAAAAATTTAAGTTCTTTGCCATTCCGTCCCGGTATGCGTAGGCCATTAATCTTTGCGTTTAACAATTCTGACATTTCTAACCTCAAAATGTTTTGCCATTTCCCGCTTTCCATGAAGACTCACTGTCGTACCGTGCGTCCAGCGCGTTCGACTTCGCCGCCGACAGTCCAGTGTCTTACAGCGCTTACTCTGTCAATTCCCAGGAAAAGGTTACTAACATTACTTTTTAAGCGTGCCGTCCTTTGTGTCTGTGTCAGCACTGTTGCTTTTGCACAAATTTTTGTATGTTGTTTTTTCACTGATGTTGTTTTATTAATTTTTTAGACCTAGTGTTAAGGGGGACAAGTCAGTGTAGACTGGGAAATTCAATATTCTTACGTTTTGTTTTGATACTACGTAAACGCGACGTCTGCCTGCGTCTGTGTTTCCAAACGCTTACAACCCTAATCACTTCAAAGTTTGAGTGCACAGGCTCCTTCTGGGTAAGCTCACTCCATCGTAGACTTTGTCTCTGTCATCTCTGACCTAGACTAGAGTCAAGAGAAAACCAATCACAAATAAAAAAAAACAACGCTTCCAGATGCAAACAAACGAAAGAAAACGAATTTCGCGGATTACCTTAAGGAGGCCCACTTGTGCAAATCAGAGTTATATTTGAAATTAGAGTTGCTAACACAACTTAAAATAAAAAAATATTTCATACATAAGGATCCTGAATGGAATTGATTTATAAATCTCTGGTTTGTGCAAGTAGGCCTAAGAACATTCTCTGTTGAAATACTTAAGATTATTTCAAGAAAAAACCGGGTGTATCATATCTTTTTGTAAATCAGCATGCCGAAGCCCTCCACCAATCTGCTCTCTACAAATTTCCCTGTCCTCACTTTACAGGAGCTGCTAAGCGGTCGATCTCCCCGACGTAATACCCGCTGTGACGAGTCCCGGAACAACAACACTTCGAGCCGACCTCGCTCGTCACGCTCTGCGTCCCCAAGGTCACATGACCTCACCCTCTGTGGGAGACCTTTGTCTTTGCCAGGTAATTAGAAGATCGTTAAGACGTGTAGTAAATATTTGACTTGTGCGTGAGTGGTCTTCGAAATATCGGTCTGAATTCTGTTCTGACTACAAGTGACGGTAACTGCGTCCCCAAGGTCACATGACCTCACCCTCTGTAGGTGATCTTTGTCTTTACCAGGTAATTAAAAGACCGTTAATGCGGATTTGTAAATATTTGACTTGTGCGCTGTCTTGGAAATTCGGTCATTGTGCCGTCCACATTGAACTAAACATATCTCTAAATGTGGATGTTATTTAAATCACTTCCCAACCTTTCAGGGAGCACAAGCGTTATGTATGTTCCTGGTAAAAGCCTCTAGGCTTTTTGCTTATGTCAGTTTTTTTGGGTAAGAGCCTCCAGGCAGTACTAGTGGACTTCACGCGGTTTCACCCGCGTAGTTCCCGTTCCCGTGGGAGTTCGGGGATAAAATATAGCCTATGTTACTCCCTGATAATGTAGCTATCCATTGCTGAAAAAATTATTCAAATCGGTCCAGTAGTTTCGGAGCCTTTTCATTTCAAACAAACAAATCTTTCCTCTTTATAATATTAGTGTAGATGACAGATTTTCTGCGTAAGTCTCCAGGCTTTATGGTGTGATACAATTCACTGGACATGTATGATGAAGTAAGTTTACATAAAAAATGAGTGTTAATAATTCGGTTTTGAAAGCCCTAAACATAAAAATAAACATTTATGCCTTGACAATAAAATTGACAATTTAAAATACTATACGACTAACGCACGACCGCAACATACTTCGGACTAGGCCAGGTATATTAGCGATTTTGTTCTTATGACTATTAATTATATATTGTCATTGTTTTTAAAGTAACCTCTCGAAATCTTATGGTCCTGAAAGAGTTTCCACGCGTATTCAAGAAAGATGATTCTAAGGTACGTCTGGCATTTCGTAGGCAGCCAGTCCCTCTTTCAATGTCAACCCCTAATCCTAAAACCTTGCGTCACAGTACAGTCGACCGCACGTCGGAGGTAACACTTTGACCTTGAGATATGGCCTAAACTCAGATTTTTAGTTTGTTAGACCTAAGACCAAAGTGACAGCTGCGATCGTTACGATTTTGAAATGGAACTTATACTTAGCAAATATCTATAAGAATATTTTTGTATGTTTTCGATTTACCTTTGTTTTATAAGTACCTATTTTGTAACCGAAATGTCATTTCAGTTTAACAAATTAAAAAAATAAATAAATAGAATATGAGGCGAGCTTATATTGATTTTTGTTACCATGACCTGTACCTATTTATAGGTTAAAACTCCAAGAAAACAATTTTTAGACTGCCTTCTAATTGGGCACAATGTGGGGCGCATTCCTTTCTTCATATCAAGAAAGAATGAACATTCTTGGCCTGGTTTGCACAATGCGTGAAGCTATTTCAGGTGTTCAGACCATTAAATCTAAGTGTATTTACGACTAACAACCTCCTTCGGCTGTACTCGGGTGCTATTTAGTAACGTGATGCTGTGAATGTGTGTTATGCTGCTAAACCTTTATATGTTGCCCTCTAGACCAAAACTACAATTAAGTTGTTTTGTACTATTTTAGCTAGTAAGCTAACTAAATCAATGGTAATGAACTGACATAATTTTGATCTAATAAAATACTCATAAAATATCATCATGGTTTTGCCCTTATACCAATATATTCGAGGTTGGCGCAGCACGTATACTAAAAATACTCATAAAACTTTCTTGATTTAATTACAGGAGAAAGCCACCTCCGCAATGCGCTAAGCAAAAAGCAAAGTGGTAACCAAAGTGAGAGATTCTCCCTCCTTCAACACCCGCGACCTCTCCGGAGGCCCCACTGCAACAGACGGGACGAAGACAGCGTCCAACTCGTACCAGACTGCGATAAGTAAAACCATGAGATATTATCTGTACCAAAAATACAGAATTCACGGTGATAAAACTAACGCCAGAAGTAAATCAGGTATTTACAGGCGATTTTTTTCGATGACCTTGACCTTCGCACCCAAGGTCTCGTCTCCAAATCATAATTTAACGACTCCAATTAATACATTCTTCTTCAAGGTATTCGGAATATATTTACTTGTAATACGATATGTTGATCGATGACCTTGGGTCGAGGTTGCTGTTAAAATGTTCAAGGTCAACGTTTAATAGTCCGGTGTTATTTAAAATGTGTACGGAATTGAAGATGGAATGAAAATTGGCGGCAGTTCGGCTATTGGCGTGATGAAGGTGAACACACACTTATGTTGCGGTCACACTACCCTAATATGGTCATAATTGGTGTTGTTTCATTTGATTTTGTTTCAATTATGGCCATAATTATTACCATATTACGGTAGTGTAGCCGTAGCATTATAAGCATAGAGTGGATGTTTTTGTGCGTTATTTTCGAATATTACAAGTTTTTGAATAGTATTTGTTAAAGGCGGCAACTGTTAGAAACGGCGTTGTCAATACTTTTTGTCCAAGCCGTGTCAGTGAGAAGTTATAGACATCTCGCGAAATCGTGACGACAAGAGCAGTGGCGTAGCTATACCTTAAAGGCCCTGCATCAAACGTTTTTTGGGGGCCCCTTTTTACCCGAGTGCGAAAATGCTCAAAAGGGCAGTTTGCACTTTTTTTCAAATTGGCACTACTCGCCACAAAACTTTCGCTCATATCATCATTACTCATCCATCATAGGCGTCTTATTGATTGATTATACTAAGCATGATTTGAGGTTGCAGACAGTATTTTATTCTTGCTGCTATAAATCGGGGCTCCTGTGATCCGGGGGCCCCGTATAATTGATACGGCAAATAGGGTAGCTACGCCCCTGGCAAGGAGTGCTCCTCCTTGTTGTCACGATTATCGATCGTTATACGACGGTACGGTGTAAAACGGTATTACCCGATATTACTATCGTGATATTACCCGATTATTAACACAGTATTACCCGATATTCATATCGTGAGATTATCAGATTATTAACATCGTGACGACAAGGAGCAGTGGCGTAGCTATACTTCAAAAGTAAAAAGGGGCCCCCAAAAACGTTTGATGCAGGGCCCCCTGCATCAAACGTTTTTTGGGGGCCCCTTTTTACCCGAGTGCGAAAATGCTCAAAAGGGCAGTTTGCACTTTTTTTCAAATTGGCACTACTCGCCACAAAACTTTCGCTCATATCATCATGATACGGCGGTAGCTACGCCCCTGTCAAGGAGTGCTCCTCCTTGTTTTTTTTTATTTGTTTACTGTAGTTAGGCATACGTTTGACCACTATCTCACCTGATGGTAAGCGATGATGCGGTCGGTTGTTGTCACGATTATCGATCGTTATACGATACGTGGTAATTTCGTGTTCTGTAAATACTATAAATCTATAACTATCATGATGGAAAAGACAATTTGTTATTTAACGGTATGCCAAGGCTTATCAAGAGTGTGTTTACCTTTATAAATTAAAATTAAACGATATTTTTCTGCGGCATGATCCTTTCTAATGAATGATTATTAAAAACTATGAAAATGTAACTAAATTCTACTGAAAAAACTTTAAACTATAAAAAGTATTGATTTATATTTAAGAGATAAAAAGTATTTTGAAAAATCGAGAGAAATTATCAGAAATTGAAAAAAAATCAGCACCCTACAATAAAAAAAAAATATAGGAAAAAGCACAAGATTTAGGGTACCGTAGCCCTCTTAAAACTAGCTAGAAATTAGCTCGTTTTATATAGATACACTGTTAAACTAATGTTTAATCTAAATAAAATTTCACTTAGATGGTGTTAAAATTACATCAAGTAAAAAGCGTTAAATTATTACATTTAAACTTTTAAAGTCAAAATAAACTTAACATTGCAAAATTGCTAACTTTCATGGTGCATTTGATTTAATTGTCATGATTGTGTGGGTAGCTAAAAATCGTTCAATTTTTGGATGAGAATCTGTATAAAATCTTGGTATTGTCATAAATTGCTCGTTCTTACTAAGACGACCTTATTCACCAAGATTGCCAAAAATTACACGATTAGTTGCCGTGCAATTAAATTGCATCTTAACTTTTGTCAAGTATTCCACCATATTTTATAGTACCATGATATTGCCAAGCATAATGCGATATTACCCGATTATTATCCTGAGATTACCCCATTTTTAAAACGGAATTACCCGATATTATTATCGTGATATTACACGATTATTAACACAGTACTACCCGATATTCATATCGTGAGATTATCAGATTATTAACACGGTATTACCCGATTTTATTATCGACCGGTATTACCCGACCTTGGTATTGCCAAAATTTTACCGCGTTATTGCCGAATCTTGCCGCACGCGGTACACAAACACCACATAAATTCCTATAAAATGCTCACTGTAGTTATAATTCGCAGTCCTAACCAAATTAGGTGGATTTCGACAATTAGTTACTAGATCATAGTATTATTGTTACTACTAAAATTAAGCTTTATTAGTTAAATGATAGATTAGTGCGTGAATCGCTGAAGTAGTTTTTAGAATCTGAGGACAATTTTCGTTCCGCAAAAGATTATTAAAAATTTCAAAGCATGATATTTTTTAAAGGTTTTATTGGATTAATTAATTATTTATCTGCGTCGAATGGTTTGTTTGTTCGTCGATATATTGCATGTGTCTTTAGTCTTATATTATAAAACTTTATAGGAATATAGATATTGAGTTACCGAATTAATATAGTAGTTCAAAATATATCCCACCATTTTTATTATTTTTAGTCCAAATAATAGTACAGTTGGCATCAATTATTGGTGCGATGATATTATGAATTTCGGAAGTGTAAGGAGGATAATAAATAGAAATGAAAGCTAGAACGTAAGCAGGTTGTAAGAGCAAGCGTTTTATGCCAGGTAATCCATTTCAAAAGTTACTTTACATTAATTCATGGCAAAATTGAATTCAAAACAGTATTTGAAATCATTCGGTTTTACCCTTGCTTAGTAAAATATCAAATCGATGAAGTTAAGATAAAGTCAATAATAAAATGGTAATACATAAAGATGAAAAGATATTAAAAATTGTAAAATATTATTTTTGTTAAATCTGCCCAGATTTAAAATTTAGTTACAATGTAAAATTAATGTATGTATATTATTATAACGACTATACAGGTCTAGTAAAATCTTCGTGTATTATATTGTCCATATATTGCGTGTCTAGTAAAATTATTTTAATTTCAATTGAGAGGCTTATTTTACGAATGTATTAATAAATTATAAAATAATAATTATTTTGTGGTGTTGATTGTACTTATTATATTATAATATTGTTTTTAAGAACAAATCGCTACTTGTGTGGTGGTTAGAGTACATATAATTTCGATGTTTAATTGTAAAATGTTTATTAGTTATTATTGTAATGAGTCAAACCCCGAAAAATATATTTTGTTGTTCGTATTTAATGATGTCGGAAAAATAATAATTAAAGTTAAAAAAAAATCTAGTCTTAAATTGTATTGTAAAGTAAGAAGGAAATTGTTTCCAAATGTTTCTTGAATTCGTCTATCGGAGAGGAATTAATTTTCGTTACTTAGATAAGCAAATGATTTTTCGCTTCGTGGGTGTACAAACGTACACCTTTGCCTAACCCGATGAGGTTCGTAGGCAAATCATTCATAACAGTTATTAGTATAGTATTTCAGCAAATGACTGTCACAATAAGAGTTTTCAGAAATGGCTTACACCAGAAGCCCTTGAAAAAGTGCATCTGTATCAGCGAGTGTGATTGACTAAATGCGAAAATATTAGGGATCGTTCGTGAAATTTCGACAGCGTTTGTCAATCCCATGCATTTTTGACGTTTTGACAATCGCCTTCGTCACGTACCGCTGGCAGAATGTCATTTGTCTAGAGCCTCAGGTGTCAGCATTGAGGCCAAATAGAGTAAGATCCCAAAGCGATCAGACATAAAATGAATTATAACTTTGTAATAGTTACTGTTAGTTGTATTTAGCATCAGACATGTAAAAATAAGTAAAGTTCATTTATTTTTTGTGGAGCTTTAAAGCATCTGACAAAAGTTTTGGTCCATGGAAAGTGTCTGATACTTATGATACTATTTTAGAATAATATTCTACACAACATATATAAAAATCAGCCATGTAAATTTAGGTTAAGTAACTCTTATTTTTAGTTACCTTTCTTACCTAGTACCTGCCCAGGTGTCACAAGACGAGTTCCACAAGCACGCAGGTATTCGAAGAACATGAGATGCTACTGAGAACCTAAGGTTTCATCTATGTGAAAATAAGTTATGTCTAATCGCTCTGGGATCTTGGACTAAAACGCTTATGTTTTTCAAAGTGTGTGTCCCGAAATATAACCCATTATACTGGCCAGTGCTCATGACGTCATGAATCCGACGCCATATTGTACTGGTGTGCCACCATAATGTACTGGTGAGACAAATGTCAAATGTGACGTATTAGTAGTACTTGTTTCAATCTTCAAACGGACGTGTATGCATCAGACTTTGAGGATTTTTTCAATATGGCGTCAATTTATGACGTCAACGCACTGGCCAGTATATTTCGGAACGACTCAACAGTATGCCGTCTGCGTATGTTTTATATTTCACAACACACACAAAATAAATTAAATTGACATCAACGTCGTTTTTACGTCAAAGTTGCGTTTTTAATGAAGGGGATCTCACTCCAAAGTGGCGTCAACTGGTAGCGTAAATTTTCCTGAAAACCGCCATTCAGCTATTATCCTTAGTAAAAATAAATTTCTCGTGACGACTATAAGAAAATTCTTTTATGTTCAGATATAATTTAGGGAAACGACCATTAATATATATATAATTCGTAGTTATGATTATACAATAATGTACGTAAAATTAATTAATTAAACTATTACTGGGAATTTCTTTGTTATCGCTAAAATTTGATTTTGGCTTGACTCTGTTGTCTTAGATTTTATTATAAGCTTTTTTATCCAAGATAATTTTATCCAATACTGTATATTGTTTGTTGATATTATTTAAATGGACCATTCTTTAGTAGTTTATCCTTTGTCTGTTAATTATTTATTATCTTTATAACCTGTTGAAATGTTATTCGCACCCTCATAGGTTCTCTCATTACATGGATCACTGGCGATGTGGGTGACTGTACCATATTTATCTGACTCTGTCTAAGGCGCTCCGTAGGCGAAAGCAACTATGTACTTCGAATTTCGGCAATTGGCAACCCGCAACTATCCATTTATGACGTTTTTCAAAGGGCCTCATATGTATGGGCAACTGTTGCTTTTTTATGGCCCACTAACGCCACCTAGTTAGATGTGTAAAGGACTTCCAAATAAACAATAGTTACTATGGCTGCTCAGCTCTAAAATACATTCGTCTCGAGTTACGCGCCCTTATAGCAGTAATATTTTCAGTTTTGTTAATAAAAATCACCATTTTTGAACATAGCCCTTTACTAAACAACTAGGTTTGCGCGTTTCAGTGATCGACTGTTTTATGTTGCTGCATAGCATAGCATAGTCGGCCTTATAATGTTCCCACTGTTGGGACTCAGGCCTCCTCTCTAGGAGAGGGAATGGGCCGTAATCCACCACGCGGGCCCAATGCGGGTTGGTATGTTGCTGCACTCGATGATAATCAATTACAAATTGCCACAACTGGCAAGGACAAAAAACAATTTTGTATTTGCGATGGGTTTGCTCATGACTCTAGTCTAGGTCAGAGGTGACAGAGACAAAGTCGATATATATATATATTTATCACTTGTGCCAAGTTTCCGCAACCGGCAACTTCGTCAACTGGTGATGTTTATTACTGCAAAAAGCAAATATTAACAGGAACTTTTCAAAAGATGTTAGTTGCTGCAACTAAAGTTGTCGTCTGCGTAGCTCCTTACTCTTCAGAGGTTAGAGGCGAGACGTTATGTTGTGTAATTTTCTCTCTAGACGAGCTTACTTATGTATCTATGATTATATCATATAAATCAACGGTAGACATAATAATTATTCTGTTTGATATGATACAAGATGTTTTAATTATTGTTGTCGTGCAAGCTGTTTTCAGACATTAATGTTGATTTTCTTAAGTTGCATGACATTCTAAATTAAAATACTCTAAGAGTCGTCTGTCGAAATAAATCAACTATACGACTGTTTGATATTACATTGTACAAGGTTTTTTTAAACTATTGTTCGAGCAAGTGAGCTGTTCTTGTTTCCAGACATAATGTTAATATAGTCCAGTCATTATAGTAAGTTCACATCGGAATTCGAGATACCCAGCTGTAAGTCTGTAAATACTTGTATATTGACACCCTAAAAGTTGTCTCTAAACCTACATATGTAGGTAGGGTGTACGCAACTATTAAATTTCAAGGTCAAAGGTCACAAAAATCGGTATTTTGCGCTTTTTTTGGAAATATCTCATTTCCTATGGGTTTTTTGCTATTTGTATTTATTATCAATATTGTAGAATACAAAATTCTCTAAAAATTTTGTTTAAAAAAAAATTTTATACGGTGAACCGTTTTCGAGATAGAGGGCGGAGAACGCGCGGTCACAGGATCACTTCAGGTCAACCGGTGCCTCCAGTCGAAAACGCGCCATATATAGTTGATGAACTATCGATAAATCAATGATTATAAATATTTGACAATTTTTATTAACTATTACATTTTATCATCTTTTCCTAATCTATCCACTTTTTATTCAGTATTAATTTATTTGACAACACTTACCTGCCCATTTAATTGCAGAATTGTTAATGAAAATATAGGAATTATATTTGAATTTTAACCTAATTAATATTAATAACTTCTTACATGATGAAAAAAAAAACAAATAAATTATGAATTAATCTTTTTATTAAAAAATATCATTCAATACATTTATTTTTATTAAAAGTAAAAAAATGGAATAAAGGTACACAAATTACAATTTATAATTTTAATCTTCCTCTTCATCGTCGTCTTCCGGCTGCTGGTAAATTTCAAACTGGTCTTCATTATCGTGTTCAACGACATTTGTCTCAAGTTCTTCCATGATTTCGGGGTCAAAGGTTCCATCTTCGTTAATGTCGCTCTGATATGGTAGAGCATTGAGACAAGCTTGCCCATTACATTGGCCACAAGCTAAAGAGCATTGCAAGCCCGCTTTCCTGCATCCGCATCGCGAACCACAACCACTCATGCACTCTATATAATATAATAGTTAATAAAAATTGTCAAATATTTATAATCATTGATTTATCGATAGTTCATCAACTATATATGGCGCGTTTTCGACCGGAGGCACCGGTTGACCTGAAGTGATGCTGTGCGCGCGCTCTCCGCCCTCTATCTCGAAAACGGTTCACCGTATGAAACACTTTTTAAACAAAATTTTTAGAGAATTTTGTATTCTACAATATTGATAATAAATACAAATAGCAAAAAACCCATAGGAAATGAGATATTTACAAAAAAAAAGCGCAAAAATTGATTTTTGTGACCTTTGACCTTGAAATTGAATAGTTGCGGCGTACACCCTACCATATGTAGGTTTTGAGACGACTTTTAAGGTGTCAATATACAAGTATTTACAGACTTACAGCTGGGTATCTCGAATTCCGAGAATCTTACCTAATTTGAGCTTAAATGACTGGACTAATAGTCCTAAGTTTTTATTGAATGACATTCCAAAGTAAATACTCCTTAGTATAAGTTTGTGATGAATTTATAATTGTTATTTTTTTTCTAGAAATGTTACGAAACTAAAATTGACTGGCAATGAGGTTTGAGTGAAAAGATCAAAATTTAAAGCTCTTGAAAAATATTCCTTTAGTTTAGACTGATAAGAGAGTAGACCTATAATAGTGGCAATTACATTGTCCTAGTCTGCAGTGACGCAACGTTGGAAAGTTAGGGGTCGACGCGTCAATACGCGATTGTCGCGTTCATTTGTATGGGAAACCCGAACGCATCGTCGAGTCGATAGAAGGCGTTTTGCCGAACAAAAGTTATCGCGACGATCGCCGACCACGTCGGTCGCTTACTATTAGAAAGTTACCTTAGCTAGAGGCGCTAGTGTAGCGTGTTTCATTGTTGTGTAGCGGCATCAATGCCGCCACAAGAAAAACCAACGGAGCAAATCTACATCGCAACAAAAAGAACCGCGACGCCATCTATCCAACTAGCAGCGAACTACTAGGTTGAAATCCTGCATCGCGCAAGCAGAGTTTACAGTGCGATTTGAACATATACGTCAGCCCGAAGATCAACTATCGGGAGCAGTTGCCCGCCAGACACAACAACTATCTGGTAGGAGGATCCTCCCTTTTCAAAGGGGGCTTGCGGGACTTTACTCTCTGTACCGCATACCCTCCAAAGTTGGTTGGCTATTGACGTGAGTTTATTTACTTATTTGTTTTGATTTTTGTGAATATTTTTCTAAAACAGCCTGACTATGGCAGATTAATTTACGGTTCTCCCAACCAGTGCATTGAACTTTTTTTTTTGGAAATATGTCCTTCTTTTTCCTTAATGCCAATTTTTTTTCCATAATGATGAGTCCACGAAACACTGTGACACTATCTTTGTTGTATCAATCGCATGTTAACGGCATCATACATTATTTTCCTTCTAAATTTGTTCACATGCGCATAATAACAACATTAATGCTATGATTAAGGACCTTCCTCGACAGTGGCGGTAAATGTTGAGTACAAAAACGGTAGCCCTTATTGATGAGTAGTTTTACAGTCTGTTTTTTAATCCCGGAGACTAAATTGACTAGTGCAAATGTCAAAACTGGCTAAAATGCTATAGTAATCTATATCAGTTTGCCATTTGCACTTGTCAATTTAGTCTCCGTGATTAAAAAACAGACTATAGGTCGACACATCAAAATGTAAAGTGCCAGCTACTTGAGCCAAGATAAATGTATTTTAGCCTTGCTTTTATTTGACAACCAGCACCTTTTGAACGCCATTGTCATGTGAAAAACGAAAACTTAACCTGTACGCCAACGTCACAAATATGTGACAAGATTACGGTGAATTTGTGGCTTGAAGTACCACATACACTATTCAGTTAATCCTCTGGCGTCCAAGAGGTTAAAAGTCAGCTACTAACCGAGGCGAATTTCCTGCGGGGCTGGGGGCTAAATTAATTCCCTCGTATTTTCTCGAACCCCGCGACCAGCGCGTGATTTTTTCATTTTATAACTGTCTTTTGAGCTGGTTGTCTATAAAAAAAACCGTTCAGGCCATCGAAGTAGTTCCTAAACCTATGAACACACTAAAATCAAGACAAGTATAACTTTTTTGTATTGCCAGTCAATTTTAGTATTCAAAATGGTTTCCTATGGACATTCTTCTGTATAAATTGTACCTCAACCAAAGAGTAGGCCAATGTTTTATAGTAGTGTGGTTATGTTTTTTTGTATCATAATATTGTAATTCTGGTCATTCGCTGGTCGATATTACCAGATTGTCGATAGATTAATAAAGAAATATTTGATTCTGATGGTGTCATTTTATTGACTCAGTAAATTATACAACCACTTCTGGGGGGCTACTCTCTAACGAAATCCGTAGTTTCGGGCTTAGTTGCGGGCGGGCATTTTCTACTCCGTATCACCTAACCACTGAGAACTAATGATAACACGATTTGACAGTTACTGTGAAATCGTGTTGTCATTCATTCTCAGTTCGGGTTCGGGACTAATTGTAAGTCTGTAGGTGATACGGAGTAGAATACGCCCGCCCGAAACTACGGATTTCGTTAGAGAGTAGCCCCCCAGATGTTAGTCGTAATGTAAGATCAGTGCAGCCTGGACGTGAAGTGCAGTGGCCAATATGGAGAGCGCACCCAAGTAGGCCGCTGCAAATATAACTTGGTAAAATTGGGTTTCATTGTTCCGCTTGAAACTAAGAGAGAGTGCGGTGCCCCCGTCCAAAATATGGCCACTTGTTGGCACTCCAACCACACTTCCCAAGTGCCCTTACACCTGCGCCATTGAGAACCTGATGAACACCACTGATGCCGCTGTGAACGTGGCTACTTACTGGGCTCAAAATACTTAAGGGCCACCATCGACCATGTAAAATACTGGTAGTTGGTACCTGTTCTGCCCTATCTAGCTACAATGGAAGCTGACACCAGCATAGTTGGGGAAACGCTAGGCATCTAGAAAGATTGGAATTTATATTACACCTGCTTCATAGTCGATATTGGATAAAGATAAATAATACAAAATAAAATTTTATTTATAATTTTATTAAATTAATTATTTCTATAACTTTTTACATATAGTAAATTATATGTGCCACGTTTCGTCAATTACATTGAATAATGCTGCCATGTCACATCAGCATAGTCACAATAGTACCTAATGTTTGCCTCTACGATCCGACAACGATTGGCTGCTCGCGACGACAACATTCGACGCTCCCGAGTACATTCAAACACGAATACGTTATTGACGAACGCAACTTTTCTTGATAGTGACAGATGAGTTTGACAGTGACAGTTGCGTTTGTCAAACGTCAGGAGCGAGGAAGCGCGGCAGCCGGCCCGCGAGACGCCTCGCCTCCGCACACAACTTGGTCCAAGAATATATTTATGAAATAATTTGTATAAAAATTTTGGCTCCAATATTTACAAATGCACTGATATTTTTTTTACAACGCCGGACTAATTTTTCAGCGACTAAGTTGAGTAAAGGGTTGCGGAGGCGATCCGAGGCGCGGGGCAACACGATTTTTTATTGCAATTCATTTCTAATAACACATTTCTTATCTAATAAGAGTGCGCGCGTATAGTGCGCGAACATTCTAATACCCTATCGTTACAGTGGTACACCGTCTTAACATTAGTATGCTACGAGTGAAGAAACACGGAAGATACAGCAACAAAACGCACTGTAGCAATAGAGTACAGACACAACGTAATAATGAAGAGACAACACCAAAGGCAGAGCTGACTGGTTCCGTGGCCTGACGTCGCCCGCGCTAACTATTCGTATTCTGACGATACCTTCTCCCTGTTTCGTGTTTTAAAATTAACATTTAGAATTAACACACAAGTTGAGGGGCTTATACAGAATTTGTACTCTTAAAGCGTCCCGTCGCCGCTTGCACCCATGTGACACTCGTACGCGGAACAACTGTACATCACTACACTAGGGGCCACCGCGCCGTCCGCGCGGACTGCGGCGCGAGGCGGCGTGACTTGATCGAAGCGAAACACTGGTACGATTTAAAACGACAAAGCACTGTTCTAACAGTAAATTAAACAATTTTGTGATACATAAATAAACCGAATGATAAATATAGTTTAGTTGATATAAATGTTCTGACAGAGGTGTAAGTCTGAGCGTCGATACCGACAGCGGACGGACGGGCCCGCGCGGCCGCTTACCGCGCACTACGAGCTAGAGTCAGCCCACACAACACTAACATTACGTACGTTGAACATTTGAACTAACGGATGGATGGAATCGTTCAATACAACAGAGTCAGTCAGTCGAGAAGTCGTGAGATAATCTTAAAAATGTAACACTTAAACATTTCAACAAATGTGATGTAAAACATACTTATAACTGTATCAACAGAGTAGTGGCGCCGTAAGCGAGCGCCGAGCGCACGGCCGCCGTCGCATGCGTTACCGTAAGAGATCAAACTGTCATTAAAACAAACATTATACTTACAAATGATAATACGTTTACAACTATACTTATTATAAACATCCATACCTAAAACAATTTACAATAATATTTTATGCAAATTATATTTAGATAAACGTAACTCATTCAGTCGGGCAATAAGGAAGTTATGAGATTGACTCGAACGAAGCCCCACCGAATGCCAATAGATATTTACTGAAAATTATATAATACAATGAAAGTTCAGTCGTTCATTTCAGAAATGAATCAACAATTTATTACAAGATATAGTTATAACAAAAATATATGTGTACTCATCGAGATGTTATTCTGTGCAAATGTTGTAACACATTGTATTGTCCAGCTCTAGTCGTGTATAATATATTACTTTTTTTGGTACATGAATGTCCACATAAATTAAAATCGCAACTAAATAACTGTGTCATCACGCCTGACATGTCTTGTGACGTCACATGCCATGTCACGGAGTAGCGATGCGCGATAGTAAAATAGTATCTAACATGTGTTCTGGGGGGCTACTCTCTAAACTCGAAGTCCGTAGTTTCGGGCTTAGTTGCGGGCGGGCGTATTCTACTCCGTATCACCAACAAACTTACGATTAGTCCCAAACCCGAACTAAGCATGAATAGCTACACGATTTGACAGTAACTGTCAAATCGTGTTGTCATTAATTCTCAGTGGTTAGGTGATACGGAGTAGAATACGCCCGCAACTAAACCCGAAACTACGGACTTCGGGCTTAGAGAGTAGCCCCCCTGTAGAGGTCAGGTGTTAAAATAAGATTTCAGTGCAACACTTAACTACATAACATTGGGGAGTATTATGTATAGATATTGTACGGGCAGGTATTTGTACCCGAATTATTTTTCTGTTCAAAAATGTATCTGTATCAGTAACTAGGTGTGTGACACATTTACTCAGCCGATATTGTGTGACAATGAAGTGAGATCATTAATTATAATTCAATATTAATACTTAACAATACGATGGTTAGTAGGTGATGTATTACGAGCAGTTGGGTGTTATGCGATTTTGGACTGTATGCTAAAAGTTATAGAGTCAAAAATGACATAAGCACATAATATCGTATTGTGTACAACTACCGCGTATTTTATAAAATAAGAAGTACATTGAGTGAGTGAATGGGGTGATCAACACTGACGTAGCTGACAGCCGGGTGATCTGCGCGGGACTTGGCTCACGGGAATCGGGTGAGCGTCTAAACGAGAAATATGGCGTAATATCAACCGATTTACGTGATCCAAGCGACGTCACTAATCACCCGACCTCTCAGGCCAGAGGCTCTAAACAAACTGACATATTGTCAGCGATAGTGTTCGCCGAAACGTCAAAATTGTATTGAATTGACATAATTATGCGTCGAATTGTCACTTGTCCAATTGTTTTTTTATTTCGACAGTCGCAATCGCCAATAGAGTTGAGAGCGAATTTGTATACTTCGGTTCGCGAAAAAGGTTGCCAACATAAAATTTCAAATGATTTAAAACAGAAAAAAAGAAATCATAACTTGCCACAGCCAGGTCACGCTCATGTCGATCAACGCGATTTTAAAACTAATTCTCATAGCCGAATTTGTTAGTACCTGAGTTTAGATAGAAAACCTCGTTAGAATTGACTTAAAAATTAAAAACAATAACTTTTTTGGTGGGTTCCCTTTGTTTTATTTTTTGTTAAACCCAATTGTAAAAACTTTCCTCTAAATCGGCGCAACATCCGCAGATCTAATTCTATTTGATTAATTTTTACAAGAAAAATAATTATATACAAAATATAAAATTGATATATCTATACAACGTACACTATAATAGCAACTCGTTTTTTTTTTGTGGAAATCAATAACGATAAGTACCTAGAGAGTTTTTTGAAAACGATTTTTCCTAAGACCGTTAAAATTTATATTCGAAATGTCCGATAGAAAAGTTTAATAAAATTACAAAAATAACATGGTCATTTGAAAATGAGGGCGTTCTGGGGGCAGTCTACATTTGTACGAGTTGTTATAACGCGATGATCGCCCCCGAGGCATACATATTACAATAAACGTGTCATATAAAATATTTAAATTATAGTGACATTATGTAAGTAGATAAAGATTTGCACACATTGCGTGTTTTCAACACAGTGGAATATGTGGCGTCGATGTAAAATCATTAATGGAATACACATCGCGCCACTGGACTACACAATATTGCAACTCATCCAATCGAGCTAAGCTCGGTACAATTAAATAGAAAGAAATATAAGAAAAAAAATACAAATTCGTCTGAAATGTGAAAAATAAACTTTGAATATAAATTTTTGGCAATTTTGTACTTAGTGATGGTTCGCAGAGGTGTGTAGTGTGTTCACGTGTACAGTGTAGTGTGTGTGTGTGTTTGTGTGGTGCGTGCGGCGCGGGCGTAGGTGTGTCGTCGCCGAGTCACTGTCGCGTGGGTGTCGCGATGTCGCGTGATTGTCGCGATGTCGCGTGGACGTCGCGATGTCGCGGCGGCGTCGAGTTCAGTCACAATAAACAACATTCGCCTTAGTACAAGTATCAACAAAATGTCCTACGAGTGACGCTACGGAGGTAACGCCAGCCGACGCGGGCGCCGGCTCGCCCCGCACCGCGCACCGCACACCTGCAACAAAACCACACCCACGATTACAATTTAAAGTGGTATTACAATTCTATTAAGAAAACAGTAAAATCAATGGACAAGTAGCTGAATGATCCAGTTTTGTCTGGCTCTTCTATGGCTACAGTATAAAGATTTTCATCAAGTTCTGGGAGGCTACTCTCTAATGAAATCCGTAGTTTCGGGCTTAGTTTCGGGCGGCATTTTCTTCTTCGTATCACCTAACCACTGAGAACTAATGATAACACGATTTGACAGTTACTGTGAAATCGTGTTGTCATTCATTCTCAGTTCGGGTTCGGGACTAATCGTAAGTCTGTAGGTGATACGGAGTAGAATACGCCCGCCCGCAACTAAGCCCGAAACTACGGATTTCGTTAGAGAGTAGCCCCCCTGAACCTAATTAAATACCACTGAAGAGCTGCCCAGGTTGGTGAAACAGGAACTTTGACAAGGAAACTGACTACACGCCACCAGTTTACACAGTTTGGCAACTAAGGACTTGTCTCCCTGGAAACAACTCCTCAAAATACTCTCCTATTTATGCCACCAGAAAGCGTCTAATCTGACCAGCCTTCATTGACCCACTGCCTCCGTGGTCGAGTGGTTTAGGCGTTTGCCTTGTGACCCGGTGGTCGTGGGTTCGACTCCAACGCGAAAACATACTTTGTAAACCTGTTTTCCAGTTTGGTTAGGACATTGCAAGCTTGAATCACCTGATTGTCTGATAAAAAGATGATTCCGTGCTTCGGAAGGCACTTATAAGCCGGTGGTCCCGGCCGCCAAATGGCGGTCGTCAAATAAACCATGTCAGAGACCCTTGAGGCGGTTTAGAAACTCTGACACTAGGGTATGTAGGGTCTTTAGACCTTACTGCCCACACGATAAGAAAAAGAAGATTGAACCACTGCAGAGTAAAGTCCTTCTCATCCAGGGAACATTATGCTAATGAAATTACCCATAAAATATAACCTTGTGGCCTCTTCCCGGTCTGGGGCGAATGTCGGTTTGGCTGGCTTGAGTATAGAGTAGATCAGCGGGTCTAAAAAGGCTACTTTAGCAGAATCATATCAGAATCATAATATTAACCACACAACAATCTGTCAAATTCCATTTTCATTTTCTTTATCGCTAATGCATTAGGTTCAAGGTTGATTGGGGAAATTTGACAGTGACGGTTTTTTATATTTCTATGGTTCTGAGACTGTCGCTCTGAGGTTCTATGTCACTTTATGACATATTATCGGCAATATTGATGATCGAAATCCCTAAATCACTTTGTCACAGGATTGATCGATAGCGTTTATCAATAAACGCTGTCGAAAAATCACGTGGTCAATCCCATACATTTTGGACGTTTTGAAAATAGCCTTCGCCATGCTACCGCCGCTGACAGAATATCACTTGCCTAGACCCTCAGAAAGCATCCAATCTAATGTAACCCACTACAGGCCAAAGGTGTCGTCATCTCGTTCTGGGGAAAAGGTTTTCGATCGCTTTGACTGAGTTGAGTAGACCAGAGTCCACAGGCGAATACCCACTTTTGGGGCCCAATGTAACCCCACTTTGTCCAAACACTGTAGCTCCAGTCGACATGTAGCCGAGCACATCAACCTGAAGCACAACACACATACACACTTACACACCTAGACAAGTTTGGTGAGGCGAGCGGCGCGCCGTGTCCGCGGCACGTTGCCGGGGCGCGAGGCGAGCGGGGTCCGCGCTCGCCGCCGCGCGCCGCCCCCCACCCCGCTGTCCCCGCTGTGGCCCGACACCAGCGACTCGCTGTCGCTCTGGTTCGACGTGTAGCCGATCACGTCCACCTCATCTGGAATTGAGAAAGGGATTGGTTTAGTTGGTGATTGAGAAGACAAGAAGTGCCGTGGTACCCAGTTAGTTACTGGGTTCCGGTGGTCTGATAAGCAGTCGCAGTATAGGCATATGATGGCAGAAGTCGATGTCCTGGTATATCACGGTTACGAAGGCTACGGTTTAAGATCCAAGGTCCAATAAATGCAATGAGTACAGAAAGATGGTTCTAGTTCTAAACAGCCAGTTGTCCTTAGGTAACACTAAAGTATTAAAAGCCTCTAGGGGAAATATCCAGTAATTTGGTAGACCCTACACTGCTTGAACGTGGCGATAATTAGAGTGCTGGACTTTATACTTCCTAAACATAAACCGTATATCGGTACAAAATATTCTACAGCACAGAAGCAAGTACAGTTTTCAACTCTGCCTGGAGAACGAAGTCTAAAGTATAACTGCCGCAGATAGTATGAGGCAAGTCCTTGGTCTAATAACTTTTTCCGTCCGCTGACACTGCGCAAGGCTGCGCGTGATCATCATGCCTAATGCGCGGTAGCAGGATATTTGGGCAGTTTATCCGCTTGTACTGCCGTATAGTAGGCACGTCCACACTTGATCGATGATATATAAGAGGAACCTATTGTCTTATCAATCACTACACATCAGATCTTGAGTCCTATCGTCTCTAACATCTCGCAGCAAACAACCAATCAAACACCAAGATGTTCAAATTCGTAAGTTTTTCTTTTATCAATTTGTTTTATTATTTTATTGTTAATTTGTTTTATTTTACTCGTTGATATATAAAAATCCAAATGCACAGTCTCGAACAAATGCAACACTCGAAACTGTCGTCAGAAACTGACATGTATCAAGTGTCATGTGTGAGTTGTGTTTAGTTATACTATAAACATTTTTTTTGCAAATTCAAACTTACACGGATCGCGTAAAGTTGTTTTTACAAAGCAGTGCAGTATGGCGAGCGATGCGAGACTGTTTGAAACTAGCGCACAATTTTAAATTGTGCGCTTGTTTTATGCCGACGTTTTTGAGATGCTGAGTGTGTATCTTGGGTTTTTATTTATCAATGATTTTACTATTTAAATCTGTTTTTGTGGTTGCATTTTTGTGATATTCACAGTTGTCTGTACCTACTTCCATTTGTTTTTATTTATTTTTTTAATTTTGACCACTGCGAAGTAAAATTTGTAGTTTAAAATTTTATTATCCTCGTGACGTAATTCTAGCACATCGCTACTCAAATTATATTACGTATGTGTTACTTAAAAGCTCACTAGCTCCCTTGCATCATGTTCTAGATAGACGTTAAAGCACTTCGTCAAGTTTCTTTTTAACCTACTACTCTCCAGGTGCTGTTCGCCGCTCTCCTGGCCCTCGCCTACGCCAAGCCGAAGCCGCTGGTGGTGGAGTACGAGTACCCCGTGGCGTACAGCGCGCCCCTGGCCGCGTACTCGGCGCCCGTGGCCTACTCCTACAGCACTTACGACTACGCGCTCCCCTCCTCCGCGTACGCCTACGCTCCGTACTCCTACTATGTGCGCTGATGGAGGAGGCGAATGAACTGACCACGGCTGCTAATGTTTGAAATTATTTATTTTAATTGAATGCATACTTCGAAATAAATATTCGATACGAATTCAAGGTTTTTTTCTATTCGGTCTAATGAAGATCTGTTCAAATGCTCAATTTCCAATTGATTGACCCATCACAAATTGAACACAAGTCGAGTGATACATTTGCTGTTGAAAAGTCATTAAATTAATTATTTTTATACAAATACTAGCTTTATATGGCAACTTTGTATCCGGGTATCCCGTTTTTTCCCGTTACCCTAAGTATTTCGGGAAATCGTCTCTTAGTGCTCCCTAACACTCCCTAAGGAACTTACATGCCAAATTTCAGCTTTCTATGACCAGCAGTTTCGGCGGTGCGTTGTCAGTCACGCAATCAGTCAGTAACGGAAGAATTTTATGTATTAGGATTTCTATTCTAATTCAACCAATCACAACTAGATAACGCGCGTTTCACAATTTGTCACATTTTTTTTTTCAAGTTGACTATTTACAGTTACATGATCGGTCATTTTCATGGCCGGTCATTCAAATTACAATAACATTACATTTGTGTGTTTGGGTTGCGGATAAAGTTCATCTGTACAGACTTCAGACAAAAGGTTTGTCGGTGCAACAATAATGATAATGGTTATTAAATCTCTGGTCTTATGACTAACACTTTTAATTTATAAGACTGTCTTTACAAGAACTTTCTCAAAGCTCATCACCAAAAGAGCATCTACAAAGGCGAGATCCCAGTAATTCAGCAATACAATAATCCCTGCACTCCAAAGCCGGTAAGTTTCGCAACTGGCAGGTGCCCCAATTCCGTATCTCTCTTGTTTTTCACTCAGTGGGTCGCCGAAATCCAGCGAGCTGTGCTTTACACCACTTTTAAATTGCATTTTTAATTAAAAGCGGGAATTTCTCGGATTTCTAGAACCTGGTCTTTTAAGTTTTAGAATTTAAATGCCTGTGTGTTTTCGTATAATCTGTTGAAGGTCTCCTAAAGTTCGTTACTCAAAACTAAATTCAATGTTTTTGTCTTGAAACACTATTTCTTTCCAGAGTAAGAAATAAATGATATAAAGCATTTAAATCTTCAATTTCCGTACAGCGGTTTGAGTTTGATAGCTGTTTGACCAGCAGATCATTGCATCGATTAAATGGTACTTTCCAAATTACGCGGGCCCATTAATCGCACCATCAGTTGCATTCATTAGGTCTTCAAAGTGTCTATGAGACCTGATTATATAGGCTCATTTGTATTACTTTGGATGTTACAGAGAAAACCTTCAGAGCCCCCAGACCTTACTTATTTTCTGAGAAACAAAATTTGTGGGATAGAATCATTGATATATATCAATAGATAGAATAGTGTTAGTATGTTCTTTGAACGCACGCCTATGTGCTGGTTTGGGCAGGCGGCCATTTTGTTTTTGTCTGTGGCCTCTGGAAATTTTAACTAAGTACTAACATAATTTTTTCATACATCAGAATATGCTTTTGTTCCAAGATTTCGTATTAAAGCATCTACAGACAATATTGCAGCCAAATTCTTCTCTGAAATTTTCTAACAAAGAGATTTCGCACGTTTTCAAGTCTTATATTTTCTTTTCGACACTATAAAGTGTGAAAAGGGATTTTGCCGTCGTACACTGATTCCAAGAAATCTAGTTTAGTGAGATGAAAGCATATTTTTTCGGAGAATTTCATTATGAGTCTTATAATTTATTACGAGCTAGTTCTGGGTCTTTTTTCCCGATATTTCGAATTTAGGTCGGGGCAAGATTGACTACTTTCTGGTCCAAAAATTATATCTAACTATTTCATTGAGCTCTACCTACTTTTTTTTTAGTACTTCATTTTTCAAGCGGCGGATACTCTAATTCATTTTATTATGTTTAGGTGGTTTCGGGCCTCTTTTTTATTTTTACCCGAAGAATAAATCCAGTCGTTGGCATATTTTTCTTTACTGAAGCTGTCAAAGCACTATATTTATACGTGTAATAAAACTTATCTGACTTTTGAAAACGCACTAAATATAACGCCAAAGCAAAAACTGTTTATTCCACACAACTATATTTTATATTAAAACTAGCTTCTGCCAGCGGCTTCGCCCGCGTGGTCCCTAGGGAACTTATTCCCGGGATAAAAAGTAGCCTATATCCTTTCTCAGGCTGTAGACTATCTATGTACCAAATTTCATTTAAATCAGTTCAGTAGTTTTGGCGTGAAAGCGCGACAGACAGACAAGAGTTAAATTCGCATTTATAATATTAGTAAGGATATATAAATAAAAAAAATACGCAAATACAAAGCTTTGTATTTCTTTATCCGTCCTTCAAAGTAGGGCTTAGATAAAAACCTAATCCTTTTGTTTTCCTATTAGTGCTAACACAAATGCTCACAAAAAACTGGGTGCCTGATAAATTCTGTATTCTTTATTTGATTGTCTGCTGTGTGAGGTTAAGATTTAGAAGTGAGAGCTAGCATTAGTGTTCTCCGCTTTTCGGCGCTCCAGTATCTATACTTCACTATCACTACATATTATAAAATATAAAACAATGTCTTCCGCCGCGTCTGTCTGTGTCTGTCTGTTCGCGATAAACTCAAAAACTGCTACACCGATTTTCATGCTGTTTTCACCACTGGATAAAGTGGTTCTCGAGGAAGGTTTTAGTATCAAAAAAACATCCTATCTATTAAGTTGGATCAAATAACAGATAATTACAAAGTTTCATCAAAATCGGTTCAGTAGTTTAGGAGTCCATCGCGGACAAACAACGTGACACGTGATTTACATATATTAAGATTATTCTACATATATTTCAGCATCGTATTAAAATAAGATTCCACTGCACATACTAGGAAGGCCTGTCGGTATTCAACCGTTAGTCATCAATCGCAAACCCTTAGAAATATTCTGTTATACTTTGAAGTTTCATACTTTATCTATCAAGTCAAGATACATAAAAGATTTTGAAGGAAAAACTTAAAAGCGATATTGCCAAGAAGGGTCGCACCAGGTATAAATCTTGCCTTATTTTTCGTACCGGAGCTTTGACCTCTCAAAAGAGATATAATTTGTTTTTCAAAGAGAGCAAATTTTATTTGACGAACTAAAGATAGAAAGTGCTATATTAAAAATTGTAGCATAACTTTCAAGATGAATTTGGACGTGAAAATGATATTATAACTTAGTTCTTTCTAAAAATGATTTGTTTGAGTAGGTACCTAAGTAATTTTGTATTAAGATTTCTGAGTAACATAAATATTGCAGGAGGAAGGAAGTTATAAGGTAATAAAACATGAATTTAAACAAATCAGGAATTTGATATTCAAAAGCAGCTTAGTTGTTCCGAGAAAGGATCCGAGGCACTTCAGGAAAATATAGTTCAAGCTGCAATAACTTGAGAAATAATGAATTACTGGAATTTCACTGGAGCATAACCCAGAAAATGCATTATGCTATGCACTCACAATAATAAGAAACTCCTGGTAGCTCCTGGGACTTACTTTGAAGGTACGCGATTGTTAGAATTTTGAAAGCATCCTGCTTGGATAATGTTTTTTTTTTTAAACTGTTCTCAACTAAGAGATTACGTAAAGCGACGCTACGGTAATTCTTTAAACCTTAAGAGTAGGCACTAAGGCCGCATAATTTCAATGGTCTTTACAACAGTTACTTTAAAAAAAAGTTGTACAAGGAAAAAAAGAGAAGAGGATTCTAATACCTGACAGTTACAACTTGGGTTCTTTAAGTCAAAAATGAATAGGTTACTTCTAGGCAAGCGTGTTCCATCGTCGACCATATCATCGCTTTGTGGTCAAACAATGAGCTTAGCAATTATTACAATAAAAACAGTTTTTTAGGGTTCCGTAACCAAAGGGTAACCAATGGAAACCTATTACTAAGCCTCCGCTGTCTGTCCGTCTGCCTGTCAGCGGGCTGTATCTAAGAACCGTAATAGATAGACAGTTGAATTTTTTACAGATGGTGCATTTCTATTGCCGCTATAACAACAAATTATAAAAATTATGGTACGGAACCCTTCGAGTACAAGTCCGACTCGCACTTGGCCGGTTTTTTTTCCTCTACCACACAAAATTCACTTATTGATCTACTAAAACGCCACGTATCCTTACAGTCTTGATCGATTTTAACGCTTCTATAGCTATCCCAACTCGATTTCAAAGTAATGCTTCGAAATTCAGCAAGCAAATCACATTCGCAGGTGGGAACAAGCTAGGCAGTATGTTTGCGACTAACTATTAACAGGTAATCCGCTTTGAGCTCGCAAATTACTATACAAACAAGTTTGCCGTGCCGCGTCGCTAATTCTACATAGCCATTCATATTAACTTATTTGGTGAGGGTAGTTTGTGTTTGTGTGAAAAGGCGGGTAGAACGAATGTTGCAAGGCGTTTTGATAAAGATTTTTGAGGTTATAATGACATGAGCTAAAGGTTGAATTAACTAAAATTGATTAAGTTTTATGTAACTTTCAACTGGTTTAGAAGCCGTGAAAGGCCTTAGATCAGTAGTACCAGCAATACCCAAAGTTTTAGAAGTTAAACAGTGACAGTATCAATCGTTCTCCGACGATCCAAACATTATGTCTGTCAGTAACCTTTTTCGCCAAACAGCTGAACGAGTTTGTACAAAACTTGTCAAGCGGATGTACCATAACTTGCATTAAAATAGCATACTTTTAATCCCATTAGTAAGTTCCCTTTGCTCAAAATATACTTTAAAATAAATCCTCTACGATTCTAAACCAAGCCAGCCGTATTAAATTTGTCACGTGGCATCCTTACCGGGTCCCAGCACAAGTTTGCGGAGACTAATTATAACACAAACGGCACCAAGCTAGCGGATCGCAATGGCGGCGCGCGCCAATTTCCTGCAATACATGTTAAATGGCGGCCAATCGTGCACCGTCCGTCGCCCGAGCCACACGCCTTTCCGGGAGCTCTGTACTTGAAAATTACACTAGAAAGTCACAAAGCATTATATGCTATTATTTTGCGGAATGCACTTGACGGTTTTCCGTTGAAGTTGTTTTAAAACGATTACAACTTGTTTTCTATTGTTACTATGTAGTTTTAAGTGACTGTTATTTGGAATATGAATATTTCGCTTTCTATGAATGATGTAAATGTCAAGTCCTTTATATTGAACAATACGATTATCAACGTTTGATTAAGGTTTGATTCGACTGCGATTCATCGAAATGCGATTAACACATTTTGTTTTGTGTGACACGAGATTAAACCCTATACAGAACTGCATACAACTCCAAAACAATTTGATTCCGCTCCAACAACATAATTTTAATCAACAAACTAAAATTAGATTTTCAATTCCACCAAACATGATTTAATATCCGAATCTATTATTGATGTAAATCCGATAATACAGTTTTAATTATACACCGAAACACAAAGGGTCGGAAACGGTAATGGCGCCCAACACGGGCCACAGACTGACATCATAATAGAGGCTTGTAGACTTAATACGTAATCAATACGAACACTGAAAACCGTGCTAGTTAAAGCGCAATGAATAAAGCTCGAATACGACAGGGGTTCTTGTGGACCAAACCTTTGATCATGCCCCGTGAACTGAGGGTAGATATAAATAAATGGATTTCTGGAATTTTTGGACGTGGCACGTGGATTCGTGGGTCAAGGTTCAGGGTGCACGAAAATATAGAAAACATTTTAAAATACATACGAACTAAGCACGCATTAATAATGGTGTACTTAACTTAATATTCCTATGCTACAGACTGTATGCAAGCGAATTAGAGAGCTATATAAAAGTCAAACGGAGTCAGACCTACATGCCTCATACAAACGCCTCCAACCACGAAGTCCCGCCCACACGCCATTCAAAACTTACAAAAGCCAAAACCTCATCTACATAGAAGCAGACACCTCAATAGACCGCAAAATAAATCCCTCCAAGTTATTACCAACACATACAGAGCATGAATCACTCCACGATCCACGCATACAAAAGCATGGAGCCTGCAGCGCAATATTTCGTCACAAGAATTTATTTCCGGCAGAAATTGAATAGGACGGCAGAGCGGCCAAACTGTGTTAACGTGTTACACTCGAATGCTGTGTGATGCGAGCTGGCTGGATTCATTTTTAGTTCCAGCCTGTTGTTGCTTGCAGCTATGAAAAATATAGCACGTACGACAATATTTTTTTATAAAACGATACTGTAAATATCGATGGCGAGCCATCCAGTGTAAATAAAATAAAAAGAACCCTGTTATGAAACCTTTTCAAATGTATTCAAAGGGCACGAAAATGACAGACATTTTTGGGGACGTTACATTTTCCTTCCACTGCATAGTTGAACTAGTGTATAAACATACAAAACATTATTATTTCGGCTTTGCTACCTAAACTGCAACAATTTAACTGATGATCGCACTATTAAAGTCTCAGGTGCGGAACTGCGGGCTCTAAACCACGCTATTTGTTATCAACATACAATTTGGAGGGTAGATACGTATTAAGCTGTTGTTCTGATGTTACGTAACGATTAACTTCGTGAAGGTTTTCGGTATTTCGGCGCTTTGTTAGATTTTAACCAAGGTAATGTTAATGGCAATTTACATAATGAGAAAGTTGATTTCGTTATCGATTTTGTATCACGTAAAGGCTTTATTTCGAGTAATATTGCCGTGATTATTGGTAATAATGTCGAATGCCGTTCGTTGAAATGAGGGCAAAGTAAAAATTACTCATCAGCATGTCCCTATCGCCTTGTCTACAAAATTATAATAATGAACCTCACAGACAATTTTAATGGCGCCCACGTGGGACCATGAGTTGATAATGACTAATGCCAATTAATCAGTGTCAGTCGACAGACAATATATCAACATTAAATTCTTAATGCGATTACTCCAAACATAATTAGTTTCAACACGTTATAACTTATTTAGGTTCCACATCGTACCTTCAAACAATGATGTCACCTAATAGCGTAGTTTAGTGATGCTTCGGACTTTCAACTTTTCTTTAGAAATGTCCAAGTCTAGCTGTAATTTGGTTACTGTTATACTGTTATCTGTCACATAAATAGTAAAAGCCTCGTTATAGCGAGACCTAATACTTACTAATTGGCGAAAAGTGGGTAGACGAAAGTTAAAATCTACCTACCCGCTGGGGATCCAATGACGGTTTGCTCTCTAATGGGCTACGGAGTTCATTACGCACTGAAATCCGAATATCCATCGCGCTTTGATATAACATACGCACTTAGACACAGCCATTAAACTCCATCCCAAGTCTGTTAATCTATTAGTTGATGTCTTCATGAATACTTAATGGTGTTTGGTATTTAGGTATTGTGTGTAAAACATTGCTTTGATTTTGGTACAGGGTATTAGTGCAGGGTTACTTTATGAGGCTCTATTGATGGCTCAAGCGTTGGTTGTTGCTATACAAATTTATTTCGTGTTTACTTGTTTTTTATTTGAATCGGTTCTGATCTGAGCCTAGATTCTACTTAACTATACAGCTGGGTTTCGTACATTTAGAGCCACTCTTGATACATTTTTTTTTTGTTTTGTTAGGGTTCCGAAAAAAAAGGAACCCTTATAGGATCACTCGGGTGTCTGTCTGTCTGTCCGTCTGTCACAGCCAGTTTTCTCCGGATCCACTGGACCGATTCTGTTGAAATTTGGTATATATATGGACTTCTGTGACCCAAACACGGACGCGTTACGTAAATCATTAAATTTTTAGTATGGGGGTCACTTTTGGGGGTCAAACTAGAAAATTTAAAAAAAATGTTTTTTGAACAATATCGTGTGACATATCAAATGAAAGGGCTTACTGTGAGGGTTTTAATTATATTTTTTTCATAATTTTAATATAAATGGTATTAAAGTTATTCAAGAAATTAGACGAAAAATGACCGTTCCCCCCCTTATCTCCGAAACTACTGAGCCTAAAATTTTGAAAAAAAATGGAGAAAATAGATCTTTGCCTAAAGATTACAGGAAAACCTATTAGAAGTCTGTAGTGTAAAAATAACATGTTAAAAAAATTAAATTCGTTCGGAACCCTTTGCACGCGAGTCCGACTCGCACTTGGCCAGTTTTTTTTTTTGTAGCTTTCAAAGACCACCGTAAATGTGACAAAAAAATCATAACAAAATCAGACAAAATTAATAGGCCCCGTCTAACATTTCAGCGCCGAATAGAACATGTATAATAAATGAATTATTTATAGCTATATTATACGAGACTAAGACACCTGTCCCCTTCGAGAGCGCCGATAAATCTCCTGCCGATAATTTACTGATTGTTTGTCTCGGTACATAAATTCAATGGTGACGTCACAGACCCTGGCGTTTGCACCTCCGCAACTTTAAGTTATTTATTTGTTTTGCTTCGAGAATTTATCGGAAGATTTTCGAGTAGGGAGTTTGACTCGCCGGCGATCTAGAGTGACGGGTGTGAGAAAGGTTCATTTAAAAAAAAAGGGAGCTGAATAATAAAATTCTGATGAAATATTAATGGCAATCTTTTCCAGTTTGAAGTCCCACGCTGAGCGCCATTAACGGTTGAACACATTTTTAATTAATCGGGAATTTGATTTTCACATTATTTACTTTGTCAACATTTTGTGAACAAAACGTTCCGTATCAGTGATCACATAACATTCACATTATCTCTGCTCGCTGAAAATAAATGCTGTTTATGAATACGCCTCCGTTTTATAAAAATGCCTTTACAATTTCTAACAAAAACCGGGTTGACGCGAGAAAAATACAGAAAGCTATTTTCGCAAAATTAGGATCGTCTTTAGGAACGTCTTATAAAGACGTTTGACGCGTAAGAAAATTGGATTCTATTCAAATTGAAGGGCGAATTAGATCTTATAGAGCAGGTTACGAGTCTCTGGCCAAGTGGTACTAAAACATTCAGAAAATCGTACTATCCAATTTAGTTAATTTGGCCCCTGAATTGTATACTGATTTCTAAGAACGTTAATATTACAGTTTGCCCTTTCTCTTAAATTAGTTTTCCGACAATTCTAACTTAGTTCATTAATTGTCGTACTTGAATAGCTAATAAACGGATATTCAGGTTTGTTGTTTAGTGTAAGGTAGGTAGTTATTGAATTACGTTGGTGTAATCTATTTTGCGTACTATGGGAACTCAACTTTGAACTTGGCCGTTTAGAAATAGAATATAGTATTATTACTACATAAATATTATTCCTAGGCGAAATAAGTTGCTACACATACGTTAGATTCAGCATAGAGGAATAAATAAAAACTAGGTTAAAATAAAGGATTGTATAGTTACAAACCAACAGGCTTATTCACATAAAAAATATAAACTTATGATTTAAATGATAAGCGGATTCTAAACTCAAATTCTCAATAGAAAACTCGAATAAAGATTCTGCTAGTAAACCAAGCATGTGATTATTCAATTTTTAGGGTTCCGAAAAAAAAAGGAACCCTTATAGGATCACTCGGGTGTCTGTCTGTCTGTCTGTCTGTCTGTCTGTCTGTCCGTCTGTCACAGCCAGTTTTCTCCGGATCCACTGGACCGATTCTGTTGAAATTTTGTACACATATGGACTTCTATGACCCAAACACGGATGCGTCACGAAAATTATTAAATTTTTAGTATGGGGGTCACTTTTGGGGGTCAAACAAGAAAATTAAAAAAAAAAGCTTTTTGAACAATATCGTGTGACATATCAAATGAAAGGGCTTACTGTGAGAATTTTAATTATATTTTTTTCATAATTTTAAAATAAATTATTTAGAAGTTATTCAAGAAATTAGACGAAAAATGACCATTCCCCCCCTTATCTCCGAAACTACTGAGCCTAAAATTTTGAAAAAAATGGAGATAATAGATCTTTACCTCTTTATTAGAAGTCTGTAGTGTTAATATAACATGTTAAAAAAAATAAATTCGTTCGGAACCCTTTGCACGCGAGTCCGACTCGCACTTGGCCAGTTTTTAAGATTAAGGCGGCTCCTCCTATCAACAGTGAGGAATATGTCCACGACATATATATACTAAACTAACCTAACCTTATCAAGACTATATTCAAGCTGAGATTAAAGTATAATAATCCAGTAGCAAGTTTCATCTATCTTAATAAAAGCCCTACCTAAGATAACGCTACAAAATAGATTTCACCCGCTAACATTTTCATCTCAGCAGAATTAACACCGTGCCGTGATTACATCACATTATGTGTCCCTAAGTCGTGTATCTTGTTATACTCTGAGGAGATACCGACCATTATCTTAACTAGATTCCTACTGTATTACTCATAGTTTAGGAGAATTTGAGTTGTTTTTAGTTTGTGTTTAGTCCCAGCTGGGCGCCAATAGTGAAACAATGTTTTAAATAAAATATCATCGATATAAATAAACTCATTCGTAATTTATTAACAATTTTGGAACGTTGTGTAATTTGGTATTTGTTAATTTAATGTTTTCTTAGAAAACATAGACTTTTGTCTTTTAAAAAAATCGCTAAAGTTAAAGAAAACAAAACATTTTTCTTCATCTATTTTTTCTGTAACCTACGTGTACAGCGTAATTATGTTTAACAATTTGCAGCACACTTTAATTCATAAAACAAAAGACTACACTCTATTTTCTTTTCCCAAAATTCTCCATCTACCCTCTATCCACACGTCAAATTGGTAGTGCATACGAAGTGTCCCAGAACTACCCACAACATAAACAAGTGTGTTGCGACCTAATTAAACTTGGATAGTTGCGGTAATTAGCGAACGAGCGCCTCCCGCCTACCCTCGGCCACTGATAATACCGGAACACGGAAGGCTTATCAGAGTAAGGGTGCTTCGAAGCAGGCTACATGATATTTGGACACGCAAAGTGTGAAACTTGCCTCTGTTTTGGAAGTTATCGGGTGATGTGTATCGGGGGTAGTTGTGTTTTCTTTAACTTAAAGAAAGGTAGGTTAATGGTTTGAGAAATGTGGTTCTTTTTCAAATACTGTCTGTCTTAGGGGCAATTCAAGTATTTTAAGGGGCGTTCTCATTCGTTTTGCAGTCGCAAACAGTCGAAACATCTCTAATTTCACAACATTTTGACAAGGCATTGATTGTCGCCGACATAATATTGCGACTTGAATTTGAACGTATTTAAGTACGAGAATTGGTCTTCTTAAGTTCTAATTCTCTTTGTACCTCCTTAAGTATGCAACAAAAGGTATTGTAATGTAATTCTTTGGCAAAGACGTCGACGGTTATATAACTTGTCCCTTTCTCAAAATATCCAAGCGGAAGGTCCATACATAATTGAATACTCCTTAATATTTCGACTACCTGTCGGTTAAGTTCAATAAAAGAAATCCAATAAGTAGGATCACCGCCGAACGAAGGTTCTTTCCCAGAAATGCGAATAAAATAAATTCTACCTAAACTGAAAAATCAGTATCAATTATGTATTGACTTTGACACGGGGTGGGATGATATATATGAATATCGTGTATTTTGAGCCCTGTTTAATAATTCAGTGTGAGTATACAAATATCCAAAATGGCGATTATAAATTGAATCATGTGTAATATGTGCACAGAATATTATAAATATGTTGAATTTGTTTATTCAAAACAAGGAAAGGGTTTCCTAGTTTTACTGTAGATGATATATTATGTTCATAAAAACGGGAATAAACCAATTTTCGTTTATGGCCTTCCTCGTTTGTCTCTTTTTAGTTTGTTTGAAGGTGTATCTCTCGTCTCTTTCTATCGTCGATATTCACATAGTTATTATGTATGTTGCTCTTTGTCTGAGATATTGCTGTAATTTTTTTGCCGGCCCACTATCGGCAAGACAGACTTCTGATAATTTCGCCTTAGGTACGGATAATCCGGGCATTTTTTCTTAAATGATGATAAGGGGCGATATTTTTCGGCAGAGGAACCATTTTTCGTGGCTGTCTTCCACGATTTTAGAGTTTTCGTGTTTTATGATTTATTCGTTCTTTTACTTAACGGATTATGTATTTATTTTTTGCTGGGTGGATTTTGAGAGGGAATTAATGCTATGGTAACTTGGTAATTTTGCGGTTAGGTTAGGCTTGCCATTAATCCATCATGTACCATTTCACCAGTCTATTCTGCAGTGCGATTCTGTAAACCTCTCATCGTAAAAGCTTACGTGAAGTGGACATGAAATAAGCTGTCAATACAAGCAATCAAGGTGTTTACAGTTCGTCTATTCTTTTAACACCTCACCGTGATAACTTTGAGAATTTCACAGGTACGTCTCATTACCTATCACTAACCTTCGTGGTAGGACCACATTTGCTGATACTAACACTCTGGTTCTTCGGGCCTGTTAGCTATGTGTAATTAATAAGCGGCGAGGTGCGAGCGAGAGAGGGAGCGATAAGCCGCGCGCCTCTCGTAAATCACCCGCGCTAATGACGCTCCGTGCGACATGGATGCGGCTGTGGCTGGCTGGAACTGACTCCTGGCCTGAGGAGCCTTGTGGATGTAGTTTGACTACATTGGTTGTGGTCAGAAAGCAGGCAGGTTCTGATTACGAATTACGATTAATTAAGATTGTTTAGTTTTTTGGAGTATGATTAGATACTGATCTTAAAATATACTATTTCAATTCAATTGAGAAAATAATTCATATAAAATAGGTAGGCCTATTTAAAATTATTTATCCCACAGATATTTAAAAATGTCAGAAGCTGCAACAGAAAGAACGAAGTTGAAATTGTAGAGAAGAACCGTCGAGAAACTACTCTTTACAAAAATATTGTTTTACGAGTAACATCGTTCCTACATTTTGTGAACTGAGTTTTAGAAAACACAAAGGTGTCAAATAATTGATAAAGGCACCTCGGCACTAAAATGCATATAATCATTAATTCTTTACTAAACTAAAAACCTAATTACAAAATACCCTGAATTTTAAAACAAAAGCACCACCTTTTCAACAAAGCTCAACCATACATAAAATAATTCTACATAACCCCTCAAACTACAAACATTCATTCAACCATTACCGGATTTCGCGATATTCAACGGATTTTGTGTTATTCACCAGATTTCGCGTTATTCAGCGGATTTCAGCGTAATTCACCGCTGCTTTATAACGACGGGAGAACACATAATTCAAAATGTTTACCGCTTTTAATTCGTAAACTTTGGTAATGAATAGACGGTTCGTTCATTACCTGCTGAGGATCGCAGTTTTAAATAATGTTTGATTTAAGCTTGCATGTTATGTGATAATGGGTTGATTTAAATGTGTATTTCGCAGTTGGTTGTTCAAAATGTTAACTTTACGGTTTGAAAATCTTTTTTTTTATCCTAAATTCAAAATTAATTATTAATGTTACGCGTCTGTGTTTAGCGTTTACATGTACCAAAGCTCAACTAAATCGGTCTAATTGATTCGGAGAAAATTGACTGTGACAGAAGGATAGACACGAGTGTTTAATTTTTTCGTACTTACGTACGTAAATCTAAACCAGTCAATTGTTTCTAAAACACACTTTGCTTCAATGCAAAACTAAAGCCACTTCCATACGCCCATATGTGCCCGTCGAGTCTCAGGTCCCGCTCTCTTGAAGCACAAACAAACAACACTTCACACATGCATACATACACAGTACAGACCCATACACAAGTACATACAAACGTATATATAAATCGTTCGAGTTCGATTTATGCTGGCGTAAGTATTTTTTAATTTATCGTGAGTGAATTTAAAGCGCAATTTAAATTCGCCACTGATGGCTGGATATATCAGGGGAATGAGGTCATTTGGGAGAAATAAAAAAAAACGGATAAGGGCCAGTGTGTTCGAGCATCGACGGTTCCGTACTAACTCCTTTTTTTGGATAGAAAATCATCAAATGGCTCCTAACGCTCTGTGCGGAGAGGGAGTGTCAGACTCTTACTGACTAAAACCCATCCGTGTTCCTTCTAATGCCCTTTGCGTTCCAGGGCCGCGGTATCTTTTTGAACAAATTCAGCAACCCTGGCAGATCCGTACTAAGTCCAATGTTGCCAAAAGCATTCGAACTGGTGGGGTAATCTGTGGAGCCCTTGTGAGTTGTGAAGCCATTTTGTTTACTGTATCTGAGGGGAACTAATGAGCTGATAAAAATAATACGTTTTGATAAAACTAATTAACAGGAAGAACGATCACTATCTCGATCCTTACATGGTACACCACAGACTATCTACGTATATTGATATTGTTTTTCCACTCTATTCTCTCGTTTTCTCTTGTTGTACTTTATTTTCAACTAGTGGACGTCACGCGGTTTCACCCGCGTAGTTCCCGTTCCCGTGGGAGCACGGGGATAAAATATAGCCTATGTTACTCCCTGATAATGTAGCTATCCATGGCTGAAAGAATTTTTCAAATCGGTCCAGTAGTTTCGGAGCCTATTCATTTCAAACAAACAAACAAACAAACAAACAAATCTTTCCTCTTTATAATATTAGTGTAGATAGTGTAGACGAGTTCGCTGAAAACCAGCGCTGTGGCTCTGTCTTGTAGCGTTTCCTTACCTGCTGCCTGTGACATGAATCATATTTGGCGCAAATAAAAATTTTGTACTTTCTGTTGAGCATGAACACTATTCAACAATCGCGCTTTATTATTGTTGGATAATGTTTTGGTAAAACCTTAAACAACGGCCGATTATATCATTTATCCATCAACAGAAACCGTAAAAACTCGTTTAAAATTCAAATTCAAAATAAAATCCACCCGTTTTTTATACATGCAAAAAAGCCCCCAAAAATATAATCCTTTAACAAATTTTTCGCGACCAAATTGTCTAGTTTGGGGCGCATATAGCCACGTAACGCAATATATGTCCAAACGGTCGCTTCGCGTCACTTCACATACGCGATTACCGTAATGCGATTGAGCGTCGCCGTCGGCAGTGTGCGCAAGCCCTTAATTAGCCAAGCTGCCCGGTCAAATCCACCAAGGGAATTTGAAACTTAAAATTTCGGAAATAAGGTTGAAGTTTGTTTAATAAATTGGGATCTATAGTTCCATTACAGGCAGAGTTAATTATGTGATCGCAAAATCACATTTGTCGGTATCGGAAATCATTAAATGGGTGCGTGTTTCCATCACGATGTTTTAATAAATAGCCGTAAGGGTTACAAGGCTGTTAAGAAAATTTGGTTAAAAACCCACTCATTATCTACTGATATACTCCACTGGGAATGAAACAGGGTTTTTGTCCTTGTAAGTATAGTTTTAGGCTGATAAATTATATTAGGCCCGAAAGGACCAGACTGCAGTATAATTAGGAGAGCTTTGTTTTTGTTACTGCGAGATTTTTTTACTTTACAAGTAAATTTAAGAAATTAAACATAGGTATGTAAACAATCATATACCAAACATAACTAATAAAAATATATCGTATTAAAAATTGTATCTACGTTAAATAAAATATTATGCTACGCCTCGTAGCATTGGCTACGTTTGAAGCTTCGTAGCACTACGGTGCCTACGACGTCGCTACGCGCTGTAGCAGATGCGCTACGAAGTCTACGCTGTGCGTTGACGCTTTTTTTTACACTACCCGGATACAGGCCCTTTGGTTTTGGTTTCTACTATTGTAAGTTATGACACCAAAATTTAAGGTACACATTAGCTTTTAATATATAGGATGACTTTTTATTCATTGGCTATAGCGTTCGCCTCTTGAAAGATTTCCAAAGAATTAATTTGTCCTACAATTTATTTCAGTGTTTGTTTCGTACACGACATACAAAACTTCATTTTAACCCCGAAAACAGATGTACAACATCGTCAAAACATAATGAAACAATTAATAGACTCCAAATGACTATTTACACGACAAATAAACCCCGTTTATTTACCATATCAATTCGATACGAATAAAAGTGTAATAAAGGCCTGCCTTACTGGGGAACTTTTAAAGATGGCCGACCGACAATGGATTACGAATTTATGTTGGGTTCCCCGCCTTAGGAATAAGTGTGGTGGAGACAGTTATATTGCTTAAGTTAATGCATAAATAAAAGGTAACAATATAGGCTGGTTTTAAGGGCTGGGAAGTGGGAGAAGGAAGTCATTATATTGCAGAAAAATAAAGATGAGGTTAGATTTATTCGCCGATGGTTTGTCCAGCCAGGCGCGATATGGGCTTTGCGGTCCTAATCTACACTAATATTATACAGAGCAAAGATTTGTTTGTTTCTCCGAAACTACTGGACCGATTTGAAAAATTCTTTCAGCAATGGATAGCTACATTATCAGGGAGTAACATAGGCATAGTAACATATATTTTATCCCCGTACTCCCATGGGAACGGGAACTACGCAGGTGAAACCGCGTGCCGTCCACTAGATGATAATAAAAAAAAATTGTTGCATGTGCCCGCCACTGCATCCATTAAATTAAGATTGTGTTTGTAAAGAGTTGTGTACCTATTTTTGGTCTACAATAAAGAATATTATATCTAGGTATCTAGTATGACGTGAAAATAAAAAAAAAAACACAACGGACCCTTTTCAAAGTTGCTACCTTGAGTTTTATTCAGGTATTTGCTACATTAGCACGACCAACCATATTCTACGAAATAAAATTGAAAAAAAAAATAAGAAAATATCCTGGGTTGGCTAAATAGCCTACTTAGATTCATATCACGATACTAGTTGTCACTGTATCACTCAAAACTAGCCTGTTGCATTGAATCTACCTCTGCACATTCGAGAACATAAAATATTTGAAAAAAACTGGCCAAGTGCGAGTCGGACTCGTGGCTAAGGGTCCCGAAATTGGTTGGTTACTCATATCGATATCAAAATATTACTTTAATATAAAAATATCGATACACCGAATGAAAACTACCAATACATACATTTATCGCGACAGTCTTACCCGTTTTTCATTAGTACCTCACCGTAGTAATCTGCTTTGTTTCCTACCGCCGTTTTTAATTTTCCAAAAACCCGGCTCTTTTGTTTTCCTGTAATAATTGCAGGCGTTTCGGCAGTGTTGCTTATTGTCATCTGTTTATTGTGCTTAGCTATTTTTTAATTATAAGGCTGTTTTAAAGAGATTTTTTAAAGGTGCTTTCAGAAAGTTAAAGATTATTGCTTTTAAGAACTTTTTTTTAACCTTTTTGGATTTGCACATTGATAGAAAGACATTAAAGATTGGTAGCTGGTTATGTAATGTTTATAGGAGACCCTATCAAGTTTATGTATTCTTGTTAACTTGTTGTTTTTTAAATATTAATATTATTATTAATATATTAAGCTGAATCTATATACTAATATATAAAGCCGAAGAGTTTGTTTGTTCGTTTACTTGAACGCGCTAATCTCGGGAACTGCTAGTCCGATTTGAAAAATTCTTTCAGTGTTAGATAGCCCACTTTTTTATTTTTTTTTTATTTCGGAAGTCGCTGTTTTTGGTTTAGTTTCTTTGTTTTTTAACACCGATTTCCGAAATTAAGGTTATTTTACTTTTTGTAGTGTTTTGTTTGGAAGTCGGTTATATTTTTTTTTTGTAAAAAGTTTTTTATTTTTCACTTTTAAGCGGTGACACTTTGACGACGTCTTCGTCAGCGTAGAAATTGAAATAAGCAAATATGCTCATAAAATAAAAACTACTGAGCCAAACCGAATCAAATTTGTATGGGACCAAATGGCAAGTATACTGCATCGAACTAAAAAAGAATCACAGAAATCGGATCAGAAACCTCGGAGTAATCGGTGTACATACATAAAAAAAAAATACCCACCGAATTGAGAACCTCCTCCTTTTTTGGAAGTCGGTTAAAAATACGATGCTTTAATGGATATAACAATACCAAAAGACTAAAGAATAAAAACGAAATAGAAAAATCTTTAAAAATTACTTGTTCGCCTGAAGCTTTTCCGCTAAACGAATAACCTATAACTAAAAGATAAAATCATATTTATTATCTTGCATAAGGCGGAATACAGCTAAGGAAACAGGTAATAGCTTAACTGGGATCATAAAATGCTCGCTTTTATTGTGAACAACAGTAGTTATCAGACACTTCATTAAAATTTTATTTTACTTTTACGTGGCATAAGAACTATCAATTAGACGTTTTTGCTTAAGTTGTGTCGTCATAAAATATATGATTTTATTGGTTTTTAGGGTTCCGAAAAAAAAGGAAGCCTTATAGGATCACTCGGGTGTCTGTCTGTCTGTCCGTCTGTCACAGACACTTTTCTCCGGATCCACAGAACCGATTCTGTTGAAATTTGGTACACATATGGATTTCTATGACCCAAACACGGACGCGTTACGTAAATTATATATTTTTTATTACTATTGGGGGTCAAACTAGAAAATTTAAAAAAAAAGTTTTTTGAACAATATCGTGTGATATATCAAATGAAAGGGCTTACTGTGAGGGTTTTAATTATATTTTTTTCATAATTTTAAAATAAATGATTTAGTTAAAGTTATTCAAGAAATTAGACGAAAAATGACCATTCCCCCCCCCATTATTTCCGAAACTACTGAGCCTAAAATTTTGAAAAAATTGGAGATAATACATCTTTACCTAAAGATTACAGGAAAACCTATTAGAAGTCTGTAGTGTTAAAATAAAATGTTAAAAAATTAAATTCGTTCGGAACCCTTTGCACGCGAGTCCGACTCGCACTTGGCCAGTTTTTTAACTCAAGAATTAAGTCACTCATAAAAATTATATTCTTAGTATATGCTTGACTTTCCAACCATACTAACTGAGTAACTATACTAACCCATTCATGGTCTAATTATGTGTAATTAAATTATTTAATTTAATTTCAACTTTGACTCATTGTGTAAAACCAATTATTCTAACGTGCTTTTTAACCTTGTCTGTACCACTTTTGCTTTAGACATTCGAAGTTGTCATTTAGCATGTATTTTTAACCGACTTCAAAAAAGCGAATGTTCTCAACTTGTTGGATTTTTTTTATAGTAATATTTTAACGGTTGAGGTAAGATATAATTTGGTAACATAATTTGCTTGTCCTAAATAAGAAACTCTGCATAACAAGAATGAAAAAACTCACCACTTTCAGAGACTGACGAGGGCGACCGTTCCGCCGTCGACACTCCGGACGATGACGATTCTAGCGACGAGAGCGAATCCGCCCTCGTCGAGTGCGTGTGGGTCATCGAACTCTCCGAAAGTCTCGTATCTCTAGGGGCATCGCTCAGCTGGTTCAACCGCCGCTGTAGGTAGCGCTGTTCCCGCGCTAATTGCTCCTTGTGACTAACATGCCTCTTCTCTCGTTCTTCCAAACTCTGCAAAAAGAGAATGGGGTGTTAAAACTCTGCAGGTTGAGAATGGATGATGCAGATTGTACTCAGTCAGAGTACAAGTCTACTGGCTGAGAAGTGTTAGTATAGTTTGGTTAATATAAAATTCTGCAAAACATGATTGATTTATAGGAAAATCTATATATTTTTCTCACTCAAATCCAATACAAAATATGTTAAAACTATAAGACAGTGATTTGCTTCGCAATTTAAATCTTTAAATTGCAAGCACTTATCACAACTCTGCAATTTCAGAATGGTTCGCGCACCCAACTCTGCAGCTGCAGAATGATTAATTTCAACCATTTCTTTCGCCCGTACACACGAAGAAACTGTTCCAATTACCCATCAACACAAAACAAATAGTAATTTACTGTTAAACTTCTTCCCATATTACTACCCGAGCACGTCGGACGAACAGTTCCCAAAGAGATTAATAGTATCAATAACAACAAACTATTGGCTAATTAGACGCACATAATACGCCAGTCGAAACACATTAATCACTAGGGACTGATTTACTAACTTAGGCTTTTGACGTGTAGCGTTAGAGCTAGTCATAACTAGGGCTGAAGTGGTTTGGGTCCTAGTACTTGGGATTTATTGCGAACGTAACTGTTCTACGTGACATCTTAACAGTGACAGCTGGAACTTCGTAATACTAAACATCATCAGTCATAATTTTAATTATTGTTGCATACCTAGCTCGTTTTGTAGTCAGTATTTAGCAAAAGCATTTGCTTAATAGTTTTAAGCTGAGTACTGACCGCTTCCATTACGCCCCGTAACACGGGGTGTAATGTAACATGTTACAAAGCGAGTATTCGTGCAGTTAGTACGTAGAAACGAGCATGTTACTCGGATTTTTAGGACACTGCGTAACGTAATATGCTCGCTGCGAATGGCTCATTGCCCGTAAAACCAGTCAGCTACCCACCTTAAAAGGTTACAGAATATAAACGGCCCAAATGCAAAATTATTATATCGAGCTCAATCTTGTTTCTTCAAATGATAATGTTACCCCAGTTAAGAAAGGCTTATTATTCCATCGCTTCAGAGGATGAAAAAGTATATAAGCTCAGCACAATATTCCACCAACTCCTATCAATAAATACTTAATGACGCAACACAAAACATTTATAAACTTTAGCTAGCTCGACATGGCATGTGTTCATTCGCCCCGCGCCGCGTCAGACTCTGCACATAGCAGTTTTTTTGTGAGGCTCTTAAGAAAATGGCTTTTTCTAGAGCCCTATACACCGGGGACCGACCCGCGGAAAAAAATGAGGATTATGTACGAATAAGTTCGGGCAACTCCCAACACTGCAAGGTACTCGATGAATTTTCCGTCTTTTGTTTTTCTCTCATTGTGTTCATGGGTTTATAGGTCTAAATGGGAGTTGCTGAGTTTCTTCCCGAGTTTAGAATTAATAGCCCTAATGTTGAATAATTCAGGTTATTTTCAGTACGGTTACGGTAGTATAATTTCGGAACGTTACCATTAGCTGTTTGCTGATGTATTTTTGGGGCGAAATGAAGCGGATAATGAGTTACGTAATGAGGCGGTAATCAAAATAAATTGAGGGGTTATTAGTTATTACTTGACGATTCTAATTTGGCTGCTGAAATAACGTTTGATTACACAAGTGTTGAATGGCACCCTAATCTACTTATTGAATTATCCGGCCGTAGCTAAAAACATCCAGGCGAAGGTACTAATAATCTCGTGCGTCAAAACAATGCAAGAGCCGCCAAAAGCCACGCATTTTTTTTTAATTTTTCCAAAACCGGGTGGTGGCCACCCTTAGGCATTACAGCCACGGCTGAGATGATATATCTGATCATAAATCTCCGACAAGTCAGCGGACGGTGCAGTCCTGTCCTTATTTTGCAGTCCAAATGTTAAATGCTTTTGGAGGAGATTTTAAATTTTCGCTGCTTTTGCGAATGATTAAATTATGGATGGAGAGAAATGGCTGTGGAAATTGTTTGCGGATGATGGATATGAAGCTCTGTGATTTTTTGTGAAAAATGTGGGGATGGTATTTAAAAATCAGAAGCAGTCTGCGTTGATAGAGGGAATTTATAAGACTAGTGGACGTCACGCGGTTTCACCCGCGTAGTTCCCGTTCCCGTGGGAGAACGGGATAATATATAGCCTATGTTACTCCCTGATAATGTAGCTATCCAATGCTAAAAGAATTTTTCAAATTGGTCCAGTAGTTTCGGAGCCTATTCAATTCAAACAAACAAACAAATCTTTCTTCTTTATAATATTAGTATAGATATCTGCATAGTGTGTTTTATTTAATAGATGGATTAGAGAAGCCAAAAATAGAGTTCAGTGGGGTGAAATATGAGTTCTATGTTTAGTTTAAATTAGTTTTATTAACATACACATAAACTAATTAGGTTCAATAGACTACTATAAACTGATGATGATAAAGTGTGCTAGGGCTTCTCAATAAAACTAGTTGAATATTAACACTCTGAGAGCCAACACCTACTTGTTTTTTGCAATATGACTCAACAAAGTATTCAAAACTCTAACAACAAATATACTCCATTCCTATTACTGTTTGTAACATAATAAATCATAATGATTGCCAGTTTAACCCATCACTCAATCACATAACGTACGTGTACAAGTAGAAATTATCCAATTTATACGTCTGAATGGACAGATTTCCAATACACTCGCACATAGGCATAAGCCACAACCTTTGCTTCATCGATTTCCTGTCAAACCATTTGAGCGTCGAGCGATTCCGAATTATGTCATATCGCTATACGTATACTATGTCATCTAGCTATATTTCATGGATTACTGGTGCCATCCTACCCTCGTGTTATTGCACGCTATTTATTTTTTACGACCACCGCCCCGTTTAATATGAGTAGATTTGGCCTCTCCAAATAATCCACTCGTATTGCAAAACCCGGTGATGCTGAATAATCTCTGCACTCTCCAGTCTCGAAATGTTGATGCTTTTTGAAGGATTTTCGAGAGAATCGGAAATAAAATGTTAAGTGACGCCTGTTTCCAATGTAGGGTGAATATAAATGGGCGCAAAAATGAATGTTCCGCTCTTAATGATGCGGTAGTAAGTGACAACCAAGATGCTCGATTTAACGCCGTTCTCTCTAAAAACGTATTTAAAATACAACTGACCTATTTTAACATAAACACTGCAGATTCAAAAGAGCTTCGTATTAAATTAAAACAAGCTCATTATAGAAAGAACAATACCGGAGGAAGGCGTGGAACATTACCCTTAAAACATGTAAATTTTGAGGCTGATGAATTTTAAACAACACTTCGGAGTATCACTTATAACTTAATTGGTTATTAGAAAAGTTTTCCAATCTGCATGAGGAATTGCTCGGCGGTTGGAATTTTTAGCCGCTGTAAAATATAGCCGACATTGTTTATTTAGGCAGACTTGATGGAAACCGCCTGAGGAGTTGGCTCAGCAATTTAGCCAGTTTTTGACCTCTCGCAGGAAAGTTATTAGATAGTCTGTCTTGGAATTTTTGAAGCTCGGAATAAATGTTGCGTAATACATCGGTCGGTATCAACCCCGATCAATTCTGTTTCGAAATCCAGGTAGGCGGATCGAAGAAATATCTCACGTGAATTTCTCATCTATGCTCTATTTTTTCTTACAATCATAGTCGACAGGTGATCAGTGAGTGGAAAATTAGATGGACCGCTGACCTGGAAACGTTCGCAAGGATCCGTTGGATGGAGCCGTGTGTTGAGGTGGAGGGTTATGTAAGTGTCCATTCAGTAGCGGACGTCTTCTATACTACTGACAAGTTTTATAAATACATTTAGTTTATCTTAGCTTTCTAGACTTAATATTTAATAAATAAACTAGCTTTTGCCCGCGACTTCGTGCGCGCTCCCGTATTTTCCTGTTCACGTAGGAATTTCGGGAAATCCTCTCTTAATGCCCCCTTACGAAGTGTAGATAAGCTACATGCCAAATTAAAATATTAATATATTGCTATGAACGATTCCGCCGATCGTTATCGGTTAAAACGAACACCGTCGTATCTCCGTCAATATCAAAGCATATACCTCTAATATTTTCATAGCTCAGGTGGCCTTTCATCCTTTAGAAGCGTTTACAGGTAAAATTGCTTCGAGATCCTTTTGAAAAGGCACTTGTCATTGGAAAAGATTTAGGTTTCAGAAAACGACTCGTTAGACCTTAGATTGCTAGTTCCAAGGAGTCTGAAGCTTTCAAATCTAACTTCTGTGGATTGTGACTTGGCACATAAATCTCAAATACGACTCAAATATCTGTATGCACGGCCGCTCAAAATGATAGACGATATTTTGAGAGAGCAATTTTGTAAAACTTTGCGTCTGTATGTATGTTGTATCTATGTCGGTGTTGTCTCAAGTTGCCGGCAATTCGCTAGCTTATCGCCTGCCAGGGGAAGCGAAGGAGGGTTGTCGAGAGTTTTTAAAGAATAATTTTTAATGTTTAAAGTCTCCAAAAGTTGCTACATGTAATACGCTTTAACGAGAAGCGAGTTCTATGTTATGGAGACGGAATTTTAAATTTAATTTTCTTGGGTCGATGTTAATTATAAGCTTTTGAGTTTTAACTAATTGAAAGTAATGATCTGAATGGAGCAAGCAATCAATTATAAATATATTTTCAGTTCTATACAGTAAACATCAATTAACAATTTTAATGAACGTATTCATTGAATAATTCGTGTTCATATTATTTTAATTAAGCTTTATAGAATCAACTATACTTATACCGGCTTTTCAAATCTTTTCAGTGCCGCTGTGTTTACACAGTCTACTGAATACCGTTTTATTCTTTTCGTCTTTCACGGCTCACCCTACTTTTTCATATATCTAGTATTATACTGGTTGGCTTTTAATGCACTGGTAATCTTACGGGGAGTTGAAGGAAACCAGGATTGTGAGCAAGTTTTATTATGGAATGAGCAGTTCAGGATGATTGATGATCATCATGATGATTTTAAAACGTTACTATGACGTCTTCAAATCATTTATGATCACGTTATTTTCTATTTCTCTCTTTTACTTTGTGATTACTGCCGTATCTGAGACGACTAGCTGACCCGCGCTACTTCGTCTGCGTCACAATTTTCATTACTGCTCCGCTCCTATTGGTCTTAGCGTGATTATATATAGCCTATAGCCTTCCTCGATAAATGGGCTATCCAACACTGAAATATTTTTTTAAATCGGACCAGTAGTTCCTGAGATAGTAGTATCTATACTATACTAATATATAAAGCTGAAGAGTTTGTTTGTTTGTTTGCTTGAACGCGCTATCAAGCAAACAAACAAACAAACAAACTCTTCAGCTTTATATATTAGTATAGATAGTATAGAAGTATAGATTAAATATTTTCTGTGTCTATACTATAAAGTCACCCTGTATTGCAAGAATCTTCACTGGTAGAATCGGTAGCAGCCCTAGGGTTCCGTACGGCTCATTAAAACGTTCGCGCGGGGCACGTAATCGTGGATTTACGAGTGGAGAGTCTCCATGTGCCGTATCAGTCGCGGATTCATCTTAATTATTTCACTAGGCTTGTAGACCGACGATGATGGGGCTCTGATAATGTTGATAATTATTGTGTTTTGGGTTCGAGGAGAGGAGACGAGAATCTAGTTTATTATCGTAAGCTTAACGATATCGGTTGTGTGGCTGTAGGTGATAATACTGATAATTTGATGGGGATGATAAATTTACGGTAAAGAATTTTAATTTGTCATAAGAATTACAATTGGTATTCACTTACATGAGAAATTCGAAGATTTACATAAAGTAAATGCTAATGAGCGAGGTACCGAACATCTAAGTAGGTAATACTTATAACTTCATAATACAGCAAAGTTGTACATTTAGCAGTATGACTACTAAAACAATTCTCGCATGTCAAAAAGTTAAATAAGACTCCAATTCTTAACGCAAAGCTATTAGTATTCAATATAATGCGACAGGCAATCAACATCTAACAATTGAAGAACACAATTGAAAGCTATATATAGGTACTAAACACAATTGAAAGCAACACACAAACAAAATTCACCGCAAAAAACACTCGAACACACTCCCAAAAGATTTCAAACTGCCACAAAGAATTCCAACATCCGACATATTCCATTGTAATGACATTTCCAATTCCGACCATCACTACAATTCCTGAGCCCTAAATGTTTTCTGCGAAACGCAAATGAAAAGTGGCGTTGCCTTCGGTTGCGATGTGCTCGCTTTAACTGCGATGCCTTTTAATTAGTCCTGCATATTAATCAGACAAACGGTCTAAGTTTGTAAATGTACTGGCAGGCGTTTGGGACGGGCTGGGCCTGCGGACGGCGAGCATTGGGTGGCTCGCCGTCTGATCAGAACCAGGCCCGGGTCGACGGCACGCTGTGTTCCACGCGCGCCTCAAAGAGCTGTCAGCATTAAAGACGAGGCCCGCTAGGGCCAATGCCTGCCGGGGTTGCGGGATTTATTCGAAAGAGTCACCGCGGCCCTGGAACGCAAAGGGCATTAGTAGGAACACGGATGGGTTTTAGTCAGTAAGAGTCTGACACTCCCTTCTGCTTCACCCAGAGCGGGAGGAGTCATTTGATGAAATATCCCATCCTTAAAAAAAGGCGTTTGGGACGGGCAAGTTTTATTTAGTCTCTGTGTGGAATTTAAAGAAGACGGTAGTGTGATGATTGATTTGATGAAATGAGAAAAACAATAAGAAATATATCATATCTAGCACTACATTGTGGAAAGAAGAGATAAAGAGGTAGCAATTGTCAACCTACAGAGCTTATAGTCTTCATAAAGTAGCAAATAAAACATCTGTATAAATAGTATAAAACATGGTCGCTGTTTGCCTCTGTTTGTTACACCGCTTATATCTTCTGAACCACGCAACGGTTTTTGATACGGTCCATTTTTTTATTAATTTATCTAATATAATTACTTATATAATTTGAAAGGAAACCATGCGCTGGTAGATAATAATTGATATTCAAAAAGATAATAACCCCTTAGACAGTCATTTAAAAATTCACCTGTTTAATAGAGAAAATAAACTAATACATCCAGTAAAAATAACAGCCGTCGAAGTCCACCCCCTAATAGCCGTATGTTTTCACACTTACAATAAATTGGCTAAACTAAACAAAGTGGGTGACCATTAACATATTAGACTCGTTCAGCCGAGAACCTATTTACGGCACGGTTTTAATTACTTATGCGTTGTGAAAATTCCTAATGAACTTCGATAATGTACTTAATTAGTGATGTCTGGAAAAATGTCTGATTAAAATTCTACTGAAGTAAAACTTAATGTCCGAAATAGTATTTGTGCTTGGTAACAACTCTTTGTAAAGAAACAAGATACTAGGAAACCAAAATCTCGGCAAAATGATTCTTACAAGAATAGGCCTTTGATTTTAACATCAAGTCGAAACCAATTTTCAAAGGAAACAACTGTAACAGTAAGTAAGTTTATACTATACTCAATGAAAATTCATATAATAATATAACGCTTTTCATAATCCTCATCACACTTAGCAAACCCAATCTTATGCGCATGACGTAAAGTTGAAATTCCATCAGAGGTGTAGCAAATAATATTTGGTGAAGCGAGTTTGGAATAATAAGGCATCGCTTCATTGACAGCGGTTTACTTTACGCTCAATTAGTGGAACGACACACGTGACGTCCCTGAGCCTTACACCCCACCCCCTCTCACACCCCTTTAAGTGTCTGGTCCCGAGTTGGGTGTGGTAAAATGTTGTAGGTACTACTGTTTTAAACGTACTCTCTCTTATATGCAAATTCTGTGGGAAAACAAGAATGAAGGACAGTTGAAGGGATAGTTGTTCGTGGTCCTTTGACAATTGCTTTGTTTTTATAGTTTTGAAACATGTACCTATATGACAAGAAATAAACGGTCTGGAATTAATATGTTTTAATTAAGTAATTACGGTCACAACGCCCCAACGGTCGCTCGACAACTGAAGCCCAACTTCAGAGTCCCTCACATAAACAAACAGACAAATATATTAATTTCGACACGAAAATGTGCCATCAAACATTTACTCAACATAAACCTGGTCTAAGAATCGCACCTTGTGGTACCCCCTTACCTACAGCCACTAACATCGCCTGATAACGCAATAAAGCGAAGTTACAACCGAGACAGCGGTCCGAACACCTTGATAAACCATCCTGTGAACATACCGTACCTCTCGCCACCCGATTTCGCATTGTTTCACCCGAGCGATATTGTCGAATGCCACCTGCCGTTCCTTTTCACAAATGTTCCTCAGTTATCTCAATTTAACGATAGGTAGGTGTGTTATGGCAGGAAGTGAGGGCTTTAAGGCTGTTAGCTTTCTGTCTGAAGTGGGTATGTATCTTCTCTTATGTAGTCTGCTGGAGTTACTTTTGTACTTGTCTAGACTTAAAGCCAAAACCATACCTATAATTTATCATAATAAAGACAGACCCTCCGACTAAACCACAAGATGTACTACGTAATATTCAAACTGGGGTCACAAAACGTGACTACTAACCATATACTCAGTGGTTCTACCGTGAATTATAAATAACAGGAGATTAGGACGCTTGTAATTGGGCAGATTCCGTCTACTGATAACACATCTGACACTCGGTCACGTTCGGGAAAAACGGCAAACGGTTCACTGTTCAAGGGGACTTATTTGCCATCGTTAAACAGAAATTGTTATTTGTGATGCTTTTATTTGAATCAAATTGTATTTAAGTTCAACCGAAAATACTTGAACTGACATTCTTCAATCTAATTTATTTATCATCAAATCCAGAACTAACAATGTTGAAGCTAGGTCTTAATATCTTCATATTTTTCATAGACTTTTAAATTTAATTACGCTAGAAAATGCTCTAAGTGTACAAATGAATTCTTCAAGTCCAGCATTTCTGTTGGCTAAATAAATAATACTTTTCTAGAACTTTTATTCTCAGCGAGCAAAAAAGTTTAAATTATACTAGCACCGAAGGTTTTTTCCAACTTGGCTATGAAGATATAATTTGTTTAACGTTGTGAATACTAACTTAAAATGGCTAATGAGAGTTTGTTATAGTCAAACGGCGTATTATTTCTTTCCAAGAAAATGTTCAAAGCACAATAAGCTTCGTTAGTAATATTCATATTGTTCGTGGCTTTGAAACGCATATATTTCCAAGAAGTGAAAACATATACCACATGATACCGTCTACAAAATATATTGTTGTATATGTCTGATAAATCAATACACAAATATTGTCGATTCTAAAAGCTCAATCGCCACCTGCCCGGTCAATTTCACAGGACGTTACACCTACATAAAAACAATTATATATTTTTTCAGTATAGGCGGCAGGTAATTTTTTAAATAAATACTACCCTACTGCGCGGCACGGGTGAGTCATTATAGGTTTTATGGGCCATAACGCGGTCCCAACCTTATAATTCCGACTTATTCAACTACGTGAAAACAAAAATAAATCACGCCATCGATATACTGGAGGGAATGATGGCAGGGGAAGGCGGAAAATGTTGCGTGAATGTATACTATGCTACGGACGTGTGCTCATGTGAGGTACACGGCGAAATGTCGGAGAATTTTGATTACATTGTTTGGATTTTCGATTTCTTGTAGGCATTCTAGCAATGTTTCTTTTCCATCTTTATTGTTCTTGTTATCTTCCCCGGTCGTAATTGTATTGTTCCAAGATATTTCAGGAAGGTTTGTTGTGTTAATCAGGAAAAGCTAAAATTTCCATCTTATTTTAACAAGAAAATCATTATCGCTTCGAGAACGCGGACATTTAAGATTTGAATATTTCTTTTTATTTGAATTTCCCTTTGTAGGTATTGTACTAATTTTCTTTGTAATCATTACGTTCGTAATTTCATTGAGCTATCCGTGTTAATTAGAACAATTTTCCCTCAATCTCGTCTTAAACGACAGAGGGTTCACAAATGCTTTGTCTATCTCCCAAAGATTCGTACATAATTTAGGTAGATAATTTGGACGTTTCGACAAGGGTCTTATTTCCAGTATTGTGTACGACATCTAAGTACCTATCATGGATATTATATACGGAGGTATCTGAGAAAACAGTAAACACTCGTTATATGTGATTATTGAAGCGAAATATATATTTTTGTTCTGCGATTTCTTTTGGGGTATCTTTTTTTGTGTGATGTAGCTGCGTAACGACCAATCATACAATTTTTTTGATATCGAAACAAGGGAAATGATTATGAATAGATTTTTTTGTAGTTGTTGGAGCGGGAAAAGTTTAAAGAGTCTATTTTGGCATGAATTGTGATTGATGTTACATTGAACATTCGTTATTTATATTTTTGAACGAGCGTAGGTACTGATATAAATAATTGACTGATATTGTACTTCTATAACTGATTTAATTGATTAACCAAAAGACAAGCTCAAGTATCTCTTTAACATCATTAAACCTGTTTAAGCCACATAGTCATTCCTTTTTATTTGTACCTACATTGTGTGTGTCTGTCTGTGCTAAATAAACTAGTTTTCTTTCTTTCTTCCTTCCACAGCCTTTGCAATTTCCAACATCCTATTGGGCGATTCACGTCAATCAAACCGTCAATTATCTTTTCACGAATAATTACCCATCTCTTAACAGTTAATTAACAAATTATATTAAACTTAAACAAAAGCCCATTCATTTTTGAAGCTCGACGTCAGTTTTTTGAGTAATGCGTCGTCGTGAAGAATATCCCGGGTCTTATGGCGTTCCCTTCCCATTGATGTCACGGCGCTTATTAAATTTCCCATGAAAAAGTGTCGAGGGACATGAAATGAATCGCCCTTTATGCTAGTTAAAATTAGCTTGATTTTTTCATCTTACTTTGGTTTTACTTATGGAGAAAGGTTTATTGTTATTAATAATTATGCTTAAATGTAGAATTTTATTCTACTTCCTATCCTATGCTACTAATATTGTTAAAGTGAAAGTAGAATATTTTTATCAATCACGCCTCAACGGCTTGAAACACAGGTAGCATGGCCTGGAATAGGAAATAAATACCTTTCTACTTTTTATGTATTTTTTCTTAGTATCGTCACTTGTTCAAATTTCCTTAAAATAAATTACTAAAAGCGACTACCAAACCAAACCACATAACGCCAAAAAAAAACCGACAACGTTCTAAAATCAAAAGCTTCAACCGCCAATATCAGGGAAGAGTGACGTAATGCCGCGTCAGCGGAACGGGGAACGCTGATTGGCGTTCGAATTTGATCCGACGGGGACTTTGAAACTGAACTGCAGGCTGACGGCGTGGCGTCACTCGATGCGTCGCTGACGGAGCGTTGTACTGACATTTATTGGTTTAGTATTCCCGAGATTTTATTAGGAGGTTTGGGGCGAAGCTGATATGGACGAAACGGATGGTAACTTGGTAAGTGATGAAAAGGGGTAATGGTTCGGTTACTGGTAAAATGGGAAGTGATCTGTTTCTTATTTTGTTGAAATGATGAAAAAAAATTATGTTGCTAAAATGTTTGGCTCTGAAATCATCAAGTGATTTCTCGCTCTGAGCATAAGTAATGCATTAGTTAAACAGTGTAAGTCAATGGTGTGTGCGAAACATAACATTGATGGTGATACCAAAAATAAGATATTGGTTTAAAAACTGTCACTATACAATACTGCTTGATTATTAAGGTGAGCCTATCATAAGATAATTTATGAATTTCAGCCAAGATTCAGTTGTCATAGATAGAAACATAAGTCATTTTAAGGTCACAATTTTGAGTAATGCTGATACCGACAGTAATAGTACAATAAAAACAAAGCTTATATTACCCCCATAACAGATAATAATAGGTAGTCTAGACGCAACGCAGACTCTTACATCATCGCCTACGCTATGCTTAAGCCTAATGAAAATGTTTACCTATCATATTTCACTTGATACAATAATTTAGTGGACAAATTGAGAAATTTATTGTTTTTTCTGAAGCGAGAAATAATTCTGTTGCTACAGAACAAAAGAAAAATACTGTGATAGTTCTATTTATAGGCAGCGAGGGGAATTCAGAAGAGAGAAAATAATAAAATGTATAGCGGGAGGTATTATCGCAATTAGTGATCTCTGGCAGACAACCTGAGGATGTACGTAATTATACTGCGCAGGTTATACGCTCCAGTGACCAACAGGAAACTTTTACACTAAAACAAAAAAAGAGAATTGAAGACTGCAATAATTTTCTCTTGTACAAGTTGAAAATATAGATAGATTGTAAGTAAAGTAACATGGAAAGGAAGTTAGTGAAGTCTATGATGACTAGAAAGGCACTAAAACCGCTAAACCTGATAATTATTGGGTTACCGAAAGGCAGGATAAAACTGTTTATAAAATTATACTAATTTCCTAAAGAGCTTAATTTACCCTGTATCATTATTTATTTCAAATTAACTTCACTGCCTTAAATTAGCATGCCCTCATAACCATGGCAGTACCATTTCACACATAGCCATCAATACACCCGTATACTAACGTAATTAATTTCCATCTACCCTACATAAAACGATCGTTAAACAAAAGACTGAATGTATTCAAATTGCATCCTACACATCGCGGTCTTTAATCAACCCGGGCTGTAAACATTTCATCCCCTCTCAGAATTACTATGGAGAAGTTGACGGCATTACTGATAATTGTAACGTAGGAGTCATGCTTGATGAGTAGCAGAATTTAAATGAGGTAGGAAGTTATAATTTTGAAGATAAGGCTGAAACGGTTTATTTAAAGGAAGGTACGGTTTTAACCATCATAAACTTCAATCAGGTAGTAAAGAGTTTTCGGCCAGTTGGAAATGTGCTTATGAAAATATGGGAGGTGTAGTGTACTAAGACTTCCTAGATTTTTCCAGTTAAGTACCGTCTTCGGTAAATGGTACAATTTTCTTTAAAATTGGGATGGTAAATGATAATTTCAGTTCCAAAATTCATAGCAAAAGTTCTAAAATTTTTAATGAAAAACATTTACCAGCACCTAGAGCATTTTCATTAGAAGTAGGTCCTATCTACGTCAATAATTCTATCTGCCGGCGCTCTAACCTCTTATAAAATAAATGCTACGATCTTGTGCGAATATGATCTATGGCATGTTATCTGTATTGTGCGTACCCTGGCACATATTAATTTGGCCACAATGCCAAAATCGTGGTTAATGGGAGCCGTGTTCCCCCGCGGCCCGTATCTTGGCTTTATTGCCCAAATTTTCTTTATTATACAACTTATGAATGATAGCAAGGAGCGGCCTTTAGCTACTAATAAAAATGTGGTAATTAAATCTTTGGAGAATTTTCCGCCGTTTTCGGAGATAATAATTTGGAAGAGAAGCGCTTTATAAGGCTATGTTTTATTAATTATGATGAAATAAATAAGAGTTTGGACGGTGTCTTTAGAAAAACATGACTTTAGGCTATAAGATGACTTACATATATTAGAAACAAGGTGAGTTAATGATGCTGAAAAAGTTGACATCACATAGAAATTATGGCTAGAATCTTTCACATTAATCTACAACATTTAATAAATCACTGCAACATTGACTGTTTAAACTACAGCTTGTAATTAGAATCTACAGACTTCCTGCGAACCAGCTTGACTTCCAAACTGTGGTCAGTGCAGTCAACTTTGCACAAGAACAAGACCATACTCCTCATGATTACTACAGACATATTCATGAACACAAACACTCTATACAAAGTTCTATCGGAAAGTGCAAACTAGATCTAGAGGCGGTTATTGGCTCGCAAGTTCGCTGCAGTTTAAATATTGGCTCTGGAGATTAAGCTTAACTCTTATTCCGACTTCAACATTTGGTTAGAGTCTGGCAGTGTGTCTTACAATGTTGTTTGAGTGTTCGACTTTATCGACTGCGCATTTTGGTGCTTTTAGTTTAATATGATTGTGAGTGTACTTTTAATTTCACATTCTTTGACATTTATTTAGTCGTCTTTATTTGTGTTGTGTGTAGTATTCTTTGTATAGGTTTTATATTTAAATTAATGAACGACAGAGTGGACAATTATTAAGTTTGCATCTCATCTTTTGGTCCTACATATTAACAAACAGTATCGAGTTTTAAAACTCTATGTATTATTTTCTCGTATGAAATATTAATAGTTTGTGTCAGTATAATGATTTCTGCAGTCTCATTTTATACTTCGTCTCTCTCCTTTACTGATTTCTCCTCATCCATTTCAATGAAACCCTCAATAACACTTAAGATATTTAATTTCATCTCGCATCAACAAATACTTAACAGCCAAAACATCGTAAAGAGAAACGAGATGCCTATTCTCATAATTAAATCTTTACACTGTAACACGATAGCTAATATCTATTGACAGTAAAACGTCAGTTTAGTGGTGAAGCGTCAGAATTACGGCGCGTTTATAAGTCGTAAATAGTTAGGATCGATCGACTTCGACTCGTAAAAGTCGCGTGTGACGACCCGCGACGGTGATATTCGAAACCGTCGACTTTGTAGGGAATGAGTTTAAAATTGTCTCCTTTTTATGTTTTATTTTTTACGTAAGAACCTAGAATTAAATTTAGATTCAGCTGAATCTTTCGTTAGATTACTTATATAATTATCTTAAGGGTTTATCTTTGTCCATATTATTGTAAGAGTCTAGGTTTTGAAAGAAACTCAAGAAAAAATAAATTAGACGAAAATACTCTTAATTATGTACACAATGTAAGTTACAGAAAAGATAGTACTGTGTACCTTAAACTTTAGCTATAGCTATCAGTTTTAGGTTTGTTTTTGACTTGAATGTACCCTGGCGGTTGGGAGTGTCATGCTCACACAAAAGTCTGGCTGATGGTGGCGTATGCGTTGGTTCATTTGACTCCCTTCAAAATGGTTGAGCCGAATGGTGCTAGCGCATGCGTCATGTTCGTGAACGGGCGCTGTCAGTTGGGACTGGTCATTTCTCAGTTGCCATGGTTTATTTTAAATATTTCTTTGAATTGTTCCTTTTTTCCCGGACGCTTTTGTCCTGCTCGTCTTTTACATCATTCTCACATGTTTGTATAATTTCAACTTGATGTGAACAAAACTTTGTAACAATTTATTATTTTTAAAAGAGTGTCCGTGGAGTTTCTTGCACGTTCTTCTACATAGAGATCTACGCTTTGGAACGTGCAAATAGCTTCATCTTTTTGGACTGACCGACCTTGACAATTTAAAAGTGCCTGTAAATGGTTTATTTGAAATATACGATTTGATTTGATATATGAAGAAAACATTACAAATGGTGACACAATGGGCGGCCTTACCGCTAAAATCGAAATATTACAGACAACCTTTGGATGGATTTAAGAGAGAAGGCAAGACATTACTGTAGGTAGTCGTACTACTTACATTTGGCAACGTATTTCATAAACAACACGAGTATTTCCATACAAAATGTCCCCACTAATTAAGTACCCATCGATATCTAAATCAATCCCAATTTTACTACCGCCACGCCATAAACCACGGCATTTGTTTATTTGCCAAAATCCTAAAACCCACACCAGACATCATGCAATCAGCCTATTGTCATTCAGATACTTCAATCAATTCATAACGGAGATTATCTTTACGACTCGACATCGGAAATGAAACAACAAAGGAAAGGGAATCGCTCCATTTAAGCGTTACTATCAGTAGAGACTTTACGAGCGCTCGTAAATCAACATTGTATCGCTCAGAATAGGTCCCCGCCTGCACTTAAATAATTCATGGTGGTAGCCTTTAAGGGTGCAGTGTTCTGCCTATGTGTTGGGGTTAAAGGGTGAGCAAAACTTTAGGAAGGTAAGCCCCTATTTCTAAACTTAGATTTTCGAGTTAAGTATTTGTCATTTCTATTTTAACCTATATAGTAAATTCGGAAACCAGCATCGCGTTTTCATAAACTAGTACTGAAATAGCTTTTATTGTTATAACGCCAGAATGCCACAAGACATAGCTAACGAATTACTATTGGTGGTCTGAAGCTAGTAAAAAGAAGTATATTTAGGTGGGTAGTCAATTCTTCAAATGAGGTTAAAGAGTCAGCGCTTTTTGAACATCATAAATATAAAAAAAAACTGGGCAAGTGCGAGTCGGACTCGCGTGCAAAGGGTTCCGAACGAATTTAATTTTTTTAACATTGTATTTTAACACCACAGAATTCTAATAGGTTTTCCTGTAATCTTTAGGTAAATATCTATTATCTCCATTTTTTCTCAAAATGTTAGGCTCAGTAGTTTCTTGAATAACTTCAAAACCATTTATTTAAAATTATGAAAAAAATATAACTACAACCCTCACAGTAAGCCCTTTCATTTGATATGTCACACTCACGCGATATTGTTAAAAAAACTTTTATTTTTAATTTTCTAGTTTGACCCCCAAAAGTGACCCACATACTAAAAATTTAATGATTTACGTAACGCGTACGTGTTTGAGTCACTGAATTCCATATGTGTACCAAATTTCAATAGAATCGGTCCAGTGGATCCGGAGAAAACTGGCTGTGACAGACGGACAGACAGACAGACAGACAGACACCCGAGTGATCCTATAAGGGTTGCTTTTTTTTCGGAACCCTTAAAAAACAGCCCGCAAAACGCTGGTTGGAGATCCTACTGTTATAGCTGCGGAGAAGCAGCACAAGAAACTCCCCACCAACAGATAAATTAGTACTTAAGGAAGGTATACCAGAGAGTAGCTGTTTTTAAAATGAGAATCACGTCTAAACGGCTAGTTGTAATTTTTTGGAAAAAATATATGTTACATTAGACTATTTTCTTTATAATTTGATATATGAAAATTTTGAGGTTTATTCGTTCAACATAGTGTAATTAATTTGTATGGTTATGTCTAACACTGAAATAAAAACGACAATCGGAATAAAACCGGACCTTCGGAGACGTGACGCACGCGTTAAACGGACAGCATCGGTCTCCGCGATCCAAGGGTCGTATTTTAATGGAGTTTACACTATGTCAAAGACAATTTCATTATCTACATTTCGATATACGGCAATTTTTTAAAAGTCTTAGAATAATAAGGTAAGTATATGTATAATAGTTATATGTATTCATATAATATTGTTTTTTTATTTATTATTTTTTTTTTTTTTATATATCTGACTATGTAGGTCAATTCGTTGTTTTTTTTTATATGCATTTCTATCATTATTATCAGTATCATAGTGTGCTAGCTAACAAGTTATAAATTTTGTGTCATGTATTAATAACTTAGCATACTTTTATATAGATTCAAGTTCTTAAAACGTAACAGACAGATGTGTTGCTGGGGAGTTTGTTGGCCACTTCTTCTCCACAGCTAAAACACTAGGATGTGGTGACGGGCGGGCGTTTTGGGGGACTGTCTTTTGTAAAACTTGACGTTCAAAAAGTGCTGGCTCTCAGCCTAATTTGAATAAACGACTTTTGATTTTGATTTTTTGATTTTGAGTACAAAAAACTATTGAATTTAGCGTCGACGTAGCTTCAACGCGTTTTGTTCCCTTAAGGTCGCTGGCGTATGTCGTCGCCTTAAACACATACGAAACAGAATTTAAATAAAGTTATTAAAAGTATAAAAAAGTTTGACCAAAAACATTAATATTGTCGATATTTTTATAAAAGTGCTGCAGAAATATGAGTTGGTAGCAAAAAATGCGACATTTTTAATTACTGCTCAATGTTCCCTGAATATTAATGATCAATTTGTAGTGAACACATTTAATATGGACGATGTAGCGTTATTCCATGTACGTGGATATTGAAATTGTGTTTGTGTATGCAAATAATATCGGATACTGTTTTTAGTTTAGTAGTTACCTACTAATTATCAAAAGGTGTATTTTCTCAATACGATTGCATTCTCGGACTATTTTGATTACAATCGTATTCAGTAGGTAAGTAAATTCACTTGATTTCATCCTACAATCTTATTTTTAACTAAAATTATAAATGTGATGTGTGTCTGTGATTTAATGTATACAAAATTTGTATGCCTATTAGGCTTAACATAGCGATCCTATCATTAGAATAAGATCTTATTATTGTACCTATGTTTTGCAAATAAATAATTTGAATTTGAATTTGTGGAACTCTGGTTTTTAGGCTTTCGTACCTGAAAGGGTAATGAAACCCTACTTTCAAGATGGGACTCTAGTCGATAACTCTTGGGCCTTTCTCCATACAAACGCATTCCGCTGTTTTCTTTGTGGATAATGCTGCTAGAGCAATGATTTTTTTCCAAAAAATCTAGATCAAAATAATACGTGATTCTATCGTTTTCTTTTTTCCAAAACATAATTAATTAAAGAATTATGACAATCCAAAAACCCGAAAAAACAGCCCCTTTTTACCGCCATGTTCAGACGACTATCAGACAAATTTGATAAGTTTTTAACAAAAATAGAAAATAATAGAAGCATAGATATAGTCTTCCTCTAAATTTTGATACATAATTTTTATAGATCACTCCAGTTTCAGAAGAAAACAGCGGAATACAAAACGTCTTTTGGTCAAGGTTTATAGGTAAAATCAGCCTGAGCTGCAGTTGTCGCTTTCGCACTTTACTTGAAAGGGCGAAGCGTGACGGCATCGGCAATAGTTTCTTCAAATACCTATTTTTCAAAATCTTTGGGACTAGAGTCTCCTCTTAAGCCTACGCTGTCCGTCCGTCTGTCTGTCAGCGGGCTATACCTCAAGAACCGTAAGTTGAAATTTGGCAGTGTGTATTTCTATGGCCGCTATAACAAAAAATCATAAATTAAAAAGGGCTGCCATACAAGAAACGTATTTTATCGGTTTATAGTACGGACGCAACCCTTGGTGTGACAGACACGATACTGGTAAAATCTTTCTTTATAAAAGTTATTAATTCAAATTATAAAATATTTTAGTTCTAGGTTCCCTTCAATATAATAAAGCTTGAAACTTAAAATTCAAAGACCTTCTATACAATTTTCGATTCATTATAATACCTTCTTCTCAGTAAGTCCATTGTCCTTATTTCATGACTTTACAAAAGAAAACTTTAAGTACTCCATTTCAGTTCACTTCATTAAAATAAGAATTACTAATTTAGCAAATTTATTGAGTTTTTTTACGTTCATGTTTAAAGAGAAAACACAGTGAAACGAAATTCTTAATTTCTTGCGGTTTTTGCAATTTTAAGCTAAATATTTCCAAACGTCTTTTATAATGCGCACAGCAAAGGAGTCTTTGCCTGCGTCTGTGTTTCCGAACGCTTACAACCCTAATCTCTTCAAAGTTAGAGTGAACAGGCTCCTTCTGGGTAAGCTCGCTCCATCGCAGACTTTGTCTCTGTCATCTCTGACCTAGACTAGAGTCAAGAGCAAACCCATCACAAATAATAAAAAAGGTTATTAAAACGAGGCGCTATAACATTTTTAATTATCGACGGTTAATCACTAAAATCATCAATACTAAGTAAGACAAGGTCTCAAATGTAACGTAGGAACTTTATCATATTTTGCACCTGGTAGTGTTTTTTTTTTCATTCTGAGATCGGTTATATTGTGTTGTATTTTTTACGATGACAATTTGGTGAACTCATATTTGTTACGAACGTGAATAACTATTTTAAAAACATCCATCCTACCACTGCCAAAACTAATGAGTTATGTTGTAGAGCTCGGATAGGCATTCGTTCCATGTAAAAGACTGGTATTCAGCTGACATGTAAAATACTGGTATTCAGCTGACATGTAAATACTGGTATTCAGCTGACATGTAAAAGACTGGTATTCAGCTGACATGTAAAATACTGGTATTCAGCTGATATGTGTAATACTGGTATTCAGCTGACATGTCAAATACTGGTATTTAGCTGACATGCAAATACTGGTATTCAGCTGACGTGTTAAATATTGATATTCCGCTGACATGTAAATACTGGTATTCAGCTGACATGTAAAATACTGGTTTTCAGCTGAATCCGGTCAGACTGGAAGCCGAACCAAAGTTAGTTAGGGAAAGTCTAGGCAGATGTATTGATACAAACCAAAACTGTACTACAAATTACAAAAAGCCGGCCAAGTGCGAGTTGGACTCGTACATGACGGGTTCCGTACCATAAACCTTAATTTTTATTTGTCGTTATAGCAGCAATAGAAATACACAATCTGTGAAAATTTCACTGTCTACTTATTAAGGTTCTTGAGACAGATGGACGGACCGACAGCAGAGGTTTATTAATAGGGTTCCGTTGGTTACCTTTTGCGTACGGAGCCCTTAAAACGAGAAAATTAGGATTCCGTGGACGGCGCATTCACCTTAAATAAAGTTCGCCAATATCAAAAACTTGATATATTTGTTATTCTTATTACCAACTCAAGTTGATATTTTGTAAACAAACTTCTTGTAATACATCATTTCGTGTCCGTTTTTATTGCTGTAACTGAAGATTTATGGTTTCCGAGTGTCCCTTTGAATAATCTTTTCATAAAAAATGTTTTAAAAAGTTTTATAATGAACTGTTTTTTGTTGCGAATCTCTCAATAGGTTGCGACGGCGTGTTTATTCTTTGGAGAGAGATATAAATTGTATAGAGTGAATTTCAGTATTGTACTAGTATTTTTATAACGACGAGTACCTACTTGTCACAAAGAGTACTTAGAAATTGTTTGTTTCATTTTTAGTATTGTTTTCTAGCTGCTGAAAGCTTTCCAGTTGAAGTGGAATTGGGCTGGATATACCTGTCGCGTGTCAGATTCGTTAAAGGCCCACGCAACCTAGGCCTCGACGAAACGCATAACTCAATGAGCGGAATGGACCCCACAAATGACGGCAGGCACAGACTGAGATTGCGGGATGATCTGGATCAGCGTCTTAAGACTAGTTCTGAGATTTCTAGTTCGTAGTCGTAGTTTTCTTAGTTCGTTTCAAATAGAGATGAGTAGAAAGAGACTAGGGGGGCTTTTGCCCTGCAGTGAAACACCACAGGCTTTTAGAAATTTCAAACAATCTTTAACTAACGAATCAAGTACACAAAGAGCAATGTTATTAAAGTTTTAATTAACAAAGTAATCAAAATCTATCGACAACTAAACAGCCCACCGAAGTTTCCCCCCATTCCCTCTGCTAACAAAAACTATGAACAAAATATTATTCATTTTTACATTTGAAAGACTAAACAATTTCTTCGGTTCATTGGGTCGAGCCATTGAATCAAATTACTTTAGAGCGTTTTTATTACGTAAGCATTGCGCAGAAAGAAAAACTGCTTTTAGATGTTACCAGCATTTGTTTTTATGTTTTTATATTCTGTTGTAGACAGTTCTTCGAAGTTAAAACTAAAGACACTTTCTGATATATTTATTTTCTTTGAGAAAATGGACTTACAAGGCGAATGAGGTTTTACTATTTCTAAACAGATTCAGGCAGTTCTCAGAATATGTTGTCTGACATTTTAAGAAGTTGACTAGTACGATAGTTTTAAACTTCCATCTTCATCTTTCGTGTTTAGTCTAACAATAATTCTTTCACTCAGGTTTAGATTTAGGCAGTAAACAACAAAATCTGTTGCTCTGCTTGCAGTTTAAGAGTTGACTCATTAATCTGTGTATTTTGTACACTATGCCGATTGTTATTGCATTTCTAGGTATTGATGGGGTATGTATTGCGTCTGCAATAGCGCCATACGATAATTAGGAAAATATGACAGAAAAAGTTTCCTTTGAAAACAAGCCTTTGATCTACTTTCGGGTTTGTCAGTGAAATTTTATGTCCGTGTTTCTTGCTTCATCTTTCTAATGTACCTCTTTCTTGACTTAAAAGTGCATATCATTTGGTTAAATTGAAATCCTTCCTTCCTTCCTATCGTGTGGGCAGTAAGGTCTAACGACCCCACAAACCCTAGTGTCAGAGTTTCTAAACCGCCTCTCTGACATGGTTTATTTGACGACCGCCATTTGGCGGCCGGGACCACCGGCTTATACGTGCCTTCCGAAGCACGGAATCATCTTTTTATCAGACAATCAGGTGATTCAAGCCTGCAATGTCCTAGCCAAACTGGAAACAACTTTACAAAGCGTGCTTCCCGTGGGAATCGAACTCACGACCACCGGGTCACAAGGCAAACGCCTAAACCACTCGACCACGGAGGCAGTTAAAAATCGAAATCATTGTTTTGGACTTAAACCTGGACCACATACCTAATAACATAGGGCTATTTTTCAGCCACCAGCCAACATACTGCGACGCCATCGTCTGCTAATTAGGCAGTGTCAGTGGATATTTATGTGGGTGTAAAGATCCCCACCTCATTGTAACTGTACCTAGCAGGGAACGGTCGAATAGGCGATGTGTGGTGTCATAGAGTAAATATTTCAGAAGCCCAACAGCAACATTCTTATCAAGAAAAAGTCCCAGTAAGCAAAAGATACGTAAGGTATGACAAAGCGGCCATGGGCAAAAGTCTATGAGCTAGCTGATTTTTTCTTGTGCAGTAATGGTAACTTTCATCGCCAGAAAAACAAGAATTGTAAAAATAAATACACAAACAGAGTGTTTTGATAGAGTTCATAGCTTTTGCCATAGCCAAGCCATCAAGAAAACTTGATCATCATCATCATCATCATATCAGCCGAAAGACGTCCACTGCTGGACATAGGCCTCCCCCAAGCGTCGTCACAACGACCGGTCCTGTGCGTCTCCATCAGCTACCCACCTAACTTGTACATACCTAAGTATAATCCGTTTTTTTGAAGAACCTACTATTTTCAAGTTTTATAGTTCAAGTTTTTCATTTTGTAACACAAGGTACAAAATATTCCTATAATTGTATTTGACCCTGTTTTACGTATTACGTTTGTAGTATAATAACCGAGGACTATTCAAAGTTCAACTTCTCCACATATCCTGCTATGTGTCGTTAATAATGCCGGCGATTAATACGGCTGCCCTGGATCAGGATGCGGCCACCGCCAGCACTTATTAATGGAGAATGGCTTGTTCGACGATTTGTTACTTTTGCCTATAGCTGCGTGTTTGTGGGAGGTGGGTCTTTGATGAGGTCACGCGGTTCATGTTGGAGAACGGAGAACTCCGAGTATTATAGATGAAATAAGAAGAAAAAACCGACCAAGTGCGAGTCAGACTCGCACAGGCAGGGTTCCGTACCATAAAGCTTAATTTTTATAATTTGTTGTTATAGCGGCAATAGAAATACACAATCGGAGAAAACTGTCTACCTATTACAGTTCTTGAGATACAGCCCGCTGACAGACAGACGGACGGACGGACGGACAGTGGAGGCTTAGTAATAGTGTTCCGTTGGTTACCCTTTGGGTACGGAACCCTAAAAAATCGTTCTTTATACTATTCTATCCATACTAATGTTATAAATGCAAATGTATCTGTCTAACTGTTTGTTACGCTTTCACGCCAAAACCGTAAAAAATTGTTTAATGAATTTTAGCATCGAGAATAAGCGAGATAACTGGAAGTAGGCAAGTTCCCTTGGGATAATTTCTGACATTTTCTTGGGCGAGGCCGCTGGCAGAAACTAGTGTTATTATAAATAGGCTAAATTAAAATTATGGGTTTGAAAAAGTACTCTCTGGAAGTACTGGTCCGGTTTAGAGTGTTTTTTCTGAAATGTTACTACAGCTGAGTGTTGTATGCTATTAGGTCTATACTCCTTCTTCTTCTTATCCTGTGGGCAGTAAGGTCTAACGACCCCACACACTCTAGTGTAAGAGTTTCTAAACCGCCTAAGGTACTAAAAAAAATACATTTCCGTCTATATTTCGGTTTGGCCACGGAAATATAGACGGAAAAATCTAGTAAGATTAAAATAATATGTAAAAATTTTGAATAAGTATTATGAGTAATGAAAGTAGTTAGCAAAAAAAAAAAATAAGATATACAACCCCTAGACGAGAGCCTTAAGAATTATGACAAAGGAGATTACTTTTTGTGTAGGCACAAAAATTAAAGCATAAAACACCAAAATAGGTTCCCTCTAAATTTTGACGACTAAAATAAAAAACCTCATCTTATTTTAGCATCTAAAAAAGGTTGTAAGTAAACCTAAAAGTCTATTAAAGTGATGTAACAATGTCTGAAACGAAATAAGCTCTCAGAGGTGTTTTATCAAATTCAGGATGATAAACACAGAAACTACCTGAATTTTTTGAGAGCACATTACTTTTGGTAGTAATAAAGGAGTACCTCGTGAAAGCCTATTTTATTTAATATAGGGGCAAAAAGAACTTGCTTATTATTGGCTAGAATAAATCTAGTTTCCTTTTTTGTAAACCATTCTTGTCTTTATAAATATTGTAGGCACGCATCGTCGGTTAGTAAAAACGAACTTTACCCACAAAGTTTTGGAAGAACAATCCTGTAAGTACGGCAATGTATGTATAAGTACGGTAATTATACCGCATGGTGTCGGCCGGTGCCGTATGGTGCCGTAAAAGAATAATACCATCCCATCACTTCCCGTGGGTGTCGTAAGAGGCGACTAAGGGACTCTCCTGAGAATGGGCAGCAGCGTTCTCTGTAAAACACAATACCATACACTGCGATCGCCAACCCGCCTGCCAAGCGTGGCGATTATGGCAAACCTTTAACCCCCCCTTTGGGGGAGGTCTATGTCCAGCAGTGGACGTCTTCGGCTGTTGTGACTGATGACTGATGTAATTATGTAACAAAAGATGAAGCTGAATATAAATATATGATGATTAAGAAAGATTGCGCCCACCACAAATACATTGGGATAGTGACATAAAGGCATTTACGTTATTCGATAAAAATCATACTTACTATTTTATAATTTGAGGTAATTTCAATACATTGCAATCTACTCTCAAATATGGATTTTAGCACTGTGAATTTTTTTTTTTTTTAGTGTCTATTGATTTTATTATTGATTCCGTGCTTCGGAAGACACGTTTAAGCCGGTGGTCCCAGCTGCCAAATGGCGGTCGTCAAACAAACCATGTCAGAGGCCTTTGAAGCGGTTTAGAAACTTTGACACTAGGGTGTGTGGTCGTTAGACCTTACTGCCCACACGATACTGCCGGTCCTGCTCCACAGCCACAGCAGCATGGGTCCACTTGTTAGGTTTTCGATAATTGGAAGAAATGCTTACCCTTTTTTTGTTCTCCTACACAATCATTTATTTATCATTTCTTTGCATGATTGTATTAGCAAAGTATACACAATAAAGCAGCCTTCTTTTTTTTTTCTTTTCTTAGTTACTTGAAACCATAGTTTTGTATAACGTAGAAGCATATTTTCAATTTTTTTTTGTAAATGTGAGCACTATGGAGCCATTTACATATGTAATTATAGATTTCGTTATTAAATTAGTTTGACATGAACGAGCGTGGCAGGTGAGAGCTTGTCATGCTCACACAAATGTTTTGCTGATGGTGGCGCGTGTTTTGGATCATTTGATTCCCTTCAAAATGGTTGAGTTAGATGGTGCTGATGCATGCGTCATGTTCGTGAACGGGCGCCGTCAGTTGAAACTGGTCATCTCTTACCTGCCACTGGCTTATTTTAATCTGTACCTGCATTTTGAATTGTTTATATGTTTTCTTGTTCTTTGCATTGTCCTCACATATAGAAGCAATCAATGTTAATGTTAACAAGATTTTTGTAACACATCACATGGTTTAAAAGAGTGTCCGTGGAGTTTCTTGCACGTTCTTCTCCATAGAGATCTACGCTTTGGAACGTGCAAATAGCTTCATGTTTTTGACTGACCGACGTTGACAATTCAAAAGTGCCTGTAAATGGTTTATTTGAAATATACGATTTGATTTTGATTTTGATTTTGATTTTGATAAGAAGAAGAAGTGTCTATTTGTATTTAATGGGTCCTACAAAAAGTATGGGTTACAATGGAATTTGAACCTTGGCATAAGTAACATTGAGTTTGTGGTTTCAAAAATAAAAAGAAATGAAAATACACGATAGTCCAAATAAACATGTTAAAAATTGTATAACTTTTCACTCAAGCTACTTTTTAGTCACACTAGCAACACACCTCTGACCACTTTGACAACAATTTTAGGTTATAAACCAGTGTTCCCACCTAGGCGCACTGTTCCCCACTCTAGAAAATTGCCCGTGACGTCAGCAGGGTTGCTCAAATTGACACTGACAGTCTCATTTTACGCAGCTAAATTGAGTTGTCAGAAAAAATAAGGGAGAATGGGGGAACAGGGAATAAGTTTACAGTTTTTTATCTTCGGATATTATGGGGTGAGCGAGATGTGCACAGGGGTGGCAGTAATCTGAGCGGTTATTAGAATTAAAGAAGTGAGATTTTAAATTGTAAATTGTTTTTTAATGTTCGTACGATTTGTGCAAAATGGGGAAAACTGAAAAGATCATTTGTAATTTCCATAAATATTATCCTAATTGTTTTGCAAATGTTTTTTTTCTTGACATGATGTGAGCAATCCATCTGAAACAACGCTTTGGCAACTTCTCTAAGAAAACTGTAATTGATGCAAGGTAATTGCCGCTCAGGGAATACAATACACATTTTTAGAGTTCCGAAAAAAAAAAACGGATCCCTTATAGGATCACTCGGGTGTCTGTCTGTCTGTCCGTCTGTCACAGCCAGTTTTCTCCGGATCCACTAGACCGATTCTGTTGAAATTTGGTACACATGGACTTTTATGACCCAAACACGCACGCGTTACGTAAATCATTAAACTTTTAGTATGGGTGTCACATTTGGGGTCAAACTAGAAAATTAAAAGAAAAAAGTTTTTTGAACAATATCGTGTTACATATCAAATGAAAAGACTTACTGTGATGGTTTTAATTATATTTTTTTTCATAATTTTGAAATAAATCGTTTTGAAGTTATTCAAGAAATTAGACGAAAAATGACCATTCCCCCCCCCCTTATCTCCGAAACTACTGAGCCAAAAATTTTGAAAAAAAATTGAGATAATAGATCTTTACCTAAAGATTACAGGAAAAGTATTTATTATACCTATTAGAAGTCTGTAGTGTTAAAACAACATGTTTAAAAACTAAATTCGTTCGGAACCCTTTGAACGCGAGTCCAACTCGCACTTGGCCAGTTTTTTATTTCGAGCGCAACTTATCACCCATTGCCGACAACATTCTAACCGATTCGATGAGAGTACCAAAATGATGAGTACATATTATTTGACAGCACGTATACATATTTGAAGGTAAAACACCTTAACAAACTCTTTCACAAAGTTCTACTTCTAAAAGACGAACTAATAAATATCAAATGAGACATTAATACCAATCGTTCCACACGAGAACTCCCACACAAAAAAACAAGCCAACATTCTTATTCAGCCACAGAAAGTAAGTCACGCACAAAAACCTACACAACTTTGACATGCCACTAAATCTTCTGTATCCGATACTATTCGATACAAGTGATACAACTGATTCAAACGATACGAAGGTTGTGACATAGAATAGATAGGTGCTTACAGAAAGCCAGCTCGTTACAACTATCTAAAACATAACAGCGCACACATGACATACACACACACAGCGACAGTGTTAAAACGAATACCAGCTGTCGGTACGTCTCTGTCTGTACTCCTATGTTTGTGTCGGTTTTCAGTCTAACCTGATGAGATACAAATGGGTCTAAAAAGGCCACTTTAGAAGAATCATATTAGAATCATCATTTTCATCTTTATCGCTAAAGCATTAGGTTCAAGATTGATTGGGAAAATTTGACAGTGACGAGTAGCGAGATGTGCTTTCTGATTCTGCTAAAGTGGCCTTTTTAGACCCGCAGTAACTTAAATGGAGCGATTGCCTATGTGTTCTCCATAACCCTGTTACCATGTAGCAGGACACCCCGTTGAGACTTTGGTTTGGCTATGTTTGGTTTGTCTGACTTCCAGGCTTTTGACTATTTGTAACGGTTTTGCGTACTCTCCAAGTCACAAGGGCTATAAGTTTTAAAGGGATGGACATATATCATCGAACTGACTGGCAAGCGATGCTTAACCTAGACTGATCGATCCATGCCATTTTATTAACCGACTTCCAAAAAAGGAGGAGGTTCTCAATTCCGTGTTTTTATGTTATGAGCATTTTTGCTTATTTCAATTTCTGCGTTGACGAAGACGTTGTCCAAGTATCACGACTTAAAAGTGAAAAATAAAAAAACTTTACAAAAAAAAAATATAACCGACTTCCAAACAAAACACCACAAAGGATAAAATAACCTTAATTTCGGAAGTCGGTGTTAAAAAACAAAGATACATAACCAAAAACACCTACTATTCTATCACGACACCGTGCGTGTATATCCGTGAGTGCGTTTTCGCTCGGAGTAAGAAGTTGGTCTTCTGCACCTATCTATTCTGTGTCCGTACCTCCGCGGATGAATGAGAACCATCAGTCAATGTCGTCGCAAATCGAGGACATATATAACTTATTCTTTACCTAAGAAAGTCAGCGGTGACATATTATTGAGAATTGTGACGATGTATTGATGGCGAAATGGTATAAGATTTAGCTGAATTTGGCCTTTGAGGGCGGGATAGCAACTGTGTGAGCTTGTAAACGAGGATACAAGATAAAACGTTTCTTCTAATATTTAAATAGGTAGCTATTGGCACTATTCCAATACCTCCAGAATTTTATTTTTGTGAGTGGTTAAATGAATATATCTTTGCTGAAATTACTCTTAAGGTCACTCATTAATTCATTCACACACTCATTAATCACGAAATCTCGAAAACTACGTGACCTATGAAGATAAAAATTGGCACGCAGGTCAATTATGAGCAGGAGATGACAGCTAAGAAAGGATTTTAGGAAACTACCCCCTAAAAGGGGTGAAGTATGGGATGAGAATAGTTTGTACTAAATCTGAGTAGAAGTCGTGAGCCAGTGCTAGTTCTTCTATAAATAACGTAATGCAATGTAGTTAACTGTTTTATATAAGTTAAAACTGTATTGCAGCTGTTTATTGTCACTATATACATACACTAAAACTTGGCGAATTGCGCTTTCAATATGTACTGATTAGTTGCCAATGTACATGGAGAGATAATGACTTGATGGATTAATGAAATGTTTAATGCTTTCAGCAAATTAACGTAGAAATATAAATGAATTTACAAATACATTTTCACAAAAATAAATGTGTAACTTCAGCTAAATCTCAATTAGCTATTCGGCTAATGGACCCAATTACTAACATTCCATTTATTCGTTCAACTGTAATAAATTATCATTTATTTTTCGTAATTATCTGTATACATTTAAATATTTACGGACTGGTCAGTGCCCGGTCTTTGTACGAAATTAGACGTTTGCGAATGTAACAGGCTGGTGAGATTGGACCGACTTCCAAGGGGAGGTATCAATATAAGGTTCCTTTTTAATCGCCTTCTAAAAAAGAAGGTGGTTCTCAATTGGACAGCGTATGTATATATACATATTTTTTTTTATGTGTGTTCGCGGATAACTTCGTCGTTTATGAACCGATTTCGATGAATCTTTTTTTATATGAAAGGGTATGCTTCCGAGATGGTCCCATTGCAATCACGTCAGGATCTGATGATGGAAATCCTGAGAAATCGAGGGCAACTCTCGAAAATTGCACGCATCTGGTAAAAACTTGATATTCGTGTGTATATCGGGTGATACTACAAAAGAATGAAGGTTTAGATCAGACCTGATGATGGAGACGACAGAGAGTCAAGGGAACTCCACATCGGTATGTAGGAACTACCAAGTGTTTGGGCTTATTTCATTCGTATTGAGGAGACAATACACCGAAAGCACTTAGTAAGTTTTATTTTCATAACATAACATCACGCCGGTACGCTGTGAATGGGTACGCAGGTACCACTAAAAAGTGAAAAATAAAAAAACTTTTTTACAAAAAATATAACCGACTTCCAAAACAAAACACTACAAAGTATAAAATAACTTTAATTTCGGAAGTCGGTGTCAAAAAACGAAATAACCAAAAACACCATATTTTTGTAAAAAAGTTTTTTTTATTATTTATTTTGTTATGTTCATCTTTCTACAACGGATTTTTTTTGTTCAGTGTTAATGATTAAATCAGAGGAATCATTCTTCTTATACTAATGACCAGATCACGGTTTTTCTGCAATCAGGCTATTTCCTTCTTAATTGGGTTTGTTGAATTTGAATAAGCAGCTGAATACTACTGTTTTACATGAAGCGAATACTTGCTTGACCTGTCCAACTAAGAAGATTATTTACGTCGTTCTTCTCTCACTTAATTCAGCATACCTCATCAAGTTACCTCGTTAAATCTAAATCCAACACCGCCAAGCTAAACCCGCTAAAAGCAATAAAAACGACATAGAAACTCATCCGTGACATATCACCAGGCACCGTAGCGAGACCGCCATACGTCAAATATAGTATTTTTACACAAAAAGCGGCCATTTTGTGTTGTTGCATGATACCGGTATGGAGGCACATTTATCACGGCTCTGCTATTAATTTAGTAGACAACGAATAGTAGTATGACACACACGCTATGTCAGGGATGGCACATGTGTTTAGATAGCAGTGTCCCATGTGGAAAACTATGCAGGTTAAATCATAATGGGGTTTTTGGTTGGGACCAGCCCTTACTGTTGATGAAGAACAAAATATTCGTACAAATTCTAATAATATTTTCACATTGAATTTTCTCCGTTGTATTGAAATAGGCTAGTTTCCACCATCATTAAATTGCAAATCTATTTAGTCCGCCAGTTAGAGTATTGAAAAATAATAGACACGTATTTTTTGTTTTTGTTATTCAATGAATATTGACAAAGGTAAAACGCATCAAAACTCGGGAGAGGGGGCTGGTGACGTCACGTCGCAAGTAAAATTGTACTATCATAGTGACGTCACGCGAGTTTTCAACGTACTGTATCTTCGTCATTTTTTGTTTACGTGAAAAACTAAATAAAAAAGTGTCCAATATTTTTTGGAAATCTATCTGACGAACTAATTCGTTTTTTTTTTTCAGTAAAATACCCTATTAGAAGAAAATATATGTAAAAGATATTTATGCACATTAAAACTACTCAAAGAGAGTTTAAGTTGTTTACCTGGGGGTCTTTAAGTCAAGAGTGAATAGATTCCTTCTAGGCAAGCGAGCTTCATCGTCGACCTCATCATCGCTTACCATCAGGTGAGATAGTGGTCAAACGCGATCCTATCAATAAAAATCTTTTGTATACTAGTTGACCGAGCAAATTTTGTTTTGCTAAATAAAAAATAAAATAGCCTATGACATATTCTCAGACCTACAAAATATACACAAAATATCATAAAAATCGGTCAAGCCGTTTCGGAGGAGTTCGATAACAAACACCGTGACACGAGATTTTTATATATTAGATTTGCAAAATGGTCCACAGACGGAAATCATCAAATGACTCCTCCCACTCTGGGTGGAGCAAAAGGGAGTGTCAGACTCTTACTGACTAAAACCCATCCGTGTTCCTCCTAGTGCCCTTTGCGTTCCAGGGCCGCGGTAACGAACAAATTCCAAAACAGACGTATCAACCCTGCAAAATCAGCTGTAAAAAACATAATTCAAGCCATGATCGCTAGAATGTTAATCGCATACTTTAATTAAAATAAAACGCTGTAACTAACCATTTGTTGTTTACATACACTAATAAATACACAGAGTACATATTACATTAGTGTTAGACTTAAATTATGACTTAATTTCGTTGGTTTTAAGGACCATTTGCACGCAAAGGTTGGACATGATAAATTCATGCAACATTATGGGGATCTAATTAATATGTTCTAACTTTTTTTTTGTGAATGCCAAGAAAGTAAGCTAGATATTAACTTTATTATGGTTGTAGTGTCCACGCATCGTATCACTAATAGTAGGTATTTGGCTCGCCTACGCACCACCACGTGCTGCCTGACTGACAGTTGAACACTGACTGACTCCCACCCAGTCCGTACGTTGTGACGTACGCGCTCGAAAGCAATCATAAGTATATACATACACTACATCCCTTCCTTTTTTTTATTTGTGTATAAATACTTCCTGTAGTAAGTTTTTTTTATGGATCTAGGTACTTATAAATAATATATGTATGTATTTATTACTAAGTATTTATTTCCTTCCAAACACTGTACATGACACTAGAGGTATTTTACTCCTTTATTATTATTTTTTTCGGTTAACGACCCGATTATACTATATTGTAATTATATACCAATTATATTTTTTTCAATGATCACATGTGAGATAATTGTTTTGATTTTCTTTATTGTATTCAATGTTATATGCCTTGATATTATTATTATCTCTATCTTTCTTCCCTTTTCTCTTTTTAATTTAGTCATAATTAATCAATCTTATTTATGAAGCAGATGTATCTTTTTGATTCAATTCCTTGGTTTTTTTTTTCATTAAAAACTTTCCACTGACATTCAATTTCTATAAATGTACGACATTTCTTTTTCATCATTTGTTCTGTTTCATCATTATATACTTCAATATCCCCCAAGAAATTTACTATCGTTAATCTCTACGGCAATTGTCTAAATTTTTTTTTTACACACAGAGCTATTCCAAATCTTCAGTTAACTGACTTTTCGTTCAGTGTTTTAGCCATTCGACAGTTCTAAACTGGCTGTAATCAATCCTTTAGGTTTGATTCGTGATTCACTAGTATTCGTGATTACCAAGTCCAAGCACCAATGAAGTCATAAAACTCACATTGATTTTAACAAAGAATGTCAAAGTATCTTATTCACAGTCAACATCTATCTCATAGCTCAGCAAAACACAATTCCTATACTCGCACTTCCCCATGGGAAGAATACCGAGTAAACTCTAATTTGTACCACCAATAGCAATGACACCCTGATACAGACTTCCTCGTCTATATCACTCTGTGATACTGCTACGATATCCTGGTACGCCCGCCGACCCACAGAACTAAGAACCTGGTGGAAAGCGATGACGTGGTTGAAGATGGAGCACGCCTGCCCAGAAGCAACCCAATCACTCCTGACTCAAAGATTCCCAGCTTGCACCTATCAGGAAACACAGACTCTGGCAGGGAATTACGCTCCTTGAATATTTCTCCAACCATAATCATGTATTTGTCAGAATATGGTAGGTACATTATAGTCTTAAGATTAGTTACTGGTAACCGTTCTTTTATAATTTTTTTTTCAACTTTTCTTCCTATTATCCTTCTTAATGATTGAGAAGCTGGTTGTACTTTCTCATCGATTGGCACTTCCACTAAAACATCATTGGATTTCGGAAACTGTCTTAGTTTCCATTTGGTCAATTTGTAATCCGATTTTAAGTACACCCATTATCAAAGTGTTACTTTTATCAAGTAAAAGTAACACTTTTTAAAGCATATTGCCAGGGTTTCTACACGGGGAATCTTTGGGTCAACTATACGAAAAGATCGCTGGATGACCTACGCGTCCAGTATAATAACATTTTTAGGATGCTGTTGGGACTGCCACGATGGTGCAGCGCTTCTGGTATGTTTGCGCAAAACCGAACCGATGGCTTCCACGCCGTCATTCGCAAAAAAACCGCGTCGCTGTTAACACAGACAGCATACTAAAAACTGTGGCGGAGAGTATCGACTCTTTGATAATTAAAAGTTTTGTGAGAAGGACTATCACTAACCATTAGATTGGGGTTGTCCTTTTCACAATAATATTTATTCTGTTCTGTCTTCTTCTCTGTTGAATTTTAGCTACTGACACTAGTAATAAGTTATAATATTGTTTACTAACACGCTGGATCATTGTTGTCCGAAAATAAAGAATTATTATTATTATTATAACTATAGCCATGGCAATTTCTTTCCCAAGTAGATCTCTAGTTCCATCAGAGATGCAAAAAAGTAAAAAAGTTGCATTTTCGGATCTATCCGCTATTTTTATATTTGCGTCAAATGGTCCTGTTAGGTCTTGACCTAACAAGACCATTAGGAAGAACCCCTTGGGTTTTCTTACTTTAAGAACCATAAAAGTCTTATTGCAACTGAATGTTTGGTTACCTTGTTTTGTTTCATATTTTCCCAAGTTTTGTGTGTGATTAAAGTTGGATTTACCTACACGCAGAGTCTACTAACATTTTTTTTTTTAACCTCCATTCCACCAATACGACAATCTAGTAAACTGTCATCGTCGATTTTGAACACATATTGTATGTCTTTCGACTCTGTTTGAACTGAAATCTGTCTGCTTATTGTCTAAGCCGTACTAAGAAATTTTTGAAACTTTTCATTTGCCCCTTGTTTGATCAATCAAAAAGAGTGACGTTCTTAATTCTCAATTTGTTTAGGTGTAAAGTATGCGTGGAGTTTGGTGATAGCCACTTCAAAGACATCCACTCCATCAGCAGGTGATATTTTTATCTGGTATATTATTAAACTAGCTGATCCGAGCAACCTCGTCTTCGTCACATAATCCATTAATGCTTTGCTACTATTGGTCGTAGCATGATGTTAGGTCCTATAGTCTTCCCCGATAAATAGGCCGTCCAACACTAAAATACTCCTTCAACTCGAACCAGCAGTTCCCGAGACTAACGCGCTCAACCAAACAAACAAACTCCTCAGCTCTACAATATTAGTATAGACATTTTTAGCAATTCTAGTCCACAAAATGTAGCAGCAAAGCCCGTTACTTGTCACTACCCTTGATGCCAACAGCTTCCAGTTAGATCAAGAGTTCCTACGTCCAGCGTTTTTATCTCGTTCCTACTGATGAAGGTTCCCCCTCACAATCAAATTTGTCAATTTAATGACCAGTATGTACATAAAAAGTACCACTAGGCACTGCTGACCTATTTTGTCTTTGATAACTAAGTGTCAATTTAATGACCAGAAGGTATATTCTGCTGTAATTACTGTCATTCAATGATGACTTGTCAATTTAATGACCAGTAGGTGTATTCTACTGTTATTACAGTCATTCAATGATGACTTGTCAATTTAATGACCAGTAGGTATGTTCTACTGCAATTACTGTCATTCAATGATGACTTGTCAATTTAATGACCAGTAGGTGTATTCTACTGTTATTACTGTCATTCAATGATGACTTGTCAATTTAATGACCAGTATGTGTATTCTACTGTTATTACTGTCATTCAATGATGACTTGTCAATTTAATGACCAGTAGGTATATTCTACTGCAATTACTGTCATTCAATGATGTCTTGTCAATTTAATGACCAGTAGGTATATTCTACTGTAATTACTGTCATTCAATGATGACTTATCAATTTAATGACCAGTAGGTATGTTCTACTGCAATTCCTGTCATTCAATGATGACTTGTCAATTTAATGACCAGTAGGTGTATTCTACTGTTATTACTGTCATTCAATGATGACTTGTCAATTTAATGACCAGCATGTGTATTCTACTGTTATTACTGTCATTCAATGATGACTTATCAATTTAATGACCAGTAGGTATGTTCTACTGCAATTCCTGTCATTCAATGATGACTTGTCAATTTAATGACCAGTAGGTGTATTCTACTGTTATTACTGTCATTCAATGATGACTTGTCAATTTAATGACCAGCATGTGTATTCTACTGTTATTACTGTCATTCAATGATGACTTGTCAATTTAATGACCAGTAGGTATATTCTACTGCAATTAAATTTATGCGCTCTTTGATTTATTATTTTAGAACTAATCATGTAGTACAAATCAAATATCTAAGCATGAGGTCCCTGGTTAGACTCCCAGGTCGTTGCCTTTTTCTTTTCGATCTTGTCAATACCAGAAGCATCGAAATAGATAGTATTCGTTTCCCACGCTCCCATCTGACTCCAACCGAAGAACGTTCTCCTTCGCAGTCGAACTTCTCCAATGTGAGTTGGGACATGTTAGTGTTATATCGTGAACCAACTAGTTTGTTGTTTTTTCAATATCAATTTTTATCACAAAATTCTGCTTCCTTTTTATAATGCGTCAATTTGATGACCAATAATGCTGTTGAGGATCCTCTGAACATAGTCAAACGGTGTCAATTTAATGACCAGCAATGCTGCTCCAACGTCATAATAAATCAGTATTATTATATCATTATACTGTTATAAAACTTGAAAATAACTTTATTATTTATTTGTCGATTAAATGACCAGGTACTACGCCAGTTTACATGGAATATAGGTAAGTTACTGGGGTATATCCATTTAATTAGGTAACGTCCAGACGGTCAATAATTGTTTTTGAACTTGTCCTAAATAACCACCAATAAATACCACAGTACTTAAATAATACTGCAACCTATCCTTCCGATAAGGCCAAGCATAATATTAGGGTTCAAAATAAGAAAATCATTAAAAATACTCCACGTCTCTGACCACGTAGATGTGGTGGTGTTTATTTTTCAGAATTATTGAAATATCCACTAATCACTTTGTTCATTATGGCACATGTAGGTACTTCAACAATTTAGCAATACCTATGAATATTATAATAATTACAAGATCACTGGGTAGGGTAAAACCGACATTATATTAATGTTTGTCGTAATTTATAACTTACGTAGGTGTAAATAAACAAACACAGTTTAACATTTTCTCTTCAATACCATTATGATTATTCTATAGTCCATTATTACTTTAGTGCGAGTTACTAAACAACAAAGAACATTCCTTAAAATGTTATCTGTGTAGCTGAACATTCCAATGTAATGACTTTTTCGTAAGTTAAGCAATAGTGTAGGTGTAAAGTTTTATAATTTTGAATCATAATGGGTATCTATTTGTTAATTAAAGTAAACTAATGGTTTAAACCATATTTTGGGTGAAGGTAATTATAATCGCTGAGAAATGTAAATGAAAATGTCGCATGTTTTCTTAGTTTGAATAAGTAACATTCATGTACCTAAGTAGCATAAGTAAATTATCTTGCCAGTCACATTTTCTCTTTTTTTTTTTATAAAGTCACTTTACTTACAGTTTTAATTATTTTTGTTTTGTCCTCGTCGCCATATGTAGTGTCCACGCATCGTATCACTAATAGTAGGTATTTGGCTCGCCTACGCACCACCACGTGCTGCCTGACTGACAGTTGAACACTGACTGACTCCCACCCAGTCCGTACGTTGTGACGTACGCGCTCGAAAGCAATCATAAGTATATACATACACTACAATGGTCATTAAGAAAAGTTACAATGAAATAACTTAGCAGGTGGGTAAAATATTAATTTAAACAAAAATATATATATTAAAATGCTAACTAAAAATTAGGAAATGAGAATCTATACTAATATAATAAGCTAGAGTTTGTTTGGTTGAACGCGCTAATCTGAAAACAACTGGTTGGAATTGTAAAATTATTTTAGTGTTGGATAGCCTATTTATCGAGGAAGGCTATATATCATCACGCTACTACCAATAGGAGAGCAGCATTAATCAAAAATGTAACGCAGTCAAAGCTGCGCGAGTGAGCTAGTTGAACATATGAAAAGCAGTTTAGTATTTTTAACCTTTGGCGTATGTCTAAGGTCTAAAAAAATATAATTCTTTAACTTAATATATCACATAGAATAACCCAGCTATCCTGCAAGCGAATTCGTCTCGTATTCCCGTTATCTGATCGTGTCATTATAGTGCTAATTCTTAGTAACGTGAACGTCGGCACAATTGTCAGTGTCTCGACACAGTGTCTCCCACGATGTGGCTATGTCGCGAAGGATCAGCTCAAAAGCTTTTGGAAAGTGACACGACGAGTCTTCGCGGCCCTGGAACGCAAAGGGCATTAGGAGGAACACGGATGGGTTTTAGTAGGCTGCAGCGCTGCAGCCGCGCTGCTGCCGCGCGGCACTTTGCGACAATTTTGAAGGCGCCCTAAGAGTCTGACTCTCTTCTGCTCTACCCAGAGCGGGAGGAGTCAATTGATGATTTCCCATCCAAAAAATGGAGTCACTCGATGTGTGGACAGATAACCTAATTGGGCTAAATTTCACTCAAAATCCGAAAAAGATTATAGTATTTTCATGTTAAAACTGCTAGTGAGTGACCTTGTACTACTAAAAGTATTTCTGTCCCAACTTCTACCAACACTGGCAAACTTCGTCCAACACTCGAGATAATTATGCTAATGACTTCTTCACATGTAGACCAGCAAACGTGTAATATATACATATACTTAACGATTGTTTAATTGACATGACGTGCGTCTGCCTTTAACGTAACATAAAAAGTTACGTTCACGTTGTTTGTATGGTAATTTTGGGTGAGTTCCCTTACCCTTAATTACGTGGTTTCATGGGGTAATATGGCCCTATGGGTAATCGAATATTTTTACTGATTGGATGTTGTTCGGTTATTAGTCTATTTGAGATTTGAGAAGTCTTTAACTGAATGATATACTATCTTATTTAATAGAAACTCTCCGCACACAAAACAGAGGCGGACTTAATGCCTTGTGAATTTTCTACCATTCTTTTTTAGGGTGATGCAGGTACAAATACTGGCAAGTGCAATGTTGAGAAAACATGCGAATTACAAAGCCCGATATATATCGTTTAACATTAATATCTCAGAGGATTTTCTCCATGTACTAGCATTATTAATAAAACCTATTCCACTAAGTATTATTTTATATCAGTACGAAAGAAAAAAGACATAAGGAACCGCAATAAAAGTTGCTACGAAAATATTTTTCCACCGCAAGTAATAAATTAATATAATATCAATACTGTTGTACTCATCGAGGTCTCCACACATTGCCTCCCGTTCACGCGCTCTATTCATCTATTTCTATACGTTTCCCGGGAATATACCCAACGATATATTAATAGGGACCTTACATTAACATTTTTGTTCAACCTCGAGTCACATATAAATCATAAGTGGCGAGATAGTGTAATCTAACTATAATCTATTAGGAACCGTTGGGGCGGTGCGAATCTGTAAGTTTTCCGATTAGCAAGCCCGCCCCCCAACGTCCGGACTTACCCACGGCTTGCGCCCTCTTACCCCCACCAACCCACATTACCCCGCGGAAATTGTAAATCTTGGTGTTGGCTTCACAGAAATTTATTAACCATAATGCTTGAAGGGGAAATTGATAATTATTTTCACTGCTTTCTCAAATATAGGTGGTAAATAAATAATATCGTCTTTTGTTCTCATTTCGGACTGATTAAAATGTGCCGGAAAGGCGTGGATAAATCAGGCAACAAAGACAATGTTGAATGTTTTGTATGTGTACAGAGTGGATTTATTATTGTGAAAACAAATACAGCATTCGAGTTTGCAATTCGAACATTTCAGGCTTTAATTGAGTGACAAGGGTCAAAAAAGTTAGTGATCATTATTCGTGAAGAACCAGCGTGATCAAATGATCACCTACCATAGCTTCATAAGTCGACCACTGTATTAAAAGCTACGACGAGGCTCTTCAATCATCGAACGCTTTGTTCGCTTCGCACATAAACCAATCAAATCTTCTTGTCAATTCGAACTTTGAATCTTAGCTGCGTCAAATTTGAACAAGTTGTTACATACCCCATCTAATGAATTACCATGTATTCAGTTCCAGCCAAATAATCATTACAAATTGAACCTCCGGACGCAGGGGGCAGATCTATACGATACCCATGACATCAATTTTCAGCTAAAATATAATATGTCAACTGCGCTATGCATAGGGCTGTGATTTCACGGGATTAAAAAAAATATTGCGGTAAATCATTTAAAAATAATATTTAGCTATTACAATTGAATTTTGAAGAAAAAAAACCAAAAACAATACAATGTTCTGTATGAATTTCAAAAGCATATAAAAACAAAAATAAATCTACATTTTTACCAACGCTAATGGATTCCACGTATTTTTTATTTAATTCAGTGCTGCAATACGGTTCTACGAATAGTAGCTGTAACAAAGAGAAATAAAGGCTTCGATGGATCCGTTTTAATACATTAACGGTGCATTGACAGATAGGATTTATCATGGTCCATTACACTCGCCAAAATATAAAGAAATCCTTTTTCCATCGAACTCGTCCGAACTCGACGGTGATTAAGACTAATCCACAGAATTCCGTACAAAGGGAATAAATCAAATTTTCAGGTGAAAACTTCTATATATCAAAGTTTCACGCATAGTGCTGCCATTGTAGTGAAATACAAGCAAAGGCTGGGAATAAAGCGCTAAATTTTCACAGCGATTTTAAAGCTTAAAACAGTACGATAGCTCTTTATTCCGATGCTTTTTCTTATTGAACACATACAATAAAGTACATCACAAAAATGCTTTTTAATTATAACGCTAACATTAACAAAACACCTACAATCAAATAAATAAAAACACAGTAATTAAAAAAGTCCGTCGTATTAAAAATGGCGCGGCACAAAAATTCCCTTGCATCGTCGGTCGGAACGTATAATTTAAGTCCGGGAAAGCCCGGGAAACCGTGCAGGTGACAACACTAGGCATAGCCGTAGCTTCTCTAATTGAAAGTGGCGTATCCACGAAGGGATGTACCGCGTTAGGGCTCGATTGCATTGACATTAACGTGCTTGTACAGATGTGTGGACTAAGCTTTATGCACTGGAAGGTAATCGAAATTCCATTTGTGTGCTTGTGTTACGGAATGGGCAGTGTAATTTTTTTATTTGTAATTGTGTGTTCGTTGTTGGTTATAAATTGGTTGATAAAGAAAGAACACACATGTCACACACAAGACGTGCAGATGAAGCAACTTTTCGTCGGCATTTACTGAGAAATTACATCTGAAAAAATAGGTAGTAATCTACATGATATGATACGTAATTTGATTTAGCCAGAATTTATGTATCGGTATCACATAATAAGAAAAAAAAACACCAAATCACCTCCAAACCGTTGAGATGAAACTATTTACTCCTTCATTTTTTAACAAAAGTCTAAAAAAAAAATATCTACTGCTTTGCAATACAAACGAAAATAATTAAGTTTTGTTACTTTTTTAAAATGTGTTATTTTTTTAATAAATTAAAATTGCGGGTAGCGGAGTGGCGGGTAGACGAGTAGTTAGCTCCGTTTATATGCACAAGGTCATTGGCATGTATACAAGCCTTAAGCTTAACGATAACACGACCAACAATTGATAATTGTCTGTTATTAATCTTGATGATTTTATTTATTAAATTATATTCGGTTAGTAAACAAAACACATTGAGTCTGACACTAACTATGTATGCATAACTAGATGTTTTGTCTATTGTTTATCTATATAGACTTTTTTATTTGGATTAGTAAGTTTATTTTGAAATATTAACTATATCAGAAAAATACTTTATATTGGCTTACTAAACTTTTGTTAGTTTAGACCCTAATACTTTTTACGGAATTGTTTTCAAAATAAAAATCAGGTACTTTAAATACTAGAATTTTCGTGTTAGATATATTAGTAGATGTCCTCTTTTATCCTTACTTCCTTACTATATATTATCATTACTAATATTATAAATGCGAAAGTAACTCTGTCTGCCTATCTATTTGTCTGTCTGTCGCGCTTTCACGTCAAAACTACTGAACCGATTTAAATGACATTTGGTACACAGATAGTCTAGAGCCTGAGAAAGGACATAGGCTACTTTTTATACCGGGAGTATGTTCCCTAGTAATATTATAAATGCGAAAGTAACTCTGTCTTCCAGTCTGCCTGTCTGTCACGCTTTCACGCCAAAACTACTGAAATGATTTAAACGAATTTTGGTACACAGATAGTCTAGAGCCTGAGAAAGGACATAGACTACTTTTTATCCCGGGAGTATGTTTCCTAGGGACCACACGGGCGAAGCCGCTGGCAGAAGCTAGTAAGAATTAAGTGGCTATTAGTATATGCTTAGTACCTATATACGCCCTTTTTAACCACATGGTAGTTATAAGGGTGGGCTACGGATAATGGGCTGTTTTCGTGACGCATGGGGTACTAACCTTATACTAATTGTTACCTCTTATTGCTATTTAGTTTAGCGTATCTACTGTATTTTAACTAACATTGCACAGCATTATTGTTCTTAATTTTACAAGTGCTGCTAGAGTAGTATCTGATGGCAAGAACTAATTTCTGCGTATAAAAATTTATTTATGTAAAAAGTACAATGTATAATTTAAATTAAATCAAAATTAAAAAATACGGATGCAAAGACCACTTTTTCGTGGAAATTTCTTCTTTGATTTTTTTACTTATACTTCTATACCAGTAAAAAGGTAACATGTTTTGTGTATTTTTATAATTATCTATATCGATCTATACTAATATATAAAGCTGAAGAGTTTGTTCGTTTGTTTGCTTGAACGCGCTAATCTCCAGAATTACTGGTCCGATTTGAAAAATTATTTCAGTGTTAGATAGCCCATTTATGGAGGAAGGCTATATATCATCACGCTAAGACCAATAGGAGCGGAGCAGACAAAATGCGAGGGTCAACTAGTCCTACATAATTATACCAACATGATGAGAGATTAATTACTCTCTTTGTCACCTCACAAAATATAAAGTATCCCATCACAGAAATAATTACGAACAAAAGAAACACCAACCCATTTAATTAAACTAAGCATCTCCTACAAAACAACATATTAACAAGAAAAATACCACTGTGGTACGGTCAGCAAAACACGGGCCACACTTATATCTGTACATCGTCATATCTGTGTACGGTCAGCAGCGGCGTCATGTTTAATGTGACGTGTAAAACGAATAGTGTCGCGCGGGGGTGGGGTATGGACGGCCGGTCAGGAGAGAGGGGCTCAAAGTACCATTGGTCGGTTGAACCATGCGGTTTTGTGTGAGATGCAAGTGAGTTTCGTTGTCGGGGAGAGAATGCAATTATAAGTTGCGATAAAGATGGAAAAACACGTTTTGTTTATGCTTTCTTAGGGTTCCGAAAAAAAAGGAACCCTTATAGGATCACTCGGGTGTCTGTCTGTCTGTCCGTCTGTCACAGCCAGTTTTCTCCGGATCCACTGGACCGATTCTGTTGAAATTTGGTTCACGTATGGAATTCTATGACCCAAACACGAACGCGTTACGCAAAACATTAAATTTTTAGTATGGGGGTCACTTTTGGGGGTCAAACTAGTTTTTTTTTCATTCCCCCCTTATCTCCGAAACTACGGAGCCTAAAATTTTGAAAAAAATAGATCTGTACCTAAAGATCACAGGAAAACCTATTAGAAGTCTATAGTGTTAAAATAACATGTTAAAAAAATTAAATTCGTTCGGAACTCTTTGCACGCGAGTCCGACTCGCACTTGGCCAGTTTTTTTTTTAAACAATTGCTGGAAACGACTTCGAGCGCTACAGAAAATGATAATCCGCAAAAATCTAGAAGCTCTAGACAAGTGACATTTTTTTAGCGGTATCGTGACGAAGGCGATTGTGAAAACGTCAAAAATATATGGGATCGAAAAACGCTGTCGAAAAGTAACGTGATCTATCCTTCCAATTTTGGCATTGCGAAAATCGAATTCGCTGATAGTATGGAACAATAATTGGGCTGTCAATTTGAGAAGTCATTCGATTCAAGGTCATACTTCCCGTTTTTCTAGTCTCTTCCTAAGAGCGGATTTCACCAATTAAACTGATCGCGATCAGTACATCTAAACTGCGTTCAAGAGCTGTCAGTGTCAATATTCCACAGAAAATAACGACACTGACAGCTCGTAAACGTGGTTTGTATGCTGATCGCGTTCCGTTTCATTGGTGAAATTCGCCCTTAATCCTTGTAACATTTCCTGATTAATTTTATAGTAACCTAACGTTCAAAAGCTTCAGCACACAAAACCAGCCTCAATTGTAGCCCACCACAGCCTAAACCCTAACTTTCCCTCCCTAACAGCAGACAATCCAAACCAGATTCCAATTCAGTCCATAGTAGTGTCCCCTCACAATGGCGCGGTGACGAATGCGCACAGTGTCCGGTGTTCGGCCATCGCTCACTGCCCGGACACCCGGACACCCGGACACTGGCCGGCCGGACGCGCCGGACAACACACCGAAACGCCAGCGGCGTAATATACGATACCTATTCGTAGTCAATGCTGGGTATCGGTCATCTTTGACGCGTTCTGTTTGAAAATTGTTGATTTCGATTTTGTAGGCGTTTTAATGTGGAGTTAGAAAGATAAAATATACTAAACTGTCTGCTGAAATCTATATCTATACTAATATGTAGCTGAAGAGTTTGTTTGTTTGTTTGCATGAACGCGCTAATCTCAGGAACTACTGATCCGATTTGAAAAATTATTTCAGTGTTTCCCATTTATTGAGGAAGGCTATAGGCTATATTATATCATGACACTAAACCAATAGGAGCGGAGCAGTAATGAAAATTGTGACGCAGACGAAGTTGCGCGGGTCAGTTAGTTGTAATATACTTGAAAAGTATTGCTAATTAAAGCTCTCGTAAAAAGTTAGTTTTATCGCTGACAGCGGTATCTTCTAGAAGGTACCTTGGATGAACTGAATGAACTTATTAGGGACTAGTGGACGTTACGCGGTTTTACCCGCGTACTTCCCGTTCCCGTGGGAGTACGGGGATAATATATAGCCTATGTTACTCCCTGATAATGTAGCTATCCAATGCTAAAAAAAAATTTATAATCGGTCCTGTAGTTTCGGAGCCTATTCAATTCAAACAAACAAAACTTTCTTCTTTGTAATATTAGTATAGATATATGGATCTAAATATAAAATACGTTACTAATAAGACAGGCTTGTTTTGAATGACGTAACAGTCAGACGGGATTTTTTAAGCAAAATATACCTATTGTTTTGGTCCTGGGCTTATGAGAGACCGCTCTATAACTTTGGCTAAATTAAAGCAGATAACTACAACATAATCGTCAGAGAAATACTACTTAAGCAATTCAAAAGCGAATTCTGAATTATTCCATGTAATTTCTGACTTAATTAAAGGGTTGTCAGTACCTCTCGCAAAGAACCCCAAAAAATAAACTCGACCAAAGATGTACCGAGTTTTCTTCTAGTTAAAACGAAAGTAAGTTTCGCTCAAATTGAATGTGAAAGTGAACTCAAAGTTTAAAATTCAATTAACTAACAATTAGTCCAACTTAATTTCAACTTTATGAATTTTATAAAAGTTTTAAAATTGGGCCGTTGTCGCCGCGAGTTCAAAATTAGTTGATGAACTGAAAACCGCCGGAAATGTGATGTGACAGAGGAACAAGAGCTGTAGTCGATAGCTGGTGAAAGAGGTCATGTTAGAATGTTAGAACTTTTGGGTTTGAAGGCATAGTCAATTAAAAAGCTTAACCTCTTGAACGCCATTGTCACATATACTATATTGCGATTTCATACGCAAAAGTTACAAGTCTCAGTAGCTATTAAACACAGTCATTCACAGCAAACATTGTACAATCTATTTTTATACCTATACTTTCAACATCGTCTCCAACTTTTTTTTTATATATTTCCACCATCACACGTTTATATCTATTAATATTATACACACACTAAACAAAATATGTACACAAAATATTTGAAATAACAAATCTGGACTCACCTTACACAAAACCACTATTTACTTTTGTTATCACTGTTTGGTATCTGCTTGACATCCGTATGTCGCTACTGGGATCCAGCAGAATACCAGCGCCAGGTATATTTACCTGGCACATGCTGAGTTGGACTCCCATTTGGTGCAGCTTGGAGACACACACACCGCACATTTGAGTGTATAAGTCATAAATATATAATTTTTTTTTATGTCGGTAGGTAATCTGGGGAATTCTTTATTTTATAAATAGTAATTGCCACCATACATTCTGCCTTTTCTTTTTTATTTGTTTTCATTTAATTATTTGTATTTTCTAGTGTTATGTAACTGTGCTTGTGTGTTGTGTTTCTTTCCTTGTTCCAAATAAATGTTTTATCTATCTATCTATCTACATATGTGACAAACGAAAGATTACCTTGTACGCCAATTACAGTTACAAATATGTGACAAAAATACGGAGAATTTGTGGCTTGGCGTGCAGGGTACGCCGACGCCTTTAAGCTTTGGCATTCAAAAGCTTAATAGGCTTGTCTACTAAAAAAAAAAAATAGTCCGTCAGTTAGATTATCAAAAAATATTTGACCGGTTTTTTTTCTTTTATTACGTAAACCAAAATTGACGAAGATATGACGATTTTAAAATCCTCATTATGTCACGCCGTGGTATAATTCTTTAGTGTAGTCACGTCACTAGCCCCTACTCCCGAGTTTTGATGCGTTTTATCTTTGTCAATATTCATTGATTTATAAAAACAAAAAATACGTGTCCATTATTTTTATCAATACTCCAACTGACGGACTAAATAGATTTGCAATTTATTGATGGTGGAAACTAGCCTATTGTGAAAAATATCCAAGGAGCACGTGTAGCTTGGGATAATGTGAATGGAGTGTCATGAAGTGTCTTTATAAGATGTAATAAGTCATGTCCACGGCGGCCAAGTAATGTTCTCGTACATTATAAGATGGTAGTTTATAAAGAACGTTCATGGAAATAAAGAAATAAATGTCATCTTTTGATGGCCTATTAAAGTAATCAAATCATTAATTTACAGATACAAAAAACACATTAGCTTGTTTGAATACCATTTCTATACCTTTTTTTTTAATATGGCAATTCATACCCATCCGTGTTCCTCCTAATGCCCTCCGTGGACCATTTCTATACCTACGAATACATTCCACCCTTTCTGAAAATAACCCAAATAATATCAACACAGAAAAGTCATAATTTAAAATGCACAATGTGCTTGTCAAAGTCCAACTACTAAGCTACACCATCCACCTAATCAGTACCACGTAACAAATAAATTCACACACAAACCCTTCCCATTCACACACACACACACACACACAAACCCCATCCACACACACACATCAAATATTTTTCCGTGAACTCCGTTGCTATGACAAAGCACTTACCATTACCACGGAGCATACGCAGTTCAAAAAAAAAACACGCCGACAAGGGCATAGTACCTCCGTACCTCCGGGATCCTCTGAGGACGGCACAGGGGTGACGACGGGAGGGGGGTGTCCACGGAAGTGACGGAACGGAAACGGCGCCGGGCGGAAGCGCGCGAACCCTTTCGCTCGCCCTTTGTTTATAGAGAGGAGCTCGAGCAGTGAGTTAACGCTGCGATGTCTTTGGATTGGCCGCGGCAGATTAGCCTTGTGGTTTTGAGTTTTGGTATTTAATACTAACTAGGATCTTTAGTCTGAATTTGTATAAATCTGTGTACTGTGTTCTGTGAGCAGTGGTGGCCGAGTGGTAACGGCTCCGACTTACGAGTTGTAGGTCGCGGGTTTAAACCCAGCCAGGCACATTACTTTGTGTAATTTATTTCATCACCACTGCTCTCAAAACGGTGAAGGAAAACATCGTGAGGAAACCGGCATGTCCTAGAACCAAAAATTCGAAGACATGTGACATTCACCAACCCGCATTGGGCCCGCGTGGTGGATTACGGCCCATTCCCTCTCCTAGAGAGGAGGCCTGAGTCCCAACAGTGGGAACATTATAAGGCCGGACTGTGCTGTGCTGTGTGTGAACTGCTGATTAAATACGAGTATTTCTATCTCTGAACTACCGAAAGCTATAAAATTTCTATACAACGTGTAACAGAAAAAACGTAATATCTCTGAAGGGGTCATTGTACTCATCATTATGAACAACTTTTACTATGGGACCAATCCCGAAATCGCGAAAAAAAAAAATCAGCTGTTCAGTACATTTTGTCGAGTTATGCGCACATAGGTAAATCGAGGATCGGGAGTCGATTTTCTTTTCGCGATTTCAGTGTTGGTCCCATAGTGAAAGTTGTTCATAATTATGAGTTCAATGACCCCTTAAGAGGTATTGCGTTTATTCTGTTACAGGTTGTATAGAGTTACTGGCCATATCGTAGAATTTGGCCGTTTCATGAAGTGGTTGGCCGAATCAAAAAATGGTAGGCCACTTTGTAAGAAAGATGCGTGAGTAGGTGGTTAATTAAACTATGTACGACGATGGCTACTCGTTAACAATAATATTGTATGATTGCTGTCAACAAAACTGCGATTTTAATCTAGTATAGAGAATATTAATAAGTTAGTGAGCTTGTCATGTTGTGCGTTTGTGACGATGTAGGGGTAATCTCTGGATCTACTGAACCGATTTTGAAAATTCTTTTACCAATAGAAAGCCACGTTATTTGCGAGTGTCATAGGCTATATATATACTAAGAAAAAAATAGAGATCCCTAAGAAAATTGCAATACTAAACCCGCGCGAACGAAATTGCGAGCGTAGTGCTAGTTTTGTTATAAAATTATAACCTGCTGCAAAGTTAAAACGCAATTATGACGTCGAAGGAAATGAGGCTATTACTTAAGATATTAATCTTTTACATTTATTATTATTGCAACTGTATATTAATATTTTCTTAGCTTTTAATCACGCGAAGTATAAATAACATATAACCTAGATTTCCTTCTTATTTTGTTAATCTACCTTTTTTTTGGCGTCAAATTCCACATCCAGCTGTATACTAGAACTAGTTGACCCACGCAACTTCGTCTGCGTCACAATTTATACTACTGCTCCGCTCCTATTGGTCTTAGCGTGATGATATATAGCATATAGCCTTCCTCGATAAATGGGCTATCTAACACTGAAATATTATTTAAAAATCAGACGTAGTTCCTGAGATAAGCGCGTTCAAACAAACAAACAAGCTCATCAGCTTTATATATTAGCATAGATTTAATTTGGACCGACTGCCTTGAGAGCCAGTTTTACTATTTTTTTTTTAAGTGAAAACTTCTTAAGGCGCGTTGAACACTTTTTGGGTGAACAAAAATCATGGAACTCGCGTCATTGTCACCGAACGCTTTCCATGAGCTATATGTATACTGTGTATATAAAATCTGTAACAGAATAAACGCAATACCTCTTAAGGGGTCATTGAACTCATCATTATGAACAACTTTCACTATGGGACCAACACTGAAATCGCGAAAAAAATCTACTCCCCCATACATTTCTGTGCGCCTAACTCGACAAAATGTACTGAACAGCTGATTTTTTTTTTCGCGATTTCGGTATTGGTCCCATTGTAAAAGTTGTTCATAATGATGAGTACAATGACCCCTTAAGGGGGTATTGCGTTTGTTCGATGTATTTGTACTTTTTGGGTGAAAAAAAAGCGTGAAACTCGCGTCAGCATCACCGCACGCTTCCCCTGAGCTATATTGCACAATTCACAAGTTACTTAGTTTTCACTTTAGCGGCAGTCCCCAAAGACAATCGCATGTTTTTTTAAGCATCATCTGCCCCCATGTTTTTGTCAAAAATGTATAGAAATTGAGACATTTTTGACAGAAATTGAGGCGTTGCTTAAAATTTTGTAGAATTTGCCCTCTTAACTATACAACTCAGTAACTTGAATATACGGCACACAGTTTTCAAAAAAATATTAATGAAAATATTCTTACAAAGATATTATAAACGATCTGTCAGCAAAACTACGCAAAAAAGGAGATGATACTTCTAAAAGATACAGCTAAAAGCTATTTTGACAGGCGTAGTACAACAATACGTCCCCCAGATGGCGGTGGCATCGCTCCACTTGATATACTGTCCACATTTCCCCACGACAAAAGGTTTTCTAACAACTATTACGCAAAACCGGAAACGGATGTCGTTGCTTCTGCCACTGACACCGAGCTTCGGCTTTAAGGGCGCCAAATAATCCTGAAATTCGCCCTTTCAGCAAGTCTTTAATGAAAAAAGTTTAAAAGAAAACGCTCACTGTAAAGTACTTATTTTTGGACATCAAATATTTATACAGAGTTCCTTGGAGCACTTCATAATGATCATACTTTTGTTCGTGAATATTTTTTTTAACCGATCGAAAAAAGGACGAATTTCTGTATTCGTGTGTATGTACTATATAGGTATGTCAAGCTATAAAATGAAACTGTTGTTTATGAACCGATTTTGGACAATTTTTGTTTGGGGTAAAAACAATATAGATAGTAATCGATTTTTTTTTGCAAAGAGTAGGGAATATGCATGCAATTTTTTTATTTGCGAAATAAAATACTTATTAACTCTAATAAACAATTATGAAATTATATTTTAAATACCTTCATCAGCGATGAAGTTATAAAGCTTCAAAGTTTACAATTAGAAAGAGAATACCGATATGAATTGTGACGTCAAAGTTCTTGCCGCCTATACAGCTGCCATAGATAACAGCGTTTTCGCGAGAGGGATAGATACATTTGTTTAAAATAATTATATCTCGTTTGTTTTTCGAGCAATTTTGATTCTATTTTCACTGTTAGTTTTATAGTTGTGTATAATTTTAGATAAACTGTATAGATACTAAATATTTTTTTCGTGCATATTCCCTATTGCTGACATTCAAAATACAGCTTTAAGTAAAGCTGAAACCTTCATACCTGGGCCCCAAGTCTGCTATTACAATAGTGTCAGAATGGTCTCATAATGATTTCATAATGGTCGATTTTGACAAGTTTGGTAATCTACTAATATAAAAGCGTCATTATTACTTTCCAATGGTCAACCACTGACACTCCATTGAAAGAAATGGCATAGAATGGTAATCTCGTACATAATGACAAATTAATTAATAATATTTAAAAACACATATAAAAGAAATCTGGCATAACTTGTCAAAATCGACCATTATGAAATCATTATGAGACCATTTTGACACTACTGTAATAGCAGACTTGGGGCCCTGATTGAGTGCCAGAACATAAGATCTAAATGTTAAGACGGCAAGTACGGTACATGCTCGACGTTTTTACCTTCATTCTTATACTTGTACTTTTACTTCGAAATCTTATCAAAATTTTTGAATACCAAGATTCACATGACTTAATTTAAACACGTTTGATGATACCTGCTCAACGTATGTGCGTCTTAAATCATCAATCAATCAGTCAGTTACGGAAAAATTATATATATAATTTTTCCGTAACTGACTGATTGAGTGACTGACAGACAACGCACAGCTGAAACTATGGTTGTAGAAAGCTGAAATTTGGCATGTAGATTCCTTGGGGAGAATTTCTCGAAATTCCTACGGGAACGGGAAAGAACGGGATATGCGCGTACGAAGTCGCGGGAAAAAGCTAGTCTCACTGAAAACAGACCGGCACTAAACATTATTGCTACGAAATCGTCAAGAGTTCCAAGTACTACATTATACCTGACATGAAACAGTTATGCCATGTGAAGGAAAATATTGCATGTTGTCTGCTTATCAAGTTGTAGAATAAAATAGACAGGGGGGATTAACTTAATTGTTGTCGCAGATGTGAAGATGGGGCTGTGAGACGTAATAGTCTTATGACTACTCTAGTAATTGACAAAATATGGTGCGTTTTTGGAAGATTACTCGTGAATTAAAGTGGCAGTAAATTATATTTACTTTAAGTCGGTTATTACTTACACTTTTTCGTCAATTTAAACGGGATTTCGACGGTGTTTTCTAGCCGACTACCCTGAGAGGAAACATAGGCAAATGTTTTCTATTAGGAGATAAAATATTGATCCATTTCCGAGCAAAACTTTTTTGCCATACCAGAGGTTCTAGCCAAGGTGCAATTGCAAATGCGATTATTGAAATGCCAAAATATATGCGACTAGTTGACTCGCGCAACTTCGTCTGTTCCGCTCCTATTGGCCTTAGCGTGATGATATATAGTCTTCCTCGATAAATGGGCTATCTAGCACTGAAAGATTTTTTCAAATCGGACCGTCCCTGACATCAGCTCGTTCAAGCAAGCAAACAAACTCTTCAGCTTTATATATTAAGTATAGAGTATAGATTGATGAGCATGTGATATTTAGATAGCGTTTGTCAATCCGATTGTCGTTTTGAAAATCGCAGAATGTCACTTGTCTATGGCAGGCGCCCGATAAACCTGCAATATAGTACATTAGATTTTTCGCTAATATCTCTTCGCATGACCGTTTTTCATGACTAAATAACGTAAAGGATCGGCATAGACAGCTTTATGTCTTTATTTCTGTTTTTGATATTGAGAAAGTCAATAAATGTATGTGGGTCATTGACCGTTATTGTACATTTGCCTGGTGTCTACCATAGCTTCGGGGCAAAGATTTTTCCATTACTGGGAAGGAAATTGTCTACGGCTCTTAGCGAACTTAGTAATAAACTGTAGCGGCATCAATGTCGCTACAAGAAAACCCAACGGAGTCCAAATCTACATCGGAACAAAAAAGAACCGCGACGCCATCTATCCAACTAGCAGCGAACTACTACGTCGAAATCCTGCATCGCGCAAACAGAGTCTACCGTGCGATTTGAACATATACATCAGCCCGAATATCACCTATGGGGCAGTTGCCCACGCCAGGCACAACAACCGTCTGGTAGGAGGTGCCTCCCTTTTCAATGGAGGCGCGCAGAACTTTACTCTCTGTTCCGCATACCCTCTTAAAAACAATAACCATAGCTTTACTGCAGTATCAAAACGATACTCCAAATAGTGATTGGCAACGCTACCGTAGCGCCAAGGTCTTAAAAACAGAAGTTAAATAATTATGAAAGTTTTACTGCGTCGAGTAATTTATCAGTTGTCTGGTTCGAGGCAACCTTGAATGTAGCATTGCTTAAGTTTGTGTTATCGTGTCTGTATTCTGTATGCGTATGTTTTGGCCTACAGACATGTGTCTGGAAATTTAGCAGGTTTAAAAGAAGATTTAATATAAAGTAACTAGCTTGCTCGGAAAACGTTTTGCCATACAAAAAAAAATACCCTACCACCTATTCTCATACCTACCGAATATACACACAAAATTTTATGAAAATCGGTCGAGCCGTTTCGGAGAAGTCCGGTAACAAACACCGTGACACGAGATTTTTATATATTAGAAGAAGATAAGGCGTTGACAAAAATCTAGATTATTTTGCCATCATTCTGTCGTTATACGATTTTAAAGAATAACAGTTTTGAAAGTATTTGGTAGTATTTTTGTCTTCTGGACTACAATATTACGTCTTAAAATATTTTTTGTGTGTTTTGAATCTCACAGTCAACAGAGGTGATCACAATACGTATCTACATCTAAGAGTACACATAGTCCGCCTTTTTACCGACTTCAAAAAAAGAGGAGTGTATTCTTTAAACGACTTTTTCATCCATGTACAGTCAACAAAGCTATTGGGTATGCAGGCAGCTAACTTGCAACTACTTTTAAACAATGTTGTGAGTGTGCTGAGTAGACAATTATTGTACAACACGCTCGTAATAATGTGAAAAGCTTAAAAAATTATAATGCACACATTAGAAATAGACATTGGCAGTGCTGTGGAAAAATTAATATTGTTGCCTATATACCGAATAGCTTTGTTGTAAATCGCTGTTTTATGCTCAAACTAGGATTCAAGTTTAAAAATTTCCTTTACATCACGTGCAAAAGTACTAAGCACCCAATGATAACTCCATCGCTTGAAAACATATACAATAGCAGAAGTGCTACTGTGTAAACTCGAGACGTTCCAACTTAGCCCAACTTGGGAATGGATAGCTTAAGTTAATGCTGACTCAGGTCAAGTTATATTAAGGATGGGCGAAATTAGAAACAGAACTGCGGAGTACGGACCATCTGACTGGGCAATGCAAATAGTCGATGTAACTTTAACGTGGCTGAGTTTGTGGTGATCTTAGAACAGTGGCGTAGTTAATCTCAAAGGGACCACATTTTTGGGGGCCCCGTATTTAGCGGTACATATTGTTTTTTTTTTTTTAACAAAATAGACCCTACTAGCTCAGAAGTATGTGTGTCAGAAGTGTAGTAGTGTGTGTGTGTGTGCGTGTGTTGTGTGTGTGTGTGTTGTGTGTGTGTAATGTGTGTGTGTGTGGGCAGGCCACGAAGGTGAAGGCGGGACTAAATGTAGGGGCTTTCCGTCCACTCGGGGCCCTTGTAGTCCAGGGGGCCCGTATCTATACTAATATATAAAGCTGAAGAGTTTGTTTGTTTGTTTGCTTGATCGCGCTAATCTCAGGAACTACTAGTCCCATTTGAAAGATTCTTTCAGTGTTAGATAGCCCATTTATCGAGGAAGGCGAAGCAGAAGTTGCGCGGGTCAACTAGTATATATATATTTATGAACATTATTTAATTCATGTGGGATGTTAAAAGAAAGGGTTCCAAGAAACGATTCTAAAAAATGTTACTCAATGCAGAAAAAAAATAATGGTTTAGGCTAGAGGTAAATTTGAGCTAAAAGTGTTTTATACGATATATTTATGTCTTTCACCATCACTGTCCTGCCAATCCCAATTTAATGGGGTCGCCGCAGCATGTCTTATCTATACTTCTATACTTACTAATATATAAAGCTGAAGAGTTTTTTGTTTGTTTGCTTGAACGCGCTAATCTCAGGAACTACTGGTCCGATTTGAAAAATTCTTTCAGTGTTAGATAGACCAATAGGAGCGGAGCAGACGAAGTTGCGCAGGTCAACTAGTCTTTTATACGGCGGTAGCTACGCCCCTGCTACGCTACTTTCAAACATCTATAGAACGTCAGAAGTGTGTGTGTGTAGTGTGTGAAGTGTGTGTGTAGTGGGCAGGCCACGAAAGTGAAGGCCTAAATGAAGGAGCTTTCCGTCCACACGTCGGGGCCCCGTATCTTTTATACGCCGGTAGCTACGCCCCTGTCTCGGAATAAGATGTTTGAAAGTAGCGTTTCATTAGAAGCCATAGTTTGTAAGTTTGAGGCGATTTTGGAGAAATGGCGCTCGATGTATGTAGTGTAAAACGATGTAAAAGTAGTATGTTTATTTATTTGCACGTGGTGTTTGTAGAACTGTTATACATGGTATAAAACCCCTCAAACAATTAACTTATACATTGTTATACATTAACTAGCTGACTTGGCAAACGTTGTTTCGCCACACAAAAAAGAAATACCCTATCCTATTCTCATACCTACCGCATATACACACAACATTTCATGAAAATCGGTCGAGCCGTTTCGAAGGAGTTTGGTAACAAACACCGTGACACGAGATTTTAATATATTAGATGTTTGCATAACTCGACGAAATGTGCTGAACAGATTATTTTTTTGCGATTTAAGGGCTGGTATTACAGTGAAAGTTGTTCATAATGATGAGTGATGAGTACAATACTTTACCAGTTTTTGTTCAGTTAATTTCGTTACACCCTTTATGATGTAACAGACGCCCATTTTCCCATAGGAAATATGTAATTCACTATTTAAGCAAATTTAATTGGACTAGATAATAATAATAATAACGATTTTATATAGTTAAAAGTTAAAGAAAAAAAATAATATAGATTTTTTTATTAACAACACTCGGTGTCGTAGTACGTATTGATTCCATAGTATCCGTTTTTGCGCAGATTTGTTACACCCTGTATATAAATATGAAATCTTTACATCGAAAATTATATATTTCTGTTATTCTCTTGTTTCTTACATAGCTAAAACAAAGTTTTAATGAGTACTGACCTTTATAAATCTTTTGGCTTTCGTTAATAATCCTAATGTTGTGTGTCGTGACGCTTCGGGGCCTAGAGGAACCATGTCCTTTAATTTTTCCAAGCAACTTCTTAGGTGTGCTCTCCTGAAACAAGTAAAAAAAACAAATTAGTACAAAGAACTCATAAACATTATTTTAAACAAAATATTAAGGAGGATATCTATACTAATATATAAAGCTGAAGAGTTTGTTTGTTTGTTTGTTTGAACGCGCTAATCTCAGGAACTACTGGACCGATTTGAAAAATTATTTCAGTGTTAGATAGCCCATTTATCGAGCTCATCACGCTAAGACCAATAGGAGCGGAGCAGACGGAGTTGCGTGGGTCAACTAGTGTATACATAAAATGCGACTAGTCGCCACCTTTCTCTCTCCATCTCGCATCTTAATAATTTCTCTCTTCCTTCCTTTAAGGAAGCTGCAATGAATCCATATAAATATAAATAACAATGACAAACGCCATCAGAGCATTTTTACGAGGGAGATTATTATTTACCTCCCCCACCCCACCCTAATTATAGCGGCGGATGTTAGTATGGCAACACTGACATAAACAACCGGCACTTACAATAATAAGGACAACATTTTAGTTTTGGCTCTATTCGAAATATGACACATTTCTGGTACGTAGGCAGAAATTACCTACAGATATGTATCTGGATTCTTTGCGTGATCGAATCAGAAATGATGATATCCGCAAGAGAACCTAGGTTACCGACATAGCCCGAAGAATCGCCAAACTAAAGTGGCAATGGGCAGGGCACATTGCTCGCAGAACAGATGGTCGATGGGGCCGAAAAGTTCTGGAGTGGCGACCGCATACTGGAAGACGCAACGTTGGAAGGCCTCCCACAAGGTGGACCGATGACCTGGTGAAGGTCGCGGGTAGCCGATGGATGCGAAACGCACAGGACCGGTCGTTGTGGCGACGCTTGGGGGAGGCCTATGTCCAGCAGTGGACGTCTTTCGGCTGATATGATGATGATTTATCTGGAAATGCCGCAACTTAAACTGCTAACTATTTGATATGGGCTAATTTTTCAATAGCTAGATAACTTTTATTTGAAGAATAAATATGAGTCAGCTTTTAATATATTCTATTTCTCGGAGAAAAGTTATCTGAATATTTAAAAATCGGCCAAGTACGAGTCGGACTCGCACACGAAGGGTTCCGTACCATAAACCTTATTTTTTATTATTTGTTGTTATAGCGGCAATAGAAATACACAATCTGTGAAAATTTCAACTGTCTACCTATTACGGTTCTTGAGATACAGCCCGCTGACAGATAGACGGACGGACAGCCGAGGCTTAGTAATAGGGTTCCATTGGTTAGTTTTTGGATACGGAACCCTAAAAATCAGCCCGGTGGCAATCAAATATCTACCATAGTAAGATTTGTACTGTCCCAAAAATGACATTTAGCTTGTAATATAATTTCTCGGATGAAAGTTAACTGACCATTTAAAAACTAGCCAAGTGCAAGTCGGACTCGCATGCAAAGGGTTCCGAACCAATTTAATTTTTTTTTAAATGTTATTTTAACACTACAGACTTCTTATAGGTTTTCCTATAATCTATAGGTAAAGATCTATTATCGCCATTTTTTTCAAAATTTTAGGCTCATCACTTTTTGAGATAAGGGGGGGAATGGTAATTTCTTGAATAACTTCAAAACAATTTATTTTAATATTATGAAAAAAATAAATTTAAAACCCGTGCAGTAAGCCCTTTCATTTGATATGTCACACGATATTTTTCAGATTTTGAATCGGTCCAGTGGATCCGGAGAAAACTGGCTGTGACAGACGGACACCCGAGTGATCCTATAAGGGTTCCGTTTTTTGTTCGGAATCCTAAAAATCAACCCCGTGGTAAGTAAATCTTACAATGGTAGGTCTATTGTAAGATTTGTACTGTGCCAAAAATTTAAATATTTAGCTCCACAATAGGACACTCCCTCTGTCTATGAATAAAAAATATTGTTCATTTTAATTGTATTTAAATCATTTCAATCGCTTTTATTTCTTCATATTGCACCTACCACTATTCTCTGCATCACCCAAAGGTTGACTGGTAGACTGCCAGTGGCATTAAGTCCGCCTCTGTACATTTGTGTGCTGAAAGTGTTAAATCCTTACTTCCTTACTAATATTATAAATGCGAAATTAACTCTGTCTGTCTGTCTGTCGGGCTTTCACGCCAAAACTACTGGACCGATTTAAATGAAATTCGGTACACAGATAGTCTAGAGCCTAAGAAAGGAATCCCGGGAATATGTTCCCTGGGGAACACGCGGGCGACGCCGCTGGCAGAAGCTAGTAAATAAATAAATTGTAAGAAAACTTTCACGTGTGGGTAACACGCCAGTGAACGTTTTGGAATCTCCTAACTAGATTCTTATCCAAAATCTAAACCCTCTTTAATCATAAGCTATTTACCACAGTCATAAACAAGACTGTCTCACAGAACGTATACCTCACATAAAGATAAAATAATACCTTTCATATCAGATAGAACAAAACACCCAAATTCCGCAGCTCTTCTCACATTATTCTCTCCTGGTACTTAATAGTGCTCATACATGATAATACAATACAGTTATATTTCAGCCGCTAAGAGTATATTACATTACAGTTACGGGCGTTTTAGCGTCTCAGCGTAAACGTAATTCCTTGTATTTGGCGCAATTTGCGACTGGGTTGTAAGTACTAGGGGTTTTAGCAGTTGCGGAATTTGTTTGAAAGAGTTACCGCGGGCCTGGAACGCAAAAGGCATTTGGAGGGACACGCCTGAGTTTTAGTCGAGTAAGTTTTTTTTTTAAGTATGGGAAATCATCAAATGACTCCTCCCGCTCTGGGTGAAGCAGAAGGGAGTGTGACTCTTACTGACTAAAACCCATCCGGGTTCCTCCCGCCCTTTGCGTTTCAGAGCCGCGGTGACTCTTTCGAACAAATTCCACAACCCCGGCAGGAATTCCGCAACCCCGGCAGGAGTCAGTAAGAGTCCGACACTCCCTTCTGCTCCGTCCAGAGCGGCAGGAGTCATTTGATGATTTGCCATCCAAAAAAATATTTCTGGAATAGTTTTGTCGATTGGTTAGTGTTAAACTTTCTTTATAAATGTCGCTTTTAGGGTTCCGAACGTCTTCCGAAATCCTTACACTATTACTCGTGTGTTCGTCTTTCTAATTTACCCCCGGTTAATGCACAAAAAATATCGACCCGTCACAACTTATTCAAGCAAGTCAAGTGGTGCTGTTGAAAACTCATTAAGAAAATTAATACAAAATTTTGTCACAATAATGTTGTGTTAATTATCGTACAAGAAAACGAGCCTTTGTGTTTTATAAATTGATTTTAGTTTCTCAGCTACGATATTGTTTGAGAAAACAGGAGCTTGACATAACAAATTTTAAATCCACACTCACTCAAAATATCGAATACACATACCAAATATACACTGTACTTTTTCAACCAACTCGAAAGAGTCTTTCCCCACCCACCTTAAATTCGAAAACCCTTAGTAATATCACAAAATAATAAGCTTTGTTAAAGCTACGTCGGCTATTCGCGCGTGCCCCTGAACCAGCTCCACTTGGCTTTGAACGCTCACTAATTCAGAACCACTACTCCATTATATTATGTACGAACAATTGTTTGTTGTTATAATGAGCGGTTATTGTAGTTGTTAAAGCTGCAGGATTTAGGAGTGGTAAAATGAACTGATCCTAATGGAAAGAAAAGAAAAGAAAGAATAAAATTTATTTAGCACATTCATGAAACACGCACGGAACATAGAAATAAAAAATAATAAAAATAAAAAGGTATGCCAAAAACTAGTGTGTCTCACGGCTGCGCTAAAAAGGTCCATTTCAGCGATATGTCAGACTGACTAATGCTGTCTGACGCTGATTTTCAAATGAACCTTACAAAGGACAAGTGACGGTTCATTTTCATTTGTTACAAATGTACATAGTTATTGTTATCGAAATAAAGTAGATATAAACAGCTACATATAGTTAAAACACGGTGTAAATTAAATTAAAAAATAAAATATGAAGATATTTTACAAATGGCTAGTTTACACAGTGCGAGCTGCTGACTAGACAGTAGACAGATACTCGGATTGCTTACTCGTATGCCAGTAGCTCGACTCGCCTTAAGAGGAAACGCGGGCGGAGAGACTTTGTATGTAAATAGTCATAATTCGAGTTTTGGCTTTCGCCTGTTTCCCCCTCCAATATTGGACCGATTTAAAAGATATTTTAAGCTGAATAAGCAGGATATATACTGTTTACGTATGTTTCCTTTTTTGACCCGTATAAGCACTAGAACTCTCAAAAAATGCTCAAAATTTTCCCATAAACCGCTGTCAAAAGAGCCCTAGTGTATAAATTTGGCAACTATTAATGAAAAAAGAAAAACATAGGGACACAGTATACATCATTGTTATTCAGTTTGTGAAATATCTTTTAAATCGTTCAAATATTGGAGGAGGAAACAGGCGAGAGCCAAACCTCGAATTATGACGTTTTCCACACAAAGTCTGTCCGCCCGCATTTCCTCTTAAGTCGACGAATTAAAACATATAATGTTGAAGTAACTCGGATCATCATCATCATCATATCAGCCGAAAGACGTCCACTGCTGGACATAGGCCTCCCCGCGCGCGTCGCCACAATGACCGGTCCTGTGCGTCTCGCATCCATCGGCTACCCGCGACCTTCACCAGGTCATCGGTCCACCATGTGGGAGGCCCTGGTGGGGTAACTCGGATGCGAGCTACTATTCAACTTGCATGTGGCAGTAACTCGTAAGATACGCCCACACGATGCGAGTCACTGCACTGTCAATTTAAATATCGGTCGACTTCATTAAAAAATCAGCGGACAAATATGTAACGGATTGAAAGTTTATTAAATTATTTTTTGTTTTGATAATGTATTCGTTTCAATGAAGTATGAATGTTATCGTGTTAAAAAGCGTTTAGACAGAAAGAAAAAGTGATTTTTCACTGTCTATAGAAAAAATAAAATTGTTTTCACTGTATCTGTAAACTCGTTTTCGAATAACTTCTTAACTAACTTTTTACACCAAGATATCTTGCGTATCTTCATCTACATCTACACTAATATTATAAAGAAGAAAGATTTGTTTGTTTGTTTGAATTGAATAGGCTCCGAAACTACTGGACCGATTTGAAAAATTCTTTGAGCATTGGATAGCTACATTATCAGGGAATAACATAGGCTATATATTATCCCCTACTCCCACGGGAACGCGAACTACGCGGGTGAAACCGCGTGACGTCCTATGCGTATAAAGTTACATAAAAATCGGTTCGTTCTTTTCCAAGAATACACACTTATGAGTTTGTACCAAAAAACCTTGAAGAGCCAACGCACTTCACCTTATATCCTCACCCATATCAAAAACTATCCATAACTTATGTCCCCACCGCAGCAGGCGTACTATCTTAAGCAGACCTACTCCCAAGAGTACGGTATGACGAGTTCCAGGCTTCGAGGCCCGGAAAGCGAGCACAGTTTAACCTGCATCCCTCAGGGAGCCCCATTTCCTCACTCTGTTAGCATTGTGCTACCAGCCTGCAATGTTCTAGTTGGTTGAGCACTCACGGGAGACGGTGACCTAATTTTAAGAAACACTTCATGTAATATTAATCTTCGTTCCTGTGTTGGTTTTCAACAGAACTGCAGGTGAAATGAAAGACATCTTATCACAATTTTAAACTACTAATATAATAAAGCTGAAGAGTTTGTCTGTTTTTTTGTTTGAACGCGCTAATCTCTGGAACTACCAGTCGGATTTGGAAATTCTTTTTGTATATGAGTCATATTCATGAGAAACGCTCTATATGGGAACGGGAAAAAAACGGGATGTGTGTGTGTACAAAGACGTAGGCAAAAGCTAGTTTTATAATATGTGTAAATGTCTGTAACGGATGAACAAATTTTGATGCAACTTGCGACACGTGTAAACAATGACCTGGATTAAGATACAAGACAGTTATTATCCCGGTAGTACGACCTCGTTGAATTTTCCGATATTTACACGAGCGAAGACGCGGGCACAGTATAGTATAATATAAATCTTTGCTCCTAAATTGGTTTTCAACAAAACTGCAGGTGGATAAAAGGTAATAGACGTTAACGCAGAGATAAGCTCAAATATCGGCAATTTATGTCCCAAAAATATCTCTATATACCGTTGTTTGCAGCCATTAATTTTGTCTCCAATGCTGTGTCCTCGATAACACCCGCATACCAGTATTATATATATATCTTACATACCTAATTATATCTACCTTTCCCATCTACCCTCATAAAATCTTACACGGTATTTCTAAGAAATTGTAAATTTATTGCCGTGTTATTCGTTAGGGAGGCAAAAAATAATAACGTCGGTATCTTACGAAATAAAACTAATTCTTGGCAGGTAGTTCTGACAGGAGAGGGCAACACTAAAATAAACAAACAAGTTTGTATGTAGTATGCCGTATTAAAAATACATTAGCCTTCGTAAAAATAATCATGGGACGTAGAAAATAGGTTTTTGTGTAGTTCGGTAAAAATAAATATAATTTTCTTTTGAATAAGTTATGGTGTACAAGTAATTTATTATAGTTACTTGTGTGGTAGGTCAAGTATGGACGGTGTTGTCTACTAAAATAAATGTTCCATTTGATGATAGTAATCAAAATTAAATACTATTTAAATATTTAACACAGGCCACAGCAATTAGCGCTTTATGAAAATTTGCTACAAATAGAAAGCCGAATTGCTACAACATTTGTTCAGGTTGAATTTACCCAAGAGATAGATATTTTATCTGTTGAATAAACTAGCCAACTTTTTTGTAGGATAAGACTTGCATAACTGCATAACTAGCTCAAACCTATTTAAAAATAAATTAAAGACATATTTATTGAGGAAGGCCTATTATAGTATCCACGAATTTATAGATGACATGCGATAATATAATTAGTTGATTTTGAATTTATCAAATGAATGTGGATTATTATTCTTATATAAGTTTATTTAGATATGAACTAGGTACAGCATTAAAGTACTAAATATATACACTTAAAATAAAATATCCTAACTAAGATAAGGCGTCAAAAATTTCGTCCGCATCGCTGTCCACCGGAAGTGAGCCCAAAAGACTGGCGGCATTGCCACGTTGTATGGCAATGCTTATCCTCTGTCCGAGGTAAAAGCCAGCCCTTGGGTCACGCGAAGTGTCAACTAAGCGTTTAGAAAGATCTTTAAATAAGGCATGAGCACTCGGACCCCACGGTCCAAGAGTTTCAACCCCAAACGGCTCAAAAATAATTCTTATAAATAATAAGAATTATTTTTTTCTCTTTGGTTAATTTTTATTCTGACATTTCTTTTTTAATTTTAATTTTAAGTTGGTATAATTTTGACATTCCATTTTATTATATTTTTTTTTTTCATTTTGGTTATTTTTTATTCTGACATTTCTTTTTCCATTTTTTATTTAAGTATGTATAATCTTGACATTCCATTTTTATTTATATTATTTGGTATTAATTAACTATATTTTAGTGTTTGTATTGTTTATTTGTTTGTTTGTATTATTTGCTAGCGACGTTTTAATTTTATTTTCTACACAATGTATGTTGTTTGGTATAAATGACTTATGAATCAACTATTTACCTATCCCACTCTGATGGGCCAACGCTTCTCCAAAGATCTTTGTTGTTTGGCAACTCCAAATCTACACGCTACCGTATCTTAGGTTTGTTGGGACTATTTGATTACCGAGGATACAAGTGAAATACTAAAGTCTAATATTAATGTTAAATTGCTCTCTATTAAACTACTACATATTCCTTTTCAATTCTATAAAACTACTACCGCAGACATATACTAATAGTCTTCAAAGACTAATCTTCTAATCCTACTTAATTCTATTGAACTACTATCAATTTCTTTTCAATTCTATTAAACTACTATCACAAACAATATACTAATAGTCTTCAAAGAGCGATCCAATAAGGCGAGATGAATGCAGTTAGGCAGTAAATGCAAATTGGCCGGGGTTGGGGACGCGCCGAGTCCGGCCTCTTCCTGCCGGATATCGGAGGCTCCACTTTGATGGGAGAGGTACACTTTGGGCTGTTATTTCATATCGATTCGGAGTTTCTGTGTGGTTTTGTTGTTGAGCATTGGGCGTTGAGCGTCCTGTTCTAAGCTGATATTATGTGAGTTTGAATGCTACCTTTTATTTTGATGCAGGTTCTTTTTTACTTCAGCTTATTTTGTTGTTTATTAAATACTAGTGGACGTCACGCGGTTTCACCCGCGTAGTTCCTGTTCCCGTGGGAGTACGGGGATAATATATAGCCTATGTTACTCCCTGATAATGTAGCTATCCAATGCTAAAAGAATTTTTCAAATCGGTCCAGTAGTTTCGGAGCCTATTCAATTCAAACAAACAAATCTTTCCTATTTATAATATTAGTGCACTACGCCCGCGATTTCATCCGCGCTGCAATTTTCTTAAGGATTCTTATTTTTTTCTAGTAATAAATTTTATCTATCATCATCATCATCATCATCATCATCATATCATATCAGCCGAAAGACGTCCACTGCTGGACATAGACCTCCCCCAAAGGTTTGCCATAATCGCCACGCTTGGCAGGCGGGTTGGCGATCGCAGTGTATGGTGTTGCGTTTTACAGAGATCGCTGCTGCCCATTCTCTGGTGAGTCCCTTAGTCGCCTCGTACGACACCCACGGGAAGTGTTGGGATGGTATTATTTTTTTACGGCACCATTAGGCACCGGCCGACACCACACGGCACATATTACCTATGTTACTTAGGAATAATGTAGCATTCTAATGATGAAAGAATTTTTGCAATCGGTCCAGTAGTTTTTAAATTTATTCGTTAAAAACATACAAAAATACAAATCTTTCCTCTTTATAATATTAGTGTAGATTTAACTTGCTTTTGTACTCAATTAGATTCTACGAGTATTCCATTATTTATTAAGTTTTTAGGGTACCGAACAAAAAACGGAACCCTTATAGGATCACTCGGGTGTCTGTCTGTCCGTCTGTCACAACCAGTTTTCTCCGGATCCACTGGATCGATTCTGTTGAAATTTGGTACACATATAGACTTCTGTGACCCAAACAGGGACGCGTTACGTAAATCATTAAATTTTTAGTATGTCACTTTGGGGGTCAAACTAGAAAATTTCAAAAAAACTTTTTTGAACAATATCGTGTTACATATCAAATGAAAAGGCTTACTGTAAGGGTTTTAAATATATTTTTTTCATAATTTTAAAATAAATGGTTTTGAAGTTATTCAAGAAATTAGACGAAAAATGACAATTCCCCCCCCCCTCTTATCTCCGAAACTACTGAGCCTAAAATTTAAAAAAAAATGGAAATAATAGATATTTACCGATAGATTACAGGAAAACCTATAAGAAGTCTATAGTGTTAAAATAACACGTTAAAAAATGAAATTCGTTCGGAACCCTTTGCATGCGAGGCCGACTCGCACTTGGTCAGTTTTTTTAATAGTGGTGACCTTTCAGTCGATATGAGACATGTCAACTTTGATCAATTCCATCCAAGATAATCGCTGCTCGTCATCAAATAGTAAACAAACAAATTATGACTTTGTAGTGTCCTTGATCTACCACTTTAAGTATCTTACAGATATTTTTTTAAGTTATTAAATAGGAACACGCAGTTCTTGCTGAATCATATCAGTATTTATCTTTTTTTACGGTTCCGAAAAAAAAAACGGTACCCTTATAGGATCACTCGGGTGTCTGTCTGTCCGTCTGTCACAACCAGTTTTCTCCGGATCCACTGGATCGATTCTGTTGACATTTGGTACACATATGGCCTTCTGTGAACCAAACAGGGACGCGTTACGTAAATCATTTAATTTTTAGTATGGGGGTCACTTTGGGGGTCAAACTAGAAAATTTCAAAAACACTTTTTTGAACAATATCGTGTTACATATCAAATGAAAAGGTTTACTGTAAGGGTTTTAAATATATTTTTCTCATAATTTTAAAATAAATGGTTTTGAAGTTATTCAAGAAATTAGACGAAAAATGACAATACCCCACCCTTATCTCCGAAACTACTGAGTCTAAAATTTAAAAAAAAATGGAGATAATAGATATTTACCGATAGATTACAGGAAAACCTATAAGAAGTGTATAGTGTTAAAATAACACTTTAAAAAATGAAATTCGTTCGGAACCCTTTGCATGCGAGGCCGACTCGCACTTGGTCAGTTTTTTTAATAGTGGTGACCTTTCCGTCGATATGAGACATGTCAACTTTAATCAATTCCATCCAAGATAATCGTTGCTTTCCATCAAATAGTAAACAAACAAATTATGACTTTGTAGTGTCCTTGCTCTACCACTTTAAGTATCTAACAGATATTTAAGTTATTAAATAGGAACACGCAGTTCTTGTTGTATCATATCAGTATTTATCTTTTTTTCTTTTCTTAAAAAAAATAATTATTTGTCTGTAGCTTTTGTAGATCCTCATTCTTGTTGTAAGAAATCAGATCAACTAAGCAACAAGAAATCCTGTGCTCCATTTTTAAGCCTTACCAAAAATACTAAACTTTAACAAAAAGTCCCAAGTAATGCATTCCAGGCATGCCTCCCACCCTCGTGAAGGCATCGCGTGGCAATTCACTACAATATCTTAACACATTGTTATCAGCGCGATATGCCCGAACTTTACGACATCGTAAATTACTTTATTTAGCCTACTGCTTACTGGTAACACTGGTTTCTTATACTGGCAACCCAGACGGTTTAGGTGGGGAGTGTGGCAGTAGGTTTAATAAAAAAAAACCGGTCAAGTGCGAGTCGGACTCGCGCATGAAGGGTTCCGTACCATCCTACTTTTATTATTTGTTGTTATAGCGGCAACAAAATTCCTGTATAATTGGAACTGTCTACCTATTACGGTTCATGAGATATAGCCCGCTGACGGGCAGACGGACGGACGGACGGACGGACGGATGGACGGATGGATGGACGGACGGACGGACAGCGGAGGCTTAGTAATAGGGTTCCGTTGGTTACCCTTTGAGTACGGAACCCTAATTAAAGGCATTCGAGGATCTGTCTTTTTACTTTGAGGTCGCAGAATTTCATCAGTCTTCACGAATTATAAATTGTAGTTTTGCTAATACTGCTTTGATTTAAGATATGAAAAGATATTGTACACCCGGTTTTCAGTTTGGGCGGGGAGTGTGGCAGTAGGTCGTATTTAAAGGCACTCGAGGCAAGTCTGTCTCAAGGTTATAAAAGTCTGGCATAATTTACTAATACTTCTTTGATTTAAGGTATGAAAACATACATGATGATATTCTGGTTGAGGATTCTAACCATAACGACATTAATTTTCGCTGATATAATGTCGTAACGGATAGTGAGAAGCCAGAAAACACCAGTTTTGCTACACCTTAGCATTTCGAGGGATGTGTTTTTAGGGTTCCGAACAAAAAACGGAACCCTTATAGGATCACTCGGGTGTCTGTCTGTCTGTCTGTCCGTCTGTCACAGCCAGTTTTCTCCGGATCCAGTGGACCGATTCTGTTGAAATTTGGTACACATATGGACTTCTGTGACCCAAACACGGATGCGTTACGTAAATGATTAAATTTTTAGTATGGTGGTCACTTTTGGGGGTCAAACTATAAAATTTCAAAAAAAGTTTTTTGAGCAACATCGTGTGACATATCAAATGAAAGGGTTTACTGTGAGGGTTTTATATATATTGTTTTCATAATGTTAAAATAAATGGTTTTGAATTTATTAAATAAATTAGACGAAAAATGACCATTACCCCCATATCTCCGAAACTACTGAGCCTAAAATTTTGGAAAAATGGAGATAATAGATCTTTGTCTATAGATTACAGGTATAAGAAGTCTATAGTATTAAAATAATATGTTAAAAAATAAAATTCGTTCGGAACCCTTTGCACGCGAGTTCGACTCGTACTAGGCCAGTTTTTTTTTAAGAACCAATAGAATTGATTGCACTGAGCGAGAGAAGGTAAATGAATCGATTCTATTGATTCTTAACAAACACATCCTTAGCTGCGCATCCTCGCACATCTCTGGCGGAGCTTTGAGCTTCTTCTTTCCAGCTTAATATGTATTCAATGTTTACACTGTAATTCCAGGTAAGTATGTCACAAGGCAACCCCACCTGCTACCAACAAGCCATCGCGTAACAATTCACTAAAATATCTCAGTACATTGTTATCAACGCGCTCTAGCAGGGAACTTTATGGGCTCGTAAATTACTTAGGAGTCGAAAAGTCGTAAAAAAGTCGTCAAGGCGAAATTGGACGTACTCTACTATGATAATGTCGGACAAACGCCGTAATTACAGGAGACAGCTACCGTAAATGTTTAGGGTGCCTTTACATAGAAAGGTGTGTGAGGAAAAATTTACCAACGGGATCACTTCGTTTCCATAGTCTCGCTTAGCGCTGCTCTGGTGGAAAAGAGCTAGTGGTGCTATGTAATTTTGTAACTAACATCTTTTTTGAGTATTTTCTTTTTCTTTTCTTTTTTTGAATATTTGTTTTGGTGTTGTGTGTGTCTATTTGGACTATAATTGTCTGTATAATAAATAAATTATTATTATTATTATTATTATGTATTTATACAATATACATACAAAAAGCAAGGGGTGATAGCTAGGAATGTGTACGAGGGAGCGCTTCTCATCCTAGCACCTTTCAGCTACGCATCTTCGCACCCCGCAAGCTCTTCGCTTATGTTTGGTGAAAACTATCACATAACACCTACACATCTCCGCAACGCTCACTTATTTTATCACGTTTCGTGAAAAAGGTAATGTTTAAGGGTGTCCGTTCCACGCAATGTTGAAAGAGTCCGCTACGGAATCTCGCACCATTCAGCTTCAAACCGTTTCACAGCTTCACTTCTTATTCTTGCAATGCTCAATCTCATCGAACAGTTTTCGTGAAAACAATCACACATTATCGCATCTGCACATCCTCGCTTCGCCTAGCTACCTCGTACATCTCTAGTAGAAAAGTTAATATTTAAAGGTGTATGCAAACGGGGCATTTTTTTCGCGCAACAACGCACCTGCGCCTTTTTTGTTTATGGTTAAAATGGCGGATCATTTGGGGAAAAGGGGAGGAATGTGTTTGTGTGTTGTGTATCCGGATATCAACAGTCTACCCGGGTAGGCTGGAATTAATTGAAGTTGCTGATGTATGTTTTGGAGTTTCCTGTAGTGATTATGTATCCTGAGTTTCAAGTTTCTACTCACACATATATTCAGATTAGTTGATTGTATTATATTTGCTAACAAAACAGGACCAAACACACATACCAGTTTTGTAGTTAATTTACAAAATTAACTACAAAACTCCGAAACCAATCAAATCTCCGAAAATCATAATCGATAAAATTGTTATTAACACATAAAAAAAAAATTGTTTATTGTTATTGTTTGCTTGAGTTATGTTAAAAAATAATAGAAACACTTCTTAAAACTTCAGAAGTGACACAATTTCACACCTAATAGACAAGGAACTTTACGTTTTTCAGCTGAAATGATGATGACAAAGCAAAATTTGAACGGTTTTCAAGTTATGTGTTTTTAGTTACACCTTATATATTTAGTTAATAACTCAATGGAGCCACAGCCTAACACAAGGAAGCCTTCGGAAATAATTTCGCGCCTAACTATAAAACATTAGAGTAAGTGCCGCCAGTTTACTACAGGGTAACAGATAAAACCAGTACGTAAACGTTAAGTACTGGATTTAGACTATGTAGGGAGTCCGATCGAAGTTTTTATATTGTATGTGTTTTGTTGGTTTATTAAAGGTTTCGGCTGGTATAGATATATTATGTAGTAACTGCTACTTCTGCTAGCGACTTCGTTTGTTTGAAACTCGAAAAATATCTTTAGGGAATATACTCCTGGGATGAAAAGTATGTTTATGTATGCTCCTGGGATGAAAAGTGAATTGAAGTGAAATGTTCATGTAATTTATGTACTAATCTAGAACATGGACTACTCCTGTGCTAAGTTTCATTAAAATCCGGTCAGCCGTTAAGACGTGACGATTTAACAGACAGTCAGAGCTACTTTCGCTTATTATAAAACAAAGTCCTCCGCCGCGTCTGTCTGTCTGTTCGCGATAAACTCAAAAACTGCTGCACGGATTTTCATGCTGTTTACACCAATAGATAGAGTGGTTCTCGAGGAAGGTTTTAGTATATAATTTGTCTAGAAAAAAATTAGGGACCCTTAAGAAAATTGCAGCGCGGATGAAGTCGCGGGCGAAGTACTAGTTTATTATAATATATTGAGTTTGGATAATATGGATGTTTGGATGCAAACTTATTTTTCACACGAGGTCCCTGTGACCTCTGCGTAAGTTCCGGTTACTTTATCTAGTACAGTGTCAACTCAGGCTTTGTGAAATGAATTTCAACATGAACTAAAAATGCTCCACTTATCTTAACGGAAGCATATTAATAGAAGATACTAAAAAAATCTCCCCGTTATAGTAACTACTACACTTAAAATTTCTTTAACGATACACATCTAAAAATCTTTATATTTTTGTCAAAGTTAACTACCCTCAAGATTATAACATTTTTATCATCAACAACTGCTATTACGAAAGTGTCGAACTCGTGTCGTATATATGTCGTATTCTTGTCGTATATACGTCGTAGTCGTGTCGTAACGTTACAAATGCCCCCGTTATCGTGATTGCTAGCTTCTGTCTGTACATATTTCTTTGTTACAAGTCACTACTAAAGAAAACAAATAAAAACTTACTTACAGTATATTTTTTTATTGGTTTTCTGTCAATGGTTTCGGGGTTTGTTTTGTTGTTGTGATGAATGGAATGAGACGGATACTGAATGATAGTATAAAAATAGAACAAAAAACATGTATATTTGACTCTAAGTAAAGTCAAATGTTAACATTGTTACACCACAAATTTCAAACATCTCGAACAAAAACATGTAGGGTGATATCTTAGTTTACCTAGACCTACATACGAAATACCTAGTATTATCTATCATCAGTCAGTCAAAATAAAACTATCATGGCTTGATCATGGCTAAAAGTAAAACAGTACACAATTACTTGATTTTAAATAATAACATTAATGACAGAATAATCTAGAGTGACATATTAGGATACCTACACACATACACACACAAAAAACTTAGTATTATCTACCGTTAGTAAACCCAGTAATTGTAAAAACACGTAGACCTATTATTAAGTCTGCTACAGGCTACGAATGCTACGATAATCGCTACGGCAATCGGCGTAGCAAGCTCGGGCGATATTATTCAATAATTACATTACCGCCTACGCCCTGCGTAGCGCTACGAACCGCTACGGAGCTGCGCTACGAACCGCTATGGAGCTACGCTGCTGCGCGCTACGTACGTAAACCCAAATGTTTGCTACGAAAATGTTCATGTCATTTCGGAGTAAAATTATGTTTATCGGCACATTTCGTGATTTTATTTAGATTGGTGTATTATATTTTGATGCTGTATGTAACGTAACATGTAATGAAATATATTTGCATCTTTCAACATTTTTAGTAACCTATTTCATGTCACCGCTGGATAAAGATTTCCCCCACTTTCTTTATAAGTTAAAATTATAATTTTTGCAACACACATTTCATACCATTTGACATCACATAAAAAACAATATACAACACATGCCTCCGCAAAAACAGCGCAATCATTCCCTAAAATTCATATTATTTATCCACTAACAATAAAAAGGAAATGACTCCCCCTCCGCTGTACGCGTCGGTGTGACACACGGCCGTAATAGACCGCCCGCGGCCGCATTCACGAATCAATGTTCAATCAATCATGCTCGCTGCGAGCGATAATGTCGTCGTGTGAATAATCGCTCCTCACTTACTTTATCGTTTAAAGTTAAGTGATTTTTAAAAGGTTTATACTGGCTTACTGTGTGGGTAGACGGAGATTTTATTAGTTATTTTTAGGGAAAAAGATTTTTTAGAATGAGCTTTGCGAATTGATTTCAATGACGTTGTAATCGAATTGGTTTTAAGAAAAAGTTGTCACACACTGTTGCCAAAAATACGTTATAGTGATGAGCCTAGCCTACCTTCAGACCAAGACCGAGGACAAACGAAGCGATAGGTTGATTTTGACGATTTAAATTACGCGTTTATATTGAAGTAAAAGTATGGTTCCTCATGCGATTGGCAACAATATCGTATACGTTGCAAATAAAACCTAGAAAAGGGTAGCACTGGAACATAAATATTGCCAGGCGAAATATACAGGCCTATGCCTAGCTGCGGGCGATGTCGGACTGCGGCTATAATCAATACTTACTAATATATAAAGCTGGAGAGTTTGTTTGTTTGTTTGCTTGAACGCGCTAATCTCAGGAACTACGTCCGATTTGAAAAATTATTTCAGTTTTAGATAGCCCATTTATCGACAAAGGTACGCTATATATCATCACGCTACGACCGATAGGAGCGGAGCAGATGAAGTTGCGCGGGTCAGCTAGTGTTCTATATTTTAGGGCATAGCCTAACTTTGCAACACTGAGTCTATTTGTTATTAACTAAGATTACTGTGTTTTATTTTACCCCTAATACATATAACACCCCTGATTTTTTTTGACAAAAACAAAACCTAAAGCAATTAGCGTGATTCAGTCCATCGCACATTCACAGCTTGGTAACACGCTAGGTCCCAGGTGATCGAGGGAGTCTACCAATTTATTGGGATCCCACTTTTTTAAACCAACAAAATCCAATTATTATTTCAACCAGCTGGGGAATTCGAGGTTTGCATGCTTTATGTTAGCTAGATCAAAGGGAAGGCTTTCATTAGGCTTTTTATAACAGATATGAGGAAATTCTGCGAATTTACGAAATCTGGGCAGTCAGAGAATTTTCTCGGAAAATCAATCAGCTCTGTTTGAAAAAGGAATCCTGTTTTCCAACTTATTTCCAGCAGTGATTCCATACTAATATTACAAATGCGAAAATAACTCTGTCTGTTTGTTAATGGATGTATCTTGCCTTAGAAAAAAGACATATGTTACTATTTATCTCACAAGTATGTTCAATTGTAATATTTTCCGACTTAGTCAAAAATTAAAGCAAAAAAAAAATCAAGCCCATTCGTAATTTTCACCCGAAAAGTTACAAACAATTTTACCCAACAAATTGCGAAAACAAACTGTAAACTAAATTAGAACACACAAGGCAACCTAATAAACTCAGTCAAAAACCAAGGTCTTCTACCGAAATGTTTTGTTAACAAAAATTTTTGTAAATAACAATGTAGAAAAAGGGTACTTGCGTGAACTCATGTCTAAATTATGTAGATATGCGAATAGTCCATTTAGAGAACAACGGGAACAACAAAGCCGGGAGGGTCAAGCGGTAATGGTGCTCGAATGACCACTATACACCACTGTGTGTTTACAGTGATGAAATGTTGGTCCAAAATAAAATATTTTGCACGAATACTTCGACAGAAAGCAAAAAAAAAGCAATATATTTATGAACGTTCGTATTCTTTTCAAAATCTTTAACTCATCATTTAACATAGAATCAGCTACTGTTTTTCATTCATTTGATTAATCCGTGGACAATAGTGTGGGTTATATGTTTAAAAATTTATATTAAGAATCTTATTGTATCGCCTTAACATTTAACTGTTTTTTTGTCCCTATAAAATAAAATAAAATAAAAAATAAAATGGCAAAGATACACTACAAACTTACAAATATTTTAGAGCGGTATTTGACATTGATTTTTGAGATGAGATTTCAACTATTATTTATTTTGTTAATAACGGAAACTGATCTTCTAGTTATAATTAAAATTATCAAGCTTGATATCCAATACTGTTCGATACGCCGTTTTTTCCCAGTAATGGGAAAAATCCCCGACAATTTGCAATTAATAACTCCAAACAATTTATCATTCACCTGTAACCAAAACAAGTGAACAACAAAAACCCTGTTTGACAACTTGCCAAAACCGAATTGACCCACCGGTGCTTTCTACACTACGTTACCCCCAAAACACGTATGTCCTATCTGAGTGGGGCGGTCCAACCCAATCTGTATGCAAAACGTCCCGAGGGGTGGGGGGATCTCATTTCCTCACCCCCCCACCCCCTGGCACGTCCGTCGTCTAACTGACCCACCCCGGCCTGTCAAAAGATGGATGAATTTGAAAGAAACTTGCGCCCTACGGCGGGTGTTAGGGATGTCAGTATGTCCTAGGGTCTGAAGTTTAAGTGTTTATATTTCATTAGCCCGCGACTTCGTCCACGTAAAATAGATGTTAGCTTCAAAGAACAAATAATTTTATACAGTATCCCCTCCCATTTTTATGTTCCTGGTCAGAAGTTCATAACAGATCTATACTCTATCCTTATCCTTACTAATATTATAAATGCGAAAGTAACTCTGTCTGTCGGTCTGTCTGTCTGTCTGTCGCGCTTTCACGCCAAAACTACTGAACTGATTTAAATGAAATTTGGTACACAGATAGTCTAGAGCCTGAGAACATAGGCTACTTGTCATCCGGGAATATGTTCCCTAGGGATTACGCGGGCGAAGCCGCTGCCAGAAGCTAGTACTAATGTATAAAGCTGAAGAGTTTGTTTGTTTGTTTGAACGCGCTAATCTCAGGAAACCCTTGTCCGATTTGAAAAATTCTTTCAGTGTTAGATAGCCCATTTATAACGCTAAGACCAATAGGAGCGGAGCAGACGAAGTTGTGCGGGTCAACTAGTAACATATATTTTTGGGAAGCATTATGTTAATTATCTTGCAATGGGACTACTCCATATGTATATCTTATGGTTCCCCTAAAATCAAAAGAAGCTTGCCAGTTTATTTAACTAAAGTCCGAATTTCGAATATAGTTGTCAACCCTAAACGTCGGAAGGATCGTCACGTTAGGGTTAAAGCATATCTTAACATTTTTGCACGCCCGACTTCGCTTTGATTTATTTTTTATATCTTCATTGTGACCCCTGCATAACTCCCTTATCCATTTCCTTTATTCTTGATTTACTGGTGAAAAGGGTTGGATGAGAAAATTTAAATACCTTGCTTGTGAAATCATCAACATGGCAACGTTACCTTCATATTGAACGATTATATTGATAAGGATAGTTAGCATTCTTTTCTTTTTTTTCTTTAAAAAAAAAAAACGTTGCCCCACACTAGAAATTCCCCCTGTATCGTGGGTGCGCTCACAAACATACAAACTCACATACACAAACAGCCAGACCCAGAACAACTATCTGTACGCAATACAAATATTTGTTCCGTGCGGGAATCGAAGCAGCGACACGCAGTGCAGCAGCCAATCGCTCAACTACTGTGCCAACCGTGTCGACATTGACATTTAAAACACAGTTATATTAATTTGTCTCTTAGCTTATAAATTGAGACCTTAGACAGAACAGGCCACTGTACACTTGTTTTATAAAATGTTTGTCCTGTTTTAAATGTGATGTGTACAATCTGAACTAATATTATAAAGAGGAAAGATTTGATTTTTTGTTTGTTTGTTAGTTAGTTACGATTAACTCAAAAACTACTGGACTGATTTCAAAAATTTTTTCACTATTAGAATGCTACATCATTTCTGAGTAACATAGGCTATATTTATTACAAGGAAAAAATAGGGATTCTTAAGAAAATTGCAGCGAAGGGATAGTAAAGTATATAATAAATAAATAATAATAAACATTTCACGTTCATCACGTTTGAAGAGGATATAGATTGAATTTCAGTTACAAAAAACAGTTTGCCCACGTATTGTTTAATTGATAACATTTATATAAAGACTAGCTTTTAGCCCGCGACTTTGTACTCGCATATCCTTTTATTTCCCGTTCCCGTAGGAATTTCGGGAAATCCTCTCTTAGTGCTCCTCTACACTCGCCAAGGAACCTACATGTCAATACAATTTCAGCTGTCTACGACCAGTAGTTTCGGCTGTGCGTTGTCTGTCAGTTAGCCACTCACTCACTCAGTAACGGAAGATTTTATATATATCCTATAGCAATAAAGCGGTTTTTTCTTTCTTTTTTCTCTCGACTAACATCATGTCCATAACTTATAAATCAATTAAATAAACCTATTATCCATTAGTACCTTCCTCTCTTCCATTCAAAAAGAAAATACAATAGATTACGTTAAAATATTGAATACAAATTAGGGGGTAGTTAAATTCTCAGTTAACTTCGTGATAAAACGCAGAGTTTAATTTGAACCGGACTCTATAATTGCTGGTATTCGTTCAACGTCTAATGAAATTGGCTATCGATGTAATTGTTCATTGTAGGGTTTAATGAAGCTGGTTTATAGGAAAAAGTGTAATTACCCGACTGCGCCAGGAGGAGGGTTATGTTTATCGAGTGTATGTATATTTCTTTGGCACACTCTGTAGCCTAAACGGCTTGATGGATTCTAGCTTGAGAAGTGTCGTTAGATTTGTCATGATTTTGAGAGTGATACTGGGTATATAAAAATTAAAATGGCCAATATTTGGCGCTCTAATTCTTTCATGAGGCTTCATTATTTTTTTTTCTCAAAACCTATCGAGTGGGGTATCAAGATAAAGGGCTCGAGGAGACTATTCCAAAAATGTAACTCACTAAAATGTAAGAAATAAAAAAAAACTTTGTCAAAACTAAAAAAAAAACTCAAAACTCAAATCGTATATTTCAAATAAACCATTTACAGGCACTTTTGAATTGTCAATAAACCCGACCGCTAAAAACGAATAAAAAATTCATGCAGTTCAATCACAGATCTTGTTTTTTATACAATTTGCTTTAGTTAATCAACTACCAGTTTGGACTTGCGGCCTCCTGTGACATTAAAATTAGCATGAATCGTAATATTTTTTGCATTTTCAAGAAATTATACACTGACTCTATGTCTTGCCAAGAACGACCGTGTTACACAGTTAATAGGTTGTGGAGGTCTGGCAGGAAGTCGCTCCACGTAATACTGGTTTTCAGCTGAATTCGGTTCAACTGGAAGCCGACCCCAATATCGTTGGAAAAGGCTAGGCAGATAATGGTGATATACTGGCTGTATTTTTCAGGAAAACATTGCATATCTCTCTGAAAAATACAAATATCATAATCATAATCATTTATTCATTTGCGAACATGGGTAATTGGTACAGGTGTTTCATTTATAATAAGTCCTCCACATTCCATATTCTATCATCATCGTTTTAGCCGGAAGACGTCTACTGCTGGCTATAGTCTCCCCAAAGTATTGCCACATTGACCGGCCCTGTATTTCTCACATGCAACGCAATAAGTTTGCATTTATCAACTTTTTACTTATGAATACTACTAGCTGACCCGCGCAACTACGTTCGCGTCACATTTTTCTTTACTGCCCCGCTCCTATTGGTCTTCGCGTGATGATATATAGCCTATAGCCTTCCTCCATAAATGGGCTATCTAACACTGAAAGAATTTTTCAAATCGGATCAGCAGTTCCTGAGATTAGCGCGTTCAAGCAAACAAACAAACTCTTCAGCTTTATATATTAGTATAGATATAGATTTATACGAAAAAAAGCACGTGCCACACATTAACACAGGAGAAGCGTAAGCTCTTCTTAAATAAACACAAGCCTGAAAGGTCGAATAGGGGGACAGAATAAAAAATGCACATGTAATATTTTTCCGAGGATAAGCGGAGCGACATGTGTCAATGTAAACCGTTAGGGTCACAGCACACTGTGACTGAAAGAATATTGAACGTGGCGTTGCTTGCTCGAGAAAGCGTCTTTGAGTGCATGTTCGTATTTCAAAATTTAAGCCTTTTGAGTGGTGATTTGCGTTGATATTCTTTGAATATATAAGTATCTAAGGAGACGTGGAGTGAGGGGGTTGTCACCGTAGGTAATGTTGAAACATAATTGTTATTATCATTATGAAGAAAAATGAGTATTATATCACACTAACCAACATCATCACCTTTTAACACTTTTGGTGCCAAGCACTCAACATATGGGTCGAACAATAATTTGTTTGTGTGCCCACAACCCGCATCTGAGTCGTCGTTTTAAGTAGCTATAGATGGCTTGTGTTCATGTGCGGGTTGTTGTTCGACCCATATGTTGAGTGCTTGGCACTAAAAGTGTTAACTTCATCGCTGTACATCGCTGGATTTTTTAACTATGCTGTTATTGCAATACTTTTTCAAATTTACAAAAATGATGCTGACATAAACCTAGGTTTTGTGCAATTTCGAGTTTCCACCAAGTTTATTATAAAAACAGGAACATTTTTAGAGTATTTTTATTTTTTAATAATGTTAGGCACGCGTTTGACCACTATCTCACCTGATGGTAAGCGATGATGTGGTCGAAGATGCGAACACGCTTGCCTAGAATTAATTTATTCACTCTTGACTTAAAGACTCCCAGGTTGTAGCTATCAGGAAACACAGACTCTGGCAGGGAATTCCATTCCTTAGCTGTACGCACAACGAATGTGTTCTCAAAACGTTTTGTGCGTGTGGGTGGGATGTCCACCATGTACCGGTGGCGTATCGCCGTTCGGCTTGTGGTCCGATGATAGAAAGGAATTAAATTATGCAATTCCGTCGCACATTCCCCAAAATGCAACCGGTAGAAAACCGATAGGCCCGCAACACGGTGTCGATATTATTTTTAAGAAGGGCTACAGACAAACATAGAACATATTACGTACGTATCTTCGTCTAAAGCTTTTCTTTAATACAATATATCAAATAAAATAGAGGACTGAAAACATCATCAGCAAGTTACGCATCAGTGTGCACCCACATTTCCACTGACACGTCTGAATGGCCGTCGTATGAAGAAATACGATAGTTGTGACGCCCGGAATAGGTGGCGCTGTAATACCTCGCGTGATCAGATAACTGATGGCTCGCATACATCATTCATGAAGGTTTCAGTGGGACTTGAAGTCAGCGAGATAAACTGACGTAGTGTTTAGTCAGCTGGAAATAAAATGAACTTTGGAATAAGAATTCCAGTACAGCAAATGGATATTTGCGTTACGGTTTCCGAATTGGGAAATGGCAGAACTGCGTGTTTCTTTTTTACATCTGTTTGTGTTAATTATTTAGTAAATTATTCAACTAATAGCATTAGCAAATACTTTTCAAAGACTGGTCTATTTAACGTTTACGAACTATCAAAAAAAAAAAAAAAAATCATTTATTATTTATTTTTTTTATTTTTTTTTATTTGTAAGATTATGTTTCAATTCTAAGATTTTGAAGTGGGATAGTCTCATACGAGATCTATTGAAATACGTGTATCTACTACCCATCTAAGAATACCTATAGTTTGCGATGTTTGAGTAAGCCCTTGGACCCCAAGGCTCTAAAGAAACCCAAGCAAATATTTATCCATCGCCGTTCTCATAGCCTCAAACGCCACGTTAAACTAACGCCTAACATTCGGATGCAAACGACAAGGCCACGGCGACGTACCAAAATATCACCCTTTGTCATACGGATAGCTTGGAATTACAGTTTTATTGTACCTTTGCAAGTGTACTGCTTACCTAAGCAGATGTAAAGGCGTGACGATAAGGTTTGGTAAAGTTTTTGTTTGCAATGATGGAAATAATCGTAAGAAATATTGTGCTGATTAGATTCCTCTCCGTGCCTCGGAAAGCACGCTACGCCGTAAGTCCCGGTCTCGTAAATCTTCACAAAAATATTTTGTGTTAACTTGGTCAAATATCGAAAACCGACCATAATATGGGAGCTAAGCTCGCTCCCGAAGAGTTTCGCACCGTAATTCGAAAAAATCATATATCCTGTATGACTATTTTCAGCTATCTAGCTATTACAGTTAAGATACAGTCCGTACAGTCAGACAGACAGACGGACGGACGGATAGCGGCGGCTAATTTATTACTTAGAACCAACGGAAACCAACCAATCTACCACCAACCAACCAACGAACCAACCAAGAAACGAATCAACCAACCATTGAAACCAACGGACCTTCGAGGGAAATCAAAAAATAAAAATATAGCTGTACTGTAGGTACACCACTGCCTAACCCTTTCAGTACACGCAGGCGTTACGTTATGTAGTTAAGCTGAATAACGTTTTCATTTCAGGGTATATTTTCATAAACATTAAACACGAACGGATATTAAAACAAAACAAAACAACAGCCATAAAATGATGAGCATAAAGTACAGTTTACATGTAGTTTAGTTTTACAATTTTAGCCAAGTTCAACTTCATCTATGTACTTAGAAGGGAACCTGACTGACATATCAACTTACAGCCGAGACTACTAGGACTAGGAATATTAAATTTTGCACAATGCTTCCTTTTTATGATATAAGTGAGCTCTGAAGGGATTATTGGAAATTCAGGGATTAGTAAAAAAGGGGATCATGTGTACTAAATTAAGACGAAGTCGCGGGTGAAGTGCTAGTGCTATAGGAAAGTTTATGGATGGATGGATGGATCGATAGATGTATGTTTGTTACACAATAACGCCGGAACGGCTCAATGGATTTCGATGAAATTTGACACAGAGATAGATTATAGTCTAGAATAGCACATAGGCTACTTTTTATAACCCCTTAGAGATAATTTCCAGCGTCCACGCGGGCGAACCCGCTGGCAGAAGCTAGTTATTTATAAAGCTTAGCTTACTTATGCTAATAGAGCTTAGAACGAACTGTAGCAAAAACATGATGAGTTTAAAGTTTTAGTTAAAAGTTTACGACTAACATGGAGCTTAGTTTTAGTTTAGTTACGCCAGTTTAGACTAGGTTCAGAACTAAATACTGTTACATAACAACTAACTGAGGGCTCTAATCCGTTTGGAAAGGGTTGTTAAACCAGAATGTTCAGAAATGAATGTGTTTTAGGGCTTATAATATTATTAGATACAACTTAGAGATGCTACTTATGCATTAGGCATATCTAGTGCAAAGTTTGTTACTGAAATGCATATTTCTGTGATATCTTCGTTCGTATTTGTGTCTGGGGGGCTACTCTCTAACGTAATCCGTAGTTTCGGGCTTAGTTGCGGGCGTGCATTTTCTACTCCGTATCACCTAACCACTGAGAACTAATGATAGTTACTATGAAATCGTGTTGTCATTCATTCTCAGTTCGGGTTCGGGACTAATCGTAAGTCTGTAGGTGATACGGAGTAGAATACGCCCGCCCGCAACTAAGCCCGAAACTACGGATTTTGTAAGAGAGTAGCCCCCCTGGTTACAAATAGGAAATCCATATTTCAAGCACTATCTAGTAACCCATTAAGCTTATTTAAGTGAGAGGTATAAGTGAGGACTGAAATCATCTTTCTTTTCCGGCGTATATTGTTTTTTCACTTTCTGTGGCCTGTGTTACATGAACTGTACAATTTCAGGAACAAAAAGATGCTTTTGTCACCAGTATTAGTGTAGTTTTCTATTAGTGAAACAAAATCGTATTCGGATCGGTACTTCCAAAATATTATTTATTTATTAGGATCGTTTTTTTGTTACATTGCATTTGCATTGCGTTTGCATTGCATTGCATTATAAGTTACAAATCTACATACATACATACATAGAACCAAGAACCAAATTCATATTTTTCTTAATAAGGTACTTAACCATTTAATTGCGAAGAAATAGTTTGTCTACTTTTACGACGAGTAGGTACAAACTTTAATAAAAGAGTTGATACATTTAAACATTACTTGTAATTTCGATTGCCTCGCCTATCCTCAAACTGTCCCCAGCAAACGCTGCTATACGCTTTACATCCCACCCCGTTAATTCCACACGATTTCCATTAAAACAAACCATAAATATGAATCAATGTACGAAAATAAATCATGTACGGACCAATGATATATCGAACCTATTTGTTTCATTGTCAGTCGGTTTCAACATTGTACGTACTGAATTTCAATATTCCACGGCTCTGAAATACATAATATTGGGTATTTTGTAATATGAGCTGAGTGGATGTGTATTGCATGGCGTTATGACGTACGGAAACCATAGAAATTATATTGGCTTTGTGTTTAATTAGTTATGAATTTCAGTGTACTTGTAACAGAATACGCATTATCAAACTCAAACTAAAAATTCTTTATTGCGAACTTAGTGTAGGGTAGGTGCAGGAGTGGTCTCCTTCTGCGAAATAGTTATCGCGCAGAAAGGGAGAGGGAGATCTCGACCTCTCTCCCGGCCCGCAGCAGGCGCACCGGGCGTCGGAGGAGGGCATACGCTGCTCTCTTCCGGCCCCCCTAAATGGGTCCAGGGGCGGCGGACTTGGGGATGTCCGTCGCCCCCCATTCATCCGGACCCGAACACCCAAACACCTCACTCCTCCCGCTGACCCGAGGTGGCCCGCAGATGCGGGCCGGCACCAGCCGGGGATTACGGAAGCCATATAAGTTCTCGCGATCCCCGACGTAGGTGAGAGATGGAACACCGGGGTGGTTTTAGTCAGTAAGAGTCTGACAGACCCCTCCGCCCGCCCCAGGGCGGAGGACATCCATGAGGATTTCCCCCCGTTAAAAAAAAAGGGTAGGTGCAGGACAGATGTTAACAAAAATAGGAAGGTTCTTATAACTTAATCGCCTGTTTAGGCATTGTAATTAAAATTGAAATGCATATTTTTTCATTGAATATTATAGACAACTTACGTAATAGTATATTAATTAACATCTATATCTATAGTCTATACTAATATATAAAGCTGAAGAGTGTTTGTTTGTGTGTTTGTTTGCTTGAACGCGCTTATCTTGGGAACTACTGAGCCGATTTCAAAAATTCTTTCAGTGTTTGATAGCTCATTTATCGAGGAAGGCTATAGGCTATATATTATCACGCTACGACCAAAAGGAGCGGAGCAGTAATGAAAATTGTGACGCAGACGAAGTTGCGCGGGTCAACTAGTACTAATATATAAAGCTGAAGAGTTTGTTTGTTTGTTTGCTTTGAACGCGCTAATTTCAGGAAGTACTGGTCCGATTTGACAAATTCTTTCAGTGTTAGATAGCCCATTTATCGAGGAAGGCTATAGGCTATAATATCATCACGCTAATGAAAAAAGTGACGCAGACGAAGTTGCGCGGGTTAGCTAGTTTTTCATAAATCTGAAAAGGGATTACTGTACTCATTATTATGAACAACTATTATTATGGGACAAACACTGAAATCGGGTATAATAAAACCGGCCAAGTGCGAGTCGAACTCACACACGAGGGGTTCCGTACCATAAACCTTCATTAGGGTTCCGAAAAAAAAACGGAACCCTTATAGGATCACTCGGGTGTCTGTCTGTCTGTTTGTCTGTCCGTCTGTCACAGCCAGTTTTCTCCGGATCCACTGGACCGATTCTGTTGAAATTTGGTACACATATGGACTTTTGTGACCCAAAGACGGACGTGTTACGTAAATTATTAAATTTTTAGTATGGGGGTTACTTTTGGGGGTCAAACTAGAAAATTAAAAAATAAAGTTTTTAGAACAATATCGTGTGACATATCAAATGAAAGGGCTTACTGTGAGGGTTTTTATTATATTATTTTCATAATTTTAAATTAAATGGTTTTGATGTTATTAAAGAAACTAGACGAAAAATGACCATTCCCCCCCTTTTCTCCGAAACTACTGAGCCTAAAATTTTGAAAACAATGGAAATAATAGATCTTTGCCTACAGATTACAGGAAAACCTATAAAAAGTCTATAGTGTTGAAATAGCATGTAAGAAAATAAAATTCGTACACGAGTCCGACTCGCACTTGGCCAGTTTTTTTTATTATGTGTTGTTATAGCGGCAATAAAATCAATAAAATCAAACACAATCTGTGAAAATTTGCACTGTTTATCTATTACGGTTCTTGAGACACAGCCCTCTGACAGACAGACGGACGGACGGGCGGGCGGGCTTAGTAATAGGGTTCCGTTGGTTAATTTTTGGTTACGGAACTCTTAAAATCGACTGCCCCATGCACGTATGTCCGCATAACTCTACAAAATTTGCTGAACAGCAGATGTTTTTATTCTGTTATTTCTGTGTTTTGTGTGTGTGTGTTCTGTGTGAGTAAGATAGTTCTGAATGATTATGGTCGTAAGAGGATAAGATAATGTGACAAAAGCACTTCTAATTTGTATACTTGCAAGCTCACATGTTTGTGAAGACAGATAAGATTATTTAAAATCATAATCATGATCGCTGTAGTATATCTACATAGGTATCCACCGAAATTCTGTATCTTCGCTTCGCCAAAAACTCTAGATTTACTGATACTGTTGAAATACAATAGCAGCTAGATCCCAATTTATTTCATAATCCTAACACACTACTAGAAAAACAATTGGACACAAAAACAAAGTTTCTTTTTATTTTTGCGATTATATTTCAATTTCTCTTTTTAAGCGAAGACGCTGCCGCCTAAGATACAGGATATTCCTAGTTTAGGAGGCAGAGCCCATATTTTTGTATTTACTGTACTTCGCCCATCTCTCGCACATTAACTTTGTCATAATTAATTTTTCTCCCCTTGGTGACGATTATGTGAAATGTATGTGTCAGTCGTATTTTGCTAATAAATAAATAAATATTATTATTATTAATTTCTAAGTAACTATCTAATTATTTCCAAGTAATACTAACAGTAAGATACATTAATTAATGTTTTATTTCTAGTTGTAAGGAAACTGTTATTGAGAAAGATACAAAGACATTAATTAGTCTTCGTTAGATATTATTGGCTATTTGAGATAGCAACGGCGGTGTAAGTAAAGGTATGATCAAACTGAGGCGAATCCCGCGCGGGATGCGGGACGGAATTCACTCGTGGATATTTTTTTAAACTTATATATGACGGCATAAAAATTAATTTTCACACCACCTGCACGAAAACGTCACATATGTCATGCAAACTCAACCTAAAGTTAGTCATTATTGCCCGGCGGCTCATAATGACATTCAGTACAATATTATTGCGGAGGTCAATAACGTAATTTGAATTTGGAACTCAACTTTGAAAACGACGGGAACCCATCTCTCTTCATGACTTGCAAACAATTTTCTCGTAGTAGGTGTGAAAAGTAGAGTATCCTCCTCGGGAATAAAGGTGTCTTTGACTTTGGCTAGCTTGAATCCCTCACTGCATTCAGGATTCTTGTATTAACTCCCTTCCCGGATCCTTTAATGCGTTCGGAATTCAATATAATGCCCGTGACATGAAACACTGCTTTATCCCCTCGTTACATAATCTACTATTATTTAAACTAGGCTAGAAATCAGCATTTTTTGTATGTCTAAAATTTACATAGAGACAGTCGCTCAAATTGCCCGCTATCACCACTTCCTAGTGTTTTATCTGGGAAGAAGAAGTAGCGCAACAAACTCCCCAATAAAGTATTCAAACCAAGGCGAATGGTCGCGTGACGCCCTAATCATTAAAACAATCGACGCGCGCAATCACGTCACTCGTGTCCGCGCGGATTCGCCGCAGTATAAACAGTCCTTTAAGGCACGTGGCAAGCCGGGAAGTCGGAGAAATGTTTATAAGTTATTTCGAGTTCGTTTCGAGGAAGACCATGTAGCAACAGCCAGGAGGTGGACAGGAAATAACATGTTTGATTTGTTTTCTTTTAGATTTGGTTACTATAGCAGTGTTGTTATTTTATATTTAGATTATACTCGTAGCTAGGCTGTTGGTAAGTTGTTTACGTATTTTTTAGTCATTTTCTAAGAGAAATGTCTTTAGGTAAAACCTCGATTCCACCTACAACCATGTCGCATGCAAATTGCATTATATTGCGAGCTACCGAGGTCTAATGTGATTAATCGCTCGATCGTGCCCTGCTAATGAAACTTGCATGCGAGTTACTTGCAGATGGAAACCCAAAACCAGTAGATGAAAACTTTCACAAGAGTGTCACTAAATTTTACAATTATTTACTGTAACTTGATAATTGAAAAAACAAAGAGGATACTTTTACTGTGAAGATGCCAGCTATCATAGGCAGCTAATGGCTGGTAGAAAATTTCAAGTGAAAAACGTGTCAAACACTATTTGAATGGCAATGCTTGACAAATATTCATGTTAAAGTAGTGTTTAACAAATAAATCTTCAAATAATTACTCCAGAAACTGGTCACAAGTATATCTTAAAGTATTATATCACGAGATCCACCTTACATGATCGTAGTCAAAAGTCATTTATTCAAATTAGGCTGAGTACCTGCACTTTTTGAACGTCAACGTTTACAAATAGATAGGCCCCCAAAACGCCCGCCTATCACCACTTCCTAGTGTTTTAGCTGTGGAGAAGAAGTGGCCAACAAATTCCCCAGCAACACATCTGTCTGTTGAGTTAGAAGAACTCGCATTTATACAATAGTATGCAAAGTTAAGAAAATAATAGAACATGGGTAACACGTACAACCTAAAACCTAAATCATTTGCCACTTGTAAGTTAGCACACTCGTAGAAGAAGTAGTCCACGTATTATCTTACTTATGTCAGAACATAATGCATCTAAACACGATCCGTATCAGAAAATAACCGTAGTAATAGTAAATAACCAAACATTTACTTTTACTTTGCACTCGTCTCAAACAAAACTGTGCATTACCGAACGCGGGAACAAATTCTCTGCAGACGTGCCACCTTCTTGCACTTGTGCGCAGGGCTGGCACGTCACAACGGACTTGGTAAAGTATAAAAATTAGAAAAAAGCCGGCCAAGTGTGAGTCAGACTCGCGGAGGTTCCGTACAAATTTGTAGGTACATATTACTTTGAATTAAGACTATATTTTTTATGATTTAATTACAAATGTATAGGTTTCAGACTTTTTCCTATACTTGTAGTATAAGACGGTATTAATTGCCAAATTTCATAGTTCTAGGTCAACAGGAAATACCCTATACATTTTGATTCCCTTGACAGTGTCGAAATATACGTTTTTTGCGGCATAAACGACCGTATCTTTTTTACTTTAACTTAGAAGTTTGATTTTTTCACAGCTGCATAGACCCGAGTATATGGTTAGACCTGCCATAGACCTGAGTATATGGTTTTAATTTTAACTCGATACCTCCACGCGTTCACGAGATAAGCGGTCTGGACAGACAGACGGACGGACAACAAACTGATCCTATAAGGGATCCGTTTCTTATGGATGTTTGGATCCCTAAAAATTAGAAAAAACATACCGTATTTAATAATGAACTCACGTGATTCACTAAGTGACGCACTGGAGAGCGCCTAACTGAACTCTTAAATTCAGTCCCTGGGTAACACGGAACCCTTGGCAATACTGCAGGTCTAAAAAGGCCACTTTAGCAGAATCATAATATTAACCACACATAATATACTAAATAGCCATATTAAATCTAGAAAAATAAAATTACTTACATTTACATTAAGATTTAAATTTGTAACACTAATAATAAGTCTTTCTAAGGCAAACAAATTGTAGAAGGAAATAAAGCTATTTTTATTTATTTATTTTTACTTTTTTAATTTTATTATTATAATTTTTTTTATTAACCACACAACAATCTGGCAAATTTCATTTTCATCTTTATCGCTAACGCATTAGGTTAAAGGTTGATTGGGATAATTTGACAGTGACGGGTAACGTGATGTGCTTTCTGATTATGCTAAAGTGGCCTTTGGCGTCAGATTTTCTAGCTTCTTTAACGTCAAATAACAGCCGGGACCAACGGCTTAACGTGCTTTCCGAGACACTGAGGAGTATGGAATGTATGGTTACTTATCTACAAGCAGCAAGCGTTGCTTAACGTCGAATATTGAACCGTGCGGCTGTTATATTTTATCCACGAGATCCCCCTCCAAACTGGCGCACTTTTGCGTTAGCAGACACTACAGAACGCTAATTTCCTTGACCATAGCATATTATCTGACTTAATTTTGCTGCTGACTAATTTTTTTTGGTCCAAAATGTTATGTTAACATTCTCCAATAAAACCCTTTACTGTTTAACTAACAAGCAATTAATAGGTAACAACAAGTAATTGGTTATTTAGTTTGTAGTTAGTTTTTAAGTTATTTCCTTTTAATTTTGTGTTTTGTGCGTCGCTTTCGGTGAAATAAACGTCTTTTCTTTCTTTTCTTTCTTCTTTCTTTCAATTTAAAAAAACTGGCCAAGTGCGAGTCGGACTCGCGTGCAAAAGGTTCCGAATGAATTTCATTTTGTTTAACATGTTATTTTAATACTACAGATTTTTTATAGGTTTTCCTGTAATCTTTAGGTAAGAACTATTAACTCCTTTTTTCCAAAATTCAAGGCTTAGTAGTTTCGGAAATAAGGGAACGGTAAACGGTAACTTTTTGTCTAATTCTTGAATAACTTCATAACCATTTATTTTAAAATTATGAAAAAAATATAATTAAAACCTTCACACCCTGACATTTAATTTGACATGTCATACGATATTGTTCAAAAAAACTTTTTTTGAAATTTTCTACTTTGACCCCCAAAAGTGAGCCAAAATTGATATAAAAAATTTAAAAATTTACGTAACGCCTTCGTGTTTGGGTCACAGAAGTCCGTATGTGTACCAAATTTCAACAAAATCGGTCCAGTGGATCCGGAGAAAACTGGATGTGACAGACGGATAGACAGACAGACACCCGAGTGATCCTATAAGGGTTCCGTTTTTTGTTCTGAACCCTAAAAACTGTCACTGCATAGTTTTTTCTTCCTTTCGCGTCAACCATGCGGTGGCAACCCTAAGTGCGCCACGTACGTCTCCAATTAGACTGGAAGTGTTTTCCTATTGTTACCATACTCTTGAGGTAATGGAACCACTATTGGTCCAGTAAAATTTGTGTGAACTGTGTCTAAATTGCTACTGTTGGTTGCAGGGGTAGTTTGGAATAAAGGAGGATTGTCATGCAGTTTTTAAATGGGATTTGTGTTGAGGGTGAATTGGGATTACAACAGCTTCGTGCTTTTATCAGATCGGAGTATTAAAGGAAATAGCAAACCGAAGCAAAAAATTTTGGTGTTAATTTTATCATCATATTCATTTTAGCCGAAAGACGTCAAGAATCAGTCCTTTGCGTCTCGCATCCATCGGCTACCCGCGACCCTCACCAGGTCATCGGTCCACCTTGTGGGAGGCCTTCCAACGTTGCGTCTTCCGGTACGCGGTCGCCACTACAGAACTTTTCGGCCCCATCGACCGTCTATTCTGCGAGCAATGTGCCCTGCCCACTGCCACTTCTGTTTGGCGATCCTTCAAATGTCGGTAAACTTGGTTCTCTTGCGGATGTTATCATTCCTGATTCGATCAAATTTCAAGCCGTTTGTCTCCATTGCCATTTGGGTTACTTTAAGCCTTCTGATGAGGCCCATTGTGTAGCTGTATAAGTACACATTTTGCCGCTAAGTTTTAAAAAGCATGACCTAGTTTGATTGGTTTACTAAAAATGTCAATCCTAACTAATATTGCTTTCACGCCTATACCAGACACGCCTGTAACAGAACAAACACATACAATGACCCCTTAAGAGGTATTATGTTTATTCTATTACATTTTGTATAGCTGAACCGATTTTGATTTTGGTACAGATATAAACGGGAGTCTGGAGACGGTGCGAAAATCTATATCGACAGAGCGAAGCCTCGGGCAAAAGCTACAACAAAAATAAAAAATAAATTGGCTTTTAAAACAAAGGTCAACAGGTAATTGCTGATTTGTAACATTTAAGCTACTCGTATTTGCATTACAGACGTAACATTTGGCGATCATAAAGTAGCCACGTCACATTCACAGCCCATAAACACGAATAAAACCATAAAAATATAAAACGTAAAGCTACTTCTCCTTCCGTAATTTCATTGGCAATAAAAATGTACGGTTACATTCGGTTACAAAGTGGCGAGGAACAAAGAAGTAATACCGACTCCGGATATCAATACCGAGTTGAATGGAACGCACTGAGTGCAGGCCGTGGGTGCAGGTAGTGGGTAGTGCGACTACACAGGTAGACGTGTGTAGCGAATCGGAAGGTCGTGCTTGAAATGATGTGAAGTTTGGAATAAATTGTGAGGTATTTTGTTTGAAGACTTTTAAGGTATTTCAAGAGTATCGATTCTTGTTTCTTAGAAATGAGTAAATAAGCTTTTAATTCTTGAATATCTTTAGAACCATTTTTCGAGGAACGTAACTATTAAGCGATATCATTGTTATTTAAATCAACATTATACAACAAAGTTAACACAAAAACCACTCAAATACGAAAATAAAAGTCCAAAGTGACCCATCTCACGCTAATCAATTAACGAATCAAGGGAAAACCCAAAGTAACGTTACAACGGAACGGACTCACAAAAGCAAATTTACTCAAAACGAATCCGCTGGTATTATTTACACTATATTAGTAAAAAGCGAGCGGATCCGTAGGGCGGGGGCGGAAGCGCCCCGCTCGCCGGAAATGAGCTTTCGATATCCGCCCGCCCTCCCCGCGCCCACTTTGTCCAAATCAATTTCTCTTTACAACGCCCGCCGCCCAAAAAATGCATCGCAAATGTTTGAGAGCAATCCGTGTAAATTTAATTATTGCTTTTTTGGGCGGTTTCTTTTTTTTCGCCCAAATGCCTTTGTGTTCGTCGCATCGAATCCAATTGCAGTTTATTTTTTACGCGGATTTAATTATGGCGATTTGTTTTATTTTGTGTGCCTTTGTTCATTTGGATCGAGTTTTAGCTGCGTCATTTTAATGCAACTAAACGATTGCTTTTCACGCGATTTCTTTATGAACGAAAACAATTTGCATTTAGGCGTCGTATCATTTTATATGGCAGCAGCATTACATTCAGTGAAAATTATTGCTTTTCCGAGCGATTCACATACCTTTTGTTCGGCTGAAGCCTATTCGAGTCAACGCGATTGTTTCAATGAATTGAATTTCGGTTGCATTATAACGAAAATCGTAATTTTACTGTGTTGATTGTAAAATTGAATAATAAAGCTTGCATGTTTATTTAAAGAGTAAAATAAAAGCCTTCAGCGGCTTTGCACATTCGTAGTAATAAATTAAATTTCGCTTGCATTACATGAAACGGGATTGTACTGCTGTAAAAGGAAATATATTTTTGTTGAAACTGAGGTTTAATTATTTTCTTTTTTTACAAAGGGAATGCGTTTGCTTCCGTTTCTCTTTGAGTTATTTAAAAAGGTTATTCCATTGACAATTAGTAACATTCAGAGTTGGTTGTTTACGGTAGATATCTTCTTTACAAACATGTGGGGTTATTTCATGTTGTACAGAAATATTAATGTTAATTTAAAATGGAATTTCCGCTTAAACATACAGAATACAGAGGGCACGAATATTTTTGACGAAAGTATAGTGACGTTCACGTAAGTGAATTTCGAATATTAAAACACTACAAAAATTGATATATAAAAACCCAAGATGCACAGTCTCGAACAAATGCAATACTCGAAACTGTCGTCTAAAACTGACATGTATCAAGTGTCATGTGGGAATGTGTGTAGTTATACACAATTTTTTTGCAAATTCAACCTTACACGGATCGCTTAAAGTTGTTTTTACAAAGCAGTTCACTATGGCGAGTGATGCGCATTTTTTTTTTGCAAATTCAACCTTACACGGATCGCTTAAAGTTGTTTTTACAAAGCAGTGCAATATGGCGAGCGATGCGAGACTGTTTCAAACTTGCGCATAATTATACAAATTGCGTTTTTTTTTGCGGACGTTTTTGAGATGCTGAGTGTGTATCTTGGGTTTTTATATATCAATGACTACAACCCCATTGTATTTTGGTTTAATCTTATACGACATACACAATTTATATCATATAAAAATATGAATATAGTATCCAATTCAAATAAATATTATGTGCGAAACGAGGACTACAGTTGTAGTAAAATATTACTTTACGTTACTTTATGTCAAAAATATTCGTGCTAGGCCAAAAGTTCTATTTTACGAACAAACCAATTACTGCATGGAGGAAACAATCAATAAGTGCTAACCAAATCAATACAACTAACATCAATTCCCTACAAAAAGACCCCACTGAGTCGACCTTCCGATAAAACTGGAAAAAAATGAAGTCTGGGAAAAGTCTGGAGTGATCACTTAACTTCCGCGCTGAACTCTAGTTGAGGTAACTACGGTGACTGCAACGAACCTTCCAACTTTTAAATTCAATCTACCGGTTAGAAAATTCGCTAGAAACAAACACGGTTAGCCTCTCTTCACTCTTTTTCTTAACTTTTCCAGCATTTTTGTGTTCTGCGTTCGGTGTTAGTGTTTGGTCTGCTTGTTAGATTAAATTAGACTGAGTTCTAGAGATCAGAGTTTGAAAATTTGTAGGTATTAGAATGGGGTTAAAACTGACAATGTTATCCCACTTTTTAGAAAAATCCGACTCCGGTTTAAAATAAATGTGCGAGTCGGACTCGCACACGAACGGTTCCGTACCATAAACCTTAATTTTTATTATAATATTTGTTGTTATAGCGGCAATAGAAATACACAATCTGTGAAAATTTCAACTCTCTACCTATGACGGCTCTTGAGATACAGCCCGCTGACAGACAGACGAACGGACGGACGGACGGACGGACAGCGGAGGCTTCGGGTACGGAACCCTAAAAAAGATTTTTAATAAAAAATACCTACACTATTTTAAATAGAATTATTGTAGGTAGATTTAAATAGTGTAGGTATTGTTTTGTTTTATTGTTTTAATGACTTCAGGCATTGGTGCTAATATCTAGATAGCTAAAATTTTAAGTATGCTTTTTATATTTTTCCTTGAAAAATATTATACGAGTATGCTGTTGATTGATAAACAAAGCAGGCTCTGAAATGACGCCTTGATTTTAGGTTTAAGTCTACTATTTTCTGTTTAAAAAACTGAAGCAGTTCTTCAGTGCGGTGTGCGAGTGGCTAGTATCTCCGTGGCTCGGTATACACAGCTATTCCACAGTTCTCCGTTTTATTCGTGGAAAAACGTTGAATACTCTGAATGCCTCAAAGTGTATTCAATTAAGAGTTCGCTGGACATTTTAAAAAGAATTTTGTTTATGCAAACTTTTTTCTGTGATGTGAGTCGATTTAGCGCACTGGGCGGTCTTCTAAGCAAATTATGTGAGTGGTATTGAAATTATGTTTTAATTAAGACTTAGAATTAATTTATTTTATTCAATGTTAAAAGAAAAGGAGTCATTTTCTTTAATAAAAATATAACACGTTTTATGAAACGTTCACAAAAGTTGGAGCGATATTTCTCAGTTTTTTGGTCGAGAATTTCTCTTATATTTCGCGTAGAGGCCAAATTACTACGCGTTTCTCCCGAATAGATATTATAACGCGATCTGACACTTGACAGCCACCATTACTACTGATATTCGGGCGCAATTGACTGGAAGCTGCCTTAATGTGCCCGCCTAGTGCGACTTCCAAACTTCGGAATTAATGAAAATGCGACTTCGTAAGTTCAAGATTGTTATTATTATAAAGACTAGGTTTTATTGAATACTTATAAAAAAACAACTGAACCTTAACATAAAAGTCTGCCCGTAAAAAATAATGTCGTCTCGTTTTACGAAGTCTAATAGAAAATAGAAAACATTTTAGGTAACATCGAAATAAATTGCGATACTGAAATTGAGTACCTAAACTAACTTTATTTCTTACAATAAATACTAATTTAGTAAGTGTACTAAATAAACCTAAATAAAATTACCTATCTGCTGAAATATACGACATTATTTGACTTTTACCCGCAAATACAGAAATAAACTCATATTACTACAGTAGGCGTAGCAATGATCAAATATTAATTGCTTTTTAGAAAACATTAGCCGAAGAAAACATTTTCATTTACAACCTAAATAAGCAATAGGGTACTAGGCGCGCAAGCAATCAAGGAGTTGTATTTTTTCTCGCAGTAATATATAAAGGTATGTTTACACAGAGCAATGTTTTTCGCAGCGTTAGCGTTGCCAGTATAGCTCTCAGGAGAAACATTCGTTCCTGGCTCGTTAAAGTCGCGCCAATTTATTAAATGCGATATATACGAGTAAGTTGTGTTCGTAGGTAGTGCGGCTATCCCGTCCGACTTTAAGATTTAATGCTACAATTTGCTAACTTTCTCTGAGATCATGCTTGCCTGGTAGATTGTGGGCAGAGATTAATATATCAGCGGTGTGTTTAGCTAGTTATTATCTGCTGGCATTGAACGTAAATATATATTTTAATCATAGCATGCTTTACTTTGTTTGCTAAGTAATATTACATAATTTAAAAAATGCTTCCTCTCTCCTACTTATCTTGCTGTGCCCGACAGGGTCCACATGAACTAATTTTGTTTTTACCACCTAAAAATACATAGATGTGGAATGAAATAAAGATATTGAGTATTGAGTACTTTTGCTGATGCGCAAATTTTTGAAGTGAAAACTTCTTTAGCGGCGTTGAGCACTTTTTCTGTAATGGGTATAAAATCTTAAACTCGCGTCAGGACACGTGACCTGATCGAAAAAGCGTAAGACGGACTCGCGTCAGGGTCACGTGATGCTGATCGAAAAAGCGTAAGATCGAGGGGAAGGGAGAGGAACTAGTATCTCCCACTCTTTCTACCGTGCCTGAGTGTGCTGCTCCGCTTAGGCGGCACAGGGCGCTTGCGCGAATGTCCGTCTGTGTTTATGTACAGCGTGCCACGCGTATCCAAGGATACGAAACTACGGAATTACGAAATTATGGATGAAAGTTGATTTTTCTAAGAGATAAAAATTAATGTAATATATAAATAAATAACGATATAATATTATGAATAATAACATGTAAATTGTCATATTTGTGTACGATAGCGCAATAAATAAACATTGTATTCTACCTCATAAATGATAGTATTTTTGTACTTATAATTAAACACAACGTTAATACTAAAGTTTTCACTTCTGCCGGCACTCCCGGAGTGCTACAGGTGTTTTTTTTTTCTAAGGTTTTCTAAAAAGCAAACACGCGCCTTTTTTCCTTGGGGGCAGGCAGAAGCTTTAGATTGTATACAATTTTTACAAGGTCCTTTTGCTTTGTTAATGTTTATTCATCTGGTCATTCACGTACGCTGATTGCCTTTCTGAAGAACATCATCAATATAATTAGTGTAAATCCCTTCTAGGGCTTACCGTCCCGGCGTTTCCCACTCGTTATTTCCCAACTAGTGTTACAGTCAAAGGGTGGAAACCGAAGAAAATACCGTTTTAGGGATTTCAATAATCATAACATTTTCATTTTCTGTAGATATTGGAATGTGTGTTTGACATATTTACTTGAGATGTGTGATATGTTTGAACATTAAAATATCCTTCTGCATAATATTTTGCAAACCTTAAATTCTACAGCCCAGTTTTTAGTTTGCGAAACAGCCAAAAATAAAAACCGAAACAACTCAGATCTCTAATAATTTACCTGCCGAAAAAATCGCCAAATTTCAAGCTATGACATTCAAACTGGGTGTAAACAGAGATCCAACCGAGTTGGATTACGACTGTAATTAATCGAGAGTGTGCCTTCGCGACAAGATCCCCCCCCCCATAACACCCCGAGTTTCACCCCCTCCGTCGCCCGCCGGCAGAGGTTTATTTTTCCAAGGCGGGGGGACCTCCATTCCATTAGAAAGCTACAAAAGACTTGAGAGAATAGTTAGTTATATTAAATGCTCAATTGCGTTGGATTTTTATAGTTTTCTTTATTGTTTGTTTGTAATTATCTTTATTAAAAGGTTTAATTCTTGTTCTTGTTTGCGGAAAACGGGAAGGCTTTATTTTACGGCTTCTTGTGAAAACTGCCTGAGGAAACACGTGATACTTGAGCGTTTGGCACATTTTTATTTACAAATGTTTGCTTAAACTCCTAGGATAAGTAAGAATTAAACACAACAGTCTCGTGTCTTTTTACTGTACCCTTTTATTACCATTTCGAAAGGGCAAAAACTTCTAACTTACATGGCAACATTAAAACAAACTACCAACGTAACGCGACTAACCAAAAACTGCAACGTCGGTCATAAGCGATGAAGTTTAACGGTACTGCCAACCTCACAGCGAAAAACTAATTTTACGAATGTTCGTTAAAATAACCTAATTGGTAAACTGGCGGCGTCAGATAAGAGATGCATCCAACGCTCGACCGTTACTTTTTACTGGAAAAGCGCAGTAAAGATAGACGCGAATATGGGCTGCCTGTTACACCGAGATGTAATGGAGTGTTTGACATTGATCATTTGTTGCTCAGTTTAGTTCAGTGTTGACAGGAGAAGAAAGTGTTAGAAGGGATTAGAAGTTTGGTGATTCTTCTTCTTTATTTGTAAAATTGATTGTCTCGAGTATCTATGCAAAGCTAAAACTCAGTCTAGGAAGCTCACATTTGGAATATTTATTTATTTTATAACGTAAGCATCCGCTTAGGACGGATTTTTAGAATTTTTTGTATGTAAATAATTGTTCTTTGAAGCCGCGGACGAACTCGCGAGCCCCAGCTAGTTTATAAAAGTCAGTGTTCATAGTACATTGAAATTAATTTGTTGTTTTTAACTCGAGATTGAATTTTAATACTAGAGCTATTTCACTAAAACTAAACTGATCTGATCCCTTTGTGAAAGTTATAAAAAATAATGTGCCCCTAAAATTCCGAGATTATTGAAAACTCGTTTGCACACTATTGCGAGTCTAAAATTTAATACGTTCGGTAAATGGCATGATCATTCCGATTTTCATCCAGAATCGTTTACATAAAGATATGAAACATTGCACCTCAAATGCAAACTGTGAAATACATACCTACTTATCCATGTAAAAAGCACTTAAACATACACAGTAATTCACACGACTCCCAAAAACTAACTCCAGCCACGTAAATCGTCGCGGCTCACAGCATCAACTCGTCCACTTCCCCACAAATGAATGAACAGCAACGATGCGCATTTGTACTTGTTCCGTAAACTACGTCTCGCGATTTATGAATGTTGTTTTGTATGCGATGTGGCGGATTAGTGTGAAATGTCCCGTTAACAACGACATCTGTAGCGCTTATTAGTTTAGTTTTATTTGCGTGAGTTATAATGTCAATTATGTGAGTATATTTTGGCAACGAATGGCTAAGAAAGATAGATGGGCCATGTACGTAAAAGTTGAGAAAATCTTACTTGTATTTTCGACATTAACAAAAACTATGATTTTAGTCGACCGGTTGTTTTGCAACACCCTTGCGACCGATTGGTAAACCGTCATGTTCCTTTGTGGGAGACCCTCAAGGTGCACGGAAAACCTGGTGAAGGCCACAAGAAGACTGGATGCGAAAATCACAGGACCAGTCGTTGGAGCGATTTGGAGAAGTAGGTCCTTGTCCAATCGTGAAAGACCCTCAAGGTGGACCGAAAACCTGATATGATGGAGGTTACAAGAATCTGCTGGATGCGAAAAGCACAGGACCAGTCGATGTAAAAAGTGCGGCAGGGAGAAGTAAAAGAAAGAAAGAAAAGACGTTTATTTTACCGAAAGTGACGCACAAAACACAAAATTAAAAGGAAATAACTTAAAAACTAACTACAAACTAAATAACCTATTACGCTAGAGGACTATGTTAGGACCACTTGTACTTTTTACAGGAGTACTTGTCCAATCGATTTCTTTCGATTAAAATAATGATGATGATTTAAGCTACATTACATGTAATGAAACAGCGAACATCAAGTCCAAGGAACAAATTATAGAAAATGTTTTCTCAAAAAAAAAAAAACTGTAATTCATTTTTTTCCATCGCACAAGCGTTCATTCGCTCGTTACGGTGTGACGGCGGCCACTGTCAGCACATGCCGCTAACTGCCGATATTGGCGAAACGCGACGATTTAGTGCGCGATGTACCGCTCGCGCGATGTGCGACGCTCGCGCGATGTGCGACGGTCGCGCGACGGGCGATGGTCGCGCGTTACTTTTACGATTCTCATTCGTCGAGAATGACTAGTTTTTGCGGCTTATGTTAGGTTTTTAGAGGATTTTTTGGTAGGTTTTGTCGTGGACGTAACCGCCATAGTTTATAACAGGTTATTTACACTTAATATATTATGATCTGATGATGAACGCTCAAAGTTTATAGGTGCTACCGTTATAAATATGGCGGATGTCGCAACTTTTCATTGTGAGAGCAGCTAAGGAGTGGAATGGGTTCTGGGCTCCTTGTTCCCGGATAGCTACGACCTGGGGTTCTTTATCTTTAGATCAAGAGTGAATAGGTTACTTCTAGGCATGTGTGCCCATCGCCGGATGTTTCACGAGCCTTTTAATAAAAAATAAAACTTCACCTCCATTGATGAAGAGTTAAATGACAGCACTACAATAGTTTATAAATAAGACGTTTCATGAAATTTTATGAGGAACTGTCGAATTTATTCCTTCACAAGACGAGAAGAACTAAAGGTTTTGATCCTTAAAATTAACTCCTAAAAAGTGTTTAAACTTTCAAAAACCATCACAATTTATTACCCTACAAAACCCTCTGTTTACAGCCAGCAGTATCATAAACAGTAAAGGATAAATATGAATTTAAAAGGTTTTTTAAACCGCCATCTCTGGCCTGGCGCCGCGCCAGGAGTCTTCACAATGTGCTCATCGGTTTCTTTTAATGTCAAATTAATGTACACTGTCAGGACTGCTGGTAGGTTTTTTTTTTGAGGGAACTGTGATTGCTATAGTGTGTTTTTATAGAAATATCAACCAGTTTTTATTAGAAAACAGGGGGTTTTCTCTCTAAGCCTGAAGTCCGTAGTTTCGGCCCCAGTTACGTGCGTTTTTTCCTCCGTATCACCTTACCACTAAGATTGAATGACAACACCATTTGACAGTTACTGTAAAATCGTGTTGTCATTCATTCTTAGTTCGGTTTCGGGACTGATCGCACAGTTCCCGTCACGCAAGTTTACCTCCCCGAAGTATGTAGCAATCGATTGCGCAGTATGTCAATTTGACAAAAAACATAAACAGCGCATGCGCGAGTAGGTCGCGCATTCGCGCAGGGAATGTGTGGCGGGCTAGCCTATGGTTGAACTGATCTTCAGCTCCGAGGTTTAACAGGGACCACTGGATAGAGTTGCTAATTTGGGCTGTTAGGTGATACGATTACCGCCATTATTAATTCTCATTCGCCCTCAGAGGTATTTTCAGACCTCATTCATTCCTGTATTTACAAAAATTGTATTTTTACCACATAATTTGGAGTCTATACAGTCTCAAATGACATTTGCAGAACTACTATTAAATATTTATACCAAATTCAAGTAATACTACGAGCCTTGAGGTTTGGCAGACCAAACGCATAAGAGAATATCACACAGCTAAATAATAAAGTTACAATGCATTTCTAACTTACTTGCACTGTGCCAACTCTAGCCTTAATGATAACAACTAAAACTTTCAACTAACAGTACAAAACAAACTAGTATTTAACATAAATCTAAAACAAAGCGAACTGGACGAACAGTTAAATACACTTAAACACAACTAGTATTTAACGGGTCACGTCGAGTGCATGGCGCAGGCATCGAACCTGCGGCCCGGCGGAGCACGTACGGACAAACTTGATAACGACCACTCGGGAGATGGGAATTTGGAACTGGTGGATTTGTTATTGGCAATTGGCATTGGAAATCTTGGACGACATTGGAAATATTTGAGACTAGTGGACGTCCCTCGATTTCACTCGCGTAGTTCCCGTTCCCGTGGGAGTACGGGGATAAAATATAGCCTATGTTACTCCCTGATAATGTAGCTATCCAATGCTGAAAGAATTTATCAAATCGGTCCAGTAGTTTCGGAGCCTATTCATTTCAAACAAACAAACAAACAAATCTTTCCTCTTTATAATATTATTATTATATTATAGATATATAGTGTAGATAGGGGATACCTGTAAGTATGATGTACTAAGTTCAGGGGTGGTTAGTGGTAGTGTATCTTAGCTATTAATTTAATACTTTAAGCACTTAATATAGTAAGAAATGAAGAATTTAAGGAGTGTGAGTGACATAACGAGGACGGAAGTGTCTTGAGAAATTGTTGTCAAATACCTACTACAGATTTGGGCACGGGAAAGACCCACCATAAAACTAATCGAACGGTACCAGTATATCTTTTTCAGTATACCTAAGTTGGTCTCCACATGATTGACAATGGAAATGCAAGTATTTACTACTTGCATTTTCCCTTGATATTGCTCGAATATAACCTGATTAAGTTTGTTAACACTAAAAAAAAACACGACCCATATTTTTATATGAATTATGAAGGATCTTTAAATTTGTATCTATTTACATTTTCCATAGTTTTAAAGTTCTAGATGTATTTACAGCATTATCTTATGTACCAATTTCCATAGGTACCAACTGTGGTACATTAGTAAACCGTAATCCAGCCCATTTATCACCCATTATGTATCAATTTAATCGTCCAGCATGGCCGTATTATGTAAATGGCCAGTAGCCACGTGACCATGACTCTCTTTGTGTTCATTAAAGCGATATTACCGCTTTAAGTCGGCTTTAATTGCAATTTCAGCCATTAATTGATGTTCGTCGGCACATTTTAGTGATTTATTATGTTTTTGTCGCTTTTTCAACTGTTTGTATAGTTGGAGTTTTAGTGTGGATGAGTTATTTTTGCGGAAATTAAATTATGATTTATTTAAGCACAGTGTGGAAGTAAAGGTGCTCGTGGCTAAAGAATAACAGCCACACAGGTCGATCTTCAAGGTTAAGCAACGCTTGCCGAGGTTGGTGTGTGGATGGGTGACCATCTTAACATACCGAGTTTCCTCCGTGCCTCGGAAAGCACGTTAAGCCGTTCGTCCCGGCTGCCATTTGTAGATCTTTGGCAGTCGTCACGGATTGTCAGAAGCTAATAAAAATCTGACTCCAGTCTTCCCAAGAACTACAGTGTTACCCAGTTATTTATTTATTTATTTAATACTTTACGCACATAGATGTACAGAGGCGGACTTAATGCCTTAGGCATTTATTCTACCAGTCAACCTTCCGTCAGTTAATGGGTTGTGGAGGTCTGGTCGCTCCACGTAAAATACTGGTATTCAGCTGAATCCGGTTTGACTGGAAGCCGACCCCAATATACTTGGGAAAAAGCTAGGCAGATTATGAGTGTGGAAGTAAAATATTGTAGTCAAAAAATTTGCTGAAAAATGTTATTATAGTTTGATTTTGCCAGCGGCTTAGTATGCGTAAAAGTCGGAAATTAGCGGGATCCGATGTTCTAATCCAAGTCAAAATCAAAATTTAAATCACAGGTAGACCATTGATTTAAATAATTAATTGTGATTTTAAAATTTCATCCAAATTCGTTTAGAAAGTCTCAGGTTTCGATTGAATAACAATCATACTGACACATATATCTGTTAATATCTATAATTCAAGTAAGAATAGGAGTGATAAAACACTAAGCAAATAAGCAATAACATAATATTCTACCTGGTAGTTGAGTATTCAATATTTTAGTACAGAACTTCAGCAAAAGACACAAAGAAAATCCACACCCATCTACATATCAAACTCGTACTACGAAACGATTCCAGTGAAGAGCATTTAAAATAATTACCGATATCAATCGATTGAAATCGCCACCAATAGGAGCCGTCCACACGTCGCTAAACCCACTAAGGGTGCTTACCCACTATATATGTACGAGCTGAGTGGTTTGCGAATAAAAATAGCTCCAACTCATTTTCCTAGCTCGATTTAGCGTAGCTCTGAGCGGAACTAGTTTTTAGCTGAGCTACAGAGTTACATCATCCACTACTTGCGACACAGAATCTTTGTAATCAATAGCCACGGACGTGAATCAAAGCGTTAGATTGAGGGGTAGCGATCATTTTTATACTCATTAATCAGTGGAGGACAGCAATCCCGAGCAATTGGAGTGACTTACCGAGGCTACCCAGTTATATCATGATTAGAGCATTGATGTTTACCTGGAAAAAAGAAACAAATTCATTAGTTTACAGTTATTTAAGAAAATAAACATCAAATAGTTTATTAGTGTTTGTCTGTTTTAATTCCCTGCAATGCCGGAGTCTGTGATTTCTGATAGCTAAAGCCTAGCAATCCTTAGGTCATCGAGTGAAAAACTTCTAGGCAAGCGTGCTCCATCATCGACCACATCGTCGCTTACCAGCCGGTGGGATAATAGGCAACTCGAAATTCGCACATTTTCAAAGCACCGCGACACACACTCGCACCGCCTAACTACCTCGCACAACTCTAATGAAAAACCACCCTAAATGTTCAGCCTGTAAATATTTAATTGATACAGTGAAGGAAATTGCAAGGAGGCCTAGATACATGTGAATAATATAATGACACGTTCGTTGCAACGTGGGAATCGGGCCGGCTGACAGTCTACCGTCAATTTAATAATGCGGCTTGGATTTATTGATTAAGGAAGGTTTGTGAAGATTTTATGGAGAGAATTAATAATATATACAGTTCGATCTTCGAAGTTAGGCTGCACTTGCTGAGGTGGACCTGTGAATTGGTGACCATCCATTTAGTCCCGAATCTCCTCCGTGTTTGGTCGGTAGATCTTTAGCAGTCGTTACGGATAAATAAGCTAGAGTTACAGTGCCCCAAGTGCCCATTCTCCTGTATTTTGGAGGATTTTAATCCCACCGATGCTGCAATTAACGTAGCCACCTACTGGGCCTAAAAAATATAGAGTTTACCATCGACTTAGAAGAAGAAGCTGGAAAATCTAACACAAGTCTTGTCATGGGATACCGTGTTACCCCGTTGTTGAATTGTGGAAGTGAAATAGGCAGTCGCTGCATAAAAAATTGGTACTCAGCAGCATCCGAATGAACTGGAAACCGACACCAGCATTGTTGAGAAAAGACTAGGCAGATAGAGTTATGAAAATAAATGAATATCTTATGCAAGTGCCTAGATTAGAACTGATTTTCTTTAAAATACAATTGCTTTTCAAAATCAATGACGAACAACGAACAACAATATTTTTTCCCGCGTTAAAGTGTTCATTTGTTTCTTTTTTTTTTTCAATAAACAGCTTTCTATTTGCAAGCCAGTTCGAAATTTAAATAAAGCCTTTGATAAGTTACCTCCTTGGTTGCCATGTATCGGAGAAAAAGATCGTTCCATTTTTAAATTACTCGACAGATATGGATTTTCATACAACTTTTGCCGGCCGCTGCTCGCATGTATTTGGCCAGTACAGGAATTTTGATTTATCTCGAAGGTTGTCAAAATAATGCTCAAATTTCCAAGCATGTTTAAGAAAATATTGTTGTTGCACTTTTAAAAGACTGCTAAAATCTCTGTAACCTCCACCATCACCAGTATAATAACAAAAAGGCTTGGAAACTGACAATTTGATTGCATCGCGAACCAACCCTTACTAAAGACCAATTTCAAAGGATAATGTAAATACCATCAAGTAGCAACACTGTCACAACAGGCCGCCCATGACACGGTACAGTAACGCCGGGGCGAGCAAAAGGTCACGTTAAAATAGACCAGCCTAAAAGGATCAAAGCTGACATATTGGAATAAATGCGACTGTGATCAACACAGGTCGAACGTGTTAGCGATGCACGTGTAAGTTATGTTATCGATGCTTTATTTTATTTTTGCCCGCGACTTCTTACGCGCATATCCCGTTTTTTCCCGATCCCGTAGGGATATTGGAAAATCATCTCTTAGTGCTCCCCTTCACTCACCAAGGAGCCTAAATGCCAAATTTCAACTGTGTACGACCAGTAGTTTCGGGTGTGCATGTTCTGTTAGTCACTCAATCGACTCACCAACTAGTAACGGAAGAGTTTTAATGTTTTGACTAAAACTTTATGCACTAGTAAAACACTTTACAATGGCAATGGTTTAGGCATTTTCTACCAGTCGACCTTAAGATGGTGCAGACACAAGATGGCAGGTGCCACTTAAAGAAAAGACAAAGAGAGAGAAAAATTACGTCTCCATAAGACTCCCAGGTTGTAAGTTATCAGGAAACACAGACTCGGGCAGCGAATTCCACACTGTAGCTGTACGACAGTGAAAGTAGGTTTGTAAGTTCACTGCAGAGTTTTAAATCTCCATACGGCTATTTTGATTATCAGTCAAAATATCTATAGCTGATCCGTGCCCACTTCGTTGTGCGGTATTTTTCGGGTAATATATAGCCTATGACACTCACAAATAACGTAGCTTTCTATTGGTAAATGAATTTTCAAAATCGGTTCAGTAGATTACCCTCTACAAACTCACAACATGAAACATTCTCAAACTTTACCTTTTTATAATATTATATAGTATACCTAGATTATAATATTATTATAGATTTCAGTTTGTATAAGCAGAGATGAGAATGCCGCCCGGTCTTGAAGTCGCCTCATCGCCTGGCTTATCTCAACTTTTTCACTTCAAGGAAACTTGGGAGTGAAAATGAAGTAGTTTTTTAAGTCCATCTAAAAGATTATTCTTCCAGCATTTTCCCACACTTCATATAAGCCCGTCTACTTTAAAGAAACTTTGATAATTTAAAAAAAAACTTAATGAGTCAGTTTTTAAAGAAATCAAAAGACTCAATTAATAATGTAGATTAAAAGATTATTTCTTCAGCATTTGTTCAGACTTCATATAAGCATGAATAAATAATAATATTTTATTCATATAAGACAACTTTTGGTCCACAGTAGGTGTTAGTAACGCTTAATACTATGTTAGTAAAAACACTTTTATAAATATGACATGACGGCTCTTTTTTGTACTTATTAGTTTAAAACTTGACAAATTGCATACAAAATTAAGTTAAAGTCAACAATAAATAAAATGAAGTTATTAAAAAGTAGTAAATGAATTAAAGTTACAATAAATTAAAATATCAAGGAATAAAATTAAAATTAATAAAATTAAAAATGGATAAAAATTAAATTGTCAGTTAAAAATGTGAATGATGTAAATGACATTTGTGATTTAAGATTAATAATCATTAAAAAGCTTAATGACTCTGTTGAAATATAAGACTAGATAAATGCTAAGACCATAAATCAACCCAATAACATGTCACCGAAGTGTATCAAAATAAATGATACCAAAATTAAGATTAACAATTTATTTTAAAGCAAACTGTATTTACGAACTTTGCACTATATCTGGAGTAATTCATCAAAGTGATTCGATCTAGTTTTCGAGCAAAAACTAACAGACGATTTGGCGCCGCCGTATCATTTTCAAAGTTTCAAATTAAAGTCGGTATGGAATATGAAGTTTTCAACAAAATAATGTTTCAACAAAGAAGATGGTAAGTATAGTCGAAACAAAGGGGTGACAAAAGGATGATAGGCAAATTATGTAAGTTTTTGTCGCGAACAACAGAATGGAATGGGAAATATTTTGTGGATAATTCGAACTTTGTTTTTGACATTCTTTGTTTCGTACGGAATGTTCTTAAAGAACATTCCTTATCACATTTTAAATCACGTTAATTATACACTAGCTTCTACCAGTGGCATAACCCGCGGAAAATATCATTAATATTGGTTCAGCGGTAAACCGCGTAAAAAACAGACAGAATTACATTCGCATTTATTATAAAAGTATTGATTTCAGTTGAGTTCATCAATCAAAAGGAACTTGGAAACATTTGGGCAAAAAAATCTTATTGCAAGAATATTATTTGTTCCAAGCAATTAAAATGTTCATTTTTAAACTATAATTCTAAGCACATCCTAAAATAAAGGTAAGTAGAAGACCACCCATTTCGACCAACTACATTAAAAAATACAAACGCATACCGAGCTGAGTAATTTAAATAAATTCGTGACAAAAATCCATTCATTACAAAACTAAGCCATAATGTTACGCTACGGTGTGATAGGATGACAATATCCTTAGATAACTGTATTATAAATAAGATTAATTGGGAGTGCCCGTAGATTTATTATAGTTTTATTCAAACATTTAAATTGCCTGTAAGTAATTATAGTAAAGGATTATTCCAATGCTTGAGTAGTTTTGATTTAGAGGTATTATTTATAGATTGAGTTGAATAGGTTACTTTCTTATTTATTGTTTTGAACCTCTAATAAAAAGAATTGTGTGAAAACTAATAACGTGTATTAAAAAACTTATTGGTCACTATCCATGTCGCTGTCAATTGGAAAGCGTCTAGAACACTGGCAGCATTGCCGCGTTGAATGGCAATATTTGGTCGAAGAAAAGCCCAGCCCTCCGGTCACGTGAAGAATCGAACAGCTGTATGAATATCCCGAAAAACTCGAGTATATTAGTATTTTTCAATTTAATTTTACATGTGTGAACACTGAAACCGGTGTAATAATAAATTGTTATAAATGTAACACCCCAGAAGAGGTTTCTAAATAAGAATTATTTAAGAAAATACATTTTTACTTGTCTTGAAATTTTCCTACTCAAGATTACTATGCCTTATTGTAACGCTATCAAGCTCCTAGAAGCAACTGGAGCCGTACTACACGTTATTAATTTCAAACTAATCAATATCTGCCCCTGTACCCATAATCACACGGTAACCATAGCGAAGTTAATCACGTTAACTGCACTACACTTTCTCCATGACACGGAATAGATAAGATACAGAAGGCCTGGCTCTAGACATAGTGACATTCTACTCGTATAAGCGATTGCGATTATCAAAAGTTCAAAATGTTTTGGATTGACTTCCTTATACGATAGAAATTATCACGCTCACTATGTAGGTAATGTCACTTAATCAATGCCCGCTGCTTATGCTCATTCTTGAATGTAAATGCGCTTGCACTCGCGAGTATAATAGCCGCTCGGGTCGATTGGTCAAGGATACGAAACCCTTGCCGAGATTCCATACTCATTCATTTCAAATCGTACCTCAAAAAGCACGTTAAGTTGATTCTGGGCTGTCATTCTTAGATTTTGACAGTCGATGATAGTGCTCAGAAGCCAAAAAGTCTGACAATCAATTTAGGTTCTAATGAGTTTCGTGTTACAAATAAAACATAATTAATTACTTTGTTGGTTGTTAAAGTCAGATACGCTATCGCTTCAAGAAAACTACTGGGGTTCAGCCGATGAAGGAGATCGTTTTCGCTCGTCGTTTAGAGCTGGCCTTCTGTATTATCTATTCTGTGACTACAGTCCGGTTCAGCTACTCTAAAGTTCTAAGAAGTGCGTAAAAGCGGCGCAAGAGCATGCAAGCAAATTGCTATGAAGTCAAGTTTCACTTGAGAAGGGATGCGTATAAATGGCTCGCCGTGGGAAGGGATATCGATGTAATTAAATTATGTTTCAACTATAAATAGTGCGTTTAGAAATTAGTTGTGATCATGTTTAATTTACTGTGATTTGCGAGTTTCTTGTGAACTTTAACTTCAACACACAGAGTTGAAGCGATATGACCATTGACTAAGTTAGAATGAAGTACATACAGTATGCTCGTATTCGTATTCATTGACAGAACATGTATAAAACATAATTCAAATTCAAAGGTTAATAATTCTATGACTATCAAGTTTTAAACATTTGATGAGATCGCAGTTAGCTACGATAGTATAAGTATTAGTTAGTTATTCTTCAAGGTTCATTTTGCTTTGAAGGGATATACCTACACTTCTCCAGACTGACACATACACCAAAAATTTTACTAAAACCCTCATTTTTAACCGACTTCAAAAAAGGAAGAGGTTTTCACTTCGAATATTTTTTTTATGTGTGTTAAGTAGTATAAGTCCGTCATTTATGAACCGATTTGGAAAATTCTTCTTTCATTTGAAAGAGTATACTTTCCGATTGGTCCCATTTAAATTTCATCAAACTCGGTTTAGCAGTGTGGCTTTTAAATCAGAATAGCTGGAATTAGTTTACTTAGATGACGTATTTGGTTTGTCATCTAAGTAAACGAAATTGCATACAGTGGTGTTGTTAGATGTAGGGTGGTGCCACTAAAAATCTGTCACTCCATCTGGCTTATATGGCAACTAGTTGACCCGCGCAACTTCGTCTGCTCCGCTCCTATTGGTCTTAGCGTGATGATATATAGCCTATAACCTTCCTCGATAAATGGACTATCTAACACTGAAAGAATTTTTCAAATCGGAACAGTAGTTCCTGAAATTAGCGCGTTCAAGCAAGCAAACAAACAAACCCTTCAGCTTTTTATTATACTAGTTGACCCGCGCAACTTCGTCTGCTCCACTCCTATTGGTCTTAGCATGATGATATATAGCCTATAGCCTTCCTCGATAAATGGGTTATCTAGCACTGAAATAATTTTTCAAATCGGCCAATAGTTCCTGAGATTAGCGCGTTCAAGCAAGCAAACAAACAAACCCTTCAGCTTTTTATTATACTAGTTGACCCGCGCAACTTCGTCTGCTCCGCTCCTATTAGTCTTAGCGTGATGATATATAGCCTATAGCCTTCCTCGATAAATGGGCTATCTAACACTGAAATAATTTTTCAAATCGGCCAGTAGTTCCTGAGATTAGCGCGTTCAAGCAAGCAAACAAACTCTTCAGCTTTATATATTAGTATTTATAAATATAGATTTTTCCAATTCACCCCTAACAACGCCTACAAACTATATTTAGCCTCCCGACAAATCCTTAACTCATACCCTGCATTTATCAGAAAGTTATAAAGCCCAACATTTCATAGCACAATGGCTGTCTCAAATGCAGACGTTACTAATCTAATATAAATGAAACAGCAAAACTATAAGTGCATTAGACGCTGTGGCACGCGTATGTGTATGTATGTATGTGTTACGATTAGGGTTGGCAAGGCTGGGAATATTTGCAAGAATCTTGTTTGAAATGTCGAGGAAAAGTTTTTAAAGTGGATGATTTAACGAATGCCTAGGAATAAAAGACTCTAGTTGGCAATTAGGAAAATAATAAGCTTATATTGTTCACATTGGCGGCAGTAGCGTAACTATACCATCTGAGGCCCGTGGCAAATTCATTGGATGGGGCCCCAGTAAAAATCGTAACATTGTATTTTAATTTTAATAAATCACTGAAGTAGAAACCCAACAGTACTTATTACTAATATTGTGTCCATTTTAGTTAAATGTACAACGAGTGGGACCAAGCACGAAAACGCAAAAGAATTAACCTGTTCAGTACGTTTTGTCGAGTTATTTCAGTGTTGGTCCTATAATAAAAGCTGTTATAATGATGAATATAATGATCTCTTTTCAGGTATTGCGTTTACTCTATTACACATTATATAATAAATATAATTTTCAAAAGCATAGGTATTACATATTTATATGATTTTAAGTACTTAGAGGTATATGCAACTTATAATTGTTACTAAATTATGTTGTAAATGTTAGGTTACTTTGAGAACGCGGCCGCTCGGTCCGGGGCCCAGTCGTGCCGGGGGCCCGTGGCATTATTCCAGCCCTGCTAACCTATAGTTACGCCACTGATTGGCGGCATCGCACCTGATATGATGAGGAGCTTGACGCTTGGGGGAGACTTATGTCCAACAGTAGACGTCTTTAGACTGAAATGATCATAATTATGTTGATCACAACTGATGAAATTTTGCGGAGAAAGGTAGTGTTTCATATGTGAAATGCAATATGCATATTATAGTCAAAATTAAAAATGAGACAATTGTGAAGATGTGATGATGTGATAATTGTGATGAAAAAAAACTGGCCAAGTGCGAGTTGGACTCGCGTGCAAAGGGTTCCGAAGGAATTTTCTTTTTAGCGTGTTATTTAAACACTATAGAATTCTTATATTATTTTCCTGTAATCTATAGGTAAAGATCTCTTATCTCCATGGTAATTTTTCGTTTAATTTCTTGAATAACTTAAAAACCATTGTTTTTTAAATTATGAAAAAATTATAATTAAAACCCTCACAGTAAGCCCTTTCATTTGATATGTCAAACGATATTGTTCAAAAAACTTCTTTTTTAATTTTATAGTTTGACCCCCATACTCAAAATTAATAATTTACGTAACGCGTCCATGTTTGGATCACAGAAGTCCATACGTGTACCAAATTTCAACAAAATCGGTCCAGTGGATCCAGAGAAAAATGGCTGTGACAGACGGAGAGACAGACAGACACTCGAGTGATCCTATAACGGTTCCGTTTTTTGTTCGGAACCCTAAAAAGAAAGATAGCTAGGCATCAGCAAGATTCCTTAAATAAATGAAACCCGACCACATGCAACGAAGTTACACAGAAACAAATCGACCCAAGTTCCTCAGGAATTCACTCTCCAGATTTCTTCCTGTCTAGTCCTCGTACAGCATAATTACAGTGACACATGACGTCAACACCTCAAAATCTCAACACTGCCAGCCCTAACGCCCGTGAATAATTTAGCCGCCCAATAGGGTTGTCGCGGCATAATTTCTTATGGACAGCGCGATCGAAACTCATTCTTGGAAAATGTACGATTTCTGTGGTTTATTTCCAATCTGACATTCTGGATAATAACAGGTTTGTGGCGTGAAATGGTGTGAATGCGGTAATACTGTTATGGATAAACTGCTAACTGTGAATTTACATTTTTTATGAAGTATCGGATTGTAGGGCGGTTTTTTTTTAGTTTTACATATGAAGGGGAAAATTCACGCTTATTTGAATGTCCGGAATAGATTAGATTCCAACTCGGAAACGGGTGGAATGGAATCAGAAATAATTTATTTTGCGATGAATATGGGTAAGTATGTATATTCTATCTATATACTAACATATAAAGCTGAAGAGTTTGTTTGCTTGAACGCGCTAATCTCAATCTCAAGAACTACTGGTCCGATTTGAAAAATTCTTCCAGTGTTAGATAGCCCATTTATCGAGGAAGGCTATAGGCTATATATAATCATGCTAATACCAATAGGAGCGGCGCAGATGAAGTTAGGCGGATCAGCTAGATAGTGGTCAAACGTATGCCTATTTACAGTAAAAAAAGCTAGTACAAAATAAAATGACGATATTGTAAAAAAGAACAGTACAGAATGTTAGAGTGGAAGTAGATTTTAATCTGAATCAGGATATAAGGTATATGACAATTACCTATTTATATTTAGGTATATGAGTATATTTGTTTGTATGTATATTGTTGTTTGATATAATAATGATATGTTTTAGTTATGTTCTCTGTCTCTTCACACATTGTGTCTACGTTTCTCATCTTACTCTTTTGTTGTAGGTCTGGAAAAAATGATCTGTAGTAAAAAGGTTGATCTGTGGGACAACTTTCAGTTTTTTTTTTGTACGACTGATAGGCACGCGTTTGGCCACTGTCTCACCTGATGGTAAGCGATGATGTGGTCGAAGATGGAGCACGCTTGCCTAGAAGTAGCCTATTCACTCTTGACTTAAAGACTCCCAGGTTGTAGCTATCAGGAAACACAGACTCAGGCAGGGAATTCCACTCCTTAGCTGTACGCACTATGAATGTGTTCCCAAACTTTTTTTGTGCGCGTGGGTGGGATGTCTAACATGTACCGGTGGCGGTGGCTTGGCGGAATTAAATTATGCAATTCCGTCGCACATTCCCCAAACGCAACCGGTAGAAAACCGACAGGCTAGCAACTCGTCGTCTATGCTCAAGACTTTGGAGTTTGTCGCGACGAGCCTATCATTGCCGATGATCCTCTTGGCTCGTTTCTCAATTGACTCAAGGGCATCATTAGCTTTCGTACATGTGAAGACGTGGGCAAAATAAAAAATAATTCATTATGTTCGTCGCCTTTTCACATACTTAACATCTATTTACTGGATGGTAACACAATCTCTACAAGAATTTCGAGTGCGGTATCAGATGTTATCAATTGAGGAGATATCTTACGAATGTTAATTAACGTTTATACAATTAATTAGTATTCGAGTATCTCTTAAGATTACGGGGCGCCGGCGCCTTGATACCGAGTACCGTGGTACTCGAGTACATCGTACCATGTTACATAACTATTATGTACGATCGTCACTTAATTAAAATAGTAATTAAACTTTAGGGGTGGGTTAAATTCGTCATCTTCCTACCTTTATCTCAAACTAGCTTGTGGCAGCGGCTTCACCCGGATAAATGATTCCAAGGAATTAATGTTCACACCATTTGTTTTCGGGAGGAAATCTTCAAAAGGCGCATTGGACTTTGAGGAAAAGACCAGGGAGTATGAGGTTTTACCTCCCCAGTGATCACCATCAGCACATAAGAGCCCCGTGAACTATTGCCACCCCGGAAACCCCGCATCACCTGTTAGGTCTCATCTCTGAGGAGTCTACATGTACGGTTACATGTTAGAAAATCAAAACTTTTCTGAGCAAATTTCAAAAGAACAACGTACAAATCAACAAAGTTTAAAATATGGAAAAAAATAACCACGAAGGCTAAGGCGGGAGCTCCGCTCCGCTTCGCTCCTGCCTTAGCCTTCTAACCTAACCTATCCGAAGTCGGGGTAATCTGAGTCGGGGTGTTGTCTATGTTGTTGAACTATGGTCAAAATCATCCATTCGAAAAATCTAGCAAATTTTGATCAGTCGTTCATTGGGATTCTAAAATTTTTCTAAATAAAACATTTCGTCATTTAAATTTTGTTATTTCGTTTATTGTTCTTTTGAAATTTGCTCGAGAAAGTTTTGATTTTTTAATATGCAACCACATGTACATACTAAGGCAACCGATTTTCACACGATATTCCGGTTACCATGCCACATTCAGACTTCCTCTCAGACATAATAATATCAGCCAATTGTCGTCCACTGCTGAACATAAGCCTCCCCCAAAGAGCGCCAACCATCCCGATCTTGACCTTTCTGCAATCATCCGCTGCCAGCTTCTTCAAATCATTGATCCATTGTGCCGCAGGGCGTCCCACACTATGTTTGCCCATACGCGGTCTCCACTCTAACACATGTCTGCTCAACGACCGTCTGTCCGTCTACAGACATGGCCGGCCCACTTCCGCTTCAGCATGCTGATTCTACGCGCAACGTCGGTGACTTTAGTTCTCTGGCGAGTGACTTCATCGCGAATTCTATCCACCAGAGAAACCCTTAGCATTGCGCTCTTGCTTGAGGACAATGCTACCCTCACATACTCATTTCTAATTCAATCCATTCACGTTACACGGTATTCTGGAATACCCATCGAAATACCCTTTGAAAATGTTTAGTTCAGTCCTAAAACCAAAAATTTAAAGGCATCTTGCAAAAAATAACAGCTGAAAAATTCCCCACGCTAGCGACAATGCCAAACCAAAAAGTATAGGTCTTTCAAAAAGTTCCATGGTAATACTGGCAACCCTACAATCCGTACGGCAGGGTTGCAACACGCGGTGGTTCACACATGGCCTGCAATTTGTGACTGCCGGGCCCAACCGATTAGCCTGCATTAAGGGGGATTCGTCAATGTGGCTCGTGATATTTCTTAGGTATTATTGCAAATTGCAGCTTCGTGTGGTAGAAAAAAAATTGGTACTATAACGGCCGTAATACACGTGCCTGCAACTAGCACAAAAGTATGCTAGTAGCTTGCATGCCATAGTGACATCCACCAATCAGAACTTGGCATGTAAGATACTTGTTTGAGCGAGTTACAGGCATGTGTATTTAGGCCTTTTCATGACGAATACCAACAACATATATCTATTTATCGAAGTCTCATCATCAGACACATTATCACAACTACCTAGTACCTCTAAGGTAACCCATTTTCTGGGCTGTGGAGGGCAGTGAGGCTACTCTCTAAGCCGGAAGTCTGTTTCGGGCTTAGTTGCGGGCATATTCTACTCTGTATCACCTAACCACTAAGAATTAATGACAACAGGATTTGCCAGTTACTGTCAAATCGTGTTGTCATTCATTCTTAGTTCGGGTTCGGGACTAATCGTAAGTCCGTAAGGTGACACGGAGTAGAATACGCCTGCAACTAAGCCCGAAACTACGGACTTCGGGCTTAGAGAGTAGCCCCCCAGATAATGTAGCATCGATAATACTGTATTATCTGATCTCCACATCCCAGTAATAGTCCCTTAAGTACACAAATATAAATAACATTTAATCGCACCGATTGCATAGAACTTGTTCTGATACGTCCGTGGCTTCCTTTGTTCAAACTTGTGCTATCAATCTACACTAATATTATAAAGAGGAAAGATTTGTTTGTTTGTTTGAATTGAATAGGCTCCGAAACTACTGGACCGATTTGAAAATTTTTTTCAGCAATGGATAGCTACATTATCAGGGAGTAACATAAGCTATATTTTATCCCCGTACTCCCACGGGAACGGGAACTACGCGGGTGAAACCGCGTGACGTCCACTAGTTTAATATAATCATGTTTTCATTAGGAGGAACCGAGTAGCCATCAATTAAGAATTTCCTTTGATTCTGTATTTTGTAGGGGCCTGTAATTATGCGATATTGATATTTTTGCTGTCTGTTATTTGGATTTTCTTTGTTAATAAGTGAAGTTTAGCTTTTAAATTGTTTAAATACAGAAAAGAAAGAAGTCAGGGAGGACAACAAAGGGGGAAGCAACGGTTGAGGTAGGAATATCGGAATAATATATTATATTATTATTTATTATTTAAGGTATGTCTCGAACAATCTCGGGACCCCGAGGTCCCGGTCCTTTGGTAGGCGTACGAGGGGCCGAAGCCAACTCGCAGAGGCCCCGTTAGACATTTCTAATGGAATGACACCAATCGACGATTATCCCTACATGCACTATCAAAGTATACCTAAGGACAATCCCCGGTAGGTGCAAAACTATTGCATAATATGGAAACAAAAGGTGACAGGCTATGGGTTTAGGTGGTTTAGTGGATTCATTAACGTATACTATGAAAGAACTATTGGCCCCTGCCTGACCACTGAAAATATACACGGCTTTAAAATGGCAGGGGGTGACTTGCACACAATAAATGGGCCCCCGAAAACGGTCGCTAGCACAAAGTGACGTAGCGCCAAGGAGGCAACATATCCTGAGGTGCTAGAGGAGTGGAGAGGTATACCACGGCTATCAGGACAATCCCGGAAGTACGGTCAAGATCCCTACCAGCATCTGGATTATACATCCTTCTCCCGAGCACGTTTGCTCTTGCGAATCTCCACTCAGACCGGCCGATTAAGACAAGAAAGAGGTGGGAGCTCTGTTCCTCGTCATTATTATTATTATTTATTCAGGTACCTATAATTATGTCCGCTTCCCGCTGCACCAGACCTGCAGTTGTGCATACGGGTCCAGTGCTCCAGGAACGGCCAAACAGGCTTATTCACTATCACCTTTAAAATGCTGTTGGTGCTACCTCGAAGCCTACGCATCAAGGATGCTGTTCTTTTTCGCATAATAGCTTGGAAGCTATCTGTACCAGCTTCAGAAAACATGCCCGATGCGCTACAAATCCGTGGGAGCACTAACAGCACCCTAAAGGCGTTATTATTGGCTGTATTTAATTTTTAAAACTTTATGTACAGTAGTGGTCTACAGGCGGACTGCAAGGCGTTCTCTTCCAGTCAACATTTGGGTTAAAAAGACTACACTGTAGTAGGTGTACAACAAAAAATCAATCTATACTTAATATTATAAAGCTGAAGAATTAGTTTGTTTGCTTAGTTGGTTGAACGTGCGAAAAAAAAATTCGTCTGTTCCATACATTTATGTTTCATATCCGCAAGAGAACCACGGCAACCGACACAGCCCGAAGGATCGCTAGTGGGCAGGGCACATTGCTCGCAGAACGGATGGTCGATGGGGCCGAAAAGTTCTGGAGTGGCGACCGCGTACCGGAAGACGCAACGTTAGAAGGTCTCCCACAAGGGGGATCGATGGTAGGCGAGGGTCGCGGGTAGCCGATGGATGCGAGACGCGCAGAACCGGTTGTTGTGGCGACACTTGGGGGAGGCCTATGTCCAGCAGTGGACGTCTTTCGGCTGATATGATGATGATGATACATGTGCGCATCACTCGACAAAATGTACTTGTAGCGGCATCACGCAAGCAGAGTTTATCGTGCGATTTGAACATATACATCAGCCCGAAGATTAACTATCGGGCAGTTGCCCGCCAGACACAACAACTGTCTGGTAGGGGGATCCTCCCTTTTCAAAGGGGGTTTGCGGGACTTTACTCTCTGTACCGCATTCCTCCAAATACTAAACAGCTGATTTTTTTGGCGATTTTGGGTTTGGTCCCATAGTAAAAGTTGTTCATAATTATGAGAACCATAACACCTTAAGAGGTTTAACCATTGTACACTTAGTTCGCAATAAAAGTTTATAATTTGACTTTGTATTCTGTTACACGTTGTATTTAAAAGAATATCAATAAGTAACACAATATCCTATATTAAGTATCCCGTCTACAGTTCCTGAATGCGCTTCATAGCGAATTTGATACACTTCTTGATAGGTACTTCGTACAAACAATGGACGTCTCCTTCTCACGTCAAGCCTTTGTATCGAAGTAAATACAAAATTGCAAATGTTTTCTTTTATACCCGAGGCTGGCGTGAAAGGGAACTAAAGTAATAACGTTAAGGTTTTTTTTTTTTTTACTATATATAGGCATACGTTTGACCACAATCTCACCTGATAGTAAGCGATGATGCGGTCGAAGATGGAGCACGTTTGCCTAGAAGCAACCTATTCACTCTTGTCTTAAAGACTCCCAGGTAGTAGCTATCTGGAAACACAGACTCTGGCAGGGAATTCCACTCCTTAGCTGTACGCACTATGTGTGTGTGTTGTTGTTACTCTTCTCAAATAATGACAAAGGAGAAGATTCCCTGCTGGAGTATGAGTTCCTGATAGCTACAACCCAAGGTCTTTACGTCAAGAGTGTATAGTTCATTTCTGGGCAAGCTTGCTTCCATTAATTATGGTCAAACGAGATCAATAATTCTTCAGTTAAGAATACTGATATGGTTAAGACACTATTTTGACGTGATAACGTCTTTTAAATCGATGAATGCCGACTGCACGCACGAAAAAGTGTCACGTTCCGCAAGCGAGAGCTCGGAACAAGCGATAGAGAGGCACGATCGGCCTAAGCGTTCGGTTTGTTTGTTAAGAATTCAATTGTTTTTTTATGACGTTATCACGTAAAATTATCGTCCGTAAATCTTATAAAGACTTTTTAAATCTTTATTTTTAATCTAAACCCTGTTGTCTATTACTATTACTAATATATAAAGCTGAAGAGATTGTTTGTTTGTTTGCTTGAACGCGCTAATCTCTGGAACTACTGGTCCGATTTGAAACATTCTTTCAACAGGCTATATATCATCACGCTAAGACCAATAGGAGCGGAGCAGATGAAGTTGCGCAGGTCAAATAGTTTATAATAGTCACACTTTTATTACAAAGAGGTAAAATCTATACTTCTATACTAATATGTAAAGCTGAACAGTATATATCATCACGCTAAGATTGGTCTTAGCGTGCTTCGCTCATATTGGTATGAGCGAAGCATTAATAAAAAATGACGCAGGCGAAGTTGCGCGGGTCAGCTATGGATTTTGTTTATATCTTACAAACAAAAAAAAAAAACAATTTTAGCTCTAAGAGATTTCTGGAAGTTCTGATCCGTTTACAAAAAGTCTTTCACCACACTATGCACTATTCCCGAGTACCATAAGATGTTTATTTCACGAGAACGTCTCAAGTAGAAGCTAATTGATGTAAGCTCAGCGTTGGAAATAATTATGGGTTGAAGAACTAACCATGTCACCTACTTGACTCTATAGAGGCCTCAACTCTTTCAAACAGTATACGAAAGAAAATTGACCATTACACTTAGTCACAAAATTCATTCCAAACATGAAAAGCACCACCCTAATGTGAAAATCGTGTGTAACCACAAGAATAATGTTCCAAATAAACAGTAATAAATATTAATCAGTGAAAAAAGCTTGCCAAAACACATCATAGTAGCAAAAATAAATAAAAACTAGTTCCGGAACTCGATAAATCAAAGGGGTATTTAAATTATGCAGGCTTGGGGTGGTATGAACACGATACAAAAATTACTATTGGAAGTACACAGGCTAAATATGCGAGCCTTTTGTTAGGGACTGTTCTACCGAATTGAGTTGTATTCTTTAGTGTTTGTGTTTATTATATTAATATTTACTATGTATACAGGTTTATTTACTGATTTTCATATTTAATTTAACTCACACACTGATCACATAAATCAATAGTTGCAAAATTTGTACGTATATGAGTACTATGTCCCCTTACTAGCAAACTTATTAATTTTACCTCTGCTGGCATTTCTTTATTGTACCTATTAGTGCTTTTTTGGGAGCATCGTTTTCATATATAATCAATTGATTAATGTATGCAAATATTGTAAAGCTTATTTTTGAAAAGAGTAACTATGGAGTCTCTTGTCCGTTCTTCTCCATAAGAATCTACCTTTTGCGAACGGACGACTAGAGTCACTATAATATTTTATTTTATTTTCATTTGACGTTCAAAAGTGCCTTTATTGGTCTAGTTGAAATAAATCATTTGACTTTGACTTTGAGTGGAATTTGAAACGTGGGTACTCAAACCTCGTTCCGACCGAACCGAATTCGTGATTTATCTCTAACGAATAATAGTCGTGTTGGTTTGGTATTTTAACAGCTTGCTTGCCAAACTTGCCAAGGTCTGTCCGTGGATGGGTGGTGATTAATTCATTACATACCAAGGCTCCTCTTTACCCCAGAAAGCATGTTAAGCCGTTGGTTTCGGCTGATATTTTTAGTCCAGTTGTCTTTGGCTATCATTACGGGTAGAAAATTTGACACCAGTCTTACCAAGGGATATTATGTTACCCAGTTACTGGGTTGCCTCCATAGCACAGTATCTTTGACAAGTAGTTGTTCCAAATAAAATGCTGGTATCCAGCTGCATCCGGTTAGGCTGGAAGTCGTCCCGAACAAAGTTCGGAACAGGGTCGGCACATTAATTTTTGTTGTGGTGAAAAATACTATTGAAATCCAACTAACGAAATATGCGAGACTATTGTTAAGACTCAGGTAGACTGTTCTACCGAATTGAGTTGTACGTTTTGGTGGAACTCGAAACGAGGGAGAAATGTAGTACATTTATTTTTAATATGTGGGTTGTAGTGATGCAATAGTTTAGACCGAGTATTTTAGGTCATCGTTGTTTTAATTAAGTACATTAATAACGTCTTGTTGTTGGTAAGATTTCATTTTAGTTTAGATTTGGTTTTCTTGGTAAATTAATTTGAGGTGAGTTTGATTGATTACATAATATTATTAATAACTTGAATAAAACTATAATTTACCCATATTACCGTCTGTTTTGAATTCAATTTTTTTCAGTTTAGTGGCCGCAATTTAGTATCAGCATAAGCCTGACGGCAACTGACTTCAATAAAAATGAAACAAGATATATTCAGACACATAGTGTATGACGATTTTTTTTGCATTAATTAAAGGACTATCGTGCAACCAGGTCTAACATGAACCAAATAAACTTGCACAAGTCCGAAACGCCTACCATTTCTTTTCAGTGTTACCTAGCCCTAAAAACGTTCGCGTGATATCACTTAATAAATACATTAACATGAATAACGTTGCATACATTGCTACCGATATTTTTTCGGCTTTTGGCTGTAATCAAATCGCTTGTAGCGTGTGCTCATGCATAATGCGAGAACGAAGCCGACATCAATTCACAACTGTACTCGACTAGTTTCTGTTAAAATTTTTGGTTGAACCGTGTGCCGGGAACTTTATGTTTTCGGTAAATTGGTGTATTTTTTACATGTAGTGTGGGTTTATGAGAGAGATGTTATTTACCTAGATGGGTTTTTTAATAAAAAGGCTTTTTTTGTAAGGGTTGTCACTTCTGTTCCGTGGTTTTCAGACACTAAAAACATGCCAAAGAACGCCAGGTTTTGCTGAAAACTAGCGCTGTGGGAAAAAAAAACTCTCAAATCTTCGATCAGTAGCGAGTTTTTTTTTTAAATGTTTTTAGTACATAAATAAATAAAAACAAATAAACTCGTATTATTTCTTTCTTCTGGCTTTATAAATTACATAACATAAAGATCGGAATTTCAATACAATAAAATGATATAAAAAGTAAATTAAACAAAATACGAACGGCACGCGTCGCGTGCCAGCGATCAACACGAAAAGAATTTAAAAAAAAAGCACCCTTCCTTCCGTTTAATTTACGCATCCGTTTAATTGGCAGGACAAGAGTCCGCAATCAAGCATAGTACTGAAACTGACGTACAAATAATGAGCTCCGGTTTTCAGCGTCATACCATAAAACCGGGTTTTATTACGAATTTTACGAGTTTATTTGAAGAGCTAGCGAAGGGTGGGGGAAGGCGCGCGCGCCGCGCTTAAGTGATTAAAATCGCGACTGGTGCGCTGGAACAAAGCGGCCGTAATGTTCGGATGAATTTAAATGGAGGAGCGAAACAAAAGAGTACAGCATGTCTTGTTGGGGCGAAGGCTGGAGTGATACTGTCTGCGAAGTGCTGGCTGCACTTGCAGCTAAGTGATGCTTATGGAACGGTATGATGTATTTGGAACGGCTGACGAAGATTTGAATTAAGAACATCGTTGGTTTTATTTTTAATAAATTAAAATGAAGTGCTCTTTTTTTTTTGGCCATATCTTTTGTTTTCTTATTTTTTTCAAATCCGTAACATTCTAAAAAGAGTTGCTCAACAGATATACATACCATGATTTATGTTCAATTTCCCGTGAAAATAGGTCGCTAAACTACATCTATGGCATGGATGAATCTGTACGTACATAGATCCTCTACCTTCATCTGTACGACACTGCACACAGCCTGTGTATCTGTACACCGACCTTTCCAACGCTTCGTATCTACCCCTATGCACTTTACGGTGCCATTTTGTTTGCCAAACGCGTTCTAAAAACGTTTTTGTCAACAGCATGTGTCGTATATTGTTCGAGGATTTTAGGTCCCTCATATTTTGTTGGTCTATTTTTCTTGGTGATACATGTATGGATTATAATATAAGCGAAGCGTGCTTTTCAGATAATACGTGCGGACAAGATGGAAAGGGCGATAGATTGGGGAGTGTCCCAATATAGTCTAGCTTTTGATTATAATATTTAAGGCTTCAAAGCTACACTGGTACTTAAAAGGAATTCAATTCAATACGTAATATCATCTCAGTGACGGTCAATGTCAAAACCTTCTCAAAATGTACGGAAATTATAAGTATTTTTATAACTGCTATGCGAAGGCGAATATTTCTCAAAAAAACGAAGATGGCCCCTTTGATCACTACAGCCATAATAAACCTTCTAAAAATTCTCTTTCAAAAATCAGTCGTGGAACGCTTCTATTTTCAAAAGTCATTCCACAGAATGTCATTCAAATAGGCATTGACAGTTGTAATGTTGCGCACACACGACACATCACAAAGAACTCGGCTTAACATTTCGGCCGTCTTGTTAGTGTCGTCCCGATTAGCCGTAGCATGCTGATTGGGGTATCGTCTGATAAACTCCGCCGTATTGGGGGGCTTTGTTTCCGTTTGTTGTGATAAAATTAGATATAAGTATTGAGGGATAAACTGAAGGGAATTGCCTGTGTGATGAAATTATTCGTTCCGTAGCAAACAACGACGCTCAAGTCGATTTTTACTTTTTAATGTCATAGAATAGAACTCTTTGTTGCAGACATAACTGACAGTATTACACTTGTCCAGCAAACCAATCTTGGTCAATATTCAAATAGTTGTCACAGCGCCCCAGTACATTGATTACAAAAATTAACCAGTTTTTCGCTCTACTGTATTGTTAGTCAAAATGACTTGAGCGGTATTTTTTGTTTAAGGACGTATTCCTGATAGATAAATATGTCGTTGTGAAGATAAAGTTTACCAATACAAACTCACGACCTAACCTTTAAACTTGTATAATTGCTAGTTCTCCAACAAATTATTTATCAAACAACAAAAGCTCAACACATCGCCGTTTTCAAACTACCAGGCACACATACACAGCATACAAATTCAATACGAAGACACTCATCGTACGCGCCCCGAGCGCCGGGCTCGAGCGTCAAGGCCCAGTCTTCGTGCCGGCGGAGTGGCCCGGCTAATGATTTGCACAGCACTACAGAACGCCTTGTATTTATGTCAGCCTGGTACTTGCATGCGGCGTGCGCTTCGAATATAGTTTAATTATTCATGCAACGTACGACGTTTAAGATACGTGATTTTTTATTTGTGGTTGTTTTTTTCAAGCGCGTTTTCTTTTCTTTTTAAACTCTGCATACTTAAAGGAACTATCTCATCTCTATCATTTATGTTTAGGCATCATTGCGCGTCAAGAAAAGTAGTAGAGATTTCGAAAACACCGTGGTATTTCAACCACTACTTTTCAGACACATCAGCCGATTAACTCCATCAATAATCTCCATACAATATTAAGCATATCAACCCGACAAGTGAAGACCCTTATTCCGAAGATCTGAGGAAGACACCTATATCACGAATATCCGCAATTTAATTATCAATGGCTCGACTACCCGGCTACCCGGGCGCCAGGCTGGAATGTCCTTTGTTGTATGTCAAACCTCATAGACCGTTCGGTTCCCTATAACTTCCAAGGGACGTATAGATTAATTTGCAATAACATTCTTGGACTATTTCTTGTCGGTTTGAGTGGTGTTAGTAATTTTGGTGGAGAATGCGACTGAGTAATCGTGTGATTAGACAAGGGGTACCGAAGTGAAAGTGACGAGGACCCGTAGGTACGGCGATTAGTGTTAAATTGAGCGCAAAAAGGACGGAGATATTGTTTACAAGGAGTCTGGGAGTAATGAGTTTGTTTATGTTTGTGGAAAGATCGTTTATAGTTCTTACTTTGAACAGTTACTTGTGAATTTTATTTTTGGTAGGTTCGCGTTCGACCACTATCTCGTTTGATGGAAGCGATGGTAGACAGCAGCGGAGCACGCTTGTCTAGAAGTCACGTCATTCAATGATTACTTATATGCCCATAGACGAGAATGTGTACTATGTTTGTTGAAAGATTATTTAATTTTATAGTTCGTGTCATTAAACAGTTGCGTCCCGTTACTTAAGAGGCCTATTACAATTTGACTGTGTTTTTTGCGTAAAACATCATAATATTCCTTATAGTAAATTAGTTCGTAGCGGCCTCAGCAAATTTGAAATATGAATGGAAAATCCGTAAAAAAATCCAATTCAAATCCATAAAAACTACTAAAAATGCTCAGAATTAACATAAATTAATAATAAACCCTAAAATAAACGTAATTGCAACTGTCTAAATTCTACATAATGCGGTCAGCAGTTTTGTGAATGAAAACTATATGAAGCCCACACTTAGTTCTTGGCATAGGATTTTTTTTTGTTTACCTACGTACTTACCTTTTTTAAGGATGAGAAATCATCAAATAACTTCCCCCACTCTGGGTGGAGAAGAAGGGAGTGTCAGACTCTTTCTGACTAAAACCTATCCGTGTTCTTCCTAATGCTCTTTGTGTTCCAGTGCCGCGGTAATTCTTTCGAATAAATTCCGCAACACCTACGTACCTCTCTTTGTCTCAAAGGTTCCCGAAATGAGACAAAGAGAGATTGCTGGAAAAAAACTTTTCAGCAGTTTAGATAACACTCCAAACAGATATATATCAGCCAAGGAAGTGGCTCATTGTTCTTGGAACAGATTGTCATGAAGCAGAAACAAACAAAAAAAAAAAACCTACGTACCTACCTACAGAGCGTGTTTCATGTAAGTAATTTTACTACTTCTTCTTCTTCCTTTCTATATTTCTCCAGAAAATAACAAGGACATGATACACAGCTAAGATTCTACCAGAAGGGTACAAATCCTCGTGATTTTCATCCCACTTGCGATGTAAACGGGTGTGTACGTCGTGATAATTAATTCATGGCGGTCTGTGGGGGTGCCGGGGGTGTCGGGGGGTCTGGGGGTGTTGGAGGTGTCTGGAGGTGTTGGGACTGAGGACTACCGAACTACAATTAGTTGCGGCATTCGTTACGTCATGCATGGAAGTTGAAGTGTGGTGCAAGTTGCGAGTAATTTGATTTTGTAGGAGTTTTACTTATTTCTACAAGGATATATTATGTTTTTGAAAGTTTGTGAAACTTGTCATAAGAAAGGTATGCTTGTTTTTTTTTGCTGTAACGTAACACAAAGGCATTTATTTGGCAGGACAGTTTTGGACTCTGGAAAATAAGGAATGATTTTTATTCGGTAAATAGGTTAAACATCACAACACTTTTATACGTCATCTTTTTTGGTAATTTTAAGCTAGACAATCTGGCACAGCGACAACGAGTTGCTTCCAATGGTTTGATGTTATAAAAAACAAGATTTTTCGGTAGAGAATGCCATTCTTCTTTTAATTTACGATAATCGTTATTCCTAATAGAATAGATAGGGCCTCAGGTATGTTATAACTGTTATAAGCCACTACAAGTGACTATGACAAAGAAAAATACTGGCCAAGTGCGAGTCGGACTCGCGTGCGAAAGGTTCCGAACGAATTTTTTTTAACATGTTATTGTAGCACCATAGACTTTCATATGTTTTCCTTTAATCTATAGGTACAGATCTATAATCTCCATTTTCTTCAAAATTTAAGGCTCAGTAGTTTCGGAGATGAATGAGAGGGGAATGGTAAATTTTCGTCTTATTTCTTGAATAGCTTCAAAACCATTTATTTTAAAATTATGAAAGAAAACCCTCACAGTAAGCCCTTTCATTTGATATGTCACACGATATTGTTCAAAACACACTAAAAAATTAATGATTTACGTAACGCTTCCGTGTTTGGGTCACAGAAATCCATATGTGAACCAAATTTCAACAGAATCGGTCTCGTGGATCCGGAGTTAACGGGCTGTGATAGACGGACGGACAGTCAGACAGACAGACAGACACCCAAGTGATCCTATAAGGGTTCCGTTTTTTGTTCGGAACCTTAAAAAACCTTTATTTAAAGAGAAATAAAACTAAAAATCGCTAACCCCTATCCCTTAAACCCAAAACAAGATAAACTGCTCACAGTCGAAGCACGACATTCACATTACATGTTTAAGAACAGACAGACATCATGTTTTTATATACATCGTGCTAATAGGGGGGTACATGCCTTTGTTACGTCATGCTCATTACGTCACGATGTGCTGGCGTTATTAGTGTCGTGATGATATAAAGATGGTTGGGTATGAGGATTTTTGTGGTGATATGAGAGAGTACTTTCTTTCATATTTTACTTAATATTAGTATTCTTCTTCTTATCGTGTGGGCAGTGAGGTCTAACGACCCCACACACCCTAGTGCCAGAGTTTCTAAACCGCCTCAAGGGCCTCTGACATGGTTTATTTGACGACCGCCATTTGGCGGCCGGGACCACCGGCTTATAAGTACCTTCCGAAACACAGAATCATCTTTTTATCAGACTATCAGGTAGAAACACCTGATTGTCTGATAAAAAAAATGATTCCGCCTGCAATATCCTAACCAAACTGGTTTTTTTTAAGTATGCTTTCCCGTGGGCATCGAAGTATTTAAATTTGTATTAATTTGTAAATTACTGGCTTTTAGCCGCGACTTATTATCGATTTTTGCAAAAAAAAAGCCTATCACCGTCTCCAGGGTTCCCATCTATCTTCTGTTCTAAAATCCATCAAACTTGGTTCAGTGATTGAGGCGTGAAAGCGTAAGGGCCTTCAAATTTGTCGCGAAGTGCGCGAGACAGCAGCGCGACAGCCGAGCTGCTGTCGCGCGGCTGTCACGATTCTTTGCGACAAATTTGAAGGCGAATACACAATCAAAAGGTAAAAAGTTGACCTTTGACTAAAAAACAAATTGGCTTCACAGTTTTTTTACTGACGACATGATGGATTCGAGTCGTCTTTTAAATAACTTGTGAAAACAGGAAAACTTTCATGAAATATTTTTAATTAGATGTTGTGTCATTAATTTTTGTGAGATTTATACGGAAACTGTCCCGAACAGACATTTTAACTAATTTAACTAAGTCAGAAAAATGTAAAACAATACAACCAATCAACTTTTTTTTTCTTCAGAAAACAAGAAGAGAACGAAAGAAAATTGTATTTATTGGCATTACATAAATAAAACACCTTAAAAATTAACAAAATAAATAATGAAAACTATTAATGCCAAAAGGGCCTCAGCTCAGCATAATGCCAGCTGGCAACGCAAGGTATACCACCTGACGCTGATTTTCAGCTGCAGCCCATGAGTATCATACGCTCGAAAACATAAACACACATATTATAAAAGTATGAATATTTTGTACAAAAGTAACTGAAATAAAATATCGTGACTCTATATTTTAAAACAACTAAAACAAAAGATTTATTTATGTTACTATTCATAAAAAAGAACAAATACGGATAGGCCTAATATAAATTAAAATACAATAATACAAAGCAAAATTGATAAAATCGAGGAAAAATAAAAGAAACAATCATAAAATGTATTAATTACAAAATTAAAAACATTGGTGAAATAAAAACGTATAAAATTTAAAAATGTATCAAAACATTAAAAATATAAGTTTGTTTATGTGCCCATTAATAAAAAAGAACTAATACGAATAGGACTAACATAAATTAAAAAACAATCATAACAGGCAATAATGATAAAATCGAAGAACTTATAAAATTGATTGAAATTTATTAAAATTGATGAATTCAAAATAGAAATAGAAGGAACAATCATAAAAGGTAAAAATGATAAAATGTGTATAATTAGTAACATTTGTAAAAAAAAACGTGTAGAATTGTATAAAGTGTATAAAATTAATAACATTGGTAAAATTAAAAAACATATAAATTTAAAATTGATAACAATGCCAAAATTTAAGAATGCATAAGGTTGTAAAAAAATGCAAATGCTTTGACTAGTTTATAAATATGCCAATTCAAATTTCTTTTCTTAGATTCCAATTTCAAATTGTCTACGGATTTGATAAAGAATCCGCTTTCGAATTTCAAATAAGATATAAGTTTTTATGAATAGGGCTGAAAATATCTAGAACTCATACTGATAAAATAATTTCCAAACAAAAAAAAATCCCACAAAACAACAACACAAGGCAATCCAAGCGTTATATTAAATTATGGGCACCTTTTCAATGACCTTTTCAAAGGTTAACAAAGAGACCTCGGAGCCCAGCGGCCACACGTTTTGATATATTTCACGGTGACCGCAATCCCATTTGGTAAGGAACCCTAATTCTGGATCGACAATGGACGCGTCCGAGATGTTTACCTTTAAGGGACGTGGAGTAGTGGTTGCGAGGCGACGGCGTAGGAAAAGAGATAAGATTACTGTTATTTATTGAGGCAACTACCTAGTTGTTTGGCATTTTGCTGAACTGAACATGTTTGGCGCAGCCGTGAGGCACACAATGTTATTGTTTTAATTTTTTTCCTGCATGTGTATCAGTGTGAGCTAAATAAACAAGTTTTCGCTCTTTCTAGAGTAGTCTGTGTTTCCAGATAGCTACAACCTGGGAGTCTTTAAGTCAAGGTTGCTTCTAGGCAAGCGTGCTCCATCTTCGACCGCATCATCGCTTACCATCAGGTGAGATAGTGGTAAAAAAGATGCCTATTTATAGTAAAAAAAAAATCTAGAGGGAGCATATTGCAAGCTCGCGCAAAGTACCAAAAATGTTATCAATCAAATTGTCAATACTGCGATGAATTAATATAATTAAGAAGGAAAACTGATTTTTATTAATTAGAAAGACATATACAATACATACAAGTTAGTAAAAGAACTTATAGGGCATCGAAAAGTTCGTCCATATTGCTGTCAAAAGGAAAAATGCCCAAAACACTATGAATTGGATCTCTCTTAGTACTCCCCTACACTCCCCATGGGACCTACATGCCTAACTTCAGCCTTCTTGACCAGTACTTTCGGCTGTGCGATGTCTGTCAGTCACTCATTCAGTCAGTAACGGAAGAATTCTTACTAATCGTTACTATCTTTACTTTAATATTATAAATGCGAAAGTAACTTTGTCTGTCTGTCTGTCGCGCTTTCACGCCAAAACTACTGAACCGATTTTGGTACAGAGAATGTCTAGAACCTGAGAAAGGACATAAGCTACTTTTTATCTCGGGAGTATGTTCCATAGGGACGACTCGGGCGAAGCCGCTGGCAGAAGCTAGTTTTATATTGATGACTAGCTGACCCTTGACCACTTCGTTGCGCCGTATTCTTCGGGTTAATATATAACCTATGATACTCACAAATAACGTGGCTTTCTATTGGTAAAACAATTTTCAAAATCGGTTCTGCAGACCCAGAGATTACCCCCTACAATCTCACAAACTCACAAATTACACCTCTTTATCCAATATATAAAAATCTCGTGTCACGGTGTTTGTTATCGAACTACTCCGAAACGGCTCGACCGATTTTCATGAAATTTTGTGTGTGTATTCGGTAGGAATGAGAATTGGTGGTAGGCTATTTTTTTATTTGGAAAAACGTTTGCCGGATCAGCTAGTATTAGTATAGATGATGATTATGACTGTATATAAATACCTACATTAGTTCATAGCTCGACATATCATAGCTTACCCTGGACTCAAAACTGAGTAATTCGAGTGAGAGTGACGGACTCAGCCGAGTGGCACAAAATAACAAATAACGTTTTGTCGCTACTCCCATTTAATGAAACCTTCCTATTGTAGCTTTAATACCTTATAGACTTCGGTAACACCCGGGTTTGGTCTGCACTATTGGGAATGGGATTATGACCCTTAGGGACTCGAGTTTGGTAGAATTGTGTTGATAAAGTTGCATCCGGTAAAAGCAGAAGCGAAATCTAATTGGGAGCTTGTTCGGAAGATTCGTTTTATGTCTTTTATTTATATCAAGTTTTACGATACTAGCTTTTGCTCGCGACTTCATACGCGCATATTCCGTTCCCGTAGGAATTTCGAGAAATCCTCTCTTAGTGTTCCCGTACGGAGTGTAGGGAATCTACATGCCAAATTTCAGCTTTCCACGACCAGTAGTTTCGGCTGTGCGTTGTCTGTTAGTCACTCAATCAGTCAGTCAGTCAGTAATGGAAGAATTTTATATTAGGATAGGTCTTTGGAAAATATAAGTGACTAGCTGACCCGCGCAACTTCGCCTGCGTCACAATTTTCATTATTGCTCCGCTCCTATTGGTTTTAGCATGATGATATATAGCCTATAGCCTTCCTTAATAAATGGGCTGTCTAACACTGAAAGAATTATTCATATCGGACCAGGAGTTCCTGAGATTAGCGCGTTCAAGCAAACAAACAAACTCTTCAGCTTTATATATTAGTATAGATAGATAGATAGACCTAAGTATGATCTTTGATTTCAAGGATAAATGTAAGCATTCTGAAATGTTTTCTGAAATCGAAAATACATATTTTTTTATAATTTTATCACCAACTGCGCACAACTCACAAAAAAAACCTATTTAAGAAAACTGTCAGAAAAATAACAAAAAAATTACGAAACGACACTGTTTAATAAAATGTTCGCTAACAAAAAAAGTTCTCGTTGAAAAGTCGTGTTTTTTGTATCGTGGGACAAAGTACTACCAGGGAACTGGAACTGCACCCTTATAACTGTTCGACTTCACAAACCTCAAACTTTTTCTACAAAAAACTTTTGCGCTAGCACATTGATTTTAACGAAGACATAATGTTCCGTTGATATTTACGAAAGGAAAGGAAAAAAATCTTTGTTTTCTTTCTTTTTAGGGTTCCGTACCTCAAAAGGAAAAAACGGAACCCGTAAAGGATCACTTTGTTGTCCGTCCGTCCGTCTGTCTGTCAAGACCTTTTATCTCGGGAACGCGTTGAGGTATCGAGTTGAAATTCTCTGTACAGTCCCTTGAAGCTGTGAAAAAATCAAACTTCTAAGTTAACGTAAAAAAAGATACGGCCGTTTATGCCGTAAAAAACGTATCTTTTCGAAACTAGGGAATCAAAATGTATAGGGTATTTCCCGTTGACCTAGAACTATGAAATTTGGCAAGTAATACCGCCTTATTATACTACAAGTATAAGATAAAGTCCGAAAACTACACATTTGTAATTATTAAAACATAAAAAATTAGTATTTATTTAAAGTTTCATATGTACCTACAAATGTATAGGGAACCCTCTGGTGGGCGAGTCCGGCTCGCACTTGGCCGGTTTTTTGTTATTGAAATTGAAGTGTTTACTGTTTGTAGAAAAACAGGGAACTTGTCTATTTCTGTAACGAGGTGGAATACACAGGATGTTACATAAGTGCTAAGTCATATTTAGGGATAATGTTTTGTATCTGATACAGGTAGAGTGCTAGAGTGGAGACCGCGTATGGACAAACATAGTATGGGAGTCCTGCGGCACGATGGATCGATGATTTGAAAAAGGTGGCTGGAAGCGGATAGATGCGGACTGTTCAGACAGTTCTTTGAGGGAAGGTTACGTTCAGTAGTGAACGGCAATAGGCTGATATTATGATGATAATAAATACGATAAATAAACATGGGAAACAAAACAATATTGACTTTTATCGAAAAACCCGACCACTAAAAACGACTAAATAGTTACAATAGAGCAAAAAATACTAAGTATTCAGTACGTCTGCCATGAGTTTTATCAATCTATACTCGCTAGCGACTGTAGTTAAAAAAATGTATGAAAACTTAAAAAAAACAATTTCTAATTTATTTGTTTAGTTGTTAACTAACAAGCAAGCAAGTTGCAAGTAAAACTTTAGTTAACAACTAAATAAAAAAATAAGAAACTTGTTTTTTTTAAGTTTTCATACATTTTTTTTAACTACATTCGCTAGCGGGTGTAGATTGATAAAACTCATGGTAGACGTAGTGATGTAGTTGGTGGCTTCAAATCTATGATCGAACTAAAATAAACTCTTATCCATAAATATACCCTTAAATATCACCACTCCTGAAACCTCCTGTGAACAAGAGCGAAAAACGGATCGATCGCCGAGAATCGTACCTATAATTGGTGCTCGATGTAGTCCAACATTTTGTAAAACAAAAAAATAAGTAATGAATATTATTTCCGCCGTAGAATACGGAGAAATAATTGAAGCTGTGAGTAGTAGCAGTTCAGACGCAATATGGATTGGGATTTAATGAACTTTTAATAATACTTTTGCAGGAGGGAATGAACATGTACTTGATTGAATTTCGACTTCGTATATCGTTGATTTATGGAGAAGATGAGAGACGCAGAAAACTGGAAGGTATGACAGAAGAAAGTAAATACCCAGGACTCAGCACAAAGTTTAAATGACATATATGATATGACATAAGATGCTTTTCATGCCGTGATTGTTTTCCCTTGGGATTTTTTTCGACATTTATGCACGAAACACCTGGCATAAGCTAGTTGTACGTATATTGAGAAAACAAGAATCCTTACTAATAATATAAATGCGAAAGTAACTCTGTCTGTCTGACTGTCTATCTGTCTGTCTGTCGCCAAAACTCAACCGATTCAAATGAAATTTGGTACAGAGATAGTCTACAGCCTGAGGAAAGACATAGGCTACTTTTTATCCCGGGAGTATGTTCCCTAGGGACCAAACCACGCGGGTGAAGCCGCTGGCAGAAGCTAGTAATGTATAAAATCAAAATAAAGTCCCGGAAATGCGTCATAAAGAAGTATAGAAAAACACAAATTTATTTTAGATACAAATCTGAATGTAACAGAAAACGATGCTCTAGCCGGCGTTGATACTATGCCACTGATTTAGAAGTCAGTCCCCCTGAGTCTAAAAAGCCAGGTGACTTTCGAGACTCAGGGGGGCTTTAGAACATATAGCCTCCAAACAAAGAATGAAATAAGCACAAATACTAGGCACTATGCACATCCGTATACCAACGCAATACACATACAATTCAACTCAAATGTCGATACATTTCTCGATACAAAGGAATGGCATTGGCGCCGTTATTTGAATTGACATTCAAAGTGGCAATATGTCTATATCAAAGAGGAACTCAAGTTATTTACGTACCTGCAACTTTGTACATACGAAGTTACGGAGTAAAGGCACGCATGATAAGGTCGCAATTCTGCTTGTTTATTACAGTATCCATGTAATTTACTTCAGTACAAACTAGTCTGTTGATAACACTAGTTTTCAAATTTTATCTTTTTTTGTATACCCCGACAGAAGTGTATGTAAATATATAACCTACATCCCTAAAATCTAAAAATGTTAGCAAAAAAATTCTAGCACGTCACAATTTTTTTCTACTGCCAAATATTTTTTCCAAGTATCCTTGTGGTGTATGTGGCAAGTATCCTTAAGTGGGTACCTCATGTGTTTTGCGAAAGTTGTAGGCCGAAATATGTTATTGAAAATTCATTTTCTGCACTCGCATTTGGACTTTTTCCCTGAAAACCTAGGAAGTATGAGTGATGAACAAGGAGAGCGTTTTTACCACGATTTAAAGATCTTTGAAGAACAATATCAAGGATTTAGGGTTGAAATCATGAAAGGGGATTACTGTTGGTTCATCATCAGAGTAACCGATCCAGAAACTATAAAAAGAAGGCGAAAATTTGCCATTTTTAATTTGGTTTATTATTTATACCAAGATTTTTTTCCATTTTCAGTTAAATAAATATTTCTTAAATCAGACGAGACAGATTTTTTTTAATTTTTTTTTTCCTGGATAATTCTTACCTAAATAACCAATAATTAACAACTTTCAGCTGGGGTACGAAAACTGTGTAAACTAGTGTAATCGATCTAAGGATGAATAAGTATTGATTAAACAGATATTCTGTAGTGCAAGAAAGAGCTGGTTAAAACTTCGATCCCGATTTTCATATTCTAAAGAAAATATTACTGCAGTTATGTCGAGTAGAAAACTCGAAACTTTTATAACCAGTGTAATTTTAAAATAGTTTTCGTATTGCCTAGACACTGAAATGTACAAAAAAAACTGATACTATCTGCGGAATTTGTTCGAAAGAGTCACCGCGGCCCTGGAACGCAAAGGGCATTAGGAGGAACACGGATGGGTTTTAGTCAGTAAGAGTCAGACACTCTCTTCCGCTCCGCCCAGAGCGGGAGGAGTCATTTGATAATTTTCCATCCTTGAAAAAAATGTGCAAATAGACTGAAAGCTGGCCCTAACTCCAAAAAAACGACGCGTATAACTCAGTCCTACCCAAAATAGTGTCCCACTAATATCAATTTCAAAGTCCAACTTATCTTTTATGTAGAACAGCAGCATCCATAGACAACATTCAAGTATCCGTGTCCTGTTGAATTTTCTTGCCGGCTGAACAAACTATTTGTGCTCTTTGGTCACGTAGGCAAATATGCAGGCTTAGCTATGTTTGTTTTGGACGAGAACAGCCCAGTGTTAGTATTCTGGGCTTAGTACGGCCGGGGCATTCCGTGCTTGCTCGGCCGTTGTCGGCAGTCTTCGCCTAATGCCTTGTTGGGCAAATACGAGTTGACAAATACTTGCGGGCAGAATGGTAATGTCAGTAGATTTTTCAGTTTCAGTTTGTCAAGTTTTGAAATTATATTGTTTGTCTTTGTAACGAAGAGTTGCTTGTTGAAGTTGTGTGCGATAAAAATGCTAACAATAGAATAAAATGTGCAGTCAATATTGTTATATCACTTCGCTTTTATGTAGGATAAACACAATAAAACACTGATACTTTTCTTTTAGGTACTTACAGATATTTTAAACCAACAATCAGCTCCTATTGGCTATCGACAGCTGAGCTACAGAGTTACATTACCCACTACTTGCGACACGGAATCTTTGTAATCAATAGCCAGTGACGTGAATCAAAGCGTTTGATTGAGGGGTAGCGGTCATTTGAGTACTCATTAATTATTGGCGGAAAGCATTTCTGGGTAATTGGAGTGACTTACCGAGGTTACCCAGTTATACCATGAAAAGACCATTGAAGTTTACCTGGAAAAAAGAAACAAGTACATTATTTTACAGTCATTTTATAAAATGTACATACAATAGTCGTGAAGAATTTGTTTATTTTATTTTTTAATTCCTTGTTGGAGTCTTTGCTTCCTGATAGCTACAACCTGGGGCTCCTTAGGCCTTCCCCGTATCATCGCTTACCATTAGGTGTGATTGTGGCCAAAGGCGAGACTAAATTATTTATTTTTACTCCGGACGCTTTTATCGTGCATGTCTTTCTACATCGTTCTCACATATATATGTACTAGTTGAACCGCGCAACTTCGTCTGCACCGCTCCTATTGGTCTCAGCCTTCCTCGATAAATAGGCTATCTAATTCTGAAAGAATTTTTCAAATCGGACCAGTAGTTCCTGAGATTAGCGCGTTCAAGCAAACAAACAAACAAACTCTTTAGCTTTATTTATTAGTAAGTATAGATAATTTCGACGAGAACAATGTAACCACCACTTCGTAACAATTTATTGTTTAAAAATAGTGTCCGTGGAGTTTCTTGCACGTTCTTCTCCACAGAGATCTACGCTTTCGAACGTGCAAATAGCTTTATTTCTTTGACTGACCGACCTTGACAATTTGAAAGTGCCTGTAAATGGTTTAATTAAAATAAATACTTTGAGTATGCGTTTAAAACTAAAATAAAAAAGGCTGCGAAGTTTAATGACCGACCGAAGATGTTATCAGGTACAGATTTTAAGATCAACCAAAAGCTTTTGTCAATTCTTGAAACATCGACTGGCCAATTTTTCAGTACATCAACTATGTAGAATAAAGAAAATCAATGAACCCATCTTTAACCCTACTTTTTCCAACAATTCCAATATCTCTTTAACTTTTAATATAAAGCCTTGAAAACTACAAAGAACTCAATCGATTAGAAAGGATCCGCGTAACCGCAGCGTTGGCGAAAAGCTATCGATGTCGTCCGCAAAGGAAGCCCTGTTAGTTACTACACCGCTTTGTACCACCGGCTATGCGGACAAATCCGGAGAACGATTTTTAACCGACTTCCAAAAAAGGAGGAGGTTACATTTCGGTGGGTTTTTTTTATGTCTGTACACCGATTACTCCGAAGTTTCCGTAAAAATTTGATCCAGTTTGGTTTAGTAGTTTTAATTTTATGAGCATTTTTGTTTATTTCATTTTCTGCGTAGACGAAGTCGTCGTCCAAGTATCACCACTTAAAAGTGAAAAAAAAAAAACTTTTTACAAAAAAATATAACCGACTTCCAAACAAAACACTACAAAGTATAAAATAACCTAAATTTCAGAAGTCTGTGTTAATAAAAAACAAAGAATCAAAACCAACAACACCGACTTCCGAAATTATGGTTATTTTATGCTTTGTTAGTAAGTTCATAGTCGTGGCTTCTTCAGCTCCCACAAGGTGGACCGATGACCTGCCGGTCGATTCTATCGACATCTCACCGTGACCACATAAGTGGAGTGAACGACAAGTGAGTTGTCACGCCATCTTGTTTGTATGGTTTGACAGCTCACCTGTCGTTCACTTCGCCCAAGTGTTCACTTCGACATGTTTACAGAATCGCACTGCTGGTGAGGGTCGCGAGTAGCCGATGGATGCGAGACGCACAGGACCGGTTGTTGTGGCTACACGCGCGGGGACGCCGCCACCGTCCAGCAGTGGACGTCTTTCGGCTGGTATGACGATGATGATGAGTCGTGGCTTCTTCAGCTCCTATTTTCAATAGGTTTAAGAGGTCGAAAATTCCAAGACCTACGTCAAAGAGCTGAGATTTGTAGCACCAGGTTGGATGTAGATAGTCTGAGGAGGGGCTCGTGGCTAGATAACACCAGACGCACGGATCGATGTGTAAAGTTAAGCAACTCTTGAAGTCTTGACGAACCCAGTTCATGAATGGTTGATCATCTTAACATACCGAAATTTCTCGGTGCCTCGGAAAGCACGTTAAGCTGTTGCTCCCGGCTTGCCGATCTTCAAATAAAATACAAAAATTACTACTTTAGAATTCATTCCGACAGTGACGAAGGTTCAAATCCTAAAATAATAATTTTCAGTACTCAATCAGGAAATGTATTCTTCCAAAAATTACTATCCTAGTGCAAAAAATAATAAGCTCCTAAAAATGCAAACTCTCAAGATTATGAGTGTACCCAACGTGGCCCCCAGTAGTGAACCTTGTGCCAGCTGCACCTATGAACCGAGCGCAACTTATTATAACTTGCAGAAGAAGCGACGAGGCGCGGGAACTCCTGAATTAAGTGATCCTATACTTACTACGATAGACCTGTAACTTGAGCGGAGAGTTGCACATTCCTGTCTACGACTTCTGGATTGCTTTTTTTAAACCTAGTGCATAGGAGGTGACATTTTGTTTCAAGAGTTGGTTTAGGTCCAAATCATGTCTTTTAGGTCTTAGGGCCTTTACATACGACGTTTTTAACGCGCCGACGCGCAGATGACGCGGGCTAACGCGCTTTAAACGAAATTCAGACGCAGATAGTTCTACTTTTTGATCTTCTACAGCGCCGTGAGCGCGCATTCGTAAAACGTGCGTCGTCGGCGCGTTAAAAATACGCAGTGTGCATAGGCTCTTAATCTTGTGGGATTCAGTGTTACATTTAAATAATGTAACATTTTTTATTGCAAAAAAATTTAATATTAAGTGTGATTCATTTCAGATTAGGAAGCTGCGATAATGTGGATGGCTGGCGATTTCAAGTCATCAGCAAAAACAGTCATAATACAACAGCTTAATGACTTTCTAATATAAAGAAGGAACATCGCTTGTAAAGAAGCTTCACAGAACTATATCAACGAGTCTTGAAACTACCTAAACAAACGTTAAGTAAACCCTCATGAGTGTCAGTCATTTCGCTTGAAATACTAGTATTTAGCTGCAGCTTAAACAGTAAGCCGACACCAATATAGTTGGCAAAAGGCTAGACATAGAACATGATGATAATATGACATTGTGTGCTAAAAATAATTTTATCAGTATAAAGGCCCCCACCAGCCATGCTCATCAAGTCATCAGCATAGTTTGTACCGACATCGCAGGAGATCAAAATTTTCGCTCTTTTCTACCTCGCAAAAATACAATTTCCTTCCCTCTAGCCAACTTCGCTTTAAACCGACTTCGCAATGTTCTATAAGTAACTTCATTTGACGCCCTCACACAATTTCCTAAGAAATTGAAAATGCGAGTTGAAACCATAAAACGTATGACTTGCAAGGGTTGCTATAGTTGGACGAACATTGTGGTTGTAGATAGACAAAATCTACTTTATTGTAAAATAAAAACTTTTTACAAAAAAATATAACCAACTTCCAAACAAAACACTACAAAGTATAAAATAAACTTAATTTCGGAAGTCGGTATTTTTGGTTTTGTTACTTTGTTTTTTTAACACCGACTTCTGAAATTAAGTCCCAAAATTTAGTCGGAATGGAAGTCGGTTAAAAATAGTTGCACAACTTCTTTGAACGAAGTATAGTTTCGAATGCGATCTGTGAGTTTCCATTTGGTAGACTCCAAGAGCGTGCTCGTTTCCTAAGCGTAACAATGACAAATATACTACATTCCCATAGTTGAATTGTTTGTTTGGTTCAATATTCAGCTACATTAACACCATTTGCGGACGTTGTCAGATACGGCGCAACATAAAAGATCCAAGGGCCATGGTCTGTGAATGATGCCGCATGAACATTGTAGATCGTTCATCATGATCATCATCATCCAAAGCCCGACTTCACTCACCCATAGCTGAGCATAAGCCTGTATTTTTAGGGTTCCGAAAAAAAAAGGAACCCTTAGAGGATCACTCGGGTGTCTGTCTGTCTGTCTGTCAGTCTGTCTGTCTGTTTGTCTGTCTGTCCGTCTGTCACAGCCAGTTTTCTCCGGATCCACTGGACCGATTCTGTTGAAATTTGGTACACATATGGACTAAAATTTTTAGTATGGGGGTCACTTTTGGGGGTCAAACTAGAAAATTTCAAAAAAAAAGTTTTTTTAACAATATCGTGTGACATATCAAATGAAAGGGCTTACTGTGAGGGTTTTAATTATATTTTTTTCATAATTTTAAAATGAATGATTTAGAAGTTATTAAAGAAATTAGACGAAAAATGACCATTCCCCCCCCCCTTATCTCAGAAACTACTGAGCCTAAAATTTTGAAAAAAATGGAGATAATAGATCTTTACCTAAAGATTACAGGAAAACCTATTAGAAGTCTGTAGTGTTAAAATAACATGTTAAAAAAATGAAATTCGTTCGGAACCCTTTGCACGCGAGTCCGACTCGCACTTGGCCAGTTTTTTTGTATCAATCCCCACGTTCCTGTGCCAGCTTCATCCAGGTTCTACCTGCGATGGGAACAATGTCATCTGTGCATCTCGCTACTAATGTTTAGAATCGTTACCAACCGAGAAGTGTGGGGCGTGTGGAGATTGTACACACTGCGGCCGACCTGAGTGCGGAGTCTGTTCCATGTCAAACAAGCACAGATATTTTTTTTTTTTGTTATCGATAGGCATTCGTTTGACCTCTCTCAACTGATAGTAAGCGATGATGCGGTCGAAGATGGAGCACGTTTACCTAGAAGCAACCTATTCAGTCTTGTCTTAAAGACTCCCAGGTTGTAGCTATCTGGAAACACAGACTCTGGCAGAAATAAAAAATGAAGAAAAGACACACAGACTCTGGCATATTATTCACAAACAACCAATCAGACAATTCCCTTTGACATATAAAAGTATAATTTTCCTAGTTAAAGAACCACGCTTGATACAAGCACTAATTACAGACAGACAGACCGATCGAGTTTCCTTAATGATAGGTAGGGGAATACAATTTTTCCTTTTATAAACTCCACGATAAATTCAAAGTGGTATCCGTTCTTTTAAAAAAGGTTTCATAGCGATGCGATAATTACAAGTATACTGAGGCCGATAATAGGAGGTCTTTGTAAGTGTTAATTGCTTTTAATAACTTCATTATTGGTGTTTAGATATTCTGTGAATGTCTATGGTGGGTGTTGTGAAGATATTTTTTGATTTTGGTGGAATATGTGATGTGAAATATGTGAAATGTTTTATTGTAAGGGAGAGTAAGAATTTTTATTATTTACTAGTTTCTACCAGCGGCTTCGCCCGCGTGATTGTTTAATACGTGTAACAGAATAAACGCAATACCTCTTAAGGGGTCATTGAACTCATCCTTATGAACAACTTTTACTATGGGACCAAACCCGAAATCGCGAAAAAAAAAACATTTTTTTTTTTGTGATGGGTTTGCTCTTGATGCTAGTCTAGGTCAGAGATGACAGAGACAAAGTCTACGAAGGAGCGAGCTTACCCAGAAGGAGCCTGTGCACTCTAACTTTGAAGAGATTAAGGTTGTAAGCGTTTGGAAACACAGACGCAGGCAGAGAGTTCCACTCCTTTGCTGTGCGCATTATAAAATACGTTTGGAAACGCTTAGTGCGAATTGGTGGAATAGTAACAAGGCAGGGATGGTAAGATGCAGTGCGTCTGGATGTCTGATGGTAGAAGGGGGCCAATGGGATAGGGAAGTACAATCTGTAGAAGACCGACAAGCAGGCAACCTTACGGCGATGAGCCAAGCTATGTAGCTTGGCATCCACCAGTTTTACGTCACCGATGAGCCTCTTAGCTCTGCGTTCCACCGAGTCAAGCGAATTTTGTCGAATTATGCGCACAGAAATGTATAGGGGAGTCGATTTTTTTTTCGCGATTTGTGTTGGTCCCATAGTGAGAGTCGTTCATAAGGATGAGTTCAATGACCCCTTATTCTGTTACAGGTTGTATAACACATAGTTACATTGAATATACATACTCCAGGGGCTAAAATTAGCCTATTCAGATTCCAGGAAATGGTCGCCTTGTCTGCCAAATTTTATCCAACTCCGTGAAGAGCTAACATACACACGTTACTTTCGTATTTATAATATTAAATATGGTTTAAGATATGCCAACAGAATTACAAACACAATATAGAACGAACCAGTGTTTGATGTGGTGGTATTTTCAACTGATCCGGAACATTATTCTTTTTATCGATAACTTTTGTTCTCCAGTTTTTCATGCTGCCTTGATTTCCATAGTTCGAATCGATACCATATTTTTATACTATTAAATCTACACCGCTAACATAAAATGTGTACAGAACTCAAGTGCACATGCACTTGTTCACCTTACTTGTATGTAAGACGCAATGTCCTTTATCAGCGTGTCCAATAAACCGCAGTGTTATCACTTATCAGTGACGTCACCCCGAGGATATTTCAGAGATAAGAGAGATTTACAGGTCATTCAACCACATTTGTACCGAGTTTTACGCCTCGTGTTAGGTTTTATACCTGCCGGTCGATTCTGTATACATGTTAAAGTGACGGCTAGGGTGAAGTGATCACGAAGTGTGCTGTCATTCCATCTTGATTTCATGGATTGACAGCTCACTTGGTGTTCACGTCACCCAAGCCTACACTTCGACATGTTTACAGAATCGCACTGCTGTAAACATGTCGAAGTCCATGTAATCAAGATGGAATGACAGCTCACTTCGCACTCACTCCGTCTGAGTTTCCACGGTGAGAGGTTTACAGAATCGACCGGCTGAAAACAACTTATTGGCGACCAATTATTGTGAAGGTTTTTCTATGTAAAACTGTGCATGTTAAAGGGTTTTTTTTATTAAATAACTAGCTGACCCGCGCAACTTCGTCTGCGTTACATTTTTCATTGATGCTCCGCTACTATTGGTCGCAGCGTAATGTTATAAGCCTATAATAGCCTTCCTCGATAAATGGGCTATCCAAAACGAAAAGAATTTTTCAATTCGGACCAGTAGTTCCTGAGATTAGCGCGTTCAAGCAAACAAACAAACAAACTCTTCAGCTTTATATTAGTACGAGCTGACCCGCGCAACTTCGTCTGCGTCACATTTTTCATTCATGCTCCGCTCCTATTGGTCGTAGCGTGATGTTATATAGCCTATAGCCTTCCTCGATAAATGGGCGTATCCAAAACTAAAAGATTTTTTCAATTCGAACCAGAAGTTCCTGAGATTATTGCGTTCAACCAAACTAATGAACAAACCTTATAATATTAAAGTACAGATGTGACTTTATTTTGCAGAACGAATTTTCATCATACATTCCGCAAACATGGTTTAAGATACATTTCCTATGTTCTATGGATAAAATTTTAACAAAAAATATTTGTAAAGTTGTGCCACAAGCTAGTTAGGGTTCAAAGCCAAATGACAAAAAACGGAACCCTTATGGATTCGTCATGTCTGTCTGTCTGTCCGTCCGTATGTCACAGCCACTTTTTTCCGAAACTTTAAGAACTATACTGTTGAAACTTGGTAAGTAGATGTATTCTGTGAACCACATTAAGATTTTCACACAAAAATAGACAACTCAAATAAAAAAAAAACATTTAATTTCATAAACATAAACCTTATGCATAAACCGTGTACCATTATTTTCTAATAATAAATCTGTAATAGGTGCCTAAGTAAATAATAATTATAAAGTTACAACGAACTACAAGAACTTTTATATTGTGTTACTTGCTGCTACGGAACGAATTCGATGGTTTGCTGAACACATTAACTTTCTGGATTTTTTTTTTGTCCTGAATTACCTTATCTGAATCGTGACCCACACAATAAATACACTTAACACAACCATGATTCACGGGAAACTCAATCCAATAACAAAGGTAAGAAAGATATAGGTCACTTACTACCAATAAACGCTAATAAGGGCCATACCACCCGTTACATATCGACAATGAACTACAAAATGACATACACCCCAAAATGCCACCTCAACCCCAAATGATAAGCATGACTTTACATTTTAAGCCGTGTCTACACAGCAGGCCGCCCGTGGCCTTTACAGAAATCCATTAAGCTGAGACCCCATGATATATAGCCAGAAACTGTCACAATTGAATTATCTACATGCGCAAATTGTAGAGGAATAGGCCTATCTGCCGGATTAGTGGTTTTTGTGTTATTATGTTGGTAGTTTTACGTGTTTTGGGTTCGTGTTGGTGGGAAATGATTGTACGGGGTTGGAGTTATCTGAATGGAAAAAGTGTTGTATTTAGAACTCAAGCTCAAAATATTTATTTCAAATAAACCATTTACAGGCACTTTTGAATTGTCAAGGTCGGTCGGTACAAAAATTAGAAGCTATTTGCACGATCCAAAGCGTAGATCTCTACGGAGAAGAACGTGCAAGAAACTCCACGGACACTTTTTTAAAATAATAAATTGTTACAAAGTTTTGTTTATATCATGTTGAAATTATACATATATGTGAGAACGATGTAAAAGACGAGCAGGATAGTGGTTGAAGGTCATGTTGCAGAATTTGTTTGAAAGAGTCACCGTGGCCCTGGAACGCTAAGGGCATTAGGAACACGGATGGGTTTTAGTCAGTAAGATTCTGACACTCCCTTCTGCTCCGCCTAGAGCGGGAGGAGTCATTTGATGATTTCCCATCCTTGAAAAAGGGGGTCGAAGTTATCTGAATGGACAAAATATTGTATTTAGAGTGGTTGCAGGTTACTGAAATCATGAAAAGGTATGATTTTGCCAGTGTCTATCGCCACCTTATCTTAGTTTTAGTTTCAATGAGAATGTGTTAAAGGGTGTATTTAATTCAATAGCAATGTTTCGGAAAAAACTTTAATATCGGTATCAACTCTAAAATATAAAAAAAGGGTTTTCAGTACATTCCATGTCCGCATAAGTCTTTAAATTGTACGGAAAAGTAGTGTTCTTTCTTTTGCCTTTTCGATTCTATTTTAAAAGTTGATCATTATCATAAGTATTTTCACCCCCTAAAATTGCAATTGAATCTACATGCGCAAATTATACAGGAATAGGCCCCTATCTGCCGGATTAGTGGTTTTTGTGTTATAATGTTGGTAGTTTAACGTGTTTTGGGTTCGTGTTGGTGGGATATGATTGTACGGGGTTGGAGTTATTTGAAAGGACACAATTTAGATGCAGAGTGGTTGCAGGTCACTTAAATTATTAAAAAAAGGTATGCATGGTGGCATTTTGTTTTGTCAGTGTCTATCACTAATCCTATTTTAGTTTTAATGAACATTTGGGCACGTATACCACGTATATATTCTTTACTGGCTAAAATAATAATACGTGGGCGTGCTGCGTGTCTTAATATACACGTGGTGAAAAAGATGCCTACACTTATCTATGCCAATGAACCAAATACTAAAAACTATTAGACGATGTCCGCACTCATCACAGGATATAGCGTGATGGGGTACAATACTATAAAGTCAATAAATTTTACAACTTAAGAATTAGTCGTGACCGAATGAACGAACCACCACACCGGAAACGAGCTTTTTACGACCGTTTGATTGGTACCACTGTTCGGGGTACGTCCGGGTATTAGTGAGTGAATGGTATTCAAGTTGGTGAAGCGGGCAGTGAAGTTTAAGATATGAGTTTCAAGGTTAGATAATTATGTCAGTTTGGAGTATTACTTGTCCCTCAAAACTGACTCCAAGTTTAAAATTAATATATTTATGTTACTCGTCCATTTTTGTGGGTCATAGAAATTCATAATCTTCTAATATATAAAAATCTCGTGTCACGGTGTTTGTTACCGATCTCCTCCAAAACGGCTCGACCAATTTTTATGAAATTTTGTATGTATATTCGACAACTATTTTTTTTTGGCAAAACTATGTTTGCCGAGTCAGCTAGTGGGTATTTAATTTCAACTGAACCGGTCCAGTAAATTCAGAGAAAATCGGCGGTGACAGACAAACACAAAAGTGGTTCCATGGTAAGGTTCAGTTTTTTTCATACAGACGTTCGGAACCCTAAAACTGAATGCTGCAGTAACCACGCTTACTCCTTTTTCAAATTAATAGTTTCTTATACATTCAAGAATTTCATGATGATATTTTTTTACTCCAGTCAAAAATGACGCTTAAAAAAGAGCAGCGCTCTAGAAAGAAAAACAGAATTCAAGTTTATGGAAACTTAATTTTGAAACAATAACACTATGTTCCTCGCGAATGCGCCAAATAGGTCGAGTTCAGCAAAATGCATGATAAATAGTAGTTGCCTGACGCTGGTTCTTAGGGTTCCGTACCCATAGGGTAACCAACGGAACCATATTCCTAAGCCTCCGCTGTCCGTCCGTCTGTCCTTCTGTCTGTCAGAGCGCTGTATCTCAAGAACCGTAATAGATAGACAGTTCAGTTTTCACAGATTGTGTATTTCTACCCTTCCTTACGCTTCGTGTTCGAGTCCGACTCGCACTTGGCCAGTTTTTAACTGAACCTTACGTTTTCACTGCGTCATACTCAAAACAAATAAACTACACATTTATACTAATATTATAAAGAAGAAAGATTTGTTTGTTTGTTTGAATTGAATAGGCTCTGAAACTACTGGACCGATTTGAAAAATTCTTTTAGCATTGGATAGCTACATTATCAGGGAGTAACATAGGCTATATATTATCCCCGTACTCCCACAGCAACGGGAGCTACGCGGGTGAAACCGCGTGACGTCCACTAGTTTATTTATAAAGTTTATTTATAAAGTTTATTTATTTGGAACAACTGAAGTTTACACATTACACTGGAAAAACGAAGATAGCTACAACAGTAAAATACTGTGGTGCAGCTATCAACGCCCAATTCAATAAACACTACAAAGTATAATATAACTTTAATTTCGGAAGTCGGTGTTTTTGGTTATTTCGTTTTTTGACACCGACTTCCGAAATTAAAGTTATTTTATACTTTGTAGTGTTTTGTTTTGGAAGTCGGTTACATTTTTTGTAAAAAAGTTTTTTATTTTTCACTTTTTAGTGGTACCTGCGTATTCACAGCGTACCGGCGTGATGTTATGTTATGAAAATAAAAATTTACAAAGTGCTTTCGGTGTAAAGGTCTCGTCAATACGAATGAAATAAGTCCTAACATTTGGTAGTTCCTACATACCGATGTGGAGTTCCCTTGACTCTCTGTCGTCTCCATCATCAGATCTAATCCAAACCTTCATTCTTTTGTAGTATCACCCGATATACACACGAATATCAAGTTTTTACCAGATGCGTGCCTAGAATTTTCGAGAGTTGCCCTCGATTTCTCAGGGTTCCCATCATCAGATCCTGATGAAGTGGCAATGGGACCATCTCGGAAGCATACCCTTTCATATAAAAAAAAAAATTATCGAAATCGGATCATAAACGACGAAGTTATCTGCGAACACACATAATATATATATATATGCTGTCGAATTGAGAACCACCTTCTTTTTTAGAAGTCGGTTAAAAATACATACATTCATAAACATTGTTTCAGTTTAACCTAAAAGAAATTAAATTATAAATAGAGAATGACAAAATAAAGATAAATAATTATGTACACTATGTGCATAATTATTTGTCTTTATTTTGCTTGTTTGCTTGATAACCTTGCCCAAATAACGAGAAACATTCTGAACTCACAAGATGATCACTCCTCGATATTACCTCGAGACCTTGGGCCTAAACTGGGCCCATTATAACAATATCTCCTCACATTTCATACCAGTCAGATATAATTTGGCGTTCCCCGCCAATATAAACGTACATATTCACCTCCGTCATGGCCACACGTAAACCCAACTGACAGAGGAAATTGATATAAATATGGTAATGAACACCGTGACATGTGTTCTGTTTAATTGTGGCGTATTAGTTGAATTTGGCAAGAATTAATATGCTGTTGGTTACATTGAAAAGTGACTCTATTTATTTATTATATACTTTATTGTACACCTCATAATAAGCACAGGAAAATCGCTTATAAAAGCTAGTGTACAATGGGCGGTCTTATCGCACAGGGCAATCTCTTACAGACAACCTTTGGATGGACTGAACTAAAGAAGTTAGATTTAAGGCGGTCAGTGTACAAACATCATAAATAATATTAATAGATAGAGAGACATACATAATATAAACACAAATACATACAATACTAAAATACTGAATAATATACTAATATATATATCAAATATATAACAGGGAAAGGAGACAAAAAGTTATAGTGAGAGGTAATGTTCCTAATAAGTAGGTAGATACTTATATTTTAATAAGATCGTGTCTAAGTTTATTCGCGCAATTCCAGTTTTATTCTCAAGTTCTCGATCAGAATTTTCCGGCTGTAACTTTTGCGCTGTAGCATGACCATCATGTATCCATTTTGTGAAAGAAACGGAGCAATACAGAACGAATAGCACTATCCCTTACTCACATCGGATTCCTGATAGCATTGGCAGGCATAGTAGGGGCTGCTCTGTTTAAGCCTTTATTTGGTTACTCTTACTTATGATGATCTTGATTATGATGCTTTTTTAGGGTTCCGAACAAAAAACGGAACCCTTATAGGATCACTCGGGTGTCTGTCTGTCCGTCTGTCACAGCCAGTTTTCTCCGGATCAGTGGACCGATTATGTTGAAATTTGGTACACTTATGGACTGCTGTGACCCAAATACGAACGCGTTACCATTAAATATTTATTATGGGGGTCACTTTTAGAGGCCACCTAGAAAATTTCAAAAATTTCAATTTTTTTAACAATATCGTGTGAAATATCAAATGAAGGGGCTTACTGTGAGGGCATCCCTTATCTCCGAAACTACTGAGCCTAAAATTGAAAAAAAAATGGAGATATAGATCTGTACCTATAGATTACAGGAAACCCTATAAGAAGACTGTAGTGATAAAATCATGTTAAAAAAAAATTCGTTCGGAACCCTTTGCACGCGAGTCCGACTCGCACTTGGACAGTTTTTTTATATGTTCCTACGATTTGTCGGTCTTATGATAGCAAACACCCAAAACATTGTCTTACAACATCGAGACTACTCGAGGATAAAAATCTCAATAGATACATAGTCACATAGAGGGTATGCCCGCGCCATACAGCTCAACCCAATTCCCATAAATCTCGATGAAACTACCTGCAGATGAGCATGGGAACCAAATGTTTCATTAGAGTACTTCCCCGGATGGCTATTAGGCGAAGTGGGGGCGCAAAGTTGTGGCACACGCGTCTGCAGCTCGACTTCGACAATGGCACAACTTTCTTACGGTGTTATTTGCTAAGGGTAGGGCTGCTGCTATCAAATCATTTTCGTTTTAATTTTCATTGAGTTTGCTTTACCTTTTCTCGTATTAAGTTAAAACTCGTTTCTTTACTAAGTCAAAAGTAGGTGCCCTCGTCCTTCGTTCCTAAACTAAAAAAATAAGTTTAGTGTTGTCTAACTCTACTTTAGCCTGCATAGGTATGCAGGATAAAATAGAGCACCACACAAAAATTCGGCATTAAAGATGGGTTCAACTACAAATCGTCATCGACCCTTTGGCAGCTTCTGTGTTCCCTACCACCTATGACCCGTCAGTCTTCAAAGGAAGAATAAAGCCAGTCAAATTGAACTTAAAGCTATGGTTTGATAGCTTACTTTATCGAAATCTTCAATGATATGGCAACAGAATAGCACTGCAGGCGTCTCGCTCCATAGAAGACTCGAATCGTCCATCTCTTTTCAACAAGTCAACATCACCATCATCATATCAGCCGAAAGCCGTCCACTGCTGGACATAGGCCTCCCCCAAGTATCACCACAACAACCGGTCCTGTGCGTCTCGCATCCATCGGCTACCCGCGACCCTCACCAGGTCATCGGTCCACCTTGTAGGAAGCCTTCCAACGTTACGTCTTCCAATACGCGGTCGCCACTCCAGAACTTTTCGGCCCCATCGACCATCCGTTCTGCAAGCAACGCCACCACCACCTGCCCACTGCCACTTCAGTTTGGCGACCCTTCGGGCTATGTCGGTAACCTTGGTTTTCTTGAGGATATCATCATTTCTGATTCGATCACGCAAGGAAACATTGCCCTCTCTATTGCCCTTTGAGTGACTTAAGGCCTTCTGATGAGGCCCATTTCAACAAGTAAGATCGAGGAATAATTATCTTAAATCCTACAGTGTCATTAGAAACAAAATGGCAGACCTTAAGAAAAAAAAAATCGTAGTGTCTACTTCAACATTTCGTATTCCATTTCCTTTTTGCGATAAATACACGTTGCCTTGAAGGATGAACAACACTACTTATTCATTTTAAAGTTATTCGAATAAAAATGGCGCACATATCATTTCACAGTCGAACCAAACAAGACCAATATGAAAAGCATCGCAAAACCAAAAATATTCCTCTCAAAAACAATTCCAACGTTTTGGCAGCCCTATGGCCAAATATGGAAATTCGGTTGGCATTAGCCAAACGGTACAATGCGAGCAAAATACTCCCCGAAGTATAGGTAACGCTTTGCCATACTAGCTGTGGCACGCGAATTCAGCCGTCTTTTAGATCAGGATAAAGATATGTTACGTTAGATTTGGTCCTGTGTGCCGCATTTTAGGTTTGATGTTCAAGTTGCTAACCTGGAATTTAAATTACCGTATGTTGTACTGCCTATGACGCTACTCAAGTCTGGTTCTGAATCGAAACTCCTACTTGAGTGACTGCTATTTAAAATTTCAAATCAAGTAAAGATTTTGCCAAAACTGTCTTTACGACATTGAAAGAAGTAAGTTTAGACAAAGTCGTAAGTATATTTTTTATCAAAATCATACAACTTATATTTAGTTCAGAAGTTTATTTGTTTTCGGATTAACAGATTCTGAAGTATAAATATTTGCCCGCGACTTCGTTCGCGAGGGTTAGTATCAAATCGGTCCAGTAGTTTTTGACTTTATTCGTTACATCTATACTAATATATAAAACTGAACAGTTTGTTTGTTTGTTTGCTTGAACGCGCTAATCTCAGGAACTACTGGTTCGATTTGAAAAATTCTTTCAGTGTTAGATAGCCCATTTATTGAGGAAGGCTATAGGCTATACATCATCACGGAGTGGAGCAGTAATGAAAAATGTGACGCAGACGAAGTTGCGCGGGTCAGCTAGTACATATATAAATACAAATCTTTTCTTTCCTTTTTACAATATTAATGTAGACATTTATAGAATGTTTTTAAAATTAAGGCCTTATGTTTTGTAATATACTCCTTTGATGACAGAAATTCTTTCGCTATCGTTGAGAGGCTACTTTTTATCCCGGAAATAAGCATAGAAACCATCGGATAAGCAAAGAGAGCAAAACAGCTGAAAATCCTGTCTGAAATATATTCTTTTTAAGAAACTGCAAATTTAAAACTTCATGACTTAGGTAAAACCAAAGATCGCGTTACTACTAATCCCAGCGTCATTCCCCAAAGCCTAAAAGGCTAAAAGAAACGCCAAGGCAGCAAAGGAGATAACCTAGTGATAAGTAATGAATCGCTCGATATAAATCCTCAATCGGTTCACTGGGCCTTAAGCCGAGAACAGGCGGACTAATTTTCTATAGTCCTGAGTTCCTGACATCTACTTAATTAAAGGCTGCCTGTCCATTGCCGCGGAGCGAGGCAGCGGAGCGGAGCAACGGAGTAATGCGGAGCGGAGTTGCGGACTTTGCGGAGCTAGTCCGAGTTCATGCGACAAGTAATTTGAGCGGGCGGCTGACTTTTTCCGCTACCCCGCTCCGCTTCCCCACTCTGCTTCCCGGTTTTGTACGATTCTGTCGCAAATCATTGTCCACTGAAGCGGAGCGGATATTTTGTACAATTCCATTGGTTAATATTGGCACAGCTCCGGTCCGCTCCTCTACTCTCCGCTTCAATGTAGAGTCAGCCTTAGAGCCCGTAATGAACTCTACGTATAAATTCTGGCGGAGAAATATAAACTTTTTTATATTGACGAGCTTTATTAGCCGTTTGGAAGTTTTAGTGAGGTCTCCAAAGCGTTGGTGGCAGCTTTTGACTTCTATTATTGTATTTTTTAATATATTTTTTTGGCTTCTGTACTTTTTGTAATGTGGGCGTTCAGTCTAGACGGTACATACAGAGAATTGATGAAATATTTTTTTAATAAACTTGATGAAATAGGTGCATACTTTTCTAATATAGAGGCGTAGTTATTTGTCATTTGGTATGGTTTCAAGAATTTCTGTCTTGTCTATCAAGTTGATTTTTATTACATTTGAAAGAGAGAAGCCGCGGGATAAATCTATAGTTTCCTAGAAAAGTAACGTGGGGTAATATGCGTCCTGGAAAATTAAAACCTTTAACAAGATCACAGGTACTGTCTAACATCACATTTTCATAGATAAATCATTACTTAGCAAGATGAGCCTAGGTTACATCAGCGTTGTTACTAGAATGACTTGGTATGACTATTACTAACGAATGCCTAAGAACTCTATCCTTCAAACTAAGAAAATCCTGTATCATGAAGATCAAATTTCTGTAGTTGTTTTGACACAATTCTAGTATGTACGTGTTCAAACAATACTTTTTTTTATTTGTGATGGGTTCGCTCTTGACTCTAGTCTAGGTCAGAGATGACAAAGACAAAGACTACGATGGAGCGAGCTTACCCAAAAGGAGCCTGTTCACTCTAACTTTGAAGAGATTAGGGTTGTAAGCGTTCGGAAACACAGACGCAGGCAGAGAGTTCCACTCCTTTGCTGTGCGCATTATAAAAGACGTTTGGAAACATTTAGTGCGTCTGAACTGCAACTATTTGTTGAAAGGGCTTCCACAGCGTTCAGGGGGTTTTTTCATGTTTCTTTTCTGTAACATATATGGTTTACATAATAAAGAGTATTATACTCTATTTCAAAGGGCGTAGGTTGTTATTAGTTTTGACGAATCTTTATGTCAGTATGAAAAATTATGTCTATACAGGGTGTGTTACCTCGAAAATATATTTTTTCTCCAAAAAGTATATTCGTGAAAGCCGTAATAAAGATTCTCATATAGCCTCGCATACGTACCGTCAGACTTAATGATAGCATTAAGTTGTCTATCGTCTAAGAGAGCTATTAACTTGTGTCCTCCAAGCGAGACGCCCAGGACAATGACGGTGTATTCGTTCTACTTTTTTTCTACAACGAAAATGTATGGGTTATTTGCCGGATATACTAAGTGTTATTATTATTCTTGCTGCCGTATGTAGAGTGATATAAAAAGACAATTTGCAGGCACGTAATGCTTATGGGCTTGAAGAAAGGAGCCTTATTTTTGAAGTGATGGCTTGCGATAGTATGTTAGGTAGAATACTAAGTTACATATTATATGCCTGGTTGCTGATACCTTTGTAGGGGTTTACGTTTCGATTAGTATTACGAGTGGGGATCGAACTTAGGATCTCTCGTTGATTTGTGATGTTTTGTCACACACAGATGTGTTAAAAAATCCTAATTTACGGGTACTTGACGGAAGTTATAGAAACAAAGATACGAAAATACAATCGGCATTTCACTGGCGTTATTTGTGCGCGTTATCAAAACCTAACGACGGATATAGAGTGAATTTAAAATGGTTCCTATTTCCTTTTATGAGGAAATGCTGGCGGCGAAACTTTGTATGTAAAAAGTCATAATTCGAGGTTTGGCTCTCGACTGTTTTCTCCTCCAATATTCGGCCGATATAAGAGATATTTCACAAACTGAATAAGAAGGATGTATACTGTGTCCCTATGTTTTCCTATTTTGCTTAACAGTTGCTAAATTTGTACACTAGGGCTCTGTTGACAGCGTTTTATTGGACAATTTTGAGCATTTTGTGAGAGTTCTAGTGCTTATACGGCTAATAAATCATCAAAAAGGACATAAGGACACAAATTTTAAAATGATTCCGATTTCCTATTAAGTTCTGAACCCTAAATTTCTTTATACTATAGATAGGCATACGTTTGACCACTATCTCACCTGTTGGTAAGCGATGATGTGGTCGAAGATGGAGCACGTTTTGCCTAGAAGCAACCTATTCACTCTTGTCTTTAAAGACTCCCAGGTTGTAGTATCTGGAAACACAGAATCTGGCAGGGAATGCCACTCCTTAGATGTGCGCACTATGAATGTGTTCCCAAAACGTTTTGTGCGTGTGGGAGGGATGTCCACCATGTACCGGTGGCGCATCGCCGTCCGTCTTATGGTCCGATGATGGAACGGGCTTGGCGGGATTAAATCATGCAATTCCGTCGCACACTCCCCAAAATGCAACCGATAGAAAACCGATAGAAAGTCATCCAAACAAACCCGGAAATCTTAAGTAAGTGGAAATTACATATATATGTTTATTTTCCTACTCCTCCGCTGTACTTTTCTGATTAAATTCGTTGCAAGATCAAAGACAGTTAAATCATTTCTCCGGGACTCGTCGGGCTTCATTGGCTCGGCATTTTTCTGGTGGTCGCCACTGTTGATTCTGGCTTTCAGGAGTTGCAGTGGTTGGGAATGTATGGCGGGCTTGTCCCAATATAAAAAAAAAAAACCCGGAAATCTCACCAAACAGAACCGTACTGATTGATCATGATGACGATTTGAAAGGTCACGACCTATTCCCGCATGCAGCCGCCATAAACGAAAGTCTTCAATCACTGGACGACTATAAAACCGGGTCGTTTCGGACCCGGCCTATGGAGATTAAACGGTCGTAAAAACTGTATCGGCAACGGGGGACGCTTGTCAGGGAGATTGCCTTCTTCTCGAATGGTGGTGTTTACTTTGTGGTGGGTTTTAACTGGGTTTGGGGGCAAGATTATTGTTTACTAGCTGACCCGCGCAACTTCGTCTGCGTCACATTTTGCATAAATGCTCCGCTCCTATTCGCCGTAGCGTGATATTATATAGCCTATAGCCTTCCTCGATAAATGGTCTAACCAACACCAAAATAATTCTTAAATTAAACCTAGTTCCTGAGATTAGCGCGTTCAACCAAATAAACAAACAAAAAAACTTTTCAGCTATATAACATCAGTATAGATCATATAGGGAAACTAAATGTGAATGTCGAAAATTGTCCCAAGAGAACATACTCCTTGGGAGAACATACTCCCTGGTCAAAGTCAAAGCAAAAATCTTATATCCTATTCTAGGACTTAGTTTACCTGTGCGCCAAGTCTTATTCAAATCCGTTCAACCATTTAGACGTGAACACGACGAAGAGAGTTACGATGGCATGTATAATACAGGATTACTTCGGGTTGTGCGCATTTTTTCCATGCATTATTGTTAATCAATATCTTTCTAATATATAAAAATCTCGTGTCACGGTGTTTGTAACCGAACTCCTCCGAAACGACTGTGTGTATATTCGGTAGGTATAAGAGTAGGTGGTACGCTATTTTTTTTATATGGCAAAACAACGTTTGCCTAGTCGGCTAGTAAGTATATAAAATTCTTCCGTTACAGAGTGAGTGACTGACAGACAACGCTCAGCCGAAACTACTGGTTGTAGAACGCTCACATTTAGCATATAAGTAGGTTCCTTGGGGAGTGTAGGGTAGCACTAAGAGAGGATTTCCCGAAATTCCTACGGGAACGGGAAATGCGCGTACGAAGTCGCGGGCAAAAGCTAGTAGAACATAATTCACGAAAAAAATGATAAATTTTCTTTTGGTTTTTTGTTCGAAACATTTTAAAAACAAAAATATACGTGTCGCATTTATTTTTACCGACGAAAAAACGGAGGAGGTTCTCAAGTCGACGCGTATGTATATATTTTTTTATGTATGACCACGCATAACTTTTTACAGAGTAGTCCGATTTTTTAAAAAGCTATACGTAAAATTATAATTACAGTCTCCGAAGTAATCCTGTACGTATTAGTATGGACGGATTCAAAGTGTATATCAACGCACAAAAACCAACAATTTCATCTTTAAAATTTCTCTCTTATCAACACTTCTAATTTGCATCCAAATCAATCCTTACCACAAAGACCATCAGCTAAACATCTCACGCTAACAGCACATATAAAGAGCATAAGCAGAACTTAAGCATTATGAAGCTATTAGGCTTCGGCTACACATTCGTATGCAAATAGCATCGGATTCCGTTAAGCATTCACTTAAAGGGTTACTATATATAGGGGAGTTGTGGCCGGTGCCTGGGCCCCAAGTCTGCTATTACAATAGTGTCAGAATGGTCTTATAATGATTTCATAATGGTCGATTTTGACAAGTTATGCCAGATTTCTTTTATATATGTTTTTAAATATTAATTATTAATTTGTCATTATGTACGAGATTACCATTCTATGCCATTTCTTTCAATGGAGTGTCAGTGGTCGACCATTGGAAAGTAATAATGACGCTTTTATATTAGTAGATTACCAAACTTGTCAAAATCGACCATTATGAAATCATTATGAAACCATTCTGACACTATTGTAATAGCAGACTTGGGGTCCTGGACCGTTGTTTTAAGTAAGGGGGTGGTTTATTTTATAGGCAGTACTTTGACTGCCAGTATCAGGAATACTGTCAAGAATGCGGTAATTACTGATAGCTACAGACTGGGGGTCTTCAAGTCAAGAGGGAATAGGTTACTTCAAGATAAGTGTGCACCATCTTCGACCACTACATCGCTTACCATCAGGTGAGATAGTGGTCAAACGAGCCGGCCATAAATGATGAAGCAACTCAACAGATGAATAAAGAAACATAAGATATACCAGCTTTTACCCGCGACTTCGTACGCGCATGTTCTGTTTCTTCCCGTTCCCGTAGGAATTTCGGGAAATCCTCTCTTACTGCTCCCCTACGGAGTGTAGGGAAGCTACATGCCATATTTCAGCTCTCTACAACCAGTAGTTTCGGCTGTACGTTGTCTGTCAGTCAGTCACTCACTCAGTAACTGAAGTTTATATATATATAGATTGATTCTGAATTTCTGACACAATTTAGTCTTGTTTTTGTGCAAACCCCAAGGTAAAATCATACCTTGGGGTTAGGTTTAAGCAATAATAGTCATTAAGACACACATTGGGCATTGAAAATAATTTTCCACATCAACAATCTGCCTACAATTCACAGTAATTTTCGACACTTAAATTGCTCTCACTGCCAGCGAATAAAAGCCAATCCGCTATCCGAATTGATTGAGCAATTTCCGATATCGCCCTCCACATACTGACATACATATATTATTTATACGAAACAATGATGAGAGCGTATGACAGATGCATCGTACTTAATGGCGTGGAAAGCAGATATCACCACCCTGTATATCAGCGATTCCCAACCTTTATTCGACACGGGACCACTTTGATTTAGCTAGCGGACAAATCAAGAAGAAACTTAAATTGCGTTAATCTTTACTAATATATAAAGCTGCAGAGTTTGTTTGTTTGCCTGAACGCGCTAATCTTAGGAACTACTGGTCCGATTTTAAAAATTATTTCAGTGTTAGGTAGCCCATTTATCGAGGAAGGCTATATATCATCACGCTAAGACCAATAGGAGCGGAGCAGTAATGAAAATTGTGACGTAGACGAAGTTGCGCGGGACAGCTAGTCTAAAAATAAACTTATATTTAGTTATTCAAAACTTTTAGCATAGCTAGTGATACCAAAAGTAATAGAATAGATTTTTTCCTTATTCGAGTATTCATGACTCAAAAACTGTTAGTAAGCATTGTGGTGGATCACTGCTGCGATAACCCTTGAGTAATTGCACAACAGCGACCCACATAAACACAGTCCAGGCGACTTGACTAATTATGCTTAGGATACAGTTGGTGCTATCCCACACCCTGCAGACCAGAGAAGCGCACTTTTTACGCATTGTTGTGTAAAATCAATCCACGTGCGCATCTGCGAACATCCCCGACGCACTACCGAAGCGGGGCAGCCCCACCAGCATAGAAAAGAAAGAAAGAAAGAAAAATGTTTATTTGGGACCAGACAGATGTAAAATTATTTAAAAATTAAAAGCATCCTAAACGAACATTGATAAAAACTTGGAATCAGTTTGTATCAACGTTATTTTTAAGACCGTACATAACCGCAGACCATATTTGGCCTTTGCGGACCCCACAGGTTGGGAACCACTGCTGTATATCATATAGCTGTGTCGCTCTAGCACTACGTCATTAGAGTGAGAGGTCTGTAATTAGCAAAGTTAGGAGAAAGTTTGTGGAATCGATATCATTTAAGTTTGGTCGTGGTAATGGCTCGTGGCTGGCGGAAATGGCCGATCAGCGAAGCAGGTTTTGATAAGTCACATCTATTTGTGTTGGAGAGTTATTGATCATTTTATTTCGGGTCTGTGCTATTATGAGAGAGATTTGGCCTTTGTTGGACGCATGGTTGGGGTCCTAATTATGGAGACGTTATTTTGGAGTGTGGTCATTTTTATTATTAACTAGCTTTTACCCGCGACTTCGTACGCCCATATCCCGTTTTTTCCCGTATCCCGTTTTTTCCCGTTCCAAAAAACTATCCTATCTTTTAAGTTGGATCAAATAACAGATAGTTACAAAGTTTCATCAAAATCGATTCAGTAGTTTAGGAGTCCATCGCGGATAAACAACGTGACACGTGATTTATATATATTAAGATTAGGGTGTGGGGTTAATCTTCCCCTGTGCTGATCGAGCCAATATTACCGTTGGCTTTCCTTTCTTATTTCTTTAACCATGTTAGTTTCTATGTAAACTTTACAGGGGGTTTCAAATGTGGCGTGTTCTGTATTTTCATTATTTTTTTAGGGTCCTGTTCCCAAAGGGTAACCATCCGTCCGTATGTTTGTCAGCGGGCTCTACCTCATGCTAACCGCAGTAGGTAGACAGTTGAAATTTTCACAGACTGTATTTCTATTGCCGTTATAACAACATATAATAAAAAACTGGCCAAGTCCGAGTCGTACTCGCGTGCAAAGGGTTCCGAACTAATTTTTTTTTTAACATGTTCATGTAGTGTTTTTAATGTTATTTTAACACTACAGACTTCTACTAGATTTTCCTGTAATTTTTAGGTAAAGATCTATTATCTCTATTTTTTTCAAAATTTTAGACTCAGTAGTTTCGGAGATAAGGGGGGGGGATGGTAATTTTTCGTCTAATTTCTTGAATAACTTCTAATCCATTTATTTTAAAATTATGAAAAAAAATATAATTAATGTCCTTTCATTTGATATGTCACACGATATTGTCCAAAAAAAAACTTTTTTTTTTAATTTTCTAGTTTGACCCCCAAAAGTGACCCCCATACAAAAAAATTATTAATTTACGTAACGCGTCCGTGTTTGGGTCATAGAAGTCCATATGTGTACTAAATTTCAACAGAATCGGTCCAGTGGCTGTGACAGACGGACAGACAGACAGACACCCAAGTGATCCTATAAGGGTTCCGTTTTTTTTTTCGGAACCCTAAAAATTGAATAAAAAATTAAAGAGTACTCCCATTCAACAAACCGGTTTATGGTACGGAACCCTGCGTGGGAGAGTCCAACTCGCACTTGGGCAATTTTTTATGTTGCTATTTTTGATTACTACGTATCAGATACAGAACATTACACTTTAATACATCCACGTTCTTTTGAAATACCCTACATGTAGTGCCTTCTAGTACACTGCTTAACGTAAACATCTGCTTATAAATTATGTTATTATTGAAAACATTGAACTCTAAACCACTATTCCTGTGCATAGTTCCGGAAAATGTTACCAGGTGGCACTTTGAGCTAGTTCTAGAAATTCAGCTCACTGCTTTCCTAATTAAATTCTAATTACGCTTCAAAGTCCGCAATCGGGAATACACGAATGGATGCACAGAACTAAGTAGTGTTCGAGTTCGGAGAAATCTATTGGACTGAAATATGGGTTCTCAAAACAACGTGTTCCAAAAATAAGATCTCTCAAGGACCATAAGCCCCAATTGGGGTCAAATGGTATAGTCTTTCAATTGTTTTACGTGCTTGGTGCCTCACGGGTTAAGCAAGCATACTATCATTTCACTGTCATCATCATCATCATCCTCAACCCGATTTAGATCACAAAAAGAGAGCCATTTGTGTGCCTATCTCCATGCTCCTTTTTTTTTTTTTGTTGCCAGGGTGGAAAATCCTCATGGATGTCCTTCACCTGGGGCAGGTGAAGGGGTCTGTCAGACTCTTACTGACTAAAAACCACCCCGGTGTTCCTTCTCACACTAGGACCGGGGATCGTGAGAACTAATGCGCCTTCCACGATTCCCGGCTAGTGCCGGCCCGCGGGAGGAGTGAGGTGTCCTCCCCCGCACGTCCAATAGGGAACAGTACGCGCCGCCGCTCAGGTCCTGCTGGATGAGGGGCGGCGGACGACTCCAAGTCCACCGTAAAAAAACATAGACACACATAGAACTAAGTGTAGAAGAGTTGTGTTACAATTTTTGGTGTTCAATAAAGTATAGGCTGGTTTCACAGCTGTCCGGGAGACCCGTACGGGCCATCCGTACACGGGAGACTCGCTGTGGAACAATGTTCTAGCGACTCACGTGTGTCTTCGTTCCGAAAGCCCAAACGGGCGGCCCGTACGGGTCTCCCGGACAGCTATGAAATGAGCTATCTACACTAATATTATAAAGAGGAAAGATTTTTTTGTTTGTATGTTTGTTTGTTTGTTTGAATTGAATAGGCTCCGAAACTACTGGACCGATTTGAAAAATTCTTTTAGCATTAGATAGCTACATTATCAGGGAGTAACATAGGCTATATATTATCCCCGTATTCCCACGGGAACGGGAACTACGCGGGTGAAACCGCGTGACGTCCACTAGTATTTTATATTTCTACTAGCTTCTGTCAGCGGCTTCACCCGCGTGGTCCCTAGGGAACATACTCCCGGGATAAAAAGTAGCCTATGTCCTCAGACTCTAGACTATCTGTGTACCAAATTTAATTTAAATCGGTTCAGTAGTTTTGGCGTGAAAGCGCGACAGACAGACAGAGTTAATTTCGCATTTATAATATTATAAATAGTAAGGATAAGGATTCTATCTTCGACGAAAAACGTATCGAAAGACCAGAAACTGCTACCGTCAATTGTTACAACAAATCACCTCCAACACCAAGGGTGCCATCTCCCATCCCTCATACCCCACAGCTCAACAACACAAAAAAACACGTCCACAAACAAAAGCCCCGCCGATACAACGCTTATGAAACACAAATAGTGCTATTTCACTTAACCCGTCATCGGTACGCGCGCTGTTTGTGCCGGGGGTCTCAAGTACCGAGTGTCTGAACGCCTAGACATTTCGCTACGCAAACAACACGCCACTCGAAGCGTACCGAGCCGAGGGGAACTTTGCACTAACTCCCAATAAAACGTGAGTTTTAATCGAGGTAATTGCCGCAGTAATAAAGGCTTTTCTGATTACTGCGCGAAATATAGACGTAAATGTCGCCTTTGGTGAAGGCAACTGAAGTGTTTACATTGTTCAGTTAACTTTACCGAATAAATATCTCGACAAAAATAAATATAAAAACGCAGCAAACACCATTATCGAGAAACGCTTCAAACAGCAGTATCGTTGAAAAGAATATTAAAAAAAACTGATCAAGAAAAACTGTCCGCAGAGCTGCGTAGTTAAACATTGCTAGATATTTGCATACGTGTACGCGAGAGCCGGGGTCGCTGTGAAACGCTCGATATCGGCGAGCGCTCGAGGGTTATAAGTGCAGCTAGCCTACAACAGTCTACCGTAATGACACCGTATCATGTTTATTCCACGTCTAAAACTTATCGTTTCTACATCGTTAACGCCGTCGACGAATGAAGCTCTAAACGATCCCCCTAAAAGCTGTTTAAGGTCCATTATGAGCGAAAATACCGAGGCACTTAAGGAGTGCGGGAATCCGCGTTCGGGGGCTGAATTTTCCGGAGTACTTTTTCAGATTAAAATTTTGGCGTCGGGGTAGCGGTTGTAATGAAAGAAGTACGGACCATTAGGCAGTGCTCAGCCATTACTTGTTCACGTTCACAATTACAGCAGTCCGTGAGTTACGGGTGTTACGCGGTGGCCAGTCGCGCCCGCTTCGTGGCCCGGGCCATCGATCGCGGGGTTGCGAACGTGGTCATGACCTTCAGCATTCGATTCTGTTTCTGCTTTTTTCAGTCATTAGTAAGACATTCAAAAGTTTTCAACTACCTTGTACTAAGTTGGCCTTTAGTTTTCATGATGGGTTTATGTTATAAAGTAACTAGTTGACCTGCTCCTATTAGCCTTAGCGTGATGATATATTGCCTATAGCTCTCCTCGATAAATGGGGTTTGAAAGAATTTTTCAAATCGGCCCAGTAGTTTCTGAGATTAGCGCGTTCAAGCAAACAAACTCTTCAGCTTTATAGATTTCCTAATAAAGCTGCGTTACACAAGTCCTCAGCGCAAGCGATTCTATTGGTCCTTAACCCTTGGTATGCCCGGTGGCAAAATGTTACGCGGTCTGCCTGGTGGGTCTGTCAGACCCTAATTTAAAGTGACTATTTGTAGTACTAGTTGTGGTAACCGGTGTATCCAAAGATACTTATATCTGTACTAGGGGTATGTAGTAGAGATAAAAATGAAAAAAACAAATACACCATTAACTAAATAAATAATAATTAAAGGTTATGCTTTTAGCAAAAACAGGCCTTTTTAACATTTATGTGAAAAAAAAAACAAAATCAACAAAACTTTAGACAGTAGAAGGCACAAGACAAAGACCATAGATAATGCTATAACAATCAGTCTTTGTCATTCCCATCAACGGGTGTAGGCAGAGGTGAGGAATAACCTCTGGATTTGACAACGGCGCTCGGGGTTTTTTGTGTTTTTCCACCATCCCAGCTGACTCCGGACTAAATTAGTGGCCATAAGGCTTCAGTTGGTTGAAAATGTTCAGCTACTGAGAGTGGTGGCGCAGAAACATCATATTTTAATGAAATACAACGGTTTAAGTTACAGGGTAGGTCTGACAGACCCTACCAGGCATACCGAGGGTTAAAAAACACATGCCTCGCTTCGCTACGTATTCGCAGCCTAATGCCACCACCAGGCTCGTCGGTGGACTTAGCCGCGGGCTTTACCGTACATAGCATTTATAACGACGGATACATTATCGCTTATGCGTATAACTAATCGCTAATTACTATTTATGGAACACAGAGCTGTATCGGAGTGCTAACTTAGAAAAAATATGGGACAGGAGAGAAATTTAAATCGTTAACAACTTAACCTAACAGCCGAATATGATTCGAGAATTTGACGTTATCGTGATAGACACTAGGTACTTTAATATCAAATTTTAAAAGCTTTTCATGCTATAAGTAAAGTTTATTTCTTTACTAGCTTCTGCCAGCGGCTTCGCCCGCGTGGTCCCTAGGGAACATATTCCCGGGATAAAAAGTAGCCTATGTCCTTTCTCAGGCTCTAGACTATCTGTGTACCAAATTTCATTTAAATCGATTCAGTAGTTTTGGCGTGAAAGCGAGACAGACAGACAGAGTTACTTTCGCATTTATAATATTAGTAAGGATTTTGTTATTTATGTACATACAGAAAAAACAGTAAAAGTTAACATTATAAATATGAGTACAAAGGAACTGCTTATTTCTAATGAAATTTCTTCCAGCAGACCTGCGACAGGAGAAATGAAAAAGAAATGTAGACAATAGTGTGTAAGAACAAGAGAAGAGTATGTAAAGTTTTGCAAGTTCTCAACTTCAGTTCTCAATTCAGATATCTATCACCTCGTGAACCTACATGTAAAGTCTCTAAGAACAAACAGCAACACACCAAAAACACACAAAAACCACTCACTTCCGTTAACAAAGACCAGCACAAAACATTTGAACCGACATTTGAAGCCAACAACCAACATTCAACCCCAACTAAAACTGAAAACATCAATATAAAAGTTCACATAGCCAACATGCCAGCAACATTACTAATAACCAACATTGATACACGAGATATGTGCGCCGAAGCCATTCCCTAAGGCCATTCTCGTTTTACTAAACAGAAAATATGTAACTAAATTCTATACTTGTGCTGTGAGTTGGAAAACAGAGGCGGGCTCGTTATATCGGGGTCGGATCTTCAAAAGCGAATTCTAGTGATGTGGGGGTGAAGTTAGTCGGTTTTAGTCGAGTTTTGGGTGGCAGTTACGATTTATTGGGAGTCTTTTAGCCTCTTTTTCATTCGCAAGAAATTCGCATGCAATTTTATATTACACTAGCTTTCGCCCGCGACTTCGTACGCCCGTATATCGTATATCCCGATTTTTCCCGTTCCCGTACGAATTTCGGGAAATTCTTTATTAGTGCTCCCCTACACTCCCCAAGGAAGCTACATGCCAAATTTCAGCTTTCTACGACCAGTAGTTTCGGCTGTGCGTTGTCTGGCAGTTACTCAATCAGTCAGTAACGAAAGAATTTTATATATTAGGATTGCTTTAACACGATCGAGCATTTGATGACATTTTATCACTATAGCCCGCTATGTAATGAAACTAGTATGCGAGCTGTTTGCATGTGGAAACGTGGCCTAACAGACCCGCCGACCAGACCAATCTAAATGACATCTTAATTTCAAACAATGCAGTTCCTGAAAAAAGTTACTTAAATGTAGTCATTATTATAACGTCATGAATTGGAGATCACGAAAAAAAAAAACTGTTGACTACAAATGTTCAAGTTGTGCAAACATTAATGTACAAGGCAGTTGATATATTAAGTCATCATTGTTAACAATGACGAATGAAATATAAAATACACTTTTCTTTGAAAAAAGTATTAAAGCCAAAATCAACTTAAAATACAAACAACAAAGTTGGTACTTGAAGAAGAGTAAGTGATAATGTATTTAAAATATCTCGAACTAGCTTTAGCCCGTAACTTCATACACGCATATCCCGATTTTTTCCGTTCCAAATTTTCCAAATCCGTACGCGTTCAAACAAACAAACAAACTCTTCAGCTTTATTATCTAACTATCTGACCCGCGCAACTTCGTCTGCGTCACAATTTTCATAACTGCTCCGCTCCTGTTGGTCTTAGCGTGATGGTATATAGCCTTCCTCGATAAATGGGCTATCTAACACTGAAAGAATTTTTCAAATCGGACCAGTAGTTCCTGAGATTAGCGCGTTCAAGCAAACAAAGAAACTCTTCAACTTTATATATTAGTGCCACGGTGTTTGTCACCTCCAACTCCAACTCCTCTGAAACGGCTCGACCGATTTTCATGAAATTTTGTGTATATTCGGTATGTATGATACCTATACACTTTTCACTTATGATAGGCTCGTCGCGACGAAGCTCCAAAGTCTTGAGCATCGACGACGAGTCGCTAGCCTGTCGGTTTTCTACCAGTTGCATTTTGGGGAATGTGCGACAGAATTGCATAATTTAATTCCGCCAAGCCCGTTCCATCATCGGACCACAAGACGAACGGCGATGCGCCACCGGTACATGGTGGACATCCCACCCACACGCACTAAAAGTTTTGGGAACACATTTATAGTGCGTACAGCTAAGGAGTGGAATTCCCTGCCGGAGTCCTGATAGCTACAACCTGGGAGTCTTTAAGTCAAGAGTGAATAGGTTACTTCTAGGCAAGCGTGCTCCATCTTCGACCACATCATCGCTTACCATCAGGTGAGATAGTGGTCAAACGCGCGCCTATAAATAGTAAAAAAAAGGTGGTATGGCAAAACAACGTTTGCCGAGTCAGCAAATATTAGTGTAGATAGTTTAAATTATTAATTCAAGTATAGATGTACCTAAATTGGCATCAGACACCAAAACAATACAACTATTACACTCGCCTTTTGACATGGCAAGCCAGCACAAGTCACCTAACCCGACTAAATCCGCCAAGACTAAAACAATCGACTGCCGTGCCCATCCCTAGCTCATAAGCCAGTGTCACGTCCAAGTGTACGCCTAAGAGGATTAAACGTTACTTCCAGCAGAATCGCTACAATACGGACGACTAAATGATTATAAACGAAGCTGTTATTGATTCTGATTCCGGCAGCCGTGTTCTGGGGGCTTGATTGTAGAAATGCGCACGAATTGGTTTGAGTTACAACTGGTTCAGGGTACTTTTTATGTTCTAGTTGCTAGTGAATTACATTTCAGGATGAGAACATTATCATCATCATCATATCAGCCGAAAGACGTCCACTGCTGGACATAGGCCACCCCCAAGCGTCGCCACAACGACCGGTCCTGCGCGTCTCGCATCCATCGGCTTCCCGTGACCTTTAGGAAGAGATTGCACAGTCAATGTACAACGCCAGCACATCAAACTACCCGAAACTGTAAATTTACAATCAGCCTTGAACCTAATGCCTACCGTGCCGTGTTCCTACTGTGCTTGTGTGTTGTGTTTCTTTCTTTGTTCCAAATAAATGTTTTATCTATCTATCTTTATCTATCTTAATACTTTAGCGATAAAGTTGAAAATCTACTAAAGAAATTTGAAAGATTGTTGTAGCTTGATGTGCTTGTATCTGTACTTGAGATGCGCCACGGGTACTTGGTAGACATCCCACTGATACGCACAAAACGCTTTGGGAATACTTCCATTGTGTGTACAGCATCAATTAATGGTGGAAAGCATTCCTGGGTAATTGTAGTAACTTACCGTGGCTACCCAGCGATACCTTGATTAAACCATTGTTTTTTACCTGGAAAGAAGAAAGAATTTCATTAGTATACAGTCATTTAACAAAATATACATCCAATATTCGTGCATTTTTAATGTTTTTTTCCCTGCCGAAGTCTGCGTTTCCTGATAGCTACAACCCGGGGGTCTTTAAGTCAAAAGTGAATAAGCTACTTCTAGGTATATGTGCTCCGTCGGGAGTCGCAAGGCGATTCCTGGCCACCGTAGGCGTGAGCCTGCGGACGGCGAGCATTGGGTGGCTCGCCGTCCGATCAGAACCAGGCCCGGGTCGAAGGCGCGCTGTGTTGCACGCGCGCCTCAAAGAGCTGTCAGTATAAAAGACGGAGCCCGCCGGGGCCAGTGCCTGCCGGAGTTGCGGAATTTATTCGAAAGAGTCACCGCGGCCCTGGAACGCAAAGGGCATTAGGAGGAACACGGATGGGTTTTAGTCAGTAAGAGTCTGACACTCCCTTCTGCTTCACCCAGAGCGGGAGGAGTCATTTGATGATTTCCCATCCTTAAAAAAAAAGGTATATGTGCTCCACCGTCAACCACATCATCGCTTACCATCAGGTGAGATAGTTGTCAAAAGCAAACCTATCAATCATGGTCGCTTTATCTGGAACCCCAGGAGTCCTACTCCATATTAAAAACCACCATGATTCGTCTGTGAGAAAGAGACGAAGCTATATAGGACACTTAGTACTATCCCCTTTTCACTAAGGAAGCATGAAGGCATTAAGACGTCATCGTACGGGGATCAGGTCTAATCGTACAGTTGCGGAATTTGTTCGAAAGAGTCACCGCGGCCCTGGAGCGCAAAGGGCATTAGGAGGAACACGGATGGGTTTTAGTCTGTAAGAGTCAGACACTCCCGTCCAGAGCGGAAGGAGTCATTTGTGGATTTCCCATCCTTAAAAAAAAGAGGTCTCATCATCATCATATCAGCCGAAAGACGTCCACTGCTGGACATAGGCCTCCCCCAAGCGTCGCCACAACGACCGGTCCTGCGCGTCTCGCATCCATCGGCTACCCGCGACCTTCACCAGGTCATCGGTCCACCTTGTGGGAAGCCTTCCAACGTTGCGTCTTCCTGTACGCGGTTACCACTCAAGAACTTTTCGGCCCCATCGACCATCTGTTCTGCGAGCAATGTGCCCTGCCCACTGCCACTTTAGTTTGGCGATCCTTCGGGCTGTGTCGGTAACCTTGGTTCTCTTGCGGATATCATCATTCCTGATTCGATCACGCAAGGAAACTCCAAGCATTGCCCTCTCCATTGCCCTTTGAGAGGCTTTGAGCCTTCTGATGAGGCCCATTGTGAGCCTCATCAGGGTGAAAAAAAAGAGGTCTAATCGTATATCATCTAAAAACGCCAGTGTCCTTTTTATCGCTAGATAAATGAAAGTGCTAGCACTAACTGGAGATTAATAGCAGAGAAAGGTGCCACATGTTCTAATTTAACACCTCTCAGGAACTCTTTGGAGCATGAACGGTTTTTCTAGATCGTTTCACAACGCTTTGGCCACAGAGCATGGACACGCCTCAGCGGGCAACTGCTGGAGGTGGTATAGTCAAAACTTTCCATACTAATCTATACTCTATACTATTTACACTAATATTATAAAGCTAGTTTCTTTGGCTGAACGCGCCTCTCTCAGGAACTGCTGGTTCGAATTGAAAAAAATATTTTAGTGCAGGGCGGGAAGTGCTTATCGGGCGAATTTGTTAAAGTCAAAGAAATTTACTGTTTACGGCCTTAGGACTTAACGTCCAAATTCGGTCGCTAGGCGATCGGTGAGTATGTCGAGACTTCCCCACCTGATAGCCCATTTATCGAGGAAGGCTATATAAAATCATGCTACAGCCAATAGGAGCGGAACATTAATGAAAAAATATGAAGAAGTGGCGCGGTGTGATGAGGTGGTTCGGAAAAGAATACCTAGAAGGATTTGAAAAGGCTTTTGCGCAGCAGTAGGACACTATAGGGAACGAGCAGAAACTATAGATGGCAGCACAGAAGTGTCAATGTCAAGATATATTTTACTTATAAGTTTCGAAAATGCAACACTAGATGGCAAAGTCAACGCCGTGCACAATTCCTATAGGACGAATGAGAGTAAAAAATGTAGACAGATTAACTTTCGCATTTATAATGTACCGATCGATAGTATAGATGGAGCTTCTAGTCGCTGTCGGTTCCGTACTCTGTGGGTTGAACCAAGCACCACTTTAATTCAAGTCACTATAGTTTCAACGTTCAAGAGACTGTAAAGGCCTCCTGCTGAGTTTATTATGATAAATTGTGTTTTGGGCTATTATTACGTCTTATGTAATTACACTAAGGATAATTAAGAGAAATGGAGCCTTTGAAATTATTACATTCGAGTTCGTAATACAGGCACTGCAGGGGTCCAGATTTTTTAAATATATTTTTCATTTATGTAAGTAAAGTAAGGAAATAACAAAGAAAGAATGTAGGTAATTCGCGTTACACATAAATAAAATGTATCTTGAAGCTTTTCGTATCAACTTTTGCTTTTGTTTGAAATAAATCAATTTAATAAACTACAATTTTCAATATCAATAATGATACGGCTCTATCCACAAATATATGTCTCAGATGCAAATTGACATCTATACTAATATTTAAAGCTGAAGAGTTTTTTCTTGTTTGTTTGCTTGAACGCGCTTATCTCAGGAACTAATGGTCCGATTTGAAAAAATCTTTCAGTGTTAGATAGCCCATTTATCGAGGAAGGCAAGGAAGGAATATATATCATCACGCTAAGACCAATAGGAGCAGTAATGAAAATTGTGACGCAGTCGAAGTTGCGCGGGTCAGCTAGTTCTACATATTGCATAAATGGCTATAAAAGACACACGAGTGATCCTAGGGTTCCGCTTTTTGTAAATTCGGACGGTCGGAACCCCAAAAACTCACTTAATTTTATCTCCGCTACACTCACATCTAAATCATCATTGAATTTACAGTCTCCAACCCACTTTCATAAAACCTGACTAAAACCCAAAAGTGGTCACAAACTGGTCACAAAAACGGTCACAGCTCAGCATTTAATCTGAACACGAGGACCCTACCCCGCGGTGATAAATCACGGATATCATGACAATAATCTTATAAGCGTAGGGCGACATATCATCGGAGGACAAACATAGGATTGAGATAGTACGCCATGGAGGTGTGCCAAAGAACCAAAATTAAATTATGGTGTTTGTAATTCAAAATTCCAAAATAAATGGTACCTAAACTGTCTCATTTAAACTAATCTTATAAGCGAAGGGCGACATCATCGGAGGACGAATATAGGATGAAGATACTATGCCATGGAGGTGTGGCTTAAGAACCAAAATTAAGTGCTGTTGTTTGCAACTCGAAATTCCAAAGTAAATGGCACCTACATTGTCTCATTTAAACTAATCTTATAAGCGAAGGGCGAAATCACCGGAGGACGAATATAGGATGAAGATACTATGACATGCGAGGTGTAGCCAAAGAACCAAAATTAAATGATGGTGTATGTAACTCGAAATTCCAAAATAAATGGTACCTAAACTGTCTCATTTAAACTAGTCTTATAAGCGAAGGGCGACATATCACCGGCAGACTAATTTAGGATAAATATACTATGCCATGGAGGTGTAGCCAAAGAACCAAAATAAAATGCTGGTGTTTGCAACTCGAAATTCCAAAGCAAATGGTACCTCCTAAACTGTCTCATTTAAACTAATCTTATAAGCGAAGGGCGACATATCACCGGAGGACGAATATAGGATGAAGATACTATGCCATGGAGGTGTAGCCAAAGAGCCAAAATTAAATGCTGGTGTTTGCAACTCGAAATTCCAAAGTAAATGGTACCTAAACTGTCTCATTTAAACTAATCTTATAAGTGGAGGGCGACATATCACCGGAGGACGAATATAGGATGAAGATACTATGCCATGGAGGTGTGGCCAAGGACCAAAATGAAATGATTGTGTGCAACTCGAAAAAAAAACTAAATCAAAATAGATTCATCCGTTTAGGAGCTAAGATGCCACAGACAGACGCATAAATACGTCAGACTTACAACAACCCTCTTTTAGGTTGGAGGTTAAAATTAATGCTACCCAAATAGGATGTTTTTAAAGTTAACACAAATTGTTTTTTGTTTAAAGTCCTAATTTTGCTTATATTTACAAAAACCATTGCGAACCAGTAGAGCATTAATACTGTTTGATGACGAATGTATTAGATTAACTTCCATTCAAATTACTAGAGCTAGATTTAAGCCTTCCTAGTCTAGAAACCATTGAGGCATTGATCAAAATGAGACTGTTACCTTTTTTTACTATTTATAGCATTGATATATAAAAAACCCAAGATACACACTCAGCATCTCAAAAACGTCCGCAAAAAAACTCAGCTTCTCAAAAGCGCAATATGTATAATTGTGCGCAAGTTTCAAACAGTCTCGCATCGCTCACCATACTGCACTGCTTTGTAAAAACAACTTTAAGCGATCCGTGTAAGGGTGAATTTGCAAAAAAAATTGCGCATCACTCGCCATACTGAACTACTTTGTAAAAACAACTTTAAGCGGTCCGTGTAAGGTTGAATTTGCAAAAAAAAATATTTATAGTGTAACTATACACAACTCACACATGACACTTGATACATGTCAGTTTTTGACGACAGTTTCGAGTGTTGCATTTGTTCGAGACTGTGCATCTTGGGTTTTTTTATATATCAATAATTTATAGGCTCGCTTTTCGCACCACTATCTCACCTGATGATAAGCGATGATGTGGTCGAAAATGGAGCACGCTTGCCTAGAAGTAACCTATTCACTCTTGACTAAAAGACTCCCAGGTTGTAGCTATCAGGAAACACAGACTCCGGCAGGGAATTCCACTCCTTAGCTGCACGAACTATGAATGTGTTCCCAAAACGTTTTGTGCGTGTGGGTTGGATGTCCACCATGTACCGGTGGCGCATCGCCGTTCGTCTTGTGGTCCGATGATGGAACGGGCTTGGCGGAATCAAATTATGCAATTCCGTCGCACATTCCCCAAAATGCAACCGGTAGAAAACCGATAGGCTAGCAACTCGTCGTCGAACTAAAAGACTCCCAGATTGTAACCTCTCCTGCTCACACCTTCAATTAGACCAAAACCCAAAGACCCTTTTAATAAACCAATCTATTTCTGTCCCAGCCACCTTAAACGTACCCATCTCTAAAACCCTGTGTCCCAATAATATAAATCGTGCTAACAAAGAGGCCGGGCTTAAGGCAATACAGGCTGATCGTAAATAAACGCGAATGTCACATATTTCGTGTAACATAATAACAACGAGCGTTAGGGTTCGCGCAAACTAGGCCGTAACAAAAACTACGATTGATTACCGGACAATACATTGGAAGCAATAGTCGGCGAAGTTTTAATTTTTATAGCATTTTTATGTGATGCGTGTTTTGACACGGCGGTTGGGAATGGAGGAAGGTAAGGGATAACAATGGGGTTCGTAGTTTATCTTCTTTTTATTGGTTGACATTATAATGGTGCGTGTCAGTCGTAAAATAGACATAATTTGCTACTGCATAAATAGCTTAGCTTTAAGAAACAGCTGGGAAAAATGGTAAAATGGTGTTTCAATGATATTTTTATTATTATGCAAGACGTCTTGGTGGAATCAGAGTTCAGCTACCAAACGTGTTTTTTAGGTGTTTCGCTTTTTTACTTTCATCATATCAGCCGAAAGACGTCCACTGCTGAACATAGGCCTCCCCCAGGGGGAGGGGGGGTTTGCCATAATCGCCACGCTTGGCAGGCGGGTTGGCGATCGCTGTGTATGGTGTTGCGTTTTACAGACGCTACTGCCCATTCTCTGGTGAGTCCCTTAGTCGCCTCTTACGACACCCACGGGAAGTGATGGGATGATATTATTCTTTTACGGCACCATACAGCATCGGCCGATACCATACGGCATACTTTTTTACTTTACCCAAAGGAAAAAAGGATTCAGTAATTATTTATTTTATTTTAAAAAAATCTTACAGGCTAATAACAAGCTTACACATGTAAATATCTACGTAATAATTAATACTCAGTTATGAGTTACTTACGTTAACCAGTTACAGCGTTAATTATTATTGGTAATTCCTGTACAAACGTGGTACATACACCGAACTAACCTGCGGTATGAGTCAGCCACAGGATTCCCAACCACTGTAACTCCTGAGAGCTAAAATCAACAAGTCCGCCACACATTTCCAACCACTGCAACTCCTGAAAGCCAGAATCAAAAGTGGCAACCACCAGAAAAACACCGAGCCAATGAAGCCTGTCGAGTCCCGGAGAAACGATGCAACTGTCTTGGATCCTGCAACGAATAAACAGAAAATCAACAGTGGCGACCACCAGGAAAATGTACGAATGTACCTAAATTGTCAATAGATATCATCTGGTATCACAACAGTCAACACCCACCTTTCCCCGCGTTAGTAATGGCGTATTTTTATTAAATTCATACAAATTGTGTGCACGCGCGCGTTTGTAACAAATCGAATAAATCCGCCCGCGTCTAGTGATGTGCCACGAATTTGTTTCATTACCATTACGGGAGCAGGTTCCTATCAAATGTATTACGATTTTATTGGATGACAATCGTTTTATTTTTGAGGTTTCGAAGGAAATGTGGTACGAAATGTTTTTGTGGAAATTGATAATTTTGATGAACTTGTGTTTGGCCCGATTTTGCTCTCGTAGTTATGCTACAGGATAAGAAGTCCTGGTGCCTCACAATTACACTGAGCGATAATGTAGGTTTTAATAAATGAAATAATTTTCTTGATCAGTACCTATATCCAGAGATATATAGTTACTAGTTGACCCGCGCAACTTTGTCAGCTCCGCTCCTTTTGGTCTTAGCGAGATGATATATAGCCTTCCTCGATAAATGGGCTATCTAACACTGCAATATTTTTTCAAATCGGACCAGTAGTTCCTGAGATTAGCACGTTCAAGCAAGCAAGCAAACAAACAAACAAACTCTTCAGCTTTATGTATTAGTATAGAGTACAGAAGTATAGATAATACGCATGCTACAAATAAAAAGAGGCTTGTCTGTGATACCTTTTACATACAATTTAAAACTATTTCAAAAACTTGTGTTGTTGATATATGAATGGACAAAACAAAATCTTGTTTCGTAGCAAACTATACTAAATCATATTTTGTATTTCGATTGAAAATTCTTGAACCAAAAATATCCTAAATAACCGATCTTCTAATTAAATTATGTACGGTTTCGTAATTATTATGAAACATGTTTCGATTTAATAACTGCTTGACAAGTTAACAACACATTAAGTTAACATCCAATTTCAATTATCAAGCAATAAACTTACACGTGTTAGTCTAAGATCTAGAAACATTTACGACTAAGGGTCTGCTCACACCGAGACGCCACGCCGAAATTCGCAAACATCTTTTAGGCAGACGTGCTCCATCTTCGACCGCGTCATCGCTTTCCATCAGGTGAGATAGTGGTCAAACGTATGACTATCTATGGTAAAAAAAAAACTCGCAAAGCATGAAGAATGGTGAAGAATCGCTGCATCACGCTGCGTAGCGCAGTGCAGCGCTACGTATCTTTTGTCTTAATTCTGTCACTGAAATATGTACTGTTTTGTGCAGTCAATAAAGCTCTAAAGCGTGTCACGGACAGGCGCAGTCATACTTTAAAAATTCTTGCTTATGCAAATTTAACAATACCTAAAAAATCGGCTGCCCCATCCAAAGCTATCGAAAGTATGGGAGCTACATTTTTAGGGTTCCGTACCCTAACGAGTAACCAACGGAACCCTATTACTAAGCTGTCCGTCAGTCCGTCCGTCTGTCAGCGGGCTGTATCTCAAGAACCGTAATAGGTAGAGAGTTGAAATTTTCACAGATTGTGTATTTCTATTGCCGCTATAACAAATAATAAAAATTAAGGTTTATGGTACGGAACCCTTTGTGTGCGAGTTCGACTCGTACTTGGCCGTTTTTCTTTTGGGAATTGACTAGAACTTCTTTGACAAAAGTTGTGCAGAAGCAGCTTTTAAAATACAATTACACCCTGTATATTATCTTAAAAAAGTGTGCATAGTGTCTCTACACGTCTTGATGTGAAATGACCCTAACTCAAATCTACAACTAAGTTAACACAAATTAACTGCCAACTAGAATTCGATATCTAAACAAAACGCTACACGTGTCGAATTAAGACCATTCAACTCGAATTATTTACACAAAATACTGAAGAAAGTCGAAATGTCGCAAGCGAGTTCTCGATTAACGTGAGTCTCTAATTCGGAATTTGATAGCCTCGAGTCACGGGATAGCAGTCCCTAGGGTGCGCACGGCTTCTGAGGGAAAATCACGGAAATCAGAGATCTACAATAATTATTGTTATTTTTATTATTTTATTTATTCACTTTTCCTCATCTGATTTTTGATTGTATTCGAAAAATTGTGAGTGATTTTGATGAAATTATTTTTTTGCTTGGATATTTTTTATGAAAAGAAATTGTGCTCAATTTTTTTGTTAACTAGTGAAGGACGAACATTTCATCAATGCTTACAATCGTATTTTTACCCAACTTGCAATATACAATTACAGAAATTGTTTGCAGGTCTTAGTAAAAGCAACAAAAACTAAGGAACATAGCAAAACTTTATATAACACTAACATAAGATACACAAAATACACTTACATTCAGAAACTACGTACTTTTTGTTTTAATCATCGTAATAAAAGGTTAGCAGTAAAAGGTTCCGGCCCATCGTCCATTTACTGAAGTAGCATTTTCCTTTGTTGATATTTTGTTCAAGAAACAAGGAAAAAGGCATATGGAACATAAAAGTAAGTTCCATCGAGATTACAAGAGAAAAACTTGAGAAAAATTGCGGTAATATAAAAGATGCTGGTATTTATACCTTAGACAAAACGCAAAATATAAACACACAACTAGCAATTTTTCAAAGAAATTCCTGTGTATCATAAGCAGCCAATAACATGATGAAACATAAGAGCGATAAATGTATGTGAGCACTTGTATAACTACATTTTCTCTTTGCACAAAATATCTGCGTTCCGCCTAGTCTCTTTATAAAAAAGCAACGGGTGATTAGAGCGTCGACATTAACATGTGGAACGACCCCCCCGAGCCTCGTCGCTAACTTCGCACCACGCCGCTTAATCTTACGCTACAATTACATCGTCTATCTGGTCGAACACCCGTTTGTCAGTATCCTAAATTGCGTACGCCCGTTCGACGTATATTTACTGCGCCCCGGGCATAGTGTGGCCGAGACGTCTCTATCGGTGGCCGCGCCGGGTCTCCACGTCGTAAATTAGCACCCTCCACAATACAGACCAGCACCGCGCACCGCAGAATTAACATAATAAAAAGGGAGCATTCATATGCCGCTCGTAAATAAACTTTTATGGCCATCGCTCTAATGCGTCGAAAAATGTCGCCGAAGGGAGCCCACTACCCACCGAGCGAGAATCGTGCAAACTTTATAACACAAGAATTCACACTCGCCCTCGGGTTACCATAATAAAATATTCGCATGGAAAATCCGGACGTTCCTCTCTACACGTATGCATAGATAACGCGATATAAAAACGACATTAAATTTACGAGCATCGATATGTACGCGCGTCAAGTCATCAAACATTTTTTATGGATATAAATATGTACATATATTTTTTTCTGGTGCTCACATTAATTTCTTTATTATGCTTCCCATATTTTTATATAAACATGTAATCTTTGGGAGAAATTCATGAATACATTTCCTACGATCATAAAAATACTCCGTATGCTGAATAAACAAATTACTTTATGCATCGGATCCTACACTTAGTAGACCCATATGCTAAAATGAGGGCTCGGCAAAGTAAGAAATTCTGTTGTGTATTTTTTATCTAAAGCGTTGGTTTTTAGCAAACTTATATGGGGATACAGCATTATCAACATGAAAACACACAATAAGACCCTAATTTGACGCAGAGAACCTGCACCCGAAATACGTTGCCTTTTCAGCCTTCATAAATCTTTTCATTCACGCGGCGCTTTATAAAGCGGTGTCCGGCGAAATGTAAACTTATGGTCACCGTCGCGTGTATGAGCGATTCGGCCGTGGTTTAATGACGTGCCGGCGTCGCCATATACCCGGTAAATAGCTTGGAAAACTTCTTTTTTTTTTTCAACCAAAATCCCGACTCCGTTCGTTTCATTGATAAAATCAACATTGTCACATTTTGCGAGATGTGGCAATTTCGCTGTGAATTATCGGAGGGCCGTATTTTTATGCGAAAAAATGGCCTGTGCTGAAATGTATTGGTTGTAATGGCCAGATTTGAAAACACCAACCCGGTTTCAAAATTAAACTTACTTGTAAGAAGAATTGACCTTTTATTTGTTCGTCACGGACGTGACGAACTCAGTAAAAGGTCTGATCTTCGAAAAGAGCAGCTATTTGTCGAATTCAGTTCCAGATATTTAAGCTCAGGTGTTCTTTTTAGCATCAATTTGTTTAGTTTTGTCAGGTTATTTATCTTGTCCTAGACAAACTGCTAAAGAAATGTTTATCCTTTGTTCACTAAATAACAATATCGCCAACTTCATTCTAAGCTTCTTAATTAAAGCTGTAAAGTAAAACAAGTCTTTGTTTGGATCGCGAAACTTATTTCATACCAGATTTTAGAACGAGCACTAACATCAAGACAACAATAAAATTAAATAGACGCGACCAGCTACAACGAAAACAGCTATTTCTTAGAGCAACACTTATAAAAACGCAATCGCGCAAAATTCAATTTCATCTGCGATTCCCAACATAACGTTAAAAGCTTACAACAAAACGCAAAAAATGGCGTCGTTAAAGCAAAACCAAAAACATTTGACACTTTCATTTCTTTGCAAATGAAAAATAAAGAGGCCGCGGAACGCCTAGCGAAGTCATTTCTGAACGAATTATGCTCTTAAGTAGATAATAAACGCGGCAATACCGCTGCGACATGCGACACGACGCGTCCGACACGACTCTGACGCGCAACATGAAAGCTTTGGACGAAATATCCCGTGCGTAATTACAGCCCGTTGTGTGGAACCCAGCTAAGCATAAACAGTGAGACAATACTAAGGTCTCTTGGAGACGAACAATGCATCCATCATGCAAATAAGTAGTTAAACGTAATGGAAGTTGTACAAACTAATGCGAGAAGCTTGTTGCGCGTATTTAATTGTTAGACTACACGAAAAACCATTCTAAGGTAGGTAAAAATGATTATCCTATTAACGTATAGCACACATAGGTACGCTAAAGCCGCACCGAGAGAACGGAAAGCCAATGAAGAGCCAATAGAATTGAAAGGCTCCGATCTCTTACAGTTCCCTTCCCTTTATTTGTATAGTTTTCTTTGTGTGAGCTGCGCTTTTAAGCGTGTACGTCTCGGCAATGTCGTGATACGTCATACTTAATCTCCATAAGTTTCTCCCCTTTTTATATTCTTCTACTTTCAGCGCAGTAATCCGAGCGACACAATAGGGTCTAATATGTTTCATCGGTAAATCCTTTCTGCATGACAATAGGAGCAAACACGCCGACTTCCAACGTAGCGTACAACTCACACAGTACCGGAACTGCATTCCAGCGCCCAATTATTTGACGAACAATACCGTGTTGATTTACTGTATGACCGCGAACAGTGGTGTGACTTGTGTATAGGGCTGTCAGAGCATTGATCTTATTCTACAATTGTGTTTAATATATCCACGATCGGGATAAAGGTTTCGGACCTCTAAAATTGGCTCACGTTTCGTAAAAGAAAACATCGACTGTCTCATCCTATTACTCCACCTTTGTTAGTGAGATATTACATGCATTAGACCCCCATTCCTCTTAGAACGGGGACTTTTTGTTAAGAGCATGTTCTCATAGCTTTGCGCCGGCAGCCCTGGGTGTATGTGGGTCGCAGTTGAGATAAGGGCTCGCTTTGTTCCCGGCGTAAATATAAATTGCTCCATAAATGTCAAATGGACACAATTGCTCAGCTGGCCCGTGATTTTAACCGATTTAAGTGGGTATGCTAGCTGGCTGGAGTTTTAAGCGAGGATAGTGTTTTGTTTGGAGTCTGTGGGAGGTGGCGGCATTAAAAGTATCATCGCTGGGTCTGCGGTGGTGAGTGGGGGATGTTTAATCGAGTGTGAGTGGCGCGATGTATCCGCGTCGCGGTCGGCTAGGCCGCCGCTAACGCTTTAAGTGGTGCCCTGAATCGCTTTTGTTCAGATTTCAGCGGTTTTTTTTATGAAATAACACTGAACAATTGAACGAGTTCAATATTTAGGTGAAAATAATTTATTACGATATCGGGGCTCTAGATAAAGTGACTTTCTATTCGTGATACCGTTTGTTTAAATTAATAAAAAATGTGTGAATCATCAAATGACTCCTCCCGCTCTGGGCGGAGCGGAAGGGAGTATCCAGACTCTTACTGACTAAAACTAATCCGTGTTCCTCCTAACTCCCGCCGCGTTCCAGGGCTGCGGTGACTCTTTCGAAAAAAAACCGCAAACACGTAGACATCCCTAACATTTTGAAATTTCGACGATAATAATAGTATTTCTCTAAGAGTGAGAGAGTCTCTAAGGCTCTTGATTCCTCCAATCCGCGAAATCACAATCCAAAAATCGAAACCAACAGCTGATCTAATACTTTTTGTATCCTAAATTAAATCAAGTCTAAGACGATTCACACACTGCCACGCACCATGCAACGTAGCGCGTGAATGCGTGTTCTAACGTTGCTTGTAAGTCTCCGTTTGTATAAGACACCCCCTCCCGTTTGCACCTACGCGCGTACTTGCGGTGCGTGTTTTCTATTATCCGTATCACACTGCCACGCATCACGCTGCATGTGGCAGTTTGATAATCGCCTGATTCAATAACAAATAACAAAACAATCTCTCACTAGATGTCGCTAGCTTCCTAGCTATCTATAAAACCCATACATGTTTCGTAGCAGAAATGCAAGAAATTTCTCGAAGCAATCCGTACGCTTCGGACGCAACGCGACAACTATAAAAAGGGAACGGCAAATATATCTGTATATACAAAGGAATTTTTGTACAAGAACGTCTTAATAAACGATATTGGAAAACTGTTTTAGAAAATGTTTTAAAGGAAAATGGATAGGGATAAAGGATTTAAACAAAACAAATTCTTTGCATTTTCTTACTTGACGTTCTAGCCATTTCTAAATGTGTCCTGTGCTTAGGTAATTTTTGCATAAGGATACATGTTACTGTCATTACTGGACATGTCAAATTTACTATGGGACCAACACTGAAAATCGACTGCTCCACACCTGTACGCACATAACTCGACAAAATGTACTGAACGGCTAATTTTTTTTCACGATTTCGGTGTTGGTCCCATGTAAAAGTTGTTCATAATGATGAGAACAATGAGCACTTTTAAGGTTTGCGTTAATCCTGTAACACGTTGTGTTAGGTTTTTGATCATTGCCAATTCTTCACCATCTTAAAAACTACCGATCTTTGTAGCCTTTTTAGGGTTCTTAGGTACCAACGGAACCCTATTACTAAACCTCCGCTATCCGTCCGTCCGTCTGTCTGTCAGCAGGCTGTATCTCAAGAACCGTAATAGGTACACAGTTGAAATTTTCACAGATTATGTATTTCTATTGTCGCACACGAAGGTGTGCGACACCGACTCGCACTTGGCCGATTTTTTTCCAGCTACTTTGTTTTACCCATTCACAGGACGACCTCGGCTTGTGTTGCTTTACCTCGAAGTTCGACCCGTATAGCTGTTTTTAATTTTCCATGAGCTTTAAATATTTTATCAATGAAGTAAAAGCAAATATAAGTAAGTAAGTAATTTATTTTGCAAACTAGCTGACCTGCGCAACTTCGTTCGCGTCACAATTTTCATTACTGCTCCGCTCCTATTGGTCTTAGCGTGATGATATATAGCCTATAGCCTTCCTCGATAAATGGGCTATCCAACACTGAAATAATTTTTCAAATCGGACCAGTAGTTCCTGAGATTAGCGCGTTCAAGCAAACAAACAAACAAACAAACAAACTCTTCAGCTTTATATATTAGTATAGATATGGGTACAGTACATGGTGATAAAAAGATAAAAGGTAGGTTCAGCCATATTTTACCCGCGCAACTTCGTCTGCGTCACAATTTTCATTACTGCTCCGCTCCTATTGGTGAGCGTGATGACATATAGCCTATAGCCTTCCTCGATAATTGGGCTATCTAATACTGAAAGTAGTTCCTGAGATTAGCGCGTTCAAGTAAACAAACAAAGAAATAAATAAAAATAATAATAATATAGAAGTATAGATAAAAGTAATAATTTGACGCTAAAACAATAAATTAGTACAATGAATAAATACATTAAATAGTCTAAAATCACAAGTTATGTAGATCACTTCAATACAATTCACGTTTAGTTCACTACACACTGCTTGTATAAAAAAAAACAAACACACTTTTTTGAGTACCGATTTTAAAGATTTTTAGCACCCTTACATTAATACAAATGTATGATAGGCTCACGCACAATGGTCCAACATCAGGACTAAGTGCGGATGTTATAGTCAAAGTCCGATACACAGTCTCTTCGCGGAAGGACTGGTTTATCCTAGGTTTGGCCAAAGCCATCAGGCAATCCCCGAAATACATTTCAATTTCGCCCTTTGCCTGAAGTATTTTTAGTCAAACCCAGGAGCTCCTAACTTTTCAGTCAAACGTCGAAAGTAAATTATTCTATTTCGGTTTTGGCCTAGTCAATCCTAGAAGCGACTGCAAAACTCGGTCAAACGTTGATCTGAACATGTTTAAACAGGTTCATAATGTCTCTCGCGGTGTTCCGACCGATTGTTTTGTCATTTCATGTTCGTTCATTGAGCGTGCGGGCGTGTAATTGTGTAAAATTGAAGATGAGTGAATCAAACGGTCCTATATCGGAGTTTGACTCGTCAAACCCCGATTTAATAAAATTGTGTTTTGACGTTTGCCTGACCAAATTAGTCTCTCCCAGGTTTGACGAAAATTGTTTAGTCAAAGGCCGAAAATTTACATTTGTTTGGGCTTTGACTAAGTCATTCAGTCTGACCTGAGGATTGACCAGTCCAACCTAGGAGCGCCGGAGCTTCGGAGTTTGCCTATAACACGGAAACCAAACCCCAAATAGATAGATAGATGTTTCAAATAAACAACAAAACCTGCTACTACTACTCGTATGATTAAAATGAATCGAACCCGTGAAAACTATTCAAGATATTTCAATAATAAAACATTCCATACATCTTCTGACAGAAACACGTAAAACACAAACTTAATCGAATTTTTACATAACACTAACTTAAAAATTTTCGTAAACAAACGAATTTGGAATATATTAAATGCTTGCCAAATAGTATATCAAAAAGTTTTAACTGCGCGCAAAAATTATGAGTAAGTCCCACAATATATTATGCTGAACTTATCTTCGGATAAACGATCCATGTGAAATATTATCTGAGGATAGGAGGTGGTTGAAAATCTTGGGTTTGGGGGTCTGACTTAACGAGTATGCGATGACTTTGCGCAAGACTTGGTTGAAATGTGGTCTACTTTATAAGATTAACTAGCTTTTGCGGACTTCGTACGCGCATACCCCGTTTTTTCCCGTTCCCGTCGGAATTTCGAGAAATCCTCTCTTAGTGCTCCCTTACACTCCCCAAGAAACTTACATGCCAAATTTCTGCTTCCTACGACCAGTAGTTTCGGCTGTGTTGTCTGTCAGTCACTCAATCAGTCAGTCAGTTACGGAAGAATTTTATACTATACTAGTGGAAGTCACGCGGTTTCACCCGCGTAGTTCCCATTCCCGTGGGAGTACGGGAATAAAATATAGCCTATGTTACTCCCTGATAATGTAGCTATCCATTGCTGAAAGATTTTTTCAAATCGGTCCAGTAGTTTCGGAGCCTATTCATTTCAAACAAACAAACAAACAAATCTTTCCTCTTTATAATATTAGTGTGGATGTAGATTAGGATTTCAATAGCAGTTTCAGAATTTAAATTACATTTATGCTCTGTAACGTAAAGGACACCTATGAATTATAGGTGTGATTAAGTGAGAAACTTATTTTCTTGTCGCCACTAGTTTTTAGTTAGACGTAAATACTAAATGAGCGTACATAGGTACGTACCTACACACTTATAAAGATTCTCGATTGTCAACATTGGAACTTCTAGTCGGATTTGAAAAAAAGTTTTGCATATGATAGGTAGGCCAATTCTTGAGAAAGGCTGTAAGCTATCAATATTAACAATATTAACATCACGCCAGGACCCACAGGCGCCGAGCAAAACGAAAAATAACCGATATTCTATCCTTTTTGATCAGCTTAGTACATACCTGCACACTTCTAAAGACTTGATTTTCAACATAAATCAATTAGGTATGCCAAATTCCCAACTTCCTGTGCAATGTGGAACAGATATACGCAACTCCTGAAAAGTGGCCATTTGAACTCTCATCATTATGAACAACTTTTAGTATGGCAAAATGTTTTTAACAATAGTTCAATGCATTGTGTCGAGTTCTGAGCATGTAAATGTGAAGGGCAGCTGATTTTTCAGTTTCTGCGTTAAATCTGCAAAACTCTGTGCAGACAAGCAGTTGACAAAGGATAGAACTAGATGTAGTGAATTTGTGCTCATCATTGCTATTAATTGTCTAAGAAACTCCACAGAATGAATAGAAACAAAACACTCTTTTCCCTACAAGACCACGTGTGCACCTAACTACACATCAACTCCATTTCCCCGCTCCCGCTACCTCTTATCAGTCACTCCGCACCCCACTAATGCCATGTAGAGCCGGTCATCAGTTGCAGCAACGCGAACTACGGAACTTTCAGCGATTACAATCAATTATATACACGCGTCCGTTCACTGGCGGATCCAGAGGAGGGCTGAGGGGCTCAAGCCCCCCCGCCCTCCCCCCCAAAAGACTGAAGATTCTTTGTTACAACCTAAGTCAAAAACTAAAAGAAAAAACCTAAAGAAGTCATTGAGGAATTTACGAAAAGTAATCCAAGAAGGCTATGAAATATTTTGTGCTTAGGTATTAATTGTCAGTGCACATCGAGATTTTGCATTATGGGGTTTAATAGACTCGTCGGATACCCAATGTGAGTGCGGTGCTCCTGTTCATGACATTAACCATACGTCGGAGTGCCCCAAGTTCTCATACACCTGTATTTTGGGGAAAATAGATGCCACCGATGCTACAATCAACGTAGCCACCAACTGAGCCCAAATAATAATAAAATATGGAGTTTGCCATCGACTCGAAAAGAAGAAGTGTTTCCTTTGCTAAAAACCTAAAGGCGGATCTAGGATTGTCGTTTAGGGTGGGAGGCACACGACAATCCTAGATCCGCCACTGACCCGCTACTCCCGGCGCTGTGTGCTACACCTAATGGCCTTTGGTTCGCACACGGCTTTGTTTTTAAAAGGGTTCCGTAGTTCCTGCGGAAAACTGGCGATTGTAAGAGTTGGAGCACGCCTCTTGTATAATGTGTTGCTTTTAGGACCAGGTCTGGCGTTATTGGGATGTTTTGCAGGAATAACGGTAATGTTTATCCTCGCAGTGCCAATATATTATTTTACAAAGTGTACGTACTCGTACCTATGAATTTAGTGCAGCTGTTTGTTGTAGCTTGAAAATTTATGATAAAACGTTCAGATTAAGTGGGAGTTTTATACGTACTCTATCGCGATAACTCAAACGGTAATCTATCTTTAAAAAAAAAAAAACAACCGAAATATCTAAAAAAAAAACACCGAAATCCTGGAAATAATGCAAAACCTCTTTTTAGGGTTCCGAATGTCCGTATAAAAAAACGGTACTCTTATAGGACTCTCATGTCTGTCCGTCTGCCACGGCCAATTTAATCCGAATCTACTAGACCGATCCAGTTGAAATTTAGTGCACATATAAACATCTGTGATCCAAACACGGAAATATATCTGAACAAGGGATCACTTTTACACGAGTATTGCAAGGATAATCACTGAAATAACTCAAAAATTCGACATTAATTGCACGCTACTAAAACAAATTCTCGGCAAATCCAAGAATAACTAAAGTAAGAATAAATATAACATAGGTACATCCCCACAATAGAAAAACATAAAGACTTATTAGCCTCTCGACTTGTCACGATTATGCGACTTCATAACGACACATCAATTACAATTGACAGCCCGACTTCAACCTAAAGACTTCGACTTTGACTAACGACGTTCATAAGTCAACCATTGTCTCCCGTACGGCGATGAGTAGGTCATGATCGGATTAAGTATCTACCTTTTATTTATTGAAATATAAAGGTATTCTTTTGTTTTAGATTTGAAAAGGAACGAGGAGTGAATACATAGTGTGATGTGTGTGTGTGAGACTGTGCTGTCTATGCAAAGAATAAAAGCGATTAATTTCTTTGGGAAAGTGATTTCATTAGTTTCGGTGATGTTTATGTGGTACTTTAGTCTACAGGGAAAAAGTATGTACCTACCTACCTGTAAAAGTATGTATGTAAGAAAATAACATATGCATACCTAAATGTAGGGAGATACATAGAATATACTTAAGTGTTTTTTTTTTTTTTATGGATGGGAAATCATCAAATGACCCCTCCCGCTCTGGGTGAAGCAGAAGGGAGTGTCAGACTCTTACTGACTAAAACCCATCCGTGCTCCTCCTAATGCCCTTTGTGTTCCAGGGCCGCGGCGGCTCTTTCGAACAGATTCCGCAACCCCGGCAGGCACTGGCCCTACCGGGCCCCGTCTACTTTGCTGACATCTCTTTGAGGTGCGCGTGGAACACAGCGCGCCGTCGACCTGGGCGTGGTCCTGATCGGATGACGAGCCACCCAACGCTCGCCGTCCGCAGACCTGCGCCTACGGTGGCCGGGAATCACTCTGCGATTCCCGACGCCCGGGACGTCTTCTTCTGTTGCGGCGGCTGGGGATACTTAAGTGTACAAACAAAATTGTGTCACAATACTTTTAAATGTTAAAAAATTTAGGTCTCAGTTACTTTCCTAGTACGTAAGACCTCAATTTTACGAGTACAGTAACTCTTGCATATTATTGTAACACAGCTGAGATTTTGGATTATAGTCAATATTAATCAATCCTAATACATACAATTCTGCAGTTACTGATTGAGTGAGTGGCTTACGGACAATGCACAGCCAAAAGTACTGGTCGTAGAAAGCTGAAATTGGACATGTAGGTTCTATGGGAAGTGTAGGGGAGCACTCAGAGAGGATTTCCCAATATTCCTACAGCAACAGGAAAAACCGGGATATTTTTTATTTTATTCAGGTTAACCAACAATTGTATACACCAGTACATTAGCAGCTTATTATTTATAATAGGATACAATTGCGGCTGCAACAATTAATTATAGGTTAACACCGCTAGCACAAAAAACAGTGGTAAAACCATTTATTATTAAATAATGACAAATTCATAAAAATACAAGTGAAAATTAACTTAATAAATTAAATCATAAACGAGTAAACAAGATATAAGTTAAATAATAATTATTAGATTATAAATTAGACTTACATGCAATAAAATAAATTACATTGACGATTTTAATAGAAGTTAATACAACAACAAATGAAAATACTGACTGTGGCAAGGTAAAAAAAAAATATACAATATTCAATTCCATGACAACACAAGACATAATAGTTGTTAAAAAAAAACAAACAATATAAACAAAAATAAACAACCGAATCCAATAAACAAAATTATTCTATAAAATGATACAATTACAATAAAACTAACAATAGCAATGAGATTTGAGCATCGATCAAAGAAATTTACTGTGTAAAATAAAATGAAATAAAAATTGAAAAAAAAAAAAACAAAATGTAAACAGCCATATCCCTACAAGTGAGTCGTTTGACTGTTTAAAAAAAATTACCTTACGAACTGCACTTAGACTGTCGTGGTGTATATCTAACAAGTCACTACAGCTATTGAGGATCTTGCATAACCTAGGAATTGGAGAGTTTGCACCAAGTACGGACCGCCGATATGGCGGGCACAGAGGCGTTATGCTTTTCCTAGGACATCTAGAAGGCGCCCGAAATCTAACTAGGTTAAGTAAATCGGGACAGTAAATTTTGTTACGTAACAGTTTAAATAAAAATAAAACATATGCGCGTACGAAGTCGCGGGAAAGTGCTAGTAAATAATAAATGAGTTAAAAGATTCCGTAGAATTAACAGCAAAGCTACCAAAATCTAACAGGCTATTAGAGAACCGATTGCTACCCAAATTAATCACCCTACATATGCACAAGCATACACATTAGGTACGTTTAAAAATAACCACTAGCCGAGCACATCCCATCGCTCACATCCACAAATTACTGCCAATCGGAGCAAGCACCAGCTGACGAATTCCCACAGAAAAAAAAACCGTAGGCTCCGGTCAAAACCTCGTTTAGTCCAGAGAGACGTTTAATCGACAATTTGAGTCACTTCAAAGGCAGCCCCCCCCCCCTCATCCCTTAAAAAAGGGTTTATTTTATTATAGAAGATAATTATTCGACCGCTCTTAACGTGGTTATGAAAGGATGTTCAAAGACTGGGTTTTTTCGCGAGGTTTTGTGACGTCAGAATTGTTATTAAGGTCGCATGATTGATGTTAGCTTGAAAATAAATGTAAAACAATTTTTTCAAGCAACAAACATGGTTCTAAAACAAAATCATCGATATTTTTTTTCTCACAGTAAGCCCTTTCATTTGATATGTCAGATGATATTGATAAACTAACTTTTTTTTTTGAAGTGAAAACTTCTTTAGCGGCGTTGAGCACTTTTCTGTAATGGGTATAAAATCTTAAACTCGCGTCAGGGTCACGTGACCGGATCGCAAAAAGCGTAAGACGGACTCGCGTCAGGGTCACGTGATGCGAAAAAGCGTAAGATCGAGGGGAAGGGAGAGGAACTAGTATCTCCCACTCTTTCTACCGTGCCTGAGTGTGCTGCTCCGCTTAGGCGGCACAGGGCGCTTGCGCGAATGTCCGTCTGTGTTTATGTACAGCGTGCCACGCGTATCCAAGGATACGAAATTACGGAATTACGAAATTATGGATGAAAGTTGATTTTTCTAAGAGATAAAAATTAATGTAATATGTAAATAAATAACGATATAATATTATGAATGATAACATGTAAATTGTCATATTTGTGTACGATAGCGCAATAAATAAACATTGTATTCTACCTCATAAATGATAGTATTTTTGTACTTATAATTAAACACAACGTTATTTTTTGTTGTTTTTATGGTTCGTTTTGTTTATGTCAGGAACTGTGTCAAGATTGACATCTGTCACTGACAGTCGCTGTCGCGGCCACACGTCAGTGTCTTTTTGTTTATTTTGTTGTCGGTGGTTTGTCTATGATGTGACCGCGACAGTAAGGATGTATTATTTACATGTTTTCACTTCTGCCGGCACTCCCGGAGTGCTACCGGTGTTTTTTTTATTTAATTTTCTGGTTTGACCCCCAAAAGTGACCCCCATACTAAAAAAAATATAATTTACGTAAAACGTCCGTTTTTTGGTCACAGAAGTCCATATGTGTACCAAATTTCAACAGAATCGGTCCAGTGGATCCGGAGAAAACTGGCTGTGACAGACGGACAGACAGACAGACAGACACCCGAGTGATCCTATAAGGGTTCCGTTTTTTGTTCGGAACCCTAATAACCTTCCATACAAAAACATAGCACACATTAGCCAACAATATCATCCTAAGTGCTTTCACGTACCTAATTAGTACCACAGGGTAAGCACAGACTCTGCTGATACTAATAACGGTACCGCCGTTAAGACTATCGCCTCTCATCGGGCTGATGCTGCTTCATAATCGACCATTACTTTAATCTTTTCTGCTGAATCGAGAGAACATGTAGATGGGGCGGAATCAACTGCGTTCGAGGTTTTAGTGAAAGAAAATATTAAAGAGTATTTTATGGGTATACTAGCTTTCATGTGCGGATCCACTCTTATCAGTATAGATATTCACAAAAAAAAAAACATCTATACGTCGGAATTAAGTCAGTCAATTGAACAATCGGGATGCCAACGCCATCTAGTGGCGTTCGCCGGAGTCTAGGACTTTATGCTCGACAGAGGCTGAGCTCAGTCTACTGGTGGCGGTCGAGCAGTGCAGACGTGCACACGTCTAGAAATGCCGCGTGTTCCGAAAACTTGTTCAGTGTACCTATTGTGTGAGAACATTGTAATTGAGACTTTGAGTGTAAATAATAATTTGATTTAAAAGCAAACGGTGTTTCTATTGCGCAAAAACCAACACTTCCCATAGTAAGCCCATTGAAGTTCCAATACCCTGGCTGATGTAACCTGGAGAGTTGTACCTTCGCTGACATATAAATGTCTCTAGGGTCCCAGCTATCTCTGCACCAAAAAACTGGCCAAGTACGAGTCGGACTCGCGTGCAAAGGGTTCTGAACCAATTTCATTTTTGTAACATGTTATTTTAACACTATACACTTCTTATAATCATTTTTTTCAAGATTTTAGGCTCACCAGTTTCGGAGATAAGGAAGGGGGAATGGTCATTTATTGTCTAAATTCTTGAATAACTTCAAAACTGTTTATTTTAAAGTTAAAAAAATATAATTAAAACTCTCACAGTAAGCCCTTTTTAATTTTCTAGTTTGACCCCCAAAAGTGACCCCCATACTCAAAATTTATTGTTTTACGTAAAGCGTCCGTGTTTGGATCACAGAAGTTCATATGTATACTTTTCACATATCATGACAAAAGTAGAGAAGTGCTATGTGGCTTACGAAGAAAAGAGGTTGAGTATGATTGACCTAGCTATTTTATCAACATACGCGACAGTAAAATTATTCCCATTGTTATTATAACTCAGTAGTGCCTAAAAATCTTTGAGAAAAATACAACTGGCATTTCAACATGTGTTGAAAACGTAAAATTAAAAGCAGAAGATTTAAAATCTCATTCAATAATGAATAAAGCAATTGAACACAATTTAGAGTGCAACCAAGACTGAAATAAACAATTATTTTTAGGTTAATGCACTTTAAAATACACATTTTTGCGTCAAATAAATAAACAGATAAATCACTCGTCTTGGGATTATCGTGAAAGCCAATAAAAATAACATTGCAACAGAGATTATCGCGCTATTAATGACGTTAAGGAATGTTAATGTTGTTTACAATTCTCGTAATGTGTCCGTTTTTGTCAAACATGGCTGTTTATAAATACTAGTGGTCATCCAGTGGTCGAAAGTCAACCGTTATTCCTAGGTGTATAGTACAATGGGTGTGCGTGTAGATAGACTGGAATGATGAACGAATCAACTGTGTTTCCTGATAACTACAACCTGAGAGTCTTTAAGTCAAGAGTGAATAGGTTACTTCTAGGCAAGCGTGCTCCATCTTCGACCACATCATCGCTTACCAACAGGTGAGATAGTGGTCAAACGCGTGCCTATGAATTGTAAAAACAAAAAAAAGGATACCTAAGAGAGGATTTCGCGAAATTCGTACGGGGACGGGAAAATCGGGATATGCATGTACGTCGCGGGCGAAAGTTAGTGTAATTTTAAAATTGCATGTGAGTTGCTTGCTGATGAAAAAAAGGCAAAATGAATCGTAACTTCCACCCAAAACTCGACTAAAACCGACTAACTTCACCCCCACATCACTAGAATTCGAAATGGGAAAAAAGAGTGAGTTTGTCTGTATATCTGTATGCACGCCTTTTATATAAACTTGAATTTTGTCAATTTTAACACTTCTTCGAGCTTTCAATGTACAAACAAAACATACACGTCCTGACTTCATATATTACTTGTAACAAATAGATTTACCAACTTTAAGTGGAATGTTTCAGACTCCAGCCAATTGAAGACATTTTCAATCGCCCGAGACTGAAGTAAGATTGAGTAAAGTAACCGGATTACATGGTATTACTTGTACACTACAAGACACTAACTTGATTGTTCGAGGAACAGTTCTACTACTTATCGCGTTAGAAATTTCTAAATCCGATACAACGTAGATTTCAAAATTGTTGATCCAGAAAATTTTCCTTCAGGAAAAGTTTCCAGCCAATATGTTCCACATTAGAATTCAAACCATCATTCCAAGCAAGAAAGCAAAAAATCAAACGAAAATAGAAAAACTAATTCAGAACGCGGACCCTACCAATGAGCCGACAGCGTTAACAGGAAAAACAAAAACAAACACATTACTCCACCGTTGGAATCCTAATGTGGTCCAAAAGCCAAACCCAATATTGTTCACCCCTGTACAAAAAGGCGAAAATTTAAATTTTTAATAGCACGCTACAACACCCTTGGCGGCAATGACTTGCGGATTGAGATCATTTGTTCGGGAAACGGTGTATTAACTGAGAGAGCTAAAATGTTCACTAATAAACAAGACAGAACAAGGAGTTTTGTTGCCGAGTCATCTCGTAAGAGCGGGTAAACTTACGACTTGCAATTATAAGTGTAATAGGGGATGATGGATCGATCTGACTGCTGCGGTCTCTAAGGGTTAGCTCTGTCAAATGATGGTGTGATAGATCAGGAAGCGTTGGAACTTATTGGATGGGAATTTGAGATGATAAATACGTAGAATAAAACTCAAGAGAAGTTTAACAAGGCAAAAGAACCGATGTCCTGGTGAATCTGCTGGATGCGAGACGCACATGTCCGGTCGATGGGGCGACACTAGGGAGAGGCATATGACCAGTAGATGTCTTTTGGCTGAAATTATGATGATGAAGCCTTCTCAAAAATTACTTTGTAGGCATACTGAGCATATTGTATAACTATTTAACGTTTTACTGTTGTTGTAATTTGGGAGGCATATATTTTAACCGACTTCCAAAAAAGGAGAAGGCTCTCAATTCGGTGTTTTTTTTATGTATGTACATCGATGACTCCGAGGTTTCTGATCCGATTTCTGTGATTCTTTTTTAGTTCGATGCAGTATACTTGCCACTTGGTCTCGTAAAACATTGATTTAGTTTGGTTCAGAAGTTTTAATTTTATGAGCATTTTTGCTTATTTCAATTTCTGCGTTGACGAAGACGTCGTCCAAGTATCACCACTCAAAAGTGAAAAATAAAAATCTTTTTACAAAAAAAATATTTTACATAAACATCAAACTACATTTTGCAAGTTGACCAATTTCGATTCGTCATGCCTTTATATCATTTATAAAAAACAAAATAAGCGCCTAAAAGGTATTTAAAGCCAACGTCAACGACCATCTCAAATTAATAGAACAGCAACCGACAGAACTCTAACAAATAAGTTTACAGTGTCAAAATGGCAAGGTCTTTCACAATAAAATAAAGCCTTTTATTATTTCCAAGGTTCACCTGACTTCGCCCGACAATAAGCGTCGACTTCACCCCGAATACATTTGTATGATTAATTGTTTTCACCCGTAGTTGTTTTTGATAGATTTCATGCTTTCAACTTTAATTAATTTTGTCGAAATTGTTTTTTAAGGATGAAAAATTGAGAAATATTTTGTAACAACAGTTTTGAAGTGTACGAGCCTGAGGGTTTGAATTTAATTATTAACAATGCTTCGAATAAAAAAGAGAGCAACTTGAAGAGTAGAGTAGATTATTGTTCTTTACTGTGGACCAAAGTATTTACACCAATATACAAGAACTTTCAACTTTAAAGGGTACAATGCTGGTCTTGTCGCTGACACCGATAACTAGCAGACAATCTTTGGGATGGACTGAAAGAATAAACTAGAAATAATTGTCATATAAAGGAACGAGACACGTTTAATTTAAGTAAAGTATTACGCACAGCAAAGGAGTGGAACTCTCTACCTGCGTCTGTGTTTCCGAACGAATTCAATTCTAATCTCATCATATTTAGAGTGAACAAGCTTGTTGTGGGTAAGCTCACTCCATCGTCGACTTTGTCTTTGTCACCTCTGACCTAGACTAGAGTCAAGAGCAAACACAATGTCAAGTAAAAAAAAACGGTCAAGAGCGAGTCGACTCACGCACCGAGGGTTCCGTACCACCATATAAGTTCATATTAGGTGTATAAAAAAGGTTTTCGCGAAAACTTGTAAGTACCATTTACCTTGATTTTCAAATTTTTGGAATTTTTCTTTTATATGTGTTGTAAGACCTTGCTTTTTGCAAGCACATATTTTGCTGAAGAGCCAATACTCAGATCAAACAGCTCAAGACTGCTAACAAAGAAAAAACCTCGACTCAAACCAAACTGTGTACTGCCCAGCAATACAATAATACACCTTATACAGCAAACAAAACAAACGTACAATTTTCCAACAATTCCCCACGTAACTCCGCAAAAGCTATCAGTAATTCATCAGTTAATAGCATTTAATTCTGCCATTGGTCGCGAAACAATAGTTTTCATTGGATAATGCGGTGCATACGACGTCCATTGATATAAACTGTTTTGCATCGATCCCGGTGACCCATATCGAGGATATCCGCTTGCTAGATATGCTATGCTGGTGAATTGTGATTGCGATTTCAATGGGCTTTTGGGGTATCGCAAACTGTATTTGTGAGCCTGAGCTAGCTAAAGTTAGATGTGGATTTAGCTAGCTAGGCTAAGGCACTTGTCTCACCGCCGGCGAGGAAGTAGCTATCGACTATTTGCTCGCTGAGGAAAGGGATCGAAAGGAAAGAACAGGAAAGATCTCATGTGAGTAAAAGCGACACATACATTCATAGTCGATAGCTGGCTGTTCACACTGCCGGCGAGCAGCTCTTACCTCAAGTTGATCGCAGCGACAAGAGCTATCAAAGATTGTACTCGCACAGCGACACTCGCTCGGCGATGCTCGCTTGGCGGTCGGAACTCGCCAAACAGCGGTAATTTCTACCTATAGTGCGAGCCGGAACGAGTCTTGCGAGTAAAAGCTCGTCGCACAAAAGCACTCGCTGAAAGCCGAGCGTCAAAACTATCGAAACTTTTCACTCGCTACTCGCTGATCGCCAACTGTTTCGAGTTTGAAGCGATAGCTCTGGCTTTGTCTTGTGTCTAGAAGCCTACGGTTTAAGGGTGGATTACTGAATTAAGTATTTTGAGTTAAGAAAGTGTGAAACCCTACATTCATGCCAAGTTTTGAAAGGGTTTTCAGGCTAAAATTAACGTATGCTCAACTGTGAATGCTTAATTCAGAAATCGGAGGTATGTTAACAATATTAATCTAAGAAATAGATAATAACAATCATGATCTTTTTGTGTCTATATTCCTTATTACTCACATGAGATACTTGAAAAGCAGTAGTTGAACTTACCTGAAAAACAAAAAAATAACAATAAAGTGAAAAATATACAATAGATTTAACCGATTCTGTGAGTTAGTTTAATATAGATTTACCAAAAAAATAATATTTTCACCCTTCCTATCACGCTACTTCAACTAGTCCTTCTAGCTGGATCAAACTGATTTTTCACAAGAAAAAATGTGAAGTATAACTAGCCTTATTCTTCTTTACAGTTTAACCCTTTCCATCACTCTACCAACTCTCATAGGACCTTCGAGCCGGATGAATCTGATCTTTCCACAAGAAACTACGACCATTTAAGGGGCATATCCAGTAGTAAAGTTTTCTGTCAATCACCGTCGCTCGTATTATATGCACGGGACCCTGAATAATGTACGCGGCCTTTAGAACACAACCAGCTATCAATTATCTCATAAAGATTGATCTGAGCAGCCATGGTTTATTGGGCTGATACAACCCTTTCATGCTACTCTTATTGGTACTTCGAGCCGGATGAGTCTGGTCTTTCCACGAGAATCAACGATCATTCAAGTGGCGTATCTAGCAGCAACGTTTTCTGATAAACACGGGCCCCTGAATAATGTACGCGGCCTTTAGAACACAACCAGCTATCAATTGCCTCATAAATATTAAGTCGAGCAGCTAACTACAGCAGGGTAGCCTTTACACAATTACTTTGAAGTAGATAATTAGAATGGAGAGGTAAACTAGGGCTTTTGAATTACTGTTACAGAGTATTGTCTAGACGAGGAATAATCGCTCACTTAGATGATTTCTAGCTCGTATAATTTGTCGTTCTTACGAAAAGGACATTAATTTATTAATTTTTAAGACAGGGAAAGAGGTGGCTCATCATTTGACAAGAAAATCGTTAAAATGTTAATATTAGAGTACTAGTTGACCCGCACAACTTTGTCTGCGCTCCTATTGGTCTTAGCGTGATGATATATAGCCTATAGCCTTCCCCGATAAATGGGCTATTTAACACTGAAAGAATTTTTCAAATCGGACCAGAAGCTCCTGAGATTAGCGCGTTCAAGCAAACAAACAAACAAACTCTTCAGCTTTATATATTAGTACTAGGCGAGTAGTTTGGAGGGATTTGATAGTATCATTTGATGGTTCTGTCGTGTTGGTGGTTGTCATAGAATCTATATTTCCTTACTAATATTAAAAACTAGCTAACCCGCGCAACTTCGTCTGCGTCACAATTTTTATTACTGCTCCGCTTCTATTGGTATTAGCGTGATAATATATAGCCTATAGCCTTCCTCGATAAATGGGCTATCTAACACTGAAAGAATTTTTCAAATCGGACCAGAAGCTCCTGAGATTAGCGCGTTCAAACAAACAAACTCTTCAGCTTTATATATTAGTACTAGCTGACCCGCGCAACTTCGTCTGCGTCACAATTTTCATTACTGCTCCGCTTCTATTGGTCTTAGCGTGATAATATATAGCCTATAGCCTTCCTCGATAAATGGGCTATCTAAAACTGAAAGAATTTTTCAAATCGGACCAGTTGTTCCTGAGATTAGCGCGTTCAAGCAAACAAACAAACAAAGTCTTCAGCTTTATATATTACTAGCTTTTGCCCGCGGCTTTTTCTCGTATCCCGTTTTTTCCTGTTCCAAAAAACTACCCTATCTTTTAAGTTGGATCAAATAACAGATAGTTACAAAGTTTCATCAAAATCGGTTCAGTAGTTTAGGAGTCCATCGCGGACAAACAACGTGACACGTGATTTATATATATTAAGATATATAATTTTATATATATTAAGATATATATATATATATATATATATATATATATATATATATATATATATTAGTATAGATTAAGGCTACCGCGTTCCTGAAACGCAAAGGGCAGGTTTTAGTCCGTAAAAGCCAGACATTCCCTTCTGCACCGCCCAGATACAAGAGACGGGATTCTCGAGTTACAATGTTCTTTAAAAACACAGATACTCTACTCATAGATAAACCTTTTACAGCCACTCAGTAAACACAAAAGAAACACAATAATAATTAAAAAAAAAACGAATTCCCTGCCGGGGTCTGTGTTTCCTGATAGCTATAACCTGGGAGTCTTTAAGTCAAGAGTGAATAAGTTACTTCTAGGTAAGCGTGCTCCATCTTCGATCACATCATCGCTTACCATCAGGTGAGATAGTGGTCAAACGCGAGCCTATCAAAAGTAAAAAAGAAAAAAAAAATATCTTCTAAAACCCACTCCGACATCAACACTGTATATTATTATCACAATTGCATAATAAACCTTGTTGAATAATGAAACCAGTGCAAGCGATCAATTGACTCATAAATATGAAGTTTACGAAGCAAATGTCGTCGATACAGACGTGTTGTGTCATGGGGTCACTGACCCTGGAGTAGGGTTAGATGGTTTTCAAAATCGGGAGTTAATTGGGACATTCATTGTAGTAGGTGTTGTAGAAATAAGTGAAGGATTGCCAAAAGGTTTAGTTGCATTATTATCGACCAATGCATTGTGATCAGACACGAAATGTAACCAAAATTTTTGACTACTAGTTGCGTCTTTGTGATTTATGTTCTAAACAATCACAAAAACAGATCATGTGGGAAAATTTATGGTCCTTGAAAGTCCTTTTAAAAACACAGAAGTAACGAACGTGGATCAGCAGGCTATTTGCACGATGGCAATTTCAGAACACGCTGGTCAAGATTTCAAGAGATCAAATGAATCTATAAAGCACTAGTTAACCCGCGCAACTACGTCTGCTCCGCTCCTATTGGTCTTAGCGTGATGATATGTAGCCCATAGCCTTCCTCGATAAATGGGCTATCCAGCATTTAAATAATTTTTCAAATCAGACCAGTAGTTCCTGAGATTAGCGCGTTCAAGCAAACAAACAAACTCTTCAGCTTTGTATATTAGTATAGAAGTATAGATTATAACATCACATTAGGCCTTGCTGCATTGAAACTCAAAAACAAAGCATTGATTTCAAACCTACCATAGACAGGCACTTTAGAATTGTCAAGGTCGGTCAGTCAAAACATGATGCTAGTCGAACAAAAACGTTCTTCATGGTTTTTAAAACCTCCGGAGTCGAGACCACCATCCTTACTAACATTATAAATGCGAAAGTAACTCTGTCTGTCTGTCTCGCTTGCACGCCAAAACTACTGAAACGATTTAAATAAAATTTGGTACAGAGATAGTCTAGAGCCTGAGAAAGGACATAGGCTACTTTTAATTCCGGGAGTATGTTCCCTAAGGACCACGCGCTGGCAGAAGCTAGTAGTTCATAACGTGGTGTTAGGAGATGCAAAGCCTATACCTAAAGACATTGAAACCTACCAGTAAAGAAATTCGATCAAACAGGTACTTTACATTGATAAGCCATCCATTCAACTGCATGCAATCCCAACTATATGTAAATCTGCTACTTCAACTACTATCGTCGCCATCTCCTTCGTTCCCATCAATGGTTTCCGTTTGTCCTTACCCAACGAAACCGATTCGATTAAAGTTACTACATTAGGCGGAATAGATGTCGTTTAAGGAATGAGTTATGATCTACAGTTTATTTGCATCTATGATTTTGTCGTTTACTGCAACTGGTCTTGCTAATTTCGGTCTGAGTGATTCATCAATCACGTTTATTTATGTCTCTTTCGAATGACAGCTTGAATCTGGGAACAGGTTATAACCGATAACCTGTTCCCAGCTTCAAGCCAAACCAAACTTTACCCTATTTAGTATTGAAACTACTTCATTTATTACCTGTAACAGTTGGAAATGCCGTTCTGTTTATGTACCTGGATTCAGACTCATGGAGATTGCTTGAAGTCTATGAATCTTTGTATGTTAATGATGCCATTTTTGAGAAATCTGTCACAGTTGGAGTGTTAGTTTTTACTGGTGTCTATGGTTTACTCGTATAGAATGAAAACCACAAACAACAGTGGAAACGTCAGTATGACGAAGGTTGGAATTGTAATTGAGAAAATGATTGAAAACAGCTCAATTTATTCTATAATACAATTGAACTCTATGCATCCCTTTTTAATTTAAACTCCCCCACACGATGGCACATGAGTTACAATTCCCGAATTCCGCATTCCAAATTCGAAACACAAAGAAAAAAGAAAACGAACTCTAACCAATTACCGTTACAAGTTTTATTGCCAGCGAGACGAAAGTTACATATGACAACCCTACACTTGTTTTACTATGAATAAATCTATTCGCATAGGAAACCGGGAGGCACAATAAAGAGATACGTTATTTATGGCATAGAGTAAAAATGTTTTTCATGTTGACGCAAGCGCCACTCCGCGTAAATCAAATTCGTAAGCGCAATATTCTTGATGTAACGTCTGTCGGGGCCATAATATTAAGTTAACTTACAAGTTTTGACGAGCTCAGTCCGTCATATTATTAGCGAGTACATATTTGCTATTGGTGTTCTCGCATGTTTTATGAGAAAAGTAAAATTTGCAAGTTATTCTGTTCAGCGATTTTGTAGACGTATGAGTAATGTTTTCGAATGTTCGTAACCTAAATAAGTTATGAATCTGACGCTGAATAAAATTTATTTTATCTGTCTGCAATTTATTTTATGACCCTATTCATGTTAGAAGCTTATTCACTTGTCTCTTGATTTATTATTCCAGTCTACCTGTTCATGAGGTTATTCTCTGCGCCTTTAATTTAATAATATCGGTCTGCAATTCTTCCGGTTTAGGTTAAATACATTTTGCTTACAAAGAGGGATTTTAAACTATCAAGTTGGGAGCAGGCGACTCAAATCGAGTAAAGAGGGGTGCAATGGAGGAGACGTGAAGAAGAGAGTAAGCCGCCATGATGGCGAATCCCAATTATGAATACCGGTTGATGAATAAAATGAAGACACAGACACTGAGAAGAGTGGAAGGTTATGAGAGAGACCATTGCCCAGGAACCGGACAATAAAGGTTAATAAAAAATAGCCGTCACGGGACGCCCGGCAGATGTGAAACATCTATGTTAATTAAAACTGTTTACGCACATTTTAATTCCAAAGAATTCCAAAGCTTGCGTTGTGGGGGCATCACGACATGACAGCGTCGTTTCCGTCACGGCATATAAGTTGGTTTTACTGCCAAACCACGCGTATATATGTTTCAAATAAAAAAATTACACCACACAAAAATTTTCGAAATCCTTAACCCCCCTCCTGCCACCTACAATAATTTATTCAAATACCAAACGGAGCAATATTGCCTCAAATAGCGAAAGGGTTAAAGAACTTGCGTGAGAAGGCACCGTCTTGATGATCATGAGGCGACTAATGTACTAAAATTATAGGCCGTACACAAATTATAGTAGGCCTAGCTACAGTAGTACGCGTTTATGCATGTATCGTTCCCGTAATTATTGCTAATCAGCGGTTGGTAATGGGTTGAGCATTCTCAGCAGTTGGTGATTGAATGATTAGTATTGATGGAGACTGGTAGTGATGCCAAGGGGGCTTGGTAGGGTTGTGCATTGTGTTCCACGCGCGTCCTAAGGGATGCCAGATATCAGGGTTACGATATTGTTCGAAAGAGTTACCGCAGCCCTGGAACGCTAAGGAACACGGATGGGTTTTAGTCAGTCAAGGTCTGACAATCCCTCTCGCTCCGCCCAGAATGGGAGAAGTCATTTGATCATTTAAAAAAATGGGCTTTGGTTAGAAACTTGACATTGGCAGACCAACACTTACTACTAGCAAAATAAGGATTATTGGATCATTTAGTCAACTATTTAGTATGATTAAATTATTTCGTCGTGGTCTGTTCGTAGATTTACGTTAACATATATCTTCTTTACAGCCAACATTTATCATTAAAAAGGCAGCCAATAGCCAATAACCAAACTCCAACAAAATAATAAACATCAACTATCGAGCCAGTTGTCACGAAAACGCAATGAAACACACGTCCTACCTCCATCGCGCGTCGGTGCCAAATGTCGCCGAGCGTCCCCCACCACCGGTCTACCCCCACCACCTGCACGTGCAAGCGCAATAATAGCCGTGCGCAGTAATAGCCGTAATATCGAAGCCGATTTAACGACATGCAATGAAACATGGACAGTGGAGGGTTAAATGTGAAATGTCCTTTATTGACTTAACCTTTAAGCTGGATGCGGTTTTGAATTATTAGTATGGGCTGTCTGGGGTTGGTAAGGGTTATTAACCGACTTCAAATGTTCGATTACTCGAAGACGCCTGGACCGATTTGGAAAATAATTTTTGAAGTGAAAACTTCTTTAGCGGCGTTGAGCACTTTTTCTGTAATGGGTATAAAATCTTAAACTCGCGTCAGGACACGTGACCTGATCGAAAAAGCGTAAGACGGACTCGCGTCAGGGTCACGTGATGCTGATCGAAAAAGCGTAAGATCGAGGGGAAGGGAGAGGAACTAGTATCTCCCACTCTTTCTACCGTGCCTGAGTGTGCTGCTCCGCTTAGGCGGCACAGGGCGCTTGCGCGAATGTCCGTCTGTGTTTATGTACAGCGTGCCACGCGTATCCAAGGATACGAAATTACGAAATTATGGATGAAAGTTGATTTTTCTAAGAGATAAAAATTAATGTAATATATAAATAAATAACGATATAATATTATGAATAATAACATGTAAATTGTCATATTTGTGTACGATAGCGCAATAAATAAACATTGTATTCTACCTCATAAATGATAGTATTTTTGTACTTATAATTAAACACAACGTTAATACTAAAGTTTTCACTTCTGCCGGCACTCCCGGAGTGCTACCGGTGTTTTTTTAGTATGACAGGGTAGAGTTCCCAGGTGGTCCCATAGTCAACAGGTAAGGATCTGATCATGAGATCCTGGAAAAATAGAAGAAACTCTTCAAATTTTATAGGCACACATTGTTCATTTTGTTGTTATAACAAGAGAAAGGAAGAGAAATTTAGGAAAAGTATTAAGCTCTAATCTTAGTTATTTAATTAAACACCAAATAAATTTCACCACTTCACAAAAAGAAGCAAAAACTTCAACCCCTAAATTCCAAAAGCAAACATTCAAACGAAACCAATCAGAGATCGCAAACTTACATCTAAAACGTATCAAACATTCAAGTCAACCCTAAAATGCGCGGTCAAACTCGACCGCAAAATAAAAAGCCACAGCTTGAGCTTTTAAAAGAAAAACACCAGTTGTTAGGTGACCGCTTGCCGATCACGATAGCCCCCGACGACGTTGCGGGGGATTTATCGTGGGCCAGCGTGCACACTTAAGTCCCCGGGAGCTAAAAAGGAAAGTTTAAAGTCGTAGCCGTCGCAGGGTTAAAAGGCCGCTCGTGTTGTATGTGTTTTTATGTGCCTTTACTCGCGAGTGATTGGGAAAAAATGTTTTGTAACTCTGATTTATATAGGTTTAAGAACGTGGAGTGTGCAACAGGGTGTACGTCGCGGTTTTAAAGTTTTGAGTAAGTCGTAACTTACGAGTAAAATATTTACAATTTTGAAGAAATTGCCGCCGTTTTAGGTTTTCACCACAGACAGGTGCAACTGCCTCCGTGGTCGAGTGGTTTAGGCGTCTGCCTTGTGACCCAGTGGTCGTGGGTTCGATTCCCACGGGAAGAAACATACTTTGTAAAGTTGTTTTCCAGTTTGGCTAGGACATTCCAGGCTTGAATCACCTGATTGTCTGATAAAAAGATGATTCCTTGCTTCGGAAGGCACGTATAAGCCGGTGGTCCCGGCCGGCAAAATGGCGGTCGTCAAATAAACCATGTCAGAGGCCCTTGAGGCGGTTTAGAAACTCTGACACTAGGGTGTGTGGGGTCGTTAGACCTTACTGCCCACACGATAAGAAGAAGAAGAACCACAGACTGGTAAGCAGAGAACGTCAGATTTACCTCTTTCGCTTCACTATTAACGTGATCCCACTTCTAGACAGATCATTTAAGACGAATCCTACTTTTCCTATTCTATTCCTATTTCCGAATGATAAAAAAGGATAAAATCACGCAAAAACTATCGAATGGATTTAGATGAAATTTGGCACATATAAAGCTTAAAACCTGGTATAAAAGACGAAATTAGACACTGGCCTAGTGATTAAAAATAGAAAAAAAAACGAGTGTGCTTATGACCACACGACTGAAGTGATACTTCTTTCGCTCCATCTGGCTATGAGAGGAAGAGAGAAAGAAAATGTGCGCGCGCACTGCTGTCTCTTGCTTATATCCCCCACTCAATTCCCGTTCGTCTCGCCCGATCACACTGTTCGTAACGCTTACGTCACGCGTTCGCCAGCTTACTCCCCAAGTTAAGCGTGCGTAAAGAAGTTTCACTTCAAAAACTTCCAATTGCGAGAGTCCCAGGACTTGGAATTAATTATGTACGACCTACAATCCACAGTTACACTGGGTATTCAGAACAAATATCTAATGTAATTTATCGCATGTTTATGCAAATGTCTGCTGGCATTCAAATTCAAATTAACGTTGCACTTTGCAAAATAACACATAATTTATTGTTTTCAAAAGTCAGTGCTTATTTGCCATTATATGAGACTTGGTGAGTTATGGCTGGCTGTTAAAAATTACTTTTGCAGTCTTAGTATATTTTAGCAGTCTTGGTCTTAGTGTATTATTCGTTGACTTCGTCAGAATTAACTTCAAAATATTACCTCAATTAGAGTATTTAAGGGAATATGCATACGATTTTTTTATTCACAAAATGAAATACTTATGAGCTCTAGTAAACAATCATGAAATTATTTTTTAAATAGCTTTATCAGCGTGGAAGTTATAAAGCTTTAAAGATTACAATTAGAAAGAGAAGTCCGATATGAACATTGACGTCAAAGACCATGACGCCTATACAGCTGCCATATAAAACAGCGTTTTCGCGAGAGGGATACATATATTAAGAGAAAAATAAAAAAGAATATAATTAATTATATAAGTTAGAGTGAACAGGCTCCTTCTGGGTAAGCTCGCTCCATCGTAGACTTTGTCTCTGTCATCTCTGACCTAGACTAGAGTCAAGAGCAAACCCATCACAAATAAAAAATAAAAAATATTTGTTTACAATAATTATATCTCGTTTGTTTTTCCAGAAATTTTGATTCTATTTTCACTGTTAGTACTATATTTTTGTGTATTTTTAAATAAACTCTATAGATAATAATTTTTTTTTTTTCATGCATATTGCCTCCCTATTATTCGAAAATAAACAATTAGTCAATATATTAGTAGTGCACGAAACATCAGCTACGTTTTAATAAAATATATTATGGTGATTCAAAGAAAAACCTGCATCTTTCTTCAGCCCTAAGAAAATTCTGCATCTCGAAGTACAGTTTTTTTTTTTGAGATAGACGATTTTTTGACAAATATTTATCTAATCTTTAAAAAGAAACTCGTGTTACGATGTTTGTTATCGAACTGCTTCGAAACGGCTTGACTGATTTTTATAAATTTTTTGCGTATATTTGGTAGGTCTGAGAAAAGGTCGTAGGCTCTTTTTGTTGTCAATTTTTTTGCCAAAATAAGGTTTGCGGAGTCAGCTAGTAATTTTATAATAATTTTGATGTCCCCATGTTTCCCTGTACCTATCTGAACGGATATATACGATCCGTCGAACTTATCCCGAGGTTGTAGGTATGAAAAAAGCCAGTAGCCTTCAAACCGTCGAAGTATGAAAACATAAATCTGCTGTCGTATTGTATAAGAACAAGAAACATGAACTGAGGCCGACGCACGGAACAACGAACTGTAAAGTATGAAATGACGTCTAGCGGCCACCATATTGAATTTCATTGGACGTCATGTAGTCTAGGAGTCTGAGACAGTCTAGGTCAAGATGAACGACACCTGGCTAATACTTTTACATGAGAAAATTAATATTATTGGAGAAGGCACTATAAGAAAACAAAAAAGAGATAACAATAGGTACACCTCTGCCTAAACCCTTTGGGGAAGATAGGCTTGATTTAATACAACGTGTAACAGAATAAACGCAATACATCTTAAGGGGCCATTGTACTCATCATCATGAACAACTTTTACTATAAGAGCAACCCCGAAATCGCGAAAAAGAAATCAGCTGTTCAGTACATTTTGTCGAGTCATGCGCTCATAAATATATGGAGCAGTCAATTTTTTCCGCGTTTTCTATGTAGGTCCTATGATGAAAACTGTTCATATTGATGAGTACACCGACCCCTTAAGAGGTATTGCGTTTATTCTCTTACATGTTAAAAATAAAACTCGTAGAAACTCATTCCACATTCAAAAACTCTATTCTAACATAAAAAAAAACAAACGACCACAATAATTTAAATAAAGAACACAATATCCCTAATGTTACGGCACTACCAACTTTACGGCCGCGGCACTACCAACTTCACGAAACAAAAATGTTAATTAAATCAGCGCAAAATAATCCGTCAAGTGGATTATTTGAATGCATGGTTCGCGTGAACATCATTAAAGATTAACGCGGTATGTAGGTTACACGACGCACGCGACCACGTGCAAGTAGCACGCGATGCACGCCGATGACTTTTCGGATCGCTTTTGTTGTAAAACAGTGATGCATCTTTCTTTTTTGGAGGGAAAGTCGTTGGTATCATGGAACTATGGAAGACTATAGACACATTTTCAAGGTTGTCAATAGAAATAGGTCCTTTTTAGGGTCGAGTTGAGTGGCAAAACGAAAGAATAGCCTTTGCCTTACAGTGGGACAAAATTGGTAGAGTTATTAGATGCCGGATATGAAAGAACCAAACTGGACTCCAAGTCTGCTATTTTTTATAAATTCGTCATTCCAACACGATCCCATTGTCATTTTGCTAAAAGTTCGTAATCTGCTAAATTCATAATGGTCGATCACTGGTCGGTCAATGGTCTCGTAATAGAATCGTGGTAGAATGACATTGTCGTATTGCCATTATTATAAAACCCTTTAGAAGAAATGATTTTCGAAAAACTACTACTAAATTTAAACGATTAAGTTATGCCAGATTTCTTTTATATACATTTTTACATATTATTTATTAATTTGTCATTATATACGAGATTACCATTCTATGCCATTTTTTCAATGGAGTGTCAGTGGTTGACCATTGGAAAGTCATAATGACGATTTTATATTAGTAGACTAGTGGACGCCACGCGGTTTCACCCGCGTAGTTCCCGTTCCCGTGGGAGTACAGGGATAATATATAGCCTATGTTACTCCCTGATAATGTAGCAATCCAATGTTAAAAGAATTTTTCAAATCGGTCCGGGAGTTTCGAAGCCTATTCAATTCAAACAAACAAACAAATCTTTCTTCTTTATAATATTAGTATAGAAGTATAGATTACCAAACTTGTCAAAATCAACCATTATGAAATCAATGATAGACCATTCTGACACTATTGTAATAGCAGACTTGAGGCCCTGGGTTGCCGTTCCTACCTCATAAAATTGAAAATTCCCTTTCTTAGCTTCCTTTATAAAAAAAAAACCTTTATTCCAAATTTCAGCTTACTAGAGTAGTCCTGGCTGTTCGTTGATATGAATGAGTACGTCGGAACAAACAATACGACAACGAATGCATTTGAACTTTGTAAATAGACAGCTAAAAAAAATACTTGATTTGCGAAAAAATAGACGAAGTATTGATAAAAGGTTTCTGTAATGAAGTCATTAATTCAGTTTAAGGATTTGGGAGGATTATTAATACACCAATAGGAATAGCACAGGCAGAGATTACGAAGTACAGGACGGATAGCCTTAAGTTTTTAGGGCTGCCTGTAGCAACAAAACTGTTTAATTACTGGTAGATAGACAACGCACATCCTGAGCCATCAAAGATGTCTTGAGAACTCGAAGATCGCCTGAAGGGAGGTTGATATGCATACGAGTTAGTAGTATGCGAACGATGTAGTTAGCAAACTAGTGATTTTTCACTTTCTATAATAAAAAGGGGACAGAGACAACTTAAAATGTTATATCTGTCAAAAATGTATGGAAATTGAGTCTTTTTAGGGTTCCGAAAAAAAAAAACGGAACCCTTATAGGATCACTCGGGTGACTGTCTGTCTGTCGGTCTGTCTGTCCGTCTGTCACAGCCAGTTTTCTCCGGATCCACTGAACCGATTCTGTTGAAATTTGGTACACATATGGACTTCTGTGACCCAAACACAGACGCGTTACGTAAATCATTAAATTTGTAGTATGGGGGTCACTTTTGGGGCTCAAACTAGAAAATTAAAAAGAAATGATTTTTGAACAATATCGTGTGACATATCAAATGAAAGGGCTTACTGTGCGGGTCTGAATTATATTTTTTTTTCATAATTTTAAAATAAATGGTTTTGAAGTTATTCAAGAAATTAGACGAAAAAAGACCATTCCCCCCCCCCTTATCTCTGAAACTGCTGATCCTAAAATTTTGAAAAAAATGGATATAATAGATCTTTACCTAAAGATTACAGGATATTAGAAGTCTGTAGTGTTAAAATAAGATGTTAAAAAAAATTCGTTCGGAACCCTTTGGCACGCGAGTCCGACTCGCACTTGGCAAGTTTTTTGAAATATTGCGACTAGTATGCCAATGTCAACGATGCTTAAACATTAGTAGTATAAATCCTCAGTAGTTACCCATTGGTTAAAAATGTTGGGCACCTAAAAAATTAGTTTTTCGACCCACTGTTAGTTATTAACTAATAATTCTGAACGAATAGCTATTTAATTGACCATAGAACAAGCTGAATATTGACCGAAAAGGCACCCTGTCCCTAACGAAATTTGGGTGCCCATAACTGTGAGAAAACTTGCCCTCAGTCAAGACACAACTCCATAAAGCACAACGTATTCGTCCTAGCAAACAAGTTTACAAGCAGTAGATACTTCAACCAACACATACACGTTATACCCGATAAATCCTAGCCACAAAATCCCATTTAATTTCTCAACTAACAATATGACAGCCCTAACTCCAAGATAAATTTACGCGATTCGGACATGATTAATGCCGGCCCGGTCGCCTCCTATCCGATAAGGAGTGCGATAGTCCTACATATAAAATCGTCCCACTATTTAATGTAACATGCTTTAGTACGCCAGCAGAATAAAATTCGGCATTAGTTTGGAGATTTGACCGCAGGGAGTGCTGGGATACTTAGATATGGAATGGTGAGATAAGGATGTGGAACTATTGGTCGTATCTTTACGCCCTTTTAGCTTGCAGGGCTGTTTATTTCCCTAGGGCTTCTTAAGTTTTTATGGTAATCTGTACGCGATAGTACTGAATTTTCGTCCACGTCTTCGTTTTTTTTCGTGTTGGTGACTCATGTTTTGTCCGCTGTACGGACTTAAACAGGCACATAGATAGTGTGAGTGTAGAGCCCCGTCTCAGGGCATGCCGCTACATCTGTCTCAAGGTATACCTCGTTCCTTTCCGTCGGTAATGCACAATCCACCCTTCAGGACTTGGAAAGACAATAAGCAAATGTATGCGGCAAATGTATGTGGACCGATGACTTGGTAAAGGTCGCGGGTAGCCGATGGATGCGAGACGCACAGGACCGGTCGTTGTGGCGACGCTTGCGGGAGGCCTATGTCCAGCAGTGGACGTCTTTCGGCTGATATGATGATGATGATGCGGCAAATAACTGAGTCTGAGTCATACTAATGAAGTTGCGGATCAGAAATACGATAGTTGTTTCTACGCACAAAGCAGAACGCAATAAAACAGTACATAAAGAAGTTATCACCCAGTATTATCCACTTCACAGACCACTTAACACAGAACGTAAATTAATTCTTTGCAATAAATTGCAATCTGCTAACAGTCCAAAGAGAAGTGCTCTCAACATTATCATTGGCGCTCGACCTATTTTGCGCAAACATTTATCGAAAACGAATAAGAAATTCGCAGCTTCCCTTGAAGACGTCAGCACACAAAGAGATATACCTGGCGCGACAACAATACGTCTTTAACACAATGATTGACAGACGCTCCGCCAAATATACATTTAAAAAGCCAAGGTGAAGGAACTTGAAGGAGGGAGAGAAATCTATAAATTTTTACCGTAGGCCGAGAAATCAGTAGGACATAAATTGTAAAAAGGCGTCGTCGAAACGAGGAGAATCGTCAAATGGTGCGGACGAGATACATTTTAGATATAGATAGGGTTGCTAAGCGTCGGAACTTGATAAACTAGCTGTGGATAAAACGGAAAAGATTTTAGAGCCTTTCATATTGGAGCTTGAGGTTGAACAGTCTTGATTTGGAATCGGAGAAATATAGGGTTTAGAGTGTCGGGGAATTCTTTTAACGGTTCAAGGATTTCAGTTTAGAACTTGTGGAAAGAAAAAGGTTCGCTTCATTTGATTTTAATGAATACCCTGCCTTTAAGAACTTTAGTCGGAATCACTAAAACGTTATCAGGTTACTAGAAGAGAAAGATGGTTGAAGTAAAAGTTATGGTGTCGTACTGTAGTAGTTATTTCAAATCAATCATCTTACAATTCTCTTACAAAAAGTTATCTTTCACAAATCACCCTAAAAAGGAGGGTGAGTAGGTAAGTGGAGGTTGAGCTGAGTTTTTTGAAAATTACAATACGTAATAAAACAATGTAATTCTTGAAACGATGCACTCCTTGTAAACAGTAAACATGGCTGATGTGTACCGATGATGACTATAGCCGATGATGACTGTACCCGATTTAGGAGTCACAACCATGTTTCCTGATAGCTACAACCTGGGGTCTTTAAGCAAGAGTGTATAGCTTACTTCTAGGCAAGCGTGCTCCATCATCGACCACATCATCGCTTACCATCAGGTGAGACATTGGTCAATCGCGATCCTCTCAACAATCACCGAGCGAAATGTTACTGTTTAGTTACATTCACTGTTCGCCGTATGGTGTCGGCCGGTGCCGTATGGTGCCGTAAAAGAATAATACCATCCCATCACTTCCCGTGGGTGCCGTAAGAGGCGACTAAGGGACTTGCCAGAGAATGGGCAGCAGCGTTCTCTGTAAAACTTAACACCGTACTCTGCGATCGCCAACCCGCCTGCCAAGCGTGGCGATTATGGCAAACCCCCCCCCCCCCCCCCACCTTTGTGGGAGGCCTATGTCCAACAGTGGACGTTTTCGGCTGTTATGATGATGATGACTGTTCGGAATTGGTCAAATGAAATTTTCATGTAAAAAGCTTTTCCTATCGAAAAATATAAAATAAACAAGCCAGTGCTCAGGAGGCAGCCCTGCGAGCGGTAGTGAAACGCGCGCCGCTCGGAAACTCGGTAATGTAGGCACGCACAGATTTATCTTTGAATCTGGTTACCGGTAATACAACGTCGTTATGCACTGCACATGAACCTGTTTATGTTTATTTAAGTGCACAACTTACCGTGTTTAATTTTAAGGCTATATTTTGCTAATATTTTGTAGATATTTGACTGTAGTTTTGGTGAGTTAGAAGCTAGAAAGTTAGACATGTCTTGTTGAGGGTGTTTTCTTACCCAGATACTGGGATGTGGATATCGAATAAGCAGTCTCTCAAATACTGGTATTCATTTGTATTCAGTTAGACAGAAAGCGACCCCAATATAGTTGAGAAAAGGGCTAGGCAGATTGATGTTGCTAATACTTTGTCGGTGGGCTTTTTCCGTTTCGAGAGGTATGCCGTGATCGCCACGATTGTCAGGCAAAGTTAAAATGCCTCTCACAAGGAGGACTGATGACCTGGGCCCCAAGTCTGCTATTACAATAGTGTCAGAATGGTCTATTATTGATTTCATAATGGTTGATTTTGACAAGATTCTATGCCATTTCTTTCAATGGAGTGTCAGTGGTTGACCACTGGAAAGTCATAATGACGCTTTTATATCCAGTGCTTCCAGGTGAGATAAGCACAGGACTGGTTGATGTGGCGACGCTTTGAGGAGGCCTAAGTCTAGAAATGAATGTTGTTGTGGACGGGCTGGTGAGCCCGATAAGAAGTGATTACTATAGTCTATGGAAAGATTGAGTTGAGCAATACGCCTAAGGTCGTCCTTCCAATTAGGCGTTCAATTATTATTTTTATCCCTCTTAAGTACTTGCTACTTAATAAAATATTGAAAGAACTTATTCAGGCTTACATCAGCTTATTCTAAAGCTTCGTCTACACATGCGCAATGTATAATAAGGTACGAAGACATACAACATTTTAATTAAAATGTGTAAGCATTTTAGTTCATATCTAACATAAGGTAAGGTTTAAATATACGCCTTTTATACATTTTAATATATTCGTATCAAAGACTTTGTGGAACATACAATATATAATTTACTTTACGTCTTTTCAAGAAGTAAATTTCTTCTGTATTCTCAAAACGATTTACGGATCTACGTTCAGCTTTTTACCAACGGATATTTCAATTACCAGATTTCGAAACCATAAGCCTGACACGATAGGTATTACGGACAGTCCTCTGTGCAGGGCATGCATGGAGGAGGAGGAAACGGTATCGCACGTACTCCTTGAGTGCGCAGGCGTCACCGAAATACGGAGGCAAACAATAGGGACAGGGAATTCGCTCACAGATGCCCTGAACACGCCGGGAAAACTGATCTGTTTCTGGAGGGAGGTTGGCTGGTTGGAATAACGGCTGCCATGACTTACGCACAATGGTCCAGGACTAAGTGCGGAAATCCTAATAGGATAGAATATAATAGAATAGAGGGGTCATTGTACTCATCATCAACCATAAGCCTATGTAAATGTGGAACTTTCAGCCACCGCGCAACGCATGTGTTCCCTTCCGCCTATTCATCCTTTGGCAAGATGGATATCAGATTGACCAAATAACCTAGTATTCCATCATCATCATCATCATATCAGCCGAAAAACGTCCACAGCTGGACATAGGCCTCCCCCAAAAGGGGAGGGTTGCCATAATCGCCGCGCTTGGCAGGCGGGTTGGCGATCGCAGTGTATGGTGTTGATTTTTACAGAGAATGCTGCAGCCCATTCTCTGGCAAGTCCCTTAGTCGCCTCTTACTACACCCACGGGAAGTAATGGGATAATATTATTCTTTTACGGCACCATACGGCGTATTTCATCAATACATTTATAAAAATCTTCCATTTCTGGTTACTGACTGAGTGACAGAGTCACTGACAGCCAACGCACAGCCGAAACTACTGGTCGTAGAAAGCTAAAATATGGCATGTAGGTTTTCGGGAAGAGTAGGGGAGAGTTTCCCGAAATCCCTATGGGAACGGGATATTCGCGTACGAAGTCACCAAAGTGCAGAAGAAAAAGAAGAAGCCTACTTGTCGCAATCAATGCGGTACTGGACTGACAGGACCAAATATGCTGCTACGTCCAGCGGTTCCTACGACGTTGCTGTATGTGTCCCGACTACATCACTCCACGAAGGTTGAGGAGATCGTGGAGTACATGAAGGTGAAGACCAACTGGACCTTGGGGGTCGAGAAGCTGAAGCCGCGTCACAAAACCAACTTCAAGTCGTTTGTGGTGCGGGTTCCGACACAACATCTCGACAGGTTCCTAAGGGAAGAGGTTTTGGCCGAAGGGTGTAGTCTACCGACGTTTTCGCGGTAGGCTACGCGACACCACGCAGCGTAACACGACGCCGTCACTTCGTGTGTCTTAGTTTATATTTTGTTGAGTATTGTGTTTTAATGAGCCATAGTTGCCTGAAATAAAGGAATAATAATAATAAAAGCTAGTAAATTGTAAAATTACCTACTCCACTGATTGATAAATTCTTGGAAGCCTTAAACCTGTGCTAAAAGAAGCAAGTATACGCGTCTCAAAACACTTAATCCTTGAACTAATACAGGGCAGCAACCCGCTTGTCATGGAGCATCGCGTCGTAACTCAGTGTTAAGCTGATAACGCCGTCTTATCGCGAGTGTAGCTTGTCGCGTTTTGTTTAGATATCGGCTGAGGGCTGGGGGGGGGGGGAAGAGACTTCATAAGGAGTATAGGAAAGAATCGAGTCAGGGATGTATTGTTTGTTAAGTTAGCGGAATAATTAAGAAACAGTTAGGAGGTTATTGTACTTGTCAGTATGAACTTATAGACCTAAATCCAAAATTACAACATATTACCTCCGCCGCATCTGTTTGTATGTGCGCGATAAACTCAAAAACTACCGAATGGATTTTCATACGGTTTTCACCAATAGATAGAGTAATTCATGAGGACGGTTCAGGTGTATAATCCACTAGTTGACCCGCGCAACTTCGTCTGCTCCCCTCCTGTTGGTCTTAGCGTGATGATATATAGTCTATAGCCTTCCTCGAAAAATGGGCTATCAACACTGAAAAAATGTTTTAAATCGGACCAGTAGTTCCTAAGATTAGCGCGTTCAAGCAAACATACAAACAAACTCTTCAGCTTTATATATTAAGTAGATATTTACTGAGATTAAAGTTTTGTTTAAATTGACTGAAATATGACAATGTTTGTTGAGGATGTCGGGAAAATCCTGACGACTGGTTTCATATACACTGCTACCTGTGCGAAGCCCTATATTATCTTCAAAATGGGCATTAAAATCATTGTGGAGCAATGTATTAATGCCCAAAATGATGGGTACTTATTACCCATTATTTTTCTGCACGTCCGAAAAATCTAAAAATCTAAGAGATTAAAATTGAAGTCACCTCTACTTAATCCGTGAACAACCAGTACTTCACAAATCCCTTATAATCCCTATGTATCTTATGGTCCTTAGCTGATAATGGGGCTTACGTGTATCGTAAATCTTTAGTATAGTTACTTAAGCTATCATTAATCAAATATTGTACTATATACATATATATTTACTGATCGTGATATATGAGCGTGTCTAGATAATGTCATACGTACAAGGTGTTACTAAAATAACGCGGTTCCCGTTAAGGTGTTATTGACTGTAGGACCAATCTGAGCTGGCGAAGGAAAATACCGGCCAAGTGCGAGTCGGATTTCCCACACGAAGGGTTCCGTACTATAAACCGAAAAGCTGGCTAAGTGCCAAGAACCAATTTCATTTATTTAACATGTTATTCTAACACTACAGACTTTTTATACGTTTTCCTGTAATCTCTAGGTATCGAACTATTATCTGCATTTTTTTTTTCAAAATTTTAGGCTCAGTAGTTTCGGAGATAAGGGGGGGGGAATGGTCATTTTTCGTCTAATTTCTTGAATAAATACAAAACCATTTATTTTAAAATTATGAAAAAATATATAATTGAAACCCTCACAGTAAGTCTTTTCATTTAATATGTCACACGATATTGTTCAAAAAACTTTTTTTTTTAATTATCTATTTTAACCCCCAAAAGTGACACCCATACTAAAAATTTCATGATTTATGTAAAGTGTCCGTGTTTGGGTCATAGAAGTCCATATGTGTACCACAAATTTCAACAGAATCGGTGCAGTGGTTCCGAAGAAAACTGGCTGTGACAGACGGACAGACAGACAGACACCCGAGTGATCCTATAAGGGTTCCATTTTTTTTTTCGGAACCCTAAAAATTGATGTTTCCGTAACAGTCTGTATTCTAATTAATATTATGAATGCAAGTGAATTTGTTTGTTACGTCTTCACGCCTAAATTGTCGAACCGATTTTGATTAAGGCGACGACATACGCCAGCGACTTTGGAGGATCAAAACGCAGACTCGCTTCACACCCGCGTGACTCATAATTCAGTAGTTTTTTTACTTTTATTTATTTATTTATATATACTTCATTGTACACCAAAATCAAAATACAGTAGGAAATCTTAAACTAAAAAATATACAAATGGCGGCCTTATCGCATTCCGCGATCTCTTCCAGGCAACCTGGAATGGATAGGGATAGCCTGGACATGAAATGGGGTTGCACTTGGTGCAAAAATATAAAGTTAACAATTTTTTGAAAAAAAGCAATACAGCAATACTTTTCTTATTATTCTATGAGTTAAAAAAAACGCATATCAAAATGTAGATCATTAAATTGTCTTTGAGATAGTGCAAATTCCATTAAAATACGCTCGGCGGTTTGGGTCTGATGGTCGTTTTTATGTCCGTGTTAGACATAACGTTACAAATTAATTACACTATGTTGAACGAATAAAACTCAAAATTTTCGTTTATCAAATTATTAACAAAACAGTCTAATACAACATATTTTTTTTTTTTCAAAAATTGACGACAAGCCGTATAGACGTGATTATCATTTTAAAATCAGCTACTCTCAAGTATCTCCACAATAATTTTGGTAGAGATTTGGAACCCTGGTCTCCAAATTTGCATCCATCTCTGTACCAAAAATCACTCGGTTATAACATAAGCGGAGCCGTGTGCAAAAGCTAGTACTCATAAACTTACGTGCCGGATGCTATGGCGTTATTAATATATTTCTCGGGAACATACCTGAAAGAAAAGAAAAGATATCATTAAAAGATTGTTCAGTAGTGCGAAATAGCGTACATCCTGTTATTGTGTATCGTGAAGTAAACACAATTAAGAAATACACAGACAGAAAAATAAACGATATTTTTCTTAATATATTTGCTTCATCTATCTTATACCTATAAATTATAAAAAGAAGGTACGACGTTTTCTAAAAATAAAACCTACAGTTGTCAAAAAATAAAAGGCCCATTTTGACAGCAGGATACAACATTGCTTTACTAGTAAGTATGAAAGAGACACATAAAAACTCTTTCGCACTTAGTGGTAAAGCAATCTTCTATCCCTCTCTACTCAGCTGTTCCTGAGATTAGCGCGTTCAAGCAAACAAAACAAACTCTTCAGCTTTATATATTAGTACTAGCTGACCCGCGCTACTTTGTCTGCGTCATAATTTTAATTACTGCTCCGCTCCTATTGGTCTTAGCGTGATGATATATAGCCTATAGCCTTCCTCGATAAATGGGCTATCTAACACTGAAGGATTTTTTCAAATCGGACCAGCAGTTCCTGAGATTAGCGCGTTCAAGCAAACAAACAAACTCTTCAGCTTTATATATTAGTACTAGCTGACCCGCGCATCTTTGTCTGCGTCACAATTTTCATTACTACTCCGCTCCTATTGGTCTTAGCGTGATGATATATAGCCTATAGCCTTCCTCGATAAATGGGCTATCTAACACTGAAGGAATTTTTCAAATCGGACCAGTAGTTCCTGAGATTAGCGCGTTCAAGCAAACAAACAAACAAACTCTTCAACTTTATATATTAGGTACAGATATTTCCTTAAGGTAGAAAAGAAAGTAAAACTTCTGGATCACCCGACCAAAAAAACTTGTTTTAAAAAGTGAAAAACTTCCTTATCCGGCACTTCCAAAACGAAAGTACCGAAGGACCAGTTTTTTGTTCGCACTCTATTTATTATTAAAAACGTTTCAGAGGCCTCTGAATTATCTATTAGCGGGTTTAATCAGTGCCTAAAAACTTTTACTTCAGTTAATTATTTATTACTAGAATATTTTTTACTTTAAAATTTCCGTAGAGCTTAGGCAAGATTCTATTGTAGTGTTGCGTCATTGTTCGATACAGTCACCGGGGTCCAGCTAGTATATTCTGTTAATAACTATTTCGATATCGAGCTTCACCTGATTGACAAAGCTCACGAAGTGAGCTTTTATTGCACACAACATAAAGGTCTTGATTTGAAACTCGCATCGGATTCCGTTGTCGAGATACGAAAATGTTGTTACAGAATAGCACTACTGGAACGCAAAGGGCATTAGGAGGAACACGGATGGGTTTTAGTCCGAGAGTCTGACACTCCCTTCTGCTCCGCCCAGAGCGGGAGGAGGCATTTGATAATTTTCCATCCAAAAAAAACTGATCCAGTTAGTCGGACTCGCGTGCAAAGGGTTCCGAACCAATTTCATTTTTGTAACATGTTGTTTTAACACTATCGACTTCTTTTTCTGTAATCTGTAGGTTAAGAACTTATTATCTGCATTTTTATCGAAATTTTAGACTCAGTAATTTCGGAGATAAGCGAGAGGGATAATGGTAATTTTTTATCTAATTTCTTAAATAGCTTCAAAACTATTTATTTTAAAATTATGGAAAAAATATCTTTAAAGCCCTTACAGTAAGTCCTTTCAATTGTTATGCCACACGATACAGTTTGAAAAACTTTTTTTTGAAATTTTCTAGTTTGGCCCCCTAAAAGTGACCCCCATACTCAAAATTTAATAATTCAAGTAAAGCATCCGTTTTGTGAAAAGTCCATATGTTTGTGTACCAAATTGTAATAGAATCGGTCCAGTATCCGGAGTAAACTGGCTGTGACAGACGGACATACAAGACAGACACCCGAGCGATCTTATAAGGGTTCTGTTTCTTACGGATGTTCGGAAACCTAAAAAAGGCAAGATTCTAACTATGTTTCTTAGCATTTTGTTTGCAGTCAAAGAATACAAGAACGAACTGATTTTTTTCCTACAATTTCATTGATATGGCCAAAAGCCGCGGGAATCTGCTGTATGAGAGAGACGCACAGTACCGGTTAATGTGGCGACATATTGCTAAGTCCAGCTAGTGGACGACTTTCGGCTAAAATGATGATAATGATAATGTGCAGATAGATAGCCGAAGAAAAAGACATGATGGACCAAGATGGCAAAGAATTACACTCATGGCTAGGTAATCCAATACGATACATTCTTTAAAGAAAGAAAGAAAATAATTTAATTCCGCCAGAAACGACGCACAGAATCACCAAATTAAATAAAACCAGTTAAAAACTAAAAACTAAAACCATTTGCAATACAAACTACATGCTTTTAGGCCCTGTTCGCACTGCGATTTTATTTCACCGCGCGATTTTATTCTCGCGTATTAAATTCCGTGATCGGAATTACACCTTGACGCACTGCAAATAAAATTTTTGCCATCGATGCAGTTCCCGGCTGAGACGAACGTCTTTAATCATCATCTGACTGAACGAAACGCGCGAACTTTATTTCGCAGTGCGGACATACTACTTTATACTTTACAAAACATCCGCGCGAGAAATAATCCGCACCGCATCGCGTTCAATTTGCATCAAATCACAGATTTTTTATCCGCACGAATTTTTTTACCGCATGCCCCAGTGCGGCTACTCGTATAGGATTCAATGTGTTACAGAATTGCGATAAAAAAATCGCGCAGTGAAATATCGCAGCGCGGACTAAGCCTTACTCTTGCTTCAGCGTCCTAATCCTTGACCACCAGACCTTGAGACTTCACGTCTTACCCAGTTGCCCGGAAAAACTCCAACAGTTTGGAAAAAGCTTATCAGTAAATTCAAATTGTATTTCAAGACAAAACGTAAATGAAACCGCTAATTGAAACGCTCAACTCATTACATTTAAGTGCCAATACAATAAACTTTACAATAATCCTGACTCTTTTACAATATGCAGTTAATCGATCTCCGTATGAGACAATATTTACGGTGGTTGTCGCTAGCTTGTGCCAAGGAGTGAACGGTGCAGTAAAAATAATAGCCTGAGGTGCGTCGGTGACACGTAGGAATTGAGCTGGGTGTCTGTCACACCGGAAGACTTTTTATTTTTAAGTTCATCGTCTGCCTAACCTTTTCCTAACAATATTGGGGTTGGCTTCCAGTCAAACCGCATTCAGCTGAATACCAGTATTTTACGTGGCCTTTTATTTTTAAGTTAGTGTATCTATACTTCTATCTATACTAATATATAAAGCTGAAGAGTTTGTTTTTTTGTTTGTTTGTTTGCTTGAACGCGCTAATCTCAGGAACTACTGGTCCGATTTGAAAAATTCTTTCAGTGTTAGATAGCTCATTTATTGAGGAAGGCTATAGGCTATATATCATCACGCTAAGACCAATAGGAGCGGAGCAGTAATGAAAATTGTGACGCAGACGAAGTTGCGCGGGTCAGCTAGTAATATATAAAGCTGAAGAGTTTGTTTGCTTGAACGCGCTAATCTCAGGAACTACTGGTCCGATTTGAAAAATTCTTTCAGTGTTAGATAGCCCATTTATCGAGGAAGGCTATAGGCTATATATCATTACGCTAAGACAAATAGGAGCAAAGCAGACGAAGTTGCGTGGGTCAACTAGTGATGGTGTCGGCCGGTCCGTATGGTGCCGGAAAAGAAAAATACCATCCCATCACTTCCCGCTGGTGTCGTAAGAGGCGACTAAGGGACTCGCCAGAGAATGGGCAGCAGCGTTCTCTGTAAAACTCTACACCATACACTGCGATCGCCAACCCGCCTGCCAAGCGTGGCGATTATGGCAAACCCCCCCTTTAGGGGAGGCCTATGTCCAGCAGTGGACGTCTTTCAGCTGATATGATGTACAAAATTAAATGAGATTACTTAATGGCCAAGAACGGGCCACTTCTAGCTGGTGAAAATATTATAAAGGTTTATTACCTGTACGATATTTTCATGTGTCATCGGATTGAAAAGCAGAAAAAAAATTGATTGGTCTTATCGTGGCGCTGTTTTATAGCTTCTTCTTTTGACGACCGCTCTACTACGAACGAGTGATCAGCAAATGCAGTACACTATTTTTAAGGTTCCGTATCCAAAAGGTAACCAACGGAACCCTATTCCTAAGCCTCTGCTGTCCGTCCGTCCGTCCGTCTGTCTGTCAGAGGGCTGTATCTCAAGAATCGTAACAGGTGGACAGTTTCACAGATTGTGTATTTCTATTGCTTCTATAACAATAAATAACAAACAAGTGCGAGTCGGACTCGCGTGCAAAGGGTTCCGAACGAATTTATTTTTTTTAACATGTTATTTTAACACTACAGACTTCTAATAGTTGCCTGTAATCTTTAGGTAAAGATCTATTATCTCCAATTTTTTCAAAATTTTAGGCTCAGTACTTTCGGAGATTAGGGGGAAGAAAAATGACCATTCCCCAATGGTCATTTCTCATCTAATTTCTTCAATAACTTCTAAACAATTTATTTTAAAATTATGAAAAAAATATAATTAAATCCCTCACAGTAAGCCCTTTCATTTGATATGGCAGACAGACAGACACCCGAGTGATCCTATAAGGGTTCCGTCATCACTTATCGTTTCATCACTCGGGTGTCTGTCTGTCCGTCTGTCACAGTTCGTGTGAGAGTCCGACTCGCACTTGGTCGGTTTTTTACAATAAAAACGCATTTTCAAGTAAAAATAAGATGTTCGCACAAAAAAAGAAAGGGAAAAAATTGATACAATTTAAAAGATCAACAAAACATCGCAATGTTCGACTATTTTTTTTTTATTTGTGATAGGTTTTCTCTTGACTCTAGTCTAGGTCAGAGATGACCGAGACAAAGTCTACGATGGAGCGGGCTTACCCAGAAGGAGCCTGCTCACTCTAACTTTGAAGAGATTAGGGTTGTTTTTTTTTCCCCCAAGATATTTGCACGCCATGAGAAATGGCAAACATGTCGTGAGCCACACTTATGTAAGATCTTGCATGCATGTATTATTTTAATTTTGCATGTAAACACATGTTTGAGCAAATAAAATTTCTTTCTTTCTTTCTTTCTTGTAAGCGTTTGGAAACACAGACGCAGGCAGAGAGTTCCACTCCTTTGCTGTGCGCATTATAAAAGACAATATAAAGGCAGAATATTTACTGACATTTTTTATTACGATAAAAATGTATTACTTTTTCATAGTTTGTTTTTAATTATCTATAGCAATGAGTAACATAGGTACAATGTAAACCTAATGTTTACTTTGATGATGAAGTAAACAAGTTATTTAAACAGATGTAGCATAACGTAGTTCTTGACGTTGTTTAAGTATTTATTACAATTACGATTTCTTTGTTCCATTTACTTTACTTATTATCTTTTTTTCAATAGAATTTATTAAACTGCTTAATATGAATGTAATTGAATGTATTGTTTCTAAGTCTTTTGATCTGTTTGTCATTTCTAATTATCCAAGGTTCCACTTTAATAGAAAAAATGACTTTTACATATCTGTGACCTGAGTGTTATTTTTTTAATAGGGAAGATGCAAATACAGAATTGAAATGCCTTATGTCTTGTGCGAGTCCCAAATAAACATTTTTCTTTCTTTCTTTCTAAATGATTTAATTCCAGATTAATTTATGAGAATGTTATTAATAATATGATAAAAAGGTATGAAATAAAGGCCATTGTAACGTTTTTATTTTAGTTAATATTTTTTTTTAACAAAAATAATGAATTAAAGTAACGTGAAACGGAACGCATTTAAAGACAACAATCAGCGTTTAATGACGTCACTGCTGTTATGACAACGAAAAGGCAACCTTATGTCTTTGAGTTAGGACAGTTAGGACCAGTGGCAGACAGGAGTGACGTCATCGTCCGTTTTCGCGCCAAAACTTAAACCGTGTGTTTAAAAACGCAATTTTGGCAATAAATTAAAGCGTTTCGTTTCTTATTTATGTGGTGGTCTATTCTAGATGGAGTAAAAAATAAAAAAATTGCATGTTCCCTATTAGATCGTGTTACTAATAATTAACAGGTAACAATAAAAACACCGGTAGCACTCCGAGAGTGCCGGCAGAAGTGAAAACATGTAAATAATACATCCTTACTGTCGCGGTCACATCATAGACAAACCACCGACAACAAAATAAACAAAAAGACACTGACGTGTGGCCGCGACAACGACTGTCAGTGACAGATGTCAATCTTGACACAGTTCCTGACATAAACAAAACGAACCATAAAAACAACAAAAAATAACGTTGTGTTTAATTATAAGTACAAAAATACTATCATTTATGAGGTAGAATACAATGTTTATTTATTGCGCTATCGTACACAAATATGACAATTTACACGTTATTATTCATAATATTATATCGTTATTTATTTATATATTACATTAATTTTTATCTCTTAGAAAAATCAACTTTCATCCATAATTTCGTAATTCCGTAATTTCGTATCCTTGGATAGGTACGCGTGGCACGCTGTACATAAACACAGACGGACATTCGCGCAAGCGCCCTGTGCCGCCTAAGCGGAGCAGCACACTCAGGCACGGTAGAAAGAGTGGGAGATACTAGTTCCTCTCCCTTCCCCTCGATCTTACGCTTTTTCGCATCACGTGACCCTGACGCGAGTCCGTCTTACGCTTTTTGCGATCAGGTCACGTGTCCTGACGCGAGTTTAAGATTTTATACCCATTACAGAAAAAGTGCTCAACGCCGCTAAAGAAGTTTTCACTTCAATAAAGGAAAACCTATTTATTTTTTTCATATGATTTGACATAAGCAAACTTTTATGTTAACGTAAAAAGGGCTTTTCAAATTCCTTGTCAGGGCCTGCTGCGAATTCTATTATCATGGCTTATTGAAAGCTTTGTAATAAAAAGACGAGCTGCAGATCCCAAAAAAAATCGCATGCCTAAACCTTGGTTATCCTTAAGTATCCAACTGAAGAAACTACGTCTAACTTTTCAAATCTAAACAAGAAAATAGCAGATACAAATCAGCTTATAAACCCTGCCGGTGTGACATCGGCCATCGCACATGATAACATCGCAGACTGGCATGGCGCGCGGCGCCGCCTGCCAAATTATTAACATAAACACCCGGCGATGCCCACTGCATTCCTAGCCTGGTTATTGACTGTCGCAATTTTGTTCTTGGCGTGTGCTACGCTCCAATTTAGAATACTATACATATTTTATCAAGATTATTCGCTTTTTGGGGTTCGCGTTTTGGGTAAAAATAGAAACGTTTATTACCAAAAAATATTATAGTTTTTTTACACTGGCCCCAAACTAGGCAAGCCTGTATCTTGGGTCTACCATCAAAATTTATACTAAAGTAAACATGTTCGGCACTGTAACTAAAAATTGCAAAATGAAAAAAAATAATGTGCAAAATGGTTTTCTTAAAAGCATAAAATAAAATAATCAACGTACAATAACCAAAAATTAAATTATCAAAATACAATAGACAAAAATATGCACTAACACTTCTGGTACATAAGTACTTAATTTACATTTGAATTAGCGAATAAGCATTAGGGCCTTAAGTTTTCTTGTTATAGTAATCCGGGAAAATTGAAAGGATCTGACTAAAACGTGCAATTGCACTATTGCTCCAAATCCCTGCAAGTGTTAGACCTTTTTTTTTCAATCTAAGTAGACTACCTACTACCTTGGGTAAAATTCTCCTCAGGCCAATCTCCCGTAAAAACTCTCCACGCTTTCGTTTCCTACGCCTCCCTCGAAGGCTAAATTTAATCAAGGAAGACTTAATAAACCCCAAAATGTAAGCAACTAGCTGTCCCGTGTCCACTTCGTTGGGCGGTATTTTTCGGGTTAAAATATAGCCTACTAGTAGACGTCACGAGGTTTCACCCGCGTAGTTCCCGATCCCGTGGGAGTACGGGGATATTATTTAGCCTATGTTACTCCCTGATAATGTAGCTATCCAATGCTAAAAGAATTTTTCAAATCGGTCCAGTAGTTTCGGAGCCTATTCAATTCAAACAAACAAATCTTTCCTCTTTATAATATTAGAGTAGATGAGTGAGATGACACTCACAAATAACGTGGCTTTCAAAATCGGTTCAGTAGATTCAAAGATTACCCCTTACAACCTCACAAACTTTACCTCTTTATGATATTAGTATAGAAGTATAGATACAAACACAAAAGAATCAACTTCAAAAACGCAACCAAACATTATTAAAATAATCCTACACAGCACTCCATTTGTGAACCCGAAAATACTGCCAACTGAAATCAATACGGAGCAACACAAATCGAAGGAAAACCGGCGATTTTTAACATAAATAATGCAAAAACCGACTGCCAAAGTGTTCGTAAATAATAAAAATGCAAAATGTAATGATCGAACGTTAGGCAACCATCGGTAGACGGGGAGGCTTCCCCACAATGTGTGCACTTACACGGCATGCCTGTTACAATGGATTTTCCCTCAAGTATAGATGTTTGAATTTAAATTCACTTTGCTGGCTTTCAACCGTTGATTTCGTTGATAGGAAGATTGGCTGGCTGTCTAGTAATTGAAGGGTAGCGTTTATCGTTTGTGGAGACAAGCTTTACATATTTGAGTGAATTTTAAATGTTACCTTTTGTCTGACAGAAGCCTGGCAATGTCCTTTGAAACTTTAACTTGCCTTCCCATCAGACTTTTGAAGTGCACGAACTAATAATCATAGCCTGCTTTGGTTGTTAATGACTCCTGCCATTATACCATGTTACCGGGGGTCTGTCGGCGCAGCACGTTGTTCTCCGTTCTGTCCTCGCCTAGTATCGCCTAATATTTGCTGACTAAAATAGGTCCCAAACAAACATCCTTTGGCTTTTTTTAGGAACCGAACAAAAAACGGAACCCTTATAGGATCACTCGGGTGTCTATCTGTCTGTCCGTCTGTCACAGCCAGATTTCTCCGGATCAGAAGCCTAAAATTTTGAAAAAACGAGATAATAGCTCTTTACCTTATAGATTACAGGAACATCTATAAGAAGTGTATAGTGTTAAAATAACACTTTAAAAAAATGAACTTCGTTCGGAACCCTTTGCACGCGAGTCCGACTCGCTCTTGACCGGTTTTTTGATAACTGCAGAACACTTCCAGAATAGATTTATTTGGAGAAGGAAAACATTTTTCACTTCTTCGTCATATCGATGAATCCAAATTTAATGTATTTTGACCAGAATTCAGTCAGATTCAGCATATAGAACACGACGAGTGGTTAAGTATTGTTTGAGACGAAGCTCCGAAATCGCATTCTGGCCATTTATGGCTTATTGGATCTACTGAACCGATTTCGAAAATTCTTTTACCAATAGAAAGCCACGTTATTTGTAAGTGTTATTTGGCTATACATATATTAACCCGAAATTAGGGTCAGCCAGTATCTATATATATTGATATCGTGCCTGCAGTGAATTATTTAGAACATTGATTTACCAAGATAGACAGCTCTGTTGTCATGTACTACAACAAAGAAATCTATTGTTTACAACTGAACTAGACAGGGCATGTTTATCTAGTACCCCGCAATGGTGGCCCATTACCTGAACACAGTTTCAACAAGCCGTCCATGCCCCTATAAGCTGATACACGCGTCAACTTAACTGGCACACAAAAGGAGAGAATAAAATAAGTTTTTACACACGAATAAAAGTTGCTTGATAAGTAGTAGTAACACAAATTTTTTTAACCGACTTCCAAAAAAGGAGGAGGTTCTCAATTCGGTGGGTATTTTTTTTAAATGTATTAACACCGATTACTCCGTGGTTCCTGATCCGAGTTCCGTGATTCTTTTTTAGTTCGATGCAGTATAGTTGCCATTTGGTCCCATAAAAATATGATTCAGTTTGGTTCAGTGGTTTTTATTTTATGAGCATTTTAGCTTATTTCAACTTCTGCGTTGACGAAGACGTCGTCCAAGTATCACCACATAGTGAAAAATAAAAAACTTTTTACAAAAAAATATAACCGACTTCCAAACAAAACACTACAAAGAATAAAATAACCTTAATTTCGGAACACTGATTTCCGAAATCCGGTCCTGTGCGTCTCGCATCCATCGGCTACCCGTGGGTAGCCGATGGATGCGAGACGCACAGGACCGGTCGTTAGGGCGACGCGCGCAAGGAGGCCTATGTCCAGCAGTGGACGTCTTTCGGCTGATATGATGATGATGATGAACATGATTCTCCTAAAGTGGCCGTTTTAGCCCCCCCTGTGATATATTCACCTCCTTTGCTATGAGGAAAATAAGTAAACCTTCTGTAACTCTTTTATGAAACTACGTAATTCTGGTAACTTGGATACTGTACGAGTTTCCTTTGTTACATTTTACTGGGTTTAATTTATTACTATGATTAGGGTTGTCATTTTTAGGATTACCCAACGTAGTGGTAATTTATGAAAACGAAAGAGTACTAATATAAAGGATAAAATGTATAATCTAGTAATTTATTGCGGAGTACATAGACCGTTGAAATTTTAACAGTAAAATAAATATTAACTCTGACCAGATTTTATTTAGTTTGTAGGATTACATTAGTCTTGTTTTAATGAAAATTAGTTATTAGGCTCCACGTGGCCTTTCATTGTTTTATTACTTACTAGCTTTGGCCCGCGACTTCATACGCGCATATCCCGTTTTTTCCCGTTCCCGTAGGAATTTCGGGAAATCCGCTCTTAGTGCTCCCCTACACACTTCTCAAGGAACCTACATGCCAAATTTCAGCATTCTACGACCAGTGGTTTCGGCTGTGCGTTGCCTGTTAGTCACTCAATTAGTCAGTAACAGAAGAATCTATTTATTTATTTATATATGCTTTATTTTACACAAAAAAAAATCTATACTATACTTCTATACTACTACTATATCTATACTTCTATACTAATATACATACAATATAACACTGAAATCGCGCAAAAAGTCGACTCCCCCATACATTTATGTGCGCATAACTCGACAAAATGTACTGAACAGCTGATTCTTTTTTGGCGATTTCGGGATTGGTCCCATAGTGAAAGTTGTTCATAATGATGAGTACAATGACCCCTTAAGAGGTATTGCGCTTATTTTGTTACAGGTTGTATAAAGCTGAAAAGTTTTTTGTTTGTTTGCTTGAACGCGCTAATCTCAGGAACTACTGTTCCGATTTGTAAAATTCTTTCAGTGTAAGATAGCGCATTTATCGAGGAAGGCTATCATCACGCTTAGACCAACAGGAGCGGAGCGGACGAAGTTGCGCGGGTCAACTAGTTTTAGATATTAGGATTTTAGTTTATTAACACTCATTCAAACGAAGGGAAGACTATGTAACTTTTATTCGAGTCTCTAAGTTTAGCATACAACGGTCAGTTCAGCAATATCGATCTGCTGCTAGTGGTCTCGGAGCACCAGTAAAAATAGATGGATACAGGAATCGGTTAACTACAGGTAAAAATAGGTTTTTGCTGTAATGAAGTATAGTCATTATTTGTTTGTTCAGTCGTTTAAAAATTATGTCACCTTAACATATAGATAGAAAAAAAAAACAAAATGAAATGGAATATTGCAAGAACATAAAAATACACAACATAATAGGCAAACGTGCTCCATCTTCGACCGCATCATCGCTTACCATCAGGTGAGATAGTGGTCAAACGTATGCATATCTATAGTAAAAAAAAAAAAACATTTTCACTAACAAGACAATTTCAGACTTTTTCATAAAAATCTTTGAATTGTTAGATTTACATGAAAAACTTTATTTCATGAAATTTTTACAAATTCCCTAAGGGCTGATTTTTCAATCCTTGGATAAAACTTATCCGTCCAATAAAGTATTACTCAATAATATAAAAATGTCACCTGTAAAATAACAAAAGAGGGCAACTAGAAAACATTTTTGAAATGGTTGTTTAATACGATATTCGACAGATGAGTTTTATCTAAGTATTGAAAAATCGGGCCTAAAGAAAAGTTCACTATTCAGTTGCTAGCTTAAACATTGCAAAACATTCAGAAATGTTAATGAAAAATATTGTTAATTTTCACAATGCAAAAAACCTAAACGTGCTCAAACTTTCGAGACCATAATTATAACACAGATTATAATCTCCCAAGACATACTTTTTTTTTCGTTTACCTCCTAATTCTAAACCTACCCCAGCCCTGAACAATGGCGGACGCGTTCGTGTAGTGTTCGTGTATTTCCGTATGCATCCGCCTACTTAAAAATAAACTACAGGGTGTATTTAATTAACCCCTGACTTCCACTTAACTAGAATGCTTGAAACTTGATTCTTCAGTAGGAGCTAGCGAGAAGGTAATTGCATTTACTGCTGCATGTTAAACGTGTTTTAATTTTAAAGGAATTTCCTTGCTTTTGTTTGTTTTCCGAGTTATTTATGGGGGATTTGATGCATGTTAATGTTGGTTAAGCTTAGGTGAAAAGAGCAGTTAGAGCGGAATTGCTGAAAATATAGTCTTGAGTGATTTTTAAGATTCCGAATAAAAAACGGAACCCTTATAGGATCACTCGGATGTCTGTCTGTCCGTCTGTCACAGCCAGTTTTCTCCGAATCCACTGGACCGATTCTATTGAAATTTGGTACACATATGGACTTCTGTGACCCAAATACGGACGCGTTACGTAAATTATTTAATTTTTAGTATGGGGGTCACTTTTGGGGGTCAAACCAGAAAAAAAAGTTTTTTGAACAATATCGTGTAACATATCAAATGAAAGGGCTTACTGTGAGGGTTTTAGTTATATTTTTTTTATAATTTTCAAATAAATGGTTTTGAAGTTATTCAAGAAATTAGACGAAAAATGACCATTCCCCCCTTCCCTTATCTCCAATAACACTGCGCCTAAAATTTTACCTATAGATTAGAGAAAAACCTATAAAAAATCTGTAGTGTAAAAATAACATGTTAAAAAAATAATATTCGTTCGGAACCCTTTGCACGCGAGTCCGACTCGCACTTGGCCAGTTTTTATTTATTTATAATACACTTTTTTGTACACTAAAAGTAAAACTAAAAGGAAACATAAAACTAAAACACATATAATGGGCGGCTTACCTTTATTAACTTTTTTTTAATTAGTTTTGACTATCTTTTGCCCGCAACTTCGTACGCGCATATCCTATTTTTTCCCGTTGCCGCAGGAATTTCGTCTGTGCGTTGTCTGTCAGTCACTCAATCAGTCAGTAAACGAAGAATTTTATATATTAGGACTAGCTTTTGCCCGCAACTTCGTACGCGCATATCCCGTTTTTTCCCGTATCCCGTTCCAAAAAACTATCCTATCTTTTAAGTTGGACCAAATAACAGATAGTTCCAAAGTTTCATCAAAATCGGTTCAGGAGTTTAGGAGTCCATCGCGGACAAACAACGTGACACGTGATTTATATACATTAAGAAGATAAGCCAAGATTGTGGTCGAAATTCTACTTGATGGAAAGCGATGATGTGGTCGACGATCTCTATAAGTAACCAGTTTAAAAAATTAGAATTCTTGTAAATTTTAGTTTCAAGGAATTTGTATAGCACACTTATTTATTTTATAGCTCAAACAAATAACTTCAAAAACTTATTAAAATCAAAACAAGGTTTGCCATAACCGGAAAACCGAAAAATAATTGCCAAGAAAATTGTAGAAAACACTAATAACAGCCTTAACAAGCAGTTACCAAAAAACACCACACTTTACTAAAAAAAAATCTTACGAGGTCACACTAGCGCCACCCCGCAACAGTTCTCGGGTTGCCAGCTATAAAAAAGCGTCGACACGTTTGAACAAGTAATGCTTGCGTCAACATCGCGCCTAGTGTAAGGAAAATCTCTTTTTACCAAGAGGGGATAATATTACTTTCTTGAAAACGGCGAGAAATGGCAGATTAAGTTTTGGCCGATTTGATTTATGAAGATCTTTTTAGAAGCATTCAGCTTGCGTCATATTCTTTATCATAATGTTGTTTTATTGTTTTGCAAAACTGACATAAGATTAGAGCGAGGGTGTTATTTTTGGCAATCATAAAAATTTTGAGGTTTTTTTTAACTGGCAAGTCGACAGCGAACTCATCTAGAAAATAACTCTTTATTTTGATTTACCTAAAACATAAAACATGAATATCTATTTCGTGTTTACAAGAGATCACACTAGTTAGGGCAAAAAGTACAAGAAAATTGAGCCAACTAGATTAATCACAAACTTTACTCTAACTTACCATATTTCTCATAGTTCGTTACCCCGAAAAATTCAACCCCAAAATCGACAGCACTACTAACAGGATTTCCATCGTCAAATCCATTCCATAGACAAAGACAAATCGCCAACTCAAATTCTATATTGTTTTTCCCAACCTTGATTGTTTCTGGTAAGCGTAGAATCGCCTCATTTGTCTTCCACACGTATGTCTCATACGAAAGTAATTTGGGAGAAACCTATAAAGGCGGGTATAAATAAAAAAGAAGATTTGCCAAACGTTAATCTGTGAGGAGAAAAAATATTTGTTCCTGATTATTTGGGGACGAGGAAAAGTTTTCGTATGAAAGTTTGTCCTGTGGTCTCTGTTGTGAATGGAGTCGTTGGTATACTGGAGTAAATGAGCCTGACGACAGTTGGCTGTGGTTGTACGGAGTTGAGTATCTGTTTCTAGTTCATCTGTGACTCTTTATAGCCATTCTACTTCTTCTTTTTGTGTAGATTTGACTTATTTTTCATCCAGTCAGTGTATCGCTACAAGGACAGCTGTATCATCGGTTTAGTTTTTAAGATTCACTTCCTTATCTTTGTTGATGATTACAACTGTATCATCATCATCATCATAACAGCCGAAAGACGTCCACTTCTGGACATAGGGCTCCCCCAAAAGGGGGGTTGCCATAATCGCCATGCTTGGTAGGCGGGTTGGCGATCGCAGTGTATGGTGTTGCGTTTTACAGAGATCGCTGCTGCCCATTCTCTGGTGAGTCCCTGTATCACGATCGTTTAAAATCGTCTTAAAATTGTCTATCGTAATTAAACACACTACCATTCTCATGGCAGCTTAATTCTATGCCCCGACAGATTTGAGTTGACGTGTTGCCATGCTTGTGCAAAACACTTTGCAAAACTTTGAATATTTAAAACCACAAGCGCACAACACGGAACGTCAAAACATTACATTCAATGTACAAACTGGAAATTACCTTCGTTTGTATTTCAGCAAGCAACGTTTAGCAAACAACAAGAAACAGGTCGCAGTGCAACACAACTACGACGATATATTTACTTCTAAACCTGCCATCCTAGTAAGTTCTAAAGGTACAATATGAATAAACTCCAAGTGAATTTCATAACGGGAGCGCAAACACCTCAGACTTGCGTATTCCAACAACACACAAACAACTACACTTTACTACGAGTTTACAGAACACGTTTACAACACTGTGTCGCAGTGCTCTTTCGCTTCACATACGTGAAATGCAAGGTTCATAAAGCTGTATTTGGGAACTTGAACCGCATTAATACCGTATGAAACATATGCATGTACGTAATATGCCTTTGATATTGTTAATGATTTCGAATTCACCACTTTGGGATAATCATTAATACACTTCATATTCATAGAGCGGTCGCCCGATGCGTACTTATATTGAAATATTCCGATTTATTTGCATCTGAATATGTATTTTGGTAATTTGTGATAAAGGACCGCAATATTATTCGGTTTTGAGTACTTTGGTTGTGTATTTATTATTTCGATAACCGGTCCGGATATCATAGTTCTCGGAATTGTTTCGACAATTATAGTGCAGTGCTTTTGCGAGCAATACTTTAACGCAGCGAAGCGGCGCTTCGATAATTGTCTTGGTTTTGTTCCATATCAAATAAAAGGCGCTTTTTTCAATGAAACGCTGTCTCTCCATTGTTTTCCTTTTATAAAACAGTTCTTGTATGACAGCAGCATTTGTGTGTGGTTTTATTCCATTTGTTTGATACGAAAGTCTTTCAACGTTTCCATATCATGGCTTGGAATTGGATACTGTAGTATTCTTATGTCCATCAAAGATGCAAAAGGCTGGACAAAGTCAAGACGAGTCGGAAATTGGGGCATGCCAACAGACCACACTCAAAGTGCGGTCCGTTGGGCATCACTGAGAGGTCCGCTAAACTTTATGTGGAACCCGAAATATATGGGGAAAGATAATTGGAGAGTAGTTTACTGCTTAGCTTTAGGAGATGGAAAAGAGGATTGCCGGTAATAAGGTACAGAGAGGGACATTACAGGATTGGAACAAAGGGAAGGTAAAGTAACTTCAACCAGATTTCGCATGAAAAATTGGATGATTTGTGTTGGTCACAGTATCTCAGTTGAAGAGACTTGCCTAGCTTTTTTTTGGCTACTGATGCTGATGATAACATTGATAATGATATTTAAAAAACCAGACAAGCGCATGGCGAATTCGCACTAGAAGTTTTCTATACCACACTTAAAATAAAATCACGGTTCATCAACTTTCTACCAATGGCAGTTCATAAGATAAGCCAGCTGACAGATAAACAAATTACAAACGGAAAGCAGAGGCTTAGTATTAGGGTTCCGTTGCTTACGCTTCCGGTACAGGGGGGCTACTCTCTAACGAAATCCGTAGTTTCGGGCTTAGTTGCGGGCGGGCATTTTCTACTCCGTATCACCTAACCACTGAGAACTAATGATAACACGATTTGACAGTTACTGTGAAATCGTGTTGTCATTCATTCTCAGTTCGGGTTCGGGACTAATCGTAAGTCTGTAGGTGATACGGAGTAGAATACGCCCGCTCGTAACTAAGCCCGAAACTACGGATTTTGTTACAGAGTAGCACGCCAGAAACCTAAAAAGCATAATATATACATAATCTAGCAGATATACAACTCCCTGTAGCAACACTTCAAAATATTGAAGCGAACGCTGTTTCACGTTAAATTGAGAAGGATAACCCATAAATCACCTTAAATCTTCGCAACGGAACAATGGCATTAAACCACATCAAAGAAGAGTACTAACCCACAAATCTACCATATCACAATCTTACATCCCACATAGCATTTCACAAGAAGCTCCAAATTCCTCCGCAAATACTCTTCGAATCAGTCATCGATCGCGGCACTAAAGTCGCGACTATAAATGTGTCCGATGACACCCGCCAGTGCGCCGTAAAACGTTTAAAACATATCCGTGACCAGATGGGATCGATTGTTCACGTACGTTCGTCGGTACACTGTAGAGAAATTTTGTAAATTCACTTTTCGGTTGTGTAAATATTTTAGTGATATAGAGTCAAAGATTGTGGGCTGGAAATCTTTGTAGCCTTTATCAGGGTTGTTGTGCGTTATTGCCATTGCTTTTCATTTTGCAGCCCTTAATAAGCCATTCTCCAATAGTTAAAAAAGAAGAAGAACAGGAACTTTTTTTTAAGGATGGGAATTCATCATATATCATTCCCCCCCCCCCCGCTCTGAGCGGAGCGAAAGGGGCGAAAGACTCTTACTGACTAAAACCCATCCGTGTTCCTCCTAATGCCCTTTGCGTTTCAGGGGGGCTACTCTCTAAGCCCGAAGTCCGTAGTTTCGGGCTTAGTTGCGGGTGTATTCTACTCCGTATCACCTAACCACTAAGAGTTAATGATAACACGATTCGACAGTTACTGTCAAATCGTGTTGTCATTCATTCTTAGTTCGGGATCGGGACTAATCTTAAATCCATAGATGATATGGAATAGAATACGCCCGACATTAAGCCCGAAACTACGGACGTCGGGCTTAAAGAGACGCGGTGACTTTTTCGAACAAATTCCCTGGCAGGAGAAACGGACATAGGACTACAAAAAAAATCTATTGTTTTCGCATCAATTTCCGTGCTTATCTTTTTAACCCTTACCGTGGAGTTATGAGTAATGTCTTAAGCAATATTCAATCTTACTTTATGTGCCACCATCATGGGCTTAACATTAAATACATCCACATTAAAATAAGTCTCTTTGGAATAACTTTCCGCCACGATAACAAAGACAAACATTTTAATAAAAGCCTCCCTAATTCAATTAATAAACTTAATGATAAACAAATACACAAAGCAGTACGGCCCACAGTTACATCATAGTATAATACCTCAGATACAATAACGATCTCGCTTCTAACATTATAATTTATATTACAATCATAATTCGTATACAGCTGAATTTATTACGGACAAATTAATTTAGCCGGGCGCGTTCGTAATCTGGCCACATCTGCGCTACCCTCGGATACTTCATAATATCGATATTAAAAACATTCGCGGGTACTTTATACGGTTAGTGTGATGTACTGGAGTTTTTGGGTGTTGTGGTACGGAAGTTGGTCTTTAGAGCTGGGAAAACTTGATAAAGTTACATGTAGGAAGATTTTGGGATGCCTAAGGAACCGTCTTGTTCATAAACCATGGAACAGGGTTTTCTCTGCAACAATGACAAAATTATTATTAGCTTGATTCCTGATCCCGAAAGTTTATAGTTTTACAAAATACTAAAGTAAACCCGAAATGCAGGAACTAAAGATGCTGATTTAGCTTAAATGACAGAAGACAAAAATCTCATAGTAATAATACAACTTTACAAGATTGCTATACATCAAAAAGTCAAAGTAACACTAAACACTGAAGAAACAACAGTTTGTCGCAAACAACTTGACGAAACAACCAAATTGCTCCATCTTTCTTTTTAATCACAATAAAAAAGAAACTAACAGTCTTAAGGCGAGGAACCCATGGATAGTATAAGAACTATAAAACATGGTCTTAGTAGCCGGCAAAGTTGTATAATATACTTAATTAATTGGGCATAAAGGACCCGGGGGCTATTACTTCGAGTGTTCGTAAATAACACTGTTTTATCGCGAGATTACAGCTGATCGTAAAAAATTCAATTTGCCCGACTATCGACATTTGTGGGATGTGAAGAAATGGAGAAATTTGACTGTTTTTGATGTTAATTTTTAGCAGCTACAAATGCATGCAATGGCTTTTTGTGCATGAAGTTTAAATACATAAATAAATATAGAGGAGATTCTGCAGCACTAACACTATTTATTATTTATTTATTTGATGAAACAGAGGAGACACGAGAGAAAGATAAAGAATAAATAAAGAACTTAAAGTTCATCTACCTATAAATTCTTCTATTATATATAGCAAGAATAAAATCAGGTGTAGAGTTGACATGGATGGAAACTCAGCAATGTCTTTCAAATAACATTGTAACTGTAAAACCGGAATAAAAGAGAGCATAATAAAGAGAAAATTGTTTGTTTAAACCAGTTGACTGTTAAAATAAATCATGGCGTTTTGTGTTTTGAGCATACATTCAAGGAATGTTACATTTTACTACAAGTGCTAAAACTCCTAATCTCAGACAAATTTTATAGTTTTGGCTTCGTTGTTGAATTCACGACTTCTTTCGCGAGACTTCCGTTCAATGCACCATTCGTCTATTTCTATTTTATAGTTTCATTCCCTTCTGCTGTTACGTCAACAACTTCTATACGGCTATCGAAAAAGGAAAATATACCATCGAATACAGAAATAACATGATATCTGCAGAGCCACGGGACAGTTATTGCATTTTCATTCAGAATATGGGCTGTGGTTATTGAAAACGAATCGGGCTTCATATCCGGATATGTGCACTGTGCAAGTCTTCCGTCCAATTTACCAATAATTTTATTTCCACGGACCGTGACGGACTGCACTGTAAATTCCAGATATGGAAGTTATAGAAGTTAGTCTGTATAGCTTTCGTTTGATATTATCAGTGCCATTTTCATTCCCTTATCCCATTTTTTAAGGTCGGCGCAAAATGTTGATTAATTTTAGTTCTGCTTTAGTAGTTTTCACAGTTATTTATCACGCTCCTTCTAAATCTATCTTATCTACCTTTCACACAGCCCACCCATCGTTTCTTTGTTTTCGCCTTCTCTTATAACAATTCACATTTACAGTCAAAACTATCATCACGACATCATTCTTATTTTTCAGCATCACATAGCGTACCAACCATGTCAATAAAGAAATATAATTTCCTCTTTTCATCATCACCTACATCATCTCATCTTGTACTTTCATCTTCTAGAAGCATAACAACAGTATGGCGGGTTTTTGGATCACTAAGATCTATCAATAGCGTTTGATACGTTGAAGCTTTCACTCTCCCTAAAATTTAATTTGATTATATTGTCATTTACATGTCGTTCTCTACGGAGAACGTCACAGATCACTTGTATGCCATTCGGCAAACAAAACAACAATTTCATAGCTTGTAGATTCACTTCCGACGAAGCATTTACAACATGAAATCAAAGGAAATCAAAGATCAAACCATTCCGAATTGCTTATTGCCTATAACCAATACATTACTTATTGCTATATCCCAACCACATACTGAATCGAGTAATCAAGCTTCAAAGACATGTAATTCTTGCTATGTTAGTACATAAGCAGGCAGATATGAGGCTATTACGCGTTAAATTAGGATGCGAGATTCCGAAACGTTTTGTCGAATCGATTGTTAGTAATCGGCTGTCGAATCGATTCGGTATCGATTGAGCAATCGGGTTTTTTTCGAATGAAATTGTTAAAAAGTGTAAAGTATACACTACTAGTATACAGTACTTATGCTCACTTATGTATGGTCGACTTGATCATATTGCCCATTGATTGCCAAAGAAAAACTACCGATGAAGAGATACAAGAACAATCGAATAATTCTCATAAAACATTGCTGCACGGTACATTGATATAATAACGTCCATGATTCTTTTTCAATTACTGGTCTAATAATTTCGTTAGTCGATAGATATTGGAGTGTATGTAGCGAATGTTCCGAATGCCGCTGTGACCTATTCAATACATACATATATGTTTGCGCGTTTTGTACATATGTTGGTTTAATTTAATATCTGTAGCGTATGTTATGCTTGTTTCACCCAGGGCGGGAGGAATCATTTGATAATTTTCCATCCTTAAAAAAAAAGAGTATGTTATGTTAACATTTATTGCAATAATTAAAACTAAGATGATATTGGATTCACACTAATATTATAAAAGCGAAAGTAACTCCGCTTGCTTTGATGAAATAGCGATAGATTGAACCTTGGAAAAGGAAATATTGTACCTAATATGCAAAAAACAGAATTCCTGCTATATTTAGACTCATGGTTTTCTAGTATATTATCATTATTGAAATCTTATCCTTTAACCATGTTGGGGTCGGCAATCGGGATATCATGTAACTAGATGCTATCATTATGCTAATTACAATTATTTTTTATGCTGTTCTGTTGTACTTATAGTATAGCTATAGTTGTCAAAAAATAAAAGGCCCGTTTTGACAGCAGGATAAAAATAAATCTCTTTCGCACTTAGTGGTAAAGCAATGTTCTATCCCTCTCTACTTAGCTGTCAAATCGGACTTCTTAGATTTTGGTACTACTACTTCTATGTTAAATTTAAGACTTCACTACCTGACCGTATTAAGGCTGTTCTCTCGAGAAATGCTTAAAAACAGCGTGCAGATGAAGCAACTTTTCGTCGGCATTTACTGAGAAATTACATCTGAAAAAAATAGGTAGTAATCTACATGATATGATACGTAATTTGGTTTAGCCAAAATTTATGTATCACATAATAAGAAAAAAAAATCACCAAATCACCTCTAAATAATGACATTTAACCATTTTAATCCTTAATTTTTTAACAAAAGTGTAACCAAAAAATATCTACTGCTTTGCAATAAAACCGAAAATAATACGGTTTTGTTACTTTTTTAAAATATGTTTTTTTTTTATAATAAATTAAAAATGCGGGTAGCGGAGTGGCGCGTAGAGGAGTAGTTAGCTCCGTTTATATGCACAAGGTTATTGGCATGTATACAAGCCTTAAGCTAAGTCTGAAAGAAAACAACGAGAGGAAGGTTTTTTAAGGATGGGAAATCATCAAATGACTCCTCCCGCTCTGGGCGGAGCAGAAGGAAGTGTCAGACTCTTGCCGACTAAAACCCATCCGTTTTCATCCTAATGCCCTTTACGTTCCAGGGGTGCTACTCTCTAAGCCCGAAGTCCGTAGTTTCAGGCTTAGTTGAGGGCGTTTTCTACACCGTATCACCGTAACCACTAAGAATTAATGACAACAGGATTTGTCAGTTACTGTCAAATCGTGTTGTTGTTCATTCTTAGTTCGGGTTTGGGAGTAATCGACAGTTCGTAGGTGATACGGAGTAGAATACGCCCGCAACTACGCCCGAAACTACGAACTTCGAGCTTAGAGAGTCGACCGTAGGCCGCGGCGACTCTTTCGAACAATGTCCGCAACCCTGGAACGTGAGGACACCTGCAAGGTTACTTCGTAAATCGCATTCAATTGCAAAGCCTTTTAATTTTGAAAAAACAGCAACATTCATTGCGTTATATCTAAGTTGTCGAACAGATGAGTTATTTTGAGTAATGGTTTTGGAGCTTCCTCCAAAATAAATTGGGTAGTTATTAAAGAGTGTTTCGCAATTGAAATCGTAGGAAATCGACATAGAAGTCAATGTTTATTTTTAGGGTTCCGAACAAAAAACGGAACCCTTATAGGATCACTCGGGTGTCTGTCTGTCTGTCCGTCTGTCACACCCAGTTTTCTCTGTATTCACTGGACCGATTCTGTTGAAATTTGGTACACATATGGACTTCTGTGACCCGAACACGGATGCGTTACGTAAGTCATTAAATTATTAGTATGGGGGTCACTTTTGGGGGTCAAACTAGAAAATTTAAAAAAAAAAGTTTTTTGGACAATATCGTGTAGCATATCAAATGAAAGGGCTTACTGTGAGGGTTTTAATTATATTTTTTTCATAATTTAAAAATAAATGGTTTAGAAGTTATTCAAGAAATTAGACGAAAAATGACCATCCCCCCCTTATCTCCGTAACTACTGATTCTAACATTTTGAAAAAATGGAGATATTAGATCTTTACCTAAAGATTACAGGAAAACTATTAGAAGTCTGTAGTATCAAAATAACATGTTAAAAAACTAAATTCGTTCGGAACCCTTTGCACGCGAGTCCGACTCGCACTTGGCCAGTTTTTATTCCTGTATGGGGTCTACTGCAAGTTACTTTGACATGTAGTGCGGATCTTACAGATCTATACTAATATCATAAAGCTGAAGAGTTTGTTTTTTTGAACGCGCAAATCTTGAGGAACCGCTAGTTCGTATTGAAAAATTATTTCAGTGTTGAATAGCCCATTTATCGAGGAAGGCTATAGGCTTTATAATATCACGCTACGACCGATAGGACCGGAGCATTCATGAAAAGTGTGACGCAGACGAAGTTGCGTGGGTCAGCTAGTTGTCACATATATCTAATGTTTTATATGCTCTGGATTCGATACAAAACTACATCTCATAATCCAGGAGCTCAACACAAAAATCAAAACATAACAATACGAACACTTGCCAAAAGCTCCAGTTTATACGGACACTTAAGTACATATTACCATATGATCTCACTTCCGGGCATGAGACGTAACCTTTTACTTAAATTGGGCCAACAGTTTAGGAGTTGGCATGCCACCAAGCGGACATACGGCCTGCTTAAGACGGACCTTTGCAGGGACACGTACAGATATTGTAAGTACGTAGGTAGTTGGTATAGTGGAGCTCAAGTACCTATTGTGCTTTTATGGTGGACTTCCTGGTTTTGAAATGGAGGGGTTTTGTTTGTGAAGAGTGCTGACCGGAAATGTTACGCGTCATAAGTCGAATTTATTTCTTTAAAAATAGAAATTACTTTGTTGTACAGTGAAGCCTTTTTAACCCAAAGGTTTGACTGATAGAGAATGCCTTGTTGTGTTAAGTCCAGCCGTGTACAACTATTGTATACTAGCTGACCCGCGCAACTACGTTTGCGTCACATTTTTCATTACTGCCCCGCTCCTATTGATCTTAGCGTGATGATATATAGCCTTTAGCCTTCCTCGATAAATGGGCTATCTAACACTGAAATAATTTTTCAAATCGGACCAGTCGTACCTGAGATTAGCGCGTTCAAGCAAACAAACAAACAAACTCTTCAGCTTTATATATTAGTATAGAATATAGATATAGATTTATAAAGTTTAAATAAAATTAAGAAACTATATATAATTATGTCAATGGGTGGACAAAATGTCCTGGAAGAGACAAGCAACTTAAGGCTCTACTAATCTCTATAACTAATATAAATCAACTGGATGCCTGCCTCTGTATGTTTTTACGCTTACTTCTTTTAAACCACGCAACGAATTTCGATACCGTTTTCACTAAAATAAAGAGCAATACACGGGGGAAGTTTGTATGTGGTGTATTCTCTTCAAAGTTAGAGTGCACAGGCTCCTTCTGGGTAAGCTCGCTCCATCGTAGACTTTGTCTCTGTCATCTCTGACCTAGACTAGAGTCAAGAGCAAACCTATCACAAACAGAAAAAAACACAGGTTTAATTATTTTGAAAAAAAAAAAAATATTTTGCACCCGACAAAAGCTGAGACAGGTCGTTAGTATTGTATAAAATTCATAGTTTGCGACACTACTTTTCAGTACCTAGCCTTATTTTCATTAATAAAATGTTCATGACCTACATTTACTTATCTTTCCCAACAATGTTCCCAACGCAGATATTTAGACATTTAGTCAGTTAAAATCCAGAGCATAATAGTTGGAGTACCTTTGTTCAATGAACTAACGTACAACACTTCCTCCTAGCACAGAACATACATGCATATTATGCACTTACATTGCAGAGTTTGTTGCAGTGTTTTAGTTTTGTTTTCGTTTAAAAAGCGGGTTGTACCCCGAATTTTTCGTAACTGCTTTGTGAATATGGAATGAATGCATTAACGTTTTTCTAGTAGCTTTTGAACAGAAGTAGTAGACTTTCGAAAATAATTTTATGTGAATTTATTATATATAGCTGTTGATGACCATTTTTTATTATTATTGTTGATAGAGTCGCATTTGCCCACAATCTCACCTGATAGTAAGGAAAAAATGCGAAAAATTATATAAAATGTGATATTAGATACCCAGATAATAATAGTAATGATGCTATAATATGTAATAATAACATAGGTAATATAATGATAATATAATATAATGCAATTTAATATACGTACTTACACAATATTTTAATTTTAAGTTATCCTGCTGCGACCTAACAGGGTCATATACTTATCTATACTATAATATATAAAGCTGAAGAGTTTGTTTGTTTGCTTGAACGCGCTAATCTCAGGAACTATTGGTCCGATTTGAAAAATTCTTTCAGTGTTAGATAGCCCATTTATCGAGGAAGGCTATAGGCTATATATCATCACGCTAAGGAGCAGAGCAGTAATGAAAATTGTGACGCAGGCGAAGTTGCGCGGGTCAGCTAGTTAGTTATAAACAAAGCCTGTAACTGTGGGTACATTGTGCAATAAATAAATAAATAAAAATGTTGGCGACTGCGATGGAGCACGCTTGCCTAGAAGTAACATATTCACTCTTGATTTTCGACAAAGCGTTGTTTTTAACCGACTTCAAAAAAAAGGAGGTTCTTAGTTCTACTGGTGATTAATGAGAGCAGAATGGCAGATGGACAAGCAAGTCGTGCCATCCCCAAAAACAAAATGGAATGAGAAAATAATGACCAATTTGGACTGGGAAAAATGGACCAAGGTTTTTTCTAAAAAAAAATGCCAACAAATACTCCATAAAATGCCATGTAGGTACGTGAGACCCAGACTACGTGACTTATACGAAGATCACCAGTGTAAGGCACAAAATAGGTTCTTAGAAAGGAGACGCCTATCAATATTTCAAACCTAAAGGTCTCGGATAGATCTCATAGCGGATAATAGCTGAAATATTTTTGCGGGACATGTATAGTACATTCACATTGGTTAGCTATAGTCTACTTACATTGTATAAAAATAGTGAAGTTAGCTATAGTAGGATTTATTTATTATATACTTTATTGTACACCTCATAACAAGCACAGGAAAATCGCTTATAAAAACTAGTGTACAATGGGCGGTCTTATCGCACAGGACAATCTCTTACAGACAACCTTTGGATGGACTGAACTAAAGAAGTTAGATTTACGGCGGTCAGTGTACAAACATCATAAATAATATTAATAGAGGGACATACATAATAATATAAAACAAATACATACAATACTAAATAATATACTAATAAATATCAAATAGGTAACAGGGAAAGGAGACAAAAAGAATGTTCCGTCACCAATTTTTAAAACGTTGGTAGCGTTTGAGCGCGCCTCACATCTATGGGTAATGGCATTCCACAAACGAGCTGCTTGAATAGTGAAAGATTTGTCAAAGAAGGATGTGGAATGCATAAGAATACTTAATTTAAGATTTTCCGATGATCTCAAGGACCTAGAATTTACACTTTTTATTTCTAAGAACATTAGACATAAGTCAGACTTAATCTATCTGACTGCAGAATACTCAAACACAGCACAGTTTTAAAACTATTAAATGACTAAAAGTACAAAGTTAAAGTGATGTTATTATTATTACTAGCTCTTGCCCGCAACTTCGTACGCGCACATCCCATTTCTTCCCGTTCCCGTAGGAATTTCGGGAAATCCTCTCTACTACTACTACTTATCGTGTGGGCAGTAAGGTCTAACGACCCCACACACCCTAGTGTCAGAATTTCTAAACCGCCTCAAGGGCCTCTGACATGGTTTATTTGACGACCGCCATTTGACGGCCGAGACCACCGGCTTATACTGCCTTCCTTCCTCTCTTAGTGCTCCCCTACACTCCCCAAGGAACCTACATGCATGAAATTTAATTTCAGCTTTCTATGACCAGTGTTTTTGCTGGACAACAAAACGCTAATTTTTGTTACCTCTAATACGAACCTACGTTCAATATATTAGGTTAACTACAGATACAGTAGGTACACATTTAAAACATACACCAGCACTGACGGATCCATGGGAGGTGAGGGCAAGGGCTCAAGCCCCCCAACAAGACCCAGATATCTTTGGTTAGTCTACAACCTAACGAAGTCGTTGAGGAATTTACGAAAAGGAATCAATGGAGGCTTGTTATGCGGCGTCAAAATAAAATGCAATGCGCTTTTTTGTGTTAACTTTGCTAAAACCTGGTCAAGCCCCCCCCCCCCAAACGAGAATCCTAAATCCGCCCCTGTCCACCAGGTACACTGAACCTTGATGGAACTTCCACTCTACCGAAGTCACGTTTATGATCGCGTAGTGGGTAAGCAGATCGATAGATGAGCCTCGAGGATGCGATGTAACAGGCCAAACGGCAATCCTAGATCCGCCCCTGTCCACCAGGTACACTGAACCTTGATCGAACTCCCACTCTACAGAAGCCGCGTTTGTGATCGCGTAGTGGGTAAGCAGATCGATAGCTGTGCTTTGAGGATGCGATGTCAAAGGCTTAGTCGTTAGCCGCTACAAGTCGTTAGCCATATCAGGGCTTGTGTTTGAACAATGTAATTATGTTGTTATGTACGTAGAATTATATGTATGTTTGTACAAAGGGGCTATAGTTGCTAGGTGGGATTCTAGAGACTGCCTCTGAGGTGAAATTATTGAGGAGCGATTCCTGTGTTTATGAGCGAAGATTTTTAATGTCAAAATGTAGGTGTTTCTGGTAGACTTTGATGAGATTCAAATGAAAAAGTACTTCAGTAAAAACTTTTTACAAAAAATACAACCGACTTCCAATTAAAAAACGCTACAAAGTATAAAATAACTTTAACTTCGGAAGTGTTTTTTGTTGTGTTTTGGTTTTTTGACACCGACTTCCGAAATTAAAGTTATTTTATACCTTGTAGTGTTTTTTTTTATTTGGAAGTCAGTTGTATTTTTTTGTAAAAAAGTTAAACTTTAATTTTTCATTTTTTTGTGGTGTTTTTTCTGACACTAGGGTGTGTGAGGTTGCTAGACCTTACTGCCCAGACGATAAGAAGAAGAAGTGGTGATTCTCCACAACTAAATGGACATTCACATGTGTGTACTCCTTCACAGCGTAACGGCGTAATGTTATGCGGCGTGGTGTAAATTGTTCCGACACCAGTCTCTTACAGGGACCTCAGCTTGCGTGTCTCTTTGGATAAAAAAAGACTCTTCTTAAAGAAGAAGAAAGAAGAGAAGAGTCCAGCATTATCTATTACGTTTGTTCATTGCACGTTGAAGCGTCTGAGCAATGAAAGGAAAACAAAGGCAATGGAGTTCAATAATTGCAATAAATTATCCCGAAGCGTCAGAAGTTACGGAAAATGGTAAAACGTGTTCCACACGGATGTAATCCAGCGTTTAATCCAATCCAATCCAAGGTGACCTTGCTGGATTTCATCCGTAGTGACGGCAGATGCGATCCAAATTCATACAAAATCAGCGGATGGAAACCAAGCTCCCACCAAGGTCATCTTGGATTGGATATCGGATTACATCCGTGTATAACACGTTTAAGCAGTATGCACGCATGCCCACGATTGTGAAGTTATTCGACAGAGTTACCGCGGTCCTGGAAAGCAAAGGGTGTTTGAAGGAGCACGAGCAGTTTGAGTCAATAAGAGTCACTACCGTTCGCTACGAGCGGGAGGAGTCATTTAATGATTTCCCGTCCATAAAAAATACCGGTCAAGAGCGAGTCGGACTCGTGTGCAAAGGATTCCGAACGAATTATTTTTTTAAATGTTATTTTAACACTATAGAGTTCTTATAGGGTTTCCTGTAATCTATAGATAAATATCTATTATCTCCATTTTTTTTTTATTTTAGGCTCAGTAGTTTCGGAGATAAGGGAAAATATTAAATAAGGAATGGTCATTTTTCGTCTAATTTCTTGAATAACATCAAAACCATTTGTTTTAAAATTATGAAAAAAAAATACATTTAAAACTCTCACAGTAAGCCCTTTCATTTGTATATCACACGATATTGATCCAAAAAACTTTTTTTTTTAATTTTCTGGTTTGACCCCCAAAAGTGACCCCCATATTAAAAATTTAATAATTTACGTAACACGTCCGTGTTTGGGTTACAGAAGTCCATATGTGTACTAAATTTCAACAGAATTGGTCCAGTGGATCCGGAGAAAACTGGCTGTGACAGACATACACCCAAGTGATTCAATAAGGGTTCCGTTTTATGTTCGGAACCCTAAAGAAGTAGTACTCACACTATACTGCGTAACGTTGACAAAACAACTAAATCATCCAGGAAAAACCGTGAATCACCGATCAATCCCTTTCAAGTACTCAGATGGTAACGAGATTTCCGTATCAACAATTGTCAAGCTCTCAATCGTGACACAATCGGTACCCTCGTCAGGCCTTGTCGATGGTACATCAGCTCATTAACTTGTGACGTCACAGCTAAGGAGTTTGGACGTATTTGTAGTAGTGACGTTGTTGTTTTAAGTAGATGGGAATGGACATGTACGTCTACCATGAGTTTTATCAATCTATACTCGTTAGCGACTGTAGTTAATTGTACATTTGTTTGAGTTGTTAACTAACAAGCAAGCAACTTGCAAGTAAATTTTTAATACGTCATAAATCGTAAACCGCAATTTACCTTTCATTCAATCAACTCAAATATATAAAAAAAAAACACAAACCTTATGCATAAACCGTGAACCATTATTTTCTAATAATAAATCTGTAACAGGTGCCTAAGTAAATAATAATTATAAAGTTACAACGACAAGTAACTGCCTCCGTGGTCGAGTGGTTTAGGCGTTTGCCTTGTGACCCGGTGGTCATGGGTTCGATTCCCACGGGAAGCACACTTTGTAAAGTTGTTTCCAGTTTGGCTAGGACATTGCAGGCTTGAATCACCTGATCGTCTGATAAAAAGATGATTCCGTGCTTCGGAAGGCACGTATAAGCCGGTGGTCCAGGCCGTCAATTGGCGGCCGTCAAATAAACCATGTCAAAGGTCCTTGAGGCGGTTTAGAAACTCTGACACTAGGGTGTGTGGAGTCGTTAGACCTTACTGCCCACACGATAAGAAGAAGAAGTTACAACGAACTACAAGAACTTTTATATTATGTTACTTGCTGCTACGGAACCTTTCATGGGCGAGTCCGACTCGCACTTGGCCGCTTTTTTTAACTACAGTCGCCAGCTGGTATAGATTGATAAAACTCATGGTAAACGTACTGTTAGACGTTAAGAAAAGGAGACATGTATTAATGAAGGTGATGCCGTAAAATTGTATGAAATGAGGATTGTTAAGTCACTTAGTGTTCTTACACGTAGAGTTGACCATAGAGTATGTTTCTACTAAAAAACTAAACGTGTTAGGAATCAACAATCACTTTTTTTCCTGGGTAAGAAGATGGTAAAGGGGTAGTGGCTAGGGGGTCAGAAGAAGGATGCTCTTCAACAATTGTCAAGCCTTCAATAGTACACAATCGGTACCCTCGTCAGGCCTTGTCGATGGTACATCAGCTCAGTAACTCGCGAACTTTTGACGTCACGGCTAGCTAAGGAGTTTACACGTATTCGTAGTCGTGAAGTTGTTTTCACCAAATAGTGAATGTGTTACCAACTACCTAATGGGTTTGGTGAAGTTTCGTGAGAAAAAAAAACTTTAGGTGAAGATCTATTATCTCCATTTTTTTCAAAATTTTAGGCTCAGTAGTTTCGGAGATAAGGGGGGGGAATGGTCATTTTTCGTCTAATTTCTTGAATAACTTCTAAAGCATTTATTTTAAAATTATGAAAAAATATAATTAAAACTCTCAAAGTAAGCCCTTTCATTTGATGTGTCACACGATATTGTCCAAAAACTTTTTTTTTTAATTTTCTAGTTTGACCCCCAAATGTGACCCACATACTAACTATTTTATGATTTACGTAACGCGTCCGTGTTTGGGTCTTAGAAATCCACATGCGTACCAAATTTCAACAGAATCGGTCCAGTGGATCCGGAGAAAACTGACTGTGACAGACGGACAGACAGACACCCGAGTGATCCTATAAGGGGGGTTCCGTTTTTTTTTCGGAACCCTAAAAAGCCTTAATTTTCATACATTTTTAACAGATTGAAATGCGAATGCAAAAGTTGCTTGAAAATGAGTAGAATTGGCACTAAGGTCGACAATGAAGCACGCTTCATAAACGGCATTTTCCTATAAGCTTGTAGCAATATAATAAGTTGGATAAATGAGGTGAGAATATTCCTCAAAACGATTACTTACGAGACACAAAAAATATATGAATCATACCTATTATTTCTTACAAGTAGTAGGTAGCTTTACGTCATTTTGTCGCGCTTATTGCATTTTAATATCAGCGGAAAGCGCGGTTATCAAAAGGTCGTAGTTTAGTTCCCATTAAGGATATCCGATGTGCTGTTAATCTGACCTCGATACGATGACCTAAACAGCTGCAGCTCGTATCACATTTATATGCGAAATAACGTTACTAAAAATAATCAAGATCACATGTAAAACATTTCAAAATATCACCTTAAGAATTGGGTAAAGAAATCTGAGTAGGTAATTCCCGTTTAAAGGGAGCGCGCAGAAACTATAGGAGGCAGCACAGAAATGTCACTGTCATCAAGTATGTTTCAAGTACAAAAATCGAATAAGCTACACTAGATGGCACAGTCTTCTTCGCGCACGTTCCCCTAAACTGAGCGTGCACGCCGGTTTGCACCGCTTTGGAACCACAGGTGGCAGCACAGAAGCGTCATTGTCAAGTATTCTGACCCTTAAAACTTCGAATATGCGACACTAGATGCCATAGTCAACGCTGTGCACGGTCCCTATAACGTTCGCATTCCAATCTGTCAAAAATTCTTAATACATTCCATAATCATGCTCCATTTTTTTCAACGGCATTTATTGTCGCTGACTAAGAAGCTCTACAGTAAGAAGTTAGCTGTATGAGAATGTCAATCTTGCACTCAAAAATTTTCAAATTAAAAACGGAATATGATTTTGTGACATTCATTATCAAAAACTTAGTAAATTGTTGCAATTTAAGAGACAACAACAAACACTTAGTAAAAAAGAGAAAAATAATGAATCCTACTTCCTACTAATATAATAAATGCAAAAGTTTGCGAGTCTGTATGGATGGATGGATGAATAAAAGGATCTTCATTAAATTTGGCACAGAGTTAGATTATAGTCTGGAATAACACATAGACTATATATATCCCGGGAGTATGTTTCCTAGGGATCACGCGGGCGAAGCCGCTGGCAGAAACTAGTATAAGCTAATCTTCTTCTTATCATGTAGGCAGTAAGGTCTAACGACCCCACACACCCTAGTGCCAGAGTTTCTAAACCGCCTCAAGGGCCTCTGACATGGTTTATTTGACGACCGCCATTGGCGGGACCACCGGCTTATACGTGCCTTCCGAAGCACGGAATTATCAGCTAATAACGAAACAGTAAGATTGTGCTGAGCGTGCCCTTATCGAAAGTGTTATTATCACAGCATTTGCTGGGCGTCAGACATCCAACACTGGTTTTCAGTTGGCACCCTGCACACAGATGCGCATGCGAAGATATATATTTTTTTGAATACGGGAATTGTTGTAAAAGAATTGTAAGAGAATTGGTCTGCCATTGCAAAATAACGCAATTTTTCTTCAACAACTTACCGGGAAGGCAAGTCAATTTGCAAGTAGGATCCGACCAATAGGCGCGCGGGTCACATGAGGGCGCCGACAAGGTCGACTCTTGCGCAGCCGACAGACTGCATCTCGCGAAGGCCGCGCACGTGCTCGCTCGCACGTAGGTACTTCATACGTATTTATTATTATCGATGATGTTATGTAGACTCATTTGTTTTGCGAAAGAGGTGTTGCGATATTTTTTTTTGCATTTTGAAGAATAATATAACTTCATCACTTCGTCTCTCGATAAATTCTTTTTCGCAGAAGTATGTGGCATGTATTAACGTTTATTTTAATTCTAGTGTCGGTATATATTATTTTTGTTTCTGTTTTTATTTTTTCAAGTACAAAGGAGAGAGCCTATAGCTACAGCACAACTCCATACTCCAGGCTGCTACTCAAAAAATCCAGATGGAAAACCTCAAAAGCAATTTGCTTAAGCCTGGAATCGATTCAAGGATCATGCTCTGCAAGAACGCTTGCGAGCACTACTCTAGGAAACGAGCTTTTGATTAATATTTACTTTATTAATATTATAAATGCGAAAGTAACTCTGTCTGTCTGTCTGTCGCGCTTTCACGCCGTAACTACTGAACCGATTTAAATGAAATTTGGTACAGACCACGCGGGCGAAGCCGCTGGTAGAAGCTAGTATTATATAACTACTAGATGACCCGCGCAGTGACGCAGACGAAGTTTCGTCTGCTTCACATTTTTCATTATTGATCCGCTTCCATTGGTCTTAGCGTAATGGTCTATAGCCTTCCTTCATAAATGGGCTATCCAACACTAAAATAATTTTTCAATCCGTACCAGCAGTTCCTGAGATAAGCGTGTTCAAACAAACTTTTCAGCTCTATAATATTAGTATTGATTTAAAAACTTACGAATATCTTCAACACCTGTCTAACAAGAAAAACCAGTTACCTGTAACAAAAAATAAATTTTATCAGCATTTATAACCACTATAAATCAGCATCTCTATTAAAGTCGATGTGAATACTGTGTTACGCAAAGCATTTTAAAGAAACATTACCTAACGATTGGACAAAAAACTTAATAGGTAGATCTAAGACGCTATCAATCTGTCTATATTCGTGCCAATATAAGAAGTTGGATTTGACAGCTGAGTAGAGAGAGATAGAAGATCGGTTTACTACCAAGTGCGAAAGAGATATACTTTAATGTCTCTTTCATACTTACTAGTACATTGCTTAATGTATAGGGACCGTGCAGAAACTATAGATGGCAGCACAGAAATGTCATTGTCAAGTAGATTTCACCTATAAAATTAGAGATGGCAACGCTAGATGGCACAGTCTACTTCGCGCACGTTCCCCTAAACTGAGCCTACAGGAACCGCATGTGGCAGCACAGAAGCGTCAATGTCAAGTATTCTGATCCATTAAGGCCAGGTAGACCGAGCGAAGTAGGTATCTAACGTTTCCATACTTTACGCGAAGCGAGCCGTGCAACGTCGACGGCGAGAAGCCATAATAATTCATTATTAAAAGAAACTATTATGCAAAATGTAACCAGAAATTATTCTTCTATATGTTATTAACCTTTCTTAGATATGGTTTTTGGAAGTATAACTTTCATAAGCTTCAAGAACAATAAGAAAAACATAAAAAATAGTTGAATTTTGCCTCTTCTTCGGATTTTTTTTTGATCGAGCGAAGTTTTCGGTACTATGTTTTGAACCAGAAATTATCAAAGTATATAAACTAAACTTCAATACGTATTTTTTTTTTGGCTTTTAGCAATCACTATTTATTTGTTTATTACTGATTCAAAGTTATGAAATATTGGGAAAATTGGGGATACCTGGCTTTAAATTTCGAATATGCGACACTAGATGGCATAGACAACGCCGCGCACGATATCCTGTTGTCAAATACAAGTTCTTAGATTGCCCCGAATAAGCCTTTTCTCAACTAGTTGCCGGAGTTGACTTCACGTCTAAGTGGATGCAGCTGAATACCAGTATTTTACATGGAGCGTCTGCCTATCTGATCTCCACACCCCAGCAGCTGGGTAACACAGTACCCCTTAGCAAGACTGGTGTCAGCAAGATTAAATATTATTATTATAAAATAGCTTCTGCCAGCGGCTTCGCCCGCGTGGGCCCTAGGGAGCATACTCCCGGGATAGAAAGTAGCCTATGTCCTTTCTCAGGCTCTAGAATATCTATGTACCAAATTTCATTTAAATCGGTTCAGTAGTTTTGGCGTGAAAGCGGGACAGACAGACAGAGTTACTTTCGCATTTCTAATATTAGTAAGGAATATAAGTAAGGAAGTAAGGATATAAAAATCTCGTGTCACGATGTTTGTTCGAGATAAACTCTGAAACTACTGAACCGATTTTGATCAAACTTCGTAACTATCTGTTATTTGATCCAACTTAAAAGACGGATACGGGGAAAACGGGATATGGGAAAAACGGGATACGGGAAAAGACGGGATATGCGCGTATGAAGTCGCGAGCAAAAGCTAATATAATTAGAAAAATCAAAAAACCCGACTGCAGAACAGTCAACTTATAAGCAATGCACTAAAAGTACTGAAACCCACTTTAATGAACGAAAACTGTTTACTAATTGAATTTAAACATATGGCTTAGGTATATATATCTTAGTAATCTCCATTTAAATTCCTTCATTTTAATACTCGATGCTTTTCCAAACGTCTTTTATAATGCCACAGCAAAAGAAATCCTGCGTCTGTTTCCGAAATCCGAATGCTTACAATCCTTATCTCCTTAAAGTTAGAGTCACCAGGCTTCATCTGGGTAAGTTCGCTCTATTGTCGACTTTATTGGTTAAGAAAATATTTACGACTTAAAATTTAGCGCCCAAAATCCGCCATATTGCTTTTTTCTTTTAAACACCTATCTAAGGACACTTGAGTTTTTTAAATGAATCTAACGACACTTTAATAGTGGAAATCCATGTAGCCGTTTGGAAGGTTCTAAGTAATAATGGAATTTACAAACAAACAAACAAACAAACAAACAAACATACATACAAGATACTCGCGAAAAGCATTACCCTTCCTTGGCAGTCGGGTAAATAGTCATACTTGGGACTACCCGTTACGAATGTCAAAGGTCTGCAAATGACAGCTGGAACCTACAGCTTAACATGCTATCTGGGGCATGGAGGAGTCGTATGTACGTAATCGAGGGTCACCCATCCAAATACTGACCTTGGCTAGTTTTGCTTAACCTTGAAAATCAACACGTACGGCTGTTCTTATTAAGCCACGAACTTCTCAAAAGATTTAATTTCTTGTAAACATTGAAGGTAGTATGACGTGTCTCGTTCACGTTGCGTCGAGGTCGACGCGTGCCGCGTCGCGCAGACGGCGCGTGAGCAAAATGCAGAGGAAAATTATTGAACGCATTATTTATTATCAGACTCGTGATAATTTATGGCTGTTTCCATGGAGAGTTGTCTGTGAACTAAACTGAACTGTAAGATGGGTTTTCAGCTTCCTGTAGGTACTTATTTTGTATGAGGCCTTTTCAGGGTTCCGTAGCTCCGTACCCGGAGTACACCCAACGGAACCCTATTACTAAGCCACAGCTGTCCGTCCGTCCGTCTGTATGTCTGTCAGCGGGCTGTATCTCAAGAACTGTAAGTAGACAGTTGACATTTTCAAAGTGTGTTGTTATTATTTGTTTTTACTATAACAACAAATAATATAAAATAAAAATTAAAGGGGGCTCCCATCCAAGAAACTTGTTTTTTTTTTCTATAATATACACGAACTTAGCCAGTTTTTTTTGTAATCTTACTAATACTATAAATGTAAAAGTTTGTATGTTTGTGCCTCAATCACGCAAAAATGGCTGAATACTTGAATAGTTTTACATTTTGAATGGTTAAAATACATATTCTTCCAAATGATTAATTAATACTGACTTAATGTCAAGAAAATTCCTTAGAAATGGCGACTACTCTAAAGTAAATAAATCCGACAATGACCCAAATTCAAGATCTAATTTAAAAAAAAAAACTGTCACAATCTCGAATATGAAACATCAAAATCAATCTAACAACGTCAACTTGAGACAAACACGATTTCTTTTAAACATTTTAGAATCAAGGCGATCTAAATATCATTGAAATAATAACTAGAGAAGGTCAGAACACGGTCACCTATCCAATTATGTAACTTAAAACTTGACTTAACCGCTATGACCGACTGGCAAAAGGACGTGTATTTAACGCAACGTACCCATTAATTTAAAAAATAAATAAAGAATGACATAAAGTGACGTTTCCCTCGCCGGTGTTGCCAATTTTCTGCACTATTTCTTCATTTACCTCTGTTAATTATTGAATAATATTTGTAAAGTATTGAAAAGAAAATAATATACAGGTGCTGAAAAAACAATAAACAATTAGGTATATAAACTGAACACACACGTGATGACGTTATCAGCTAGTCGAAACTATTCAAACAACATCTTCGTTCTTCTCATTAATCAGACATTATAACAAATTAAATAAAAGTGCTGCACCATATAATAAAGTCCGACAAATACATTGGTGAAAGCAATAGCGACGCTACATGTTAAGAAAAAAAAAACGCGGTTTTTTTTAAGTGTCATTCTGTCAAGTTCAGTACATGTCAAATCCAGTACATGTCATGTCTCTATTTCTCCACGTGCATTAATAATCGAATGACATCGAAGTTTAATATGTTTATTCCAGTAACTGTTGACTCACTAGCCCGGTACCTACGTGATGAAGGCCATGCAAGCCAGTTCAACACCACTTTTATCATTATTATACAAAACAATTAAATTAAAACAATACAACAAACAAAAAAATGGCAAAAACAGTGTCAGGCAGGTCACTTTGACAAAAAATGCTACGATGTAAACTCACTACAATATCATTTATCGCGCTTACGTCATCAAATGGCGTTTTGTTTTCATGTTGGCAACTGCACAAGTTACGTTGTTTCATGTCACTTAATTTAATAGTTGGAACAAGAGTTTTAAATGTTATAAAAGTTTTTCGAATGTAGATAATGTTTGAACCCAATAATCACATAAAATCTCGCCTCACAACATTAATTCTTTAATAACTATCATTAATCTCTAACGTATTATATTTATGACACTAATACTATAAGACTAATTATTAAACTTTTTTGCGCTATGGCATTAAAAAGACAACAAAAATATTTAAATTTTAATCAGTTGAGAAATCAAAAGACTTTATTTAAACGGAGGTAATGACAACGACAGAGCTATCCAATTGCTACGTATTTATAGAAGATAATTTCAATCAAATCGCGCCGAGAATAACAAAGCTTTATTTACGAAACCACCTCAACCAATATCGCTAACCGTATCGCTGTCGCTAAACAAATCGGACGTCAAAACTCATTCTCATTTATTACGCAAGAACCCTAAAAATAAACCGTGACGTCATCTCATCGAGAATATAATGAGTTCGAACACCGTGGTAGCTTCAATGTCAATGTCAAGAACGCCCAACGAACACATGTTTATACCTATTTTTATGTATACAGATGATATTAGCGCTGCCGAATTGACATTATTTTTATCGCAACGATAACGAATTTACCAGTATATACGAACTTTGTGTACATGTGTATTGTTTATGTAACGCTGTGTTTTTGATATGACTGGGTAATCACGTTGCGGGCTTGACGGGGGTGATATCATACGATCATGCGGGTTTTGTTTGGACTGGATATGTCAGTCATACAGCTTTATTTTTGTTTGCGTTGGTAGACTGGCTGGTTAGACGGTTCATCTGGTGTAAAGTTATTACAAGCATCAACACTAAGGCTTTTCCCGATGTGTTGCCAACCAATGCCTCATGTCATGCTTGTTTTGTGAGCGTACTTTTAAATATAGGATACCAATACTGTGTTAACCATTGCACAACAACTGAAATCACAAATTCGGTGATCTCGAATTTCCTAAATTTTCTGCAGATATGATTTTCGCTGCCGGCCAGTATTTTCCCGAGTCCGAGACCTTTTTGACGAAGTCGTAAGGCACGCACGGGTTTTTTTGCTGTGTTCACTGTCACTCTTTTATTTTATTTTGTGAGTGTATCTTACTGTTGTCAAGTACATTTTTTTCTTTCTCTCTTTCCTACTTCTGAAATTCTCAAGCGTTACATCGATTCCCTTGCCACATTCGAACAAAACCGTCTCAGTAAATCGTATTTACGTTTCAAGATTGAAGTACGTGGTGTAAAGAGGTTCCTCTGTTTAGCTATGTAATTGATACATGTTTACCGACGCCTGTTTGACGTGTTGATTCAACGAGAACTAACATCTAGAACGCATTAGTGTAGATAAGTACGTGGAGACAGTTTGGTGCCGTTACGTTGGTACTACTGATAAGGCGCAGTGTTGTTTTTTTTTACTTAGTGACAACTAAGACAGCCAGTAGTTTTTTTTTGTGTTGACTTGGTGAGTTTTAAAAATAGAATCAGCGTTACGTTCAAAACCTTACGTTCATTCCCATTTCAAGGCACAGTCCAAATGCCGAGAAATCAATCAAACTTCATCGGATTGATGGATTGACCGATAATATTGCTAAGTCACGTATTCGAGTCATATAAGCCTGAAAACTTCTACTGCTGCCTTGTAGGTAAGCTACTGCAGTGAGAATATGACAATCAGCAATTTAAATGAAAAAGTGCAATAATTATGATAAGTTTAAAAATGGAAGATGAATAACTTCTGTCGTAAATATATCTGGCCATTTCCACATACGCCAGCGCATTTGTTGACATCGTTTAAAAGAACCGTGAACGAAACCAAATTGGCACGTCGTCGTTCGAAAATTAAAAACACAATTGATACATAAATCAATTTTATACCTTTGCTCGAAATTAAAAAAGAATACATTTGACACACGTCATTTCTTTTGACGTTTCATCTTGACATTGTTATTTTGATGTCACCCTAATGAAAAGTGATGGTGTAAACAGCTGTTTTCTGTCAGTCAAACGTTCGTAACTAGGTTGCGTAAACGCAGCGTTATGTAACTAAAAACTGACGTGAAAAATATATTTTATTAAATGGAATTCCGCGGTTAGGAATAGAATTTATTTTTTATTGGGTTTCAGAACAGTTACGGGCCACTGGGATTTACTTTTAGACCAGTTTGCGAGCCCAAAAAAATGTTTGCTGGTCGTGGAGAATTCTATAAATAGACGTGAAATGGAAAGCAATTAATTTTTCATACCTTCATAAAGTCTTTCCCCAGGAGGGTAAGCAGAGAGTACGGAACGCTATACTACGATCCTTAACATTACTTTTGCTTCATTAATTAAAATCATTGTTATGTGCGTAGTATAGTACCTACCTATACGATTAAAACTACCAAGTTCATAAGTATCTCACTAGCGTCAAAAAACCGGCCAATTGCGAGTCGTACTCGCGCATGAAGGGTACAACGGCTACAGAAATACACAGTCTGTGAAAATTTCAACTGTCTACCTATTACGGTTCAAGAGATACAGTCCACTGATAGACAGACGGACGGACGGACAACGGAGGCTTAGTAATAGGGTTCCGTTGGTTACCCTTTGGGTACGGAACTCTAAAAAGTCAGGAATCATCCTAAGGAAATAGCCTACCCGTGTGTCAAGTTTCATCTAAATACGTTTAGCCAGTGAAGATATGATAACTAACAGACAGGAAGAGTTCCTTTCAAAAGAAGAAGAAAAAAGAAGTAAGAAAAGAGGAAGAAGAGAAGAGTTTTTTCAGAGTTTGTTTGCTTGAACGCGCTAATCTCAGGAACTACTGGTCCGACTGAAAAATTTTTTTCAGTGTTAGATAGCCCATTTATCGAAGAAGGCTATAGGCTATATATCATCACGCTAAGACCAAAAGGAGCGAAGCAGTCATGAAAAATGTGACGCAGACGAAGTTGCGCGGATTAGCTCATTTTTAATATTAGTTAGGAAATATAGATCGATAATTGGGCTCGATAAATGGGCTAACTAACACTGAAAGAATTTTTCAAATCGGACCAGTATTTCCTGAGATTAGCGCGTTCAAGCAAACAAACAAACAAACAAACTCTTCAGCTTTATATATTAGAAAGTATATATAGATGACAACCACCAACACGACAGAACCATCAAATGATACTATGAAATCCCTCCAAACTACTAGCAATTCTAATCCGAACATGTCTAGAACAGGCCCAGCCATTCCGTCGTCATGTTCCCTCACAAAGGAACGTAGTTATGCCTGAAGGCAATATGATGAATTGAAGGCACAACCATCCTATTAACCCGGGACCATCAAACATGTTTACGACGGGAACAGGCACCTGACACTGTTTTTTAGATCAGGCGCAAACGACAAGGGAAAATTTGAGGAGTAAAATGCATGGGGTCATAAAATATTTAGATGTTGTGAGGAATTCTTGAGGGACTACTAGAACTTTGGTGTGCTGATGCTATGGATGTTTTGGCGTCGTAGACATGTTTTTACATGCCATAGATAGTATATCTATACATTTAATAAAACAGTAGAGACCGTGGTTTCTGTACATCTACACTAATATTATAAAGAGGAAAGATTTGTTTGTTTGTTTGTATGTTTGTTTGTTTGAATTGAATAGGCTCCGAAACTACTGGACCGATTTGAAAATTCTTTTAGCATTGGATAGCTACATTATCAGGGAGTAACATAGGCTATATTTTATCCCCGTATTCCCACGGGAACGGGAACTACGCGGGTGAAACCGCGTGACGTCCACTAGTTAAACATAAATACCAAAATCGAGTAAGCCCGCGATCAAAACAAAGCTATATAACTTATAGATATTCCTGTATCTTAAATTGTTGAGATAAAATAATTATAAAGTTCACAGAGGATCTTTCGATTTCTCTGTTTTTTTTTACGATCCTGTCATCAACAGAGGTAACCGTTTCCTCTAAAGAATCTTGAAGACACTTTATGCCATAGACAATTTTATGTACATAGGTATTCGACGATTAAAAAAAACAAAACATTGTGTCATCGCCACCACAATTGCTACCACTAATTTTCATTACTAATTCGAACGCATTCCTATCAGCAAATAAAATTGCGTCAGCATTTAAATGAAAAAAAAAAGTTACCGTTATTGCTTGCCAGTATTGCCTCGAAACCCCTTGAAATGACTTTCTAACTACATATTACATAAACAGATATAGTTATCTGCTTGGTAACACATAACATACGAGTGACATGCGACTGACAAATGTATAAGATTGCACTCTAGTAAACAAATAATGTCGATCGGTGAAAGTCGATAGTGATATCTCGAAGATAGCGTAAAGCGCTTACCGATAATGTTAGATAGGCGATTGAATTAAGTGGTTGTTTCATAACAACCACTATTGAAAACATTTCTGCTCTTAGAATTTGATTAATTTTTTAGCTTACACTGCTGGGCCAAGCAACCCAAACCTCTGTCCTCTGACGATTAAAATTCTCGTTCATGAAAATTTCGACGGATAAAATTAAAATCTTTATTTAAATGAGTCTTTGACATACAGAGGACCACTCGATATGGCAACGTTTGGGACAAGCCTATATCCAGCAGTTGAGACCTTTGAAATGATGAGTCTTCGACATAAATAACGCGTTCCGGGTAATGCTGGGGTTGCCGCGCTTCTGTAGCGGGTCGGGGATTTTCGCAGACGCACGCGTTTCGGATTTCGGCTCGCTGCTGCGTCTCCGAATCGCATCACTACTGATGCGTCGGATGCGCGACAGCCCCAACAGCCTCGTGGCTACTGAAGCCGGCAGAGTAGATGGTCCAATATTGTGTCATTGGATAGCGGGCAGATATATGAGATGACAAGTTTATTGAAAATTGTTTTAGTTAGTAAGTACCAGCTTATTTACTCGTATATTAATTATGGTCTGAAAATAAAGATTTATTCTAAATTATTATCTGTATTTAATATATAAAGCTGGAGAGTTTGTTTGTTTGCTTGTTTGAACGCGCTAATCTCAGGAACTATAGGTCCGATTTGAAAAATTCTTTCAGTGTTAGATAGCCCATTTATCGAGGAAGGCTATAGGCTATATATCATCACGCTAAGACCAAAAGGAGCGGAGCAAACGAAGTTGCATAGTTCAACTAGTTATGAATAAAGGTATTGAATCCGTACCAAAACAAGCTATTTGCCAAATTGGTTATGAACCCATTCATTCCTCCTAAGGTAGGTAACTATACAATTATTCGCTATAGGTAACAGGCTTACATAAGTCACAGGAAATTGGATCACGTTTCCTTATATTCTAATTCCAAAACTTCGACATGGCAAATCCCTGTTATATACCCCGAAAACAAATCTTAATTAGTTTGAAAATAACAAGGCTTCGTAAACCGATTGGTTGCCGGAGATTCTAGAACCTAAATTCTGTTTTTTGGGTTGATAAAAATGTCTGATGAATTTTCTGTTCCGTATCTGAACTAACAAAGGATTGATTATGAGGTAATAGCAGGGGAACTAAGACATCGGAAGAGACTTAAAAACTTGTTGCTAAGGTTAAAAGGCTACCTGTCGAGCTAGAATTGGTATTGACAAACCAAAAAATGTTTCTTCCATAAGGAACGACATGAACGAAGGCATTATTTTAATAGGCTTAGTTATATTAAGAAATTAAATGGATCGTATCATTATCATCATCATATCAGCCGGAAGACGTCCACTGCTGGACATGGGGCTCCCCCAAGTTTAGCCATGGGTCGTATCAAAGAACTGAAATGTACCAGACGAGCATAACCTACACGAAAGTAACATTATTATCGTAGTAACCTAATTAATTATTATGTGTCCAGACAATTACTTTCCACTCCAGGTTGCCTGGAAAAGATCGCGGAATGCCATAAGGCCGTCCATTGTACTAAAGTGTTTTAGTTTGTAGTTTTCTTTATATGTTATTATCGGTGTACAATAAAGTATATAATAAACTAGTGGACGTCACGCGGTTTCACCCGCGTAGTTCCCGTTCCCGTGGGAGTACGGATAATATATAGCCTATGTTACTCCCTAATAATGTAGCTATCCAATGCTAAAAGAATTTTTCGAATCGGTCCAGCAGTTTCGGAGCGTATTCAATTCTAATAAACAAATCTTTCTTCTTTATCTATACTTCTATACTAATATATAAAGCTGAAAAGTTTGTTTGTTTGTTTGCTTGAACGCGCTAATCTCGGGAACTACTGGTCCGATTTGAAAAATTCTTTCAGTGTTAGATAGCCCATTTATCGAGGAAGGCTATAGGCTATATATCATCACGCTAAGACCAATAGGAGCGGAGCAGTAATGAAAAATGTGACGCAGACGAAGTTGCGGGGGCAGCTAGTAATATTATAAGATTACGCTTACAACCCTAATCTCTTCAAAGTTGAGTGAACAGGCTCCTTCTGGGTAAGCTCGCTCCATCGTAGACTTTGTCTCTGTCATCTCTGACCTAGACTAGAGTCAAGAGCAAACCCATCACAAATAAAAAAATAAATAAAAAATAAGTGTAGAAGTGTAGATAAATAATAAATTATCTTCCAAAAGTTCTTATTTCACAATACCATAATTGACTGTCCCAGCTGTGTTACCAGGCGCGCATAGCCCACAAGAGGGTACAAACCCACCAAAGATTCGATTTCCATATTCAAACCACCACGATTCTAAGACAAGATCTTACGACAAAAAGCCGCGGTGGCAAGGCCAGTGACGTCACGTCACAGTGCACGCTCTCTACGCCCGGCTGGCCACACTAAGGTTTCTGCGTGGCAACACCGGCGACTGCAACTGTGCCTAATGTACACTCAATTGCTCTGTAATTTCGCCGGCTCATTGTAATAGAACGGAGTACGGACGACGATACGGCGCGGCGGCGACATTCCAGTTCCTTCCTTGTGATTATGAGTTGGGAATTAGAAGTGGAGATATGAATACGATGACCATGATAAAAGTCGGCAAAAATATGAGTTACTAGCTTGTGATTACCGACCCAACTATCTCTGTACCAAAATTCATAAAAATCGTTAGCCATTGAACTAAAATCCATCAGGTAAGATTGTTTTTAAACGCGAGCTTTTCATCACTATCACTATACATATATTATAAAACAAAGTCTTCCGCCACGTCTGTCTGTCTGTCTGTTCACGAACTCAAAAAATACTGCATCGATTTTCATGCTGTTTCACCAATGGATAGAGTGGTTCTCGAGGAAGGTTTTAGTATATAATTTGTCAAGTTTTTCTATACATTGGCTAAAATATTATATAAGGATATTTGTTGGAGGTGTCTCCATGGTGTAGCGGCATCAATGCCGCCACAAGAAAAACCAACGGAGCAAATCAACATCGCAACAAAAAGGACCGCGACGCCATCTATCCAACTAGCAGCGAACTACTACGTCGAAATCCTGCATCGCGCAAGCAGAGTTTACCGTGCGATTTGAACATATACATCAGCCCGAATATCAACTATCGGGCAGTTGCCCGCCAGACACAACAACCGTCTGGTAGGAGGATCCTCTCTTTACAATGGAGGTGTGCTGGACTTTACTCTCTGTACCGCATACCCTCCAAAATGGGGTGCGAGAACGGGATCAAAATTTCATGAGTAGTTTTGGTCGCGACGATAACCGATATCCATCAGCTAGTCAACAATAAAAAATCTATAACCACGAATGTCGATGACGAATCGGAAAAGGTTACTTACATAAACAAATATCCTTATCATTCTAATGCCACTAGGTTTTTATTCCGTAGAAAAGTAGATGAAAAAAAAAACAAAAAATATTTTGATAAAACATTATCAGTTGACGTGAACTGCAAGATTGAGCGAGAGCTGATCTTGAAAAGGGAAAAGTCCGAGATCCGTTCGGAATACTAATCATTTTAGCACTAGTGCGGGAACAACAACATTTTTGCACGCGATATTTACCTGAAGGTTGCCTCTTGTTGTTTTTCCTGTTTTGTTTTTACTTCGTTTGTTTTAATTATTATTTTTCTGAGATTACCCGACAGTTAAAGTTATTAACGTGGCGTTTTTCTAGCTTTTTGTTATAGAAATATTAGCAGTACATTTCTTGGGAGTCCAGTCCAGGGATGGAGTTCATTAATCTAGGAGAAGTTATAAAATACATGTCAAAATTTGATGCTCATGGTTATACACTGGCCTACCCTTCTCACTAGTGTTCTTTCAGGCAACTAGAAGATTGGGTACTAAACTCGTAAGAATGGGTTAGCAACTAAACTATTCTCATAATAGAATCAGTCTAGTAAGACTAGTCCTTTAGACTAATAAGAGCTCTGTGGGTATAAAAATGCCACTTTATCAGAATCAGAAAGCACATCACGCTACCCGTCACTGTCAAATTTTCCCAATCAACCTTGAACCTAATGCGTTAGCGATAAAGATGAAAATGAAATATGACAGACTGTTGTGAGGTTAATATTATGATTCTGCTATGTTCAAGTTGATTGAGGGAGACAAGCTATACAAGACACATACACTATCCCTTTTCCACAACAGAATCACGAGTGCAGTGGCACGTCATATTAAACTGATATGAAGAACCAATAAGAATCAGAATGTATCATGACCCCATAAGTTAATGCTGAAGTTCGAACCCAACTCCAGACATACGAGTTTGGGAACCTATAGCAGTAAATTAGGTCTCAGTTTGAACAGACTCATTAAGAAAACTAAGTGGAATCGATCCAGTTTTCTTGGAAACTGTGGACGAACTGTTTTTGAGACGCTCTTGGAGTAATATCGGAATGTTGGCAGTGCCGAGTGGTGTCAGTCAGGAGTGTACCAACTTAAAATGTTTGCGCTATTTTGTCTTTGGTCTTTGTGTTATAAGAATTTGAGGTTTCTAAATATTTAGTGATTTTGGGAGGTTTATTGGTGTTTGGTAATTTTTGGGAAAGAGTATCTAGTGAGTAAGAAGTGTACTTGGGTAGCAGCTGATTATAATGGTTATAGAGAATTATGGAATTAATATTTTGTTCCTATACAGCGAGATCCAAGAGCCTTACTTATTTTCTGAGAAGGTAACAAAACGTGTGGTATGGAGAAATGTTAGTATGTGCTTTGGACATACGCATACCTGCTAGCTTGGGCCGACAGAATTTTTTTACCTCAAAAAATAAGTAGCGTCGTGGAGCTTTAGGATCTTGGACTACTACGTACTAATAAAAGTCAAATGTATGACTACGACTAAGAATGGCTTTAAATTGAAAATAATTGGTCTTCGTAAAACAGCTTTATCCACACGCAACCAACATTCCTATTACCAGAAACAACACGAAAACTCACTTCCCATTCCTCAACCAAACTTCAAAAAGAGAACAAACGAACGAAAAAAAAACACAATTATACTTTCACCACTCAAAGAAGGCAATCTCCCGAGACACTCCAAAACTGAACAATTTCCCCGTTGATTGATAACATCAATTTGTGCTCGATTGTACTACGTTACTCCATCTCGATCAGTGGATCCCAACATGTGGTCTGTGGTCCACAAGGGCAAAAGTACTAAGGGCTAAAATCAAAAACGTCGTTGATGCAAACTAATTCTAAGTTTATTTACTGATGTGCGCCCAAAAAACGCTTTTTGAACACTTGGCAAAACATTGACTTTCTACAGTATTTTTAATTTTAATTATTTAATTTTATAAACTTAGAAGAAGAAGAGTTCTCTAAATGATAGGTAAACTGCATTAAAATCCGTTGTGTAGAATAAAAGCGCGGCGGGAAGCGACTTCGTTTTATAATATGATAGATTCTTTTACTTACTCTATATTTCAAAGAATAGCCATGCTACAAGTATCTTTATAAGTTTATTTCTAGATTAACACAGCTTCATTCCTGGTCCCTACCAGTAACAAAGAAATCAAAGTGTTCCCGGGTTAAGTAAATGTTGGGAAACACTCGATCGATCGTCCCGTATTTGCAAATGAAAGCTTGTTGCCAGTACAGTCGACGACAAAGGCCTTTCGTATGTGTGTCATGAATTTCAGTCCCCTAGAGACAGGTAGCTGAGAATGTATTTGATTATATTGAACGGATATTGGTATTAATTTTGACTATGTAGAGGGAATACGTAATGTGAATCTGAGTCACCGATTTGAGTAAGGAAAGAGTTGTATTGGTTAGATAATGGAGGAAAACCTGACAAATCGGTTTAGATATGATTCACTTATCGACTTTGTCTTTACGACACAAAGAACTTTAGCAATACAGTTCATGCTAATAACAGGCAACGCGGGTAACTTTTCTACTCGACCTATTTACCAACCTAAAAAATATGTTGAAGAAATAATCTGTCAAAATCCTCAAACACTACGCGCGACTTCCTAATTCCATACCGCTACATCACATTACGAGTATTTCTTCCAAATCCAAACCAATTCGAACATGAACGAAAGTACATTGACCTACAGTAAATCGGTTAATGACTGAACCCATTTAAACTTCATTCATTCACTCACGACCATATCAAGAAGCCATGAAGTCGTTCCGTTCGTGAATGATATTTGTATTCGATGTACACAGTGTATAGTGTTCGCTTTCGCTAATACAGCTGGCGTACTGGGTAAGCTAGACTGCGTGGCGACTGTTAGCGACTGGGTGTACTGCGGAGTAGGCACATTTTTGTAGGCTGTGACAGTGTTGTGTTGTGTTGGTAGCAAGTTTACGTTTTATTTGTATTTGATGTATTGCAGTAAAGTGTGAATAATGCACCAATCAGTACTAAGGTCGGATTTCCTTTTTACTCATTAGTACACTAATGCCTATGTCCAATGCTTAGAAGTCTGGAACTAAAACATTATTACTATATTTTGAACACGCTTGTTCACTTTCAATATTAATTTAGAGACTGTTCATTTTTACAAACTGGCCCAAAAAAAAGGTTATCCTTCTTCAAAGTTTAATATAATCAGGTCAAGGTAAGGTTTTAATATACAAATTGAGTATTTGGACACAGAAATCAGGCATTTATCAACAAGCCGTAGGAAATCTTGGCCTACACATTTATACCACACTAGCTGACCCGTGTTCACTTCGTTGGACGGTATTTTTCGGGTTAATATATAACCTAGGACCTCACAAATAAGGTTTTTTGTATTGGTAAAAGAATTTTCAAAATCGGTTCAGTAGATCCAGCGATTACCCCCTACAACCTCACGAACTTAATCTTTTTATAATATTAGTATAGAAGTATAGACTATGTCTGTTTTGTGACGCACGGTTTGTGGGTGTAACCGCGTCTGGGTACTTGGTTAGACTGTGGCAACCACGGGCGGTCTGTGACCAACCGACCACCTGGTTGCCTATAGCTTGAGGAGCACGGCTTATTATAAGCAAGCTTGAGTGAGCAACGAGCACACCTACTGTGTAAGGATCTGTGGCCTTTATATTGGGAGTTTTAGATTTCACAAAACTGGGCCCGAGACTCTGAGTATTTTTCGCTATAACTCGCAGTTTGGGATTTGGCCATCCACGCTGTTTTGAAAAATTCACTCTGTTTATATAAAATTTATTCGTTCATACCTATTATAAAATGTGAATGTTTGTATAATGAATGACAGAAGAATTCAAACACGTCACGTCAAAGACGTCAAAACAACCGTCTATTCATCCATGATATACACGGTACCATTTTAGTCGCCTTACAAAAGCGGCCTACTTAATGTACCCGACATAAACTACCGCTAGGAGCGATATTATTAACAAAAAAAAATTAAGACATGTACATTAAAAATTAATAATGCATTAGGCGCAATATTATTAACAAAAAAGAAAAAAAAAAACAAAACAAATTAAGACGGGTACAATCAAAATAAATAATGCATTAGAATTATGAAACACCCCGTTTACATATCAAATCAATGTCACCGTTCCATTCCGCGCCATCCTTGAAACACAAGGCTCGGACTGCACTCGCTCCTGGAGGTTTCAAACTGCGTCATGTCATGATAATGAACATAACATTTATATTTTTAAATAATTCAAATGTTCATAAATATCAGTTTTAATGAATATGTAGTAGTCATTGGAAAGATGAAGTGGGTTGTCGTTTTAACACTACTAAAATGGCAGCGCATTTATTTTTTTACTAAAATCATCGTGTTCCAGGATGGTCCACCCACCTATCCACACAATTAACAAACCAACAAGTCAACAACACATACCTTTAAACCCCTTCTACACGGATGTAATCTAGTGTTCTATCGAATCCTATCCAAGGTGACCTTTCTGGATTGCATCCGTGTAGACGCCAGATGTAATCCAAATCCATACAAAATTCGCGGATGAAAATCAAGCTCCCTTCAAGGTCACCTTGGATAGAACGCTGGGTAAATCCGTGTAGAAGGGGTTTAACATCTATCTAGAACGACTAAAAACAAAAGCGGCAACTCTATGGTCTTCAAAAGGCGGCTAGACTGTACGTCTATGGCCACCGTCACGGCTAGCATAGACTATTAGAAGTCGTGAGCTAATAAATACGGTGGCATAGAGAGGTCGTGACTTCTTATTTAATACGGTTTCCGATTGATTATTCATGCTTATAGCTGTTGCATCACGTGGGGAAAGGGCTAGACTGTTTGGCGACGAATAAATGTAAAATTAATGGAAGGACGATTTAAAACAAATAATTTTAAAGACATTTAAGTAACTACACTAAGACTACATGAAAATTTACCATTCCACCTGAATGTAATGAGCCAAAAATTACGTAGTCGACGAATAATTTTTAGCAAAACACGCTTGCCTAGAAGTAAACTATTCACCCATTTCCAAGCCATTCTTGGCTTAAAGACCCCAGGTTATTGATTATAATACTTTCCGCGTTTTTAGGGTTCCGAACATCCGTAAAAAACGGAACCCTTACAGGTTCACTCGGGTGTCTGTCTGTCTGTCTGTCACCGCCAGTTTTCTCCGGATCTACTGGACCGATTCTGTTGAAATTTAGTACAAATATGAACTTCTGTGACCCAAATACGGACGCTTTACGTAAATAAATAAATTTTTAGTAGGGGGGGTCACTTTTGGGGGTCAAACTAGAAAATTAGAAAAAAAAGGTTTTCTAAACTGCATCGTGTGACATATCAAATAAAAGGGCTTACTGTGAGGGTTTTAATTTTATATATTTTTCATAATTTTAAAATAAATTGTTATGAAGATATTCAAGAAATGAAACCAAAAAGCTTTAATCTCATCTCAATTTCGAATACTTTTCAAAAATATTTGTACATAAATTGAAGGTATTTTTGACAGATTGAATTTGAAATTAGAATGCGACCGTTCTTAAAAATGCGGGATTGCCCTGAGATAGGTAAGAATGTTCCAAACGTTCCAGGCGCGAAGATTCCATTGAAACAAACGATCCCGTCTGTGCTGCTGCAATGTACGGCTGTTTTAAAATCACAGATCATGATGCGGCATGGATGGTCAGGTCACCCATTCACGAACCGAATTATCCACTTTTATTATTAGGCTTTTCCCGCGACTTCGTTACTTGCGTATCCCGTGTTTTCCCGTTCCGGTAGGAATTTCTGGAAATCCTCTTTCAGTGCTCCCGTACACTCCCCAAGAGACCTGTCTAGACTACCTATATGCCAAATTTCAGCTTTCTACAACCAGTAGTTTCGGCTGTGCGTTTTCTGTCAGTCACCAGTAACGGAGTTTCATATAAGTAGGTAAAGTAATGGAGTTCATAAAGTAAGTAATATTGATAAAGTTCCATTAACTTATCACTAACACATTTTAAAAACAAAATATTTCCACTAAAACCCGCTTACAGGTACCATACTACCAACATAAGCATACCTACGTTGAACGAAACGTGGCCGAACGAACGCGCCAGACTGTATGGCGGCGGCGCTCACAGCTCATACCAACTGTATACATAGTGGGCCAGCATGGTTGACTTAACTTGGCGAGGCACGGACAATGTTAAGAGTGGAAGAGTATTTTGTGTTGATTGAGGAATTTTAGTGGTTATAGTGTTTTATGGGAGAAAAGCCACTGCAATGTTATTTACACGTTATTTTTTGTAATAGATTATTCTCTGGAAGTATTATTTCTATAACTAAACTGTCTCTGAAAGAAAACTAACCTATTTCTGAGTATCAAAGCTTGCTTTGTATGCCGGAAAATGCACAGTTACTGTGGGATAAGTAGGTAATGGGAATTAAACTACGTGAAAAACAATAATTAATTTTCTTAGAGTTTAAACAGAATATACCGAATCCAAAGTTTAGTTCACTCAAACGAAGCACTTAAGAAATAAACATTCCATCCCTATGAAAAATAAAACTGCTAAGCAAGGTTCCGTGCTCAGAAAACGAAAAAAGTATTTAATTAACCGTGCTAAAAGCCTTTAGTTTATGAATACTTTAAGATGCATCCCCAACTTCCATTTCCACCTTTATTTTTTCACCGAAAACTTTCATAGAGCTCCTCTAAACTACGTCATTAACAACGCTAACTTACCAGACACTTACTAAAGATAATAAAGAATTGAAAAAATTCAAATTACTTAGATGAGCGGGCAGAAATAATTGAGCGAACTCTCAGACGGGCCAGGGAGGGGAAGTGAATGAAGGGAGGGGGTGGGGGGTCACGCGTGACTGACCCCAGTCAGGATCCCCGTATCAGATACTTTAAGTCTAAAAATGTTCGATACATAATATTAAATTACAGGCATGTGAAGGTTAACTCTGAAAGTGATCGTGTCTCGAAGTTTTGCATAATGATTTTCAGGGTTGTACGGAAGTTACCTACATTCGTTTTAAAACACGTGAGTATATGTATAGTACCTGGCACATAACTTCAACTCCGATAAGTTTTGTCTTCAAAACTATCTTTGCTGGCAATCTCAGCTTGAGTAAAGTTGTTGATGACACTTATGTGTAACTAGCTGACCCGCGCAACTTCATCAGCGTCACATTTTTCTTTGATGCTCCGCTCCTATTGGCCGTAACGTGATGTTATATAGCCTATGGCCTTCCTGGAAAAATAGGCTGTCCAACACTAAAAGTATTTTTCAATTCGAATCAGTAGTTCCTAAGATTAGCGCGTTCAACCAAACGAACACACTCTTCAGCTTTATATTAGTATAGTTGGATGCTGAAGACAGAGAATGTTGTACGAGCCACATAGGAGAGCCTGTATGTTCAGCAATGGACTGCTAGGTCTCTTCTTATCGTGTGGGCAGTAAGGTCTAACGACCCCACACACCCTAGTGTCAGAATTTCTAAACCGCCTCTAGGGCCTCTGGCATGGTTTATTTGACGACCGCCATTTCGCGGCCGGGACCAACGGCTTATACGTGCCTTCCGAAGCACGGAATCATCTTTTTATCAGACAATCAGGTGATTCAAGCCTGCAATGTCCTAGCCAAACTGGAAAACAACTTTACAAAGTCTGCTCTTCCCATGGGAATCGAACCCACGACCTTTGCCTTGTGACCCGGTACAAGGCAAACTCCTAAACCACTCGACCACGGAGGCTGCAAGGTGACGTGAGTTTATTATCAAGAACAGTTTTTGTTTTTAGTTTTGTGAGTTTTTCAATTACTGGTTAGATAATGACAGGTATGCTTCTGTAGAATACTGATACTCAGTTGCATCCAGTAGTTTGGCAAAGGCTAGGCAGATTTTCGAACTTTTAAGACTCGTATGAATTTTACACAATTATTTTCGTTTGCAATAACACTATGCCACATTTTTCCACACAAACTTATGCGTGCCTGCATTACGTATAATTGCGATAGCGCCGATAGGAGCGCGGCAGTGTGGCAGGCTCACAATCGGCCAATTTAAATAAACAATAAGCCCTGGTGTCCACGAGCGAGCACAAAAAGTGACGCCACAGTGCATTGCGTTGCAGTGAAACAAGTGTTAAATTAATTAATTAATTTTGTAATAAATACTGTGGCGAGCGATATCTACTGTTGAACGGTGAACTGTATGTTTTCGATATGGATTCGGAACGTGTATTTTACTTCTCTAAAGAGGTAGTTAGTAACTCCACAGACAGGTACATGAATAAATTATGATTATCCTTAATAAATGGCTATAAAACTGTACACTAAATCACACTATACAAAATACTTACTAATATTGTAAATGCGAAATTTACTGTCTGATTTGGATGAAACTTTGCACACATGTAGACTATGTCTTGGAGTGGGACTTAATTTTTTTATCCCGGGAACATGTTCCCTTGAGATGATTACCAACTCTTTCATGGACAAATCTGCTCTGGCAGAAGCTAGTTATCTAAAATGAAACCAAGTGTGCACCTGTGTATGCCACAAATTCCAAGCACCCAACTGACTTTCCCCACTGCAAGCCACAGCCTACGACCGTGCCACAGATAAACACAGAAAACAGCGTGGCAATTATGCAAATACATTAAAATCCATGCATTGTTCCGCGGCACGTGAACTAGAACGACTCGCCGATGGCGTCGCGGCGGACTGCGACACTGTTTCTGTGTTTAATATTGTGTAGTTATGTATGTATAAAATATGGTATAACATAATAAAATTAGCGATTTTTTCTGAAGTAAACAATGCCCCACTAGACGGGTTAAAGTCAACCAATGGGCAATGGTAGCTCATTACCCGTTTGGGTGTTATCGAATTAAAAGTTAAGACATCAGCAGACCAAGGTTACGACATAGCACGAGTGGCCGTGTACAGCGTGCAGCACGGTGGTACGCCTTTACTGCCACGCGGGAAAAGCCATCGGCAAAAGCTAGTCTACACTAATATTATAAAGAGGAAAGATTTGTTTGTTTGAAATGAATAGGTTCCGAAACTACTGGATCGATTTGAAAAATTCTTTCAGCAATGGATAGCTACATTATCAGGGAGTAACATAGGCTATATTTTATCCCCGTACTCCCACGGGAACGTGAACTACGCGGGTGAAACCGCATGACGTCCACTTGTGAGTAATATTTAGCACAGACAACCATATTCTGTACTGTACTACCTAAACTCAATGGCTAATACATAGGTATCTATTATTAAGCCGGTAAGTGTTATGCTATCTTTTCTGCTTTTAAAATACAGGATATTGTAACTGTATAGAGAAAATAAAATTCTACGACTGTTTCCTTTAACTACCTTTAGGAAAATAGATCGGATGCTTTTAATCGGAACTACAGAAACTATCGAGGAATAGAATATGAAAATACCTAACAAAAGAGAACTAGGAATAAAATTAGCCGTGCCCAGTATTTAGCCGTAAGATAATATTGTAATCGTTATAAGAATTATCTGACACATTCCCAAATTACTTGAACAACAAAAAAACACATTTAATCAAAAACTCATTAATTCATAACACAAAAACGGTACGGAATTAAAAACATCCCGCAGCGAAATCATTTAGAACAATAAAGTTACACAAATCCCCAACAAAAATAACAGGGGACCTCAAATTAAAAGGACAAAGGGGACACGGGATTTTCTAAGTCAATTAATTATGTTAAAACTTTGTCGCAAAATCAATCTGCATAGACCTTACCCAACTTTGTTTTTTTTTTTAAGAATGGGAAGTCATCATATGACTAAAACCCATCCGTGTTCCTCTTAATGCCGGCCGCGTTCCAGGGCCCTGGAACTGGAGTAACCGAGCCCTGGAACGCCAAAACTTGGTTACTCTTTCGAACAAATCCCGCAATTCCCAACAGCCGTAAGCCTCCCCCAAAGAGCGCCAACCATCCCGGTCTTGAGCAGTCCGCATCCATCCGCTGCCAGCCACCTTCTTTAAATCATCGATCCATCGTGCCGCAGGGCGTGCCACACTACGGTTGCCCATACGCGGTCTCCACTCTAACACATGTCTGCTCCATCGACCGTCTGTCCGTCTGCAGACATGGCCGGTTGTTGGTTAGGCTATTGGATCAAATGCTCTGTATCTGACCTCCATAAACCGAGTAACTGGATCACACGAAACAAATCAAATTCAAGCAAGACTGGTTTTCAGGCTTTCGAGCTTCGGTCTTTCAAGAGTTACGACTGTCACAGATCTTCGACATGGGCCAATATCATAACGTGCTTTCCGAAAACACAAAGTTCTCAATATGTTGGGGATGGTCACCCATCCACAGACCAACTACGGCAAGTGTTGCTTAACCTTGAAGATAGACCCATGCGTTTATTATTATTTAGCCTCCCAATAAAAATATCAGGGGAAATGTAATTAAAAGGACAATGGAGAATTTTCTAAGTTCATTAATTATGTTACAACTTTATCTCAATCGAATTAAAATTTTGACCATTAATCCATAACAGTGGTTGATAACGATATTAGTTGAAGTCAACTTGGCTAATTACCTTTGCAAAGTCGTTTCCAAAAGTTTTTGGGATGGCCGTATTAATGATAATTATATTTTAATTGACTGAGATGTTTCCTTTGGTTATAAAAAGAAAAGCTCGCACATTTCAAAGAAAAATTACGACGTAATGTAGCAAAATTGTCTTATAAACTATACACTCAACGTTGTAGAGAAATATACTGTGATAAAATGTAGTAGTTTTTTATAAGTTTCATTGCAGATAGGGCAACTCGAAAACTTTGTTTTATAATATGAAGTAACACTACTTCACCGAAGTAATAAAACTTTGCACAGCAATGATACAGAGTTTTACGTTCTAACTCAACTTGTTCATACCAGAAAGTAAATTAACACGAATCTATACTTTTTTCTATTCGACGCAGACATTCTCGTTACAATTAACGATCAAACAAAGAGTTTCCACACTATTTCTCCATTCCAAGATAAAAAATAACTGGCCAGTAACACAACTTTAAATTCCGAACACAATTTGCTTCCTAAAAAAGGTGGATTCGCGAGTTTCGCGGCTATCGAAGCGGAGTGCATAGACTATAAATCGAGTAGATCGTTGAGTGCAATATTTACGTCAGTGTGTTCATGCAACTCATGCAAGGCGGTCGTCAATCACGCTGGGGCTCTTTAACTGTGCAAAATCAATAACATGAGTATGGCGTGTTGTTGAGTAGCGTGTACAGATGACGTATAGTTGTTGTCACTATCCGTTATTTTTCTACGTTTTGGGATGCTTGAAATCAGATGAAAGTTGAAAATAATTGGGTGATAGCGATTTTTCTGGCTCTGTATTCATTCAATGATGATACTGCTGAGTGATCCTGATCACAAAATAATTCATCGTCATGCTGCGCGCGATTGCAACGACATTTACGCCAGCGAAAGAATTATGTACTACCGAGTAGTGGCTTATAACCTCCGATAGTAAAATTATTCGGTAGAAGTTATACTTCCAAAGTAACAACAGATCTTGCCATAGCATAATTTCGTTACATACCTATATTTTTGCACTGACCAAATTCAAAGACATGTCACACCAAAAAAACAATTGACTAACGATAGTATACCCACACCTATAGTAGACTATGAGTCACCGAATGACACTGCACTCAACACTATGTCCCCTCAGTCGCAACCGGTCGCAGGTCAACCGTATTGTAAGCAATAATCTGAAGTTAATCAATGCTAATTGTAATGCCCAACTGTAGAAAAGTCGCTCATACATATTTATAGTTTTAATTTAAATTATATTACTATACTAGCTGACCCGCGCAACTTCATCTGCGTCACAATTTTTATTACTGCTCCGCTCCTGTTGGTCTTAACGTGATGATATATAGCCTATAGCCTTCTCGATAAATGGGCTATCTTACACTGAAAGAATTTTTCAAATCGGACCAGTGGTTCCCGAGATTAGCCCGTTCAAGCAAACAAACAAACAAACACACTCTTCAGCTTTATATATTAAGTATAGATTTTACAACTTGGCTAGCGGCCTCGTCGTCTGGTAAGAGCTTGACAGACATAGGTACCTAAGTATCTTTAAAAAAAAAGGTTTTTTTTTTCAATGACAGCAAAAAGCAATAGGGTTTAAGGTTCATACATAGACTGGAATATCTACAAACTTTCTTCAATTTGTCTTTTACATCCGCGATATCTTTTCATACACCACAAATATCATTCATCATCACTTCAGTCGAAAGATGTCCACCGTTTCGCCCCGCAACCTTCGCCAGTTCATCGGTTCACCTTGTGAGAAGCCTTCCAATGCTGGGTCAGCTACACAGTTACCACTCTAGAGCCTTTGGACCCATTCGTTTTGCGACCAATGGTCAACTTCACATTCCTCCCTTAAGAGGAAAAGCGGACGGAACGACTTTGTATGTAAAAAGTCATAATTAAATTTATAAATAAATAAATTCGAGGTTTGGCTCTCACCTTTTTCCTCCTCCAATATTGGACTGATTTGAAAGATATTTCATGAACTGAATAAGAAGGATATACACTGTTTCTCTATGTTTTCCTTTTTGACGATATATTATCTGTATTTTTTTTTTCTACGTATAGCTAACATAATTAATAACCCCACATTGACTGTGGGTTCGGTGAGTCTCGAAATTTACACTCCTTCGTTAATTTGTACTTATAACTAATTAGAAATACACAAACTGTGTAAGCACTAGAACCTTCAATAAATGCTCAAAATTGTCCGATAAAACCGCTGTCAACAGAGTCCTAGAATACAAATTTGGAAACTATTAATGAAGAAAGAAAAACCTAGGGACACAGTATACATCCTTGTTATTCAGTTTGTGAAATATCTTTTAAATCGGTCCAATATTGGAGCAGGAAACAGGCGAGAGCCAAACCTCTAATTATGGCTTTTTCCATACAAAGTCTATCCTCCATTTGTTCTTAAGTAACACAATAACAATTACTCAGAAACTTCCTCTAAATCAACCTCACACAAATCAAGTGAAATTTCAGCTTGAAGATCAAAACCGAACTTCAAACAACCTAAAATGATTTCACCACTGAGTACCCACAACAAACGGCTTCATTACACAAAATAATTTGCATTTCCTCATTTGAGAGCACCATTGTTACTCGCCGCGTACTGAAAGAGCAATGAATTGTTTGCTATGCACTTAATTCGACTCGCGGTCGTATTGTTAAGGAGTTTGTTGTACAGGTTATTGACTGGTGGTCTTGGAGCAAATAATAATTATGGGTGGTTGCTTAGTGTTTTGTTAGTGGGTATTATAGCTGTAGAAATGTTATTCTGAAACCATAAAGAAATGTGCAGTAAAGCCTCCACGAGGATTTTTTTTAATAATTAAATCAAGCTCGAGTTTGACCACTATCTCATTTGATGGTAAGCGATGATGTGGTCGATCATAGACCGCACATACCTGGAAGTAACCTATTCGCTCTTGACTTAAAAACCCTGGGTGGGATGTCCACCATGCAATGATGGTGCATCCCCGTACGTCTGGTATGCCAAAAATCGAAACCCCCTCTTAATCCAATAATATTTTCTTCTCTTTCTAACCCTTTATCTCACTTCTATCAATTAATGCGACAGTTTGTATGTATGTTTGTTTCTCTACCACACCAGAACGGCTGAACGGATCTTGATAAAATTTGGCATAGAGTTACATTATAGTCTGGAATACTTTTTATCCCGGGAGTAAATTTCCTTGGAGTAATATTTGACATTCACGTAGGATAAGCCGCTGCCAGAAGCTAGTATTCTCCTGATCAAATTCAAATTTAACAATACGTTTCATCATCATCGTATCAGCCGAAAGACGTCCACTGCTGGACATAGGCCTCCCCCAAGCGTCGCCACAACGACCGTTCCTGTGCGTCTCGCATCCATCGGCTACCCGCGACCTTCACCAGGTCATTGGTCTACCTTGTGGGAGGCCGCGCCAACGTTGCGTCTTCCAGTACGCGGTCGCTACTCCAGAACTTTTCGGCCCCATCGACCATCTATTCTGCGAGCAATGTGCTCTGCCCACTGCCACTTTAGTTTGGCGAACCTTCGGTAACCTTGGTTCTCTTGCGGATATCAACGATTCGATCACGCAAGGAAACTCCAAGCATTGCCCTCTCCATTGCCCTTTGAGTGACTTTGAGCCTTCTGATGAGGCCCACAATACGTTTAACTTCAAACAATTACAGAATCCAATTTATTATCTAAACCTAATTAAACTTGAGATTCATGTCACAGTTATACATAGTTACAACTGAAGTTAAACAATAGTTCTATACTGAAAGCTAACCAAGCGAATGTAGTAATTAGTCCTCGGTTTCACAATGCGATAGGTAATTATAATTGAAAACAATGGTATATGCGGTCTAATTAAGGGAAATTGTGTGTTATATACTTGGGTAGTACATAGTATGTAACTCCAATTATTGTTATCTTTAGTGGTATCGTCTTAGAATACTAGTATTGCACAGGCACCTGGTTATGTATGTTGTCGTCCTCGAGCTTCACCTGAGTGACAAAACTCACAAAGTGAGCTTTATTGCATACAACATAAAAGTCTTCATTTGAAGCTCACCTAGGATTCTACTGTCGAGATACGAAAATGTTGTTACAGAATAGCACTACAGGGGGGCTACTCTCTAACGAAATCCGCAGTTTCGGGCTTAGTTGCGGGCGGGCGTATTCTACTCCGTATCACCTACAGACTTACGATTAGTCCCGAACCCGAACTGAGAATGAATGACAACACGATTTCACAGTAACTGTCAAATCGTGTTATCATTAGTTCTCAGTGGTTAGGTGATACGAAGTAGAAAATGCCCGCCCGCAACTAAGCCCGAAACTACGGATTTCGTTAGAGAGTAGCCCCCCAGGCCCGGGTCGACGGCGCGTTGAGTTCACGCGCGCCTCAAAGAGATATCAGCATAGTAGACGGGGACCGCTAGGACCAGTGCCTGCCAGGGTTGCGGAATTTGTTCGAAAGAGTCATCGCGGCTCTGGAACACTGATGGGTTTTAGTTAGTAAGCAGACTCCTCCCGCTCTGGGCGAAGCAGAAGGGAGTGCTCTGGCACTCCCTTCTGCTTCGCCCAGAGCGGGAGGAGTCATTTGATGTTTTCCCATCCATAAAACGCCGATAGTAACGATAACGAAGCAAAAAAATAGGTTTTATAGAAATACTAAGCGATTCAAGAACTCTGCGAGAAACGGTTCTGCCAGAAATCATGTCCACGGCAATTTCTTCTGTAGACACTTTTACGCGTATAAGAGAAAATTTTAAGATAGTAGGTGGCAGGACACCGATAAACATTTATTATAAAGCAATAAGAAACTGTCAAGTTCTTGTGAAACCGGCGCAAGCTAGAATAAAACGAGCTAATTTCCGTAACTTAGATACTTGAGTTAGCTACTCTTGCGTCTAGCATAAATACACCAGGTAATTTCCACATTATCCATCCCTCCTAACGTCTACTAAGACTGTTATTAAACTCCTTTTAATAACTAACTGCGCTTTAATCGCTGCAACATATCCTTAAACAGCCACTTAAGCGAATTAAGCGCTGAATTGTGTTAGTACAGTGCCGTTCGTACTTACATAATTCTTGGACTATTTCCTTGAAAGCTCTTGTACTAACATTAAGGAGATTTATATAGAACTTAAATAACTATACAATGTGTAATAGAATAAACTCAATACCTTAAAAGGAGTCGTTGAACTACCTCCGTATCAAAATGTTGTCCTGTTCGCAAATCGTCCTAAAAACAAGAAAATGGGAAAAGTACAGTCATATCACACGTTAATATAAGATTTTTAAATAAAAGTAAATACCGCATTGATATAAAAAAAACCCAAGATACACACTCAGCATCTCAAAAACGTCCGCAAAAAACAAGCGCACAATGTGTAATTGTACGCTAGTTTCAAACAGTCTCGGATCGCTCGCCATACTGCACTGCTTTGTAAAAACAACTCTAAGCGATCCATGTAAGGTTAAATTTGCAAAAAAAAATTGCGCATCACTCGCCATACTGCACTGCTTTGTAAAAACAACTTAAAGCGATCCGTGTAAGGTTGAATTTGCAAACAAAATGTTTATAGTATAACTACACACAACTCACACATGACACTTGATACATGTCAGTTTTTGACGACAGTTTCGAGTGTTGCATTTGTTCGAGACTGTGCATCTTAGGTTTTTTATATATCAATGAAATACCGACAGATTTTTTTTTCGCGATCAATTCATGAAATCTGACTGTACTTTTCCCATTCTCTTGTTTTTAGGACGATTTGCGAATAGGTAATTTTGCGAATAGGACGATTTGCTAATATGTCGTTTCGATACGGAAGCATTGAAATCATGATTATGAACAACTTTTACTATGGGGCATGCCCCATAGTAAATCGCGGTAAAAAAATCAGCTGTTCAATACATTTTGTGGAATTATGTATACGGAAAACGATTTTTATTTTTCGAAATTTCAGTTTTGGTCTTACAGTAAAAGTTGTTCGTAATGATAAGTACAATTGCTCATATCAGATATTTTTTTTTAATGAAAACTTCTTTAGGAGCGTTGAGCAGTTTTTGGGTGAACAAAAATCATGGAACTCGCGTCATCGTCACCGAACGCTTTCCAAGAGCTCGATATAATTCACAAGGTGCTTAGTTTACACTGCTATCGGTAGTCCCCAAAGACAGCCCCACATGTTTTTTTATTCTGTTACATACACGTTTTATAGAGGATATTTCGCAGAAACTGCCCAAATATAGCACGATCATTTAAAATAAATAGACACAGTATTTTGTTTTACCATGTTTTGTACAAAAAAAAAACGAAAGTAATTATAGGCACTCTTTTCGATACTAAACAATGAGATTAGTGACGTCACCTCATAAAAAAAAACTTGAAATATTTTCTGTTGACGATAGATAATGATTGCATGGAAGACCTACCTTGTATATTTTACCAGCAAGGGGACTGGTAAAAGCTCGAATACTCGTATTCTTGAACGGCAAAATTTATGTGCTAAAGTATGATAATAGAACCTCTCGCAATATTGCAGCTCTAATAACCTGTAATACCTAACCATCCTTAATAAATAAAAAATAAACTTATTATTTTTAATTAAGTAGGTTATTATTTTATTAGCGAACATTAGGGCAGTAAATTAATTGTTGGGGAAATTGGACCGTTAGCTTTCACCATTATATTAGACTAATAAGAAATATGGTGAAAATATCCTCTAGGACACGACCCGAGATTGTGCATCGAGTTACCTTTTATTAGGTAATGTAATTAGTTTTATCTGTACAACAAAATACTTATTACGGTAATTTCTGCCACCTTTCTCCATAAATATTGCGAAAGGGTATCTAATTTGCTAGATATTATTATAACAATTGGTGAAAAAATAAATTAAATTGGTGAAAAACAGAGTAGTTATACGCTTTTGAAGTTATTCTTCTATCCTTGTCACTCAAAATGTCGTGTGTACTGGATGGCTTCAATTCAATATGGCGGTACTGGTGAGTGACGTTACATGCGATTAGTGCTGTCTCTGTTTATCACAAAGTGCCTGGATGACCGAGCTTTGCTCGGTTTTGAGGGTTCCGAACAAAAAACGGAACCCTTATAGGATCACTCGGGTGTCTGTCTGTCTGTCATAGCCAGTTTTCTCCGGATCCACTGGACCGATTCTGTTGAAATTTGGTACACATATGGAGTTCTGTGACCCAAACACGGAGGCGTTACGTAAATCATTAAATTCTAGTATGGGGGTCACTTTTGGGGGTCAAACTATACTAACTAACTAAACGAAAATTTAAAAAAAAGTTTTTTGAACAATATAATTAACAATATTATAATTTACATTTATATTTTACTAGCTGACCCGCGCAACGTCGTCTGCGTCACAATTTTCATTACTGCTCCGCTCCTATTGGTCTTAGCGCGATGATATATATCCTTCCTCGATAAATGGGCTATCCAACACTCAAATAATTTTTCAAATCGGACCAGTAGTTCCTGAGATTAGCGCGTTCAAGCAAGCAAACAAACAAACAAACAAATTCTTCAGCTTTATATATTAGGATATTTTTTTCATAATATTTAATTAAATGGTTTTGAAGTTATATTCAAGAAATTAGACGAAAAATGACCATTCCCCCCATTATCTCCAAAACTACTAAGAAAGGAGATAATAGATCTTTACCTATAGATTACAGGAAAACCTATAAGAAGTCTATAGTGTTAAAATAATACTTTAAAAAAATGAAATTCGTTCGGAACCCTTTGCACGCGAGTCCGACTCGCACTTGGCCAGTTTTTTTTTGTTACGACGTTTTCTAAAAATTTGACTTAGCTAGATCGATTTATCGCTCCCGAAACCCCCTCCTGCATACTAAATTTCATGAAAATCGTTGGAGCCGTTTCCGAGATTCAGATTATATATTATGTACAAGAACTGCTCGTTATAAAGATACTAGATTTTAAAACGCTGACAACACCGCCATTTTAAAGATATACATTTTGACTTCGTCTTGTCTGCTCAAGCTTTTATAAATGTAATTTAAAAAATCCAGTCAAATACTCTATTGTAATTCCATCCCGTTCAAAATAACTGTTATTTATACATAATGTTAGGGCCAATTTGTATAATTTATTCAGGAATATTCCTTTGAGAGAGTAAGTGTATAGAATTCGTACCAGGACCGAGTTCTTACGGAGTCAAGGCTAAGCTCCTGCTAATAGGGACTGCTAGAATACGTTATTTTTTTACTTAGCAACGTACAGGCGGTATAGGTAGTAGGTACCCCAATTTATTTGCTTTTCTTTTACATATTTCAAGTAGGTAGTCAATTGGGACCGAAAATAAGAGGTCGGAATCTATGTATACTTTCCAGCTGGGGTTTTCTACCTAGCATTGTAAATATGTGTCAGATGAACGGTTTGAAAATCTTATTCCAGAAAAGAAAATCATTTTTATTTTTTTACTTCGTTTGCGTCACATTTTTCATTACTGCTCCGCTCCTAGCGGAGCGGTAATAGCGTGATGTTATATAGCCTATAAGCCTTCCTCGATAAATGGGCTATCCAACACCAAGATTTTTTTCAATATGAACCAGTATGTTCCTGAGATTAGCGCGTTCGACCAAACAAACAAACTCAACTTTATTAGTATTGTAATGATCCATAATTCAATCCATGTAAGTTTACATTAACATTTCTCCCCAAAACCAATTAGAAAGATGCTGTCCAGTCCACCACCTAGTCGGGATTCTGACTTTTTGCAACGACGCGACTGTCATAGTAGATCTACGAATGGAATTAATGAATGAACTCTATATTTGCTGGAATATAGGTAAAAAGTATGGTGGTAGGAGCTTCTTTAAGACTGCTCTCTCGAGAAATGCTTAAAAACACCGTGCAGATGAAGCGACTTTTCGTCGGCATTTACGGAGAAATTACATCTGAAAAAAATAGGTAGTAATCTACATGATATGGCACGTAATTTGGTTTAGCCAGAATGTATGTATCGGTATCACGTAATAACAAAAAAAATCACCTCCAAATAGTTGAGATGAAACCATTTTACTCCTTCATTTTTAACACGCTTTTATTATTTTTTTATTATTATTTAAGAAAAGGCTAAAAAAATAATATCTACTGCTTTGCAATACAAACGAAAATAATTTGGTTTTGTTACTTTTTTGAAATATGTGTTATTTTTTTATAATAAATTTAAAATGCGGGTATCGGAGTGGCGCGCAGAGGAGTAGTTAGCTCCGTTTATATGCACAAGGTCATTAGCTTGTGTACAAGCCTTAATATCACTATATTCGACATTCAACTGCTTATTTCGCTACGTGAAGCTAGTGCCCCGTCCAGCAACCCAAAATGAATAGCTCAATAAAACAATATGAAAGCCAATAGTGGCTCAGGTATCCGGAAGCGAGCGCGCTCCATCCGCGGGTGTAATGTCGGCAGCTTTGTTACAGCTTTTGTTACGCCGCCATGCCGCGACTCGCAATAATCGTTATTGCTACTGTTGCTACTTGCAGTTGCCGATAGGGTTGGTGACATTGTGAATGTGACTTACTTGCTGATATTGTTTGTATTTTTAACGGATAGAATAGAATAAAATAGAATAGAACAGAATACTCTTTATTTTTTCTTTTACTTAATTGTTTTTCGTTTCTTTCTATCTCTTTCTCTTTTTGTTCTTTCTTTTGTCTTTTTATTTAGGGATGTTAAGGTAATTGATATTTCGATGATATATTTAGAGACTTGGTATATCAATTTATGTCGCCTTTAAAGTCGTCAAATGAAAGTGTGTACTATGTGAGCTCGACAAATGGATGTGCGATTAACGCTTATGCGACAAAACTGTATTGCGACTCACCATAGTTCGAATGCACGCTTGTGCGACACACTGAAGATCGACAACACCCCGACTCAGAGTACCCCGACTCGGTTAGGTTAGAACGGAGCTCCCCGCCTTAGCCTTCGTGGTAATTTTTTTTTAACCGAACTATAGTGAGTCGCAGTACAGTTTTGTCGCATAAGCGTTAATCGCACATCCATTTGTCGAGCTCACGTAGTACATTCGTCAAATGACAATCTGCTGCTTAATTTCCGAGTCTAAAATGACCTTAAAACTTTTTACTTAGTAAATCCAAAAGGCCAAGTATGCAATGCAAGCTGAATAGCAATATTAAGCCGATGAAAATGTATGAAACGGCTGATATTTTTTTCGAGTTTTTAGGGTTGGTCTCAAAGTAAAAGTTGTTTATAATCATGTGTATTTTCACTACCTATGAGATTGTTAGTGTTTTACAAATATTCCTGTATAACAGACATATAGGAATACTTGCGAGACCATCAAAAATAACTGGCCTGTCGGTTGTCTACCGGTTGCATTTTGGGGAGTGTGCGACGGAATTACATAATTTAATTCCGCCAAGCCCGTTCCATCATCGAACCAAAAGACTAACGGCGATGCGCCATCGGTACATGGTGGACATCAAAACGATGAGGGAACACATTCATAGTGCGTACAGCTAAGGAGTGGAATTCCCTGCCAGAGTCTGTGTTTCCTGATAGTTGCAAACTGGGAGTCTTTAAGTCAAGAGTGAATAGGTTACTTCAAGGCAAACGTGCTCCATCTTCAACCGCATCATCGCTTACCATCAGGTGAGATAGTGGTCACGTACGCCTATCAATAGTAAAAAAAAAGCTAGCGCTAAATATTTGCATATCAGGCAATCGTTTACGGACTTCACAGTAGATCCTATTGCAAAAGCTCAGTGTTACCAACCCTAAACCCAGCTCAGTAATATTATTTATTATTTTTCTCGTACAGTCACCTGGCATCCTATTGTTGGTCGGTATCGGTAACATTATTAATGAGCACTAGTCTCCGATAGCTGTGTAAATGCAACTCGATTGTACACGAACAATTTATTGAATACTCCTCGGTTAGTTCCCAGGCTAATGTCCCAAGTTTGCATGCAATGTTGAATAAAATGATACTATGTTTCATCTGTGAATCTTTGGTATTGTATTGGTGTTTGAATGTATCTATTTATTTATTTGTTTGTTTGTGCTTTTGTTTGTATGTAAAGTATTAGGAGATAGTGAGGAAATGTCTCGATGTTGTATCGAAAAAACAACGACGTTAGGTTTTTGAAAGCCTGAAAGAAGAAGTTTCAGGCGTCCGCCAGTGAGATGGTTAGACGACATTGTTGCCATCGTGGATAGAACCTGGACGAGGCTGGCACAGGAACGTCGGGATTGGCACAAGAATAAAGAGGCCTATGACCTAGGAAAGTCGGGCTATGTGTGTGATGATAACCAAAAGTTTCAGGTTTCAAGTCCTAAGTTAGTAGTTGTGGGCTGCGGACTATGTTCGAAAGAGTCACCGCGGCCCTGGAACAATATATAAAAAGAGCAAAGGGCATTAGGAGTAACACGGATGGGTTTTAGTCAGTAAGAGTAATGACTTAAATTACAATATGACGTCCTTACTTATAATTATACATATATAAAGTAACTCTGTCTGTTTGTCTGTCTGTCGCCGTTTCACGCCAAAACTACTGAACCGACTTAAATAAAATTTGGTACACAGAGAGTCTAGAGCCTGAGAATGGACGTAGGCTACTTTTTATCCCAGGAGTATGTTCCCTAGGGACCACGCGGGCGAAGCCGCTGGCAGAAGCTAGATTAAAATAAAATAAAATCATTACATTTTACTTTCCAATAACACCAAGCCACCTCATTCATTTACTTCTACAACGCAAGCCTCACTATATAAAAATGACATCATCGAATTAGGTTTGCTTGTCATTCTGTACGTGCTCGTCTAGACCCGCTCATAAACCTCACTGCCGAGCCCCTAAGGTCACGTCGTACCCTAGTAATAGACTACAAGCTAGGTATGCTAACTTACTAACACTATTTCAAGGTAGGCGAAGTTTGTATTAGGTAGAAACCAGAGTTATGAAAGTTGGTTAAAATTGGTGAAAGTTTACGTGGGTAAATCTTTTGCGGTATTTTTTTGGAAGTTTCCTACAGGAATTTTGTGGTAGAGTTTTAGCTAAGTTACACGTGAAAGAGTTATAGCTGTTATCTTATCGTACTCTTTCACGTAAAAACTACTGAATTGAGTAAAGTTTAATCAGTTGTTTTCGTTAGAATAACATCTCAATACTAATATAGCCCAAGAACTCCACGACCTCATCCCACCGGCGCCCTTCTACCATCGGACATCCAGACTCACTGCAACTTACCTTCCCTACCTTGTTGCTATTCCACCAATTCGCACTAAGCGTTTTCAAACGACTTTTATAATGCGCACAGCAAAAGAGTGGAACTCTCTGCCTGCGTCTGTGTTTCCAAACGCTTACAACCCTAATCTCTTCAAAGTTAGAGTACACAGGCTCCTTCTGGGTAAGCTCGCTCCATCGTAGACTTTTTCTCTGTCATCTCTGACCTAGACTAGAGTCAAGAGCAAACCCATCACAAATAAAAAAAAAAAATAAAATTCTTCCGTTACTGAGTGAATGATTGAGTGACTGACAGACAACGCACAGCCGAAACTACTGGTCGTAGAAAGCTGAAATTTGAAATTATTTCCGAAATACCTACGGGAATTGAAAAAAATTGGATATGCACGTACGCAATCCTAGGCAAAAGCTAGTACCTAAGCTATAATCTAGACTAATATTATAAGGAAAAGGTAAAGTTTGTGAGGTTGTAGTGGGTAATCTCTGGATCTATTGGTAAAAGAATTTTTAAAATCGGTTCAGTATACCGATTTTAAAAATTCTTTTACCAATAGAAAGCCACGTGATTTGTGAGTCTCATGGGCTATATATTTAGTCTTGTATACATGCCAATGACCTTGTGCATATAGACAAAGCTAGCTACCCCTCTACGCGCCACTCCGCTACCCGCATTTTTATTTTTTTATAATAAAAATGATACATGTTTTTAAAAAGTAACAAAACCAAATCATTTTCGTTTGTGTTGCAAAGCAGTAAATATATTTTTATACTCTTTTGATAAAAAATGTAGGAGTAAAATGGTTTCATCTCAACGATTTGGAGGTGATTTGATGATTTTTTTTTTCTTATGATGTGATATCGATAGATAAATTCTGGCTTAACCAAATTACGTATAATATCATGTAGATTACAATTTTTTTCAGATGTAATTTCTCTGTTAGTGCCGACGAAAAGTTGCTTCATCTGCACGCTGTTTTAAGCATTTCCAGCCTTAACCCTGTACTACTGTATAATCATGGTCTCATGATTAGTCATTCACATGCATAAACTCGCAACAGGTTTACAATTAACACCGAATTAAAAGCAGTTCCAATAATTTATCTCATTCTATACAGTTTAGTAGAATAACAAATAATTCACACCATACCGCACTAAACAACTATTTCTCACATTTTTGAATAAATAAACCATATTTAATTCGACCCCATTCATTCCCCTTTGTCCAAGAACAGGTATCTACAGATTAGAAAAAAAACAACGTCAAAAATATTTGCGTCGCCTGCTCTATCAGTGACTAAAGTCAAAAAATATGGGCTCCGGTACAAAAGTCCTAGTTAATTTATAGATCATGATAATAGTCCCTTTTATTCTCGATAGCGTGACCGTTGGACCCCAGTTGACCCCACGAACACGTTTTAAAAATGTTGCACTCATTATCAAACATCTGTATGTTACGTCACTACGTTTTGGGGGCTATTAAAATCGTAATCAGTTAGTTTTATCTATGGGAAAGGTAATAAAACGTATGGTAAGTGTGCGTTACCTTTTTTTTAATTTTGTTGTATAGGTAAATAGCTGACCCGCGCAACTTCCTCTGCGTCACAATTTTCAATACTGCTCCGCTCCTATTGGTCTTAGCGTGATGATATATCGCCTATAGCCTTCCTCGATAAATAGGCTATCCAACACTGAAAGAATTTTTCAAATCGGACCAGCAGTTCCTGAGATTATCGCGTTCAAGCAAACAAACAAACAAACAAACTCTTCAGCTTTATATATTAGTATAGATTAGTCTAGATAAGTGGATAGGAGATAGTGGAAAGCCGGCCAAGTGCGATTCTAAAATTCTAATTTCAGTAAACTGAAAAAATCACGTTTCTCTTTCGCGGTTATAGCGCCAATCAAAATACAAACTCTGGAAAATTCAACAGTTCATAAGATATAGCACAGCCCGCTGACTGACAGACGAACACGGACAGTGGTTGCTTAGTAATAGGGTTCCGTTAGTTACTTTACGAGTACAGAACCTTAAGAACAACGTCAAATCCTGCTAAATGCTATGCGACTGCATCTTTGAACGCATTGAGATGGAACTTAGCGCACACGTAGTCCATGGCTTGCAATTAGGTCACAGGCTTTTAATCCTAGATGTTTGTTCCCTTGGGATAATTTTGACTTTCATGCAGACATTCCCGCAGGCAGAAGCAAATACAAAATAAACTGTAAACAACTATTAACAGAATTCATATTACTAGAGATGTTTTAATAGTTGTTTACATTCCAGAAAACTATGTTAAACTATTTTCATTTAACATCTAGAACTTTCCTTGCATCGTCTGTGAACTTTATTGCAATTTAAATCTACGTTATAAAGTTCAGCATTCGTGTATCAAATGCTAAAATAATAACATTTGTGTTTAACCGCTATGAGATATGCGCAGTTATTGGAATCCTCCATAAAGTCGACATGTTCCAAATAATGTGCACGTTTGTCTGTGTGCAGTGTGTGCTCAGAATCTCGTAAACAATCGACCCGATTTAAGTATTGATACTAAAAGCTACTGCTATTGATTAAATTAGCTTTGTAGGACGTTCATTCAAGGTCCTATTTCCAGAATAAACTACAAACATTACACGTGGAACGCTACTAGACATGCCAAACCTAATTAACACTGTCCGTTACCATGGAACTACTCGATTAATATTTAAAATATCACATTACAAATGCACGTGAAACCCTATTTTTATCGTACATTTTATCTCCACTTTATAAAATGTAACCATGAACAACGGTCGGCGCAAAACTGTGGCACAACTTGTAATTAATTTTTACATCAAAAACTCATTTTTACTGCAAAATGCAGTTGGCACGGCGTGGTCATAAAAATGGCACACTGGCTATTTTTAGCAGCACCTAATCGCCAGCTGCACATATGCATCATCGCTCATAATGTAAATCTGAGTTATCTATTTACGATATGCAATATGCAAACAATTTGCAAGGATGTATGTACTTTAGATAAGTACGGAGTTTTCCGAAAATATCTTGTTGAACATTACATTAATCATTACAACTGATCTCCTATGATTTAGAAAACGATTGATCTTAGATAAGTAAAATCTATGGTCCCACGTATGTGATGCAAAATATGGATATCTAGATATTATTTAAGGTAAGCTAAACATCTTAAATTATAACGAATGTTCTCCCGAACATAACGCCATGCTAAGTCAGTTTTATTCCACCCCCATTCTTAATATACAATATTGATTTAAGCCACCTTCACAATAGTGTATTTTACTAAAAAAATCTAATTAGTCCGTCAGATAGAATTTCAAAAAATATTGGACACGTATTTTTTCTTTTTTCTTATAGTGACGTCACGCGTGTTTTCAACGCACTATATCGGCTTCATCTTTTGTTTACGTGAAAAAAGAAAAAATACGTGTCCAATATTTTTAGGAAATCTATCTGACGGACTAATTACATTTTTTTAGTAAAATACCCTATTGTCACTATCATGTGTGGCATGTGCCATACGTTATGAAGAATCCTCTTTATTAATCACATTGCATCATAGGAATAGTACCAAGTAACAGATGAAGTATACTGATGCATCATTTTCACTTACCAAAAGCTAGTAGCTCCAGCTACCCACAATTTGAGGGAGTCCAGACACGAATATTTGACTCTACAAACAATTTTAAACTTTTTTTAGCGTGTGACACGATTCAAATTAGTGTGACTGCCAAGCTGTTTTTTTATGTCACTATGCCAGTCTCGTGGGACAGATTCTAGCCATGATTAGGGCCCGGACACATGATATATTTTACAACCGATAAGGATTGATTTCGGTTAAATCGCGTGTGTAAAATTCTAGCGAAACTATCCGTTTGACGCATAGAATAAACAAATTCCTGTTGCGGAAATTCGAGCTATTCGAAAACACAAAGCTAGTTGGAATAGAACTATGTATAAACATTCATGGATACGTGACTATCATCTGTATTGTGCAGCATTCAATGTATCGTTGGCTGTACAAAATACCTCATGTACCCGCCGCAAAATCGCACCTGTAATATTTGACAACGAGCCAAATTCGTTACCGTCCGCCATAATGTAAACAGCGGAGGATATTTCAATCAAAATTATGTAATGCATTATGCACAGAATGCACCCACGTTTATGCCAAATGGGGATATGTTGATGACGTCAAGAGAACCTACCTCAATAATGTAACGCGATATCTTGCAGAGCTTTCGATAACCGGCTACTGCATTCTGTCTCGTTCCAGAGGAGACAGTTATAATAATACTTGGCAAAGAACTGCAGAATCTTTCAATAGTCATTTGGCTTCATTCATACGATGGTGTCGATATAGATATTTTGGGGAATGATAAAATTATCGAACAGATAAGACAATCGGTTCGTTCATTATCGAACATTCATAACCGGTTTGAAAGATCTTATGTAAATATCGTGAGTTACCAACATTGTTAGTCGAAATGTTAGATAGAAGAATACCGATGGATGGAAGTAAAATAAAACCGACAAAAAAACAATTTGCCAGGTGAAATGTGAATGAAACTTGAAGCTTTAGGAATAATCATATTCAAAAGACAATCAGTAGATGTGAGCCGATCCCGTGTTCCTTACATTGTAATAAGTTGTGAACTTGTAAGCTTCTAGTGACGATAGCATAAAATGTTGCCTCTGGCACATATTTCTACAGGGTGGTTAGTGGTAATTGAGTATCTTCCTTGAAATGCCATAATCTAGAGCTAATAAGCTAAATTTTTTTCCTCGAAAACTTTTTCTCAAGTGTTACAACGTAGTATTTTATGGTAGTTGATTTCACACATTTTTCGATGCATGATGCCTTGCTTTTTGGGACAAGCTTGCCACACATTCCCAACCACTGCAACTCCTGAAAGTCAGAATCAACAGTGGCAACCATCAAAAAACGCCGCGCATGACTTGGTTGCTGCGGCTTCTTTAAGTCGAAAGCGGCCGATTTGTACCTCAAATTTTCGGAGTAAAAATCGTTGCAAATAAGCTCTAGGATAACCTAGTTCGGGGAACGCAGTCGTCACCAAGTATAGTTTTATACATAGTATACTAGAATACATCCGGCAGTCCGCTCGGAATCCAATCTACTCCACATGCCTTGGTAATAAGATGTGCGCTCATCCATGAGCTGTACTGTACCACGTATGTATGAGGTTCAAGGTCAGCTGATGGTCAACTATGTCCTTGTCAGAGAACAATATAAGGCGTGTCTGTACATAGATCAGGCAGGGTAGATTAAGTGCACACGTGTATGCAGTGATTACTTCAGTTATTAGGTTATACATTGTATGGTAGTTGAAACAGTGAGACTAATAACAGTGTCTGTTAATGGCTATTTCACTCTACTGTTTTTGCAGTTTTCATCTTAATAATATTTAGCCTATTTTGGCCCAAACTTTGCTTAAAGCCCAACGTGTTTGTTAAACGAGTCTAATTTATAGGTCATAGTTGCCAATGATGATATCATAGTTCCTTTAGGTCTTCAGTTCATTCCATCTCGTTAGTCAAAGTACTACTTTCTGCCCGTGACTTCGTCTCCGTGGACTTCAGATTGACATAAAAGTAATCCATTTGTTAATCCTGGCTTTAAACTGCATTTATATGTGCCTTTCATTTAAATCTGTTCAGTAGTTTTTGCGTGAAAGAGTAAAAACTGCGTTCTCTGTAAAACTCAACACTATAAACTGCGATCGCCAACCCGCCTGCCAAGCGTGGCGATTATGGCAATCCCCCCATCTTGGGGGAAGCCTATGTCCAGCAGTGGACGTCTTTCGGCTGTTATGATGATGATGAGTAACACACCCATCCATTCTCACAAACTTCACATGTATTATTATTGATAGGACTAGGATAGGAAGATCGTAGGTAAAAGAAGAATCTCCAAGATATGGAGATCACTCTTACACAATATTCACCCAGGGCCCAGAACTCAAAGCAAATTCCAAAACAAATCTCCTATTGATCACCTTAACTCCATTCCTTTAAAACACATCGATCTAACAGAATCCACGTGTACAAAAATATCTTCACAGCGAATGATCAGGGAAGCTACGGAATGCCTTCAAACCCATTCAACATCTTTATGCAAATTGATCAAAGAATTGGATTCACAAATAGGATGCCCAAATTGATTTCTGTCACCCTTACCTTTCTCCGCGTAACATTATTACAGGGAATCCGATACCTATGGATTTCTCGAACCTGTCTTCTTTCATACAAAAAACCTTCGGATTTAGTCATCCGATTATCTGATACGGGGAAAGCTGAAGAAATGTTAGCAGCTCCATCTTACGAGTAACTAATCTACACTAATACTGTAAGGAGGAAAGATTTGTATTGTTGTATGTTTGTTACGAATAAACTCAAAAACTACTGGAGCGATTTCATAAATTTTTTCACCATTAGAATGCTACATTCCCTGAGTAACATTTCGCTATATTCAAATGGGCATAAGGTGAAAAATGTATTCACTATTCATTAATTTTCTGTTATACAATAGTTCTTGTAGCAACGGAACGGCCAAGTCACAAATTTTGACCAAGGTGTTGAGTTTGTAAAGTTAGCTTGTAGAGTTTGGGCGCGTAGAGTTAGAAGCTTGGCTCTACATGAGATCTACGGGTCTGAAATGCCACTTTAGCAGAATCAGAAAGCACATCACGCTACCCGTCACTGTCAATTTTTTCCCAATCAACCTTGAACCTAATGCGTTAGCAATAAAGATGAAAATGAAATTTGACAGATTGTTTTTTTTTTACTATTTATAGGCTCGCGTTTGACCACTATCTCACCTGATGGTAAGCGATGATGTGGTCGAAGATGGAGCACGCTTGCCTAGAAGTAACCTATTCACTCTTGACTTAAATACTCCCAGGTTATAGCTATCAGGAAACACAGACTCCGGCAGGGAATTCCACTCCTTAGCTGTACGCACTATGAATGTGTTCCCAAAACGTTTTGTGCGCGTGGGTGGGATGTCCACCATGTACCGGTGGCGCATCGCCGTTCGTCTTGTGGTCCGATGATGGAACGGGCTGGGCGGAATCAAATTATGCAATTCCGTCGCACATTCCCCAAAATGCAACCGGTAGAAAACCGACAGGCTAGCAACTCGTCGTCGATGCTCAAGACTTTGGAGCTTCGTCGCGACGAGCCTATCATCGCCGATTGTTGCGTGATTAATATTATGATTTTAATATGATTCTCCTAAAGTGCCCCCCTGATAACTTTTTGACAGTGCGAGCCATATGGTCTCGTCTTGGCAATATTTTACAAGAAAATATTTTTGATGTAATATATATATATATAGGAAAGATTTGTTTGTTTGTTTGAATTGAATAGGCTCCGAAACTACTGGACCGATTTGAAAAATTCTTTTAGCATTGGATAGCTACATTATCAGGGAGTAACATAGGCTATATATTATCCCCGTACTCCCACGGGAACGGGAACTACGCGGAAACCGCGTGACGTCCACTAGTATATTATAAATCCGAAAGTATGTTTATTTGTTACCTCTTCACGTCTTAACAGCTGGACGTATTTGTTTGAAACTTGGCACAAGGGTATATCAAGTCCTGGAGTAGCACATAGGATACTCTATATCCCAGGAGTATGTTCCCTTGGGATAATTTCAGACTTACACACGAGCGAAACCTTGGGCGGCAGCTAGTTCATGATAAATGGATTTCATTGATCTTGTTCTTTCAACGCGTTGCTGACGAAGAAAACCTGATGGCCGTTAACGTAAGTGGCGACCTTGAGTTTCCACATTAGGTTGGCAAAGAGGTGGGATAAGGAGTAAAATCTTTATCGTGGATCTGTTTTTAAACTGGGCTGAAAAATCGCCGGGAAGGATACCTTTATTAGTGATCAGAAAAATATAACCGACTTCCAAACAAAACACTACAAAGTTTGTACTGTTTTGTTTGGAAGTCGGTTACATTTTCTTGTAAAAAAGTTTTTTATTGCCACTTTTAAGTGGTGATACTTGGACGACGCCTTCGTCTACGCAGAAATTGAAAGAAACAAAAATGCTCATAAAACAAAAACTACCGAACCAAACTGAATTAAATTTTTACGAGACCAAATCGCAAGTATTACCGCATAGAACTAAAAACGAGTCACAGAAATCGGATCAGAAACCTCGTAGTAATCGGTGTACTATACATTAAAAAATACACTGCGCTCCTTTTTTGGAAGTCGATTAAAAACCGAATAATGTTTACTGTCGTACGTAACCAATGAAAATAAAATCTTTTAAGTAAGTACTGCGGAAATCGTGTGGTCACGAAAACGATGTTTCGAAATATTGATTCACACGTGACTATGATACTAAAATGACCATCTATGTAGACAATAAGCGTGTTAACATTAAAATATGTTTTCTTTCCGAAAAACTTTTTAATTTGTAGTTTATCAGTTCTCTCATCTCTGCTCCATTTGCCCACCATCGTGTATATTACGATGGTTGTGGCGAGAACCGCTATGTCAAGGTCACGCCGTCTTTACATAAATCGAAAACAAATATAGTATCCTTCTTTCTGCTGTGTTCAATCATACTACTCATTTTAGGGCTGACCTTCAGCAGATTTTTGTAGCAGGTAAAGAAAGTAGAAGAAAAAAAAGCAGCAGGATTTATTGCCTTGTGATAACAGGTGCATATCAAAGGCCAAGCAAAGGCAGAAATCAGCTGGATGCGAAAATCATAGGACTGGTATCGACCAGTCCAGTGCTTTTGCAGCTTCGAAGTCGTCACCATCATCATCATATCAGCCGAAAGACGTCCACTTCTGGACATAGACCTGCCCCAAGTTTCGCCACAATAACCGGTCCTGTGCTTCCCGAAATGCAAGCAATAAATTGAGACAAGCTAGAACGAAGCACAAGTCCGGTCAACGTCTGGGGAAGCATTCGTCCAGCTGCATGGAATTCTGCGTGAACATCTTCGACTGAAGTGCTGGTGATGAGGATATTCGCCGTTCTTTCTTCTGCCACATAATTGGTTTTTCAGTTTTGAATTAACCGTTGCGTTGAAGAAATCTTTAGTCAGTAAATAGTGTGGCCTATCTCCAGCAATGGAAGACTGGCCATTGGCGTTGGCAGGACTATTTTCAGACGGGTACATTTTTAAAACTCCGCCTCCATAGGATACTCGGATTTCTTCTTGTTCACACGGAGATAGAATAGAACTTTAACGACTTGTGAAGAAAAGCTTGAAAAGTAAAGAAGATGGGTGCAAGGGCGAGTGAAGCGAGCTTGAAAATTTACACCCCGCCTCGGATTAACTAGGTTTTTATCTATTTTTCTTTTTTCATTCATGGTTTCGTAAGTTTTATTGAAAGCAAGAGAGGTGCAAGAGGTGCATCCCATGTCAGCCGCTCACATCTCTGGCTTATCTGCCACATAGTCTATGTCCGGCGGGCGTGCCGAAGCGTGACGCGAGCCGCGTGCGCACCCAATGTCAGGGCCACGGCGTGTTTACCGAAATAGCTGCGCCCACAAAAATACTCAACGGGAATAGCTAAACTCTCGCGCAGCTGAACGTTCTCGGTTCTACATACTTTCTTCCACTGTGCTATGGTGAAACTGAAAAATAAAGTCGTTATACGGACCTTACACGTTCCAATAAATTTCATCAAACAGGCTGGTTTAAACTGTTTGATCAAATTGGCATTAATGCGTGTGTGAAAATTTGATCAAAAATGAATCATCAAATGGCATGAAGAAATGCGAAATTTCGTATTTCTATTTGATCACACAGTTTGAACCTGCCTGTTTGATCAAATTACTTGAACAATGGCCGGTTTAGTTTAGTCTTGCTAATGGATATTGTATTAGCCACTTAGGGAGTCTTTAAGTCAAGAGTGAATAGGCAAGCGTGCTCCATCTTCGATCACATCTTCGCTTACAATCAGGTGAGATAGTGGTCAAACGCGTGCCTATAAATAGTAAAAAAAACTGGGTTGAAGAGGTCGCACATGTAAAGTACTGGTACTCAGTACTGTAAATAGCTTTTTCTGCGCCCTGTGCGAGCTTCTATAACTGCGCCCTTTTAGTATAGGCCGCAGCGGGAACTTATCAAGAGCAAACCGAAAAAATTATAGCCCCGCCTGGTCTGGCCATTCTTGCGCCCCCCTGAGTCTACGCCCTGTGCCTGGGCACCGGTGGCACCGCCCTATTTACGGCACTGCTGGTATTAAGTTGCTTAGCAAAATTTTTGGTAAAGGAATAGGTGGTTAGATTGGTAGAAAACAAAGGCGATATGTATATTCGTTTAACGTGCAAATTGGAGAATAACCAGCTTTCGATGTCAATGTCTTAACGACCTTGAATCGTTTGACCACTATCTCACCTGATGGTAAGCGATGATGCGGTCGAAGATGGAACACGTTTGCCTAGAAGCAACCTATTCACTCTTGTCTTAAAGACTCCCAGGTTGTAGCTATCTGGAAACACAGACTCTGGCAGGGAATTCCACTCCTTAGCTGTACGCACTATGAATGTGTTCTTAAAATATTTTGTGCGTGTGGGTGGGATTTCCACCATGTACCGGTGGCGCATCGCCGTTCGTCTTGTGGTCCGACGATGGTACGGGCTTGGCGGAATTAAATCATGCAATTCCGTCGCACACTCCCCAAAATGCAACCGATAGAAAACCGACAGGCCAGCAACTCGGCGTCGATGCTCAAGACTTTGGACTTCGACTCGAGGAGCCTGTCATTACCGATGATCCTCTTGGCTCGTTTCTTAATTGACTCAAGGGCATCAAGCTGGTATTTGGCAGATCCGTCCCATTGATGATCTTTTATGCTTATGGTAAAAATAAAACTTTAGCTTGTCATTATTTGAGTTATTTTCTTTGTTGACTTAGAACGTCTTAAGCAAGAGTATTATGAGTCCACGTTTCTATATTGCGAGCTTTCTACATTCCTATGAAAACAAAGCATTGATATCGTACAATTAGTAAAAATAGAAAATACAAAAGACAAGTGTTTTTAGTTAGGTAAGGTAAGATACATTATGAAAGATCGCTGAAAGATAACAGTAATCATTTACTAACGTTATTATAGCTTGATAACAAGGATATCTCCGACAATATCATTCAATATCCATTACAAATCGATATTAATCATCGACATCGATAAGTTTACACTGTTATGTTCCTTACAATGTTTTACAAAACATTCTTGGACTAAAAATAACTCGGAACTATGTTCGATAAACATGTCAAGGTATATTTCTGTTCGGATGAATGAACTTTTTAACTACACATCTTTCATTTAAAGGGGAAAATTTTAAAGGGGATTTTCAGTTTTTTTTTTTACTATTGATAGGCACGCGTTTGACCACTATCTCACCTGATGGTAAGCGATGATGTGGTCGAAGATGGAGCACGCTTGCCTAGAAGTAAACTATTCACTCTTGACTTAAAGACTCCCAGGTTGTAGCTATCAGGAAACACAGACTCCGGCAGGGAATTCCACTCCTTAGCTGTACGCACTATGAATGTGTTCCCAAAACGTTTTGTGCGCTTGGGTGGGATGTCCACCATGTACTGGTGGCGCATCGCCTTCGTCTTGTGGTCCTATGATGGAACGGGATTTTCAGTTTATTTCAATTCTGCTCGCAGCGTTTAAGGAATCCAATTTTTAAATCAATTTTAGTTTAATAAAATTGGTATTTTTTAAGAAACCAATTATGTGTCATTCAAGTGAAAATACCATTCAAAGTTTTGTTTCTACCCACCCCTTTTACAGTTATATTTAGCGACTACTCATCTGCCCCTATATCCCAGTTACTGGGTTGGGTTGCACGATAGTGATATCCATTGGTAGGTTGTGCTAACAGAATTTCGGACTGCTGTCCACCCGTAACGACTACCAAATGAATAAATGCAACCGTCAGGAGGTACCAACATAATATAGGTATGTAGGTATATTTGACGCTGTCGTCAATACGAAAAAATCTCGAGAACGCAAAACACATATTTCACAATCCTTAATTCGATGTTAAATGGTCAGTTGACTCACTGAACGAAAAATTAGCGTTAACACCGAAAAGTTATGAATGTCAAGGCATAACCATTAATTTTTATAACGAACTGCACTTGAAAATGCGTCATGGCTTGCGTAAAATCGCGGAGATCCGTAATAACTCGTAATTATGTGCTCATGTTATATTATACTGCACGTTCTTGAAATAAATGTTTGATTTGATAAATCTTGTATTTCTTATTTTTGTACAGAACTTGACGGTTGTCACCTTCTGAATGAGTTCTTAGATAATTATATCAGGCGCAAAATTGCGGCAAGATGAGCGTACACCCAGCGCAATTTGCGTCACTCAAAGTGAGCCAGTGTAATTATGTAAACAGTAGCTTTTGCCTCAGAATTCGTACGCGCATATCACGTTCCCGTAGGAATTTCGGGAAATCCTCTCATAGTGCTCTCCTCCGGAGTGTAGGGAAGCTGCATGCCAAATTTCAGCTTTTTACGACCAGTAGTTTCGACTGAGCGTTGTCTATCAGTTATTCTGCGCTTTGGAACGTGCAAATAGCTTCATCTTTTTGGACTGACCGACCTTGACAATTCAAAAGTGCCTGTTAATTGTTTATTTGAAATATACGATTTGATTTGATTCAGTTATTCAGTCAGTAACGGAAGAATTTTACATATTAGGATGATTAATGATATCAGTCTGTTCATAATTTTATTTCAGTCAACTCATATTAAAGGGCCAACGACCATATATATAACCCTAGGGCTGTACGGTCGTTGAAAAAGCCTAAAATTCTCATATCGCTCGTGCAAGCGATACCGAGACACGTGTAAGCCTCTTCTTTGTCCCCTCTTACAGTATTTCAAGAATCCAATGACACTATTATATTCTTTGTCGTATTTGATCTCTTCTTTATGAAAACCTCGTAAACGTTATTTGAAGCTAAATTAGTTTTCTCGTAATATTAAATGTAATATTTCAAAGCAGATCAAATTTCTTACGCTGTCAAAAAAGGACATTACAATCCAGCAGATACTATGTCAAAGTCAAAGTCAAAATTAAAGTCATTATTTTATAGATATAGGTTTTATATTCCACTTGGCAACCTTTAAAATCAATATAATATTATTGTCGCGTGGGACATAAGTAGCACAAAGGCATCATGCTCAATTTGTTCGCTTATAAAGAGAATAATTTATAACAATGAAAGTGAACTCCACGATTTCATGGAATTGAAAAATTAATATAAATTCTAGATAGAAATATGCATTCGCATTGCAGTTGCTACGTAAACTAGAGCTAATTAAAAATCACGAGTTGTTCCAGACAACTTCTCAATGTCAAACCTTCATTTCATTTTGTAGGACGTAAAATGTTTTCTGAAGAAATTACAACAGCTGCGCTATTTTGTACTGCAGCAAAAAACATAATTTTCAATGTTAAGAGATGTCATAATATATTGTTTGTCAAAACGCTGCAGCGCTGTTTTATTCAAATTAATGTTACATTCGACCTTCGAAAGTCAAGCGTTTTTGTAAAGCGGCTTCATTCTCAATTCAAAGAAACTCACACAATGTGTTGACGCTTTATTTGGTTGTCACCTTAAGGCCCGGACTACACCAAAGCGGAGAAGAGAAGAGCGAAGCGGAGACGTGTTTTCAAAAACCAATAGATTTCGTTAATCACACATCTCGTCTCCACTAAGCTTAAGTGAATACCACTGAGCGGAGATGTATCATATTTGTACGGCACGAACAAAGCGGAGATTTGACCTGTTCCTCGCTGAGATTGAGCTGAGCCGCGGTACAAGGCGGAGATGTGAGCTTTGCCTCACAACCTGACGATAGCGCGCAGCGGAGACTGCTGGCGTGGACGTGTACGGCGTGCTGTGTAGTCAGCGTACATCTCCACCCTGGCCAGCACACATCTCGGCAACAGTCTAGCCAGTACGCACCTCCGCAGTTTCGGTGGATACACCCTAGCTGAAAAACTTCTCGTCTCTGCTTCGGACATCTTCGCACATCTCCGCTCTGGTGGTGTCCGGGCCTTAATATGACATGTGCTATATTCGGCACAAATTCTTTAGTTCCAAAATCTTCATCTCAATCATGTCTTCCATCTTCCATTACAGCATTGTCTGTTTTCAAATTAATATTTAACAAAGTAACACTTAACGGCCCTATATCACTCTTAATTTGTCTCACTGTTTACATATTAATCAGCGTCAAAGTACTTACAGACGATAATAGACTCGACTACAAAGAAGCTTTTATCATCACGATCAAGAGGCACAATGTCTCATACGAATATTTATGACATATAGCTACTAACGATTCTGAGAACACGCCTAAAGATGGCTGATAAGTGAGACGTGTGGTTACAGAATTAGGTTAGTCTGTTATTGTTTTGTGGAGGAAGTTATTATTAGAAGCAATGTTAATTATGATCTGTGTAACAATGAAGCAAATAAAAGAGGTTGTGTTTAAAATAGAGGAGCAAACAGTATCTCAAATACTGATGACAGTAATGAATGAGACAATACAAACAACGTCTCAACTATGGATATGAAAGGAATTTTAAATAATCCGACCAGCAGAATTTTTAGTTTTGAGCACGCACAAATTCCCGATCACATTTGTTTGCCATGAGTAGAAGATGAAGACGATGCATATCAGCTCAAGAAGATCCCTGAGCTGCTTTTTAAAGAACACGCGAGTTCGGATTATATACTTTCCATTAATGATATCAATACTAACATGTTGGGTACCTCAAGGGCTCAACCTCCTTATAATTCCGGGCCAGTAGTAAAGTCCCTGACGGATACAGAACAGACTATTGTCTTCCACATAGGATATGGACTAGAAACATGTCGATACTTGTCTGAAGTCATTAAGTCTAAAAGGTTATTGCTACGCGTGACTTTAAGGTCGACACGCCTATGTTTGTGTCGTGTGGATGTTTATCTTTTTAATATTAATGGAGCATATTCTATCGATTGATTTTTTGCTGAACTTGTCTCTCTACCTATCAATATTAGTCAAGAAGAAACATAAGGCGAGGATCCAGCTGGGTGCATTAAAGATTGCAGGGTCTTTTTCATGCTAAATTAATAGACATAAAGAAAAATGTGTGAAGAATGTTTTAAGAGTGAATGAGGGTGGCAGTCAGAGTAGAGTATGAATGAAGAAATGATGGATGGACTGAATGAAAGATAGAAAGAAGGAAACTACCGAGATAAATATTTGCAAGAATGAAGATGCTGCGCCGATCCAAAAGAAATTGGAATAAACGCAAGACAATGATGAAGATGATGATGTAACATGGCCCGGGGATACTTTTTACTATTAATTTTCAAAGAACAACAAAAACACTGCTTATAAAGAAGACATAAAACTTAACCTTATTGAAATCACACCAAAAACGATTAATGTCAAAAGTAAAACCACTTATAAATAAAATTAACCAATCCTCGCCACATGTGAGATCAAATCTCGTCTAACATTTGACTAAACTCTAAACCAGTTACTGTTTTTTTGTTCACTCAATTAAAGATTGGCACAAAAAACATCACAAAAACTCTATAAGCATTGCTAGCGCCACACTTGTCATCTTATTATTCACACTTTAGTGTTTGAGCCATGTTTCATTTTAAATCTGTTGCTAAGTCGAGATTTTGGCTTTGGTAAGCTTAGCAGAACGTGACATATGGATTCGTATGTTTGTAGTTGTGATTTAAGTTGTATTAACGTTGGTCTAATATTATAAAGAAGATTCGTTTGTTTGTTTGAATTGAATAGGCTCCGAAACTAGTGGACCGATTTCAAAAATTATTTCAGCATTGGATAGCTACATTATCAGGGAGTAACATAGGCTATATATTATCCCCGTACTCCCACGAGAACGGGAACTACGCTGGTGAAACCGCGTGACGTCCACTATTACTAATATATAAAGCTGAAGAGTTTGTTTGCTCGAACGCGCTAATCTCAGGAACTACTGGTTAAATTTCCTTTCAGTGTTAGATAGCCCATTTATCGAGGAAGGCTATAGGCTATATATCATCACGCTAAGACCAATAGGAGTGGAGCAAACGAAGTTGCGCGGGTCAACTAGTTTTAAATAGACGTCAGAACGACAACTTAAATTATGATTGTTAAGGAAAATGGGCTCTATGATTTTGATAATTCCAAAATTGACCACGATTTTGACAGCGCATGACAGTCCCATACATTTTCGACTTTTTGATAATCATTCTCGCTGTTAAAATATCATTATCTAAGACGCACAGGACTGGTTATTGTGGCGACACTTGGGGGAGCCTATGTCCAGCAGTGGACGGCTTTCGACTGATATGATGATTTTAAAATAACGTTCGGTTACACGGAAAACTTCTCCTGCGTTTTTAAACGTTAACAAAAAAAAAACTGTTTAGACATCTCATCTAAATACACAATTCTCCTCCCGTGTTACCCCATACCCGCCACTGGTAAACAAACACTACTCCAGTACCCCTTCAACACAACCGCAGGTACTACTCACTCAAGAGAGCATGAGGCACGGACAGCAAAGAACCATAAAACTGGTACAATATTTGCACAGCAACCCACTCCTACGCAGGACGACGTGTGAACATGGCTTAGGGTCACCATATATTACGGAGGCGATTTCTTTATTGCTTTCTTCCTTAATAAAGTTTAAGACAGCGGTATCTTTAAAGAATGTTTTTGGAAACAATGGCTTTAAAGTTACAAGTTATAAAAGGCGCTTTGAGGTCAAGATTTTAAAAACAAGAAAAAAATATCAACTCGACGATGCAAATAATATTAAGACGCTAGTGGAAACGGTAGAGGGAGACTTTTGCCCACTTGTGGGACATAATATGTTAGTTTCATAGATAGATAAAGGATACCAAGGAAATAGAACTGAAAACTATAATGATAGAACTGAAATTAAATATATATAAGGATGTGGAAAACCGAGAACCTAGTGATGTAGCGCTTGGGTGAAGCCTATGTCCAGCGATGCACTACGGTAATCGGAGTACCTAAAGATCAAGTAGTTTTGAATGAAAATAATCTATATTTATACTAATATATAAAGCTGAAGAGTTTGTTTCGTTTGTTTGCTTGAACGCGCTAATCGCAGAAACTACTGGTCCGATTTGAAAAATTCTTTCAGTGTTAGATAGCCCATTTATCGAGGAAGACTATAGGCTATACATATATCATACTAGTGGACGTCACGCGGTTTCACGCGCGTAGTTCCCGTGGGAGCACGGGGATAAAATAGCCTATGTTATTCCCTGATAATATAGCTATCCATTGCTGAAAGAATTTTTCAAATCAGTCCAGTAGTTTCGGAGCCTATTCATTTCAAACAAACAAACAAACAAATCTTTCCTCTTTATAATATTAGTGTAGATATACCAATAGGAGCGGAGCAGACGAAGTTGCGCGGGTCAACTAGTCGTTACATAAAACTCAACCATGCCATGTCGTACAAAAACATGATTAATTAATAAATATTTATAATCGCCCTTCCAACACACGTGTTATAGTAAAGTTAATTATATATTGTTTATATCAGTCATAGGCATCAATAAACAAATGCCTTTTAGTCTTATAAATAATAGATCACTTCCCCCACATTTTTGAAAGTGTGCCAAATAGCTTAGTTTCTTTCGGCTTCACGTACTGTGATTGGAGCTGTAAATCATTTCAGCTGGCTTCGTCCTAATTTGATGATAGCTATTATTATTTGTGTGTCATCATTGTCATGACAGAGTCTGTGTTTCCAGATAGCTACAACCTGGGAGTCTTTAAGACAAGAGTGAATAGGTTGCTTCTAGGCAAACGTGCTCCATCTTCGACCACATCATCGCTTACCATCAGGTGAGATTGTGGTCAAACGTATGCCTATACATAGTAAAAAAAAAAAAAAATCATAAGCTATACGAATTTTGTTATTGTTTGTATAAGTTAGCCGTATGGTGTCGGCCGGTGCCTTAAGGTGCCGTGAAAGAATAATACCATCCCATCACTTCCCGTGGGTGTCGTAAGAGGCGACTAAGGGACTCGCCAGAGAATGGGCAGCAGCGTTCTCTGTAAAACTCAACACCATACACTGCGATCGCCAACCCCCCTGCTAAGCGTGGCGATTATGGCAAACCCCCCCATTCTTGGGAGGTCTATGTCCAGCAGTGGACGTCTTACGGCTGATATGATGATGATTGTATATGTACGTTGAACGTCATTATGAAAAACTGGCCAATGCGAGTCGAACTCGCCCACCGAAGGTTCCTTACAAAGAAGCTACAAATTACTTTAAATAAAGACTATATTTTTTATGATTTAATTACAAATGTGTAGTTTTCAGACTTTTCCCTATACTAGTAGTATAAGACAGTATTACTTGCCAAATTTCATAATTCTAGGTCAACGGGAAATGCCCTATACATTTTGATTCCCTTGAGAGTGTCGAAATATAGGTTTTTTTGCGGCATAAACGACTGTATCTTTTTTTTACGTTAGCTTAGAACTTTACGTAAATTTATTTTTTCACAACTACAAAAGGCTATAGACCTGAGTATATGGTTTTAATTTGAAATAGATACCTCCACGCGTTCCCGAGATAAACTGTCTTGACAGACAGACGGACGGACAACAAAGGGATCTGTTTTTTTCCTATAAGAGTTCCGTTTTTTCCTTTTGAGGTATTGAACCCTAAAAACGGAACCCTGATGGGATCACTCTCGCGTTTCTATCTGCCTATCTATCTACCCATCAGTCACAGACAATTTGCTCTAGATCTACTAGACTGCTTCTGAAATTTAGTCAACATATGAACTGACAAATTCGGCTCGTATTTAGTCTACCATCATCTTAAATTACTACCCCTAAATAAGCTGCTCCCAATATGCCTACTATAACCACCCAACTCATGGGCGAAATTCAGGAGTGAATTTGATTATATACTGATAAAATACTTTACATTTCGGTAAATAAAACACGTCTCTGTTAAGTTTCAAGTTTTTGGTATTTCTTCTCAGAGCCCTTTACACCGCGAAACATGACCATAGTCAGATTCAATATCATAAATCCGAAAAATAGGTACTATTAGATCACACAATTTTCTACCCCGTAAAAGCAAATCTCTGCAAAAGATCTCCGAAGCCATTCAAATCCAGCGCCACTACTAAAGATCTCTACTTTATATACTGACGACATTGTAAAATGCGTCTTTGACATTCAGTAAGTTGACTAAACATATACTTGAATAAATTGGATGGACGGCACAAAGAGACTGAAAACGAAGGTTCGTAAAATACGGAGTTATATTTGCGAAGGTGGTATGTTGACACACACACACACACACACACAATGAGAGACGAGGTAGATAAGTACGTGTGAATATATCCTGAAACACTTACACACACCATTGAAGTAAACAGTTTGATGTAAAGATGTTTTTGTGAAAGAGGTCGAAGCGAAAAGAGGGGTGATAGGATACAGGTAGAGATGTCTGCACTAATTGGGTGTTCATCTGTTAATATAGCATTTCAAAGGGGTTTTTAGAGTTCCGAACATCCGTAAAAAACGGAACCCTTATAGGATCAGGTGGTCTGTCTGTCTGTCTGTCCGTCTGTCACAGCAAGTTTTCTCCGGATCTACCAGACCGATTCTGTTGAAATTTGGTATACATATGGACTTCTGTGACTCAAACACGGACGCTTTACGCAAATAAATAAATTGGTGGTGTGGGGGTCACTTTTGGGGGTCAAACTAGAAAATTAAAAATAAAGTTTTTGAAACTGTATCGTGTGACATATCAAATGAAAGAGCTTACTGTGAGGATTGTAATTAAATTTTCTTCATAATTTTGAAATAAATAGTTTTGAAGTTATTCAAGAAATAAGACCAAAGATGACCATTCCCCCCCTTACCTCCGAAACCACTGAGCCTAAAATTTTGAAAAAAAAAAATGCAGATAATAGTTCTATACCTAAAGATTACAGGAAAACCTATAAGAAGTCTGTAGTGTTAAAATGACATGTTAAAAAAAGGAAATTGGTTCGGAACCCTTTGCACGCGTGTCCGATTCGCACTTGGCCAGTTTTTTTTAATGTAAGCATATCGATAAGATATTTACCTTATGAAGGAACTAAATTAATTACATTCAGAAAACGGTTTTTCGCGCACAAGTTCAGGATTTCAAATGAAGAAATCGATGAAAAACTTACATTATTCGTATATTAAAACTTCATGCGGCAGTATACTTAATGCCTAAATGCCAATGCAATCAAAAAGGTAAATTCAGTTGCTCCTTCCATGAAGTTTTGAAAACTAGTGCCACTACAGTCTACTGCCAAACAGCCTTTAGCAACAAATTCCAAAATTTTCCTAGAACAACCATCAATAATAAGCTTATGTAACTGAAAAGTTGGCGACGATCTAAACTCCGTCCACCGTATACTATCGGGCTAAACATACAGAGCATACAGACTTTAACCATATGCGTGAGAGGTCCACGGCCTCTCATAAAACGGTCGCACCGAATTCGGTAATAAAGTATAGAAACGGCATGTCCAAATACAAGTAGCCATGCTCCTCGTATGATATATGGACATCCCGGAAATCTGTCCTCGATTTTTATAACAAAGTGTGCGCAATGTACGGTGTTATTCCGCTTGCACTTTTGAAAATAGATTTGTTAAAACAGTATGGTGTCTATTTATAGATTTTTTATCCGATCATTCTATTCTTAGATTAAGTTTTTCCGTTGACAGCGATGTGGACGAGTTTTTCGATGCCCTTGTCGAGTTATGCACTTGTTCCCGTTCCATTTTAATTTCGCTTGTACATTTATACATATTTTCTAATAGCTTGTATTGCTACCTAATATATTTGAATATACGTTATACGTATTTGTGAATATTAACAATAAAAGATTTTTCTAAATTATTAATTCTTGGAGTGTTTTTACAGTACAGACATTGAGCTCTAAATTGCAATTCAGTCTGTCAGCTGTCATTTCACATTAAAAATCACCAACAGTGTAGTCTTCTTACAACAACACTACAGTTGACGTGTGAACATTAAGTTCCTTGCGTCGTTGTGAATGAACCACATTGATTCGTCTTGCGTCAATCTCTTGCGCAAAAAATTCTCAGCCGTCATCCGGTGGTAAGTACGTCAAATCAAGACCGATAACATAAACTAATCTGGCCTTTCTTCACAAATTAGTGTTGAATGGAAAAGAAAAATTAGAAATAGCGAAGAACATTCGTATAAACTCTCCCATGGTTTTAAATCTTGATCACAAATTATTCTAAATTCTAGATAATATAACCAAACAGTAGATAATCGATTGTCATGAGTGTAGAGCAAGGGGGAAAGGAAAAGGTAGGATGTACATTATGAAGAGATGGTTACAGAGAGATCCGCATTGAAGAAGAACACTACGTCAACTTTAAGGTTCAATTCTCGCACAAAAAAAAAACATTATTTAAATCACAATCTGTCTCGGCAAAAATCAATGTCAAAAACATTAGTAACTGTAGAAAAAAAATAGAGATTTTTTACAAGGAATTCAAATGGGAACGTTCTTTGAAAATATGGGAATTTATCCACGTATACAAGGAACTTGGGACGAAGGCAGAAATATAATGATTCTGCCTATAAATCCCTTCAGCATCTAAATATACCAGCATACAACTAAAAAGCATTAAAGGGACGTCGATCGTAAACTCGGAGTTCAATTAAGTAGGAATGCCGTATCGATTGTTTAAACTGATAGTTAAATGTTAACTGTGGCTGTTTGGAGAGGTCATGGTTGTCCGCTGGCAGGGTTATGGGTTTTATGACATAAATCTTGGTGGACAGTGTGGTGAGTGTTTGGAAATCAGACGTGGGTTTTCGACTCTTAGGCCTACGCACAAATGATGGAGCGCCACGCAGAGCATGCCCGCGAAGTTTTCTAAATACGTGACATATTGTGCAAATTTCTATGCGAGAATTCGCGCGGATGCGCGAGTATGCGCTAGGCTGCGCATACTCGACACCGTCGTCATTCGTTTTGCAATTTTCCCAGAGTCCAAACGTGTAGAAGCAGAAATGGATGCGCGCGAAGTAGCGCGCATGCTCGCGCAGTCGCGTTCCTGCGCGCTACTTTTCGCATGTAGTCGCTTCGTTGCTCTTCAGGGCATGTTGTGGCACGGGAATCTGTCCTAGCTTAAGTAACATCACAACGAATTTTGTAGCCAATCAACGGGCGCCACGACACAATAATGTGACTCAGATTATACGTGCGACATATAGCCTTCCAAGTCAAAACCTAATTTCTAGTATTTAAACCAACTTTTCAAACATTAATCTCATTTAACATTACCAAGCCTAAAATCCCAAAAACTAAGTTCGTTTCACCAACTTTTTGACACAACACACTGCTTACCAAATTACCAGACCCGGGGGTAATCCGCGGAATCTTCGTACGAACGGCGTCATTAAAATAAACGAGCGAATTTGAAGCGAAGCCACGAGGCAAACATAGCAGTGTCTAATTTCTGTCGCAAATACAACGTTAAGCTAAGAACGCACATTGACTCTGAGTAGGAATGATACAATGTATAATGTGGCTACTTTTGAAGTGATGTGCCACAAGTGGGACATCTTAAAGTGATGGTCCACAAGTGGGACATATTACAAGATTATATGGGATATTCTTAATGAGACTCCACAAAAGCGCTGTTATGGCTGGTTGGTGGCAATGTTTAATGTTTTAATTACCAACAACAAGAAAGTCTTCTTAGGGTCAGTATAAGCTTAACAAGCTGTATGCTGTCGACGTTATGCTTATGACGACCACAATACCTAGAGCATATACCGAGGAAAGAAAATTTCAATTAGTAAAAAAATAAGGAGATGTCTGTACTAACACTTACATTTATATTCTAAGTAATTTCTTCACCTTAGTTCAAATAAAGTGACAGTTATACGACTAGTCGGAGGATTCTTCTGTTGTTACAGCGTCTGAACAAAGTAGATTGGAGGAAGTATAGATTGAGTCAACTGGAAGATTTGGCTTAGAATTAAATGTATCGAGATTTCCTGATTGTTTTGGTAGCATTAAGGTAGGTTGGTATCGACTACATTTTTTTGCAAAACAACTATACTACAGTATGACGTTGAAACTAATATACCTACAGGTAACTAAGGAAATAAACAAAAAATCTCGACGCTTTCTCCTAAATTAACGAAATTTTTATCAGCCTAGGGTAACTTAGGAATAGTCACATTTGGAATAAATAAAAATCTTTTCCCATTTCGTCACCACTAAATCAATTCCCACTCAAGCGCTCTACCTCATGAATACTGCACGTTATAATTCGAGTCGCGAACACAAGTTAAGGCTAAGAACGCACCGGTAAAGCCTTAGTAATGATTGTTACAAAGGAGCGTACACCCGCGACTCGACTAGTGGATAATCCATGGTACTGCTGTTATCCTCGCCTAATCCGGCCACTATGGCGGCGTGAGGTACGGGAGGCAGCGGTTTTGATATTAATAGGGAGGCAGAAGGAATTAACATTGTAGACTTGAAGCAGCTACAAATCCGTCAACTGGTGTTAATGAAACTGGGATTAATGAAGAACGTTTGATACTGGTTTTGGTTTATAAAACAAACTAGCTTTTGATCGAGGTTTTAGTTCGCGTTAATATTGACTTGAAGATTTTTGCAAAAAAATAGTCTATAACCGTATCCGTAGATATCTCTGTGCCAAATTTTATCGAATTCTGTTCGGTGATTTAGGAATGAAAGCGCAACTCTAGCGTCAGAAAATTGAATTGGCATTTATCACTAGAAAACTTGTCATTTATTATCTATTTGTTGGAACCACCAGAGTATCATAGCAGGCTAATTCATAAAAAAAATAACAACATCCTTGGTTTGAACACTAATTAGCAAATTCTTTATTCAAATATTCAATAAAGAGTTTGAATTTAGAATCAGTATTTTATTATCCTATGCTTGGATTTCACTCAGCAATACAATTCAAACACAACCAGCCAGTGCTATTCTGTAAATAACTATTTCGATATCGAGCTTCACCTTTGACAAAGCTCACTTATATTAATACGAATTTGATACCTCACCGCGGATTCCGCTGTCGAGACACGAAAATGTTGTTACAGAATAGTACCACAGTAACCGAAACCACACTAATCCATGAACCATAAATCACAAGCGAGTCGCAAGAAACAATTCCCGATCGAGCACCTAACTCTAATCCGTTCGGAACCGGTTCTGACATAAGCGCAGGCGCCGGCCGGCCATATCTTGGGCCGCCTAACGGTCGGGGCCACTCACCCGGCTACCGAGGTACGCGAGCCACGCGGTAGCCACGTGGTTTACCGAAAAAATGTCGATGTTTTTGCCATCCCTAAAGCTTGATGATTTGACACCTGAATTTTAGATCTGTCAAAATTATAACGTCAGCATTTTTGCTAGCTCTAATTCTCTAGAGATGCATCAGTATTCCTAGTAATATCCGATAATCGATTCATAGTAAATATCCGAAACACGATTTAATGCTTATCCTTGCGGAGACTTTTATACAAAGGACAATAGGAGTCTTTATGAATTCATGGCCTCTATTCTGGTAAATAAATTATTATAATTAAAAGCAAGATTGCAGAGCTTTTTTAGATTTACATACATACAAAACATCACACCTGTATTCACTGAAGGGTTACGCAGAGGAACTGCTATGGTACACCCACATTTTGCAGATTATTTTCAAGTCCCATGTACTTGATAGACCTTGAGCCTATTACCATCATAAGGACACAAATCCATACTACAGGTGGTTAAAAACGAATAAAAAGAAAATATCAATGATTTTCTGGGTAGGCAGAAACTTATTTGTATAATAATCAGTACCTCGATGACCGAACTTTGCTAGGTTTTTTTTTACGACGTTTTCCAAAAATGATACCTAGCTAGATCGATTTATCGCCCCCGAAACCCCCTGAATACAAAATTTCATGAAAATCTTTGGAGCCGTTTCCGAGATTCAGATTATATATACAACCTGTAACAGAATAAAAGCAATACCTCTTAAGGGGTCATTGAACTTATAATTATGAACATCTTTCACTATGGGACCAACACCGAAATCGCGAAAAAAAAAATCGACTCCCCCATACATTTCCGGCGCATAACTCGACAAAATGTACTGAACAGATGATTTTTTTTTCGCGATTTCGGGATGATTCCCATAGTAATAGTTGTTCATAATGACGAGTACAATGACCCCTTAAGAGGTATTGCGTTTATTCTGTAACACGTTGTATATATACAAGAATTGCTCGTTTAAAGGCAGATTCGTTTTTTTTTTGAACTACTTATCCAGATTTCAATACATTAATTCCAATGTTCACATCGACAATATTACGACGATACCAAACACGTGGTTACTTTTACGACCACCAGTTTTAAACTACGGGCAGAGTTTATTTGTTCTTTGTCATAACATCCTGGGTTGGGGCTTAATGAATCACCCACTCGAGCTTTTGGTAAGTTAGAAAAAACATGAACGTGTAACTAGGGAGTTTTATGTCTGCCCTGTTGTTAGAGAGAAGAGCAACTCGTGGCTTAATATTTACAGTCCCACACGGGTTGATCTTATGGGTTAAGCGATCCTTGACCATGTCGGTCCGCCGATGCATAGCATAGCATAGTCAGCCTTATAATGTTCCCACTGTTGGGACTCAGGCCTCCTCTCTAGGAGAGGGAATGGGCCGTAATCCACCACGCGGGCCCAATGCGGGTTGGTGAATGTCACATGTCTTCGAATTTTTGGTTCTAGGACATGCCGGTTTCCTCACGATGTTTTCCTTCACCGTTTTGAGAGCAGTGGTGATGAAATAAATTACACAAAGTAATGTGCCTGGCTGGGTTTGAACCCGCGACCTACAACTCGTAAGTCGAAGCCATTACCACTCGGCCACCACTGCTCAAAAAACCGCCGATGGGTGACCATCAGAAGTGATTACGAAGTGAGCTGTCACTACATCTTGATTACATGGACTGACGGCTCACTTCACCCAAGCCTTCACTTCACATGTTTACAAAATCGCATTGCAGTTCACTTCACTACTCCGTGCCTTGACCTTGGAAAGTTGAAAAGGGAGGATCCTTCGACTGGGCAGTTGCCCACACCGGACATAACAACTGTTCGGCGGTAGATCCTCCCTTTTCAATGGAGGTTTGCGGGACTTTACTCTTTGTTCCGCATACCTTCTCACTGTAAACCAGCACTTATTAAAGGCCAAAAGTTACACGACCCCTAAATCGCCTACTCTTTACAATTTTCCTGTGTTAATTTGCTCATTACGGATATTTTGGCTGTACTTAGAAATTAGCTTCCTACACCGTCTGAATAGCTATTCAATGAAATCTTCTGTAGAATCTCTTTTGATTAGCTATTGTTACTTCCGCCCACCAGTTCAACAGCTAACATGAAAAATGCCAGCACATTTTACAAAAAACTCTTTGTAAATGGGAAATCGAAACTTAATAATAATAAGGTTTATAAGGTCTTAGATGGCCCGGAATAAAAAAATTTGGAAGGACTTAGAAAAGGCCTGTGTCCAGCAGTGAGATAGTATGGGCTAATAAAAAAATGTTCGTTCTTAGAGATAGGTATTCTCTGCAAGCACTGATCAGATTACGGTCAACACTGATAGAAAACTACAGTCACAATATCGCTGAGTGTGATAGGTTCCTTCTTATGCCAAAAAAAACGCACAGTTCCTGCGGGTTACACCACTGGAGCGAAACCACGAGAAGAAACCCAGTAATAAATAAACTGAACAAGTCTCTACATGTAGTACAAGTGTTTGGTCCCATGAATCATGTCTCTGAGAACCTGTCACTAACAGAACTATGGCTAACAACGCTGTTTCCCTTTTGCCTTTCAGAAACTGTCCAATGCCCAGTACGTTGCCGAAATTGACAAAGTTTCTCTGTATATTACTGTGAATATTAGACCCAATTGGGTACTTTACAGGACACTGATGTGCAATAAAACTAAGCTTACTCAAACTCGAAGCATTTATTTCATGAACCCTATTACTAATCACTGATATACTATAATTAATGACGCAAGAAATTAAAAGACATATTGGCGTTCGTAGCATATCAAAGAACGATCCCAGTGTCCAGCCAATTGACATAATAATTATTCCATGTTCCCCCTATGAGAAAAACCTAGGTAAAATTCTTGATCACCACACGAGAAAAATTGGGGGCAAAAGTACAGGAAGATGCTGCCTCCTGTTACAATAAGCCCTTGGTAGATAAAAAAAATTGACAACAGTAAGAAGGACCCATACATGCCCGGGTACGGGTCCACAAGACCAAAAACCGAATCTGTGTTTTTTAAAAACCGAATCTGTGTTTTTCAAAAACCGAATCTGTGTTTTTCAAAAATCGAATCAGTGATTCGAAGTAGTGTTCGTCCCGATACAGAGAGACCCGCGTCCCCACAAAACATGCAGCAAGTTATACCAAATAAATTACATTTAGATCGCGCTATATACAAACGTTTCTTACGATAAAAAGATAAAAGTATTATGTTAAATCACTTGTGTTTCCTTTTTGCAGCCAGAATCTTTTTTTTATGTAACTTTATTATCATAATTACGGCAGATCCGCGATTTCATGTTGAATTGAATTAATTTTAAGACACTGAGGAATTATGATCAATTTTTATTAGGTACTTTGGCTAATGGAGAGGCAATATTGTTTGAAGATATTAATCCGCTTTGTAAAAGCTGAGTGCCCATGAGTATGGCTATATTTTGAAACTAATCATGTTTCTGAGAATTTTAACATTATGGCAACGTTTTGTAACGACATGTGACACATTGTTTATTGTTGTTGATGGTTTTACCTAAATTGATAAATTGCTAGATAACTTATATATATTTCGGGTAAACATCAATACATTAACGATATACTGAAAACGAAGCAACTTATCTGAACTTGAAAAATATAAAATCAGACGTGACGAAAATTGTAATATTCAAAAAATAATGACAGTTGGTTTTGGATCTTACCGCTAGCTGCGCTCATACACTCCGATATTATAAAATTGTATTTACCTGAAACAAAAAAAAATGGTATTGTTAATTCATTTTAGAAAGACAATAATCATGAAAGTTGCGATGCATGAAATTCAGTTAACATTATCATTTCGAGTAGGTATTGCTCCTTTTTAGGATTCCGTACCCAAAGGGTAACTAACGGAACCCTATTTTACTAAGTCTCCGCTGTCCGTCCGTCCGTCCGTCTGTCAGCAGGCTGTATCTCAAGAACCGTAATAGGTAGACAGTTGAAATTTTCACAGATTGTGTATTTCTATTGCCGCTATAACAACAAATAATAAAGATTAAGGTTGATGGTACGGAACCCTTCGTGTGCAAGTCCGACTCACACTTGGCCAGTTTTTTTTACTATAGATAGGCATACGTTGGACCACTATCTCACCTGATGGTAAGTGATGATGCGGTCGAAGATGGAGCCTTTTTCGAAAAAGAGTGAAAAGACAGTGAGAGCAATACTTTAAAGTTTTATATCGTTAGTAAAAAAATTAATTCTTACTTTCCGCCAAAATTAGTATTTCTAAATTCCTAAACTTTTTAGACTTACGTTTCTTACGTGTGTGTCGGTACCAAGTTAATTTATTTCTAAGAACACGGATTTGAAATCTATACTAATATTATAAAGCTGAAGAGTTTGTTTGTTTGTTTGCTTGAACGCGCTAATCTCAGGAAATACTGGTCCGCGGAGCAGTAATGAAAATTGTGACGCAAACGAAGTTGCGCGGGTCAGCTAGTTTGTTATAAACGGCGTAAGGAGTAGGTAAATGCACCCTGTCCTGACACGGTGCGTTACGGATCCTGATCCATAAGGATCGATTGGGGCCAAATCGTCCCCAACCGTAATAATCCGTAAGGCCCTATCGGAGCCAAGCCGACTTGCGCGATTTAAACCTCTATTATTAGGTAACGAAAGGTCTTATATCCCCTGTGGCAAGGTTTACACACTCGGAGGATGATATTCTCGTTCAATTAAACTATTCCAATTAATAAAAAATAGGTTGGCAGCATTGAAAAAAAAAATTAACGTGTTAAAGATTTATAACTACTAGGTGTTAATTTTAACGAGGCTTATGTTAATACACACCTAATCCTGACAATGAAGCCCCAATATTATCCTCAATACCTGCTACCATATACCCGTCCTTACCATAAGTAAAAAATAAACACTAGTGCCCCATCTCACGGCCGTTTTAAGCTCAAGAGCGCAAACATTAGTACTGGTGTACTCAGGAGACTGTGTTATCTGTATGTATGTGTGTATGTATGTCTGTTTGTTTGTACTATCAATACACTGAACGTATTGATTTAGCAACGGTAGATAACAGATATTGGAGTGTACAATTTATTTGTGGAGGACTGAGGAGATTTACAACATGTGTTTTGTCAATATCGAGTACCTAAGTGATAAGTGCAGTTTTAAAGCTATTAGAAAACTCAAAGTTAGTTTTTATAGGTTTTGAATCAGAATTTGACGTCGAGTCGACGTATTTTTTTTACTATTGATGGCCACACGTTTGACCACTATCTCACCTGATGGTGAGCGATGATGCGGTTGCAAATGAAGCACGCTTACCTCATCATAACAGCCGAAAGACGTCCACTGCTGGACATAGGCCTCCCCCGGGGTTTGCCATAATCGCCACGCTTGGCAGGCGGGTTGGCGATCGCAGTGTATGATGTTGCGTTTTACACAGAACGCTGCTGCACGCTTACCTATAAGTAACCTATTCAATCTTCACTTAAATACTCCCAGATTGTAGCTACTAGAAAACACAAACTAGAAGACTTAATATTGGCAATAACGAGTTCAGTTTCAATGATGTTAGTATCAATAGTGGTGTGAGTTTACTCCATCGAGATATGTAAGCTTTGAATGTGGTTGCGACTTGCGGAAGAGTCACTGCGACTCTGGAACGCAAAGGGCATTAGGAGGAACACGGATGGGTTTTAGTCAGTAAGAGTCTGATACTCCCTTCCGCTCGCCCAGAGCGGGAGGAGTCATTTGATGATTTCCCATCCTTAAAAAAAGCTTTCAACGTGCAATGTGGCTTCATGTTTTTGACTGACCGATTTCTTGAAATTTCAATATTGCCGGTATATAGTTAAATTGAAATAAATGCTTTAGCCTCATCTCTGATGACTTTGTTTACCTCAAAAATCATTAAAAAATTAATCCGAAACGAACAAACAATACCTTCACCAAAAATGCAAACCATTACAAACCAATGTTTAATAATCAAACTCATTTACACGAAATACCATTAATATTTATGCAGCACCACGGACGAATAATTACGTAAATACTCGAACGCAAACAAAGCCGGGGGACGGGCCTAGTGTACGAAACAGCATCATAAATAGAAATTCAAAGGCTTTTGTGAGTTAAGATAACAAAATATCGAAATAAAAAGTTGTATGAAGATGAAATCCCTTGGAGACAAAGCAACGGACAGACTTCAGCGGTACCGGGGAAGAGCAGGGTTGGCAAACATGCTGTCGGGAAAAAGAATTGGATCACCAAAAATCTCGGATGGAAGAACCAGTAAATAACCCATGATTGACAGAAAGAAATAAACTGAGAAAAAAGACACAAACATAGAAAAAAGAAAGAAACGAAACAACAGCACTTAAAATCGCTCAAAGATCAGAATTTCTACAATACAAGATCGCTATACCTACCTGATTCACAAATCTTATTAGGAGGCCCATGCGAACACGATGAAGATAATAAAAATGTGGACAAAAGGAACTATAAATAACACAAAACTCGTTTTATGAATAGGAAACGGCATTTCCATAACATAGCAACCGGTAAAGTAATAAAATCTAAAAGGAAAGTTAAAACATGGCAGCTGGTAAAGTTACAAAATTTAAGAAAAGCGATAAGCTGATTCGCTTAAAACAATTGCTTGAAACATAATGAACCAGCTCACAAAACTTGGCACAGCATTGCTGCCAACTTCTGTTCGCTGACAAACATTAATGCTTGACAAATCAATGTCAAAGAACAATTCAACTCCAAGAAGTCGTAACTTGTCCGCGACAGCCGACAGCCCTACTCGTGATGTTGTTCCCGCGACGCGATTGCAACAATATTACTTATGAAATAAAAGAGGCCAGGAGCTCCTTTCGAATTGCAAATTTCCGTAACTTATGCGCCTCCTCGAATCTCCATTAGCAAATTACTGCTGTCTTCCGCGAAGCTTTACGTAACACTCACAATATGTCTAGAATTAACTAAGACTATATTTCATCCGAAATCACTTTTCCAACTTATGATAATAGACGGAACGGGACCGATGGACATCAATCTTGATTTTTTATTCGCCATTCCTCTCTCGGGAGTCGGGCAGTTGGCGTCATTGGTCATTTTACGATCTCCAGTAATTTTTATTATGCGATGTGTTATAACCGGTGTCATTCACCTCGTTCAGTAAATACGCAACACTCGAGATAATTTTATCTTCATTTTTTTCGACGGACCTCTAGTGCGCTGTCAGGCTCTTCGGTGAAGTGACGGCTAATAAAATAATGTCATTACGCATTCTTACGACTTTTTGTTAGGACTTTTTGCTGTGTAGATAATATTGGGTGAGTGATGTGGACGTCGATTTATCGTGGGGTCGCGCCGGGCGGCGTTAGCGCATAATACCCGTAAGAATTAGTTTGTACAAGGGTCGCACCTAAGTCAGGGTGAATGTATTGCGTCACGAGCACCCTCGAGACGCTACAACAATCTTCTCAAATCGTTGTTGAAAATTCAATGACATTCGCCCGAGGCGAACGCTTGCGATATCTTTTTACGAGTCACAAAAAAATGGCAGAAACTTTTTATCGGATCCAATTTTGTTCAGTAACTATGCCGGGTGGATTCGTGATAAGCTTTTTATAACAAGGGTGAGTTTCTCAACAGTGAAGCGTCGCGCGTCGGATGGCGTGGTGCGTCCGCCTCGCCGACGCATGGCGACGCCAATCACAGATGGAGACCCGATGATAAAATGCGTAGACGACGGGGATAAAGCTTTAACATCTTGTTATAAAGTTGATGACAGTCCGCGGTGTCCATGTCTGAATAGTTCGTGTATTAGAGCCAGTAAAACGTGTCGTTTGTTTAGCGAGCCAATCTGCGGCAGAAATAACTCGATATAGCGCAGTCCGTGCTCACGCTGGCGACGATTCCATCAGCCTCGTATATGAAAATGTATAAATATGTCAGTCAACAGAGCATCGTCTCCGTATCAATAAGTTCTATTTTCTCGATATCTTTCGCGGCGATATTTTTCTTAGACGTTCTTTATTTTATTTCTGCTTGGTAGTAAAATTTTGTTTTGCAAAAAGACGCGATAACGAAGTTATTCTTCAGCATCAGAGTTTATGTTTCCAATCTGAAGTATTGTTGATTTATCATTTGCTTTGAGTTCGTAAAATCGTAACAGCTGATCGGCCTGGGACGGATTACGGGGTACTCGATTATTATGAAGCATACAGGTAGGTTTTACTCCAATCTTTAAGAACTCCCAGACAGCCCATGCAAACAGATTCAATAACTTCTAAATGACTTTCTTCACACACACTCTCCTTATCCCATATCACACCTACAGCTATCAAACACCAAAAGAAACCAGTTTAATATCAATAAAAAGTTTTTAATTACAAGTTGGCCACCGTTAAGGCCCTGTGTCCACGTAAGGCGGCGTTTGTCAGTCACATCACAACTTTTATTGACATTATAAATTCAAAAGAGCTCTTTTATTAAACCATCAACAGTTTACTGGGAGTTGAAGGTTGTGTGAAGGTACAAGATCTTCCATGGCAACATGTAGTTGGCTTATCTTACATAGTTTTTGATTTTTAGCCACATCTGTAAGTGGCTTTAATTAAGGCTTGTACACATGCCAGTGACCTTGTGCATATAAACGGAGCTAACTACTCCTCTACGCGCCACTCCGCTACCCGCATTTTTAATTTGTTATAAAAAAATAACACGTATTTTAAAAAGTAACAAAAACAAATTATTTTCGTTTGTATTGCAAAGCAGTAGTTTTTTTTTTCAGACTTTTGTTAAAAAATTAAGGAGTAAAATGGTTTCATCTCAACGATTTGGAGGTGATTTGGTGATTGTTTTTTCTTATTATGTGATACCGATACATAAATTCTGGCTAAACCAAATCACGTATCATATCAAGTAGATTACTATTCTTTCAGAAGTAATTTCTCAATAAATGCCGACAAAAAGTTGCTTCATCTGCACGCTGTTTTTAAGCATTTCTTGAGAGAGCAGCCTTAAGCCGCTACTTATAACTGGATGCGACTGCACTTGGGGAGGCCTATATCCAGCAAATAAGAAGGCCTCCCACAAGGTGGACCAATGGCCAGGTGTATGCCGCGGGAAGCGCTGGTTGCGAGACGTACAGGACCGGTTGTTGTGGCGACACTTGGGGGAGGCCTATATTCAGCAGTGGACGTCTTTCGTAAATAATGATGACGCGACTGGACTAGGATTGGACTAAATTGTAAAAAGAGTAGCGCAGACGTATTCTTCTTTTCTTCATCTCCCTCATTGGACCTACCGTTTGGTATAATGCTGCCTCAAATCATTTTAATCGCGTCTGACAATCATGAAAATATATTTCAATACAACCTGTAACAGAATAAACGCAATACCTCTTAAGGGGTCATTGAACTCATCATTACGAACATCTTTCACTATGGGACCAACACTGAAATCGCGAAAAAAAATATCGACTCCCCCGTACATTTATGTGCGCATAACTCGACAAAATGTACTGAACAGCCGATTTTCTTTTCGCGATTTCGGGATTGGTCCTATAATAAAAGTTGTTCATAATGATGGGTACAATGACCCCTTAAGAGGTATTGCGTGTATTCTGTTAACACGTTGTATATGTACTTGCAGTACGGTTACGACATAAACATACATATCACTATAAGATTAATTAACATAACAGGGCAGTTAATAATTACAAGCATCTCTAATAGACTGGTATGGTAACATAATTTCAAGTTGAATCGTGTACGATTAATCTCTTCGCGTGGATTACGTCGATAAACGACGCTAGATGACATATTGAATTACGATTACTACACTCCTATATCAATGCTGGAATATTTGCTAAACATTCCAAAACCCTTGTCGCGCCCACGCCACGGTCTAATTAACCCACGAGGGAAAAAATCAAGCTCCCAAAAACGTAACATTGTTTCAATTCATCGACACGAAATACTTTTCATATTTCGAGGTAGCAACCCCGAGTGTGAGAAGGGCTGAGGCCCGCGGGGCGTCGAAAATTAAATGTGGTTGCCGAGGTGAATGACAAACGAGCAGATGCAGGATTGGCGGGTTCTCATGTACCTCGGTACCAACCACCCACCACAACGGACACCTTCAAACTGCCGCAAAAATATATTATGCAAATTGAGATTTATACCGCGGGGGACTGGAAGTATCTGTGTTATCTTTACCTATATAAAGAGATTGCTTGTTTTTCTTCTTCCACATAATCCGGGAAATTACGCCGTGTTTTTTGTATAGACAACAGCTGTCAGTATCCGCGATATAACCTTTGCTCACCTGACACCTATTTATTTTGTGTTAGAGCATTGACCTTACAGGCTTACATTTACAATAACTTGTTTTTCCTATATCTATTACTTATTAATATTCATAAAATTATAAATGATAAAATATACACATGAAAATTCAATGCATTAAAATCTCATTGTATTCCGTAACAGAAATACCGAACAAAAATAACCCATTAATAAAAAGGGACGCGCGATCCGGCTCGTATAAACTAAAGAAAAATAGTTAACCCCAAAATGCGAGCGAGGGACAAAATTACCCATCCCAAAAGTATTTGCAGACGGCTTAATAAGAAGCGCGTAATTATCCGCAAATCCTCCGACGGCAGAAGAGCCCATATCCGTAAAGGACTTGAGCAAACTCAGTTTGGGTACCGCCAGTAATAACTTTTTGCGAAGTATGCTAACCTAACCCAACGTAGGAGAGTTTCTCTGTACATAATATTGAAAGCACCGTATATCTGTCGATATGTTTACATTTCCGCTTGGTAACTGTAAAATCATTCGGATTTATCGCGGCTTCGTATTCATGTGTAGATTTACACTCTTGTATATCTGGTGAGAGAGCTTTGGAATAGAGAACTAATAATAAAACGGAAATACGCTCAGTGAAAGTTTTCATTTGCTATTAAAACATTTTCTCAAATTAATACTTGGACCACAAAGTAGAAAGTATGCGAGAAACAGAAGTAGTTCTGTCGTAAAGTTACCTAGGACGCTAGGGGAACTTATACACTGTCCATAAAAATGAAACGCCTTTTAAAGGAATTTCCTCATATACAGTGAAATCTAATAAAGTGTAACCGTCGAAAACTTGCTAAGTTCACCACACAAGACACGATTGCCACTAAATTATGAATCATATAAACACGAGAACTCGGAACTTGCGAGTTATTACGTAGTTCATATCAAAATTTTAAATTTAACTATAAACTTGCTTAATTCAACCGGGGTTGGAAAGGGGTGAGCTATATTTTGGAACGTAAATGTGGCATTAAGCAGTGGTGCGAGGGAGAAGAACGATGTGAAAACTCTAGCAGTGACGTAAATTGTACAGCGTCGGAGATGATTCGTGGAGACACTTTTATTTTGCATAGAGCAACTTTCTTGCGTACTTGTGACTTTGTTCTTATTGGGTTAATCTTTAGATAGGTGCTTTGTAACTTACGTAATCTCTTCGTGAACTTATTAGGAATTCAATATGGAGCGCGTTTGTAACGTTCATTAATTTTTTATTGTATCATTCGACAAACTAAGTACATCACTTGTTCGCGTGTCATACGGAAATTAATAAAAAGGCTCAATTGGATTTTCATTGAAATCAGCTGAGTATTTAGCTGAAAATATAGCCTATTTCGTGGTTAATGGGGCACATTAACCGTTAATATTCGTTTAACCAACATTGTTTTTTACGAGACTACCGTAGTGGGTGGAGAGTGGTGAGTGGTGGATTACGTAAAAATATAGCTCACATTGAACCCTTTGAGTGCAGAGAGTGCAAGCGAGAGAGCAGCCGCCGTCGATCACTGAGCAAACACGCGCCCGCGTCCGCCACTCGCTCCGCTCGCCGCAAATTGAATCGTGACGTAATATTTAACGTAGACATTTTGCGCTACCCTCGCCCGGCGAAATTACGCGACACAGCCTTGCCCGGGAATAACTTATCATATAGCTCGTTTAACTCAGCCATCAATAAGTCATCGTCGAATAATTTTATTTTGATGTCGACTAGAACTCGGCTACCGTGTAATTCATTTCCGTAAAGTTTAGTCATGTAGACAAATTTATATCGAAATACAAGCTGATGGTATCGTTTCATAATATTAGGAATATTTGTCTTTAAATTACGCTACGGTAGGAGTCGGTTCAGCGTAAACAACGAGCTCTTTACGAGTTTTCTCATCTTTCAACGATACTTTGTAGTGTTGACAGTTGCTACGTATTGCTATAAATACACGCAGCGCTTATTTCGTAATAAAAAAATGCTTCAAATATTCCCTTTAATTCCATTGAGTTTGCTCATTATTTTCAAATGCAGAACCGAATTATTTCGTTAAAACATCAATGTAAAATATAGCTCATCATACATCTCGACGATCAAACCCCGCTAACATTTTCCATTGCACCCAAGTGCCATAATGCGTTAACACACAAAACTGAGTTTAATACACGCGTCGTATGCACGTAGGTGTGGGGAAGCTCTTGTAAAATGGGCCGAGGCTCTTGTCGCGGCACACTCGGCGTGTTTGCCCGACTCACTCGCAGTGCCGGCGCGAACATATCGCTTCCCTGATATCGGTAAACAATTTACACGTTTCCTATACAATACAAGCGATGTGCACACGTTCGGATGTATTTATGTATGTCGGGTACAAATCTTGGAGGTGGGGTAAAATGTACCCGCGCGCCGAAAGAGGGTTAGGTGTTATTGATGTGTTGTTACATATTTTTCTGTAGCAGTTCGTAATGTGCACTATTGACGAGTACTATTCTGAGTGCCTGAGTGAATGGTGGGTTGTGTGCCAAGTTTAGGTGACACACTAGATTATTTTTACTTTTACTAGTCACTGTACTGTAGGTACTGAATGTAGGTGAATCAAATTACGATGTTACGTTTACGTTACGTAAGTTTTTTACGAACATGAAAAGGGCCAAGTGGGTGAAGAAATTATTTTCAGTATCGCGTTTGCTCGTATAAAACGTTGTAACCTAGTGTATTATAACAAAATAACAATAACAAAAAATAAGCCTACCAAATTCATTAAAGCCCGTAAACTCCAACCAAAAACTCACATACGGCTGTAAGTTATCATAAAAAAAACTCAATAATATTGCAGAAAAAATTTAAACCAGGAAACTTGCCTATCCATCGAACACTACACAGTCATCTGCCTAGCCTTTTCTCAACACACATGCCTTATTTAAAAAAAAAAAAAAACAAAAAGTCAGTACACCACAAAATCCACAAAATCTATAGCCCATAGTCCGTATAGCCCATAGAGTATTGCCCACCAAGCTGTCTGAGCCAAACTACCGTGGAACGCGCGCCTGTCATATATGACGCTACTCTTACAAGACGCAACTTTTATCATGGTAATAGTGTTAGGTACAAACCTAACAAAAACGACCACAAAAATTAAAAAAAAAAACTCACTGTTTTGCATACGAAGAGTCACAAAATCCAGCCTGTACAACGGGTATAGAGGCATAGAGTATTGTCCACCAAGCTGTCTGAGCCAAACTACCGTGGAACGCGCGCCTGTCATATATGACGCTACTCTTACAAGACGCAATTTTTATCATGGTTACAACCTACCTACACCTAGGTACAAACCTAACAACAAAAATGAACACAACAATATAAAAAAAAAACTCACTGTTTTGCATACGTAGAGTCACAAAATCCAGGCTGTACAACACATAGAGGCATAGAGTATTGCCCACCAAGCTGTCTGAGCCAAACTACCGTGGAACGCGCGCCTGTCATATATGACGCTACTCTTACAAGACGCAATTTTTATCATGGTAACAACCTACCTACACCTAGGTACAAATCTAACAACAAAAATGAAACAATATTAAAAAAAAAAAACTCACTGTTTTGCATACGAAGAGTCACAAAATCCAGCCTGTATATCCCATAGAGTATAGCTCAGCAGGCAGTCTGAACCAATCTATCGTGGAACGCGCCTGTCATATTGGCAATTCGACATACAAAACGAACAAAACCAATGTTTCCATATCATTGTGCCGCTGAAAACTATTAAAAAAAAAAAACTTAAAATACCACAAAAAAAAAATTGTGGAGTGTATGAATTTCAGCAAACTACCCAACACTAGAGCCAGTGCCTGCCAGGGTTGCGGAATTTGTTCGAAAGAGTCACCGCGGCCCTGGAACGCAAAGGGCATTAGGAGGAACACGGATGGGTTTTAGTCAGTAAGAGTCTGGCACTCCCTTGTCAATTTATGAATTCCCATCCTTAAAAAAAATCCCATATTATACCAACTAAAACCAAAAAGTCAATACACTACAAAAGTCACAAAATTCAGTCCGTGGGTATAGCCCATGGAATATAGCTCACGAGCCTGTCCAAACCAATCTGCCGTGGAACGCGCGCCTGTCATATCGAGGCGCTCAGCAATTACTCAACACCTGCGACCGAGCTTATTACCAACAGTTTTCGACACTTTAATCTCGTACCAACTTATTTATACAAGCGGATGTATTAACGCCAAGAATAGGATTTGTGTCGTGAGCAGTTACGTCCGCTGGATGGACAGCGTTTTACCTTTAGGGAATCTGATTTGTATTGGTTCGCAATATTTGGCAAAAGTTTTAAAGGTCCTGTCTCGTGAACACCTCGTTCGGCTAACTTTTCTAATCAATTCATACAAGTTATATTATAACATCTGTTTTATTTGAAATATGGCTATCATAAAACCGGCCCATATCAGGACTCAAACTAAAACAATTAATTTCAGTTGAACCATCTACAGACTTTTGAATTGTCAAGGTCGGTCAGCAAAAATATGAAGCTGGTTGCATTTTCCAAAGCGAAGATCTCTGTAGAAAAGAACGTGCAAGAAAATCCACATCTTTTAAATCAATATCTAATTATATAGTTACCTACAAAGTTATGGTTACCCTGAGGTAATTCATGACAAAGGAACTCCATCTAAACAGACCAAATGAAGTATGCTTTGTGGCGAAGAGAGATCAATTACTTGTTTTCAAGTTAGGTAGTACTAAGATTTTCTAAAGCAGATTCTCATTTCCCCGCAGATCAAATTACTACTACTACTGGACGGGTTCTTTCAAAACTTTACACAAAGGTATTTAGCGAGGAAAATCCAGAACAAAGAAAAATAAAGATAGGGGAGTTGGAAATCTAATTACTTTCAGGTAGATAGATAATAATCCTCTATTATTTACTCTCGACCTTTAAATCTAACATGAATTTGATGTATGATCGGATCTTCGAGAAATTATTTCAGCTCTAAGTAAACTAGGCCGTCCTAAGCTTTGTTAGAAAATTACGACACACTTAAGACGCCAATAACTTCTGAAATATACCCTCTAATAACAATGTTACTGGGAAAGAAAATATTTGTACTGATCAATGAAAGATAAATTATGGAAGTTGAATCAGCTTAGGAGTTACTATACTTTCTAGTCCATAGAGATTAACGCTTTGGAACGAGCAACTAGCTTCATGATTTTGACTGATAATTCAAACTGGGTTGTTTGAAATAAATACTTTAAACTTGAGTTCCTAATATGACTTAAAAGAACAAATAATAAAAGCAATATCATCTAACAGAAATATTTAAATACGTTTGCCTACTATCTCACCTGATGGTAAGCGATGATGCGGTCGAAGATGGAGCACGTTTGCCTAGAAGTAACCTTTTCACTCTTGTTTTAAAGTCTCAAAACAAGGATAATTCTAGTCTACAACCTTTAAAATTAATAGCCAAATACGGAAACCGGAACTTCCCCAAAGCATAGGAAACAGACCACGAACATTGTAACTATAACAAATCCTCTAAAAGTCGATTAACAGGGGAAAATTTCTCTCCATAACAAAGAGGATTAACTCACAGACTGTAACCCAAAATCTATTTAACTCATTAAGGATCCACCCGAAGCATTTTGTAGGGTCAGGTAATTGGAAGTAAGTAGTAACCACAATTCGAAAACCCTCACAATAATCAACTGAAACTATTGATTATAATTGAAACCTAAACGGGCGCGAATGACCCTGGATTATGGTTAGTGTTGGAGATATACTAAAAGTAAGGTTTTATTCCAAAGGACACAGTTTCAGGGTGATTAAGAACTAGATGCTAGCTACCCTAGCTATAAATAGTATATCCTGTAACTATTAACAGAATACAGCGTACCGGATGGCGTAACGTTGGAAGGCCTCTCACAAGGTGACGTGAAAACAGGAAGATAATTCTAGTCTACGACTTGTATTTCTTGACCATCTAAGAAGTCTGATTTGACAGCTGAGTAGAGAGGGATAGCAGCTCGCTTTACGATAAGTGCGAAAGAGATTCATTTTCATGTCTCTTTCATACTTACTAGCAAAGGAATGCTGTATCCTGCTGTCAATCAGACTTCTTCGATTGTCACAAATATAGTAAGTATCAAGGTAAACACACATGCTGCAAAAGATTTCATCTAATATATATAAAATCTCGTGTCACGGTGTCTGTTGCCGAACTCCTCTGAAACGGCTCGACCGATTTTCGTGAAACTTCGTGTGTATATTCGGTAGGTATGAAAATAGGTGGTAGGGTATTTTATGGCAAAACAACATTTGCCGGATCAGCTAGTAATGTATAGAAATGGAAAACCAGAAATCGGAAACTTTATAAAATGGTGTTATGTACTAGACATAGACATTAATGAAAGGGTAAAAAAGACCCGTTGTATGCTTGCAACCTATATATATAAGATACAATTTGAGCATGATTGAAAGCTATATCTCCTTACAGCTTGCTAAGTACTGGCCTAGATATACACAAACATGTGTTCAAGATGTCTGGCTGGAAATGATACGCCACCCAATTTAGGAATCTTTACTCAAGTCATTCAACTCATAGACTGTAGTCTTGTTGATACTATAAATAAACTGAAATTATTATATGGAGTGTCCGATTCAGTTATTATTGAGATAGTTACAAATATTGAGGATTAAAAGGTCATTGATATAAAGGATGATGAGGATCGTCTATCTGATAGAAAAGCTACTACGGAAGCAGACAATGGCTTCGCTAGGGGATAAGATAACGCAACTGACAATGGGAACAAGCCTACCCATATCAAAGGACTCGATATATCATTTCCCGTGACAAATTAAACGCCCATAATTTTCAATCAAACCCCAATATTTGGCTCGATACAAAACAAAGCTAAAATGAAAGCCACGAATCCGTTGGCGTGGCAACTGGCGCATTTCGCCCAATAAAACGTATTTGCCGAAGGTGGTCGCGTCCGTACATTAATATCGTTCGGTTCAGCCTCGCCTGATTTACGAGCGCCACTGCTGAAAACTCCACCTTCTGTGGAAACATACAGGGATGCGGTTGGAACGGGACCGGCTATAATGACCTTTGATTGAAGAACGTGCTGTTAAATAATTGTCTTGTGTTGACATTGTTAATTCTATGGATACTGATACATCTATCTACAATCGAAAAAGTTTTTGCTGATGTGTTGTGTCTGTGTCGAATAAATGTTTTCTATTGTATTCTAAAAAAAAATAGTAAAATAATGATGAACATTGAAAATATTACAATTTACAACAGTGAGTCATGTCACAGAGGAATTTAGTTGTGTCACATAAAATAATGTACAACGTAAAACAAAAGCCACTCTCTGTAATATTTCACTTTCAAAAGCATCCGGTGAAAAGATTTTGAAATAGATTTAAATCCTAACCCGAATCTAACCAATAAATAAGACCTAGACACAATAAATTATCTTTCCAATGGACCTGCTTCCTTACATTTACCACCGGCGACGAAAACATATATCAAGACACATTGTTCATAAATCAAATACTGCTATTTACCGCAACTGAAGACTGTACGCAACTTTAGTTTTTACTCCGACTAAACTTGGCAACGATATGACAATGAGTCGGAAAAAAAAGCAGACGGTTTCAAATGAATTGAAATTAATGTTATCATAACCATCTAACTTATGCAATGTATTGTTAACATTGAGGCACGTGTAGTATTAATGAGGTAGATGAACACGAGTTACTAACCTAACTTTGACACGGCAAAAAGCAACTGATTTTCCTTGTCGAGATTGAGAAAATATTGCGCAACGAAAAATTTCGATGAACTCGCCTTGAGGATAAAAATTGTTTGTTTCTTTAAAATGTGGCGCACAGAATCGCTCGGTTCTTAATAACCCGTATGTTTTCGGAGTAACACTTCACACACGTGAAGTAGTGGAGGAAGCAGCGAGATAAATTACTTACCCCGGACATCTGAACACAGTACTTTTGCATGAGAACTCCTTCGCTACTGTATAATCGTGTCTCCGACGGTCGGCGAGGACTTCGATACAATTTTACATATTAAACAGTTTTAAGATGGATTTAAACTTGGCGAGCGTAGAGGAAGTATGTGTTAAGAAACTAGGAATAACTCTGTATACATATACTGGAGAGTATGCATATGCAAAAGCCACGTGTGCCAATAACATATTGGATTTAGAGATGACAATAGCACATAAAGTATGGCTTGTCGACGTCTTGATAGCCGGGAAATGTAGTGGGAAAGGGAACAGCTCTATTGAACTCAACGCTTCAGAATATATTGGACCGGGACAACTGTCTACATAAATTGAACATAACTAGAATTTGGTACTCATAAACTGTCTTTTATACGAATATAACTAGCTTGATGCCTGCGACTTCGTCCGGTTAGATTTGGGTCTTCCTCGCATTAACACACTTTATGATAACATTTCTAAAAATCCTTCCTTAGCGAATGTTGGTGTTATGCAATAAACTTAGGTACCGATATTTCCAATATCAGCTTCATTTCACTTGAAAGTTTTGGATGTGCGTTCATAAGCATAGATCTTTACTAATATTATAAATGCGAAAGTAACTCTGTCTGTCTGTATGTCGCGCTTTCACGCCAAAACTTCTGAACCGATTTAAATGAAATTTGGTACACAGATAGTGTCTGAGAAAGGACATAGGCTACTTTTTATCCCGGGAGTATGTTCCCTAGGGGCCACGCGGGCGAAGCCGCTGGCAGAAGCTAGTAGTATATAAGATGTTGAAGTTGCCGATATAATAATTTTCATTAATATTAATCTGTCCTTATTATGTAGATTGATGTTTAAAAAATCGAGCATTTCGAAGTATATTTCGTCATAACGAAAAATGCGTGCAAAATAGATAGTCCATTTACTGTGTACTGGGCAAGTGTACATCTGCACAGAAATAGAAAATAGATTTAAATTTTTGTGTACTTATTTTGGTTACTAACAAATTATTAACACCTTGTTATTTTTATTTGTGTGTGTATTACTAACAACTATACTAACGCTGTGATTGTAACATATGGACTTATGTCTGCAATAAAGATAAATTATTATTATTATTATTATAACTCACAACCAAAGTTCTAACTTCGTAAAACATTCCATTACACAATTTAACATAGAACTTATTCCAAAACCACCATCCAATTGATCTGCAACCTCACCCAAACACAGGTACAGCACAGCTATCCAGCCATCGTGAACTCATCGTCAATTCAGCATTCGTTCGCCGTCAACGCTCGCACGGTACTAACTGCCATATAAGGAGCCTGTCCATCTCGCGTATAACGAGGACCTGGACCGAAGCCCTACGACAGAATAGGACGTTTCGTGCGGTTATTAAGTGTGCAGGTTTCTTTGGGTGGCTAGAGATGGGAGTAATAGGTGGTCCGGTAAGTTGTTTTTATGGTAGTTTGTTTTGATCGCGAAGTTGTGTGTTCCGTACAGATTGTAACTTGTAAGTTGAAGATTTCTGTCTTCTTATCGTGTGGGCAGTAAGGTCTAACGACCCCACACACCCTAGTGTCAAAGTTTCTAAACCGCCTTAAGGGCCTCTGACATGGTGTATTGACGCCATTTGGCGGCCGGGATCACCGGTTTATACGTGCCTTCCGAAACACGGAATCTTTTTATCAGACAACCAGGTGATTCAAGCCTGCAATGTCCAAGCCCACGACCACCGGGTCACAAGGCAGACGCCTAAACCACTCGACCACAGAGGCAGATTAAGATTTCTGTGGTAGCTAAGATGTAGACCCAAAATATTGAGTCGTAGAAAAGTATATTTAACTATTTGCTATGCGATTATTTACATGCTGTGATATTTTTTGCAAATATTTTTATTGCACTGAGGTTTGCTATAAGAGAACCGAATGCTGTGTTAAGCACGCTTTTTTACACAAGCTACCATATTCTATTTGTATATTTTTATGCGTACAATTGAGAAGAAGAATACAAGATAAGACGAAAACAAGAATTCTTGATGGTTTTCTGATAATATAATTTGCCCATTGCCTATGCACCTAGATTTTCAATATACATACAAAAACATAATCCTTCTTGACTGTCCAGTAAGACAGAGATGACAGAAGCCTCTAATTTTTCAGAAATAAAAACTTCACAACCAACTTTTATTTGCCAAAGCAAGAAAATACCTCAACAATACCTTTTACTTACCAATCCGCGATGCAGTATAGTAACTACACCACTAAGTTAAAGTTAGTCCCCAGACAAGGCGTATTTCTCACCACATCTCCACCAGTCGTGCTCCTCGGTCCTACTTACCCGGGTTTTACGACCGCGTTATTTTCGCTTATACGAAAACCTTTAAGTTCCATGCTGATCTTAGCGATGAAAAATGTATGTGTAATATCCGTAGCTGGGTTTATTTTTTATGATTTTCTTGTATAATAAAGTTTGTATTATGCGAAGATCAAGCGAAGTGAAGCTGACGCGACATCCGCGGAGGATCACGGCAATTTTATAACAAAGACATGCGATTTTAAAACAAGGAAAAATGGATTCAGTCGGACCGAGAATTTATTCAGAGCCCCGAGACATAAAATAATATCCGCGGAAAAGTTGATTTCATTTCAACTATGACTCCGGCAGAATATAGCTTATTTTCTTTAAAATTGTTAGACTCATACGAGGGAAACGGTAGCTCGGGGCGTTTCGCGGTAAATCCATTCTGGAAGATACCATCCACAATTCTAAATAAAATATCACCGGCGAGAGAGCCCGCCTGTGCATTTCTACAATATTTACCGGCAAGCCATGCATCAATGTAACGTGGCTTCCCTGCTTCCGCATTACCTGCGAAGCGCTCAACTTTCAAACAAAACACATTAAATTAAGCGAAATAACATCGTTTAATATTTTAATACAAAAGTTGTGAGCATTATGCAGGGGGACTATTTGAATGGCGGTCGATAGCTGTCATCGTAACGAGTGGCCGCTCTTTGTTCGAGAGCGCGTCGTAGCTCGTAGGCGCGAAATGCAGTAATGTAAACACGAATGCACGCCGCCGAGAGGCCTTGGAGCGCCGAAGTGAACGGAGCGGGCAAACAGCTCGCCAGCTAAGTGCGCCGCTGAATTATAATATATGCAACACATGCATGATGAAACAATATTCCGTGCAAAATAAAATTAAACTGTCTTCATGTTTAGGTTAATTTTGCTCAAAATTACGATGCGATTATTTATTCACTAATTAATACTGAAGCCCTGAAACTTCATCAAATTATAATTTATCATAGGTAATATTATACATATACTTACATTGAAATTTAAGATTAATTATGATGCTCTTCAATCCTCTCATCACTTCTTAGTAATGTTAATATTAATTTTGGCTTCAACGTGTAACAGTTAAAACGTTCGCTTACTTTACAGAAAACAAGAAAATATCTCGAGTTAAACTCAACATTGTATAAAATACTTTGCGAGATTAAAAATTCTGCACAATTGACTTGCACACGTGCCGTCAAACAACACTATCGATTGTTACAACTCTGCCGAAACATTTCTTATAAGGGCCTGCATTTAAAGAATAACCTACCGCACTAGGGTTGTAGCGACCCTCGTGGCTCGTCCCTGACGGCCCCAGGCCCCTGGTTTCGGGGCCCCGTTGTAATGGTTCTTTGTGCGACGCGCAGGGCGCAGGGCCGCCCCGATCGATACCGCTCACGTGCGCTCCACGCGGCAAAGGCAATTCTTTGTTCTGCCAACTTATCGCTAACACGACCCTTTATTAACTTCCGTGCGATACTTCGCGTTTTTCGCGTGACAATATAATAGTCTACCAGTTTTTCGGGATGTAAACGTTCGAGCGTGTTTAATGTGGAGCTTTCTTACGAGATGTTATATGGAAGTTTTGTAATGTATCCGTAATAGATTAGTTAACTGTGTAAGTTGGTGAGTACAGAATGAATAGAGTAATTAATGTAATGGAGGGACTGAAATAGATCCAGTTCTATTTCTATAGGAGCTCGTAAGTTTGAGGTATAGTGGGTTTTGTCGAGGTGCTCGTTTAACATTCGAGATATCCGCATTTGTATGCGTGTCGTTCTCGGTGGCTCCCTAGCGAGTTAAGCGTACCTCTTTACCATTCCTGCAATGCTTGAGTGGTTCAAAGATGAGCCTTAGTTTCTACGAATAAACTTCTATGTAAGACTTTCTGTTAGTTATCTCGACTGGCATAGATTTGTCAACGCCTCATTGGAAGCGAGTTGTATCTGTTATTCTTGTTTCAGTGAAAAGTTAAGCTAAGTAACAAAGTTTGGAGTGGCTCGTTTGTTTTGTGCTGAAATCCTGAATCGATGGAACCCAGCTCAGTGTACTCATAGACTGAAACAAAGGAACGAAAAGAATGCTACACAGATTTTCGTTGATATAAAATCTTTTAAAAATCTGAACAAACAAATCATTTCTCTCCGTAGCTGAAATAACGAAAAGAAAAGACTTTTTTATCAAACGTAAGCGGATCAAGTGTCATTTTTCATTTAGTGAAATCTATATATAGCTGAAGAGTTTGTTTGCTTGAACGCGCTAATCTCAGGAACTACTGGTCTGATTTGAAAAATTCTTTCAGTGTTAGATAGCCCATTTATCGAGGAAGGCTATATATCATCACGCTAAGACCAATAGGAGCGGAACAGACGAATTTGCGCGGGTTAACTAGTCTTCTAATATACAGGTTGGCCCAGAAAAATAGCTTATTATTTTAAGAACTCTAAAATTAGGCTAGGTCCACGTGTTTCAGTGGGTTCCTATACATTACGTGAATGATGCAACAAGTAAGTCTAGCGATTCTAGAATTATTTTAGCCAACAGAGCAAATAAGTTCTTTTTCTTTCTTTATTTTCTTTAAGAGTTTTTGCAAGAAGAGCCGAGTGCCAATTCCACAAATTTTTATTCAAATCAAAAATGTTTATTGTTCTTTTTATGTTGTTTGTATGTTTTGTTTTATATATATATATTAAATATCTGCATTTATTTTTATTTAATATGTATTGAAATTAAGGCGGCGATTAATTTTGATGGCGGACGTTGCTTATTAATGATCTTATTAGTCTTCGTTTCGATCCACTATACTCCCAATCGATGACGTCATTGTTTCATATGTTATTTTTTCTGAATATTGTGGTGAAATAAATTAACGTAAATAAACGTAAAAAAATTTATTGCTTTAAGATAAGTTTTTCCACATTGACGATAATAATGATAAGCTGTTCTTCTTTATAAAATTACTAGTTGACCCGCGCAACTTCGTCTGCTCCGCTCCTATTGGTCTTAGCGTGATGTTATATAGCCATAGCCTTCCTCGATAAATGGGCTATCTAACACTGAAAGTTTTTTTTAATTGGTCCTGTAGTTCCTGAGATTAACGCGTTCAAGCAAACAAACAAACAAACTCTTCAGCTTTATATATTAGAACTAGCTGACCCGCGCAACTTCGTCTGCGTCACAATTTTCATTACTGCTCCGCTCCTATTGGTCTTAGCGTGATAATATATAGCCTATAGCCTTCCTCGATAAATGGGCTATCCAACACTAAAAGAATTTTTCAAATCGGACCAGTAGTTCCTGAGATTAGCGCGTTCAAGCAAACAAACAAACAAACTCTTCAGCTTTATATATTAGTATATAGAAGTATAGATACGCTGCTAGGAATTGATGACGTCATGGCACAGAGCTTTCAAGTAAATCACAGTTGTTGCTTTGAACGAATTTTACGGTATGTTTTATTTCTTAATCGAGCTCTAGAGTAACGTCAAGATGTGATGTTACATATTGATAGCATAGAGATACCGTAATGGCATAACAAGAGGGTCATAGTATATTTGTCTATCCTACTTTCAATATTTTATGACATCTGTGATCTGTAGTGCTATTCTGTAACAACATTTTCGTATCTCGACAGTGGAATCCGAGGTGAGTTTCAAATTAAGACCTTTATGTTGTGCGCAATAAAGCTCATTTTGTGAGTTTTGTCACTAAGGTGAGGCTCGATATCGAAATAGTTGTTTACAGAATAGACTAGCTGCAGTGAGATGTATGAAGTTACGCTTGTATTGTTCAAAGAGTTCGGAAGAGGTGTTCCTTTAGTACACCAACTTAAGCATATATCTATCCCAATATATAAAATTCTTCCGTTACTGACTGATTGAGTGACTGAGTCAGACAACGCACAGCCGAAACTACTGGTCGTAGAGCGCTCAAATTTGGCATGTAGGTTCCTTGGGGAGTGTAGGGTAGCACTAAAAGAGGATTTCCCGAAATTCCTACGGGAACAAGAAATGCGCATATGAAGCCGCGGGCAAAACTAGTAGGTACTAATATAATAAAGCCGAAGAGTTTGTTTGATTGTTCGAACGCGCTAATCTCTGGAACTAGCAGTCGGATTTGGAATTATTTTTGTCTATGATAGCATGAGGAAGGCTATACGGGAACGGGAAACACGGGATACGCGCGTACGAAGTCGCGGACAAATGCTATAAAATAATATCTTCTTCTTATCGTGCGGGCCGTAAGGTTTAACGACCCCACACAAAAAATCTTACTATCCTTACTTCCTTACTAATATTATAAATGCGAAAGTAACTCTGTCTGTCTATCTATCTGTCTGTCTGTCTCGCTTTCACGCAAAAACTATTGAACCGATTTAAATGAAATTTGGTACAGAGATAGTCTAGAGCCTGAGAAAGGACAAAGATTGCTTTATCACCGGGAGTATGTTTCCTAGGGACCACGCGAAGCTAGTAAATCTATACTAATATTATAAAGAAGAAAGATTTGTTTGTTTGTTTGAATTGAATAGGCTCAATAACTGGACCGATTTGAAAAATTTCTTTTAGCATTGGATAGCTACATTATCAGGGAGTACCATAGGCTATATTTTATCCCCGTACTCCCACGGGAACGGGAAGTACGCGGGAAAAACGCGTGTGACGTCCACTAGTTAAAAATATAATATAAATATCTATTTAATTATTACGAACCAACAAATGGTCTATGACGTGATGTCACTTGCTCTAGTAGTCAACTAAAACATATCTTCACGCCCATTTTAACTTTAGCAACCAGAACTAGTACGAGTAGAACGTGCAATAATAAACGTAGCGAGAACAAACAATTGTTGGTTATGATGTCATTTTCAAGTAAAACTCATTATTTCCTTCAATTGTAAGACTAACATAGATGACTCATCTGACTGAAGTTTTTGTAGTAATCGCTCAATTTTGACCCAAAAGGTTGGAATGCTAAAGAATTGGAGAAACCCAAAGAATGGAATGTTTTGTATCGTCCACAATACGTAATTAGCTGAAATTGCTAAGAAGTTTAAATTAAAACTAGTACTATATCGAAGTAAAATTCAATGTTTTCAATCTTAGAAGTAATCTTATTAAAATTGAGGAATAGTTATCTTAGGAAGAACCTGGATGAAGTTGGCAGAGGAGCGTTGGGATTGGCACAAGGATGGGAAAAACTATATACTAATCTATACTATTATATAAAGCTGAAGAGTTTGTTTGTTTGTTTGTTTGCTTGAACGCGCTAATCTCAGGAACTACTGATCCGATTTGAAAAATTCTTTCAGCATTAGATAGTCCATTTATCGAGGAAGGCTATAGGCTATATATCATCACGCTAAGACCAATAGGGGCGGAGCAGTAATGCAAACTGTGACGCAGACGAAGTTGCGCGGGTCAGCTAGTTAATATATAAAGCTGAAGAGTTTGTTTGCTTGAACGCGCTAATCTCAGGCACTACTGGTCCGATTTGAAAAATTCTTTCAGTGTTAGATAGCCCATTTATCGAGGACGACTATAGGCTAATATCATCACGCTAAGTCCAATAGGAGCGGAGCAGTAATGAAAAATGTGACGCAGACGAAGTTGCGCGGGTCAGCTAGTATTAAATAAGTGTCAGACTCTTACTGACTAAAACCCATCCGTGTTCCTCCTAATGCCCTTTACGTTCCAGGGGGGCTACTCTCTAACGAAATCCGTAGTTTCGGGCTTAGTTGCGGGCGGGCATTTTCTACTCCGTATCACCTAACCACTGAGAACTAATGATAACACGATTTGACAGTTACTGTGAAATCGTGTTGTCATTCATTCTCAGTTCGGGTTCGGGACTAATCGTAAGTCTGTAGGTGATACGGAGTAGAATACGCCCGCCCGCAACTAAGCCCGAAACTACGGATTTCGTTAGAGAGTAGCCCCCCTGAGCCGCGGTGACTCTTTCGGACAAATTCCGCAACCCCGGTAGAAGAAAAGGGACACCTATGCTCAGAAATGGGCGAACTCGAGCTGTGGATGATAAATCTCTGAAAGTATCTGTTAAGCGGGATTAATAGAAACGCAGGGGTGAATAGAAACAAATCTTTGAATGGTATTTTCACTTAAATGCCACATCATGGGTTTATAAAAAAATATCAATCTTTTAAAACTAATATTGATTATTTTATTATAGTCTTTTTGGCTCACCTCAAGTGGACAGCGAAGCGGACGAATTTTTTGACGCCTTATTTTAGTTAGGATTTTTTATTTTAAGTGTATATATTTAGTATAGTTTAATTGAATAAATAAAATAAAATATTGATTTAAAAATTGAAATCCTTAAATGCTGCAAGCAGAATTTAAATAAAGTGAAGATCCCCTCTAATGTTTTGTTTCTATTCACCCGTGCGTTTCAATTTACCCCGTTTTACGGTACTAATCCAATTTCGATTTTTTTTCACCAGTATAAAGCCACCAACTTCATATTGGAGGGAATGGGGGGAGGATTTTGCCCAAAAGTGGTACAGTTCAGACCGACGAAAAAACTACAGTATTACTACGTGGCATACATGGCTTCTTTTTAGTGTACGAGAGCAATACAACGGAAAAATATAGTAATAGAATGAGTTTGGAAGTTTTCAGTTTCGATTCTTTTTTTTTTCTATTGATAGGCCACGCGTTTGACCACTATCTCACCTGATGGTAAGTGATGATGAGGTCGAAGATGGAGCACGCTTGCCTAGAAGTAACCTTTTGTATTCACTCTTGACTTAAAGACTCCCAGTTTGTAGCTATCAGGAAACACAGACTCCGGCAGGGAATTCCACTCCTTAGCTGTACGCACTAAAGAATGTGTTACCAAAACGTTTTGTGCGTGTGGGTGGGATGTCCACCATGGACTGGTGGCGCATCGCCGTTCTTCTTGTGGTCCGATGACGGAACGGGCTTGACGGAATTAAATTATACAATTTCGTCGCACATTCCCCAAAATGCAACCGCGATGCAATCTTTAGCAAAAAAGACTGCGATTGGACACAAATTCCAATTCAAATATTACAGCAGGTACTGAAATAAATGTGTCAGGGACCAATACCACGAATTCAGTCGGTACTGACATGAAACAGGCGCTCACAAAAACGATTGTGAAATCGATTTAATATAGAAGATTAAAAATATTCCACCTCAATGATTGAGCAATTTGCGACACATTTCACGTCGGGTGCTCGCAGCTGAATATATTTTGTAATATATTTATTGGATATGAGCTTCACGCCAGGTTTTGATAGAGAGTGAGCAGGATAGTTTAGGATGTCTGATGTTTAGGCTTTGATATATCTAATATTTAGTTGGGATCTGGGGGGTTACTCTCTAAGCCCGTAGTCCGTAGTTCTACTCCGTATCACCTACGGATTTACGATTAGTCCCGAACCCGAACAAAGAATGAAAGACAACACGATTTTACAGTAACTATCAAATCGTGTTGTCATTAATTTTTAGTGGTTAGGTGATACGGAGTAGAATACGCCCGCAACTAAGCCCGAAACTACGGACTTCGGGTCTAGAGAGTACCCCCTACAATAGAAATTGATATCAGCCTGAAAAACCTACATGAACGACATCTAATTGCGAATTAAAAACCGGCCAAGTGCGAGTCGGACTCGCCCACGGAAGGTTCCGTACAAATTTTTAGCTACAAATTACTTTAAATAAAGACCATATTTTTTATGATTTAATTACAAATGTATAGTTTTGATGGTTCTAAGTCAACGGAAAATACCTTATACATTTTGATTCTCTTGAGAGTGTCGAAATATACGTTTTTTTTGCGGCATAAACGACCGTATCTTTTGATGGGATCTGGATTTTTTTTACAGCTACAAGGGGTCATAGACCTGAGCATTATGGTTCCATGCTCCCGAGATAAACGGTCTTGACAGACAGACGGACGGACAACAAAGTGATCCTATAAGAAGAAAGAAGAAGAAAACAAGTTCATTTGGCACACAGATACTCACAATGTGGGTATAAGGGTTCCGTTTTTTCCTTGTGAGGTACGGAACCCTAAAAATGGTCTTGAAACCCTACAGATTCACTTGAAGAGTCCTTGAAAAGCTGGTTTAAAATAGCTTTCAATTACTAGAAGTTCCGGAAAGCTGACAACAAGCCTCCAAAAAAGTTACTTGAACGTTCTCCAATACCAATTTTCATATTTCAGATTTTCTTCATGTATGAATGGTAAGCTTCTAAAGACCCCCAGGTTGTAGTTATCAGGAAACACCGACTCTGGCAGGGAATTCCACTCCCTAGCTGTACGCACTATGAATGTGTTCCCAAAACGTTTTGTGCGTGTGGGTGGGATGTCCACCATGTACCGGTGGCGCATCGCCCGCCGTTCGCCTTGTGGTCCGATGATGGAACGGGCTTCGCGGAATTAAATCATGTAATTCCGTCGAACACTCACCAAAATGTAACCGATAGAAAACCGGCAGGCTAGCAACTCAAATAAACAAATTCTTCCAATTTAACATTATATTTGGGCAAATTGTAAGCGCCATGTTTTCCAGCAAAAAAATTAGGAAAATTAGCAAACTGTAGCGCCATTATTTCCAGCTAAAAAAAATAGGAAGTGGTGACGGGAGGGCGTTTAGAGGGACTATCTTTTCTAATTTTTGACCTTCTTAAACTGCTGATTGTCAGCCGAAGATTAACAAATGTTTTCTGTGGGAGATCAAACATACCGTGACAGTATAATATATTTTCTTTAAGGGCGCTCTCTCGAGAAATGCTTAAAAACAGCGTGCAGATGAAGCAACTTTTCGTCGGCATTTACTGAGAAATTACATCTGAAAAACATAGGCTGTAATCTACAAGATATGATACGTAATCTGGCCAGCCAGAATTTATGTATCGGTATTACATAATAAGAAAAAAATCACCAAATCACCTCCAAATCGTTGAGATGAAACCATTTTACTCCCTCATTAAAAAAAAGTATCTACTGCTTTGCAATACAAATAAAAATAATTTGGTTTTGTTACTTTTTTTAAATATGTGTTGTTTTTTTATAATAAATTAAAAATGCGGGTAGCGGAGTGACGCGTAGCGGAGTAGTTAGCTCCGTTTATATGCACAAGGTCATTGGCATGTATACAAGCCTTAAAAAATCGTTGAAAGCTCACACACGAACCAATGAATTGTTAAAAGTAGAATGTAGATCAAAGTGGTTATGGTAATTTACGAGTTATTGTCTCTACCAACTCTTGTTTGTGTTCATTCGAGTTTGTGTACCAAGCTAATATGTTTGTTTTCTGAAAATATTTCTACTACCACGAAATCATTGTTTGTTACTACCTATGTGTGTTTTCTTTATGAAACTGTTATGTTAGTATGTTTGACGGCTTTTACATGGTTGGAAATGAAGCTCAAATTCTACTGCCAAAAATATACGAAATGCGAAGATACTTTTGTAGCGGCATCAATGCAAGAAATACTAACGAAGCGAAATTTGTATTACGGTATCAGTTTTCCGTGCAATTTGGACATATACAACAGTCCGAATATCGACTATCTGACAGTTGCCCACCGGACACAACGACCGTCCAGCTTAGGATCCTCCCTTTTCAATGGAGGGTACCGGGAAGACCAAAGGATTGGTGAAAGACTGTTTGAAAATTAATTGAAGTGACGGCTAATAACGAAATATGGAAGAAGATATACTGTGTAGAGAGCAAACAAAAGCAAGAAATGACAACTACCAGGAAGAAGATAGTCCAGAAACTATTTCAGGTACTTCTGTAACTTGTGGAATGTTAAAGTCAAAGTCAAAACAACGTTTTAGTTTCAAGTAAACCATTTCAAATCACTTCATGAATTGTCGAGGTTCAAAAACATAAAGCTAGTTGCACGTTCCAATGCGTAGATCTATAGGGAGGCTGCCAGGGTTGCGAAATTTGTTCGAAAGAGTCACCGCGGCACTGAAAGGCAAAGGGCATTAGGAGGAACACGGTTGAGTTTTAGACAGTAAGAAACTGGCACTCCCTTCCGCTCCGCCCAGAGCGAGATTTACCAACCATAATAAAACTCTACGGAGAAGAACGTGCAAAAAACTCCATGGACACTCTTGTTTCATGTATTTTATGTGTAAACAGTGCCAAATGGGGCATTAAAACAGGTTCTCCATAGGCCCACCTGGCTCTATTTCCGAAGTATGACTGACACTCATAACTCAAAAAGCACTAAAACGTTTCATTGACGTTTACCTGTCACATTTACAGCTTCTAAAACACATAAAATAAATAAACGATGCCTCACGCTACGCCTAAATGGAGCTTTTTAGCTAAAGATGTGCGAGGTAGCTAGCCCATTTGCGGGGAAAAATCCACCAATGGGATCACTTAATTTTTTCTAGCTTGTGCAGCTCCGGTGGAAAAGAGCTCGCCGAGCTAGGTTCTCATACGTTCGTGACGGGCGTTTTGGAGGACTGTCCTTATGCAAACGACCTTCAAAAAGTGCTGATTGTCAGCCTAATTTTATGTAAATAATTGACTTCTAGTTTTGATACAAACAAGGGAAGATGTGTGCGAGGGATGTGTCTGAGGACGCGATCGAGGAATGTGTACCCACGCGAAATGGAAAAGAGTCCGCTACGCATCCTTGCACAAGGCAAGCTGCTCGCACAGCTTTGGTGGAACTCCTCACACGTTTACAGTACCGCTACACATCCTCGCACCGCCTAGCTTAGCTACCATGGAAAAACGCCCTTACGCACAGCAGTAAACACTCCACAAAGCACGCGATCCGAATTAAAAGTTAAATATAAGCTACTAAAACTGTTAATGGTCGTATTAAATATAAACAAGCGTTGTGTGGCCGTTCTGTGGTGGCTGCGACCACATAAGTGCACGTGGTCGCGGGTGCGTTCATCGGCAACCACATAATGTGTGCTGTTTAGCGAATATTTTGGTCGGGTTTCGAATATTGTGTAGTGGGTTTGGAGCTTGTGTGTGTATGGTCGATGCGTTTTTTTAATATGTACTTACAGATTTACGCAAAAAAAAACTAAACCGGAATATTAGGTTATTTGGAAGTGAATCTCAAAATTCGTATCGTAATTACAAATAAATTTAAAAAACTCCGGATAAATTATTTGTTACGTTTTAATCATTTATCATCCCTGACCCACAGTACACAGGGTTTAAGTCACCATCGTAAAGTCTCACCAAACACGAATACACAAAAAAACTTCTACCACCTAAACGCAGCAGCGCAAACAATAAATACAACAAAACCTGCAAGTCACTAGATTATTTAACAAACGACGATCAGGATAACGTAAGCGGATCAATCAGTTATTCAGAGTACTTACTGTTGCCATGCCAACCGGCCCGATGACAGCCGGTAATAGCCGCGCTCTACCCATCCATTGTGTTCTACTATCAATCTATTATTGGGACCGTATTTATAGAAGGTTTAATTATAGATTTTTTTTTATATTTAGATTCGTTATTCGTGTTTCATTTGGAACGGGGTCAGTGGTTTTAATTATAGGTGCTGATTTACCAACAATATGGCGGGCTTATGTTTTGACAGCTGTCAATGTCAAATGTTAAGTCGGCGCGTGTCTTACGTGTAGAATCTTTCAAAAATTCCGAGATTAATTTTTAATAGAGTAAATGACAGCAAAATGACATCTTAATACGTTTATATTACAATAATTTATGTTCGTCAGCTTCGACTTATTTTACAGATTTTTGTCAGTCTTTTGCTAAAGCTTTACAGTATATTTGACATAAGCTTTTAAACTAACAGAATAGCAAATGGATTTAGCGTTACTAATACTTACTTATTTTTATATTTCCGTAAGACAGACGTGGTTGGAATAAATCACTCGATCAACTTCCTTATACGGTCGAACACGATTGTCAAAAAAGCTTTTCACACCGCCTCCGTAGGACCTCCACGTGGCCGTAGGGGTCAATGAATTTAGAAGGTACAGGTTTTTTTATCCGACCTCAAAAAAACGGTTGGCATATTTACTTTGGATTTTTTTAAAGATAAATCTTTGATTTCTCAATTTATGTTAATCTATTTAATATATAAAAATCTCGTGTCACGGTGTTTGTTACCGAACTCCTCCGAAACGGGTCGACCGATTTTTATGTAATTTTGTGTGTTTATGTATTCGGTAGGTATGAATAAGTGGTAGGCTACTTTTTTGTTTGCAGAACTACGTTTACTGAGTCAGCTAGTGTAATATATAACACAAAGTCGGGTTTGTTCGAACACTTATAACTTGAGAACGGCTGGGCCGATTTTCATGGTTTTTGTGTTTTTGGATTATTCTTCGTCCGGAATAAGTATTACAATATTAAATAAAACATAAAAAGAAACAAAAATGAGTAGGTAGGTAGGGTAGGATAGCCAGTTAACGGGAGCGAAGCCGCGCGGCGAGTGAGCTAGTAGTTAAATAAATTACACTTTTGAAGTCTCATTTTTTTGGAATATTATTTTTATTTACTAGTTATTTTTGAACCAAACCTTGTTAATGGAAATTTGATTAATTTTATGATCCGGTACTACCCTAAAAATAAGTTTTTTTTTCATCCTTATATACTACAAAACCACCACCTCTATCTCCACTCAACCCTCCGATGCACACGGCGAAAACAAAAGCCATCCGTCATCAGTCACGTCACGTCACGTCAACAAACATTACCTCGCCGTCGCAAGTTCAGTCGTTAGCTCCCAAGTCATTAGTCACCGGGATTACATCCGCCGTTCACACGTCGCGTATTGATTGCACCGGTCATATTGACCGGCGGCGTTTACATTCGGAATTATTTCCTAATAACCCGCGCAGAGGGTTAACGATAACGGACGGAATGGGTATTTTAATATGGGTTAGCCTGCAAATTCCTGTTTGGGGAATACCTCGTAACGATTTCGTGGAGGTTTTGTGCGTTCTTGAGGTGGGATGAGGTGAGAGGAATAATGTTTTTGAGGGTTAAATGTTCCGAAATTGACGTGAAAATGTTATAACAAAAGCATCTGTACTATATGTACTTGCTGTTCTACAGGGGAGCTAAAAAGGCCACTTTAGGAGAATCATAATATTAATCACACAACAATCTGCTAAATTTAATTTTAATCTTTATCGCTAACGCATTAGGTTCAAGGTTGATTGGGAAATTTGACAGTGACAGGGTATCGTGATGTGCTTTCTGATTCTGCTAAAGTGGCATTTTTAGACCCGCTGAACACAACACCAATCTGTAATTAAATGACGTACATATACAGATGCGTCGCGCAACAATATAACGGCCAAGTGCGAGTCGGACTCTCACAGGAAAGGTTCCGTAACACAAACCGAAAAAAAAAACACGTTCCTTGTTTGGAAGCCCCCTTCAATTTTATTATATTTTTATTATTTGATGTTATAGCGGCAATAGAAATACACACTGAAAATTCCAACTGTCTACCTATTACGGTTTTCGAGATACAGCCCGCTGACAGACAGATGGACGGACAGTGGAGGCTTAAAAATAGGGTTCCGTTGCTTACCCTTCTGGTACGGAACCATAAGAACAGTGCAAGCACGGTCGGATCTAATCGGTAACAAGATAGCTACGTCACACCGCGATAGTTACTTACTATAAGTACTACTAGTACTTATAGTACTACTACTAGTAGTACTAGTAGTGTTACTTTTTATAAGTATTGCCATTTTTAACCGACTTCCAAAAAAGGAGGAGGTTCTCAATTCGGCGGGTATTTTTTTAAATGTATGTACACCGATTACTCCGAGGTTTCTGTTCCGATTTCCGTGTTTTTTTTAGTTCGATGCAATATACTTGCCATTTGGTCCCATAATAATTTGATTCAGTTAGGTTCAGTAGTTTTTATTTTATGAGCATTTTTGCTTATTTCAATTTCTGCGTTGACAAAGACGTCGTCTAAGTATCACCACTTAAAAGTGAACATTTTTTTATTTTTCACTTTTAAGTGGTGCTTTGGCTTTTACAAAAAAATATAACCGACTTCCAAACAAAGCACTACAAAGAATAAAATAACCTTAATTTCGGAAGTCGGTGTTAAAAAACAACGAAAAAAAAAAAACAAACACAAAATTCCGAAATTAAGGTTATTTTATTCTTTGTAGTTGTTTTGTTTGGAAGTCGGTTATATTTTTTGTAAAAAGTTTTTTGATGTTGCCATTTTTCAAATGCAGCAACGTATCTATAACTGAAACATCATTGCTGATATCTAGAAAATCAATCAAAATAAATATCTAAGTAATCTCATTTCTTTTTCTAATCAAAGATAAACCATACAAAGTCCGTTTTGAAACACACACCTATCACTCACGCACTTTTAAAAACACCGATCTCTCATTATGTTATTATCATAATATTGTTATTATTCTGTCCGACATAATATGTGGTACAACTAATAATATAATAGCACAAACTAACGAGTTTGAACACGCGACTTACGTTATTACGTCACACAATAAAAATCAACAACACCTGCATGTGATAAGTACTTTAAGTATTACTGGATAAGTAAGTACAGAAAGTCAACTATAATAACCGGCACGAGGCACGTTTCCAAACGTCTTTTATAATGCGCACAGCAAAGGAGTGGAACTCTCTGCCTGCGTCTGTTTCCGAATGCTTACAACCCTAATCTCTTCAAAGTTAGAGTGCACAGGCTCATTCTGGGTAAGCTCGCTCCATCGTAGACTTTGTCTCTGTCATCTCTGACCTAGAGTCAAGAGCAAATCTATCACAAATAAAAAAAAAATAGTCGTGAGCACACTCCATTGGTCGGTTTGACGACGACAGCTCTGACGCTTCACGTTATTGGTTCGTCAGTCAATGATCATCGACTATTGCGCTTGCAAGTTTCGTTTGCCCACCGTGCATTGGCGAGATAACCCGCTGCATTAATCTGTGCTCACTCGTGTCGGCTACTTTACAGTGTGTACCTATCTTAAGACTGCGTTTCCACCAGATGTGCGAAGATGCGTAGCAAGAAAAAACCAATAGAATCGATTCATTTACCTAGCCTCGCTTATGCTATGGTCACACCTTACCGTGCTACTGTAATATGGCAATAATATTATGGCCATAATTGAAACAACACCTAGGTGTTGCCAAGATTTATGGCCATAATTTTGTGTCAATAAATCCTTACTAATATTATAAATGCGAAAGTAGCTCTGTCTGTCTGTCCCGCTTTCACGCTATAACTCCTGAAGCCTGAGAAAGGACATAGGCTGCTTTTTAACCCGGGATTATGTTCCCCAGGGACCACGCGAGCGAAGCCGCTGGCAGAAGCTAGTATGGCATATGACAGCAAGCAGTAGCTCCGGTGGCGGTCTTCTTGCGCATATCAAAGACGATTACCGCGGTAAATTTTGCGTGAAGTGGCCACACTACAGTTTGTTCAGTGTGCGACACGAGCTCAACGAAAACGCACGTGCCGACCAAGATGGAGTGGTCAAATGAAAGGGTGCTCGAGTTTTTGGTAGTATTCCAATCGACACCAATTCTATGGGATACCCTAGAGAAGAATCATAACAATCATTACAACACCGCCGCAGCTTCAAGCTCCATCTTCAAATATGACCATATCTATGTATAGTTCATTGTCATATCTAGGTAAACTGTAGTGTAGCCACACCACTTGACGCGGTAATTTAGGCAGTCATTTAATGCCATAATAGACTAGTTTCCACTATCAATAAATTTGAAATCTGTTTAGTCTGTCAGTTAGAGTATTGAAAAATTATGAACATGTATTTTTTTGTAAATCAATGAATATTGACAAAAATAACATGCATCAAAACTCGGGAGAGGGGGCTGGTGACGTCACGTCGCTAGTAAAATTGTACTATGCTGCCACAGCTACAATGAGTGGACTTCAAAGCCGGAGTCTATGTTTACTGATAGCTATTACCTGGGGCTCTTTAAGTCAGAATTGAACATGTTGCTTCTAGGCAAGCGTGCTCCATCGTCAACTACATTATCGCTTACTATCGCTTGAGGTAGTGGTCAGAAGAAGCGAGCTTATCAGTAATAATAAATCATTACATCTTTTACACATACCTATTGCCATTGAACATGGCAATGCTGTCTATCTCTCGGGCACACTTCCTTAGGACATCGATACGGAGGATTTTTTGATGCCATATTTTAAGTTAAACTCAGTATGCGTGAATTAATTTTCTCAATTGCAGCTAGCCAGCATTTTTAATGAACAAGAAGATAAGATAATATTTATTTGCTAAAACATGTGTCATACGTATAGGAAAAGACATGCATGCTAGATGGTAATAACATTATTAGGTTAGTTGGTTGTTCGGTTGGTTGGTGGTTGGTTCAGAGTTATAATTACCAAAACAATACGTTAGACCATGACGCATTTAAGGTCTTTGAAGAAAGATAGCTGATAAGGATAACTGCGCAACATTAAATCACGACTTAAGACGATTGCGCTGATAAGTTCCTCAAAAGATATAAGTAAGCGAAGAAATTAGCATATTTGCACTATGAAGGCTTTATTTATTTGCTTGATGAAGGCGATTCTACAGAAGATACAGAATAATAGAATATTAGGATCATATCGTAAGAATGCATGCAGATGAAGCAGGCTATGTGGAACGATGATGATCACAGGGTGACTGGTAGTAGCTGGAGAGGCCTATTTTCAGCAGAAGACTGCTGTAGGCTGATGTTGGATGCAGATGAAGACTCGTGTCCTATAGAGCAGCAAATATGCAGGTCAAACAATCCACAGGTAGTCGAAATCTTCGTTGTATAATGATAACTTCGTATGTCCAGAGATACAAACTTCACAGAAAACGAAAAAATGGTTAATTTTGTCATGTTTAAAATAAATAACAGGTTCTCGTTTTACTCCAAAGATGACACTAGTAGTCACATATTGTGTTCACGGATTCGCCGTATTGAAAATACGTGGCTTTCGTTCAAATATTTACAACAAAAAAAAAATAGCCGGTTTTTGGTATTCACGACGAATTATTACCTATCTCCAGGCTCGTATTTGACCACTATCTTACCTGATGGTTAGCGATGATGTAGTCGACGATAAATCATACTAGCCTGGCAGTAACCTATTCACTCTTGACTTAAATGCTGTCATATTTTAGCTATCAGGAAACCAGTTAACCGGAAGAATATCTACCAGTAATTGCAAACTTTTTGGCTTCAATTGATTTCGACTACTTAATCCCCCTTTTAAAGTAATCATCGTCTAACAAAATACCAATATTGATAGGCTGTCCTTTGCTGTTACATTCAACTTGTCCATTATAACCGGTCTTTCTGTTTCCATCCATTTTGTGACATTTCCATGTGTTGTGTCGTAAACTCATAATGATGTCACGCACAGACTAATAAATCTTTAAATACACATTATTATACTCTTTGGTTTGAAAAGTAACCAAGGTAACGTAAGAGTGAGAGGGAGGAATCAATCAGCTGATGTAGATAGGGACGGAGATAGTTTTCTCGAAAATGAATTCGATGTTTACAGTAGACATTTGTTTGTCGCTAACATTCTGCAATTTGAAAAAGGAACACACAATGTTCCATTTTGAAGTTGCCAACAATAAATTTACAAACTTTTTTTTTTAGTACACAGATTTAAGTAATCGCATTGTATTATATTTGAAGACATTGAAACAAGGTGACGCTACACGCTTACACTAGCCTAATTCTGAAATATTATAAAGTATTAGAACTGACAAGAGAAAGCCAAACATTGAGAGTGGAAGAAATGGAAACCTTTACCTAAAAATCGGAAACCAGATGCTAAAGTAAAAATTTTAGAAAAAGTTGTGTACAAATAAAATCCCTGACTCCTAACTCCTAAGTCACTTTACTACACTAGGTAGTAAAACCTATGCAGGAATCACTGTCTAGATACTCACAATAAGTACATTCTCGCATCTTAATCGCAAAATGTATGAAAATTAAAGCTTTTTTGACAGTTTTGACTTGTTTGACAGTAGTGCGAATTTGCCTTCTGACTAGCTCTCCAAGTTACAGTTAGCAACAGCAGAATTCTAAATTGAAACAATAACAAAAATAGCTACGGACTGTATCCAGCCAGTGGGTTGATCGGAGCAAAGGGTTTGCATCCATAAATTACATAAATACCTGACCTTTGAACCCTATGTGTCCCTGGTACATTATATAAAATGTTCAGTATGGTCTGACGTGAAATGCCAATGCCTCTGGGAATTGCACTCATCTGATCAGACGTGGGATCCGTAAATGTGATGAGTTTGTAAAGGTCAAGGTCTTTTTGCATTTTTTAAAGGTTGCATTGTGTATACAGCTAAGGAGTGGAATTCCCTGCCGGATTCTGTTTCTCCATCGCCGACTACATCGTCGCTTTCAATCAGCTGAGATTGTGGTCAAACGTGTACCTTTCAGTAAAAAAAAACGTAAACGTAGGAGTAAGAACAACATAATTTTGCAATTATCTCTTGCAAGTAAAGATAATCATGTAACGGGATCGCATAACTTACATAGTAAATACATAGTCACAGAAAATCAGTACGTCTACCATGAGTTTTAACAATCTATACTCGCTAGCGTCTGTAGTTAGAAAAATGAATAAACACTTTTAAAAAACAAGTTTCTAATTTATTTGTCTAAGTTGTTAACTAACAAGCAAGCAAGTTACAAGTAAAACTTTAGTTAACAACTAAAAAAATTAATTAAAAACTTGCTTTTTAAAAGTTTTCATACATATTTTTAACTACAGTCGCTAGCGAGTATAGATTGATAAAACTCATGGTAGACGTACTGAGCACTACTATCAATTTCAACCTGGCATATTTACAAGACACAGACTAACATACGATCCATCGGCTAACCCTTTACTGCCAGCAGTATGACAACGATACACGAGCTGACGAAGTATGCTGTATGCCAAATAAATTCACTCCGCGAAGGCCGCCAGTTATTTTAGTGAAAGCATTCCACATTTAACTTTGTGTTGTACCTTCTAGAATTTTCTATGAATTCTATTCTATTTTTGAATAGAATTAAAAAGTTTTAAGTCCAAGTTGATTGAGTGGGGTTTTTGTTGTGAATATTTGGCTTTTGAGTCATAGTCTTCTATAAATTATAAAGTTAACTGCGTTTTTATAAGAATTTTGTTTACAAAATTGTGAGTCACAAATTAACGGATCTTAGGGCTCAATAATTTGCGCCGAAGAAAATCGTTTTTGAATATTAATTTGAAGTTAAGCCCATATTTTAAGTAAACTTAAATTAACTGTTATCTGCTACACACACCTACAAAACGTTCGCAAAAATCGACTTTTATTATAGATCACTTCAAAGAAGTCAACAAAAGTGACTTTAAAACTTTTAAAATCGCCAGCTGTTTTAAAACTACAATGGCGTATATTTGGAATATCATTCGTTTCACCTCAGCGTTGTGAAAGTCACGTGTGACCGTTTGTGAATTACTCTGATAATGCGATTATCGAAATAATGCAAATAGGTGAGCTGACGTCAACGTCACCGATGACGCGACGTCAATGTTACGCACTGAAGTATGCTCTTCTTACGTACGCGTAAAATATTTGATGCATTTTTTTTTATTGATTTTCGATTGCTAATTTTAATTGTCAATAATGTTGTTTAAAATTGTGAATAAACAATTTATGAAATTTAAGAAAAAGCACTTTTCGATCAATTGTTTACCTACTAATCATTTTAGCGAAAAGTTATGTATTTGAACATTGGTCAAGCTAAATATTGGTCGAAAAACGCGCATTAACGAAATTAAGGTGCCCATAATTTTTAAGCTTTGGTTAACTATGGATCATTTGCATTAATCGGCGCCTTCCACTTACGAAATATTTGACTGGAAAGTTGACTCATACCTGTAAACAAAATAAAACAAGCATTAATTTGGTACTCAGAATCGACATCGTTTTAATTGAACACGCTCCATTGTACGCAAGTAACACGTAACATGCCATAAGCAATAACAAGACGCTGCGGAGGCTGGCACGTTACAAAACGGAGCGAAACAAAAAACAAAAGTAGGGGACGAATACGTAAATATTAAACGGGAGCTTAATGTCCTTGTTAATAGAAATAGAAGCCAGCATCTCAAACGATACCTTCTAACAAAGAAGCCGTTAGCTTTATAGGACGCTTATGAGCGTGTACGCATCTTTATGTAGGTGTGTGATACCAGGTCAACGACCTCGCGGCCCCGACACGCAATTCCGAATCTTCGGTCACTTGTTTCCAACAGATTAATGGCCACTATTCATATCAGATGGCTATTTGCTGTCCCCCGACTGAATACGGACGTTTCTCTCGCTATTTGTATTAGAACTCGTTTTGATACTTCCTATTTTATACGAGTTTCTAGCTAAAACAAATGATTCTTTTTTTTCAACACTTCAAAGGAACGAAGCATACTCGAACGAGTAATTTACGTAATTGTATCAAACAGCTGGGAGCACTAACATAAAATATTAATACACTTATCTAGGGTGTTCGGCTTACGGAGTTCCACGGGTATTAGCTACTTACAATGTGGATTACGTCGGGCGGGTGGTGTTGTGATATACGCGAGCCTTTGTGCAAGTGGACCTTGAGTAAAATGAGAATTCGCTAAGTCCCGGCAAATTGAAAACGTTCCAGCTGAGCGGGAACGCAGCCCGTAAAACGGTACCGAGCTACCGAACGTCGGATCGCATTAACCAGGGCCCTTTGTCGACGTCGCTCGACGCGTATCGCCCTTTCACTACCGTTTACAGACATTGCTGTGCGCTCAGATAACGACGAACAAAGCGTTCCCGACTGGCGAATGCCAATTCGGAAAATGCTCAGTCACCCCTGCGAGTTACTGTCGATGTTCTGCGCCGTGCCGCGTGCGCTCGACACGACGCATCCTCCGGCGCCGCCGGCCGCCGCCACGCAGCCGCGCTACCACTACTTGAATTTCGATGATATTTCATTTGAATTTGGATTTGTCGAATATGCTGGCTCGGGCGGAGCTCGGCTCCAGTTATTTATTACGTCATTAGTGGTGTGTTAGTTCGCACACTGCTTTATCTACGTATTGTTTTAATGTTATGTATTTGCAGAGAAGTTTTGTCTGTATATCCGATGTATATTCAGAATTAAACTCAAAGAACTATCCAAGAGTCGCCAAAACAAAAAACCAATTCTTCAACTATCTCCACGCATCACTAGAAAATGTTACGCATTTCAATGGTATTTTGTCTCCGTAACAAAATGTTGTGTCGAAAGATACGGAACGATTATCATCACGTAATGTTCAAAGGAAATGGAGCAATAAATGTCGTTGTCCTACTCCGAAGGTCACACAAGCGATCCGCGTGGACAAAGTTAGTTTTCATATATTTTTCTTCAAAACGTTATTTTCTTACTCTTATTTGTTTGGCTCGCAACGCTACTTCTTCTAAAACGAGTCGATATTGCACCTTTGTTATTCCAAGTTTCTATCAACAGATTCTCTACACGTCTTTTCAATTTGACTCCCTGATTGTTTTCCCTGCATTTCGACTTCAAAATAAATTGGTGAGCTGTTTACATTTTAGTAGCAAAACAAGGTAGTAAAACGTTCGCCTCGGTTCTAAATTCAAGTTATAATTGAACGAGACCGTCGCAAGCGTTCACGGCATTCAGAAAATTCGCTGACAAGAAAAACTCTGACTAAATCAAGGCGCGTTTCACAGACACGGTAACTTAATTAGATTCCGTAGTCGGTCGCCATGAAGGGAGAGCCTCCGCCATCGCCCACGAGACCAATAAAGACTACACAGCGTAGTAGTTTGTAGAAATCTTCTAAACGACGAACGAAGCGTATCGTTCGCAGACTTTCAGATTGGTTCAGATACGCGCGTAGGGCGTTGACCTCGGCGCGCGCGCATGTTCGCACACAGCTCTCGGCACAAACATGGTTAAAAATAGCGTGTGACGTCACTTGTTTATCATCGTACGCAAGGTTACGCAGCGAGTGGCGACCACGAGCAAGCCATGCCGCGCTGCGCCGGCGCCGACCGCCAACCACGGCCGAGCTGTGATGTAAGGGTCGCTGGGCTGCAGACGCAGCCGCTCAGCAGTGTACTGCACGCATCATTACGCGGCACGCAATTATATGACGCACTTTTAGAACTTTAGGTATTGAAAATTGGAAGAAAATTGTGATAAGTATTACCAATGTTCACTATGTCTAAATTAATAGAATGCACCGATGTATTCGCGTAGGGCGTATAATAGGATCAATAAATGCCGGATCAAGGATCCCTAAGGTCTGAACAAATAGGTAAAGGTTATTCTTATTATACAGATTAAAATTTAAGTAGCTTTCAGGGGATACTTTTCTTTTTTCATTGCAATTTCTTTTCGTGAAAATTCTGAGAAGCCGTGGGTCTCACCTATACAAACACATGTCCAATGATTACATACTTATAGAAAAATTCAAACCAGTATCATAACTTAGAAGCCAGTTTTAAAAATTGAATGAAAAAATGTGGAATTCACATGTTAAACTAACTCGAATTTTTCACACTCATCTTTGAAGTTCGAATAAACATTTTTTTCTCGGTACATCGAACCCTGGCCAGTGCGCGCTTATCCGCTCCGAGATTTAGGAGGCGTTGTAATAATGAATGTAAACAGCATAGTACACATAGTGCCACGTTAATCGTTATGTAAACGAGTGGGCTATTTACTTGCGCACACACTGTATTTCTTGCGTGAATAATAAAATACTAAGGATTGTTGATATCATTTTGATTTCTATTGAACCTTACATTATTGTAACATTATTCAATGAGTAAATATTAAAATACCTGCGTCCTCAAAACGACACTTGACATGATTTTGAACTAGTCCATTGGCCAGAAAATCAGGAAAGACAGAAGACAGCAATTCAACTAACAACTCTTCTACTATAAGCGTAATTTTTTTTTTTCAAAACTATATCGAAATAGAAAGCCAGTCTTGCGAGTATTGCGAAGAAATGTCACGACTAATCGCACTCTAGCACTTCACATTGCTTCAATATAAGTTCATTTGAAATTATTGCGGATCGATCCCTCTCAACGAGGGGACGGTTTGAACGGGGGTATAAAATAACATCACATGTTACATTTGACATGTGTCACATGATCACATCACAGTCGATACGAGATAGGACACCGAGTCACCGATACACCGAGTAAGAAACTAAAAGTATCAAGATCGATTGAGTTATCATTATTGGTGTTGACATCAGTCAGACCTAAAGTTTGATGACCAAAGTAAGAATTTTAAAGGAGCTACTACTGCTAGCATTTAAGAACTTATCAGTGTGGTTTGAATGAATTAATTTAATAGTTTATAATATCAAATCTTAGACGAACTACTTTGCTTCCGAAATTCCGAATTGTCGATATTCATGGGTATTCATCATCATCATCATCATAACAGCCGAAAGACGTCCACTGCTGGACATAGGCCACCCACAAAGGAAGGGGGAGGGGTTGCCATAATCGCCACGCTTGCCAGGCGGGTTGGCGATCGCAGTGTATGGTGTTGGGTTTTAGAGTTTTTCATGGATATCAGTACATATTAGTAAAATTATCCTTTCTTCGTCTACTCGATTTTCTTATTTCACTGCTAACTGATTTTATCATCATGAAAAACATACACAGACCTAAAATAAGTGTATGTGTAAATAAAGAATGAATACCAGTATTGAATTATAAGTCATTTATAGCCTCTCAAAAAACTTAATTGGCGGTAACAATAGCTCATAGTCGACGAGCTAGCGAACAATCACTTAAAACATGGCCGACCTTTGAACCGACACCTACGGTATTTTATTTAGGTAGAGCAGTTTTCTTGTTGCTACAGCTACAATATGTCGTTCTTTTTTTGAACGTTTTTTTTTTTCTTTACTTTATGGTATGACATCATTTTGACAGTGTTATTTAAACGAATGTTAAAATTTGATTAATCTGTGTTCTTTGTTTTTAATTCCTGTTTCTTTTTTTAAGTTGGGCAGAGTTTGTTTACTTTATTATGTATGGCAAGACTGCCTCTTTTACATGTGCTAGAAACATCTAAAACTATAAAGCACACGTTTAACAGTGTGTTTATAAATATTTAAATACAGGTGTCAAACGATAAAAATTTACATATTTCATCTTTTCATTCACCAAACGATTTCCAATTTCTACTTTGCGTCAATGATAGCTAAAGCATTTAGAATTTTAATTTCCTAGTCATTCTGCCTACCAGAACCAACCTTATTTACCCACAGCTTCACTACAAAACTAACTACATATTTGATAACTTATTCAAGCACACAATAGGTACAGACTGTCAGTCATTTAATTCATAAATTCTGCTGGAACTACGCATCGGTCCACCAACTTATATGTCATGTATTAATGTATGTACTACAGAGAACCGATGCGATTGTTTCCAACATACCTGCCCTTAGCAGACGTCTGATTGTCGGCAGATAAGCCTGTCAAACGCAGGCATACAGGCGCCCGCGTATAAAGAACATGACTGGGGAATTGATAAATAAACTATCCTAGCCTATTCCCAAGTATTTTGGAGTCAACATCTATTCCGATGCAGCTTTACATGACAAAGAATTAAAGAGAATTTATTAAGATCAAGTTAACAGACATAGTAAGCACAATATAAGTCTAAAAGCATATATACAATTGAAAAACTTTGAGTGTCATTGAGTAACCCTAGACCTCACACTAGGATACCCTGTGTCGTAGGACAAGCAAGCTTGATGAGCTGACTAGCATTTTAAATATACCCACTGCCTATATGAACTTCACAACCCGATAACTAAGTACAAACAAATAAATAAACCATGTCAGAGGCCCTTGAGGCGGTTTACAAACTCTGACACTAGGGTGTGTAGGGTCGTTAGGCCTTACTGCTCACACGATAAGAAGAAGACAAAGTACGGGCACGGTAGGTACCACCTCTTAGCAAGACTGGTGTCAGATTTTTTAGCTCCTACCCGTAAGGACTAAGATTAAATATTTACGAATGACAGCCGGGCTTCAGTAAAACTACATATAATTGACGGCGCCCATCTGTGGTTCGACCTCGGCAAGGGTTGCTTAACCTGGGAGATGTACTCTTGCGGTTGTTATTCCTTAGCAACTTAAACGTGTGTCAGCCCTACCCACGAATGATGTGACACTTAATAATGTATGTGCATATGCATTCATGACTCGCTTCCCGCAGTCCTGGGCAATACATCGCAGGGGCCGCGAGTTCAAAGATCGCGTTATTTTGTAACTGCACTCAGTTATATGCTGAGATTTTTGTGTGGAGCCTAAACACGCGACAAAACCTCTGAAAGGACTAAATTGGTGATGTTAAGAGTGAATAGATTACTTCTAGGCAAGCTCCATAGTCGACTACATGATCGTTTACCACTAGGTCAGATGGAGGTCAAACACGAGCCTACCAGCATAAATATCGGTAACTAGCTTTTTAACAAAGCTTCCCTGCCACTCAATTTCATTTTGGAAGCCCTGAGATTTTTCTGCAGAGCGTTACCATGCGATAAAAATCTAAAAGGACCAAACGCAGGAGACACTTCCAGCGTTTTCAATACCTAACTTTTTCCCGGGATTTTATTCTTGTGTCATAACCACAGGATCCATGGATTATCCCGGGATAAAAAGCGACAATCTAGCTTTCAATCAGTGAAAGAACTTCATAATCGGAAAAGAAATTCCAGAGAAAACTACCAAAATACAACCACACAATTTGACCACTTCAATGAGTTAGAATGGTCTTCAGCCCCCTCCACTAAACACGAAAGCCATGTGAGACAGATCACCTCTTCAAGGTGTCCCCTACAAGTAACCTGTTCCACTCTATGTAGCCTTTCCTGTCCAACGTGATTGATAGCTGATTCACAGCTTGTTTTCCCCCTAGTTTACTGCGTGAAGATTCTCACAAAGATACTGTACCTCGTAGAAAGATTTGTAAACGAAAATCTGCAGTTCGATCTTTATTATCTGTACTAGAACTGTCATTATCATATCAGCCAATTGCCGTCCACTGCTGATCGTTAGCCTCCCCCAAAGAGCACCAACCATCCCGGTCTTTAGCAGTCCGCATCCATCCGCTGCCAGCCACCTTCTTCAAATCATCGGTCCATGGTGCCTCAAGGCGTCCCACACTACGTTTGCCCATAGCGGTCTCCTCTCTGACACATACACATGGCTGCTCCATCAAAAATCGGAAATTATTCCAAGGTAACAAACTCAGGAATTGCAAGCATGTTCTATGCTTGCAATTCAGGACATGCTCGACCGTAAGCATGTTTCATTCAATCCCGTTACTTGGTTCACAAAAACCCAGACTTTCGCATTGATTAGGGACCAACGGAACCCATTACCTATAAGCCCCCGCTGTCTGTTGGTCTGACTGTCAGTGGTCTGTATCTCATGAGCCGTAACTGGTAGACAGTCGAAATGTTTACAAATAAATGAATCGTTTTTTTTTGTTTATGGTACGGAACCCTGCGTGTGCGAATCCGGCTCGCACTTGGCTGGTTTAAATATTAATTATAGAATATCACGGTCCATGAAGCCATAAAATGCTGTACTTTTACACCCAAAGGTTGTCTTAAAAAGATCGCTATTAGCGATAAGGCCGCCGATTGTGTCACCCTATGTAAATGTTTTCTTAATCTATAATTTCTATTATTTATTTGGTGTACATAATAAAGAGATATTCTATTCTACTTTTTAGACCTTTCATTACGTTTTACGTTTCACTACAACCTTGCCATATAGGCCTTTATTAAGACCCTTTCCAATCACGACTCCAGCACCCAAAACTACCTTTTCATAAATTTCAGTCGTGATAGGTCATTCTCAGCTCTTGACAACTGTAACACGATACTTGTCACCTAGTCGCCTAGATTATTTACTTGTCAAATTGCCGAGAGTTGCAAACTGGTGCTGATGACGTCACGGTGCTGTAGGTCATCCACCAAGGCTCATCGATTGCTCGCGGTACTGATATTGTGCACAGGTGCATTCGTAATGTTTGCTTGATTATGTTATTGGAATCTTATTGGAATGGAATTGGATTTGGATTTGGTGAAAAATTATGGTGCTGTATTGGTTTTGGGTAACTTTAATTATCTTCATCATTATTTAATTTAGCCAAAAGATATCAAATATTGGATGGCACGGCATGAAAACGACTGTTTCTTTGCCTCGAGCGACCTTCACCGGGTCGTTGGTCTAAATTTTAGGGTGTCTACCCACGTTGATGAGTTTGCAGACCCGATTTCAGACATACATGTATTGGAAACAGGAACGTATTAGTAGAGCGTAAAAGATCAGATTGAAATCTCCCAATAATTCAATGTACATGTAATCAGGCATCAGTTCCAATCCATTATTAACTTGTCCAATTTCCAATGTCAAACGCACGCCCCACCCACTTGACAATACTATTAACTCAGCTGATAGATCTGCTGGTAATTCACTTTGATTGATCGCCACTGTCCACAAACTTATACCTCACTAACATCTGTTATCCCCTAACATACAGAAAAAGATAGCAGACTAATATAGGAAAATATTCAAGTGTAGGTCACACCCATTGATACTGGCAACACAGCAACACAGCTGTTCAATGTTTATAAGAATCCTACGCTAGATTAGTCACAGCCCTACTTCGTAACGCCACTGAAACTAGGGTAAAACAAAAAACGTGAACATACATACATTGCAAGGCCAATGATTATGTAACGAAAATTTCATCACAGAAATGTGACCGTATCACAGTGACACGTTTTCATTTTAGCCAACTATTATAAAGAACATCTAATCCCGTTTAAATTTACAGCCAGAGGACTAAAATGTGTAAGAACAAAGAGATTTTGTAAGCCAGTAACAATGATGAATGGCATCCTGCAAATAATTGTCCTTCGGGGCTAAGGGCGGGGCGCGAGGGGTGTGAGGAAACCCGGGACGGAGGGGGGCTCGGTGGGCGCGGCAGGGCCGTGACGTCACGACGAGCCCTGCGGTCGTCGACCCGCGTGCCAAACAGCTGAGCTGACAGCCCCGAGCTACGAGATGCAAGTTACGCAGAACGCGCCGCCTCGTAACGGCATTACTAATTAAGGTTTTAGCGCCACTGACCGACTTTTTATTGCAAACAGGTTGTACTTAAGCCACGCCAAGGTAGTCGGTGGAAGGGTTCGCTTCAATTCGTAGTGCATGCGTAATGAAAATAATTAACCAGTTTTGCGGCGTCGTGTAACTAAACTGTAACCGTATTTACTCAAGAACACGCGAACAGATAACGCTATCTTTCTACTATTGTTGGCGAAACAGGTTATCGGCTTATGTAACGAGTCACTGACCTACAAGAGATCAAAATAAAGAGTTATCACGCCTCCGACGCGTTCGGAGTCCCCCAATCCTTTAAAAGGGGGTCTCAATTCTTCGAACATCACTCAAGAACCGCACTTGACGGTACAAACGGCTAATTTAAATTTGAAGCGTACCCTCTGGTTTGCTAAGAGTCTCCAAGTTTGTAGGTCGAGGTCTTTAAGATATGGTAATGAATACTGGCTTCCAGCCGTACCGCACACACTTCAAACATTGTCGGGTAAGTTTTCGTTGGAATGAAGCTCTATTTTGGGATGGTTTAACATTATGACAAAAGAATCTTCTTTCTTCCGGTACACCTTAATATCATGAATAGAAGCTGTAAATGAAAAGAGATCCCAAGGGTTTAGGACTTCGAAAGAAACGCATGGGTCGTCCGTAAGAAGAAGTGAATAAATCCCCGATTTTCAGGCGAACTAATATGCGTAGCGCGAGCCGCTTTCCCGGATGACCCGATGACCTGAATCAGAGCGAACTTTGCATAGAGGCTGAAGAAAAGTAACTTTTTAAATGATTATGTGCTTGAATAGGTGAAAGTCCATCAGCAGAAATGATTGATAAGAGGCATGTTTGTGGTACTTCAAATTAAGAATCTTAGAGCACTGATGAGGAAAAGAACCCTGAAGCATATATAGCTTTAAATATGATGCGATCTTTGTTTTATGAGCATTTCGATTAACATGATCCCAACAAACCAGTCAAGTGAAATAATTATTTGGAGAATGTTCGTCCAATAATTCGATAAGACTGCTAAGGAAGCCCATATTAAACTATCAGCTAAAGACCGTTATACACTGACTTACGGAATTATGCAGAGCTCCATAATGTTACCATTTAGCAAACCAGATTTTACTGGAAAAAGAAAGAGAATAATTTAGCATTGAGAATTCACAAACGTTTTTTATTTGGAATAGATAATTCTCAAGGGATAAAGGATAAAATATTATTTCGCTTTGTTATTCTAACGGTTTTGGACCAACGTAATTTGCTTAGATCAAAGTCTAGTTAGGGTTTATTTTACTTTGATGTTCAATCAAATCGATAGATCTGAAGTTGTGAGTATGGCAACACATTTTTATAAAGCTCCGATGAATAATTTATCAAATGTAATACTTTAATTCATGGGCATAATAAAGTCAATTAATATAACAAGCTATTGTTCGACGATACGTTCCACAAAGTTGCTGCGGCCAACAACAATTGTAAATTGTGACATTATCGCCATCAAAAAATACAGTACGGCTCTTTGTTTCACATAATCTATTCCAGTTTTACCCAACATGGGGTCCGAGCTTAGGGAACCGAAATGCGTATCGTTAAAACGAACTCAGAAAGGTGTGACTCCGAATTTTAGTCCCATTAATCATCATTAACTAACAGCGTAATGTAACATGTAATTTCGTATCATTTACAGTTACAAACGCCCATTATGTTTTAGAAGGCCGTCTTCGTAAAATTAGATCAGCACAAATGAACATTTTTATATGTAGTTGAGTACTCTCAAAATGAAAGTTGGAATAGTTATTTCGGGTGAGATAGGCAATACTATAAACCTTAAGACTATCGATGAAAAAAACGATGCTGATGAACTTATAGATTTGAAAATTGCAGAGTATAACCACGCTGAAGACGGATAAATCACCACAACACTTGTAAATGATAAAGCAGTATCCTTTCCGAAAACATCTGTTAACTTAGCAAATATATTAACGATCAGAGCAAAAGCTTGAGCACCATTGATCCAACGACACCATAGGCCCGGCTCTAACAGTAGTATTGTTTGTGCACCTAATATAGGCCAGACAGGATTACAATATAACAGTGTGTTTGTCCAAGTACTTACGAAGGGAGTTTAATAACGTCGTCGTGTGCCCGTTTAACACCATTGTTTGCCATAATATTAAGGTTCTCGGCCTCCTCTAAATGGGGATTGGGGATTTTTTCGTCTACACCATGAAATTTTATGCGTCTGTTTATTTTTGTTCAAGTGACCGGGAATATTGTTTCGAGAGGGACTTTGTCTTTGGAGTTAGGGGTTGTGTTTGGACTTTAAATATTAACAATCTGTATCGGACTGTGGGGGTTAATCTAAGATATCTCTGGTGTTATAATTATTGTGAGTATTTCAAAAGTATACATAACAGGGCCTTCTTCATGAGGTCGAAATTAACCACTATCACCAGTAAGTTGCAATGCTTAGTGTTTAACTGAGGTTTCTTAGTTGAAAATTTGAAGGAAACCTGAAGTGTTCTCAAGCTAATTGCTGAAATACAATTTCTTAGCAGGGCTTGACAAGTTCTCAACTTGGAATATTCAGGAACCGGGTTTAAGAGTCTATTATCATTACGTTACTGTTTCTGCAGTAGACGTGTAAGGTCTGACACGAACACTTAGTATCATCAACCTAGAATCGAATACTAAGTAATGAGATAATACGAGCAAAGTGTTCTTTGCAATGCCAGTAATATCAGCAATTTGAAAACTAGAAACTAGCACACCACAAATAGACTATAATGATATTTCACAAGCGATTCGTAGAACCATCTAATGTGGTAACATAGAACACATAATTGGTATTTTATAAACGAAGCACTTTATAGCGAAGAACATGTTTCTCAACACTAATTTTACAAGACCTTAGTCCAAAATGGCTGAGAATCGCAAAACTTATAACAACACAAGTTTTGGAACTAATATAAAGTGTATTTTTAAAGGTGGCCTTGGCAACAGGCTTTGTATTTCAGCTGTTTAGTTATTTGGAAACTTAATTAACTTTTGCACGTTTAAGACTATGGCGGAACTTAGGACCAGTTCTGGAAGGTTTACGTTAAGGAACTTATTCTGAATAGACGTAAGCTGTTTAGTGTTAGGTACTGTTTTATTATTTTCCTATCATGTTCTTCCCTATCTTTCTCTTCTATACTTTATTTTCTGTCATTACTATAGTCACCTCGTTCCTAGTCATATCATCATCATTTAAGCCAGAAGAACTGCTCTGTTGGACATAGGCCTCTCCTAAGTGTCGCCACATCGACCGGTCCTGTGCGTCTCCCATCCAGGGGATCCTTCACCAGGTTATCAGTCCACCTTGTGGAAGGCCTTCCAATTCTGCGCCTTCCGATATGCGGTCGCCGCTCCGCTTTCGACGCCAGCGACTTGTTTTTCGAACAATGTGCCCATGTGCCCAGCCCACTTAAGTTCGGCGATTCTTCTAGCTAGACATATTTTATATTATAATGCATTTATCGTTTCTTTATACTTCTACACGTATAAGCATCCACATTCATACTAAAAACTTTCCTAACAGTTTTTTCTGGGAACTCTATAACACACACGATTTTCGAGCTCCACAAAAATACAGCAACTTTTTCCTCATGGAAGATAAATTCGCAGAATATTTTTATCTGTGTGCAAGTGGATGCTACTGGCCGATAAGAGACGAATAGGTACACCGTCCAACAGAAAACACAGTAAATTAATAAACTAAAAAAAGGAGTGACATGACCATCAGTTTTGGGATACAGGCCTCCCCATTAAGCGACGCTAAAACGACCGGTCTAGAGCTTCTTGCATCCAGCGAACTCCCGTGGCTCTCGCCAGGTCATCGGTCCACCTTGTGGGGGGTCCTTCCAACGCTGCACGTCATCCGGTACGCGGTCACCACTCTAGATCCCTTCGGCCCCACCAGCCATCCGAAGAACTCTAAACACGTTGTGTGATTGAATCACACATTGATTATTGCTTGTCTTGTACCATAACACATTTCTCTCCATTACAGAGCAAGTCAAAGATATGCCATCAACTCATCAGCATAATATAAACAAATGAACAACTTTTTTATCTCGCTTTTGTATTTCAATTTGCACATTTATGAGGAGTAAAGCGTGCAATATATCAATGTGTAAGGATCTCAAGCAAATCAGGTGTAATTTAGAAGTAATTTATTTTTTTACGCTGGCAACATTATGTATTGACTGGGACGTGAAGATACGAGAACGTGATTATAATTTACGAGAAGTGAGTATCATGATTGTGGCCTACTGAAGACTAATATTTATTATTGAAACTTGAAGAATACATGACCATCATCGATAAGTCGGTTGAAGATTTAGAAAACCGTACAAAAAGTTAATCGCACAAAAACATAACACTGAAAAAACAGAAGATTGATACGGAACTGGAGCATTTTGACCGAAATGACTACAATTAATTTTGATAGCTCTACAACATTTCACTGTTTATGTTTTGGAGTAATCGCTTACACGTGCCGTCGATATAATATTCTTCATAACGAAATATTATTCAACATTCACAAAACAATTCGTTCATTCGGAACCGAACGTAGACGAAAAATAAAATTCGTGCTATATCCCAGTGAAGCAATTCAAGTGTCAATCGACGGCGATGCTGATTGGCACGCACGATGTTGTACCATAGTGCGGGCGCCACGTGTTCCACCACAGAGTTTTTGTGCACTACAAAAAGAAGGTAACCAGGCCAGTGACCCATCTGATATCATAGCGCAAGCTTCCAATATTTGTACTTCTACAATTGTATCTTATCACTCGTTTAGTACTCGATTTAAAATGTGAAGAATAAGAAGTAGGAATTGTTACGTTAGTGAAATCAACATATTCAACAATTCAAGTGTCAACTAAAACCAATTTCAAATGTCTCGCACTGACATTTGAAACCAAAAATATCAAATAAACTCGATTCCCGTTACCTACTGTTAAAGTCAGGTTTACTGCGAGATATTTATGAATATTAAAATACCCTTTTATGGAGAAAAATCTAATATGTTGTACAAAAAATTGTGAACGAAGCCGAATATTGACAAGCAATTTTGAACCACTTTCCGACCCCTTTTACAGAGAATGCAAAATTTCTAAATTACCAACACGTATTTCGAGACTGAGTCAAAAAGAAAATCGTTTTACCTTATTTTTCCTGGTGAAAATTGGTTATTACGCTCAAAAGTAGGCCAAGTGGCAACATTGAAAACATCCAGGTCACTAGTGCGGGGATTTCAAATATTCCAGCTCAAACCTTGCGTATATGATTTGGAGAATTAAACCTAGCAAATCTGAAGCATTGCAGAATTCTCGAGTAGCCAGAATAATTCAAAATCCAAAGCTTATTATTAATTTAGTGAACAGTTGCGGCAGTCGAGCTTTTGCAAACAAAGGAAAATAAACTTAGAATGCACAGCAATTTGCAGGCAAATATTTCAAGTTGAACTCGACGGAATTAGGTTGAAATTGTTCTGTCATACAAAATCTTTTTTGCTTTGAAACAGTTGCAGCGGTTTTTTTTCGCGTCCGATGCATCCGTGGGGTGTGCCCCACATTCGCGAAACGGAACCGGCAACGGAAGAAAGGGTGTGGTTGAAGCAACCACGCGCCGGAAACCGGAGCGTGGGACTCCCTTGCTCACTGAGGATCTGTCGAGGGTTCCGACAAGAAAGCAAAAAAAAAAACAGACAAATGGGACCATTATTTTAGCAGTCCCGTTATTTTGGTCCCGAACTATGCTCATCACTAGTTTCATTACAGCGGTATGCACTATGTATAGAACAGGCGGCGCTTCGGAAGCTGAATTCAATGTCAGGGCCAGAGCTGGGAATATAATGGAGCTACAGACTTGCTATGCCAGTTATGCGAGTGTGTATAGGCATTGAATTCTCGCCAGCTTTTTCATGAATGGCTCGGTATTTGGATTATGCTTTCTGCCCTATTCTTTCTTTCATTAACTGTAGTTTTATCTACCTATGCGATGCGACACTTCAAGGTTCACTTGGAATTACTTCTAGCTCGTTTTTAGGGTTCCGTACCCAACGAAACCCTATTACTAAGCCTCCGCTGTCCGTCCGTTCGTCTGTCTGTCAGCGGGCTGTAACTCATGAACCGTAATAGGTAGACAGTTGAAATTTTCAGTGTGTATTTCTGTTGCCGCTGTAGCAACAAATAATGAAAAAATAAATGAAATGAAAAACTAAAGGCATACAAGAAACGTGTTTTTTTAGTGTGAGTCCGACTCGCATTTAGATTCCGTGTCTCTATCGTTCACTTTCCAGACAGCCAAGAAGAAGCCATACCCGCGTCAAATCCAAACATGTTCTCCACATTCAATAGCAAATCTTCAACTATCAGGCAAAAGTTTCCTCTGGCACTAACCGTCGTCAAAACTAAAGCTCCCCCACACAATAGGTGGCCCGAGCTCAGTACCGCCGTAAGTAAATACGTACCTGTGTATACCCTAACTTTAGAGCAAGAAGGACGTATGTCCGCAACAGCCACCCTAATCAAATAACCCGCTAGTTATTACGTTAAACACTTAGGCGGCGCACTGATAGACGCGGCAACGCGATTGTGGTTGGTTAAGGACATTAATTAAAATTGAATCAGGTAGGTAGCTTTCCTTGATGGATCTTCTTTGGCTGGCTACCTGAAAATTGATTCATCAAAATAAAATTTGAAACCACAGCACAATTACTATGAATGTTATTTGAACTACGCTTATGTTCGTGACTGATAAATAAAACAATATGAGCAAAGAGAATAAAATTAATATTTTCTTACAAGCAATGATGAAATATTCTCTGATATGATAAGTCTTTCTACGCATTTCTTCAAAAACAATAAGAGCAAAATCGCTTTAACAGTACCTTTGTGAAAACGCGCGACATCGCGTCTATCTGAAAGTACCCATAAGTACACGTATAAGTTAAAGTAGTTCCACACACGTCGATATCGAGCGGATCTTAAACAATAGTTAAGGGGACTTCTTCTTGCTAATCACCAATTAAAAGTACGTCGATAGTTAGTATGTTATGTTTTCTGGGTGATATAATGCACAAATATGCTGATAGAAAGTTAGGGGAAATATTTACTTTGGATTACTTTTGGTTTCTTAGACTTTCATACGAATAATGCGTTCTTGGGTCTTCAAACTCCATACATGCACAATGCAATTTTCTTCTTCTTCTGAAAGAAAAAGTGTTTATTTGCGCAATAGTATGACACTGATGGTAAAATCATTCATGAAGATTGTAGTAACATTACAGGTAGGTTTTAAACTCAGTGGTTTTAAACTTTCAGTAAGATTTGCTAGGCTTTTGAAGATTATGGAAGTATCACCGGTAGTCGTTGCAGCGCATTGAACCGTAGAGAGTTGCGAGCTAAATGTGGAAAAGAAGGCATTTTGTATTCCAAAAAAAAGGGCCAGCCACATCACCATCAAACTGTCATCTTCCCCATTCTCACAGTAGCCAAGTTGATCTTCGTTGCGTCACCATAATTGAATTCATAGACCCAAGTTTTCTATATGAATAGCATAAACATTTGCTCACACTAAGGCTATATATTCACTGGCGGACAAATGGGCGGGACGTGACACCAGAGATGCGATGGTACGACACACGCGGTGCGAGACGGCACGGGACGAATAGTGACGCCACTGAGGAGGGATGCGAGAGAAGGATTACCCGTGTTGGCACAGCTTGCCTCCTTCACACCCATCGAGATGTATGGGCTCATAACAAGAAAGAATAAAATTTATTTGACACGTACCTGAAATACGCACGATACATCGAAATAAAAAATGGTGTCCCAGAAACTAGTCATATAATATATAGCATTGGTCCGTTATGCGTGGGCTAAAATAGTCAGCCTTGTTCAGAAGCACAGAAACTTCTTGAGGGGTTCGTGGAGCGACATCAATGTTCCGAAGACTTGTACGCGCTTAACTGCTAGGCTAGAGCAATGGTAAAAATATAAGCTAGTCAGTAAACTGGTAGCGAGGCTGACTTTGTTAGAAAGAGTCACCATGGCCCTGGAACACAAAGGGCATTCATTAGGAGGAATACAAATGGGTTTTAGTCAGTAAGAGTTGACACGCTTCCGCTCCGCCCAGTGCGTAAGGAGTAATTTGATGAAGTCCCATCTTAAAAAAGGTGTAACACAACAGACGTTAAGAAGGATATCTACAACTTTGTCTACAAGTCTGCAATAAAAACCAGAAAAAACTTACCACGATCTTTGATGCAGAGAAGTGATTACGTATCTCGGAAATATCTACAACCAGTAGTACTTATCCAGTGCACCATAGGAAACCATTCCAATATTTAAACGCCAAACAAAGATAGAAATAAGCATTAGGAAGATAGCATACGACGCGCAATAACATAACAAGTAACAAGGGTTGCACACAGATGGCGAACCAAACAAAAATATTGCAAAAACGTGTGCAATCTGCAACTGCAGTGGCGCAAAACTGTTGCATTTTAAAACCTAAACCGTTCCAACTATTTACATTGCAAATCCCATATTGTTTTAGAGGTTTCGTAAGCACTTTGCAATCAAAATAATACTAGAAACGGCTTCGTTCTGGATCGAATACTTTTTACAGATGGGCGTTTTTCACTGATGTTAGTTTGACAGCTGTCATATTTGACTTTTAAAACATGGCAGAACGTAAATCGTATTCTTATTTTAAAGAATTATAGGTACGTTGGCCTTCTGCGTTAGTCCTTGACAATACAGGCGGGAACATCATGCTGCGCCAATGCATGTCTCATTAGATAACCACAGAGAATGAATACTAATACAACTCACGGCCAGATGTATGCATCAAATAAATCTCGCCTATTTTAGTCTGAATCGTCTGCGACAACATTAGCATCTCTACAAAGTAGTTCTAGATATAAATAGGAGTTGCATAATTGGCGTCGGTTTTATATTCGACGAAAATGTTTGTTTTAACTTAGCTTTAGGGCAATGGACTAATAACATTATTTAAGTTAGGTATGCACCTGTTCATGAATAAATGCCGTCTATTTACGTACATATTTAACGTGTGTCATGACACTACGAAAGATGACAGTATTACCTAACCTCACAATTAAATTGTCCACACAAAATAAAGACTAGTGACGTCACCAGCGAGGTACCGCACAACAGTTGGATTGCATAAAAGCCAAATAGCATTAACACATAAAATATGACAGTTTACGATCAAAAGATGTCACTCATTACGCACGTTTACCGTTCTAAAAACATAATCCGTATGTTTTAAGGACGCACAAGACGACTCGGACATTCGTACAACGATCACATACTTGCTAATATCATTAAAAGCTTATAAATAGACCTACTTAAAGCCCGAAACGAATGTGGAACGATAATCAGATATGCAACCCGCGTGCACTCGAATCGCACAGTCGACGCGCGTCTCGTGTGAGAGCCCCTTAGCGTAAAATTAGGGCTGTTAAACATGCGCTGCTAGAATAGGGTTCGTCAAAATTGTTTTAATTGAAATTTAGCTGGCGACATTTGGTATTGTTTTGTTATTGGAGCTCAAATAATGAAATGGAAGTTACTTTTGTATTCTATAGCTGTTTTAATTCCCGAAGGGATGAACGAGGAAGAAATGTATTCCACTAAAAATATACGCTAACTTTTAGGAAGCGAAGCGTCATTGGGGAACGCAAGGATTGGCACTCAAAACTATTAGGTATCATGTCTCAACGTGAGAAAGTAATTTATTCGAAAACCACTTATTTAACTCAATACGAAAAAAAAAAACTTCGCCACTAAACTAAACGTGGCAATTACCCCACTATAATAAGGACTTAAGTAGAAACAATTAATTCGAAGTTACTTCTTCACTTTCCCAAAAATTAACGTCTGTAATTAACACGAGGCCCGGGGCTCCGTAATAAGGCAATTTACGAGACCTTAATTTATAACAAGAAGAGAGATTTCTTATGACATGATAAACACAATGACATATCACTTTATAAATTCGCGTAATATTTAAAGGAACATTCTCCTTTCAATCCCATATGTTAATGATTTAGGTGAGCATAAACAACATTAATTATGGAATATTGTTTATGGGCGTAAACAATGCAAAGGCGACGCTCTATACAGCCTCGCACAATGTCATTTATATAGGTTACAGTCAGCCCTACGCACACAGCCGTTTACAAACAGATTTCACGTGTGGAAGCCATAAAGAAGTGGCACAATCAATTACATACGGCTGTACGTTGTGAAATCGTCAGTTTAATTAGTAGATACTCGTTGCATAACTCGGATCCGGGCCGCAGCTCTGCGAACAAGTACGAGCAACAACACTATTCGCAACGTTCGAAGCTTCGCCCATAAAACGTTCGTTGACTCTAATGTAGGCCTATAAAAATTATACTAATAAATGCGCGTATTCCTCTGTTTGAAGAGTCGTTTGTGATGATAAATGGACACGTTTATGGAGCCCGGAGCAACACCCGATAGCATGATGCAAGTTACGGGATGTAGCAATGAATCACGCTCCCAAAATAACGCCGAATTATTGATGCAAATAAAAACGCTTTAGTCTGCTGTATTTGTTATTGAATTTAGGCCATCGTGTTTATCAGAAATCCTTTTAACACCTATTGCATAAACCCTACATTTTCATAGGTCATCAACACTATAATGTTATGGCGTGAGAATATGTGCATTTAAGCAATCAATGCGTCGAGGTTCACCGGACCGTTTTTTAGTATTTAGGTTGCAACAATTTGCGCAAACGCGCGTGCATCGGATGCGTAGAGCGCGTTATCGAAGCCGCGTGCGAAGAACCAGCTAACGGGTCAGCCGGGCCAAAGTAAACAATTACGATAGCATTGTTAGTGCGGTCGACGACCCCGCGCCCCGCCCCCCGTCCCGCGCGCGCGTATTACCAAATCGCGCGGCCACTCGCGACTCGCGCGCACCAAACGCCACGCACGCGCCGTTGCGATATCATTTGCATGCGAATACGTGATTCACCTGACGCCGCCTGCCGACGCCCGCGCGACTCCACACTCCACACCGCTATCTCAATAGACTACGCACACTCCCGAAAAAACACAACGCCGCTATCTTGCATCTCTGATAAACTCGTTACACAATTCAATAATCTAACACCAACTCGTGTCCCACTACTTTCGTTTTCACAAAGAATTTGTAACAGTTTTTGAAAAAGTATGTAATCACGCGAGGTCCGACAACGCGAACCAAACGTTGTTTTTCATTTATCACGCGGTTCGCTTCATATTTCATGTTGTCTCGGCGAACGGGCGCGTTCTAAAATCTTACCAGAAAAGAAAATATCCTTCCATTTTCGCCGCGCTAAACAACGACAGTGATCCGGGGGGAAAAGGGAGGCTCCGCACTGTTTTTTCGTCGAACAGAATGCCGTCGGAAACTCGTCAATATATCAGAATTGTCCAACGCAGGGAAAGAGGAAAACTGCGAGGGACGCTACGACCGTCGATAGTTTCTGAACCGATAATACTACAACTCTAGACCAATTTACGCAGCAAGGGTAAGTAAATTGCGGGCCCTTTGGAAAATTTGGGGTCTGACGAGATACAGCCGACACAGATACAATGGAACGTTCGCGTAATGCAATGACGTAAATTGCGTTAGTGCAGATAAGATAAAACGATCGAAAAATTGCTCGCCAACAGCCAAGTATCAGGATGTAAGCGAAACTCTCTCGGAATCAAAATAAACAGATGACATGATTACCTCGCCATAAATTTTCAATTCGTGTTTTTGTTGCAGTGAGGAGCTTCCGTCTGCATTTCCATGTTCTTTATGGTTACAAGCCTCATTTAGTCTTTCTGTCTCTGCTTTGTTACGAAAGGAAGTTGGATATTGCTTTTTTCGCAATTTTTCCTTTTGATTGAGTTCGTTGTTGGTTCCAAGACAATTTAACGTTCTGGGAATACCTCGACTGTTATGCGACGTTCACGACGGTAAATTGTAAACGAGAAAATATGTTATTTTGTAATTCAATGTTATTTGCGGTTGGAAAAATTACAAATATGACATTTAGAGGCTTCAAAGCAGCTGTAGTTAAGAATAGCAATATGGTGAAGCCTCAAAAGGCAGTTAAATGTAAGCTCGCGGTCGTACCTAATCCAGTCAAATAGGGATTAGTTCGAGACCACAAACCGCATTTCTTCATAGTTCGTGCGGACCACAGATTCATTATAGCGCGGGTGGAAATGCCACAGATATCAAAGGTCATGTAATCGCTCCGCTCGACCTGAGCCGATCCCTAGGGCATGACGAAACTTGCCATCCTTACAGACATTCATCTTCTCGGGAACTTGTTTTTCTTTATTGTTGAAAGCCAATATACACGTTATAACATTTATTTATTCGATCCCGCCTGTATTATTAATGCAGACGTTTGGTTTATTACTCAGCAGATTATGATTATATTTGTTAAAGACGTCAGGCGAGATACATTTTACAAAAACTATGTAGATGAGAACGCCTTCTCTAGTAAAAAGGTTCTTATATTTCTTCAGCACATCATGTGGTGCATCTAGGGGCTTTAATATTCATACAGAATCTACTGTGAAACTACTTTGAGGAATACTTCCGAGATGTTTTCAGTACATTACCATTTTTACATCTGCGAAGTGTTCATTATTTATTCAACAGAATACTTGAAGAAATATTTCATAATTTTTATAGGGAAGTTTAGGAATTTAATTAATTTGGACTAGAAAGCAAAGGTATTAGAGTCGCTACAAATGAAGTTAACTTAAAAAATAAAGATGGAGAGAACTTAGTTAACATCACAACATTGATTTCTGATTTAGAACCAGAACCAACATCTTCAGTAACATAAACAGACGTAGAACAGCAGAATAATCGTCTTGGTATTCATGTAGGACTTATGTATGAAGACATCTGTGATATTGACGCTTCCGGCGAAGCAATCAAAGTAAACCAAACATTCGTACAAGTAGGAGTAATACAATCAGCGCCTAACTCGGCCATAAATCGTACGATTCGCACCAAGTGAAGTGAATCTGATTTGTGTCTCGGCTGCGTTGGAAAGTGTACGCAATATGTGTATGTGCGTGCTCGCGTCATGAATAGAAACCGCTTCGGCGATAACTTTCGTGCAGCCTCGCTCCCTCGGTAATAGCGAAGTGATAGACAAGGGTACATCTACTTTTGTTTTATTAGTACGTATTCTACATATTATATTGGGGTGTTTGTAAGGACGAGAGTAGTTTTGGGAGATTGTTTCTCTCTCAGGGTGCATTGACACTGCTGAGAATTTGGACAACATGTATTCAGACACTCGATATCTTGAAATTAGCAAGCTAATTGCTTTGTAACATATCATACATGCCTGTATTTTAATCCTTAACCACATAATTAGCTATAACTTGGAGTTGCATATAATTACTGCAACTGAACTCGATACCTTTAGTACAACCGATGATATATCCAGAAACACTACACTGTACCTTACTTCGGTAATGTGACAGTAGAATTTAACAGGATCTAGATTTCGACTATCCAAACCATACTTTCAAATAAAACCTTAACTCACAACGCACCCAAGTCCATCTTGACACTATCTACCCTGGAAAGAGCAGTGAGCAAATCGATTCATAACATAACTACGTACCGGGAGATAGCCACTAACTCCCGTGAAATATACCTTCGCCCAGCGTTTGGACAGTAAGAGCCAATATATTCCAGTTTTTAGAGAGAGCGCTGTTTGGTTCAGGCCGTGCGTATTCTCGCGTTGCCACATATACCCACTTAGATTAGTAAAATGGAGCGGTTTTTGCAGGGCAATACTGATGGAGATTGCGCCTTTTTATGTGGGATTGTGATCAGATTTGATAATAAAATAGTGGGAATGTATGTGGAGGGTCCTGATCCTGGAGGCTAGTAAGATGTGCTTGTAACAAAATTTCTGAATAAGTTTTTCAAGTCAACCGTGGGTCGATGCACTTGCGGGTCTCAATTTAGTCAAACAGTTACAAGACCTAAACCCATTTTCTTAACTAAACAACTCATCATTTACCCGATCTGAGAACGGTTTCTAGCTACTAGACCAAAAACCTTGTTTACATGATACACTACCAACGTGCCCGTGAGCTACAGATGTAAAGTAACGATAGATGGAGTCACGTTCTTATCTAGCAAGCCAACCACAGATGGTTGTTATACAGTTTCCCTTACATCCATGGTAACGTTGATAGCGTTTCTATTCCGTACTAGTAAGGGTGGTATTTGTACATCAAGTGCGTGGTTGATGGTATAGTGATCGTAACCTCACGTATACACTCCAGCAATTTGTGAGAAAAAATTGTGATAGTTCGTACGTGAGCCTTCGGTAGGCAAAGCTTTTAATTAAGGCTCTTCGTCTGTGTTCTTGACTCATTGCCCTCGTCTGTTGCTTAGGATTATAAGGTAGAATTGAATTAGAATATCTGTTGAAAAGTTGTGAGCATAGATAAGTTATGCTGAAGGGTTTGTCATATCGTACATCATTGAAAAGTGGGGAGCATATTATATTAGGTTCCCAAAGAGCTGATTTTCTAAATATTTCAACGTTGACATCGTCAATTCGTCATCGACCATATTTGCGGTTAAGTCATATCAATAAATTCATCAGATTTTTTTTTAATTACACTCTTTCCAAATGATATCTTTATATCTTCTGAGCCAGTTAAACCAAACCTGTCAGAGCAATTTAAAAGCAATATTTCTTAATGCAATATTAAACTGTCAAATCAACAAATTATGGTTGTTATAAAGTACGGCGAAGTGTCTTAACTTTCATTTGCAATTACTTGTGTTTTATATCTGTTGCGGGCATTAATATCTGTACCCGATGCGATGCCAGCATTAAACTTATAAAACCAGTTCTTGTTATTTAAAGCGATGTTTATCTTTAACTAAACTTTTAAGAGGACTAGAAGGAAAATAATCTTAGACAAATTTAGTTAGGAACACAGTGCTGCGCTTCAAAAAACAAATCGCCAACGTCACCCAAAAAGCAGCCAAACTAAAGTAGGACTGGCCTAAAGTAACCACAATGTGGGTCCCAGAAGATGGCCGAGACGAGCTTGACGCCTATCGGCAGGATTGGTCTACACTTGCTTAAAGCCGAGAGGAATGGAAGGAAGAAAGGGAGATTTTTGCCCTGCAGTGGGACACAACAAACTAAAAAAAAAACATATATATATTTGGTTGTATCCACAAGCCACGTCCACAGGTATCAAACCACTGCACTGTCCAAAATTTTACATAGTACTATTATGTTCTGCAATTTACAGACAGAATGGCAGAATTACATTCGCATATAACCTCTGGCACGGAAACTTCTTTCCTATTCCATCACCTTCGCAGCCAAGACAAGCGTGAACAACTTAACTTACGACTATATATATGCAAACTCAAACAAGAACTGTGAAGTAGTACAAAAACCATCGGATCAGCACTATCCCCTGACGTGAATGTAGTCGGAATGGGGCCAGTGAAGACTTATGGTGTTTAGAGCAGGCTGGTGACACGCGGTTTGAATGTACGCATTAATCAACGGGTGTATGTACCATGGGTCAGAGATATGATGGGAATGCAGTTGTTGGGAGTCGGGACGAAAGTGTGAGAAGACTGCAAATGGGAATACTTGGGATGAAGTTTGGTGTTACGATTCAAATTACGTAGCATGGACATTTTTAAAGAAAGCTTGAACTAGAGAGAACGCTTTTACATCAAGTTCGAAGTGATTCATCGTGAATGCTTAGTAAAAGACAGATTTATTTATGTTCAGTTTCATCTTACATCTACAATTACCTGTTCTTTAGCATTTCTACTTATTAGGCAAGCGTCGGGCCAGTCTAAGTCACTACGGAAATATCTATCTCTGTATCCGCCGAAATTGTTTTGTCGATTTTTTTGTGGTTTTGGACAAAAAATCCTCAAAAAATGGCGACGTCTTCGACCAACAATTTCGGTATTTGTATTTCGTCATCCTGCCGAGACGGAGGAAGTTTATATTTGTAGTCATGTATTGAAGAAACATTCGACATCTGAAGTTCTGGGGGGCTACTCTCTAATGAAATCCGTAGTTTCGGGCGGGCATTTTCTACTTCGTATCACCTAACCACTGAGAACTAATGATAACACGATTTGACAGTTACTGTGAAATCGTGTTGTCATTCATTCTCAGTTCGGGTTCGGGACTAATCGTAAGTCTGTAGGTGATACGGAGTAGAATACGAACGCCCGCAAATAAGCCCGAAACTACAGATTTCGTTAGAGAGTAGCCCCCCTGAACACGAGGAGTAATATGAAAAGTTCTTATCTTAACGATATTGCGTTGCCAAGTGACGTTGCACCGTTATCTGTAGAAAATTTCGCGTACACAATAGACAGTCCAAAGTCGCTTGTATCACAAAGAGTTGTGCACGTGTGTGCAACAAAGCAGAGTTTATGGCTGCAGCAACCCGCGCACTCAGTCGACGCTGATGGCGATAACAAGACCGAAATATATGCGACGAAGCGAACCATGATTGACGACAGCGAGGCGTTCGCAAACGTCTCCGCCGATACGAACCAATGAACCACACCGCGCACGAAAAAACAGAACAGTTGACGGTCCCATTATGCAGGGGCTAATTAAATCAAACTCGGCAATAAGCGTCGCAGCGCTACCCCTTATTTTGATTGCTTCCATGTAAATTCATTCTCTGTTATTCGTATTCGGTTCTAAATGAATTTCGTGTCCAACGGCATCCGACCGCAACGGCCCGACATCGGAAACTTTATAAATTATTATTACAGCTATACAAGCGAACAAAACAATCTACAAATTCGAACTACATAACGGGAGTGCTCAAATTGAATTGTAAAAGTTCACTACGTTGTGGACAAAACATTAAAACTAGTAAATCGTCCTCGACGGTGACTACGACTTGGAACGTTTAGTGTTAATCGGAGATTATCTGAGAGGCCGCAGCGTCCACACGTTCATTAAAAATTAATAATGAGAGAAGGGAGTTATGTAAGCCGATACAGCTGAAGTATTCGCTCATTTCAGATAATATACACATCACATTCCGGCGTAATTAACAGAGCACGAGCCACGCATCATAATGTTTTCACAATGGGCGCGTATTATGTGCGGCAGGCTGTGGGAGCCGGCAGGAGCAGCAGTAGACGTATTAGTGTCGCGGGCGCGCTCGTTCGCGCACGACCTCCGCCTGTCAGATGTCACCCTTTACCGCATCTGAGGGAAGATATCTGTAGCGTCACAAGTAATTAAGAAGCGAGCCACGCTTTGTCCCGTCCCCTGGGACGACTCGGGGGATTTCCGCGCTTCTCCCTACTTACATAATTTCTCTTAACTGCATAATCGATATCAACGTGTCGCACTTATCCCGTCTAGACGTTGACGCCGAGGTTCATAAGTCTGCATCGTATTGCGTTTGGAGTGGCCGCGAGTATTGCAGCGCGGTGCCCAGCCCAGCCTTATCCCTCGCAGATCTGTCGAGGACTTCGAGTGTTTTCGGTGTCTCGTCTCCGTGTTCTCAAATGCGAGCATACTCTGCAGCCGACGGAGCGTTAATAAACCTCGCACCGATATATCAAATACTAAAGTTTAACCGTCCGTATAAAATTTCATACTTAGGAGCGGAAAGTATTTAATTGACAATGAATGTGACAGTGTAACGGCACGCGAGAGGGTTGCGAGCCAAACGGAGCGCGTCTCTGTTAATGGGGTCAACGAAATTGAGAAAAGTGAAACGGTGGAGTGGGCCGGACGGGCATTTATTACCGGCCGGACCCGACAACCCTCGTCCGGACAGGGACGAGCCCATACACGGGAGAGGGACGCCGCGCATTCCAAATAGCAGTGCACAAACAAAGAGAGAGCTAGGAGGCCCGCGGCGGCAACAGAGCTCCTCACTTCCGAATTAATAACGTTCGTGAAGCTGGACGTGACAGCCATCGTCTGCGCCAGCGGCCGCGACCAGGCTCCGTCGCCGACCGCTCATTTATAAGAACTATAAATAATTAATTAGCCGCACCGCCTCGAGGGACGCGTTCAGTTTACCCACGTCAAGCCTGTGACATTTTAATGGCCTTTTAAACGTGCATCCACGTGAGCCTTCAGCCCATTGTACATTGCATAAATAATTGAATATATCGAGTAGTTACACAGATACAAGCTGGCGATGACGTTGGAAAGATTGGGTAATTATTTCCGCATCCAATATTCGTATGCACGAGGCAACAAAGATAGTCTGTTACAGGGCGAATCGCTGCAGGCTGTCTCCCTACGTAGTCGGAACGTAAATCGGTGCATCCAATCACGAGCGGGCGGCGGGCGACGGCTCCAGATAGGGAGTTGGAAATCAGTTTGCCACTATTGAATTATACGAGAGCTGCAGCCAGGACGTCATACGCCAAAGTTTAATCTCCCGGAGCGGCGGACGGGCTTATTATGCAAATAGTCGACGAGTCTCCTCGGTCATCTTACAGTCACGTACGGCGCGCACGTCCCGAGCCGCGCCGCGCCGCGTGTCGCCGAGTGCCGCGCACGCCGGCCACCACTGCGCCGCCACTGCCGCCAGCAACCGCGCTGTTTACAAATCCGACGTACATAAACGTAATCGTCAACGCACAGCCCCACACAGAAAATAATTTCCCCAAAACGAAATGTCTTCATTACAGGACGATAACAAAATGGAACCTTGATGAAGATAAAATTATTTGACTATCAAAAGACGGGAGAAACTTCGACGACATCAATTTATTGCCTCCGAATAAAGTCCGACCTAAAATTCAAAATGAAGAAGGCATCGGGCGACGGAAACGAACGGGAGCGAGAGGAAAATCTAACTCTTTCTTTCGACGAAAGCCAACTCCCGACGAGCGTTAATTAAGCGAAAATCGAAACGTCAAAGCTCGACTCGGGCTTTATGCAAATTCACCAGAATTGACTTTCGTGTTGACGGCGTTAGAATTTTTACCGCTTTCCAGACGATTGTTTGAACGAGGTAATTAGGGAAGCGATAAAGACACGTACGCGACATTCGAAACTTTCTACAGACGTTCGACGGCTCAACAAGACGAATTCATTTAGCCTCAGCTGGAGGCTCGGCGTTGGTCTGCAGGCTGAGCGTATCGAAAGAAGGGCACGAGGCGCGGAGTGTCGCGAGCGACGCGGTACCGGTACGTACCGTTAGAGTGAACTCCGCAGCGCTCGACCTCGCTCAGTCCTGGACAAACGGCCTGCACCAACTATTATATAATCTCCTAATAAACCCACGAACACATAGCACACGCGCTCATAAAAACTTTCGTAATTACGATAGAAAATTAACACCGAATTCTAGCAACAATATAATCGGAAAAGGGTGAACGGAACGGTGAACGGGGAGTTTTTGTGCTCGTATCGTGAGAATGGGCATTTAGCGGCTTGGTTATTCGAGGCGTATCGCGTGATATCATTAGAACATTATTGCTACCACAAATTTCTTTGTCACTTAACCGGCACTGGATTTGTTGGATTTATTGAGCGTGACGCTCCACGGACGGCTTCGAGAATTTTGTAGCTGTCGAACATAGCTGGGTACAGTGAGCACAGTGGGCATTGCCGGGTACAGTGAGCACGCCCGCTGCTTCTCTAAAATATGCTCTCGCACCGCCTGTTCCTGATACAATTTTAAGAAGCGCACTAAACTTGTTTTCTGTACACGGACCATTGAATTAGACGATGTGGAGTATTAAATAAGGATTAAATATATGTATCTCGGTGTAGAGAAATATGAAGACGCGTGTGCAGTGGGCGGGACACTTGGCTTAGAACCGGCCGCGGTAACGAACTGATAGCCAAGAGTAGTTGGCAGCCGAGACAGTAAAAATCATACGTCAGAAATGTTGGGGAATAATGTGGAAGCGCACTTCCGATGTGTCAGGAATACAGGATGGAGAGGAAGTGGCTCTCGCCAGAACCTACACTGTTTTATTTGAACGGAAAGACTTTTTGGTATTTCTTGAAGACTTGCCTCCTTTTTTTCTCTATAGACGTTTTAGTTTATGGACTTACGCTCTAGACAAGTGATATTCTAACAGCGGGAGAGTAACGAAGGCGAGTGCAAAACGTAAAAAATGCATGGGATTGACAAAATGTCACGTGATTATCCGCTTAAATTTCGGCATTTCTACAATCGCCATCGCACACAGATTTTCTTTTTTTTTGTAGTTTCTCTTGACTCACATTAAGACATTTCTTTCATTAGAACTTCTCTCTCGATCAATGTTATCTTCTTTTATAACCTACACGTGTCTGCTAGCACAATATACAGACAACATCTGTGTAGTACATAGCACAGTACTAACAATAATACGGTATTACATTCAGTAGACAGGAGATATCGTAAATATGGCACTGCGGGGAGCTTGTAACAGAATAGTTTTTACCGAAACTGACCAAAATGGTCGGTTCGCGTTGTAATTTGTAGTTCTGTTTTTGTTAATCATGTACATTATTTTTATTATGTGTTGTGTGAAAATATTACTGATACGATGGGGACTTTTTGTGTAAATGTTTATAAGTAGCAAGTTGATGAAGATTAAACTGTAATTGAAGCCAAAGTTAATAATCCTAACTTCAATATTATAAATGCGACAGTTGTTACGATTGAACTGATTTTGTTAAATTTTGGTACAGATTTTAATGACACCCTGGAGACGGTTTTTGCGAAAATCTATATAACCACGATCGTAGCCGTGGTAAGACTGGATTTTAATGGCAATCAACTCATCATCTGCCTAGCCTTTTCATTAATTTTTCATTTCCTCATATTGTTGCCTACATTGTGTGATTCCGTGTGTGCCAAATAAAGTAGTTTTCTTTCTTTCTTTCTTTTCTCAACTATATTGGGGTCGGCTTCCAGTTAAATCGGATTTAGCTGAATACCAGTATTTTGCGTGGAGCGGCTGCCTACCAGACCTCCACAACCCATTAACTGGGTAACACGGTACTTCATGGCAAGACTGGAGTCAAATTTACTGACTATCCGTAACGACCAATGCCAACCAACTAAAAAGTATAATTTCTATTTATTTTAATTTCACAATAATTCAATAATTTTAATCATATTACGAAATCATAATGACGCTAACGATACTGTAGATAATGTAAATTATTATGAGTAAGATTTTCATTGAAATTCTTCTAGCATCGATGCACGCACGATCAAGACATCTGTACTAATATTATAAAGAGGAAAGATTTGTATTTTTGTATGTAACGAATAAACTTAAAAACTACTGGACCGATTTCAAATATTCTTTCAGCAATAGATAGCTACATTATCAGGGAGTAACATAGGCTATATTTTATCCCCGTACTCCCACGGGAACGGGTTCTACGCGGGTGAAACAGCGTGACGTCGGCTAGTCTTTACTAAAATGATAAACTTCTGTAAATGGTCCGAAAAAAGGAAGTATCGATTTCCATCCGCCTCGAAGTGCATAAAACAAATTCCTACATGATTTCCTATACATAAGTCATCACGTAACGACTTACGTACAAGCAGTAGGTAAAGCGGCGCCGCCATTACACTCGTGAACTCGTAATCGACTCTGAACGGCTTTTAATTTCACACCATTCATCAATGGGCCACGCCTGAGGATGTGCGTATAATAAATACATCAAAACGGACTGCATGGGCTCGCCAACTTGTGAAGCTGTAGGGTTGTCGATGATGGAACCACGGACAGTGAAAATCTACAAAAGCCTTTCTCTGAATCTGGAAACCGTATGGCAAGCAGCATTAATAGTAATAAGGATGAAGAAGAAATACTAATTACAGGGAATCAACAAGCATAGACGCAACGTTGGAAGGCCTGATCCCACAAGGTGGACCGATGACCTGGTGAAGGTCGCGGGTAACCGATGGATGCGAGACGCACAGGACCGGTCGTTGTGGCGACGCTTGAGGGAGACCTATATCCAGCAGTGGACGTCTTTCGGCTGATAAAATGATGAACAAGCATAGACACCAACTGTTAATAGTAATAGGGAATCTAAAGGCATATGCAAAGATGACATGTGAATTATAAACCGCAAAGACAATGTTACAGTTTTTATCTCGATTGACGGAAGCTAAAAGGAAAAACGGTTAAGCCCCGGCTATTATACATATTGAATTTTACACACGTGTCCTTTGGTTGCATCATGCCACCAACGCAAGTACTCTTATTAATCTCGTTATTACTCAACGTGCTGCAATTTCAATTTATTACCGGAATCGAATCTTCCGGAGTAATTTGATTATTGATGTGTTGAACATATCAAAGGTTCCTGAAACTCCTTTCATTCATAATATCATTTCAGCTATCGATGATGAGTCATACCGTCACGCTCTTGAACTAGAAACTTCGGAACAATTTGTTACAGTTTTTTTTTTAAATTCAGATTCGTTTCGGTATCCATACAGCCCTGGGTAGCGTTCCGTCGTGTGGCGTAATGGACAAATAATTTGCACGTCGTCAGCCAACCATTATAATGTTATTTGAGGGCAAGCAATAATTGCTGAGCCAGTCTGTTGCTGGCTAAATTCGGTTGCCAACCGTCTAGCTAGAATTATTTTCGTTTTACATCGCCTAACTTCGAAGGCAAAACGACCTTCAGTCTTTAGCTTAGCTCTCCATTTCGCAGAGCAACTTTTAGACACGATTCCATAAAGATGCATAGTTACCACTGAAATAGAATTCCTAAATGGAATATTTAGGCTAAAAAACTAAAATAATAACAGCAGACTGTGAGAACACAAGTTTCCAAGGTAAATCGATGCTAAAATACCAAGTTTTTTAGTTGGGAAAGTTACTTCGAGTTACATAACACCAGAGAACGCTCCAAGGCGTTCTAATAAACGAAGGTGACTATGACTTATAAAGAAGGAATTGCCAGTCACAAAATAAAGAAGAGATGAAGAGATGCCTAATTACGCGGCAAGTGTGGGAGTGAGTGAGATCGGCACGCGCCACAAGCAGCCGGTAACAATTATAAATTCAAGGAACTTAGTCGGGTAGTTGCGCCGAGCCGCGCCGCGTCGCGCCGTGCCTTTGAAAGCGAACCACTATTTTGATGCATCAGAGCCGCACTCGAGGGCGTCTGGCTTTCAGTATCGCAGACGGTTTTTGTTGCTTTAATACAGAGATGCGTCGGATCTTGTGGAACATTGAATTGTTCGTCTCAAATATGTGCATCGTAACTTCGTATTGATGTTGTTTGAAGCCGTAATTCGAATGGAAAAGGCAAGGTATGTTGTAAAACATAGTCATCGAGATAGAAACACATTAAGACCAAATAAAGAAAATTGTAGCTCGTAAACATAAGGCCAAAGAAGGTCTAAACATAATAAAACAAATTATGTTTAAAAAACTTGATTGCTACGTCCATAAAAACGTATTTTATCGCAGCTAATGACACGAATTAAAAGAGTGAGTGAGTGAGTGAGTTGATGACTGAAACAGTGCAATTATTTAATGGATAGGACGTTCAAAAGGAGTCTTCGCGAGTAATTATTACCCATCAAGTTCTATTTAGTTTGGAAACTACAGAAAACGAGGGCTTAGCGACAAACCTAGTAATTTAAGAAGTACGCGAAACTAAGGTTACTTGTGTAGGCACATCGAGGTAATTACTATTGAGCGTCTCTGCCTAAACTCGGCGTAACCGCACATTGCTTGAGCAATATTGGACACCTTTGACGCAACATTCACACAAGTTATTACTAATTCACTACACTGTCAAGTAAACGCTTCGTTACTCGGAGAAGTTTGAAGCCATGTTTTCAGAAGCGTGGAATATCGTGAGATATAAGACAGCCCGTCTAAGAGACGTTCCGCCATATTATTAACACTATGAGAATCTAAATTGGAAGGTTAATGCCGAGATACCGTTATAATTGTATGGAATTCATAGAAATATTCAAAGCGAAAACGATTGCGGTTTTAATATTAAATCAAGTCCGGGAACAGGTCCTTTTTTGCTTGCTCCTGATATAATATTCCGAGTATAATTTTCGATTAAAATATTCAATACGATTATTGAATATTATGGCAGTCTTCCGGAGATCATTAGTAATATCTCTGGCATGTAACAGTCTGTATACAACTTATTTCTAGAACGTTTGTGCCACATGTTTGAAACGATTATCTGCAACATACACAATTGTTTCCAAGAGCTAATTCGCTTAAATTCGAGGTAGTACTATACTACTTTGTTGCTGATGAAACAAAGTTACTAGCAAAAACAAGGTGTTTGCGATCAAATACATTTGGTACATCTCTAGTAACTTTATGCAATGCAAACAATGCTGAGTCATTAACATATATTTTATCTTTTACATTTTCTCAACTGTATGTCTGTATTGAATATAGTGCTCATTTATCTTTACTTGTATTTCATTCATGAATGTTTTTACGTGTGGTCCTTTTAATAGACCGTCGTATGTTCCCGAGAGTGTCGAAAAAGATCAGCATCCGCCCGCCAAGTGATGATGGATATCAATCACTCCAGATCATGTTCATTCGAGTACATTGACATTGATTGTTCTGGTTTATGTGGGAGAGCTCTAGCTGTACGAGCTGTCGTGTGTATATTGTACAGTCTGTCTATTCAATGTTTATGTGTCCTATTGTTTTATCATCAGCTTCTAACAGTTTTGTTGTTTTTTAATTAAATAAATAATGACTCCGACTTACTTCTTACTTACTTTCTGACTTAGTGAAACGCGAAATCCTTCCTTTTCTTTCTTGTCACGTTCTCAATGTTGTCAGCGATAATGACATCGCTATTTCGTTCATGACTATCCAGATCAAAAACCCAAGCGACTTCATCAAAATGTTACACTGCGAGTCAAGTCCGTCGTTTCTCTTTAACGTTGTCAGTTTACGTGTCTATATTTATTTAGCACTGCAGTAGATATCTATCCATGTTATCTCCGAACACATTCCGCGATGGAACATCTCGGTCTATACTTAATGGATCGGAGCATTTTGTTGGCGACCGTCGTCGGTATTGTCCTACACTCGACCTTCCACTCGCTTCTGTGTATCTTCAGTAGATATAACATTAATAGTTTGTGTTGAAGAAAACTGTGACTTTCACGCTTTTAGTATGTATGTGGAATTAATGAGATTAGACGATAAAAATAGTAGATGCAATAATATTTTCTTTAGTCTCTAGCCAAAAATGCCAAGATGTTTGTGACTTGGATGAGGTAATCTGCCAGAATATCAGCTATATCGGACCGTATGCTGCTCAAAACACTGCAGTGCACTTTACCATTTCTTGCGTCCAATGTTTCTTCTGAAATCTGTGGCCTGACACTTGCAAGTATTGTCAGAAGCTTTACCTGGATAATCATCAGTCAAGTTCTCTATCACTATGTGCTTCTTCATACGTGTGTGCCTATACTCTATTTGTCATCCCATGCAATTTATACGAGTCGAGTGCGGAAAACGAGTTGTTTAATGGTCTTATAAGCATCGCATAGTAATAATGGTGAAGTGACAAGTCGTGTTAGTTTTTATGCGCAAGCGCTAGTACTGCGAATAATTGTTTACACGAGTAAGGCGGTCCCGTACAACTGTTGGTGTAACTGTACAATGATGTATGACCGAATGTGGTGTTTATGGGAATATCCCGCTATTCTTACAGAACAGAGTTGCTTAGTTGATGTACAGTTTTGGTTTTGAAACGTGCCGGTCCTGTTGTTAGGATATTCGACACTATGTTTCCGCCAATCTTAGCCTAGAAAATGGTACAGTCAACCGTACATCAAAATTAACAGTTTATTGTGCACAGCGTCATTATTTCGCAGTAAAAGTGTGTTTTTATAAACCCCGATGTGAACTTGACTGTACATTTTAGTTTCGTGAGAATATACTTTTTTAAATATTATAACAATCTATAATTAATTAATTTCTGTGCCATTTTCATAGCCATCATCCTCATCTACAACTAATTTCTTCTCATCAACGGGCAGATCGTCCGTCTTTCCGCCGGTTACGGGCTCAGCTAATTATCAAGACAATTAAGATAGTGAACACGTTATCTCAGTTAGTCGCGACTCGCGTTAAACTGGACCACTGTTTAATAGCTTCTTATCTGAAGGGCCACGCGGTTACAATACAGGTTCTTCGTGTTCGCGGTGAGCTTTAGAATTAGTGTGACTGGTTTCATGGTTATTAATTTTCTAGATGCGTCTGCGACTCTGCTTGATTCGGAAATAATTTTCGTTTGTTATACTCTTACGTCTGTGGGACCAACAGTGAAATTGCGAAAAAAAACCCATATTTGTGTATCCATATAATATACCCCATATATTAAGAGGTATTGTGTTTATTCTATTACACTTTGTATAATAATTCCGCATCTGTACATCTGTGTGAGTACAGTGTAAGATTGTCTTCTTTAATTTTGGATATTCAATTCTTGAGAGTGATTGTAATGACTAACTTCAGTCGTTCGCGTAAGTAGCTTTCTATTAGTGAATAAGTTATCATTATTGGTTGTGTACTTCCAGAAGTAAACTTTGAACAAACGTATTTATTTATAAACTAAAGTCACCAAAATCTTATAAGTCCGATGTGACAGCTGAGTAGAGAGGGATAGAAGATTGCTTTACCACTAAGTGCGAAAGAGATTTATTTTTGTCTCTTTCATACTCACTAGTAAAGCAATGTTGTATCCTGCTGTCAAAACGGGCCTTTTATTTTTTGACAAGTATACCTCTTTATAATATTTGTTTTCGATTTTAAGAGAGAGAGAGAGAGAGAGAGGAGATACGAGTTTTGCAAATAAACGTTTTTGTCAAAGCCGTACTGTCCCCAAGTCACTGATAGCTGCGGCAGTCGCCAGTTAATGAGTGACCGAATTGCCCGGTGAACTGGTAAAGGTCATCTGCAGCCAACCAGAAATTCAGACAGAAATTAAGTGGTAAGGACTTACTACGAGATTATCGTTACAAACGGGGTAGATGAAGTAAATCACACACAAGAGATTGTATGTGGTAGAGGTGAACCGAAATAAACTTAAAAACTTATCAAAGAAATTGGAACGAAAATTGATGAAAAAGAAAACGCTTTTAAACGGGTTTATTTTTTGGTTTGTGTCAAATAAAGTTAAACATTTAGGATTTCTGAAAATACTCCAACATTTTGAGCTGAGAACGTGTGAAATCTTTCATAAGCGCCATATTTTGACAGGCAGCTACAGCTTAAATAGAGTTGGAGAAATACTCAACTGCAGATGCTTAATTCGGAAATCGGATGAGCTGGTGCTAACGAAAGCAATCAAACTGAAAATACAAGGCTAGATGCAATCGTTCCTGATATTTGAAAAGGCAAGTAGCAATCTAGCAATATTAATTATCATCAAGAACTTATTTTTGGGATTAGCGCTGCATGATTGATTGTTTCCTGATAGCTACAACCTGGGAGTCTTTAAGTCAAGAGTGAATAGGTTACTTCTAGGCAAGCGTGCTCCATCTTCGACCACATCATCGCTTACCAACAGGTGAGATAGTGGTCAAACGCGAGCCTATCAATAGTAAAAAGAAATATTTCTTGTTCCAATACATCTCTAAGTACTAACCGTTCCCCTCAGTAGTAAAATTAAGTATTAGTATTATCTCGAAGAGAGCACCGTTCGGTTCGTGTTTTACAAAATATTTTAAAGAAAATTACTGCGACTATAGTAAGTGTGATTACGAGTTTATTGAAACTCGTAATCACACTTACTATAGTTGGATAGGAGCTATTGAGCTCCGATGAGTCATCAGAATGTGTTTGCAGTCAGCAGTCGCTCAACTGAGGGGAAAATATTACCTAAAGACTAGTGGAAGATGAGAACCAGGGCATAGTTTCATGTTTTTACGATCTTTTGTAAGAATCACCTTAAATATTTGTGGAAGAAGCAGAAATCTAAGCCGATGCATTCAAAATGATGTAAGTCTAGGCATCCATACTGATACAAAATATTTGTATGCCAAGCAGACGTGGATGGGATTACCTGCCAAAACTAAAGTATGTATTTTTGCATCTTACATTAATCATATCATTATAATTTGGCGAAGGTAGGAAGGTAAGTGGAAGTGTTTCTATCACCATACTGCCACTGTTCCCCAAGGTCAGTTTCTTTTTACAACCCTTACATAGTAAAAAGCATTCTATTTCGTCTCCAAAGCTTATACGGTAGTCGCTCAATCACAGCCCCATTAAGGCTTGTATACATGCCAATGACCTTGTGCATATAAACGGAGCTAACTACTCCTCTACGCGCCACTCCGCTACCCGCACTTTTAAATTATTATAAAAAATAACACATATTTAAAAAAAAAATAACAAAACCAAATTTTTTAGACTTTTCTGAACGATTTGGAGGTGATTTGGTTTTTTTTTTCTTATTATGTGATACCGATACATACATTCTGGCTAAACCAAATTACGTATCATATCATTTAGATTACTACCTATTTTTTTCAGATGTAATTTCTCAGTAATTGCCGACAAAAAGTTGCTTCATCTGCACGCTGTTTTTAAGCATTTCTCGAGAGAGCTGCCTTAACTCAGGGGGGCTACTCTCTAACGAAATCCGTAGTTTCGGGCTTAGTTGCGGGCGGCATATTCTACTCCGTATCACCAAACCACTGAGAACTAATAACACGATTTGTCAGTTACTGTGAAATCGTGTGTGTGTGTGTTATGAAAGAGACATAAATGATTCGATAAATTTAATGGTAAAGTGGCTAGATGATAATAACTTAAAAATTAACTGACTAAAACTAAATTAATACATTTTAGTCAACGGATCAATAGTAAGAGTAATTTAAAAATACACTACGACGACCAGCTTATAGAAGAGGTAGAAACAACAAAATTTTTAGGGCTCCACATTGATAAAAAACTGAATTGGAAAACCCATATCGAAATCTTATGCAAGAAAATCAGTAAATCTGCATATGCCCTGCACACATTGTCTTCTATAAGGGGGTGGAGGCATTACTTACTGCCTACTATGGTTTGACGGAATCCCATCTACGCTATGGTGTCATTTTTTGGGGCAACTCAACAGAAAAAGACACGGTATTCAAGGCTCAAAAGAGATGCGTTCGTTCTATATTTAAAATTAAACCTACTGATAGTTGCGTGCCATACTTTAAAAAATATAAAATTCTTACTTTGCCATGTCTGTACATTTTAGAGGTAGCTGTATTTGTCAAAACAAATCCACACCGATTTAAACGACTAGATGAAGTTGTTCCACGTAACAGGCGAGACAACAGTACGATATGCTCTCATACTGCGGGAACATCACTCATGCGCAAAAGTGTTTTCTGTATGGCTCCTATGATTTATAATAAACTGCCTAAAAGTTGGAGAGAACTGCCCTTGTCGCGTTTTAGAAATATATTGAGAATTTTTTTAGTTAATAAGGCGTATTATAATGTTTTAGATTTTTTAAACGAGAAGGACTTTCCTATTCCGACTTTTATTAAATATAATTTATAAAATATAAATGATGATTTATTAACCGTATAAGCACCAGAACTCTCACAAAATTCTCAAAATTGTCCGATAAATCGCTGTCAACTGAGTCCTAGTGTACAAATTTGGCTACTATTAATCAAAAAAGGAAAACATAGGGACACAGTATACATCCTTCTTATTCAGTTTGTGAAATCTCTTGTATCGGTTAAATATTGGAGGAGAAGACAGTCGAGAGCCAAATCTCGAATTACGACTTTTTGCATACAAAGTCTCGCTGCCAGCATTTCCTCTTAACTCCTTGGTAACAGGCATTCGCTAAACTATTTTTACGTGTTGCTCGAACTGGTAGGAGACTTCGAAGCGTCTACATTAAATAGACCCAGGTGCTTTAAATATTTTATAGACCAATAAATTATACAGCCCGTTTCCCGGGTTCCCTAATAAAATAACCAGCTGTAATATCGGTATCGTTGCCTATAATGCTCATCTGTTGGTAAGTACTGACGTTTTATTTCACAGGTTAAAGTTATGTGCGATCGTTACTGTGATTTTAATCAGGATATTATCAATTCACGAGCTTACTTCGATGTCTCAATTTTCCGAGAAACCAGTTTATCCTAATATATAAAATTCTTCCGTTACTGAGTGAGTGATTGACAGACAACGAACAGCCGAAACTGCTGGTCGTATAGAGCTGAAATTTGGCATGTAGGTTCCTTGGGGAGTGTAGGGGAGCACTAAGAAAGAATTTCCCGAAATTCCCACGGGAACGGGAAAAAACGGGGTATGCGCGTACGAAGTCGCGGGCAAAAGCTAGTTGAAATACAATAATCTCTTCTTGTATACTTATTCTTAGAAGCCAATATATTCTCGTATTTTATAACTAAGATACAAAAAAACAATATCGTCTTACAAGAAATAATAATACCTCAAAAGCTTCTTGCCGATCCAGACTCACCAATTAAAAAGATAAAAAGAAAAACAGATGTACAAAAAAAAAGGAATTTCAAATAAATAGAGATATTGAATAAAATAATTACATATGAAATCTATCATTGGCAGACACACAAAAGGCTTTGTAACAACAGTGGTGGTATATTAGAATGCCTAGTTCATTTGCTAATGTATATATATAAAAATCAATGCCACTTTTCGTTGTAATTTTATAACTCAAGAACGTGCTCACCTACCCAAACCTAGGCTTTGTTCGGACTATTAAGTAGATGGTTTATGTGGGTAGGTAGGGTAGGTAGGGTAGGGTAGGTAGGGTAGGGTAGGTAGGGTAGGTAGGGTAGGGTAGGTAGGGTAGGTAGGGTAGGGTAGGTAGGGTAGGGTGGGAGGGTAGGTAGGGTAGGGTAGGGTAGGTAGGGTAGGTAGGGTAGGGTAGGGTAGGTAGGGTAGGGTAGGGTAGGGTAGGGTAGGGTAGGTAGGGTTGGGTCAGGCCCCAAAGGGCCATTGCACAGCGGGTGGCGAGGGCTTACCGCTCGGTGGGGTTCTCGGCGGCGTGCGCTCTGGCTAGCACCCCTCCTTGGGAGTTGGAGGCGTGGGTGCTCGCCAGAGTGTACGAGTGGACGGCGCAGCGAAGGGCGCTCGGGGAGCGCCCCGTCGCTGAGGAGCGGGAGGCCGTGCGGCGGGAGGCGAGGGACGCCATCATCATCCATTGGACGGAGGACCTCGCCTCCGCCACCTTTGGCCGCCGAACCCTGGACGCGCTCGGTCCGGTCTTGCGGGACTGGCTCGAGCGCTCCCACGGATTCCTCTCCTTCCGTCTGGTGCAGGTGTTGTCCGGGCACGGCTGCTTCGGATCTCACCTGCACCGGATCGGGAGGGAGGAAACTCCGGCGTGCCACGACTGCGGCGCGGCAGAGGACACGGCACAGCACACCCTCGAGGTGTGCCCGGCTTGGTCCGAGCTGCGCCGCAGTCTCACCGCAGTGGTCGGCCAGGACCTCCCACTTCCCGGCGTGGTCAGCGCCATGCTGGAGAGTGAGGAGGCCTGGGCAGCGGTAGCCTCCTTTTGCGAGGCGGTTATCTCGCAAAAGGAGGCGGCGGAGCGCGAGCGGGAGGACGACCCTCTCGCTGCGCCGCTCCGCAGGCGAAGAAGAGGTCGGAGAAGGCGGGGCCTTCTCCCTCCTCGTGGTGGTGACGGGCGGGCGACAGGCGCGGGGGCGCCTTCGCCCGCATTGCACCCTGCACCACCTTCGTCGGACATTCCCGGCCCTCCCCCCACGGGGGGGGCGTGAAGGGCCCGCCGTGAAGGCGGGCGGACGTCGGAGGGGGACTGGACGTAAAGGCTCTGCCGATCTCCCAGTCCCTCTCCACTCAGACGATGCGGGAATGCCGCTGGGTTATTTTAGTGGGTATACCGGGCTAGCCCGGGGAGTCCCACACGGCCCCCCCATCCCCCGATGGGAGGGTGTGCGTAATGCATTTTTTCCCAGCGCAAAAAAAAAAAAAAAAAAGGTAGGGTTGGGTAGGTAGGGTAGCCAATTGACGGGAGCGAAGCCGCGCGGGTCAGCTAGTTTCTTATACATATACATTTGATAGGCCAACAGGTAAGCTATTGACCTCAGTCTCATTATTACTCTGCGTTAGGTAAGGCCATGTTCTTAGGGAACAAATGGTCTGTTTGATTATGTCATTGACTTTAGATGTAGACAGAATAATTAATAGCTAGACACCTAAAGAGGGAAATGATATTTAATTGGTCAAGATTGAGTGGAAAAAACCGGCCAAGTTTGTTGTTATAGCGGCAATAGAAAAACACAATCTGTGAAAATTCCAACTGTTTACCTATTACGGTTCTTGAGATACAGCCCGCTCTCAGACAGACAGACGGACAGCGGAGGCTTAGTAATAGGGTTCCGTAGGTAAACTTTTTGGTACGGAACCCTAAAAAGCAAAAAGGAAAGGTATGTGTCCACTAGACAGAGTAATGATACATTATGTTAACTTAGAAAAGATTGAAAAAATACAAAAAAAAAACCTTGCAAGGGAAGACATTGTATCATTATTAGGTGTTTGTACCTATGTGAGAGAGAGAGGACATCATCTAAAAAACAAATCTATGCATTTCAGTTTCAATTATCTTACGCAATTGTAACAGCTAGCTCTGAGAATCTGAGATACAAATAATTTTTCTCCGTCATAGGACAAGTGAAGGTAAAACTCACAAGGCGAGTCTTGACTGTCCGTGAACACAGAATATGACATTACAACACACACGACGCATCCGATTCAAAAGATTAACAAAAAACAAAAGCGGCCCATTCATTATGCGACAGACGCCGCTCACTTTTATCGCAGTCGTAAAATCGTAAGCATGTGTCTTGAACATTAGCCTGCATTATGTAAGCACTGACACCTGGTAGAGGAAGGCACCATACCTACTGGCTGGCTAATTCCCTTAGCAATAATAATGTAGCCTTATCTGGTGATTTATTATAACATGAATTTATGATAAAAAATGAAAATGCAGTTTTAAAAATAACTCCGTTCGACCTCTAAAAGAGTATTCATGCAATCAAAGCGGGGTTGTTATTGAATTAATTAATGCTGTTATCATGAACTGCAACACTAATTACTTTTTCAATGCAATGTTGTTATTTGCATGCGATGTTCCGGTAACTTTACAGCCAGCGGGAAGTAAGTACAGACAGAAACGTGTCTCACGTTTACATCCGAAGTTCTCCTCACTTAGCAATGAAGGTAAAGCGTAACAATTAAAATTTCAAGCGAAACGATCGCAGCGCGGGCTCGCTGACCTCGGCGCGAGTCGCGGCTGTCACGTTGTCGTCAATGTGTAGCGCGCCTTAGCTCGTGAACCGACCATACACGAAGCGACGCCGCGCCGACTACCCACGCTTACCGCCATACAAAACATACGAGAAATAAATTGCCATCGAAACAAAGACCCGCCTCTGTAAGACCAGGTCTTTACCTGACACAGATGAGAATAAAAAACATTGACTACGTTCAAGGAATTTGTATAAAGAATCATCTTGTGAGCTAAAAGAAACTATTTCATATCGTATCCTGCAGGTAAGATAAAATAAGAAATATTCCTTCACGGCTGCTACGTTGTCAAAAGCAAAAACAATCGAGATTGAATGATAAGAAACTCTGTGGATGGAGAAACATCAAAAACTTGTTTTATATTCAATCACTCGGAGACCGGTCGGCTATATTAGAATTTCGTTTATTTTGTTATTATATTCATAATTTCCTTTGGCTGACATTCAATAAATTACTTTAAAGATTTACATAACAATGCACATGTTACTCTTTAGGTGATATTCATGCATGATACACATGTTATTTTTTGTTGTTCCACGATGTAACATTTTAAATAATGACGCTACGGAACAGTACCGTAGAAAATGGATCGATAAATAATAGCAGTCAAACAAATACTGTTATTATCGAGTGTAACAAAGTATCATTCTTTTTCTGTTTGTTATACGTATACTTACGGAGCTAATTAAAAGTTTTTCCTTCGACGATAAAACAGAGCGCGGCTCTAAAGGCGAAGGAAGTCAGGAGGCGAGCACAAGAGCTCCACAAACTGATACTTTGCGTAGAATTCAAGCAGCGAATGTGTTTCGCTTTATCTGCTTGTTATTTAGTTAGAGCGGGCGGGGCCGTGCGCTCCGTATTGATTGATGGCCCAACACGTGGACAGGGCTGCTACTAACGCAGCACGAAAAAAACACAGCCCTACTCTACGACTTCCTTTTATATCACGCAACTCCACCCCCTGTGCAGTGAAATATCCAGCGAGCGGCAGCCCTAGAATTAGCCTATGCCCAGTGAGCCTTACGTAATCAGTACATCTCATCGAATACTCAATTAACATCCCCACACACGGACCGGAGATTACCGCACAGCGCACCGCCGCGTATCAGATGATCGCTAACCTTCGCGTGCCACGAACCCGACTAGTCGCTAGTCGCTACAGTACGACGCCCCTGCCGAATTAAAGGGGCTGCGATTGCGATTCAATCAAAGCCCAATGAATTCACCATAAAGAGAAAGGGTTGCGACACTCAATCAACTGAACGACGGATCGAAACTATGAATAATGTAAAGTTCGAAACACGTTTTTTAGGCACCTTCAAATTAATAGAGGGACGCGGACAGGACAAAAGCGGTGGTGAAGGAGCGAGGATTTCCTGGAGACAATGGTAGTAATCAAGCCGGCACGCCGTGATTACCGCGCAGCCTGCCCCCTCCCCGCGCCGCGACCTGCTACACAATTTATAAGCTTACGACAAACAAGCTCGTACTACCCGCCGAATGCGATGATTAAAACGCATTGTAAGTCAAACCGAACGTTCGGAGCTTGTGCGGCTGTCATTCAATTGCGCTAAATAAACACACTCGAATTAAGCCGCGATTGAGAGAAATATATTCTGCACTCGTACGGCGCCGACGGAATTCAAGGTCCGGAATTAATTTGCAAAATGCAACGAAGAAACGCGAACGTGACTGAAGATATCGTGTAAAGTTTGCAAGACGGAGCGGGCCGGGACTCGAACAAAATTGAGAGTGTCCTTTCCGCCGGCAACATGAAACGCATCGAGTAAAAGATCCAATACACGGGCAAAATTCAATTTGCAAATCTTCCCGCCGGCAAAGATAGAATCAATTTACACAATCGCCTAAGCGAATTACGTCATTCGGCTGCCGAATATCGTAACGAGAAAAAAAAGGCACCAAGGCCGCCGGTCGGTGCAGTCCGTTCACTTGCGATCTCGACCGGTTGGGATGGCAATACATAAACAGTGCGAGCGTGGATCATGTCCGTGCGCCGTGAGCTCGAGCGCGCCAAAAGTCAAGGTGAACCGGTGTGTTTACTGAGATTGCTCTCTGGCGGCAGCTCCGCGCCGCATCCTGTGAGGCGGTGCAGCCGACCCGGCCCGTCTGTAGTCTATGGCAGTGGCAGCGCACCCCCGCGCAATCGATACGCCAATTAGTCATAGACACGTGGCAGTTCGCATAGAAATAATGACTATGACGATTCGATCGGCTTACACACGTACACAAACTAGGTCGGTGAAACTGAGCGGCGTCGCACAATTTTCTTCGCAGTAAGCAGACAGCTGTCTGCGGAGCTGAGTTTTCTCAACAATAAAGTGTGAGTCAACACAATGAGCCTACCGTGGCGCATGCAATCAAACTGGTGAACCGCACGCGTACGCTCTTTGCTCGATTTCCGAATTAGGGAAGCGTTTCTTCCAAGTGCATGCGTGTAATAACATTCATGTGTGTCTGCGGCAGCCCATAACGCTCAAGTACGAGTACTTTTCTAGGTTAAGTGTCAACTCGAAAGTCGACTGCGCATACTAAGCGACCAGTAGACAAATAAGGAAATAATAATGAAAACATACTGGACTCCGAGGCCCGAGCTAGGACTGGATGAATTAAATGATAAAAATAAACACAACCGGAGCCCGAGGTTTTAGAAAGCGTAAGATTATCATGTTGATATACAAGTAAAGGTGAGTTGTGTGCGCTCGCCAGCTCAATGCGCCGAGTCAAAATCCATATTCATGTAAATATCGTGTGTTTTTGTTTACTTTCAGACAACGAGCGGGAGACAGGGAGCCAGTCTGTTCGCAGAATGCATATCCCGTGATATCCGAATGTGATTTTGAGTGGACCTATGATACGTTAACAGTGTTTTGTGTCCAAGTGCCTGGTGAAAACGTGGGGTCTCCGTGGCCCTCACTCGAGCTGCCCTTGCCTGGCTGAGAGCCCTGCACTTGTTCTCGACGCTTTCTCTCGGGCGTGTTAAGGCCAGGCACATAAATCAAACGCTGAGCAGCTATTATATGTAGTATAATTAACATGAGTATAGGCGTACATAAAGGTCGGCCATACTTGTTGTGCTAAGATAGTGCACGTTACGAGCGTTATCGCGCACGCCTACACGACATAATTTACTCTTATTATTGTACTAAATTACTCATTTTACTACTATTCGTATCTGCTTTGATAAAGGTACTGCCTGTGTAACATGTTGCTAACTATATTATACGCTGCATGCATGCAGGAGTCATCGAATATACTGAATATTCAAATCAGAAATACGGCAGTTTCACTAATAATTAAATTCTGTTAGCCTTACAGGCACAAAGGATTTGTCCGAACATATCCCAATTTATCGCAAAAAAAAAAATCATAACACTGAAAAATACAACCTATCACACGTTTTATTTGAATCTGTATTATGGAAGCGTCGATATTGAAAAATATTTACTTTGTACGTATTTTATATTGAACATTACAGATAATGGAAAATAGTTCCTTGGGCGCACAAAAGGATAGGCTACTTCTATTAAACTTTACATACGTATATTGGGGCATTTCAATTTCAATTTTTCGGCAAAGTTATTTGTTCTTTCAATATAATGTTGTTTATTACGACACGGGTAAGCTATTGTGAAGGGAGGTAATAGGTGACCCAGTTTTACACATAAAAGGCGTGGAAGAGTAAGATAAATATAAAATACAACAGCAACAAGATGAGCAATTTTGATCTAAAAGCAAGATGTTAGGTAACCTTAGATTTGCGATTACAGAAAAAGAATACGTTGTAATAAATCTAGAGAAAGCAGCTTTACTGGAATAGAATAATAAAGTTGTTTCGCAAAGCCAAATCGTAATGGAGCCCAAGTTTAATAGAAGAAACTAAACGGTTCCAGTATACGGCGAATAAAGAAAACATTTCGCCAAACGTTTGTGACAAACCAATAGCGAACGACACGTCAACCGGGCCGCTGGCTTCCACCAACAATTACCCTTGACAAATATATGACAAATCTTCATTGGAAATAACAATAACATTCTTATGATTCGAAGCCATAAAAAGGTCCAATTTACGACCGAGCGTGGTGATTTCTGTAATGTAAAAAAAAGTTTGTGCGGATACGATATAAAAAATATTGTTAGTTGAGCAGGCTTGAAAGCATGTTTTGGATTTTGTCATTCTCTACCTTGTTGATGTGATTTTTAAGCTCATCAGAGAATTTATTAAATGCAGTTTTATCATTTGGGTATCCTGTATTTTGCCAGACCTTTCTTAATTGTCGCCTCTTCATGATTTTTTCCTTTATTTCTTTTGGATAGTTGTTATTTTTTGGTGGCTGACCGACAGCTGACACAAACTATTCGCTATGGAAGGTCACCAAAAACATGAAGCGCCCAAAAACACATATACCTGCCGTCAATAATAATAAAGGAGGATGGGCTAGGTCTGACCTAGAGAAAGCGACAACATTTGCCGAACACTTGAGCAAGGTATTTAATCCACACCCGGACAGCTGTCGAGAACATACAGAAGAAATAAAAAACTACTTAGAATCAGCAAATCAAATATGCTTACCATTACAAAGTACTAGCCCTAAAGAAATCTTCCAAGCAATTAAAAATCTGAAGGAAGGGAAAGCGCCCGGGTATGATCATATAGATGCAACACTTCTAAAGCAGTTTCCGTACCAGGCAGTAATGAAACTTGTCCACATATTTAATGCTTGCCTAAGATTTGAACACTTTCCTGGTCAATGGAAGATAGCACAGGTAATAATGATTCCCAAGCCTGGTAAACCTCTAGAACAAACAGATTCATACAGACCCATCAGCCTGCTGCCAGTCATTGGAAAACTGTTTGAACGGATACTCCTTAACAGAATAAAAGTACACTTAAATACTGTACTACCACAGCACCAATTCGGATTCCGTGAAAGTCATGGGACAATCGAACAAGTTCACCGTATTGTTGACATTATTGGTAGATGTTTAGAAAATAAATTATACTGCTCTGCAGTGTTTTTAGACATCGGCCAAGCTTTCGACAAGGTATGGCATGAGGGCCTTATTTTCAAAATCAAAAAGTCACTGCCACACTGTTTTCTTCAGATACTAAAATCATACCTCGACAAGAGAAGCTTCCAAGTAAAATGCAATGATGACAGCTCTGAGCTCTACGAAATCAACTCGGGCGTCCCCCAAGGTAGCATATTGGGACCTATCCTGTACCTCATCTTCACTGCAGATATTCCAACAGACGATCAAACGATTACAGCGACATACGCCGATGACACCGCCTTGCTGTCCTCTCATAGCGACCCAGTAACTGCATCACACACTCTGCAAAGTCATCTAAATAAAATAGAATCATGGCTTAAGCAATGGAGGATCAAAGCAAATGAAACCAAATCTGCCCATGTAACCTTTACTCTTAGGAGAGACACTTGCCCTCCGGTTAAGCTAAACAACAAAGAAATACCTCAAACAGATAATGCAAAGTACCTGGGAATGCATCTGGATAGAAGGCTCACATGGCAGAAACACATCTGGGCTAAAAGAAAACAATTAGATGGAAAACTTCGTGGTCTTCACTGGTTAATCGGACGAAGCTCGCAACTAAATAACACCAGCAAAATGTTGGTATATAAAGCAACTTTGAAGCCTATCTGGACTTATGGGATACAATTGTGGGGAACAGCTAGCAAGAGTAACATCAACATACTGGAAAGATTCCAAAGTAAAGCAATAAGAACCATGTTCAGTATACCCCAATGTATTAGCAACAAATACATGTATCTTGACCTAGGCATAAACACTGTTCGTGAGGAAATAGTCCGGGCAAGCCTGAAATACCAGGAAAAACTAGCAACTCATGCAAACGAACTCGCACAGGCCTTAAGTGGAGAGGGTGGACTACAGTACAATAGACTGAAGAGACAAGGCATTCCCAGTCTCGCCCAAAGATTTGTAGACTGAGTCAAGAAGAGGGTTTGCTGGAAAGTTCAGCAATTGATTGGCTCTCGATGATAACAATAAAAAAAAAATAAAAAAATCAGGACATGTAGTTCCAGCCAAACAAGTGGCTTATTGTTTTCGAACAGATTGCCATAGTGCAGAAAATTCATAAAAAAAAAAAAAAAAAAAAGTTGAGCAGGCATTTATTTTATAGGCCTATCGTGAGTTTATATGCTCTGCAACGTTGGTGAGTGGGCGCACATTCGACGAGAATGTCTTAAGGCTTTTTTGGCGGGGCTCAATCATTTTCGTTCAAGAATTGCGGCACTATGGGCGTTACGCCAGGTATTTGTTGAAGCTTCGATTCGTTTCTCCCTCGCCGAGAAGGTTTTATCTTTTTGTCTACCTTCGTCTTTCCCAAGTCGTAAAGCTTTTTAGACGAAACTGTCCGTCTTTCTGTACATGTGCGCCGGATCTTAAACGTTGAAGTAAATAGGAAAAGTAAATTTTATTGCTTTTACACAGTCGTAGTGTTTGGATCGTTGAATAAACAAGTTATCGCAAATGAGTTAGGACTTTTGTAGTATTTATATGTTTGGGTCCCTCGTTTATGTGAGATAGTAAAAAGCTTGTGTTTTGAAGATAAACAGACGCTATCGAGCAGTTGATGGTAGAAGTAGTGTTGAAAGAATCTAAAACGATCAAGAGGTCAGGACCTCTTGATCGTTTTTCGTCGATTGATCGTTGATTCGTCTTAGATTCTTTCCCAGTTTATTAATAACTTTAAGTGTAACTAAAGAGTGGACGTGGCATTTAAATATTTCAAAATCAAAGTCAAAAGTCATTTATTCAAATTAGGCTGAGTGCCAGCACATTTTTGAACGTCAAAGTTCTCCCCCAAAACGCCCGCCCGTCACCACTTCCTAGTGTTTTAACTGGGAAGAAGAAGTGGCGCATCTAGAAATGCTGTCAGTATTCCGTAGTGTTCAAAGAATATACAAATGGACAGTCAATTAAAGCTCAAGTGTAGCTCTAGAGTAGACTACGAATATAAATACGCGTGCTCACAAGTATTAGTTAGCTTTGCGAATAACTCTAGTTTCCAGAAAGTGTAACCTCCCGACATGTTCAATTTGCTCGGCCATCCACTAAGCGCTTACCTGGGTGAAAGTTACCAACCACCGTACTTCAACGGAACTTTTAATATTTCTACATTTATCTCTCTAGAACTCTAGACCATCTCGACTTAATGAGCGGCAGACGTGCTCCGAATGGGAGACATCTAAAATTTCTATCGAAACGTGATTTTCACGGTTCAACGTCGTAATTAGTACTTAGATTACCAACATTTCTACACGAATAATTTCACGATGATTGAATAGTTTTTCAGTTCAATTCTTCCTACAATTTTTGACACAAAAACGTCGGTTCAATTGATCAAACACAAAAAGTTTATGGAAGTAAAAGAAAAAATGTTAGTAGCCGAAATTAAAAGGAATCAGCAAAAACGTATCCATTGTAAATAATACAAACCTTAGCCATTAGGATCTGACGATAACGTTACGTAACGATTAATTAGGGGCTAATTATTATGAGTGGTGGCAATTCGTAAATGGGGATAAAATACAAATTTTATTAATTATAGGCGTATGTTGGAGCTTACATTCATAGGTATACATAAATATATGGCAACAGTTCATACATGGTAATATTGTAAATGCAAAAATAACTGTCTGTTTATCTATCTGTTTGTTACCTCTTCACGTCCTAACGGCTGAACGAATTTGGATGAAACCTGGCATGCGGGTAGACTATGTTCTGGAATGGGACGTAGAATACTTTTTAACGTAGCCAACTAAAAATACAAATTCTGATAAATAGGTGTCTGTTGGAGCGTACATATGGCAACAATAACTACACTAATACAAAGAGGAATGATTATAAAGAGGAATGATTTGTTTGTTTGTTATAATTGAATAGGCTCCAAAACTACTGGACCGATTTGAATAATTCTTTCACTCTTAGAATCCTACATTATCTCTGATGAACATAGGCTAAAGAATATTACTGTTTACTATTTGATTATTAAGGTTGTTTATGTACGTATAAATTACACTTTAAATTATTCAAATCGGACCTTTCGTTTAAAAGTTACGACGGGTATAAAAATACTGTAAGTAAGAAAAATGTTGCGGATTGAGCGAACTGCCCTACGTTAGGTCTATTAATAAGTAATTTACACATTAACCTATTGAGAGGGTAGAGGGGTGATGAAGTTCGTGGAGTAACAACTAAATCCGCGCGAACGAAGTCGCGGGCGAAGTGCTAGTACCTTATAAGTACATTTTTGTGTGTTTAGGGGTTCCTAATGCGTTAGGTTGAACGTCCGGCGTAGGAGGAGCCGTGGGCGATAGCTTCAGCTTTCCAATACTCTTTATGTCTTGATATTAGACGAGCCGATTCCAGTTATCTCGAGAGGGGTCAAGAGTCAAGATGTTATGTGTTTTGACTGCGACAAAGACATAACATTGAACGTGTTGCTGCAATGAGGAAGGGGCTTAGGCTGGTAAGTGCTGGTATTAATGTTCTTGCTACGCTAAAAACGTTGAATGTTTTCGAGTAACTTTATTTTAGTTGTACAAAGTGAGCATGCATAGGTATAATGTATATATCTCTAAGTCATACAAGGCTGATTCAGATTCGATTGCACCCAATATTTTTAAAATTGACTTAGAGCGGATTTCAACAATGAAACTGAACGCGATCAGTGCATCTAAACTGCGCTCAAGAGCTGTCAGTGTCAATATTCCACGGAAAATAACGACACTGACAGCTCATAAACGTGGTTTATATGCTGATCGCGATCAGTTTCATTGATGAAATCTGCCCTTAAAATACACAACGTTAACGTCTATACTTGACTTTTTGGCGATGTATTTAAATTATCTCGAACTAATTATCCAAGTACAGATTCAGTCATTTAGTTTTCTGTGAGTTGTAGAGAATCCAACGCGTTTGTGACGAATTCTTGATCAAGCTATGACAAACCAACGAAATTTTGCAAAGTCAGAAACCCCACTTATCTATCAACATAAAAACGAATCTTTACAAGACAAATACATTACACTATCTTATCTCCAAGCCCTTTGTTTAAATTTGCATTAAATTTAGCCCTAACGACGTAAGTAAAGACGTTTGACACTCAAATTATGACACGAGGATATAAAAATGTATGCAAACGATGTCATTCGTACGTATGTAGTGTTAGTTTTACGAGCTTATGTTAAGTGGCTCCTAAGGGCGTGTCCTAACAGGCCTGGAAAACGATAGCCAGGAAATTTACGCAGTTGTAAACCTAGAGGGTGTTGCTACTTAAAATGCCAATTTATTGTTACGATTATTACGTATATTGGAACGTTAATACGGCTATACATGTCGTTAATTGGCTCCTAAGTAGTAAATATGCCGATTATATGAATTGTTAGCTGTGCTTGGAGTCACAATAATGATTAAGTTATATTTCTAAACGGTGAATGGATCTTAGGTTATCCAATTATGACCTGTAGCTATTAAGTTACTAGCCGAGATCTATGGCAACTATTTTACTACTACACTTACTAATTCAGAACAAGAAGAACGGCGATGCGCCACCGGTACATGGTGGACATCCCAACCACACGCACAAAACGTTTTGGGAACACATTCATAGTGCGTACAGATAAAGAGTGGAATTCCCTGCCGGTGTCTGTGTTTCCTGATAGCTACAACCTGGGAGTCTTTAAGTCAAGAGTGAATAGGTTACTGCTAGGCAATCGTGCTCCATCTTCGACCACATCATCGCTTATCATAAGGTGAGATAGTGGTCAAACGCGTGCCTATCAATAGTAGTAACTACTTCTTATTTTAGTTTGAGTTACAAATTGTTTGTGTCACCGGGTTATTGCAAATGCCACAAGTTTATAAAAAATCGTGTAACATTGTAAACTCTTTATTCACGATAACAGCCATCATGTTCTCAGTATTAGTTGTTTATAATTCAAATTCATTGGTCATATTCATGCATACGCATATCAGTTCTGTGACAATGAATACTTTTTTGTTATTATCTATCTATTCATCTTAGCCCGAAGGATCGCCAAACTGAAGTGGCAGTGGGCAGGGCACATTGGTCGCAGAACAGATGGTCGATGGGGCTGAAAAGTTCTGGAGTGGCGACCGCGTACCGGAAGGCGTAACATTGGAAGGCCTCCCACAAGGTGGACCGATGACCTGGTGAAGGTCGCGGGTAGCCGATGGATGCGAGACACGCACGACCGATCGTTGTGGCGACGCTTGGGAGAGACCTATGTCCAGCAGTGGACGTCTTTCGACTGATATGATGATGATGATGATTCATATTTATAGATTTCAAGTAACTGCAACGTTAATTCCAAAGTAATCAGGATCTTTGCCATATCTGTACAGTTTTCCACAAATAATTTATAGTAGAACTTTACCAACAATTTTATTCCAAAGAAAAGATTGTAAGTAACGATAACTTTTCCAGTAACAATCTACGAACAAATAACAAACAATCGCACCACGCCTCAGTAACCACAATATACATAAGTCCTAACACCTACGAAGGGTGTAAACAGGAATACGGCACTAAACACTAAAAGCACTTATTTTAAACATCTTTATCTATTTTAGTGGCAGAAGAAATGCTAATACGGCGACAAGAACAGATAAACAAGTAAAGTAGACATGTTTATGAAAGTAATATCGGTACGTTTTCTATGCAAAACTGTGCAGAAGTACAGAAACTGTGACAGGAGCTCACGAGTTATAATCAACCGTATCCGACACGGGTGAATTAAAAAAAACTGGCCAACGCGAGCCGGACTCGCGCATGACGGGTTCCGTACCATCGTGTTTTTATTATTCGTTGTTATAGTGGCAACAGAAGAGGAGCTCATGGCTAGATAATAACAGCCGCACGGGTCGATCTCCAAGGTTAAGCAACGCTTGCCAAGGTTGGTCTGTTGATGGGTGACCATATTAACATACCGAGTTTCCTCCGTGCTTCGGAAAGCACGTAGCCATTGGTCCCAGCTGTCATTTGTAGATCTTAGGCAGTCGTTACGGATAGTCAGAAGCCAGTAAATCTGACTCCAGTCTTGCCATGAAGTACCGTGTTACCCAGTTAATGGGTTGTGGAGGTCTGGTAGGCAGCCGCTCCATGTAAAATACTGGTGTTCAGCTAAATCTGGCTTGACTGGAAGCCGACCCCAATGTAGTTGGGAAAAGGCTAGGCAGATGATGATAGTGGCAACAGAAATACACTCTGCGAAAATTTCAACTGTCTGCCAATTATGGTTAATGAGATATAGCCCTCTGACAGAGAGACGGACGGACGGACAGCGGAGGTTTAGTAATAGGGTTCCATTGGGTACGGAATCCTAAAAAGTTGGTGGCATGCAATGGATTTGGCTGGAACCAATATAACTCTGTTTTCGGATGAATAGAGATTCGAGGAATCGGGGAAAAAGTTCATCTATGTTTTAGTTGTAGCGCAAATTCATCACGGAATGGGGGAATAGGTATTGAAACATTTTGTTTGGATTCGGTTTAATTTTCACGTGAGCTAAACTAGAAAAGCTGTGGACATTTGACAATGAACACATAAAAATCTATGATCTCTAAAATCCTCTGTCCATTGAAGAGCTATAAATACAGCTGAGCTGAAGCAATCGCCTCGACCGAAATCGATCGGATCACATCATCATGTCATAATCATAATGGCAAACAAAACAAAATCACAGCAAAACAAAATGGACCTATAGGTCCCGTCACGAGAAGCTATAAATTTTGTAAACAAAGAACTTCTACTAAGTTACGTAGCGACAACAAATAATCCTAAACTCAATCAACTTAAAGTAACATACGTGTAATACGAAACTAACGAGCAAGTTCACTTGGTCGGCTTATATTTTATCGATATAAGGCGCTGTCGTCTAATATTTTGTGGTACTGGAACGCGTCTGACTCATGGAATAAACATTTGAAACAATTGAATGCGTGTTTAGAAAATTTTTATATCTTCTCGTGGCGGGGACTATAGTCCCCTATTTCTAAATTAAAAATTGGATGTTAAGTATCCATCAAACTCCTTTATCATTTTTCTTCTTCTCGTGTGGGCAGTAAGGTCTAACGACCCCACACACCCTAGTGAGAAAGAATCCAAAAAAAAAAAAACAAAAACAAAACCCAGATCCTTAAAACCTATTAAACTTTTTTGTTAAAGATAGGATTTGATATGATTACAACTCTAAATTCTCTATTCAGAAACCGGCTCTTATCTACTGACCCGCGATTCAATTAATCATACCTAATACTAAAATTCGACAAAACGCGTTAAATCAAGAAACAAATGAAGGAAAAAGAGCTAAAACCCAAAAAACTTATCACAAACATTATCATCGCCATGTAATTGAACAGAAACGGGAAAAATTGCTGCTAATAATGAGTTGCGACTTACATAAATACGCATGTTAGTAGTTATCGTTTAAATCATGTACTATTCAGGAAATAATAAGTTTTAAATATTTTCCGATTTAATCATTGAACCTAAAAAATGTTTTTTAATCTTATCCTCAATTTGTTTTAACTTAATTCAATGTAAACTTCATTATTTTCTATAAAAAGTTAACGTACCAAACAGCGATATTAATTGTGTCTATGATTCGTAAAACTAATTTAATTCAAAGACCTATGTGGGTTGTTCAATAGAAATGCCCTTATTCGGTGACCTAGCAACATAACATTGAAGTCGGTGACCTAGCAACACAATATTACACAATCGACTAGACTAGACTATATATTACAATTTGCCACACCAACTTTTCTCCAACAATAACGACCTCCCACGCAATTTGAACACAAAAGCCAAAAACGGTATCAATCCAAAAATATTCTTTGAAAGATCAAAGTGAAGATGACAGTCAAATTGAGAACGACTAGCTCCTAAACAAACAACACACGCACACCGTTGCAGCGTTGTAATCTTCAAAGAAACTTAGTCTAAGAGCCACACAACTTACATGGTATGACAGACTGACTGTCGCAGCCACAGATAATGATCTTACACATGGCAACAAGCGGTGGTCACATGTGTGCAACGTCAAACGTCGTCGGATACATACATTACGACTCATAGACTAGTACACTCATACACTGTACCTTTTTGTTTCGCGTAGCGACCACAATTCTGTATCAACAATTATGAGGCAATAAACGGGGATGTTGCATCAGGTAATCAGGTTAATTTTTAATAATGATCTACGGTTTTCTATTATTTGTTGTGGATGCAAAAAAGACTGGAATAATTTTGTTGGATTTTATCAACTTGAGTTAACAATTTAGCCAAAACTTATTTTTAGATTGTTTCAACTAATACTAAATGTGAAATTGTTTGTTCGTTTGTTAATTTGTATGATAGACGAAGACCGCTAAGTGCTATAAATGCTACACATTTTTACCCCTGAAAACGTACAATTCCTATGGGATAACATGGGAGAGAAGCTATGGGAGAAAACTAGATAGACGTACTATCAAATCTTTTCTAATAATTGTAAAATGTAAGAATTTGGTGATTTATAATGACAATTTAGAGGTCAATGCATTGTTGGATAGACATAATAGAAACTTGACTCTGCTAACTGTTCATAAAATTGCACAGGACGACGAAACACTAGCTCTAGGCTCTGCATGTTTTTCTATTCCCATATCACTATGGAATTATCCATTGTTGCCCGGATGTATTGTTAGCTAATTACATAATAACGCCTCGCTATTCTATCCTAGTTTTTTAAGTTCAGATTCAAGGCGATACTTATAATGTGTAGTTTAAATCTAATCTACTTGTCATATTTTCCTTGTTACTAACTTCAGAATTTGCATTCAACTAAGAATACTTGACGGCTTAGATGGCATCAAAAGATTCTTTTTGAATAGCAGGTTATTTTTTTTAATCTTGTCTGCCATAGAGTTGAATGGAAGACTTTTTATTTAAAATGCAATTTGTAACCTGTTCCAAGCTCTTATAAAAAATAAACATGCTCCGATGCTAATCAGAATGATGGTTTCCGATTACAATCTAAGCTCCCGTCCGTCAGTTATGTCAAAACGTTAATGACGAAACATAATTCTTAAACTCTCAAGAGTAACCATGGAACTTATAGAAAATGTCTTCCGTTACACTGTTACGGTTAAATTAAAATAATGGACCTCAATTTATTTGCTGACGTTACTGGGGCTTAATAGGAAACAGCGAGCTAGCGACTAGTTACTTTACTAATAAGAAAAAAAAGCCAACTCGAGCGTCCATTAAGTGCGTACTTTGTGAAATGATTTCGGTGACAATTTTGGGAATAATTAACTTTTCGTTTGGATTTGATGAAAATATCTTTCGGGCACTTTAAATTAGTTTACTTTTTGCTAAATTGGCAGAGCTTTCAGTGATTTTAGGAAAGAACTTAGCAGCGATTTTTCCGCTCCATTACGAGGTGACTTTATGATGAGTCTTGTTTAATTACGGCCAACATTTCGTCCAACAAACATGGCGTTGCTCCGCCAACATTGGAGGAGGATGGTAGATCATAAAATGCTACAAGATAGAAGCCTCACAACAGTCGTTAAATTTGGCCCAACATGATGAACAATATAGTGGAAGCGGCAATTTCAACGGCAAATCTACGGCAGTCAAGATTCACGATGCTGGGAGGATTTTAAGAGGCGCGCGTACTTAGATGGCGTCGTAAGACGTACGTAGGCTTTAGCTTTTATTGCTCTACATTTTTGGGGATTCTGCAAGCTGTGGCGGGTCTGTAGAGGGGTTAACTATGTGGGGATTAATGTTTAATTACTGTGAAAGCTATGTGTGGTATGTTACGTCATCTATCTCTACATTTACTCATCATATCGAGTGATAAATATCTTGGAACAACTAGTCATTATGTCCATGTACTCGTTAAACAAAGCTTCTAGTCTAACCAGTGTGGTTGTCTAGGTCTACTCGGATTGTTACAGGTGGTCACCGATGACCTAAGGTCACACTTTCAGGGCCCCAGGTCTGCTATTACAATAGTGTCAGAATGGTCTCATAATGATTTCATAATGGTCGATTTTGACAAGTTATGCCAGATTTCTTTTATATATGTTTTTAAATATTATTTATTAATTTGTCATTATGTACGAGATTACCATTCTATGCCATTTCTTTCAATGGAGTGTCAGTGGTTGACCATTGGAAAGTAATAATGACGCTTTTATATTAGTAGATTACCAAACTTGTCAAAATCGACCATTATGAAATCATTATGAGACAATTCTGACACTATTGTAATAGCAGACTTGGGGCCCAGGTTTCTGTCTGCCTGACAGTCACTATCTCCATAACAACCGGTCATAAAACTTGAATAGATTTTATTAATAAGCGTTTTATTGACCTCGTCCGCAATAGTCTAGGTTCTATGCCATTGTTTCCTTTTAAAGGCGATACTTCAACAGGTGCTTCATAGTTATCTGTTTATTGTGATACATACGTCGTTGGAACATGCAAATACGATTTATCTGCGGAAATATACGCTGGAAATTGTACAGGTTTTGAGCTTTCATCGTACGCTTTTAAATCATATCTGAAATAGTCCAAGGTCTTGTTTACTATGCTGTGGAAGATATACATTATACAGTCAACGCAATTTATACTGTTTGGTGGTCTATGCTTTATTTTATCAATCTGTAGATAAATCTCCTTTGGAATAGTCTCCTTCTGTTTTAACGCTTTCGCTCTGGGCGGAGCAGAAGGGAGTGTCAGACTCTTACTGACTAAAACCCATCCGTGTTCCTCCTAATGTCCTTTGGGTTCCAGAGCCGCGGTGACTCTTTCGAACAAATTCCGCAAGGGTAAAGTGGGCTAAGTGAGCTGTCAATACCTAACATCAATTGAAATCCTTACTAATATATAAAACTGAAGAGTTTCTTTGTTTGTTTGTTTGCTTGAACGCGCCAATCTCAGGAACTACTGATCCGATTTGAAAAATTCTTTCAGTGTTAGATAGCCCATTTATCGAGGAAGTAGTATATATCATCACGCTAAGACCAATAGGAGCAGTAATGAAAATTGTGACGCAGATGAAGTTGCGCGGGTCAACTAGTATTATAAATGTGAAAGTAACTCTGTCTGTCTGTCGCGCTTTCACGCCAAAACTACTGAACCGATTCAAATGAAATTTGGTACAGAGATAGTCTAGAGCCTGAGAAAGGACATAGGCTACTTTTTATCCCGGGAGGATGTTCCCTAGGGACCACCCGGGCGAAGTCGCTGGCAGAAGCTAGTTACAAATAATTTTATAATCTCCTAAGTTTTTAGGTTCTTTTTTTTAAAGAATCGACCTGCAGTTTAATAATAGGCTGTTCTTATTTTGCTAACCAAAAAAAAAAATTTACAAATATAACCGACTTCCAAACCAAACACTATAAAGAATAAAATAACCTCAATTTCTGAAATCGGTGTTTTTGGTTTTGTTTCTTTGTTTTTGAACACCGACTTTTTCACTTTTAAGTGGTGATACTTGGACGACGTCTTCGTCAACGCAGAAATTGAAATAAGCAAAAATGCTCATAACATAAAAACTACTAAACCAAAATGAATCAAATTTTTATGGGACCAAATGGCAACTATACTGAACCGAACTAAAAAAGAATCACAGAAATCGGATCAGAAACCTCGGAGTAATCGGTGTACATACATAAAACAAAACCCACCGATTTCAGAACCTCCTTCTTTTTTTGGAAGTCGGTTTAAAATTGCATATACCAATTTAGCTATGATTTGTGGAAAGTAACATTTCTACAGTTAACAACTTTGTGTCTTCCATCGTAAGTCCGTGACTTATTACAGCGACACGTTTTCCACCGAGTTATTTATAAACGATTGCTAATTATACAAATTTCCACAGTATACATAGATTTATTTTTAGAGAACTCACTGAATAAGGCTAATTTTCGTATTAAAGGTTACAAATGTTTCCATGACGGTATTTATTTCACTCCCACGTGAAAAAATGTGGATTGAAGCTGTAAATGTTTTAATTCGAACTATGAGTGATCGTGTAGACTTATTTTACCTCTGATGTTGTACCAATCAATTTCAGTACAAAGTGATTTACGAACACATTATGATAAGCCGGTCGATTCTGTAAAAAAAACCGTTAACTTTTAAGTTCTGAAATGTTACATCTAGAAGGCCTATTGACAAACACTAGAAACACATATTTGGCAATTAGCTCAGCTCGGAGCAATAACGCACTGAGGCAGAAAATCAGATACGCATAATACCCATAGAAAACGTAACGATAAACCACAAAATAACGGTTACAGTAACGGTACACGGCACATAATGGTGATGTCATGTTATCACTGACTAATCACATTCGACCGTATCGAAGGCTACGTTATAGCTACGTCGTATTACAACAAGCCCATTAAAATGGTCACATTACAATCGAATGTAGGTCGAAGAATGAATAAGATTGATTTAGTCATAAGAAACGTGGACCCATGACGAGTTCCTTTATCTTAGGTACCGATCGTTCTAATTTGAGACACGTGCATTTAGTTTTATAATCATACTAGCTTCTGCCAGCGGCTTCGCCCGTGTGGTCCCTAGGGGACATACTCCCGGGATAAAAAGTAGCCTATGTCCTTTCTCAGGCTCTAGACTATCTGTGTACCAAATTTTATTTAAATTGGTTCAGTAGTTTTGGCGTGAAAGCTCGACAGACAGAGTTACTTTCGCATTTATAATATTAGTCAGGACTAGATACTGTCATGGAATTATTGCAGTGGCCAAGGATCGAGTGCAATCGAAATCTGAAAGGACAAACATCCAACAGTGGAGTCTCTACGATAATGACGCTGACGAAAATCTAGTACAGAGGTCGCCCTGTGACGTGTTATAGTCATTCCAGAGTGAGATAGATTTATATAGGACGAATAGCATTGTCCGTTTTTCACAGAAGAACAATGATGGCTTTCAAAATCAGTCATTTAGTCAAATTAGGCTGAGAATCATCATCACTTTTTAAACGTATAAAAATTACATTAAGGCGAAGGCACCAAAACGCCCGTCACCACTTCCTAGTGCTTTAGCTTGGAAGAAGTGGCGCAACATATACCCCAGTAACACATCTGACTGTTTAGTTTGAAGAACTTAAATCTATACAATAGTATATTTTTACTAGCTGACTCGGCAAACGTTGTTTTACAATACAAAAAACAATAGGCTACCACCTATTCTCATACCTACCGAAAACACACATAAAATTTCATGAAAATCGGTCGAGCCGTTTCGGAGGAGTTCGGTAACAAACACCGTGACACGAGATTTTTATATATTAGAAGATGATACTGAAAAAATATATTAAATGCCTCGGTAAGCCAGCAGTCCAGCACACTCCATTATTTCAAAAACGAAAAAAAAAACTTTATTTCGTCTTAATACCTAAAGACCCAAGCTGACGAGTTCGAAAAAACCGGTCAAGAGCGAGTCGGACTCGCGTGCAAAGACTTCCGAACGAAATTTTTTTTTAACATGAGATTTTAACACCATAAAGACTTCTTATAGATTTTCCTGTTATCTATAGGTAAAGATCTATTATCTCCATTTTTTTCAAAATTTTAGGTTCAGCATATTCGGAGATAAGGGGGGATGGTCATTTTTCGTCTAATTTCTTGAGTAACTGCAAAACAATTTACTATAAAATTATGAAAAAATATAATTAAAACTCTCACAGTAAGTCCTTTCATTTGATATGTCACACGATATTGAAAAAACCTTTGGTTTTTAATTTTCTAATTTGACCCCCATACTTAACATACATAACACTTACAGAACACGTCCGCGTTTGGGACACATAAGTCCATCTGTGTACCAAATTTCACCAGAATTGGTCCAGTGGATTTGGAGAAAACTGGCTGTGACAGACGGACAGACAAACAGACACCCAAGTGATCCTTTAAGGGTTCCGTTTTTTGTTCGGAACCCTAAAAATATCATGGTTACTTACATGGGTACAGCTCATTACCTACAGAAGGTACTTATACATATAGAAACCGGGCGGATAATCTGTATTTTGCGCACTTATTGTTCTACGGAAAATTTGCATGCGATTGTGTCAATAATTACGTATGCAAGTCGCATCTTTGGTCTAATAACAGAGGTGGCTGCAGCTGCCGGCTGTTCTAGAAATATTCTTTTCTGTTTTGTATGACATATAAAGAGATGATGGGGGACAAGCCATGTATAGATTTTGGAAAACATTACTTACTCTATTCTGGGACAGTCGGTTAAAACTAGCTAGAATTATAAACCGGCCAAGTGTGAGTCGGACTCTCTCACGAAGGGTTCCGTACCATAAACCTTAGTTTTTTGTCATAGCGGCAATAGAAATACACAATCTGTGAAAATTTCAACTGTCTACCTACTACGGTTCTTGACATACAGCCCGCTGACAGACGGACAAACGAACGGACGGACAGCGGAGGCTTAGTAATAGGGTTCCGTTGGTTACCTTTTGGGTACGGAACCCTAAAAACTAATAAGTTTCAAACAAGTTTTTTAAGCAGTCTCATTCATTTCAGTTCAATTACAGCTAGTCTATTCTGTAAATAACTATTTCGATATCGAGCTTCACCTGAGTGACAAAGCTCTCAAAGTGAGCTTTATTGCACACAACATAAGTCTTATACAAATACGAATTTAAAACCTCACCTCGGATTCCGCTGTCGAGATTCTTACAGAATAGCACTACAGGGCCCCAAGTCTGCTATTACAATAGTGTCAGAATGGTCTCATAATGGTCGATTTTGACAAGTTATGCCAGATTTCTTTTATATATGTTTTTAAATATTATTTATTAATTTGTCATTATGTACGAGATTACCATTCTATGCCATTTCTTTCAATGGAGTGTCAGTGGTTGACCATTGGAAAGTAATAATGACGCTTTTATATTAGTAGATTACCAAACTTGTCAAAATCGACCATTATGAAATCTTTCCATTCTGACACTTTTGTAATAGCAGACTTGGGGCCCAGATTTGTTGCCATAAACTACATCAGTCTGCTTGAAAACTCGAAAACGTTACCCTCCTTTTGAGGCAGTCGGGTAAAAGAAAATATTAAACCCTCACCCAAGAATAATGAGCATTGAGACGAAAATGAAAATCCTATTGGAAATGGAAAAGCGGCGTTTTTTATTATTGACTAGTGGACGTCACGCGGTTTCACCCGCGTAGTTCCCGTTCCCGTGGGAGTACGGGGATAATATATAGCCTATGTTACTTCCTGATAATGTAGCTATCCAATGCTAAAAGAATTTTTCAAATCGGTCCAGTAGTTTCGGAGCCTATTCAATTTAAATAAACAAATCTTTATAATATTAGTGTAGATAGGCACGCGTTTGACCACTATCTCACCTGATGGTAAGCGATAATATGGTCGAAGATGGAGCACGCTTGCATTTGAAACTGTAAAATGCCAATAGGCTTGTCCAATGAAAAAAGTTTATTAGTCCGTCAGTTAGATTATCAAAAAATATTTGCCCTTTTTTTTCTCTTGTTACGTAAACCAAAATTGACGAAGATACGACGCTTTTAAAATTCTCAATACGTCACGCCGTGGTATAATTTTTAGTACGTTCTGACGTCACGAGCCCCCACTCCCGAGTTTTGATGTGTTTTATCTTTGTCAATATTCATTGATTTACAAAAACAAAAAATACGTGTCCATTATTTTTCAATACTCAAACTGACGGACTAAATAGAATTGCAATTTATTGATAGTGGAAACTAGCCTATTGTTTTAATCCAGCGAGATATACACATACTTATAGTCTGACAGAATTAAGAGAAGTATTCACAAAAGTTGTCACACTAGCTATCGACTGAAAAAGCAAGCATATTTTTCAGCTTCGACTCCATTTGAGAACACTATTTAGGGTTCCGAAAAAAAAACGGAACCCTTATAGGATCACTCGGGTGTGTGTCTGTCTGTCCGTCTGTCACAGCCAGTTTTCTCCGGATTCACTGGACCGATTCTGTTGAAATTTGGTACACATATGGAATTCTGTGACCCAAACACGGACGCGTTACGTAATTTTTTTTTTCAGTATGGGGGTCACTTTTGGGGGTCAAACTAGAAAATTTCAAAAAAAAGTTTTTTGAACAATATCGTGTGATATATCAAATTAAAGGGCTTACTGTGAGGGTCTTAATTATATTTTTGTCATAATTTTAAAATAACTGGTTTTGAAGTTATTAAAGAAACTAGACGAAAAATTACCAATCCCCCCCCCCCCCTTATCTCCGACACTACTGAGCCTTAAATTTTGAAAAATTTGGAGATAATAGATCTTTGCCTATAGATTACAGGATAACCTATAAGAAGTCTATAGTGTTAAAATAACATGTTAAAAAAATGAAATTCGTTCGGAACCCTTTGCACGCGAGTTCGACTCACACTTGGCCAGTTTTAACAACTAGGATTCCAGAAACCGTTTACAGCCACGTATAACAATAACAACACCATATCCCCTTGCATGCCCGGAGCCACGTCGCTACATCATCGGCAAATAACGCCACTGGTGGCCATTTTCCTCAATTAGATAATACGTGGCCACCAGGATAGAAGCAGTGCATACTTTTCCTGCCTGATCCCGGAAATACGGCGAAAAATACAAATTATCATGCTCGAATACTGGCATTTGATTTGATTTGTTGAGTAACTAACAAATACATAGTTTATTGTCTCTTTAATAATACACTCGTACGAAGTTAGTGTTGAAAAACACGTGTAGTTTCTATTACATTAGTCATAGAAACTTTGTCGTTTTATATACACCGTTATTCCGTCTTTTGTACGTTCTTGAGTAGGTTTTATAAAATCTTTGTGGTAACAGTACGAATATTTTATTTAATGATTTGTTTTTGGGCTCACGTATTTAAGTGAACTGAAATCGTGTCAAAAACTCGAATGTTTACGGTCGACGTTTATTTCCAGTCACCTATAAGTGTCTTTGTATAAAAACGTCACTTAGTTGTTGTTACATATCAGAATAACTCCAAATATGTAACAAATATAACAAACAACTACATAACGCCGGTCAGCAACAAACGATTTGCAATTTGTGTGTGCAAATACATGACAAAGTATAGTGAGTATAGTTAACTCCGGTTTATTGGAAAATTACAGTGGCTGCGGCCTGCGCGGGCGCACAACGCTGTCTCCACTCCGCGAGCCACGTCACCAAAACATTATGTAAACATGTATTATGTACACGAGCACACACAGTGTGGCTAGTCAAGCGATTCGGCGGTACAACGTGTGAATATATCTAATCTGAAATGCGCGAGTTTTATGATCGTTTTATGCCTGCGCGTGAGCGGATTGATGAACACATTAGCATTCAAAGAGTAAGCGGTAACTGAGATGTAGCATTGGAAACTGCATGGCATTTATTTGCTGGCATGTTAAATACGTATTCGTAAATGTTAAGCGAGACCTAACGTTAGGCGTCTATAAATCAAACGGCACTAACAATAAATAACTGTAGACATTATCCCATTCAGCAGACCATTATGAAACAAACAGAAATCAGTAAAGTCGGCAGTTTATTGCTTTATGTCAGCTAAATTAACTATAATTGAAATTACTAATAAAATACTGCAATCACATAGATAGAAATACTTTCATAATAAGGTAGGAAATAAGCCCTTACAATAATATGGCGAAACGCAGCACTTGTAACGAGCCTAAACCACACGAAACTGGTATTCGCATTCAGGTGAAGTCAATTTCCTAGGCGAAACACAGAGGTGGAAAGATGTTTGAAGAGAAAGTAACCTAAAAAGGCGTCGCCTCGACGTGCATAAAACCTTCTTGGATAAAGAATATATATTTTTATCACACAATGGAGCGTTTATGTAATGTAACTGTCCATCAATCACGCTTACATCTTACCTAAAGCGTTATAAGAAAAGTGTTGAACGAATGTACTCTGAAACCTTTTCCGTAAGTATTGGAAGGGAACACCCCATGTTACGTACATTTGTGTTTGCTATGGTAGGTTTTTTTATCGCTAGACTTCTGCCGATTAATCTTATTGAAATTGACAAATCTGGTACAGTCGTTGCCAAAAGTAAGTGTCCTTTTAAGCAAGAAAACAAATGTGGAAGAAGGGAGAAAGCTGAACTTGTAAAATCGATTACCTAGTCTCCAGCATTATCTATTTCAAAGAGAAAATATCTATACTAATATTATAAATGAGAAAGTAACTCTTGCCTGTCTGAAACCATCTCACACCTAAACCATTGAACCAACATTTTGTAACGTATCTATACTTCTATATTAATATATAAAGCTGAAGAGTTTGTTTGTTTGCTTGAACGCGCAAATCTCAGGAACTACTGGTCCGATTTGAAAAATTCTTTCAGTGTTAGATAGCCCATTTATCGAGGAAGGCTTATAGGCTATATATAAGACCAATAAGGAGCGGAGCAGACGAAGTTGCACGGGAGAACAAGTTTTGGTATGAAGATAGAAAGGACATTTTTATCCCGAGAGAAAGTTCCCTTGGGATAATTTACGAGTCAAAACGCGGCCAGAAGCTTGTGTATCAAATATTCCTTTCAATTACCGAATTATAATAAACTTATGAATTTCGCACACACGATAGCAAACTCAATTTATTAACAGAATCTTTAGATACTAAAGAGAAATTGGTTGTAGTGCTAGCTAAGTCTATTTGCGTGTAGCAGTGTACCACTAATTAAACGTTACTGAGAGCTTTCATTACTGGTTTGGGGTTAAACTAATATCGTAAAAGATAAAGGAGAATATTGTCGAAAGCACAACAGAAACTGAAGATATTCGACTGCGTTTGATCGTGTTAATTTACTTATTGATACCTTATTTATAAAATACTGCTGCGATTTTTTTTGCACTGACGTTTTTGGTGCCATTTTGTCTGTTGTTTAAAAACTGTGTAGGTAACCTGCAAAATACTGATACGTTTTTTTTGCACTGACATTTTTGGTGCCATTTTGTCTGTTATCTAAAAACTGTGTAGGTATGTCTTATTAGAAATCATCGAGCGAAAGTTAATATGAAATAAATTATGTCTCGTTATTATTTAACTACTGTTAGTTTGTTGTTTTTTTACTATATTTTATACTAGCTTTTGCCATATCATATCTCTTTTTCCCCGTTCCCATAGAAATATCGGGAAATTCTTACACACCCCAAGGAAAATACATGCCGATTTTCAGCTTTCTACGACCAGTAGTTTCGGCTGTGCGTTATCGTCAGTCACTCGCTCAGTAACGGAAGAATTTTATATTATTACAATATTGATTAAAATACAGTTCTCTAAATATTGGTGCATTTTTTTGCACTTAAGATTTTGGTGCCATTCTGTCTGGTGTAAAAAAAAATTCTATGACTTATTAAAAGTCATCGAGGAAAAGTTGATATTAATTAGTCGTGTCACTCATTACCTCATATTTATCGTAATTAACAACTGTGTTTGTGGACTCATTTGTGGCTAAATATTGAATGGTGGTTAGGTGATTTTTATTATCTTATCGTTTTCAAATGTACAAGTGCTTTTTTTGTAATCTTTCTATTTTATTGCACCTGCTATGTTTTTTCTTTGCATCACCCAAAGGTTGTTTGGTAGAAAATGCCTAAGGCCTTAAGTTGACCTTGTTATAGTGAGTTCCATTCTTTCATTTTTTATCAGGTGAGTTAGAAGTTCAAACGCGAGCCTATCTTTACTAATAATATAAAGCTAAAGGCTATATAACAACACGCTACGACCAAAAGGAGCGGGGCATTAATGAAAAATGTGAAGCAGACGATGTTGCACAAGTCAATAATAATAATATAAAAAAAATATTTTTACTTGTGCAAGCTACCGTAAATATTTCCCCAGCAACAAGGCAACAAAGCCCATTAGAGCCGTGATTTCGAACACATCCGAACATGAAATTATATACAAACAGAGGCGCCATTAAAGCACACACTAATAAGATACCATTAGCAGTTCTACCTAGAACTAGAGCTAGGCTGTAAATCAAGGTACGTCACACGACCAGCCTATTATTGGAATTAGAACAATGGTCGCACAGTATGGACCTACCTCTACACGACGTCGGTGATCAAGGTATCAGGGCCCCAAGCCTGCTATTACAATAGTGTCAGAATTGTCTATCATTGATTTCATAATGGTTGACTTTGACAAGATTCTATGCCATTTCTTTCAATGGAGTGTCACTGGAAAGTCATTATGACGCTTTTATATCCAGTGGTCAACCACTGTCACAATCTTATGTTATACTAACTGACCCGTGACCATCTCGATGGGCCGTATTTTTCGGGTTAATATATAGCCTATGACACTCACAAATAACGTTGCTTTCTATTGGTAAAATAATTTTCAAAATCGGTTCAGTAGATCCAGAGATTACCCCCTATAACTTCATAAACTCACAAGATTACAAACTTTTACCTCTTAATAATATCGCGCACATCCCGTTTCTTCCTGTTCCCGTAGGAATTTCGAGAAGTTCTCTCTTAGTGTTCCCTTACACTCCCCAAGAAATCTACATGCCAAATTTCAGCTTTCTACGACCAGTAGTTTCAGCTGTGCGTTGTCTGTCAGACACTCACTCAGTTAGTAACGGAAGAATTGTATACTTTGTTATATTAAACTAGCTTCTGCCAACGACTTCATCCGTGTGGCAGTCGGAAATTGTCCCAAAGGAACGTTCTCCCCGAAAGTCATTCTCCAAGTTACAGTCTATCTCTATACCGAAATTCGTCAACATAGGTGCAGCGGATTAGTCAAAACATAAGCCACAAACACACAGTAACTTTCGCATCTATAATATTAATGTGGATATGCTAATATATAAAATTCTTCCGTTACTGACTGACTGGGTGACTGACAGACAACGCAAAGGCGAAACTACTGGTCGTAGAAAGCTGGATATCCCAAAATTCCTACGGGCAAAAACTAATCCTAATATACAAAATTCTTCCGTTACTTGTGACTGACAGACAACACAAAGCCGAATCTACTGGTCGTAGAAAGCTGGAATTTGGCATGTAGCTTCCCTACACTCCGTAGGGGAGCAATAAGAGAGGATTTCCCGAAATTCCTACGGGAACTAAGTCGCGGGCAAAAGCTAATAGTACTATATATATTACGACAGTATAGATTTAAAACTTCGTATGGTTAAACGGGGCTGTAGGTATAGTCTGCCATCCTTTTCGTGTTTTTTCCTAGAGGCTAAAGAATCTGTTCGTTAGTGCACGACTGGTTTCTTCGTCTACAATGAGACGATTTTCTGGTTTGACGGGGTGTGGCACAACTTGGTAGAGGCCTATGACCAGCCACGGACTGGGATAGTCTGAGACGCATTTAGAGAAGGGAGTTTGTTGCCTTTTGGCTAATAAAACTCCTAGAAAAACTTACGGTGCCTAGATAAATTATATTTTATTTTGTGAATAATTAATTAACATTTTGTTTCAAGAACTTTATGCACTTAAAATCTATACTAATATATAAAGCTGAAGAGTTTGTTTTCTTGAACGCGCTTAGCGCGATTTCAAAAATTCTTTCAGTGTTAGATAGCCCATTTATCGAGGAAGGCTATAGGCTATAAATCATCACGCTAAGACCAATAGGAGCGGAGCAGACGAAGTTGCGCGGGTCAACTTAAAAAATAAAACTTAACTGAGAACTTAACTCATTTGAGATTTGATTTGAACTAAAATATGGCGTCAAAAATTCCACCGGAATGCTGTCGACTGGAAGTGAGCCCAAAAAACTGGCAGCATTGCCACGTTGTATGGCAAAGCTTATCCTCTGCCCGAGGTAAAAGCCAGCCCTTGGGTCACGCGAAGTGTCAACTAAACGTAAATTGGTTAAAAATAACACATTATTTGCAAGTCAGTTGAAACAAGATAAGGCCGTTGTTTCCTAGCTGACCACTCTGAGAAGAAATACCGAAACAAACTCAGAGGACAAAATCTCTAAGTCCATGAGTCCCAATTCTACTCATTTTTAAGCAACGTACACATTCGCATCTTAGTCGCAATCTGTTAAAAATGTATCGGAATACATTCGTGGTCAGAAGAACACTTTCTTAGTTTGTATTTTCTTTACCTAAGTCACGTTTAGCGTTAATTTATTTGGTTTAATTTAAGACACAATTAAACATTACATAACCTTGTTTGTTGAACATAATAATAAAAGTAATGTGAACAGTTTCGAAATTTAATTTTACGTGAAAATTTGTTGATAAAATTAAATGACTACTTTGTAACGCGAACCGTATATTGAATAAGAAGAATAGAAAGGTGCTTAACCTGTCAGGATCCGTAAGGCCCTATTGGGGCCAAATCGCCCCCAACCGTCATAATCCGTAAGGCCCTATTAGGGCCAAGACGACTCGCGCGGTGTCAAAATTATTCGTGCGTCTTGTGGATTGTTTTCGTTACTTTTTTTTTATTTATTTCCCAAGTTGGTAGACAAAACAAAGGTCCTTCAGAGGTTAAAATGGACTGGAATTAAATGGATTAGAAGACCTATCCTGTCTTATCGTCCTGAGTTTGTTTTGTAGCTTCCTACTAGTATCCGAACCATAGATATAATTATTTCTATGATCCGACCGAACGAAACAAGATTTTCAGTCAGAACCGAAACCGAACCTTCGTTTCTAATCTCAGTTTCGGCCGAAACCGAAATTAAATGAAACAAAGACAATAAATAAAATTGGTTACAAAAATTATGATTTATTTATGTTATTTAAACAATTTAACATGAATAAAATTATCAACGTGTTAGAAACGATGAAAAAACACTGAGTCTCGGCGGGGACGAAACTAGATTTTTGGGCCGAAACTGGCCGAAGCCGAAACCGAACCTTCGGTCGATCTTTACTTCCTACACAGATATTTGGACCAAAAAGATACTTTCTGAAATGAGAGAAAAATATTCTTCCCAGAGAAAGAGTACAGTCGGTTTTATGAATTGCTATATGGGTAAGATAAAGAGATCTCTCCAATTTGGAATAACCTTAGGCAGACAACGCCCTACATCGGAATCACGTGTACCATTATTTCCTTTAGCGAAGACAAAAAGAATACAAGATGAAATAAAATTGCGTAGAAAGTAACACTTTGTAGATATTCTAGATGCATACGTTTATAGAAGAGGTAATTATTATAACGAGCGCATAAACAGACACTGTACAACAGTTAATTGTTAACACGATTAACAAACGAGGTTTTTTCTGTTATCAATTACACATTGCAGTAATAAATAGTTTCTAATATCAGAGTGGAGAACAGTTTTATAGAGTGACGCGTGTACTCGGCTATTGTCGAGCACTCGAGATACGCCTCGCATAGTTTCAATTATGATACTATTTATATATACAAAATAAACATGGAAACATGCGTTTGTTCATAGACACAGAATAAATAACAGTACTGATACAGCTCAGAAAATACGAAACGGTTTCCAACGTGAATTATGGTTTAAAAAACGGTTTACTTTTAGAGAAAGGTTTTCACGTATGAAACGTGAATTTATGACAAAAACGAGACGAACAAAAACGTTTTAGTGGAACTAATCGCCGCTTCTCTACTTACGCGACGTATCACAGTTTTTTATACCAAGATGGACGCAAAAAATATATATTAAGTTGACGAATGGGTCCTAATAGCTGTCTATCAGTTGCTAGCTACCAGGCAGTTGACAGCTACGGCGATTAAAATCTTTCTATTCTAAAGGCGAAAAAAATTCATTACGATAGACATGCTACACAAAATTGCTTTTATTCTATTACCAGCTGTCAACGACTCAGGCAGTCATTATTTACAGTTTAATTCGTCAAATAAAATCGTTCAATTGAATTACTATTTGTAACGAGCCATAAATTAAATAATCAGTGTCCCCGCCCTATTACCTCTCGTTGCGATAACGAATTCAATGATGAAAGGGACCTTTAACCACTTTAACTTAGGCAAATAGGCACATTCCCCTCCATTAGGGGCCGATGAATAAGTTACTATTTTATTATGCCGACTGTACTTTCACTACTTTCATAATGCTAAAATTGTTAAGATCTCTTCTCTTACAATCAATTTCGTATTATTCTGTGAACGTCGGAGGGTATGTCGTGATCACCACTATTCTCTTGAACATCAAAGAGGCCACGTTTATAATTGCAAATGTGGATTGTTCGTAAGCTTAGGGATAAAACGAAAAGGTTCCCCGAACCACCAGCCAAGGAAACTGGGCACGTTTGTTACTTTAATGAAATGAGAATAACAGCCTATCTAACAAGTTACCGGTTCTAAATTCCTATTCAACGCGAGTAAATAACTATGTAGGCGAAGTAGTATGTCACGTAGACTGGCTTTGTTTCGCAAATCGTCCTCCTTTAGCGGAGCTAGCGGCTGGCGGCGGGCACTCGCCCTAACCAAACGCGGCGGTAAACAGCCGCGACCTACAGGTAGCGTGATGACGAGGAGGAAGATCACTCCGTGACGTAACAGCAGCGCCTGGCGGCCGTGGCAGTGCTGCCAAATGGGTTACGAGCGTCATCCGCCCCACCCGCAGCCCGCACGTCTCGTTACGATCATGCACTCTTTCCCTTGCCACTACACGCTGCCAAGGTCACTGCGCCACGCGACACCCAGCGCGCCGGCAACCGCCACCGGCGCACCGCACACACCCGGGTTCTTTCGTTATCATATCAATAAAAATATAAACACTCACCTGTTTTTTTCCAACTCGTTATGAGTCGTCCTGGAACAGAAAACATACAGATTGTAGCCACACCGCACTTCACACATATCACTGATCTCACATTATCACTGCACTAGCACTACACCGGCCGCAACTCACCTGCTGCCCTGCGATTTCTTGGTCTTCGGCCGCCTGCCGCCGGAGCGGGACTCTTCGTACGCCGGTAAACTCGACGCGTATCCGTGCTCAGCTTCTGCAACAAAGTACACTGCCATTCCGTCAAAATCAGCTGATTATAGCACGGCAAAAATAGACGGGAGCCATGTTGACGTGTGCGTGTAGTTGCACTCGATTGACAATTCAAACAAAGAAAATCCAAATCACCTCTATCGCGCCTTTCGATGTATTCAGCAGCTTGGATCAGAGCAGCAATACTCATATTTATTGTATCCCGGTTGAGCACAGGTATTCACAAACGCAAAGCGACTTTATTCGATTTAAACTATAAATAAAAGTATCTAAGCGCTCCGAAGTTCACGACTGCGTTTACCGATGTCAAAAACACACTAGGCGACTTGGGACGCGCGACCGTGTAAGCGGTTCGTGATTTGTCGGCGGCGCTCGTGCCCCGCTCGGTGAGCCAATCGCGGCGCAGCAATGCCCACAATAAAATACCTGGGTCAATCACGTGAACTTTGTGTTTCCAAACAAAACATTTTTTTTCTATGCGCTCTTTGTAGTGTAGTTGGATATTAAGGAACTTTTATTTTCTTGAATAATGTGTAATGCATGTCGGCTTCGCACTGAAGTGCACTCACGGCATTGAGGCCGCTCGGCGGCAAATCAATGTAATAACATGAAAGTTCGCCGTCCGTTCTATAGGAAATAAGTTTTTTATTTGATGTAAGCCGAAATATAAAAGTAGCATTTTAGAATTTGATATCGCAGCGATTTGCATTATTAAAATGTATTCAAATAGGGTAATATGAATTCTTAAATAGCAAGCAATAAAAGATTATGATTCACATTTGGGAAACACTTTTAATATTTAAAATGTTCAGACATGTCTTGAGTGTTTCGTTTAATATTTGCAGCATGTGAACTCTAGCGTAAATTACTGGAAGCAGATGTTTTCTGGGCTCCTGGAAAGAGGAATAACTTACTCAATTACCAATTGGAATTTAATTTCCAATTATTTAGTTGAGGGTAACACAAAATTGGAAATAAAAAAACATGCAATAAAAATATCCTTTTAACAGAACATAAATTAGTATTAAATTTCAAATGTTATTCGGTTAGCCCAAGAACATTGAGAATGGCATTTGACAAATAGCTAATAAATCAATAGTAATTATGTAATTCTATGTAAAAACAATACCTATTGGAAATACCAGAATTCCTTACTTAGGTAGGTACTGTTTTGGTGCACACACTTTTTATCTGCAAACACCTCTACAGCATTTAAAATACAATGCTTTTCCTTGGTATTTTTTTTTTTCTACTAGGCATATTCTACTTGTCCATGCTTTTTCTACTGGTCTGTACTTACCAACAAGATTCTGGTTTTCCTATAGTACTGGCTGAACACCCGCACCATAGAGCATAGGTAGCTACAGATGTGGTGTGGTCTAAAATCACAGGCTTGGCTGTTTACCTCCACGCAGTTGCTCAAAAGTGATGGTAGACCAAGTATGTAGTTGAATATTAGGTGCCATTCGTCCTGAAAGAAATGTACAGTGAATTATTTTGTTTTTGGTTGGTTAGTGGATTTTTATGGTTTCATGGTGTTTTGGTTACATTTTTTTGATTCATTCTTTATTGTATTCTTACAGGAAAGAAGTTAAGGTGGTTCAAATAGGATTTTTATTTACATGGATTTGTTTGCTACTATTACTTACTTTTGCTCATATTTTTCTCAGAAATTTGGCCTTTATTTACTTTATTAAGGTTCCTACTTCTTTCAGTCAGAGGTTTTTAACTCCCTTCTGGCTGTTGCAAGGTGAACCACTTTTCTCGGTTTGTTTTCTTACTAAAACTGATTGCATTCTCACTAGTTAGAAAGATGCAGTGAGATTTCCAATTTTGAAAAATTACCTCTTGTGTCAGCAAAGAAAAATCAACATCATCAAAATGCGGCAACTCTGGGTACGTTCCATCACAGACTTTGTCATTGTATGTCCTTATTATAGTCTCCAGACGAGCACAATTGTACAGAATGAACGATGCACCTGTAACCAAACGTAATGGATATTTTATTAGGCCATGGCCATCAATTGTTGCGACAAGGTCATGGAGAATTAAATTAAATTGCAACTCAGGTTGAATAATCTAGACTTGATTGATTTGAGCTTGTGTTTTTTACTGATTGAATAGTTATCCATTATGTATCATATTAGATTTTACACGTAACTTCGAGGTGCACATCCCGTTTTGCCCCATTCTCATCGGAATTTGGAGAAATCCTCTGTTAGTTCCCCTACGGAGTGTAGAGAAGCTACAGCCAAATTTCAGCTTTCGACCAGTAGTTTCTGCTATGCCTGATCTATCAGTCACTCAGTCACCAGTAATGAAAGAATTTTATAATTGATTACTTAATTTTTCTTTTTCGTATGTCTTGTTTGATTAAACTGCAATTCAAGTTGCTTTTTGATAGGGTAGTGGACTAAAAAAATCTAATTAGTCTGTCAGACAAATTTCTAAAATATATCTGACACATGTTTTTTCTCTTTTTATGCAACTAAAAAAATAAGACGATACAGTGTGTTAAAAACTCGTGTGACATCACTTGTGGTTAAAATCAAATGATATGACATTGACTAAATAAATTTTTTAGTCCACTAGTTTGTCCAATAAGCTTTCAATAACATACTTGCAGTTTTTATAAGGATTTTTTTTATTATATTCACCTTTGCTAGACCCAGAACAGCATTCAAAATTAATTTTGACTGCCCCACTAGGCTTGGTTTGCAGTAACTCAAAAGCAGCGGCTGACTCCCCCAAATGTGCAATGAACTCCTTCCATTTTGAATCTGTTGATACTCTTACTCCATACTTGTGTTGGGCTATGAGGGTCATCTCATCTTGTCTTATCCTGGAATTAGAAAATGACTGGTTGTTAGTAAAAAATGGTAATTGTCTATTGATTCTACTGTTTTTTGAATATCCTCCAAGTGGACATTTAAATATAGATAAATGGGAGCTTATTTAGCTTGTAATAGTTATAATTACCTAATATATTCCTCTGCAGTTATGTTAGTTTCTTTAGCACCTGATTTAGAATTCAATACAGTTCCACAGAGCACTCTGTGACTTCCCTCACTTTTATTGGTAGATTTTGATGTGACGAATATTGGCGAGCTCACTTTACTTAGCGCACACAAGTTTTTTATGACATTACAGACATATTTCGTTCGCAATGAGGCAAGGTCACATTGCTCTTCGCAACAAGGATCTAACTGCACTGACGAAGTTCCTTCACGTATCTTCTGTGATAACACCGCAATATTCCGCAGCCCCTGTGATAAACCCACACAGATTGTTCGAGGTCTGTCTAAAAACAAATAAATCCGACCTTTCTCCTCTTTCACTTTATTCACTGACAAATCCCAATTTTTAGATTCCACAACTACATCTGCACATTCTTTACCGATCACCTGTAATATTGTAGCGTTTTCTTTATCAACAACTTGATCACAAATGGCATATTCGTGCCATGATTTCACTGAATTAGGAAAACTGAAGTCGCCGTGCGTTTGTAAGTTCTCATTGTGTTTCTTCACTAAAAGGCTTCTTATATCCTTTTTCTGACCAGTTAGAAACAAAAATAAACTTTCCGTGAAACGATCTAGCGCGTTTTCTATCATTTTTGTTACCTACTTTATTGGGTGAAAAAATTAATAACACAAAAATGAAAACACGTGTGACATTTCCAGTTTCTGACATTGACACTTGAGCTTGATATTTTTGACAATTGTCATGACGTACAGCTACAGATCATAATAAACTCGCACAGCAGAGTTGTCATTTTACCTATAGACAATAGTTGTCATTGTCGGTGGGACTTGTTGCATTTTGCGTTCATGCGAATTCTGCAAAGTACTTTTAGTAATAATAACACTCCTGTTCCAACTGTTATAATATAATGTAAAATATTTTTAACGTAGGTGCTGCCATAAAAAAAAACATATTTTCACATAAAATAAGCTGACGTTGCCGTGACGTTGACAGTTCGTTTCTATACCATTTGTGGATACCATTGTCAAACTGACAATCAGTCGTGGTCGCGTAGCATATTTTTTAAATCCGTTTTATTTTAATTACTACTAGGTGCTAGTCTCAAATATTCGCATTTATAACTAAGAGTATGTGTTAAAATAAAAATGACTCTAAAATATAATTACTTCGTTCTTTTCTGTGTAACATGGCAGATTGCAGTGGTCTCGTCAGCCGATCACCTGCTCGAAGGTATTTACTGTGGAAAGGAGAATTGTTACGAAGTTCTAGGAGTTACCAGAGAAGCAACAAAGAATGAGATTGCTCGAAGTTACAGACAACTGGCAAAAAGGTTTCATCCTGATTTACACAGGACTCCTGAAACTAAAAAGGAAGCAGAGGAAAAATTCAAGGAAATTGCTACAGCGTACGAAATCTTGCGAGATGATGAAGAGAGATCCGACTATGACTACATGTTGGACAACCCCCAGGAGTACTATGCTCACTACTACAGGTATTACCGACGCCGTATGGCGCCGAAAGTCGACGTGCGAATAGTGATCGCCGTCACCATCTCAATTATATCGATAATCCAATACTATAGCGCGTGGTCTAAATACGACACCGCTATTAAATACTTCATGACAGTGCCAAAGTATAGAAATAAAGCTCTAGAGTTATCCAAAACTGAAATGAAAGAATTTCAGTCTAAAAATAAAGGAATGAAGAAATCTAAAGCTGAACAGAAAGTGGAACAGGACCGTTTGATAAGGAAAGTCATTGAAGAGAACATGGACATTAAGGGTGCATATGCTAAGCCAGAAATAGTTGACATCCTGTGGGTGCAACTGATCATCTTACCATACACTATTGCATATTATATTTATTGGTATCTAAGGTGGTTCTGGAATTTCACTATAATGAAGCGACCATATGGCGAGGAAGAAAAGTTATATTTAATCAGAAAGTACATGAATCTTGGACAGCATCAGTTCAATGCAATAGAGGACTCGGAGAGGCAAGAATTCTTGGACGAAGAACTTTGGGTCAAAGAAAACTTCAAAGTTTGGAAAGAAATTAAAGATGAAGAAGCAAAGAAAGCTTTAGCAGAAAATAATAAATATAAGCAGTACAGAAGGTATATAAAACAGCATGGAGTTGGTAGGATGACGTTTGACGACTCATAATGGTTTGTGACGAGGGGATTAATTTATTAATAAATCTAAGATCAGTCTGAGTGGCATTTTATTGAATGTTTAGTTTCTGTTTTACTTAATATTTCGTATTCTTTTTAAATTAAAGCACCAAAAATTATATACAAAAAATAAAACAAATTTTTTTACACAATTTGTTACTTTATTTCTTTAATCTCTATTTGTCTCAACATGTACTAAGATGATTTCAATACAATTAATCATACAACACATTCATAATTTACAATCATCACAAATGGCAATTCGTTAAGGCATACTAACACACCGGGTGCACATACAGACAGGAGGCAAGTATGTGAACATCACACTTGTCCTGATACAACCATAACAGAGTGGTTTGTCCACACATAAACAAATTTAAAAATGTGCTCTTCATTTATCAAGACAAATCAAAATCGTTATACAAAACAAAATGAGATCCTTAATTACAAAATATAACGCAGTGACCGTAAAACAAGCAATCAAATTGCATTGGCAGTGCTTCTGACTCTTAAATATACTTTTAACCATAATTCCAATAGCCAAAAATGAAAATTTTGGAATGTTTATACATCACTATGCACAATCATACAGCTGCCACGTTTACGACTTGTCTTAGCACACATTTACAAGAATAGGGCACCGTTCGGCTGCACCAGAGATAATGCTGCGAGGGTGCGTAGCGAAGGATGTGTTTGTAAAGGCCCAATAGGATCGCTTCATTTACCTAGCCTCGCTCAGCACAAGCGATTCTATTGGTTCTTAACAAGCACATCCCGCGTTACAATGGGCCTCATCAGAAGACTCAGTCACTCAAAGGGCAATGCTTGGAGTTTCCTTGCGTGATCGAATCAGGAATGATGATATCCGCAAGAGAACCGAGGTTACCGACATAGCCCGAAGGATCGCCAAACTAAAGTGGCAGTGGGCAGGGCACATTGCTCGCAGAACAGATGGTCGATGGGGCCGAAAAGTTCTGGAGTGGCGACCGCGTACCGGAAGACGCAACGTTGGAAGGCCTCCCACAAGGTGGACCGATGACCTGGTGAAGGTCACGGGTAGCCGATGGATGCAAGACGCACAGGTCCGGTCATTGTGGCGACGCTTGGGGGAGGCTTATGTCCAGCAGTGGATGTCTTTCGGCTGATATGATGATGAAACACATCCCTTTCTATGCATCCTTGCACATCTGGTAGAAACACACCCTTATACCGGTCGTGTCTGGGGGCGATCATTCGCTAGCTATCTTGCCAATCTATTATTATTATAAATCAATTTCAATGTCATATTTCAATAATTCTTTAACATATTTTTCATAGGAAGACATCACAAACATAAAATAAAATAAATCAACAACTTCGTCATTGCTACCAAAGATTAAAGTGTTACCTAACTAAAAATAAAATAAATTGCACAGTTGAGCGACGCTAACCGAAATAAGTGAAAGTGACGAACAATTCGATTCGTTGCGTCGAACAATCGCCTCTCGCAAGTCAACATTATGAAAACGCGAAAAATGTATTGTTAAAAAACTTAATTTTATTATTGTGCTGTACATCTAGAAATAAACGGTAAAATCGAATGCTCTAGTGCCGCTGTTTTATCAAGGCAATTTGTTTACACAGCTGAGCCAACTCAACTTTGCTATTGTAAATTAAACAATAACATAATTGGAAAAATTGGAATTAACCATATTTTTCTGACGCAATAATTTCATTATGTTAACTTGCAACTCTCAGCCAACCTGTACGTCTACCATGAGTTTTATCAATCTATACTCGCTTGCGACTGTAGATAAAAAAATATAAGAAAAATTTAAAAACAAGTTTCTAATTTATTTTTTTAGTTGTTAACTAAAGTTTTACTTGCAACTTGCTTGCTTGTTAGTTAAAAACTCAAAGAAATAAATTAGAAACTCGTTTTTTTTAAAGTTTTCATACATTTTTTTAACTACAGTCGCTAGCGAGTGTATCCTTTACGAACTTTACTTATTGCTTTAGGAAATAAACAACTAATTTATGTGTCCAGACATCTTACGGTAGTGTGCATTGCTTGGTAACCCAACAATTTGTACAATAACTTTATTTTATAATCAGCTCAATATATTATTTCAGTTAACATGGTCATTCCCTATTTCGTGATTAAGATATACTTTACGCGCAAAACTGCTAAACGCTAAACTGGTTTATAATATTTTCGACCTTATTCTTACAATAAATAAGATTGAAAATTACATTATTAAGTTTAGACAGTTTTGCAAATCTATGGTAACGTTCTATTGCATTACTTTAAGGCCTGCTTGTTTAGTAATTTGTGACTTACAAAGTTCAAAGACAATATTTGTTTTTTATTTTGTGGTATTGTTATAAGACCGCTGAAATGGCTGCAACTGTTAAATACTACATAATTTCATATAATTTGATGGTAAATAATCAAACTATTTAAACGTTTTTGCAGCGCTTCCAGCGGTTTTAAACTCTTAATAGTCCACTCGACAAGTTTCTTAATAACAAATGAATTTCAGGTACATTAATATGTGGCGTCTTTATCAAAAGATAACTTGTAGAGTTCGACAGGAATAGAAGATATTATTACAGGAATCGTTTCTGTATCATTCCCTTGAAAACATCACAGTTTTATATTACAGACATTGGAGAAGTGTAATTTTAAGAAGTGTCTGAGCATTATCAGATACTCATTTTTTATAAAAACTCGACAAACCTTTTATCAAGCCGGTTTCCAGTCGAATAAGTTTTATGTCAAAGAACAATACTTTTACAAAAGCGACATACATAAAAACCTAACACAACAATACCTATATTATGCATTTGTTTTCCTACTGCGACGCGATAACCGTGACCTGCACTCATTAACAAAGACAAAGATAAATTCTTACGTAAATACTTCTACTGTAAATTAACTAAAATAAAATTCGTCTACAGAAAACAGCATAAATATAGCCTAAGAGATAGAAGAAACTACTACGTTTAATAAAACTGTGAGATTTTAAAGGCATGTAAGTATTTAAATTCTCTTCCACAATCATGGCCACTACAAAACAAGTAGAATAGAATATATATTTTGTACACACAATTTTCACAATCTTTATACAATACCATATCATCCTATAATGTATTTACACAAAACATTTATTTAAATATAACATCTCGTTTTTAGTTCATTGGGGACAATACGACGCAATATCGATTCAATATTTAGTTATAATTCTATCTACATAAATAGTATACACAAAATAATGATTCTAGTCTTTTTTCAATGTGCTATTTCGTTTCAGATCATTTGTAAGCTATCATATTAAATCATTACATATTTACATTTCAGCGAACCATTGTTTTACTTTGTCGTTATAGTTCAATATAAAGGCTCAATGTAACGATGATTCTCTGAAATGTAAAAAGTTAAATGGTTTGTGTTCAATTCAATAGTCGAGTTAGTCGATTTATCGATGACATTATTACGCTTATATTGTAGAAAAAAAGATTTGATCAAACCACCTGATCCTGTTAAGACTAAGCTGTTTAGTCGACTAAGTAACTAATTTAGTCGATTTTCCAAGTATATGATGGCTTAATAAAATCTTTTATCGGGTGTTTAGTCTGAATTCTATTTCCCTTATCACTAAAATCGAATTATTAAACTATAATTCGTAAGTGAAAGTGTTGAATCTAACCGACTATTGAATCGAAGGTATTTTTATTTATTAACCAACAACATCGACTCACGCAACTTTCAATCTTACAGCTCAAGCCACAATAGCACTTCACACAACTTACTTCCTGTAATAAGATCTACATGTAATATACGATATGAACGTTCGACTTTGTATCCTAAGCTTTCGACATAGAGTTCGTTATTGAGGTAGCCGGGTAAGTCGGCCGGCTCAGTCAGGTTGCACCTTATGTAGTGCGCGGTAAGGTCGTGTTTGCACTAGCGTCGCGCGCGCTTGCTGCGCGGCCGCACCGCTACGTGCAAGGCGCGGCCTCACACGGGCGTCTCGTGGTCGGCCTCCTCTATCCGGCCCAGGCGCCATGCGTTTGGGTCTGTCGCTGGTGAATGTGACAAAATAATACGTCAATATTCCGGTAAATTAAATATCGTTTACACATTACGTCTTAAACCAAGTTCCATTCATGAGTTTGAATAATGTTTTGCACAAAAAAAAATGGGAATGTCGTAATGTGTAAACGAGATTTCAGTGTTGTGCGTGCAAAACACAAATGTCCAAAATTCCCCCCCTTGAATGTGACATTAGTATTTTGTGCATAATTCATATGTTTTCGAGTCTTTCACCTCACAAATCTAGCAAACATACACACAAGCTTTAACTCCACGTTTCGTGTTGTGCGCGTGTCGATGACTGTTAGAGACGTTACACAAAACATAGACACTGATAGTGTTACCAGTTGGAAAATATAAAAACAGGTCGAGAGTCTGAAATTTACTTTGTGGAGTTTACATAAGAGTTTATGATTGATAGAGGTATACTTCAAACAGCTTCGTACTGCAAGTTTAAAAAAAATGTCGGTCGATTTGTGTTTTACAAAAATGAGTTCTATTGCTTGTTTATAAAGTACATTTCAGACTGTATTGAATGGAGACAATATTTGGTAAATTGGTAGTTATGTATAACAAACAAAAGCGCAACTTTTCGCAAGCAATGCGTGTTGTGTGGATGTAAACTAGCAAATGTGACCATTAATATTTTATTGTAGATTTAAGCCTTCATTTTCCAAAACTTTAACATTCCTTACATATTTAGCTCAGTAAATAAATGTTGTAAAGCGTGGCTTAAATCAACAATAAAAGCTGTAGCCAACAAGGCATATTATTTTAGTATTCAAACAATCATAGATTTAATGTATTGTAAATGTGAGTTAGGAGTGAGGCAAACAATTGATGAAATTAACTTTTAAGGGAATGAAAATGTTTTAATGTGGCCTTCAAACACACCTACAGTTATATGAAAAACTCGAGTAGAATTTATTCTTACTTGAATAGGAATGATTCCTGAGTTTAAAAAATATGTTTCTATTTAGTCCGTCAGTTAGATTATCGAAAAATATTGGACACGTATTATTTGCTTTAGTAAATCAATAAAAATTGACAAAGATCAGGAGTGGGAGCTTGTGACGTCAAACGAGTTTTCAACGCAATTATCATCATCATCATCATCATCATATCAGCCGAAAGACGTCCACTGCTGGACATAGGCCTTCCCCAAGCGTCGCCAAAACGACCGGTCCTGTGCGTCTCGCATCCATCGGCTACCCGCGACCTTCACCAGGTCATCGGTCCACCTTGTGGGAGGCCGCGCCAACGTTACGTCTTCCGGTACGCGGTCGCCACTCCAGAAATTTCGGCCCCATCGACCATCTGTTCTGCGAGCAATGTGCCCTGCCCACTGCCACTTTAGTTTGGCGATCCTTCGGGCTATGTCGGTAACCTTGGTTCTCTTGCGGATATCAATATTCCTGATTCGGTCACGCAAGGAAACTCCAAGCATTGCCCTCTCCATTGCCCTTTGAGTCACTTTGAGCCTTCTGATGAGGCCCATTGTGAGCGACCATGTTTTAGTTCAAAGCAATGTATCGTCTTCATTTTTGTTTATTTACGTGAAAAAAGAATAAATACGTGTACAGTATTTTTTGTAAATCTATCTGATAGTTCATCAGATCAGATTTTTTTAGTCATCTACCCTCCTATTGGTTCCCAAAGGACCAGTATTTTTCGGGTACCCAAAGACCATATAAAAACCAAAACACATACTTCGTGAAATGAGCGTGAAATAAATAACATAAAACAAAATATTACCTTCGGTAGTCGATCTTCCAAACATGCTTTGGGAGTTCGGACAAGGGATGGGACTACGGGAGTGTTATAGCTTATACGACTAATATATAACTTACGTACACTAATATACTTAGCGGGTAAAGGTAACAGCTATCGTTAAAGCTTATAGTATGAGGCCGGGATTTAGTTACACATTTCCTTTGTTATATTTATTTAGACTTCATGAACATAGGTGAACAAATAAAAAGGCGAACTCGATGCGCTAGGCTTCCTCTACCACACGAATAAGGGTGGTGTTGACATGACATGGCAAGTTTAATCCTTAATATTAGAAATGCAAAAGTAACTCTGTCTGTCTGTCACGCTTTCACGCCAAAACTACTGCACCGATTTAAATGAAATTTGGTACAGAGATAGTCTAGAGCCTGAGAAAGGACATAGGCTACTGTTTATACCGGGAAATTAACTGTTCAGTACTTACAGTTTTCTACACTAATATTATAAAGAGGAAAGATTTGTTTGTTTGTTTGTTTGAATTGAATAGGCTCCGAAACTACTGGACCGATTTGAAAAATTCTTTTAGCATTGGATAGCTACATTATCAGGGAGTAACATAGTCTATATATTATCCCCGTACTCCCACGGGAACGGGCACGACGCGGGTGAAACCGCGTGACGTCCACTAGTGGTTATATAATTCGGAAAAATATAGAGAACAGCCAATTTTTTTTTCTTTTTTGCGTCGAGGTTGGTCAACAAAGGGTAGGAATGAAAAAAAAATTGGATATGCGATCCCTATTTATAACCTAGGCCCTCTAGGATAATTAATGCGTTTTACAAGCATCACCCCAAGTTTTGATTGTAGAAGATTTTGAGTAAGCGAAACGCATCATGCCTGAACGCCAAGCCAGATCAAGCGCTATGGAATGTGTTCACTCATCCCAACCTGTTAAAAATAAATCACATGCACTGATTAATAGATTAAAATGATTAATTAATATACTTGTAAGAGAGACGATATGAGCGAAATATAAGACTAGTTACACACTTAATACTCAAACACTGGGCTACACATGCGGACAATACTTACTTATATACTTTAACGCTTTACTTGGCTTATGTCCAAATATTTACGTAATTTTTCCAATACAAAAATAACCCTATCTGGTTTGGGATAATGTTCATTTTGTATCAGCAGCATAACGCGAATATTTCTCCAAATAAGCCATATAAAGCGTGATTATTATACTTTATCAAGCTCGTTATAATATACTTATTTAAAGCGATATTAAGAAAGAAATGTCAAGATTAAAAGTTTCTTTATAAAACTAAGAAAATATAGTTTTAGATTATGTATTTAAAAAGGCCGGATTTTTAGCAAAACATATTTTATAATAACCCATTTTACTGAAAAAATCTAATAAGTCCGTCAGATAGATTTTCAAAAAATATTGGACACGTATTTTTTCTTTTTTCACGTAAACAAAAAATTAAGACGAAACAGCGTGTTGAAGACACGCGTGACGTCATGTGGCTTGGTAAAATTGTACCATCATAGTGACGTCACACGTGTTTTCAACGCGCTGTATCGTCTTCATTTTTTGTTTACGTGAAAAAAGAAAAAATACGTGTCCAATATTTTTTGAAAATCTATCCGACGGACTAATTAGATTTTTTTAGTAAAATACCCTATTGTGTGTAATATAAATATTTTAATTTAAAGACTTTAAACATTGTTATCCATGCCAGATCACAAAAAGCTCTAAGAACAGTAAAGAGAGATATGTGAAGAATAAGATAATATAGAACGAACAATTTCATGTAACAAATTATGGTAGATCGAATGACCAAACCATCTAAGTGAGAAAGTGAGCTGAAGTTTATAGTATTTTCTAAACCCAATTTAATTTCAACGTGACGCCAGAAAACAGAATCTCCGCCCTTATGACCAGACTGCCGTCAGTCTCCGCGGCCACGCGGCGGGCATTAGGAGGAACACGGATGGGTTTTAGTCAGTAAGAGTCTGACACTCCCTTCTGCTTCACCCAGAGCGGGAGGAGTCATTTGATCATGTCCCATCCAAAACAAAATGACCCGACTGCCGCAGAAGGAGTGTTTATGTTTTTGTTTATTCACTAGCTTCTGCCAGCGGCTTCGCCCGCGTCGCCCCTAGGGAACATACTCCCGGGATAAAAAGTAACCTATGTCCTTTCTCAGGCTCTAGATTATCTCTGTACCAAATTTCATTTAAATCGCTTCAGTAGTTTTGGCGTGAAAGCGCGACAAACAGACAGAGTTACTTTCGCATTTATAATATTAGTAAGGATAAGTATGGGATTTCGGTGCTTCTGTTATTCTGGCGTCATTTGGGTTTTAGAAGACACTTTAATCTGGCATAGATACCTAGGTTAATATTTTAGAAATGCATTTGAAATACTGGTATCCAGCTGAATCCGGTTTGACTGGAATCCGACCCCAATATAGTTGGGAATAGACTATGCAGATGATGATGCATATGAGAAGCCCTACCGTTTGTAAATAAGCCCTTAAGCCACCACAACACACCACATAAAATATTATAAGTACATACATACATGTTATATGTGTTTGCAGAGATATGTATGAAGATATGGTAAGTTATACAATACTTTGTATGTTTTTATTCGGTTCCAGTAAGAAGTATTGATGAAAACTATTAAAAGGTCGTTTATATGTGACTAGCTTCGCCCGCGTGACCCCCAGGGAATATATTCCCGGGATGAAAAGTAGCCTATGTCCTTTCTCAGGATCTAGACTATCTGTGTACCAAATTTCATTTAAATCAGTTCAGTAGTTTTGGCGTGAAAGCGCGACAGACAGAGTTACTTTCGCATTTATAATATTAGTAAGGATTGTTAAATTTGCTATGTGATCTGAGATAGATATAGCATTTATTTGGAACAAAGAAAGAAACACAACACACAAAAGAGAGAGCAATGCCTGCAATTCCCGTACTTATAATCGAACGATCGTTACCTCCTATTTCCATGCATTTTGTCAGATTGCAGTTGAAATACGATTAGGCGACCGTTCCATAAACATCATGCAAATTGAGCGTTCTGCAGGGTTTTTTTGTAAGTACTAGTCGAAAACATTAAGACATACCAAGTCTGATATCTGCACTAGCCTTTAGAACAATATTCATGATATTCTATGTAAATTTTCGTTTCAAATGTTTCATCAATCACTTCTTAACTGTTTGGTTAACCGCTTGCCCCAGAAAGAGGGTAACGTTTATATATTGCATGAATATGGTGTTTATATGGGGGTGAGGAAAATGGAGAAGGATAATTTTACACTTCACGATAATAATTTTAACTTTCATTCAAAAGATGATACTGCTACAAACTTAGTGACGCTATTAACGAATTATTGGATGGGCTATTTTTGGTTAACCAACCTCAATACTGTAAATTTTGCTGCTTATATTGATATTCAAGCGTAGATATACTGATCACAGCATTGATCAAGTTTTATGAGGGCCAGAAAAAAAAAACTAAGAATTGGTGGGTAGTTCTAATTTTTTTAATAAAAAAATCAATTCAACCGCTAGAAAAACTCATTGCAAATAAAATTTCCGTTGGCAAGAAAATTTTTCGCAAGTTTTTGCTGACGAAAATTCCGGACGAGTGTATGCAAAAGCGAACCATCGTGAAGTATAAAATAAGGAGAGGTGGGGACGTAAGCACACTCTCTTGTCTCGGAGCCGTGAAGTCAGCAGGACTGCGGCGCGCGCAGCAGCGGGGCGTGCTCGCCTGCCACACGCCACGGACACGCCACGGACACGCCACGCACACGCCACGCATACGCCACACGTCATCGACACGGCACAACCACAACACCAGACGGACGCGTTACGTATAGTCCCCTTTACAGTCTACTCAACGCGACCCAGTTTCATGAGGTATAAATTCCTACACTGCTCTTTTTTTTCATCTTCGAAAATCGGAAAAGGTTTTTTGACGGTTAACTAAATATGTTGAAAAATTGCTGTCACTTCAACAGTGTGATAAAAATGCTTAAGATTCTGTTATTTAGGTATAGTTTCAAGAAACTGCTTCGCGTCATTGTAAGAACATTTCTAAAGATAAGTGCAGAATTGAAAAAGTTATGGTTTGTGATGGCTATAAATTAAGAACTAGCAATACAATAAACTATAAAGGGACTCCACGTACGCCTATTAATTAGCTAACATCAATAAAATACCTAAGTATGTCTGCATTCAAGAGGTAAATACTAAAACAAAACATTGAGATATACAGGCAAAGCGCCTCGAAAATAGATGACAATCTAGTCAACAATGCCAAAGGAAAATCAGCTTTAAAAACATCCAAACCGTACACAAAAGCAGACATACCAAAGTAATGTAAGTAACATTAAAATTAAATACACAAACGACAAATGGGAGCTTCGGAAAGACAGGAGTCATTACACACCATCGCTCGGACGAAGAAAATCGATACCGATTACACTGCTATTGAAATATAATGACCAGCACTTTAGCTTTTAAATTCTTAAGGGTGTTATTATGCACTGTGAGTCAACGGACGGTATTCGTGTATTATTCGACCTTTTAATTTACGTTCTTGTTACACTACTGCATAACACTTATCTAACATACATGTTTGTTAGAGGCACATTTTAGGTTAAGCATTTAGTATTAAGCAAAGTTCTTGTTATGTTATTCCAATGGCATTTGGAATCTAGAATAGGTATTTAGTTCTTTAGAAATAGCTTAATACAAAAAACTTATAGAAAGGGGCCGTTCAAGTTTTACGTAAGCAGCAACGGGGGGTGGGGGGGGGTCTTTACTATGCTTATTTTTGATGACATGGGGGTTTAAATGGTGATTACGTCACGAATATTTACTTTCTTTTTTGTTTGCAAATCTTAGTTGATTTTAATTTGACATAATTATGGCTAGATAGTTGTTCTCTCACGCGATGTTTAGTAAGAAATAACAGAAGTGGGGGAAATAGGTCTCGCGCGAGTAAAAACTACACCAATGCTTACGTAAGCGTAGGAGGGAGGGGTAAGAGCTTTGATTACTATCGCTGACAAGGGGAGGGGGGATGGTTAAAATGACTTAAATTCTGCTTACGTAAGCATAGAAGGGAGGGGTAAGAGCTTTGATTACTATCGCTGACAAGGGGAGGGGGGGGATGATTAAAATGACTTAAATTCTGCTTACGTAAGCATAGAAGGGAGGGGTAAGAGCTTTGATTACTATCGCTGACAAGGGGAGGGGGGGATGATTAAAATGACTTAAATTCTGCTTACGTAAGCATAGAAGGGAGGGGTAAGAGCTTTGATTACTATCGCTGACAAGGGGAGGGGGGGATGATTAAAATGACTTAAATTCTGCTTACGTAAGCATAGAAGGGAGGGGTAAGAGCTTTGATTACTATCGCTGACAAGGGGAGGGGGGGTGGTAAAATGACTTAAATTCTGCTTACGTAAGCATAGAAGGGAGGGGTAAGAGCTTTGATTACTATCGCTGACAAGGGGAGGGGGGTGATTAAAATGACTTAAATTCTGCTTACGTAAGCATAGAAGGGAGGGGTAAGAGCTTTGATTACTATCGCTGACAAGGGGAGGGGGGGGGGTGGTAAAATGACTTAAATTCTGCTTACGTAAGCATAGAAGGGAGGGGTAAGAGCTTTGATTACTATCGCTGACAAGGGGAGGGGGGGATGGTTAAAATGACTCAAATTCTGCTTACGTAAGCAAAGGAGGGAGGGGTAAGAGCTTTGATTACTATCGCTGACAAGGGGAGGGGTGGTTAAAATGACTTAAATTCTGCTTACGTAATACTTGAACGGCCGAATACGGGCGAATAAAATTGCGCGGGTAACCGATGGATGCGAGACGCACAGGATCAGTGATTGTGACGACGCTTGGGGGAGGCCTATGTCCAGCAGTGGACGTCTTTCGGCTGATATGATGATGATGATGATAAAATTGCGTATTTATTCGGTCCACGTAAAATAGATAAGCTAGCCAGATTGATTTTATACAATTTTTCAAATTTAATCTTGTAAATGGTCAAATATTTTAATTTTGTTTTCTTAAAACGATGATGTGTAAAGTCTCCAGTAAATATTTAAAATGATAATTCTACCTCTGACAATAATAACCTACACTATCTATGAATATAATCATGCATAATGTATGAAAGTTTCAAGCATTTGTTTTGGTAAATTTAAATAAGATTTTCGCTAAGGCACTTATAAGGTCAATTTTATTATGTACTAACTTTTGCCCGCGACTTCGTACGCGCATATCCAGTTTCTTCCCGTTCCCGTAGGAATTTCGAGAAATCCTAAGTTTTTGCTCCCCTGCACTCCCCAAGGAACCTACATGCCAAATTTCAGCTTTTTACGACCAGTAGTTTCGGTGTGCGTTGTCTGTCAGTCAGTCACTCACTCAGTAACGGAGGAATTTTATATACTAGGATTCTCGTATTGGGCTCAAGAAGAGGCAATATGTGTATTTAAATTAAATACCTCTAACTGTTCCTTAAATTTGTATAATTAACAAACAATTAGAATTTACCGGAAATTTTTGTCCAACTAGTAATTTATTTGAAGACCCGATACTGCTGGATGTATAAAGTGACAAAACGTTTTTGACTTTTAGTCCATCATTACGAAAAACAACAAATTTTCTGTATTCTGTAAATATTTCGGCAATTTTTTATGTACCTTCTCTTGATTTTAGAAACAGATTCAAGTTTTTATTTGCATCAACAAAATTATTGATACATCTTCTATCTTGTTACAAAATCCCACAACTATTTTCTCCATCTCTCTCACTTACAACCCAATCCCCAACACGACGCTCACCAAAACAAATGCTCCCCCCGTCATCCAGTTCGAGTAAGCCTCCCATCCACTGACATACCTTGCAGCTGGCGGTTGAGCAGCGCGGTGATGCCGGGCCCGTCGCCCGCCTTCTTCACGACGAGCATCGGCTTGTCTTCGCCTTCCTCGTAACTGTTCGGCAGGTGCCCGTTGGAGACCGCCATTGTTTCGCTCACCTGAAGATAGATGGCGTTGAGGGATTAGTATGTTTATGTGCCAGATTCTAGGAACATAATTTCGCGAGTAAAATACAATAAAGATGTCAAAGGTGAAAGGTTAATCTAACATAGGTACTTCAATCTGACTATCTGACTTCCGACTATCTGACTTCTGACTATCTGACTCCCGACTATCTGACTTCTGACTATCTGACTTCTGATTAATATTATAAATGCGGAAGTTTGGATGGATAAATGGATGTTTGTTACTCAATCACGTCAGAACGGCTAAACGGATCCTAATGAAATTTGGCACAGGGGTAGAATATAGTCTGGAATAACACATAGCTTACGTATCATCCTGGGAATATGTTCCCTCGGGATAATTTCCGAAATAGACGCGCGCGAAGCCGCTGGCAAAAACTAGTTTCTAATAAATATGAAATTGACAAATAGTCATGCACCAATCAGCATTTACTTGACAATTTTTCACATTCATTTCGAAATAATATATTCGTTACAAAATGATTATAGGCTATTTGGCTGAAAATAATTAAAACAGTACAATTAGTGGTAAAATTAGGTGAGTTAGTCGGAATATTGATTTTAATGTTCTTTAGAGACTCTCAATCAGAATCTTTGTAAATGATATTAAAAACTGCCACAATCTACGACAGGAAATTAAATAAGCCTTCGCAAAACATTTAAATATTTATTTAATATCGAAATATACTTTATTAATGGTTCTATGATCTTTTAATGGTATTTTACGAGCGGCAATATGTTCTTAATCTTGATTTGCTGAAAATGGCTCCAATATTTTGGATCTTTTATAAACAAATTTTGATTAATTTATTTAATATCGAAATACATTTTATTAGAGATCCTTTGATGTTTTAATGATATTTTACAGCCGAAATTGTGTTCTTAATTTTGATTTGCCAGAACCACTCCAATAGTTTGACATTGCTATTTGTAATTTATTTGATTGGTACTTGGAAAACCAGACACAATATTCACATTTCTCAAGTTTTATCCGGTTTGTTATTTATCAACTGTTGCATACCGTTAATATTCATAGACCCATAAATAAAAAAATAAATATTTATAGTTTTTTATGAACAAGTTAATTAACCAAGCTGGTTTATAAATTATTCGAACAACAATTTTGAACCAGAAATAATCACATCAAAGTAAAAGAAAAGAACCACTGAGAAAGCGAAGGCAAACAAACTTTCCTTTAAGTTTGTACCTATTTCTAAATCTGTACATGTCCGAAAAGGAAACCTGCAAATCGTTTACAAACTCTTTGGAACAAATTGAGTCGACTTAAAACACAAAGTGATCCTATAAGGGTTCCGTTTTTTTACTTTTGAGGTACGGAACTCTAACAAAGTCCAGTTCATTTGATCAAAAGCTATATTCCCGAACATAGAAAAGGTCCCCGAGAGAAATCGAAACATACACGAAACGATAGTCGATAGCTTGTTTAGTTCAAACCATTCACGTCGAGAATGGACTGAACAAAACCCTTACAAAATTGAAAACTCTTTAGAAAGAGATAAAGCTACTGTGTGACCAATACCTGTCTCTTTTCTGTAGGTCTTAGTTATGAACCTAAAGCTGCAAGATGGTGACGTGGCCCAATCAACATTTTTGAAGAAGACCTATAGGTACTGGCTGTATGAGCTATTTTTCTATTCTGGTTTAGTCGTTTCATGACTTCTCGTTTGATCGTAAGCGATGGATGAGGTCTGCGATATGAGCGAGCCTAGAAGATGCCTGAGAACCTAGTGCGAGTAGCGTAAACGTTCGCATATGTCAAACCGTATGAAAAATGTAGGTTATCCGTTATAATAATAACAATAATGTATTTATTAATAAGACAACAAAAGGTCCACACTGATACAACACAAACATTAATTCTTAAAGATGTGAGTAACAATATATATTCTCTAAAACCTACGTTACGCCAGACGATGGCTTATTCAATGTAGTACAAACTAGCTTTTGCCCGCGACTTCGTACGCCCATAGTCCGTTTTTTCCGTTCCCGTAGACATTCCAGAAAATCCTTTAGTGCTCCCCTAAACTCCCCAAGGAACCTACATGCCAAATTTCAGCTCTCTACGATCAGTAGTTTTGGCTGTGCGTTGTCTGTCAGTCACTCACTCACTCAGCAACGGAAGAATTTTATATATTAGGATTGACGTTAACGCGAACGAATACGTAAAAAAAATCACTCACAAGCTGTTCGGCCGATCTTTGCTTCAACTCTTGCACACTTATCTACCTGTACTAACTTCATACATCGTTAGCATTGATATACCTATAAAAAACCCAAGATGCACAGTCTCGAACAAATGCAACACTCGAAACTGTCGTCAAAAACTGACATGTATCAAGTGTCATGTGAGTGGTGTAAACATTTTTTTTTTACTATTGATAGGCACGCGTTTGACCACTATTTCACCTGATGGTAAGCGATGATGTGGTCGAAGATGGAGCACGATTGCCTAGAAGTAACCTATTCACTCTTGACTTAAAGACTCCCAGGTTGTAGCTATCAGGAAACACAGACTCCGGCAGGGAATTCCACTCCTTAGCTGTACGCACTATGAATGTGTTCCCAAAACGTTTTATGCGCGTGGGTGGGATATCCACCGGTGGCGCATCGCCGTTCGTCTTGTGGTCCTATGATGGAACGGGCTTGGTGGAATGAAATTATGCAATTCCGTCGCACATTCCCCAAATTCAACCTTACACGGATCGCTTAAGTTGTTTTTACAAAGCAGTGCAGTATGGCGAGCGATGCGAGACTGTTTGAAACTAGCGCACAATTATACATTGTGCGCTTGTTTTGTTGCGGACGTTTTTGAGATGCTGAGTGTGTATCTTGGGTTTTTTAGATCGTTAGGGAAAGCTCAGTCCATTTTCCATACTAGAACATAATGCACCTATGCCCAAATGTGGGTCAATAGCATTTTCAGTGTTCACGAATTTCAGCCTAGTTGTATGAATAAATAATTTTAGCATAGCGGTCGGTAGTAAATTTGTAATAATACAGTAGCCGTATTATTTACGATGAGCACTAGGCATAAAGTCCAGTTTTATGGCGCAGGTAATTTTCTTTAGTAGCTATTTGATTTTGTAAATTGATACTAGACAACATAAAAAGCCAATTAAGAAATTATAATCGTGCATATTTAACTGGTATTCGAAAATTTAAAATTGGTAACGAGAAGAAATAAACCTTGATAAAACAGAGGTACAAAAAAAAACTTTTTACAAAAAAATATTTGGAAGTCGGTTATATTTTTTTGTAATAAGTTTTTTTAAATTAAGTTACCAAACAAAAAATGTGACATTACCTGCATAAGTTTATGAACAACGTCCCTCCCCAGTATGTGGTCGAACACAGCCTGCAGGAAAGCGTCCGACATGATGGACAGCTTCAGCTTGTCGCGGTGCCACACCAGCACCCTCGACTCTTCCATCGCCATTATTGACACCTGTAAAATTATGGTACAGGTTTTAATACAACTGCCTGAAAAGGATTTCGAACATTTTTCTACGGGAGAACGTGACACTTTAGGGCACCATTTTTAATATTTTTTGTTTGATTAAATGTCCGATACCAATATATAAATGTCTCATCGTGCGCCGCAATTTTGAAAAAAAAATGGCGCCCGGGTCTATGCCACAAAGGTAGGGCATCATTTTTAATATTTTTTGTTTGATTAAATGTCCGATACCAATATATAAATGTTTCATCGTGCGCCGCAATTTTGAAAAAAAAAAATCTAATGGCGCCCGGGTCTATGCCACAAAGGTTGTGTCCAATTAATCGCTAACGGTGGAGCGGTAATGCCTGCCGTCAGTGAAATCGTCCACAGACCATTTACCAGGCCGAATGCGTCAAAGAGACTACGTCCGTTTCCATAGCAAAAGTCTTGACCAATCACGTTGATAGGCGACTCACACCTAAAGAAAATAACGTGCATGCGTGCATGTTTTTGAAAAACGTTTTAGAATCTAAAAAATTTTAAATTATGATGGGTGGGTCTGACTTCGCTTTGTCTTACGCCATTTAGGTGCCAAGTAAATTAAAAAAAAATCGTAGCTCACAGTGGTCAGACATCTATACTAATCTATACCAATATAGCATTTGCCCGCGACTTCGTACGCGTATATCCCGTTTTACCCGTATCCCGTTTTTTCCCGTCCCTTAAAACTATCCTATCCTTTAAGTTGGATCAAATAACAGATAGTTACGAAGTTTGATCAAAATCGGTTAAGTAGTTTAGGAGTCCGTCGCGGACAAACAACGTGACACGTGATTTATATACATATATTAAGAAATAAAGAGGAAAGATTTGTGTTTTTGTATGTAACGAATAAACTTAAAAACTACTGGACTGATTTTAAACATTCTTTCAGCAATGGATAGCTACATTATCAGGGAGTAACATAGGCTATATTATATTCCTGTACTCTCACGGGAACGGGAACTACGCGGGTGAAACCGCGCGACGTCCGCTAGTCATAAATATTCTTGTAGAATTAGCGGAATGCGCAGAATTTGTAAGAAACATCGATTATTCCAAATCCCAAAGACTGCAATACAGCCTACAAACGACATTGTGAAAACCCATGATTCACCTTTACATAACTCCACGTCCCCTACATCGTACTTCTATTACAACATAGGTACAACAGACATGTATATATCGTACAGGCCAGATTTGACGGTGGCATGTCTGGCAGTAAGTGGATTCGAAAAGCGGTAACGTGGGGCTCGGAACAAGCACTTGAACGGCAAAACGTAGGGATCGCTTAAACTAGGCTGTGTTACGAACAAAACGGGCCAGTATTGAATTTTCCACTTCCATTAGAAGTGAAGATATGGAGGTGAAAAAGTTTCTATAAGTAGGTTTAGCATTTAACACCGACCTCGAACCTTGAGTTTGTTTTGGCATTTCTTCTCAGAGGTCAAAAGGCACACTTTAGCTACCTTGTAAAATATAATAAGGAATAATGAATAGTCCTGACAAAAAATAAACAGCAAAGGCCCCAAGTCCTCCTAACATTTTCTCCCGCACCATCTCAAGCTAGCCCTCATGGTATGTGTTTTCTGGGCCTTCCATTCGCAGGAACATACTGCGTGTATCCGCCGTATGGTGTCAGCCGGTGCCGTATGGTACCGTAAAAGAATAATCTCAATCCATCACTTCCCGTGGGTGTCGTAAGAGGCGACTAAAGGACTCTCCAGAGAATGGGCAGCAGCGTTCTCTGTAAAACTCAACACCAAACACTGCGATCGCCAACCCGCCTGCCAAGCGTCGCGATTATGGCAATAAAATCTTGGGAGAGGCCTGTGTCCAGCAGTGGACGTCTTTCGGCTGATATGATGATGATGATGACTGCGTGAAGACTCTAGCCCAATAAGTATTTTTTTTTTGTTTTGTTTTTAATAAACTACTAAAAATCGCCTAAGCTTGTACAAATGACTAGATAGGAATTGTAGCGAGAAACTTGTACATGTATGACATAACTGTATGTAAGTACAAACGGTGGAGCTTGCTTTTAAAGTGATATTGCGTCGTTAGGTAATGAGTCCTGCGTTCTAAATTGCCGGTGTTTTATCTCTGCTCCTTAGAGAAATGTGATCTCACTGTAATTGCGAACGAAGTCGAGGCAAAAAGTTTTAGTGTAAAGATATTCAGAAAAACCAAGACGTTGTAAGTTACTGATAACCCTATATGTTTACCGCCCTGAGGCAACTCTAGACGGGGCAAAGTAAGTACAAGAAGTCTAATATTGAAGTTCGCAAACTCTGTTTAACCCTAGAGGCATTACATACATTTAAGCCCGCAAATCATATAAGTTTAAATACATATACATGAAACATTACACCAATTCCCCGGGACCTAATAATCCCTTCTATATTCATCAGTGGTTATGGACTTTGAGCCCACGAGTACATTAAATCATTATCTTCCTCATAACGAGGCTTCACTTTTACTCTGTTCGTCACAGAACAAAGCACCCACGAATATTATGGTAATACGCGGCTGAATGAGAGTGAAATCATGACTGGATCACACAATAACGCATAAACAGATGGTTGGGAAAATAAACAAGAGGTATCTTAAGAAGGTACACTTCGTAAAGCTTCCGAAAACGTTCTAGCTCAAATCACGGAAAGGGTATCCTTTTAAGTAAGGTACCTTTTTTGAGGAATATGAACAGGATTTTGCTGACAGAGAATCAACGTCTTTAGAAGGAAACCCTTTTTAACCAACTTCCAAAGAAGGAGGTTCTCAGTTCGGTGGATACTTGTTTTTTTTTATATGTACACCGATTACTCCGAGGTCTCTTATCCGATGTATGTGATTCTTTTTTAGTTCGATGCGGCATACTTGCCATTTGGTCCCGTAAAAATTTGATTCAGTTTGGTTTAGAAGTTTTTATTTTATGAGCATTTTTGCTTATTTCAATTTCTACGTACATGAAGACGTCGTCCAAGTATCACCACTTGTGAAAAATAAAAACTCTTTTACAAAAAAATATTACCGATTTCCAAACAAAACACTACAAAGTATAGAATAACCTTAATTTTGAAAGTCGGTGTTAAAAAGTTAAGATACAAAACCAAACACACCAACTCGTTTAGATTTTTTGTAAAAAAGTTTTTTTAAGGTATCGTACTGACCAGGGAGGGAGAAAAATTTGCCTGTACTGAATGCTCCTTTTAACGTCATTATACGCCAGTATAGAACATTGCTAATGACTTAGGGACACTATAAGCCGTACACATGACTATGAATACCATTACTTAAAATTGCAGAGGACACACAACTATAGGAAGACGAAGGGAGAGACCCCAGTGAAAAAGGCCGCTTTTTTCTTTGCGTTCCAGGGCCGCGGTAACTCTTTTGAACAATCCGCAACCTTTTTTTTTTAAGGATGGGAAATCATCAAATGACTCCTCCTGCTCTGGGTGAACACGAAGGGCGTGTCAGACTCTTACTGACTAAAACCCATCCGTGTTCCTCCTAATGCCGCGGTGACTCTCTCGAACAAATTCCGCAACCTCGGCAGGACAATCCGCAACCCTGGCAGAGTGAAAAAGCTTCTCGGCCAGATGTAGACAGAGGATTAACCTTCTGTATTTCTCATTATGGTGGCAAAGAGGTTGCAAGAGACACCCACCTGTGCTTAGGTACGATTACGACACCAAAGCGTACATTTTCATATCATGTAAGCATGTAGATATATTTCACACAACCTGTATTGGAAATAGCACGCTTCCGTAGTACGTAAAATATGTTATTTCCTCTGGATAACAGAGTTAATGCAAAAAGTATTGTCGAGCATTTGCGATAAAATGTGGGGTGAAACATATTTTTACAGCAAAAAGCTGGAAGGGGATGTTTTATGTGAATGTTTCTGAAATGTGAAAGAGCAAAAATAATGCAGTTTTATATCTTATCTCAGCTGAATACATTCTTGAATAGGTTCAAAAATATTAAACCCTATAAACGAAAGAAACATTATACGTTGACCGACTTTGCGAACCGCGACCTATTATATAGTCCTGAGCCATATTTAGACAATGCCGTCATGCTATACCTAAGTGGGTCTTTCTTATTCATCAGCCAAATATAGCAGGCGTTTACATGAATGAACAACACGAACCATCTGGATAGTACCAGGGTAGCAGTCCATCACAGAGGTAAAAGATAAGGTAAACTTTTGGCAAGAGCTGTACTAGACAATTTAGCACAGGAAGTTTTGAGGCCAGTTTCAGCTGAGATTAGCGGTTTTTTAAAGCAGTTGGTGTATAAAAGCGCAGAAATGTAAATGTGAGGTAAACTTGTTTAATAAAAATAGAAGAAAACTGCTCTTGGTGTTTTAAAAGGTCTCTAAAAGCCCTTGCAACGTAAACGAGGTTACTCGATTTACACTTTGATTAGCCCCGTAGTGCATGGCTGTACGCACGGCCAGTTAACAGCCCATAAGATCAGTTTACACTTTAATTAGCAACGTTAACAGCCTGTACTCAAATATCCGACACGAATCGACAAAAAAATACGAGTAAACATACCATAAACTGGTCCTGCATGCTCACATTGTTACGGGGCGGCTGACAAATTGGTCTTTTGAGTCAAAATATTTATTTTATGTTTTATGAATTGTTTTAACGCCTGTGTTAATTGACAATGCGGTCGACGACATACCAACCTTGCTTTAAAGAGACTTGCGAGATTTTTTTTTATTGAATTGATGAGCAACCGAGCATTTCTGATATAAAGGGAGACGAAGTTTGATTCGATTTCGAAGCTATGCCATATTCGAACCTTGCAAGATTTACTTGCAACACAGTCTAAAAGTGATGGACTTACCTGAAAGAATTCGTCTGTAGACACCCCGAACCATTCTGGAGAGTCGAGGAAGTGATGCGGAAAAACTATGTGCAGTGCTCGTTGATTCTGAGACACCACTAGTCTGGAACATTATAATTTAACACATATCAATCGAGGCATAGTGAAGTTTTGTAAATGTCCAGGGACATATTCGTCTCTACACATTTAGACATTTACAGCATCTCCAATGGTAGCTACTAGAGGCGGATTATCATCGGTAGACATCCGTAAAATATTTTTATACCCGAAAGGACCACTATAAATTCGGTCCATTTTTACGCTAAGAGATTCTGTCATACCAATCCTCAAATGAAATGCGCAATGTTTGCAGTAAAATTAAGGTTTGAAATAAGCTTTGTTTATTAACCACAGTACAGCTTTACTCAGAATGGTTAATTAAAAACATTGTTTAAATTTCTGCGGTGGCACAAAACACAATTTAGTATGTTGACAAACATACCTTAACCGCAATATATAGGAACTTTTTCATCCTTGGCTCTAATTGCTAAGGAGTGGGCATGCATCCTAAATTACTAGTCATTAGTCAACTGTTCTTGATAGACTGTACGACGGATGACAAAGACGAACTCAGTTTTAACAAATTTTAGAAACAAGAGGATAATTACTAATGAAAATAATGATTAGAAGAAGAAATGAGTATGTAAGAAGAAATCTGGAACTCGGTCGTATCATCATCATCTTAGGAATATGTTGTGATAAATTAAATGTTTTAACAATATAATAAGAGTATGTGGAGACGTGAAGAGTATGGAGTACGGTGTGAGGTTGGTGAGTGTGGTGGTGTGGTGTGGTGTGGTGTGAAGAGTGTGTGGTGTGGTGTGGGTATGTGTGTGTGTATAATAAGAGTGTGTGGAGTGGTCGAAGTAAACCATATAAATTATTGGTGAATTATGTGAAAGATGATATAGCTGGAATCGAAGTAATAATTAAGATATGCAAAATAGAGAAGTGAAGAAAAGACGTGCAGTGCTGATCCTAAATATAGACTATGGGAGGAAGATGATGATGTCAACGAAAACGCCCAAGCCATAACTAAAAGCAAACGATTCCGGGCTACAGGGAAATAATAACAACTAAACGGAACTTTTAACGAATTTTAAAGTTTAAATAATGGTGGTTTAATAACCAGAATATTATAAGAGCAGCGCTAATTAAAACATGCGGTATGAAACGTCTCTGCGGTGGCATAGCACACAATTCTGTGGGTTCGGGAGTTCATTACCTGTGCGGTGCTCGCTTGCGGATTACTGCCGAAAATTATATGAAATGTACGAGTTAATCTTTATGCTTTAAATTTTTGGCTGGGTACGTAAAACAATGAAGCTATTTAATATACAAATATTATAAAACTGATAAAGAGATTGTTTGTTTGGTTGAACTCGCCAATCTAATTGAAAAATTCTTGTAGTTTTGGATAGCTCATTTACCGAGGAAGGCCATTTATAGGCTATACTAGCTGACTCGGCAAACGTTGTTTTGCCATACAAAAAAAAGTACCCTACCACCTATTCTCATACCTACCAAATATACACACAAAATTTCATGAAAATCGGTCGAGCCGTTTCGGAGGAGTTCGGTAACAAACACCGTGACACGAGAATTTTTATATACATATTAGATAACATCACGCTACGACCAATAGGAGCGGAGTATTAATTAAAATACTGACGCAGATGAATTTGCGCTGGTCAGCGAGTTAAAAATATAAAAGAACGACGCCAAACACTTCATTAAGGACAAAAGATTTATAAGACTGAAGAAGCGCTTCAGAATATCAAAATTTTTAAAAGCTTTGAGATTGATTCTCAGACCATCTTCATCCTTCAGCGCCGACGCTTCGGCGAGGTTCAATTTAACCGAACAAATAACTTTGAGATTAAAGTAGAAAACCGCTAAAAATAGAATTCACAGATCTTAACTCGATTTCTGAAGTAATTATCGAGTTGCTTCGAAACAGCCCAGTCGGACATTAACGGGAATATTTCTAGAGGATTCGTAATTTAAAACCAATAGAGTCTTGTCAAAAGACGACAGTCCAATAAAATTGCTTTCAGAACTAATCACGACGAATCCCTAACTGTTTCAGCCATAAACGCGATAAACAAATTGCTTTTCCACGAACCAAAATCTAATAAAAGTATCTTTATTTTTTCAATCATAAATTGTTTCCACCGCCCTTTATGGACTTTAGGTCGTGATACTTGACATTATGTCTTCTATACCCGAATAAAAGGTAAGATTTAGGGCTGCCCAATCTAGATCGATTTCTCACTGCCAACCGCTTATCAAAAAATACAATCGTGGCCCAAGTTTTTTGGGTCAACTCCAGCCAGTTGAGCGGTCTTAATTTATAAAATTGGCAGCGAATTTTGTAAAACCAGTATAAATATTTAAATAGATATTCCGCAAATCAAACGTAAAACTTTCGCTATTAATTGCCGAGTTTCGAAAACTTGATTTGAACAGGTTTGTGCAAAAATCTTTAAAATTGAGCAATTTCTAAAGATATTGTAGTCAGCAACCCTGTTGATATGCTTCCCAAGCGGTGTCGCAAAGGTCGTCTCCCTAATAGACTTTCGCGACAATAAAGCGCTCCCCGAAATGTTTGCTTTACACAAACCTTTAAAGGAACATTGTAGTGAATTTTCCGGACATTTCAATAGTGATTCCAGCATTCGTTATCTCAAGAGCTTCTTTATTTCTTTATAAGTTAAACCTTATGACCGCTTCTTCTAAAAATGGCAAACAAGTTTCAAAATAGACATAATAAACTAAGTAATCTTCATCGTCGTTAATCTCGCCACCCACGTCAGGTCATCAAACCGCATGGGCGGATGAACTATTACAAAATCGTTCGTTAAACAAACACTTGGTGGCTTCTAAAATTGTTCACATCCTGCAAATGGCTTCATAAACACGAAGACAACTGTTTCCGTGAAAGGGAAAAAGTAAAAAACTTTTTTACAAAAAATGTAACCGACTTCCAAAACAAAACACTACAAAGTATAAAATAATTTTAATTTCGGAAGTCGGTGTCAAAAAACGAAATAACCAAAAACACCGACTTTCGAAATTAAAGTTATAAAAAAGTTTTTCATTTTTCACTTTTTAGTGGTACCTGCGTACCCATTCACAGCGTACCGGCGTGATGTTATGTTATGAAAATAAAACTTACTAAGTGCTTTCGGTGTAAAGGTCTCGTCAATACGAATGAAATAAGTCCAAACACTTGGTAGTTCCTACATACCGATGTGGAGTTCCCTTGACTCTCTGTCGTCTCCATCATCAGGTCTGATCCAAACTTTCATTGTTTTGTAGTATCACCCAATATACACACGAATATCAAGTTTTTACCAGATGCGTGCCTACAATTTTCGAGAGTTGCCCTCGATTTCTCAGGGTTTCCATCATCAGATCCTGACGTGGTGGCAATGGAACCATCTCGGAAGAATACCCCTTCATATAAAAAAGATTCATCGAAAACGGATCATAAACGACGAAGTTATCCGCGAACACACATAAAAAAAATATATATATACGCTGTCGAATTAAGAACCACCTTCTTTCTTAGAAGTCGGTTAAAAATAGGTCCGACTCCGTAGTCCGTACTAAAGTATGTAACTACCGCAATGTGGAACTGGCTAAGTGCCTGGAAAAAGGGCCCCGTTCTAAGTTGTTGAGGGTCGTATCGCATCGATAGTGCTCTGTAAGCCAGCTTTGTTGAGCACTGTTCAGAAACAGGCCGTGAATTACGGGACTTTATTTCTTGAGCTTAGCCCTTAGAAGGCAATCCATCACATTACTAGGAGGTCTACGCTTACAGCTACGGAATAAATCTTATCTGGTGCTTAGAGTTTACCGTGCAATGCATTTAAATCAACTGATTTAGCAGCGACAGAGCACCTTTAAGCTTTTGCATCATTATTGCAAACTACATCTTCATATTGTGAAGCGTATCCTGCAGTGCTCTCACAAAGTGCTGTACATCTGGCGACACAACACGGGGCCTCGTAAATAAAGCTTAAAGCGCTGCAATTACTACGTCTGAGTCTGTACAGCCATTTTATAGCTTCGTCGGTAACGCGGTACGAGTTGTTAAACTTTATGCTTGGCCTAACTAAAAGGCGGTGCGTTCGTCTACAGTAATTTTCTTTACTTACTTAACTTTATAAGTTGTTACATGGTCAGCAGTTCAGTTAATTTGTTCGCAGAAGAAATGAAGTCTCTCGACTTGAAGATTTCATTTTAAAGCCAGAAAGAAAACTGAGAGGTAAATGATATTTTCGCAAATTACATGCTGTTGTTTGAACAGTTCAAAGCAGTACAGTATAACATTCAATTTCCGGAGTACGCCAATAAGCTCGGAAGATGCCAGCCAAGATAAACAGTGTATTAGGAGTTAGGATGTTTACTTTAACACCACAAAGGATGGAGCCAATGACGTAATTATATCTACGAGTATGATTCTAATATATTTCGCAAAGAAAGTTACCAGAATCATAAAATAAAGTCAGAGGACAATAATATACCGAGACAGGAAAAATCATAACGTTCAGAGCTCGAGATGACGAATCTAGTCGTTTTACCGCGCCTATTCATCTAGCCAGATTTTTTCTAAACACTCTGAGTCACGACAATGAAATATCCAGCCGTAAAATTCATGAAGATTTATTGGCTCTGGTTTTTAATATGTTGTGACGCAACCTACAGACCTATCCATCTGTCTAATGATGCAAATAACACTAATCTCTATTATCTGCATCATAGAGCTTAAAGTGGACAAGGTTGACAAAAACAGGCTTTCAAGCGACCTCAAAAACGAAAAAGGAGTGACTGGCTACTAGGCTATCATTAACCAAAACAGGTATCAATATTCAAGGCTACCAGCACCCTATGTGGGTTTGGTCAGATTTCAATTTGACGTATGAACACGTGCGACTGTCAAGCGAAACAAACGTAAATGTTTTACCCAACAAGGCAAGTCAGAGAGACCAAGAACATTGTAAACCACTCTGAGGCTAAATTATCCGCAGTGTAACTAAAATAATAGCATAGTGCAGTGCAGTGCAAAACACTGTCTACATCCTGCAGTACACAAGGTTCATAACTTCATATATACGAGCGAAATTCGTAAAGAGGTCGCCAGTTTGTGCAAGCCGGTTGCGCAATGTTGCGCCTGCGACACTGTACACCGTATGTCGATAATTTCCCTTTCAATGAACGGTTCATTCACAAAAACAAGCGGATAAGTCAAGGAGAACATGCTATTTTTTACTACGAAAACAGTGATTAAAATTAAATTGCTTCATCAATGTTTTAATCAACTGATTCGGTTTGTGGTTTGTGGTGAATGGAAACTTAAAACCACGACACATCTGCTCGAATGCTGACCAACTACGGTTAAACAGATAAGCTTCTTTAAACAAATCGGGAACTAGGATTGGACAAAGTAAGGAAAAAAACACTTCTTGTACAAATCCGGATACTTTAGACGAAAACTAAAACCGTTTGATAGTTGGCCAAAGTAGGTAAAACATAAATTTGGACACAGTATAATATATGCTGTCGAGCCGTCAATGACACGTCGTATAAAACCTTGATGTGTTCCGGTGTAAAAGCGATAGTTCGTGATTTGATATTCTTGTCAATTAAATGTACTCCATTAAACATAAAAATAACACGAATAGGTTTTTTCACGCCTATCATAACATTCCCGACCTTAATATTCCTTTAACGGACAAATTCAATGAATCAAACCCGTTGCCCAAATACAATGGTTCATTGGTCCTTTCTCCAACGGATTCCGTGAACAAAGACCAACGAGGAATGAGAATTGTCCAAACCTATCCAACTGTAAGTAGATTTACTTTATTTATTAATCATTGGAGCGAACAAATCTCACGGGAAGTGAAGTGTATTTCTTTTGGATGATTCTTTGACCTATATTCATCCATCTCTTCAGAAATTGCTTTGTCTTTAAGCTTCACTTTTCTCGTTAGAGTGTTACAAGTCTAGCCAAGTTATCTAAGATCTAACTACGCAATCTAATCGAAACTTCGGGGAATCTCTAGAGTGTCCTTCATTAATACGATCAACCATAACACTTATGAATTTCCGTTCGGTAATTGGGAATCGTTAAAACTTATTTTGTTGAAGTTATCATTGACAAAAATATTTATTGAGGTCACTTCGAATCTCCAATATTTGCGTTTCCAAACATATTTACCATTTAATCCTCTTTTGATGAGTTTTCCGTCTCCCAAAATGAGATTCCGTGACCATTTCCTGCCTTCAGATAACTTCAATCAACGGAATCAGTTTCGTTTCTCCGTTCGAAAAAAATATTTAACATTGAACTGTTACATAATAAAGAACTCGTTAGCATTGACCGAAATTACACCGCATAATCTGATGCGAATATTTTGTTTTACTGTAGCTCCATCAGTTTTAATAGCTCTTGTTTTACTCCGAAAGAAAAGGCCTATTTCATCATCATAGTCATCATGAGCCAATAGCAGTTGACTATTATGCTTAGCTAGAAAACATTCAGCTTTTTGTTTGAAACTTTATACAAATCCATTCCACTGTTTTAGAGCAGCATAATACCGAAGCTTTCGCATTTATAATATTGTGACATATCGTTTAAACAGAGTTTGTGGTAGAGGGAGGACGCTGCGGCATTTCGTGAGGTCGAACTGCAAGCATTTGTCATAGATGTGAGCGGTGCAATCCTTCAAGAAGAATAAGACGTAATTGAAAAAATTGGGATGAAACTGATGAGGGTACAATTTTCAACAGAAATATTGCAGCAATAGAAGTTTAAGACAGTGGATTTAAAATGGGTAAAGTAAAGTACGAGCACATAATATTAATCATTTCCATTCTCAGCAATCAAGTTAATAACTTGAAACAAGCATCTTGTTTACCGCTAATCTAACGCTTTGTAATATTCAACAATGCACATAAAAGTTCACACAACTCGTGCATTTTACATTGATGTCTCACTTATCTGCTGTGTAAGATCTAACTGAACAACTGTTATAAATTACAGCTACAGACGTTCTCAGAAGATGTGAGTCACATGTTTGCTGAAAGATTCCGGGAATTTTTGGGTGCTGTCAACGGTGACATGGCACTTGGATTAATGTTTATTTTTATTGTACAAAACTGAAGTTGTTTCAGAGGAGATAAAATAAAACGAAATGAGTCAACACTCTTCTGAACGTTATTTTGGGAGCAGTTAAAAGTTTCAATTTGAAGAGTTTACTGATTAAATGTATTGCTACAGACGAAATTAAGGAGACGTGAGTCAAATATTTGTTAAAAGATTCCGAATATTTTCAAACACTCTTCATTAACGTCACTCTTTACGTATGATACAAAAGCGTCATATATTTGATGAGGGCTAATACCGTTTTAATTTACATAAGTACAAAGGAATTTTAAAGAGAAATGTGACAAACATTTGCATAAGGATTGTGGGTATTTTCGGGATCGGGACAGAATTTTGTTGCGGTCTGTTTGATCTTGAGCTCATAATCGGGTATTTGTAACAAATTTCCTTGTCATACAGAGGACACTTGTGTTCCAGCAATGGGAACGTTTTACGCTGAATGCTTTTGCTATCCTTCTAGAGATTTTCCAGTCAAAGGAGCACAAAATTGCGAGTATGTTTAAGCACTTTGCTCATATCAGCACTGATCAATACCACGTGTACATGCTGGCTGTAATGTGTCGCATTATTAAAGTGTAAACATGTCGTTAATATGTTTCATATCAAACCTAATAAAAAGTAATTTTATTTAACAGCCGTATCTTTGGCTCAGTTCAGATTAGAAAGAATATCCTTGGTCGCTATTTTTTTCTGCATCTATCTTTTAAACATCATTAAGTTGACGAGTTACGGTCGCGTGTTGCAGGCTACTAAATTATCTTAGAATACAGCACAAGAACCCTCAACAGGGTCAAAGTCAAATATCTGAGAGTAATTAACGCCATACGTCAGTGTAATGGCGTTGGACATTATAACAAGCAACTGTGATTAATACTAAGTTGGCAATATGAATGGGAGGATGTTCCGGTGGACAATGATCGAGACCTCTCCGACGTTGGGAGACGTGGACTAATGAGTTTAATATGTTTACTAGGAATATGACACATTTTCGGAGTTAGTTTGAATAGTGCACACACCAAGAATAAACCAAACCGAAAAGCACTCTTCATGGTTGGTGTAGTATAATGATTTTCGTTCTGAAGGATTTAAGAGAAACTAAACGATGCTATGAACTGCCTGTTTTGCAGAAAAAAAAAATTCTATTGAAAAGGCCGGAAGGAAAGCCACCGCTTTCTGTGAAGTTTCACTGCACCGGTAGACTGCCCATTATTGTAGCTAGCTATGAGGGATAATAGGCTTGCCGAACATGGCGGTCATTATTGCAACAAGCCTTAGACAGAATAAGTAGTTCATGCCGTGGTTTAGTTTATTGGCCTCACAGCTGGGTTGTGTAAGAAACTATATGAACGAAAACGGAGTGAATGATAGCATGGTGGTTGATGTGGGAGAATGGAAGAAGCTAATGTCTGAGACTGGGCAGAATGATGATAATGAGCATTTTAATTCCTAGACAGCACTAAGGAGAAACGAAATTAGAGTGACCGATGGTGTCGACAGGGGAGAATGGAAGAAGCGGACGTCCAGACCCCAAGAAGGCAACATGAGACAATGGCGGAAAGATGATATGAGCACTCACTTCGCAGACAGTACCAAGGAGAGGCGAAATTAGAATGAATAATAGCGTGACGGTTGATGTGGAAGAATGAAAGAAGATATCGCGCCGATCCTAAGAAACATGAGACAAGGCCAGGAAAATGATGATTAGCACCGATTTCCAATTAACATTAAGGAGAGGCGAAATTCTAGACCCCAAGTAACATGGGACTAGGACAGGAACCAAATTATGATGTCCACTCAATTTCCAGACAGAACTAAGGAGAGGCGAAATTCTAGACACAAAGTAAGAAAAGAGAAGGTTAAGAAGATAATAACGATGGTCACTCACTTTCCAGACAGCACTAAGGAGAGGCTGTCCACTTTAGTGACCTTCTCGTGTGCGTACAGCTCGTGGCACTTGAGGTGGCGCACGTTGCGCATACACATGAGAACGCGCCGAAACTGGCGCCGGGAGACGCGCAGCGGCTTGAAGAGGGCCACGTATACCTGGGGACAAGGGAGAAAGACATTAAGAATTGTAGAGGAATTTTATTACAACAAGATGAAGACGGGTTCAGTGCTTACGTGCGTTCCTGTTAAGTTCTGGAAGAAAGCGTGGTCGCAGGCCGCATAGGTTACTCGTAAGGAAAAATGCGTCGCTAACATGACAGCGTAGTAAAATTATTCAGTCCTCTTTCCGTAAAGAGGCTCACTACAGAATTATATTTTCTGTGCCTTAATTTCGGTGGTAGTCCATGTGAAGTACTCCGGTTTAACTAGAAGCCGACCCCAACATAGTGACGAGTTCCTACATATAATACCAGCTACCAGCTTATTACTGTCCAATGCTATCAAATGCATCTTTCTTTGGTTAACTATACTTCACATTATCTCAAGTGTTTAGCTGTTCAGTACATTTTGTTATGCGCACATACCATACCGGTACCATATTAAAATTTGTTTATAATTATTGTACAATTACCACTTTTAGGCATTGCTTTTAATTCATTTTCTTTCATATAAATTACTAATATATAAAGCTGAAGAGTTTGTTTGTTTGCTTGAACGCGCTAATCTCAGGAACTACTGGTCCGATTTGAAAAATTATTTCAGTGTTGGATAGCCCATTTATCGAGGAAGGCTATAGGCTATATATCATCACGCTAAGACCAACAGGAGCGGAGCAGTAATGAAAATTGTGACGCAGACGACGTTGCGCGGGTCCGCTAGTAAATTATATTTTTAAATATTTCTTTAAAAAACACATTTAAAAAATATAAATATATATAAAATAGTAGTCCGCCGGTGTCGGGAGCAGGGTCTAAGCCACCGGTGGTTAGGGCTCCAGAGAAAGGAACCTCCTCACAATACGAGCCGTATCGAGGAGTACTGCCTTCTGTATCAGGCCCTTTACCCGACCGCGTAACGCGGTATTGCGTTTATTGTTACACGTATAAATATCATTTTGGCCCCTGGAACGTGTAAGAAGTAAAGAACCTAGCTATTACAATTTTCTATATTTTTAACCGACTTCCAAAAAAGGAGGAGGTTCTCAATTTGGCGGGTATTTTTTTTATATTTACACCGATTACTTCGAGGTTTCTGATCCGATTTATGTGATTCTTTTTTGGTTCGATGCGGTATACTTGCCATTTGGTCCCATAAAAAATTGATTCAGTTTGGTTCAGTGGTTTTTACTTTATGAACAGTTTTGCTTATTTCAATTTCTACGTAGACGAAGACGTCGTCTACTTAAAAGTGAAAAACAAAAAATACTTTTTAGAAACAAAAATATAACCGACTTCCAAACAAAACACTACAAAGTATAAAATAACCTTAATTTCGGAAGTCGATGTTAAAAACAAAGACAGAACCCAAAAAACCGACTTCCGAAATTAAGGTTATTTTATACTTTGTAGTGTTTTGTTTGGAAGTCGGTTATATTTTTTTGTAACAAGTTTTTTATTCTCTGGGTTCTTCATCTGACCTACAAAACAGTACGTCTACATAATGTTTAACCGAACAAGGTACCTTTCCCTAATGGTAGCGCTTAGCAGTTGAATTTTTAATTACAATAACCAGTTATTATCACACCGTTGCCTCTCTCATTAAACACCAAAGAGAACTTAATACTTCAGTCGGTTTTTTTCAAGGCCTTCACCGCTACATGTCATACTAAATTATTAAAGTATATTAAAAATAAAAACCACAGAGAATAGTGCAATGATATGAAGTGACAAGTCACCAGCTCATCGCGTACCCACAGTGGCCTAGTTCCGACATATGACTGGCAGCTTGCCGACAAGATAGGCCTGAGTTTTTTTTTATACAATTTTTATACTTTCCCCAACATTATCTCCCATCAGATTCGCGATAGACCTCTCCATCAAATCAGCCAATTATATTTTGACTTTTGGAAAAATGGACTGGGTATTGTAGTATTCACTACGTTTTCATTCATTGTTATTTTCACGTGATGCCACGGCATTGGTTGCAATACATTTATCACAGTAAACATGCGGCTCTACCTTGACTTGTCAACTATTTGTTTTTAATTAGTGTTTAACTACTACAATCTTTACACTTTACTTTGAATAATATGTACCTACTTTTTATGAAACATGGCCAAAGCCAGGTGCAGTAAAAAGAGTTAACGAAGGGGACAGAAAATATGACACCAACGAAAGCCCAAGATGGTGTCACATGTCGTATTAAAACGAAACTCAATACATATTCACTGACTGCAGAACTATCCGTGCTATTGAACAAACCTCAGCAATAATTTCTGAGTGAGAACTAAACAACAGTCAACTGCCAAGCACAAGTAATTAACACTGAGGTTCTGCTAATTAATTTTCAAAAGCAATAACAAGCAGACTCACAGAGACGACGCGGTAATAAGTTCACTCCAAACCAGACAAGGAGCGAGCGATAAATAATTTCGCAATTTCCAAACATGCATAGAAGTCAACAGCCAAAAACTTTATTTGAAAAGTAATATCCATAGTAATATTACTTTTTAAATAAAGTTTCATGCGACACAGGTCAATATTTACAGAAGGCACGGAGTAAACACGGGCGAGGCGGCTGAGATGAATATTTTTCTACGCGCTGGGCTGATACAATAGCGCCGAACAATATGGCGCCCGGAATATCGCCATTCTCTAAAAAGGTTCTATTGTTTTGCCTCTAAACGTGGGCGGAAGTGCAGCTGCGCTTTTGCTGGATTAGGCTGATTAAAACGTTGGTAACAGAGAGATCTCAAGGATTTAGGGCGTCGTGAACAATAGGCAGCATTAATGAGCCCTCCTCATTACGAGACTTCCTGACGGTGCAATATTTCAGGTCTTTAGAACAATTTAATCCAGGATCACTGAACTCCATACAAAGTCTGCTCCAGTTTTACAACATGACTCATTCTTAATTTGAGTTGATACTCACCAAGCAAAACGTTTTCAACTTAGCCAAATGAAGCGTTGTTTTCAAATTCCAGGGATGTTTGAACATTTTATTTTAAATACCGAATATGTAAATGAATGATGCATTGCCTGAAGCTGATTCACAAATTAATTAATGAACACAACAGATGTCTGTTTTAGTGCACATATGGTAATAGGACAATGAACATTTGAGTCTTGTGAGTGGGCTGGGCGTGCTGGCCCGCGATCTATAAATAGTATTCTTAGAGATTTGCTTATTAATTCACTTCTCAGAAATTTAGTCGACGCCTATCGAGTAATGTTACTTAATATACATGGTCTAATGCTTTTGAAGAGACGATGACTGTGGGAGCCTTGGTTTGAAAGGGAACTGTAATTTTGCTTGTTTGCCATGCCCTGTTATCAAGCTATGTTAAGTAAGACTGTATTTCTAAAGCTTGTCATTATTTCCGCTACATATCTTTTCTTAGCACATTATGCCTTTTGTTGCTTGGTTGACGTCATCAAATCGCATGCTATTACTTCTTTTACTTCATGGTTCATTAATGTGTCTATAATATTATTGGCTCCAAAGATTTTACTTCCAGATACGAATTGATTAATGTGAGTTGAAGTAGATAAGAGGTAACCGCGAGAGCATAGTACAAGATTAATAATAATTTCTGGCAAAGGTTAAACTATAATAATAATCACAGACAGATATAATTAAAGGTAATTCTATTCAGTCGTATATTTACACTGTGAACCGCAAATTAATGATGTTTGTCTCTGCTAATGAACACGAATTATTGGACTGGATATTTCAGTCCCATTAGAAATGGCCTGAATCATTAAAGCGTAGGATCGGGGCAATTGCGGTCACGCGCGCCAATTTCTGATTGCCCTGATAACCAAAACAGGCAAAGTCCTTTAATGGAACGCTGATAGGATGTTACACTCGTTGTTAATATGCAACGTGACACTTAATCGATGTAAGCAAGCGGTATCGGAATACAAATTAAATGTAAACATTGTAGGGAGGCAATCGGAGTCACATGGGAGAATGGAACAAACAGGGACTATTGCTGCGCACGTATGCGTACAATCTCTAATACTTTATGACAGGGGCGGATCCAGAATTGTCCTTTGGCTTATCCTCAGCGGGTTCAAAGAGGGGGGGTAAAACTGCCTTAGCAATAGACCCCCCCCCCTATGAACCAGTTACCTTAAAGTGTGATTGTACCTAAGCTATGTTAGTAATTCATGACACACAATTCCGTGAAACCCCATAACGAGTACGTTATCAATGAAACATGCTTCAGTAATGCTACCATATAAATCGAACATGTAAGAAAACATGACCTAAAATAGTTGCCTAGATTTAAGCGAGCGTAGAGACCACCAAGTCCTACAACTGGTTCGGAAATTCTGACTCAGTTTTGCAGTAAATCAAGATTTGGAGAAATAAATTCTCTAAATGCCGCTGCGAAGGCTTTACTTATGTGTTTTGTGTTACTTACTAGCCCCTAAGGACCAGACTTTATAACCCCAAGTTGGCTTAACGGTTCGCGTAGTACGAAAACCTTTTGGAGATTTTTTCCCAAGTATTCACACAAAGTAGCGTAAAGTCGGATATTTACCATCCCATTAACTGATTGGCAGTTTGGCACGTGTTTCGTGGCTGCCAATTTTTCCCTCGTCAAAAAAATTACAGCAGAAATATGACCCATTAAGACTCTTTAAGGGTAACGTTTTTGCACAACATTGAAACAGTAAATTAAAATTAAATAGAACTTTAATTAAGACTAACAGTCCATAATTTTGTTCGTTTATTGGTGTTAGTAACAATGGTACTTATGCGAGTAGGTTAGTATTGTTAGTTTATATAAATGATTTATTTAATTATACCCATGACTGTCCCCACCCAGTGTCCCTGAAAGGGACAGTCCGGTCTGGCAGCTATCATTTTCAGGATGCTGTTGTCACTACCGTGCAAGCGCTGTAGCAAGGAGGCCGCTTTCTTTCGCATGATGGCATGGAAACCGTCTGTGCGAGCCTCCGCGAACATTCCTGAAGCACTACAACACTATGGCAGTCCCAACAGCATCCTAAAAACAAAATCCCACATCCTTGAACACGCAGGACGTTGTAGGCTCGGCGCGAGTATGAGACCCACAGGCCACTCGTGTAAAAGGATTGACAGACTACTTCGACGTCTGTAGTGCAACGAGCGAACCTGCGGGCAAGCATATTGCTCCTCACCGACAACGCCCAACGCCCTGCTAATTAGTAACGATTTTTATCGAAATACGTGATTATCATTTGCCTAGCCTTTTTCCAACTATATTGGGGTCGGATTCAGCTGTACCAGTATTATACGTGGAGCGGCTGCCTACCAGACATCCACAACCCATTAACTGTGTAACACGGTACTTCTTGGCAAGACTGGAGTTAGATTTTATGGTTTCTGACAATCCGTAACGACTTGGTTGATCCGTGGTGCTTGGCAGCTGGGCTTAAACCAGTTGTATATGTCCCTTGGTGCCTATTGGCCTAGCTCTATACTTCTGCTTGATAAGGAGGGAAGTGGTAATAATATTTTATTTTTTTCCTACTCCTCCGCTGTACTTTTCTGATTAATTTAGTTGCAGGATCCAATTGCTGCACAGACAGTTGAATCGTTTCTCCGGGACTCGTCGGGCTTCATTGGCTCGGCGTTTTTCTGGTGGTCGCCACTGTAGATTCTAGCTTTCAGGAGTTGCAGTGGTTGGGAATATGTGGCGCGCTTGTCCCAAAAAAATCCGTAACTACTGCTAAAGATCTACAAATGACAGCCGGGACCAACGGCTTAACGTGCTTTCCGAGGCACTGAGGAATCTCGGTATGTTAAGATGCCATCCACAGACCGACCTCGGGAAGCGTTGCTTGACCTTGAAGATCGAAACACGTGATCCAAGCGAATAAAAAAAGTACAGAAGACAAAGATGAAATCCGTTACTATGAAACGTGTGATAGTGCCGGCTAGGCTACATCTCTCAAGGGGGTTGAAACCATATCTATACTAATATATAAAGCTGAAGAGTTTGTTTGTTAGTTTGTTTGCTTGAACGCGCTAATCTCAGGAGCTACTGGTCCGATTTGAAAAATTCTTTCAGTGTTAGATAGCCCATTTATCGAGGAAGGCTATAGGCTATATATCATCCCGCTAAGACCAACAGGAGCGGAGCAGACGAAGTTGCGCGGGTCAGCTAGTTCTATGATAAGAGCTTGCAAGATTCGAGATCTTGCAAACTGGAATTAAAGTGTCAAAAGAACATGGATCTAACAATTTCTAAGCAAGACGAAGCTTAATCCGATATAAATGAATTAATGAAAGAAATTGATCGACCGGTTAGCGAGATGTCTAGAGAAAGCGGTTTTTGGGATTTCAAAGAATTTCAGTTACATTTAGTTTGTTGTCACTAAATCTACGTTTGGATGCCAATGCCAGTGATGTTACTTAGGGTCGAAAAACGTGACGTTAGCAAAATCCACCCTATACTTAAACGTCAACTAAATCACAGTGTTTTCAATGAAATCCTTAAGTATATTGCATCAGGCATTCAGGCCCGTACGCAATTATGCGTCGTACATTTCCCGCTGCTAATAAGGTCGAGCTAATGACTCCACGATGTGGCTAGGGTGAGTACCAACGGCTCTAAGTATTCGCCTAATATTTGATAAAAACTTGTTCTTTTTACATAATTTGGAACGTTTGCGATAGGTGTGTCATATGTGTACACGGTGAGGTACCTATCCAAAGCACTTGAGATATTCAGGACAGATCATGTGACATTTTTTTTATTTTACTATAGTTATCCTCGTCATGATTTTAGACACAAAAAACTGTTTTACAAAAAAATACAACCGACTTCCAAATAAAAATAAGGGTTCCGTTTTTTCTTTTGAGGTATGGAACCCTAAAAACACTACTAAGTATAAAATAACCTTAATTTCGGAAATCAGTGTTTTTGATTGTTTCTTCGTTTTTCAACAACGACTTCCGAAATTAAAGTTATTTTATACTTTGTAGTGTTTTTTTTTATTATTTGGAAGTCAGTTGTATTTATTTGTAAAAAAGTTTTTTATTTTTCACTTTTTAGTGGTACCTCACACCAAACAACACCACTGGAAAGTCGCAGGAAAGCAAAATACGCAATTTCGTTTACTTGGATGACTAACCAAATACGTCATCTAAGTAAACGAATTCCAGCTATTTTGATTTAATAACTAAACTGATGCTGAACTGAACTGATTTTGATTAAATTTAAATGGGATTAATCGGAAAGTATACCCTTTCCCAAGAAAAAAGATTTTTTAAATCGTATCATAAATGCCGTCATTTATACCTGTTACCTCATAACTCCGTAGTTATGAGGTAACACAGATAAAGCAAAATACAACCAATTTGAGAACCTCCTCCTTTTTTTGAAGTCGGCTAAAATGACGTCTACGGGTGGACATGGGTGGCTCCCTTGCAAGCGTCGCCACATAGACTCCGGCGGCCTATTCTGTGACCACATCACTGTGAAAGCTTAGGTGGACGTGGAGTGAGCGTGAAGTAGACGTGGAGTGAGCGTGAAGTGAACCGTCATTCCGTCTTGTTTGTATCCATGGATCTGGTCCTGTGTAATACTGCCGTATTATATCTCTATTTCCAACCACTACATTTCTTGAAAGCCAAAGTCTGCAATTGCGACCACAAGAAAAGCGCCAAGATAATGAAGCCCAAGGAGTCCCGTTTTCTTTTTCCATTTTAAATTAAACTATAGGAATCGTTGTTATTTTCCTGACGTAAAGAAAGAAATAGCGCCAACCATGACGCAAACGGATTGATTTTTCATTTCCGGGCTCGTACGTCAACGATCTTTGACAGACATTACATATGTAACTGCACACAGCATAAGTTCCTAATAGTGTATCCTGTCATAAACATGGCCCCCGATATATCTATACTATGGATGTTACGGAGCTCCGATTCCGATTCCGATTAGTCGGAACTTCTGATTGATCTTACACCTCCGGTTCAGACTTCGGTTCCGATACTTTTAAATCGGAGGTTTATTAAAGTTAGGATAGGTGGGCAAATTTGTGTTATTACTGGTGTTTTCTATATTACTATTATTGATAAAAACTTTCATAATTACAGGAAGGTGGTAGCTGCCAAGAGGATCACAATGAACAGACCAATCACTAGAAAGAGCCAATGATGGGGAAACTATGGACAAATCTAAGGCATTTAGACGACACGTTAAATATAATTTGCTACTTCTGGAGTCAATTAATTTGATTTATTTATCTAACTGTTATAAAAATGTGATTATTTTTGTTTGTGACACATTAATATTTTATATGTTTATTATTTTTTAATTGAAACTAAAGAGGCTGACTGATTTATCTTTGTACTATTTTATTTTATTGCCTGCCCTTAACACATCTTTCTTATGCAACCATCTCCGACTCCGCCGTCGACTCCGATTCCGACTCCGAAATACCAATTTAAAAACTCCGACTCCGACTTCGGTTCCGGTAAAACCACCTCCGTAACATCCCTAATCTACACACATGTACCGTTAGTAAACAAGGCTGGTCTCGTATTCAATTTCAAAGATGTCATTTACATTCGTATCCATCCTAGCGTTGACTCTATGAATTGCTGGGGTCCGCGTTACTCAAAAGAAATGTTACAAATGGTAGCTTAATATAGGACTTCCTTCTTCGTGTGTAATTAATTTCTAGTTTTATGATAAACAGTATCATGTTTCAGGAGGTATAATGTTATTAGAGACTAGAATAGCTGACCCGCGCAACTTCGACTGCGTCACATTTTTCATTAATGTTCCGCTCATAGATATACTGTTTTTTTATATTGCTATGGTTCCGCTCCTATTGGTCGTAGCGTGATGTTTATATTGTTTAACCTACATATAGCCTTCCTTGATAAACGGGCTACCCAACACTAACTGAATTTTTCAAATTCGAACCAGTAGTTCCTGAGATTAGCGCCTTCAACCAAACAAACTCTTTAGCTTTATAATATGTATTAGTATAGTATAGGATTCGAGTTCGCGTGAGGGTCGCGGGTAGCCGATGGATGCGAGACGCACAGGACTGGATGTTGTGGCGACACTTGGGGGAGGCCTATGTCCAGCAGTGGACATAGGCCTCTTTTGGCTGATATGATGATGATGACAGTAAAATTCGAGTTAAATGAGTAGCTTATTCCCTAACATCGTCGTCTCTTAAGCGAGCATTCAAACCAAAGCAGAATCCAACATTACCCAGTCAATATTTGAGATTTAGAAATTTTATTTAACAATGCAACAAAACTATCGAAAGCAAGTGGTAGATTTTCCTCTACAAAATGAAGGCAGGCTTGAATTCTTTCGAAATTGACGTAACATTGGATGGCATCATTTTCAAACGAGTAATTAAGCCAGAACATTGCACAAACATGGACACGTAAATCATTGTAATCTGAGACTCAGACAGAGTATTTCATATGTAAATAAAATTGTCATTCGTCTCAATTTCAAGTTTCTCTACAACAGTTACAGTTTATAACAGAGCTAGTTAATTTGCTCATGCAAATCAGCTGGTTCGAATGTAATGGCTGTAAATCTTATCTAATTTAATCTCAGAAACAGCTGGACACGTAACAGTAATCGATTTCGAAGTGACAAATCCTACTATCACTTCGTTTTATCAGCTGAAGGAATTAGGTAAGCTGTCTGAAACCGTAGTCCCGGCTGAGGCCCGCTGCGATATGTGGCAGGACAGTTTCTGCCACACACGAACCATTTATCACTAAGCGAGCATCTTCCCGCGTGATCTAACCTTCCATGGTCCACTTGGAAGTCTTTGAACCGCCTCAGAACGTTAGTAGAAAGGTTTAACTGCAATTTCGCAAAATGGGGCTACCTTGACGGATTAACAGTAGGGTGTGGAAATGGGTAGAGGACATTAGAAGGAACACGGATGGGTTTTAGTCAGTAAGAGTCTGACAGTTCCTTCTGCTCCGCCCAGAGCGGGAGAAGTCATTTGATGCCCTCTGTGCCACTAAACATACAGCGAAAGTGACCTTTGTGCTGCCACCAACGATTCCGTGGAAGTAGCAATGGCACGAAGAAGAATTAGGCAAGACCACTACTACTAAAACTGCTTAAAAAGTAGCTGATAAGGTCAAAAGTTCAGTAAGTTTTTACTCACTACAACTTACGGAAGGCAGTCTCGTTAGCACGACATTCCCGTTCAATTCAGATTGAACTAAAAAGATTGGTAACCGTATTCCATTGTTAAGTAATTAGAATTGACAAAAAAGGCTGGCATTGAGGGCTGAAGAACAATAACCATTGACAACTGAGAAAGCAGTGAACTGACAATGTACCGTTTTCTATTGAATTCAGACGCAATTATTAACTTCCCTGTGATTGTGTGGTACATTGCGAGGGAACATTGGAACAGATAATTACGGTAACAGAAAAGCAGACAGTAACACCTGTACAAACGTCGTGTATTAAGACCACTAGCTATTGTAAGCTCAGGTTTTTTTTTGCCGTTTGCCAATGACAAGAAACAGGACCCTACCCACACTTGACTTTGCAAGAATATAGTCGTGTTAACAGGTTAGCTATTCACATTAGCAGGTAGAAAACCTTAGCAAAAAATATACACAAAAATTGGCGCCAAACAACCAGACATCGGCTTTAGAACCAGTTGGTAATATTCAAAAAAGTTATCGTTATTCAAAAAATCGTTTCAAACAAAAGTTGAGATTAAATACGAATGTGTATTTTCTCAGCTGCCAGCATAATATCCAATTTTGCAGACTTCCCGATGTGACTTTCCGCTGAATAATTTCGTAGTTTGACAGCAGATTCTTCACGGCTGCACGACTTTATATGGAAAGAGCATTTCATTGTTATGAAAGAAAATGTGGCAAAAAAGATAAACAGAAAAGATTTCTTGGATATAACTTTTGGGGTACTCTATTTTGGTAATAGGTGGTGTAAACTTATTGTAGAAATTGATCAGCTTAGTACTGTGTACCTACTCATTCCTGAGCAAATTCTTACAAAGTATAAAATAACCTTAATTTCGGAAATCGGTGTTAAAAAACAAAACGTAGTGTTTTGTTTGGAAGTCGGTTAATTTTTTCTATGGGAGCTGGCATATCCAGCCGCCATTTTGATTATTTTTTTCAAAGTTGCGGCGCACGATATAATATTCATGCATATATGGGTAGAGGATGGTTAAGCAAACAAAACTGGCCAAGTGCGAGTCGGACTCGCGTGCGAAGGGTTCCGAACGAAATTATTTTTTTTAACATGTTATTTTAACACTATAGACTTCTTATAGGTTTTCCTGTAATCTAAAAGTGACCGTGATACTAAAAATTTATGATTTACGTAACGTGTCCGTGTTTGGGTCACAGAAGTCCATAAATTTTCCAAATTTTAACAGAATCCGTCCAGTGGATCCGGAGAGAACTTGCTGACAGACAGACACCCGAGTGATCCTATAAGGCTTCCGTTTTTTGTTCAGAACCCTAACAAAGTGCAACATGGTGCCCTAAAGTGTCACGTTATCGAGATATTTGAGGTAGTCACTCCCGCAGCCAATTTGAATTTGGAGCCTCAAAGAAAATGAGAACCGTTTTCAGAGGAAACAAGATTATCAAGAAACAACCCTAGATAATATTTCTTCTGTCATTCATTCAATCAACTGTAATGTTAATTTAAAGCGGAGATATCAATTACTACTTGGAATTTCAGTTTTCTGTAATTGCTGGCTAAAATGCTTGAAGGACCGCGATTGATCCTTACTCCTTTGAGTCAAACAGAACCATGCTTGCTTCAGATGCTTCATGTTATGCAATATTCCAATGAAGACTAATCTATCTGCGTAGCCTTCTTCCCAAACTATGGGGGTCGGCTTCCAATGTAAGCGGATGCAGCTGAAAACCAGAATTTTGCATTGAACGACTGCCTGTATGACCTCGACAACCCAGTAACTGGTACTACGAGACCCCTTGGCAAGACCAGCTAGTTTATTCTTTAAATAACTATTTCGATATCGAGCTTCACCTGAGTGACAAAACTCACAAAGTGAGCTTTATTGCACACAAGATAAAGGTCTTAATTTCAAACTCACCTCGGATTCCACCGTCGAGATACGAACATGTTGTTACAGAATAGCACTACAGGGTCCCTATTATGACGTGCTAATGCCATCATCATTAAGCTGTGAAAAAGGGATAGTGTTATGCGTCATGTATAACTCCGTCTCCCACCCACACCGATCATGATGGTTTTAAGATGTCATAATCAGTAGCGTAGCGAGGGGGGGCGGATGGGGCGGCCCGCACCGGGTGTCACCCGTTTAGGGGTGACACCCGACCCATCGTTGACTGGTTATGTCACTCTCGGGTGTCACCCCTACACATTAGACGCAACGAAACCTGTCGGGAGGAGCGAGAAAAAATTTTTGAGCTCGCTTCGCTCGCTCTTAAAAGACTTCTATATTAGTATAATTATATGAATAATCAAAAACCAATAAAACCCTTTCGAGATGAGATGCAAAAATTTCTTTAGTTCTTCAGGTTTTCTGCATGTGACATTTAACCGTTGGGTTGACTTTTTTTCACTATTGGGTGTCACCCTTAAACGGGTGACGTAATGATAACCCGTCGTTGGGGGGGAGGGTTCATTTGTGGGGTGACACCACATTATCCGCCCCGGGTGTCACCCATGCTAGCTACGCTACTGGTCATAATAGGTACCAGTGTCAGATTTTCTAGCTTCTGACCACTCGTAACGACTGTCAAAGATGTTTGAATGACAGCCGGTAGCCAATAGCTTAATATGATTTCGAGGTACAGAGGAAACTCGGTACGTAATAGATGGTCACCCATTCACGGGCAGTCCTCGGCACGCATAGCACGCATAGCTTAACCTCGAAGTTCGACCCATGCCATGTTATTATTTAACCACGAGCTCCTCCAAAAGACATTCCATATCACTATCACTATATCATCACTACATATTATAAAACAAAGTACTCCACCGCGTCTGTCTGTATGTTCGCGATAAACTCAAAAACTGCTGCACCGATTTTCATGCTGTTTCACCAATGTATAGAGTGGTTCTCGAGGAAGATTTTAGTATATAATTTGTCTAGGAAAAAATTAGGGATCCTTCAGAAAATTGCAGCGCGGACGTCTAATATATAAAAATATCGTGTCACAGTGTTTGTTATCGAACTCCTCCGTAACGGCTTGACCGATTTCCATGAAATTCTTCTGTATATTTGGTAGTTCTGAGAATGAGTAATAGGCTATTTTATTTTTTATATACATGGCAAAACAACGTTTGCCGGATCTGCTAGTAATTCTGTCTCGCTGTAGGTTCTAAGTAAAAGCTTTCTATCGCAAACCTAGCGACAGTCGAATCGAGTGAACCAATAAACCAATCACGGGCAGTGGTGCACACAGCACCGCTTCTCTGGGCAATATTGGCATCGCATTTAGGGTGCAACATACCTTTGCATAAAATCGATAGCCTCGTTACCGAACACCTCGACTGCGGTCGCGTGATTCCAAGCCATACACCCTTATTATGGCAATTTCTAATACATTTTTGCCTGAATTCATTAGGAAAGCATTATGAGGATAGCGACCTTTGAACGATCCAATAGGGTATTTTGCGGAAAAAAATCGAATTAGTCCGAAAGATAGATTTCCAAAAAATATAGGGCATCGATTTTTTCCAGTAAATAAAAAATAAGAAGATATAGTGCGTTGAAAACTCATGTGACGTCACGTTTTAGTACACTTTTTATTAAAACTCTTGAACTTTGATGCGCTTTATCTTTATCATTTTTATCGATTTGAAATGTCAAAAATGTTGAGTCCAATATTTTTTGGAAATCTGTCTGAATTATTATTTTTCAGTCTGAGGAAACACTATTGCTTATTTTTAGGGTTCCGAACAAAAAACGGAACCCTTATATCCTATAAGGGTTCCGTTTTTTGTTCGGAACCCTAAAAATAAGCACCACTCCCCCCCCCCTCACCCCTTCCCTTCACTCGGGTGTCTGTCTGTTTGTCCGTCTGTAACAGCCAGTTTTTTCCGGATCCACTGGACCGATTCTGTTGAAATTTGGTATACATATGGACTTCTGTGACCCAAACACGGACAAATACGTAAATAATTTTTTTTTTAGGATGAGGTTCACTTTTCAAACTAGAAAATTAAAACAAAAGGTTTCTTGAACAATATCGTGTGGCATATTAAATGAAAGGGCTTACTGTGAAGGTTTTAATTATATTTTTTTCATAATTTTAAAATAAAGGTTTTGAAGTTATTCAAGAAATAAGACGAAAAATTACCCTTATCTCCAAAACTACTGAGCCTAAAATTTTGAAAAAAATATGGAGACCATTGATCTTTACCTATAGATTACAGGAAAACCTATAAGAAATCTATAGTGTTAAAATAACATGTAAAAAGAAAAAATCGTTTGGAACCCTTTGCACGCGAGTCCGAGTCGCACTTGGCCAGTTTTTTTTTTTCTGAAATCTCCTGTCTCACAAGGCGCGACATTTCGTCCGAAATATCGGAGACTTAAGTAGAGGCTTTGCGTATTTTCATCAAGCGTCTTTTGATCTCACTAAGGTATTAAAGTGACGACGACCTCTATTCAGATGACAAAGAGACACAGTTCGAGGATTACTTACGATTTTACGCCTGTCACCTTTGAATTCTTAATATATTCTACTTGGTGACCCGCGCAACTTCGTCTGCATCACATTTTTAATGAATGCTCCGCTCCTATTGGTCGTAGCGTTATGTTATTATAGCCTACAGCCTTCTTTGAAAAATGGGTTATCCAACACTAAAATAATTTTTCAATTCGATTCAGTAGTTCCTGAGAACAGCGCGTTTAAACAAACTCTTCAGCTTTCTATATTAGTAGCTGACCCGCTCAACTTCGTCTGCTCCGCTCCTATTGGTCTTAGCGTGATGATATATCCTCCAACTGTGTCTCCAACCGTGTCCTCATATATCCTCCTATTGGTCTTAGCCTATAGCCTTCCTCGATAAATGGGCTATCTAACACTGAAAGAATTTTTCAAATTGGACCAGTAGTTCCTGAGATTAGCGCGTTCAAGCAAACAAACTCTTCAGCTTTATATCTATACTAATATATAAAGCTGAAGAGTTTGTTTGTTTGCTTGCTTGAACGCGCTAATCTCAGGAACTACTGGTCAGATTTGAAAAATTCTTTCAGTGTTACCATTTATCGAGGAAGGCTATAGGCTATATATTATCACGCTAAGACCAATAGGAGCGGAGCAGTAAAGAAAATTGTAACGCAGACGAAGTTGTGTGGGTCAGGTAGTCTACATCTACACTAATATTATAAAGAGGAAAGATTTGTTTGTTTGTTTGAAATGAAAAGAATTCTTTCAGTGTTAGAAAGCCCATTTATCGAGGAAGGCTATAGGCTATATATCATCACGCTAAGACCAAAAGGAGCGGAGCAGTAATGAAAATTGTGACGCAGACGAAGCTGCGCGGGTCAACTAGTATTAGTATAAAGTATAAACTAGCTGACCCGCGCAACTTCGTCTGCTCCGCTCCTTTTGGTCTTAGCATGATGATATATAGCCTATAGCCTTCCTCGATAAATGGGCTATCCATCACTGAAAGAATTTTTCAAATCGGACCAGTAGTTCCTGAGATTAGCGCGTTCAAACAAACAAACATATAAACTCTTCAGCTTTATATATTAGTATACATAAGTATAGATGAGCATCCAAGTTACCAAGGTGAAGAGGTAATTAAACATGTTCGTCCAATTGTTTACTCGGACACAATAACGCAACGGTATTGCGCAAGCAGAGAAAGTGGGTGCCTTAGAAACTGGGAGTTTCTTACGTTTACTAGTTATTTATTAGTTTTTGAGACTCTAGGGTTGGCCCGAGATCTGACTTCGATTTTACAAGAGTTGTAACCGAAGTCGAAAGTAGGTTAGTACCTCTACAAAACTTTTTTACAAAAAATATAACCGACTTCCAAAACAAACACTATTTGGTTATTTCGTTTATTGACACCGACTTCCGAAATTAAAGTTATTTTATGCTTTGTAGTGTTTTGTTTTGGAAGTAGGTTATATTTTTTGGTTTTTTTTTTTTTTTATTTTAAACTTTTTAGTGGTACCTGCGTACCCATTCACAGCGTACCGGCGTGATGTTATGTTACGAAAATAAAACTTACTTAGTGCTTTCGGTATAAAGGTCTCGTCAATACGAATGAAATAAGCCCAAACACTTGGTAGTTCCTACATGCCAATGTGGAGTTTCCTTGACTCTGTGTCGTCTCCATCAGGTCTGATCCAAACCTTTATTCTTTTGTAGTATCACCCGATATACACACGAATATCAAGATGCGTGCCTACAATTTTCGAGAGTTGCCCTCGATTTCTCAGGGTTTCCATCATCAGATACTGACGTGGTGGCAATGGGACCACCTCGGAAGCATACCCTTTCATATAAAAAAGATTTTGCGAAATCGGATCATAAACGACGAAGTTATCCGCGAAAACACATAAAAAATATATATACATATATACATACGCCGTCGAATTGAGAACCACCTTCTTTTTTAGAAGTCGGTTAAAAAGACATGAATAAAATTTGGTTACGTATTTATCTGGACGTGTTGACAATTTTAAATACAGCAATGCGTTTTGTATCAGAGCGCTTTCCCGCAATACGTAGTTAGGTACACATTGCGGATAACCGTCACTGATACACGTGTGTCGTTGCTCCTCGCATACAGGGCAGGAATCAACGATGCCATTCATTATTCACCAGATTCCATTTTTTATCGAAACCTCACGTACGGCTTTAAGCTATTACGTAAGAGCAGTGTATAGTTGCCAAATTCTGAGCCTTGTACGAACCCGTCATGAACTAATAGCATTTATGAGCCATAGCTTCCAATCTTTATTTCTGAAGAAAGAACATTCGTAAGCATTTTATTATCTCAAGAGCTTCGATTCGCAGAACATCCCGAAACCTTTCGAACAATATTCCAACAAGTTTTGAAAAAGGAAATCCGATATCGCCGAGACGCCGATACTACAGCCAAGAACTGCAAAGTTGTGTGCTCCATCACAAATGTGAAACTTTAAGTACGTTTAACCCTCGATGGGTGGTAAGTGAGGCGGTGACGTCACGAGCTGAAAGGCCGTTCACACCGTCTTGCCCCACTGACCTCTGGGAGCACACTGAAAGGACTACTGGCGTTCTATCTAACCATTAATCCCCCGTCGAAATGCGGTGAGCTGACATTCTAAATTCAAATCTCCGCAGTTCATCAAGCCGCGACTGATTTAATGAAAACGATTATTTAATTATTGTTTCGCTAGCTCTCTAGTCTATGGCGAAAATTCCAGCAATGTTTCGGATTTCATTTGAAAATTGTGTGCATTATTCACCTATATTTAAATTACCAATTCGATTTGATCAGCACGCTGATAATATTGTATGAACAACGCGCAGCTCGTTAATGGCTTTCTAGTCGGCGTTTAACAAGCAATTTGTAGGATAAACAATGATCAAATTAATAAGGCTTTTAGATCAAAATCGAATTTGTGGTTCGATTTACGATACGATACGTGTTGACAGATTTATCGTGGAGACAGTGTTCTGCGGGGAGTAATATTGTTATGCAACTCACACTTCGATTCGATGTGGAACCCCTATATCGCGTCTAAATGACAAGCTTCAGCGGTTATAGTACAAAGACAACACCTACTTGAGCTGTTCGATCAGGTGAATCCTACATATCCGTTGTCAAAATCATTTAACGGTGTAGACTGGCTTTGATTACTTATTCAGAGAATTTTGAGTGTACCGTTTACGTTGCAGAATTATTTATTTACTAGTGCCATGCCGTCCGCTGCGGATCGGATATTGAAAGTCAACAACACTAGTCGTTCTTGCAATTAAATACGCATTAGGAATAATCACGGAGCGATGGAAATGCAATGTTAACCCTTTTGGAACAGATTTGGGTGACCATGCGTTATTTTAAACAGGGATATTTTTTTTTGTTTTTAGCCTATAACTTTAACCACCGGCGACCGCAGCCCGCCGCGTACTTACTCTGTTTCTATCGACTTTCGAAACCAATATGATTCACGTTTTAGGTAAAGTTTTTACGTTTATTATGGCTTTGAAAGTACAAGCTCAGTGGGTAGTATACTTATAGGCAGATGACGTGAATTATTTGCGTTGTCTTTCCACAATGTGAATATTTTGACTGAAAGGATACTGATATACTACAGAACCTTTTTGGCGATGATAAGGTTAGTCTATACTAATATTATAAAGAGAAAAGATTTGTTTGTTTGTTTGTTTGAAATGAATAGGCTCCGAAACTACTGGACCGATTTGAAAAATTCTTTCAGCAATGGATAGCTACATTATCAGGGAATAACATAGGCTATATTTTATCCCCGTACTCCCACGGGAACGGGAACTACGCGGGTAAAACCGCGTGACGTCCACTAGTATCTAATAAGGCTTAAGCCTTATTAGACGTAAAAACTGCTACATGATTTGAAATTCTGAATGATTGAAGTACAAACATCAAATTGCTCCAATGATAAACGATATAAATAAAACATTATCCATAGTTTTGCAGGTGTAGCTTAATCTTATTGATAAAATCAAAGTCTTAAAATGATATACCTAAGTAATAATATTTTAGCGCCTAAGTTTTACGATTATATTATTTAGGTATGAAGCGTATTAATTTTATCGCGATTTCGCGTAATAACCCGGTAGTGTGATATTCATATTTATGAATATTATGAAGGCTTAATTGATAAAATATTATGCGAAATGTAGGAAACGAAATACATATAGGTACACGAAGTTTCTCTGAGTAAATAATATACCCCGAGTCCGCATCTGTCAGTGTAAATAAATCTCAAATGAGATCAGACTCGCAATCATTGCGGACGTATAGCTTCATATTGATTCGACATATAGTTGATAACCAATTTATCAGGTTCCGAGCTCTGCAAATTGTATTAAGTACACTCAAAATGGTTCTGATGTAATTTAACATTTTAAAATAGAGCAATGTTCACGACTCCGACGTAAATTAGCAACCGACATGTTTGCGTGGAACAAATAAAAATCTCTGCTTTCAGATATGATAAAGAGGGTATTTTTAGAAATTATGACTGTACACAGTACTGGATTGTTTGCCTTGGTTTTCGCCCTTCACTTAATGAGCTTTTGTAGGAAAAACCACATCAAAGGGACGGCAATAAGTCCTTCACGATAATAAGCAAAACGTGTTTTTTTCCATGACAATAGCTTTAACCATTAGTGCTTCTAATTTTTGGGGTTTATTATGGGGCCGCACCGAAACCACCGTTTATATTAATTACGATATCGTTAGTTAACCTTTTCCAACCCTATGCGACGGTATTTATAATGAAACCATACAGTGCTTAAAACAAACATGTATTGCAAAGTAGGCATTTTTTTTTTTCAATGAAAATACATATGTATCTTGGCAACCATGACTTTTAATTAAAGCCATAATGTGGGGCACATAAATGTTTTTTTTTTTCATTAGAAATGCTTTTGATAGGATTCCTTAAACAAAGATTTTATTTTAATACATTTTTCATGTTAGTACACAAAATGCATGTCACTGTCATGAACATGGCCAATGTTAGCTGGTTATCAGTTTGTGTACAAGGTATTATATTAGACTGTAATTCTGTACAAAAATCTTTCATGATAATTTCAAAGATAGTGATGATAACAGTGACATCTTCTGTGTAATTACTGTTACATGTGGTATCAAATACATACTCTAATTTTAAATTTCAAGAAGCTTTCTAACTTAGTTAACTTCAGTAACAAAAAATAATTGGTAGATAAATTTTACCTACTTAGTTTAACTTGAGCAAAAAAAAACTAAGTTAAGCAACAGTTCTAAGTTTAAAGCAACTAATCATGGTCACCCCAATTTAAAACTAGGGAGGGTTTTTACACCCTGTATATTTTTTGTGTTACACCCTTGCACCCTTTTTACCTGCCATGGGACTGATGGAGGAGAACTGATACTGCATTAAATATGTATATGCATTGATTTGATGATTGCCAATCATGAGTCACATACATCTATGTTAAAACTTTGATAAAAAGGTATCATGAAAACTATTAAATTATTAAATTAAATTAAATTTGTTTATTTCGAGTAACAAGACTCATAAAAGTAGGTACAAACATACAACACAAAAGATACATAAAACACACAAAACATACAACACAGAAAACATAAAACACATATACATAAAACACAGGTACAGACAGGATTGAATACCAAACAAAAACGAACACGAACATTCACACGGTAACAATATGCCTGCTACAGCATTGCCGGATGTAGGGGCAATCCAGTCTGTTAGCGATCATTGTCAGGACGGTGTTGGCGCTGCCCCGCACTCTGTGCACTAAAGACGCGCACCGCTTGCGCATCGTCGCATGGAAGCAATCGGTGCGCGCCTCCGCGAACATGCCCGAGGCGCTGCAGTGTCGGGGCAGCCTCAGCACCGCCCTGAACGCATTATTGAACTGGACGCGGAGGGCGCTGTATGCCGCACGAGTATACTTTGCCCACAGGCTGCACGTGTAGAGGGATGTACAATAAGCTCTAAAGAGCGTTATTTTTACCTCCCTCGAACAACGCACAAACCTACGCGCTATCATATTACCTCTGACTGACAACGCCCTCCGCTCCCGCTCTATGTCTGCATCGTCTTTTAGGTCAGCTGTAACAATGTGACCCAAGTATTTAAACTTTTCCACTCTCTCAAGCGGTGCATTATTCATACACACAGAGGGTACACTATTCACACTTTTTAGACTAGTCCCAAACACCATGAATTTACTCTTCTCTGCATTATATTTCAACCCATGGCTCGAGGCATACTCTTCACAGGTCTCCATCAATTTTCTAAGACCGCAGACCGATGCGCTCAGCAGCACCATGTCGTCAGCGTAGCTCAAATTATTGACGCATACTCCATCCACATGGCAGCCAACATGCTTACTGCTGAGCCCAAAGATCAGGGCGTTCACATAAAGGTTGAAGAGCGCAGGAGAGGTCAACCCCCCCTGCCTCACCCCGCACTCCAACCTATAAGGTTCAGACATTACACCCGCCCATCTGACGCTATTGATCTGGTGTCTGTACCAATATTTGAATATGTTCGAGAGTTCTGGGGGTAAACCGATACTCTCCAGTTTCTCCCACAGAATGTTATATGACACCAGATCAAAGGCCCTGGAAAGATCCAGGAAACACGCGTACACAGGAGTTTTGCGGTCCGTATAATATCTGACGACATGCTTAAGACTCAGAATCGCAGCTTCTGTGGACAGTTTGGGCCGAAACCCAAACTGATTGTCATGTAGTGACAAATATTTATCTAGCTGAATATTAAGCAGGCCGTCAAACACTTTTGCTACAATTGTTGCAAGTGATATAGGCCTGTAGTTATTTACATCGGCAACATCCCCGGTCTTGTTCTTAACCACAGGCACTACAACGGTTTTCATAAGATCGGCAGGTAGGTATGAATGGCTCACACAAAGAGAATAAAACAATGCCAGCACTCTCGATATATGCGGGCCTGCGTGCTGTAGGTGCTCAATGCTGAGCCCATCGTGGCCGGGGGATTTACCTTTAGTCATAGCCTTTATAACTGTAGCTACATCTTTAGCATTAAATCTTGTCCCCACAAGACCACTCAGAAACTCAGCAGTGGGCACCCCACCTCGTTGCCCAAGTGGAGACTGTACACGAAAATGGCCTCCAAATATGTCAGCAATACCTTTAGAGTCACTCACCCCGCCGACGCTCACCGGGCGACCAGGTCTCGGATTTATACTGTTGGTGCATTGCCAGAAACTCCGGAAGTCTCCGGACTTATGTTTTCTAGCAATAGCATCCATTTTCACCTGATCTCGATGATCCTGACACCATTTAAGCCTGGACTTGAATACTTTTCGACTTTTATTCATATCATCATACACACACCCAGTTCTAGGCCTCCCACACATAACCCACTCCAGAAACCTCGACCTGGCCTCGAGATGAGCCCCGCGGACGTGTTCATTCCATCCTGCAATGCTTGAACCCCTTCTATCACTCCCGGCACGAGTGACCATACCACTGACCACTGCTGCATCACGAAGGGCGGCTATAATGTCAGAGTACAACTTGTCAAGAATATGCCTGTGACCATGGTCTCCACAATAACTATCTGCACATTGAGAAAATTCCACCGGAAAGTCAATACAGCTCAGTCTCCAATGACATTCTTTAACGTAGACTACTACTTGCGCCTCATCCCTCTCGCCCCATATAATATCCTTGTTAGTATTTACATCACTATATGACTTAGGTATTAATACGTTTAAATTACATTGAACAATAAGGGGAAAGTGATCAGACCAAGTAGTGTCATATTTTACATACACATTACAAACAGCGCGTCTAGCCGCCTGGGTCACAACGCAGTGATCCAACCAACTACACGTTCCATACACATCACTTAAAAAGGTGTAAGTACCAGATTGTGCGCCCAACATATCTACATCTATGCATGACCATGTTTGTTCATCACAAAAATCGGACAGTTCATTAAAAAACAGTTCAGATGGGTCAGCGTTAAAATCTCCTAAGATAAAAACAGATTCCACACCATATTCATTTATGATTGCACTCACCGTACCAAGGCAGTCCGTAAATTCAGGTAGGTTAGCACTCACATTCGTAGGCATGTACACACTCATGACAATTATAGGACGGTCACTAGTTATAATTTTGATCGCACACACCCGCGCATTATTACACTGTAACACTGACACTTGTGGGAATACCTCATACTTCCACAACAATGCTACGCCACCGTGAGGCCTCCCACGTAGTATTCCCGCCGATGTGTCCACTGCCGACGTACCCGTGTATCCAAAATCTCGGTCAATGTTACATAAATAAGGTATATCGTCCGGTAAAAGCCATGTTTCTTGCAACGCGATTAAATCGCAAGAATTGCATAGTTCCCGTACAGCATCCACGGAACGTTTAACATTTTTACAATTAAAACTGGCAAAACTATAAGAACAGTCATTCATTATTAAGGTTTATTTGTGCCGTTCACAGAAGTTATTCCATTCGCTTCTTGATGCTTGAAGTTCACAAAACGCCTGAATACAATACCCTCAGGCCATAGTTTTTCATCCATATAAACAGATAACTTTGCTTCAGACACGAAAAATTTATAGGCACAGTGACCTTTATCCTTTTTAAAATGTATCTTCTGCAAAAACACAGTCTCATGTGTTTTAGTGCGAATATATGAAGTGATGTCATCAGCCGTTGTTTCTTTGTTGACATTCGTAATGAACATAGGAATTTTTCTTTCCGCTGCTTTAAAATTGCACTCACTATCTCTCGCGGTGCCTGACTTGCCTAAATAACGATATTTATACGTATTCTTACGTCTCCCTGATTTGGATACTACTTGCCATTCACTATCCCTCGACTGCAAGTTAACACAATCAGCCGTTGGCGTTGTAATATCATTTACAATCCCATTAGAATGACTATTGCCGCTTATAGCGTTCGGTACATTATTTGCGAGCGGTCCCGTTAAGTTAGATAACACATCAGCTGTGCGCTCCGAACCGGTCTTGCATGGGCTCGACGTGTGACGTATGGCGCGCCGCAAGTTATCGCCTCCCCCTCTTGTTGCCGATGACGGTTCCAGTGTATGTGACTCACAACCAGTTGTGCATGCTTTTTCTTCGTCTACCCGAATTACTTTCCTATATTGCAGCTCATTTTCGTCATTTTGGTGCTCTGAAATCTCCACGCCAGGAGGATCAGATTCGTTCAGCGTTACATTGTGATGGTTTGAGAGCCCCATCGGTCCACTACCCAATACCCAAGCACCTCGTCTCATGTTTACATTACACGCAGGAGTATGGGGCAAGGAATCGTTTCTTAGTTGAAGAATCTCCATTTTCAACTCTTTTAACTGATTGACCGTAGCATACAATGACTTTATCTCTTTAATCTCGGTCTGTACTATCAGCAGATCCTTTAATAACTTGGTACAATCCAAATGATCAAAGGTTATAGGAGGCAATTTTTCTAGTTGACGGGCCACAAACACAGGGATTTTATCTGGATCAATTGACTTGAAAACATTCACGATATCAGCTAGATCCCTTTCCTCCTTTCCCTTATTCTTCCGAATAATTTTCCTTTTATCCGTTGGGATCGAATCAAATAGCAGTGATTTCGATTTTCTAATTTCTTCACTGGTGAAAGATGTTTTGCATATGCGCACCAGTGTTTCTTCGTCAATCACAGATATTTTATTCTGTATATAGGACAACATTTCGTCAATGACGATGTTACACTCGTTACATTTTAACACGTTCGACATATTTGTCACGACACAATACAGCACCGCAATCGAATATAAGTTCGCGTTCGCACTTGACGGTTGCGATCGAGCGACTACCTAAAAAATTAGATATTTATTTATTTAATAGAAGAATATAATTAGATAGAATCTTAATCATTGATAATACTTTATTTGAAACTAGCTGACCCGTGCCCACTTTGTTGGGTGGTATTTTTCGGGTTAATACATTTTGCACAATGCCCATGGAACTCACAAATAACATGGCTTTCTATTGGTTAAAGAATTTTCAAAATCTGTTCAGGTCAGCTTTATATATTAATATGGATTAGATTAGAAGATATTTTCACACATACTGGAAAGTTTTAGGTAGTTTAATCAAGGTTAAATATCTTGATGTGACTTTTTACACAAAACATTTTAAAAAAATAAATTTATGGTTCAATTGAATTAGTAATTGTTATTCTTATATTTACATTGGTTTTTAGTTGCATTTAATCTTTAATTACCTTTATTTAACTACTTCAACCTTTCTTGTATATATAAACTGGTTATCAGTTGACCTCAAGCACTGGGGTGTAAAACATGAATGGCCTATGACTCATCAACTTGCTGGAGTTATTGATCAGACACATCTCAAGTACGAATTTAATTAAGAATGTTATGTTGAATTATTTTGGACCAGGAGACAAGGGATGAAAACAAGTATTTATATGTTTTCAACAACTACTGGCATGATTTGAGTTCACCAAAACTTTGGTTCTTAAAAAAAAATTACAAAAAAAAAACTTACCAGCTGACTTTTGACTGATTAACAGCGTATAAAATGAGAAAATTGTACCAAACAAAATAAATTTTATATCCTAGGAGTTAAAATGATAGAGAACTGACACACAATAAATAGTGCTTCTAGCAAGTAAGTAGCACAAGTATCCTGTCAATCCTTGTGGAAACAAACTGAGTGATAGATTTAGGATAAACAAACATATTAAAAAGAAACATAATTACCTCCTCAATATCCTTGTGAAACTTGATGGGGCGCATCAAATAAAACTGTATAGAGAAGTAAATGAAGTTTATCACAATAAAAGCACTGTTCCACAGCACAGCGTCCAGGTAGCACTCGATGCTCCAGGCCCACAGCCCCGAGCAGGCGCAGCCCAGCAGCAGCGCCACGCGCAGCCACAGCAGCCCACTCGGCGTGTGCGGCGCCAGGAACGACAGCAGGAAGAACACATTGGCCACTTGGAAAAATATATGGTTCACCGGCCGCCACTTGGGGCAGTGGTTCAAGTACAAGTCCCACATCGAGGGCCGCTCGTGCACCGTCACATTCACCAGGTCCCCCGAGTGCCCCGACAGCTTAGTCGTCTCCACCAGCCCCATCTCGCTCACCGCCCGCTCCGCGGCGCCGCCCGGGCTAGCGACCGCGCTGCCGTCACTGCTGGGAGCCGGCGCCTCCGTCGTGACATTCTGAAGACCACTTATCATACCGATCGCTAAGGCACTGAGAAACAACATAGTCCCACCGCGCTCTCACACACACACCGATTGAATTTGTCATCGAAATTCCAGCGGCAATTGGCATTTGAGTGTTGTTATGTTACACTAAAACCCGGGATTATCGTCTATATTATTCAAAAACATTAATTTATAGAAGCTTTTCTATTTATTTTAAATACTAAATTATAATCGCACCGCAGCACACTTAAACTAAAGTAACAAACGCAAATGCACCGAGAAAGTTAACTAATAATACATCAGTCACTAAAATTAGAATAACTTATTTTGAATTAAATTCCTTCAAGAGTCCAAAATAAAACGTTAGGAAACAGTAAAGCAAACAATCGAAGCACACAAATGACAAGCAGCACTGTGTATTATTGACAGACACCATAGAGAAATTATAGTGAGTTAGTGCTGCACTCAACACTGAAAACAAACTAAAAGTTAAACATTTAAAAATTAAAATCAATTTGACACAAATCTTATAAGAAGGTACTTGCAATGGAGATAATAAGATTTTCAAACATTTTCCCTAGTAAGTAGCTTTATTGCTATCCATTCCTGGCTTCTGTTTTCTATTTTGCAATCTTACTAAGTGATAATGTCGCGTGTGGGCATGCTTATAGAAGATTTTTGTAAAGAACGTTTTTGAAAAACTATGAAATCTGTTTGGTTGTACACAAAATAAAAGAGATAAACAAAACAGTTTATTATTTTTACACAAGTATGCCGTAATAGCGTTTGGGCTTTTTATTCGTCATGAGAAGAATGCGCTTAAATGTAACGTTGTTATACTGTTTTAACCGCGTTGAAATTGTTTAATAACGTTGGCTTCGTAAACACACAGAGATGAAGCTGTCAATGTCAAATGAAGCTGCAAATGTCATCTGTTACAGAAAGGCGGCATGAAATCCTGAAATGTTTTGTAATTGTTTTACTTTATTTATGTAATGTTTGGTTTCTATCATGTCGGTGCCGTTCGATATGTTACTGCATCCTGAGCTTTTAAATAATGAACAGTTAATATGTATCATTCAAGAGGTAAATTTAACATTTTTCTATTTTGTTATTGTTTCAAAACAAAAAGGAAGGTCTTATTTTTGTTTTCAATTTCTATTTTCAGAGGCACCTGCGGGTTCCAAACATAAGTCATATGCAAAGAGATGAACTATTGGATATATTCCATCATTATTGTGTGCCTTACGGCCAAAGAAAGTATAGAGACTCTGGGAGGGGCAGAATACTGAACAAAACCCGCCAACCGAGCCCCGAACCAGCGAAAAAGTTAAATATCATGATAAATCAAGAGATTAAACACGCCGGTTTAAATTGTGAAAGGTCGAGGCCACCACCTGAGTGTCTTTCCAGCCAAACAAAGAGGATCAAAATTGAGACGACAATTGCGCCTATAACAAACACAACTAACTTCTTCAATTTGAGTAAAAGGAAGACCTGTGTTGACCCTGTAAGTACTCTTACTGGCCATTAATACAATATCTTTAGAAGTAAAGTTAATAAGATTGTAGATAGTATTAAGCAATAAACTTGTGGAGGTTGGACACCAGGCTTGCCGAGGAGTATCATGCTATCTTGGTACGGGGATATAGGGGTTAGATAGCCAGTTAATCCATGTAAAATATTTGTAGGTACCAGCTGCATCGGACTGGAAGCCATCTCCAAAATATTTGGGTTCTGGCCAGCTAGGTAGAGACATTGATTGTATGAAGTAATACAGCAACATTTCAGTTTCTTTATGTCTTACAAATTTAATTACTTGTTTTAAATGAATGTTGAGTCAGACATTATCAAGTGGTAACATCATCACTTAGCTAACAATCCCGCTTAAGTCATTTTCACTAATTTTACAATAGAGCAGAATAACTGATTAGTTTATTGTACTTGGGCGCTGTGTCAACTATTTGAATTTTGGCCTAGGTTTGGTTGATCACCAAGTGTAATACTGTCAGTCTGATCCGCGGCAAAGAGTTCTATCCAATGACATAAAAAAGTAACTTGAGTGGTATTGTTTTCTAAGTGACAACATACTGCTTGCTTTATTTACCATATAGTAAATTATAGCAGTGGGCTACTAAAACATCTTTAATTTTTTCCAGGTGACATTAGCAAGTGATTGCCCTCCACCAAAGAAAGAAAGGAAACCGATAACATGGCCATAAATAGTGTGAATATTATGTGAAATGTACAAAAACTGCTCATCAGTTCACCAATGTTACCGTTCCATGATACGTTGTCTACCAAGTATGTTATGTTTGATCTTATTATAAACCACTGGAAGTTTAGATAGACAATATTGTTACCAGTTACTAGACGCCCTCAATATTAACACATGCTACTAATCTAATCCCTCAGTATAATGCCAGCTGTACACAGTCTTCGTGTTTGTCTCATTCTTGCAGAGTTCTCTGTAATTGTGTACAGCCAGCATAAAAAAATATCACTTGTCATGTCGCTAAATGAACATATTTTACTGTTTGATCAGAGTACAGTAGAGTCTCGCAAATCTGGCACTTCAGTACTGTGACACATCCAGTAGAAAAGATAAAGAACAGTGGGAAAGAATTTTAATCAATTCATTATGGATTTCATGATGATGCATTTTTTTTGTGCAAGTTCAATTTGGACATACTTAGTATTTTTTTATTCAATTGAGAAGCGGAATAACAAGATAAAAGGGTTGAAGCAATCAAGGGCTTTAGAAATTGTGAACTTTCATTTTGTGTACAATAGTACACAGCAACAGCGAAAAGCCGAGAGTCCAAACCCTTTAATGAGCTGCATTATTTTTTCTCATTAGAAATTATTAAAATTTTTACTTAAGTAGGAATGAACAGCTAGACACCAATTATGGATTCAATTAAATATTATTATTAATAGGCTAATGAAAATATTTAGGCAAAATTAATTTAAAATGTTAAATGTAACATTAAAAGCTGCTGTGAAACTACCCGTTTTTAATAATTATAAAATCAATTGATTCAAAAAGTACATTAATTTAGTTATAATTTATTTACATGCTGTTATAACAGTATAATGTAATTGTAACACAAACAATAATATTGGTCCACACGATTTTATATAGACCACGTGCTACCCATACCCTTAGATGTATGTGTAAGTATCCCTAAAGATTATGATTACAAAATAAAGTGATATTAAACTTGTAACATGAGAAAATCCTGTGTTTAACAAAAACAACAAAATCTTTTTAATCTTCATTGAAATATTAATATGTGTGAAGTAGAATCACAGTGTTCAAAGTAGCCGACCACAATAATAGAATATTCTTTAAAGTACCTTTTATTAATAGACGTTCACAATAATATTAAATTATATTGGCTCCTGCCAGATGGTGTAAAAAACTGCGAGTCGGACTTGTGACGGTTTCAAACATGATATATGAATGAGAGGACTTTTATAATTTTTTTAGGGTTCCGAACATCCGTAAGCAACGGATCACTCGGGTGTCTGTCTATCTGTCCGTCTGTCACAGCCAGTTTTCTCCGGATCTACTGTTGATATATGGTACACGTTTGAACTGCTGTTACTCAAACACGGACACGTTACGTAAATAACTACATTTTGAGCATGGTCACTTTTGGGGTTTAAACTAGAAAATTAACAAAAAAGTTTTTCCAACTGTGTCATGTGACATATCAAATGAAAGGGCTTTCTGTGAGGGTCTTAATAATATTTTTTTCATAATTTTAAAGTAGTCTTGTAGTGTTAATATAACATGTTAAAAAAAAAATGAAATTGGTTCGGAACCCTTTGCACGCGAGTCCGACGCGCACTTGGCCAGTTATATAGTTCAGTTTCACCTCTAGAAGCCAAATTCGTTTTTTTGGGATGAATCTTGAGATATTTCTGTGACCTATATCTTAGTTGTCATGAGTTTTATGGATACAATGCGATGATCGCTCGCTCGTGTAAATGCATCGACTGAAAATTTTGTAGGTTTCACATACACTGGCCAAGCATTACGAAATAAAACAAGATTCATCTTACATGAAAACATCTCTGGAATCCGACTAGCCACAGTTTTTATGAAAATATAATTAATAAATACAAGATGTATCTTGAGTTGGTACATTTGTACAAATGTTTAGGTACTCAAATTTCTCCAAAAACAATTTGCTTATAAAGCTTTCTGGGGCGTCTACAGACTACGCGATTGTAGCACAAGTTACGTCGTTACAGTTCATGCTACGCTGTAACTTGGTTCGGCGCAAACCTGCCACCGACCACAGCCACCGGTGGCCAGCGACAGTGTCTTAACACACTTTTTCATACACATATTTTGTATAGACGCACCGCACACATGTAGCCGCTGGCGGCCACTCGCTACAGCAGTGTTCGCGACTCGCCACTTGTGGTCGCTGCGGGCCACACAAGACGCCGACACCCTCCGCCTCACTCGCGCTGCTTCGTCTCCGCGCAGCTAGCCCGTTTATGCGTGCTAGCATCGCACGCGTCACCATGGAGCACGATGCCTCAATGGCTATCGATACTATCTAAGTGTCGGTATCCAGTGAGGCGTCGTGCTCCATGATTAGTAGATAAACAGCGCAGTGGAGAGCGGGTTATAAAATATGGCGGTTTCCGAACACTGGTGGCTGTCGCGCACTTCTGCCACTGTTACAAATGTGGCGGTAGCGCGCGACAGCCCATGATGACTCCGGTCTGTGGCCTGTTTACGCCGAGCCTTAGTGTGCAGTAGTATGGGTAAAACGGATTATATTTGTCGCATTTTAACATGGCAATAGCATTAAAGTATGTTAGGGAAAGGGATTTATAGAATCAATAGAGCACAAGATACAACCTGTACTACATATTAGAATTCAATGTTTATAACCAAACATACATAAGTAGGTTTTGTTACTGTTGATGTTTTAAAACGCTGAGTGGAACGCCGTATCTAGTAGTGTATCTACACCTAATTTTAAATAAGTAATTTTGAGACCTAATAACCGTCTAAAATATCAGACCACAAGAGAGCTAGGCACTCGGCTCCATTTTATTTTGGGACATATCGCATTTAGTTTGAGTTAAGGCAAAGACAGGCGTAATGCGACAGTTCAACATCACTTTAAAAAACTACCAGTAAAATAGTTGTAGAACAAATTCTTTCAAAACATGTCGTCACATTGTCGCGTTACACCTGTGGGAGCCTCCATGTACTATATCTAGTTACTAGTATCTAGTCATCTATATTTGAATGTATAATTCGAGATAGTTTAAATCCATTGTCACCAAGTCAAATATCGATTTTCGTTTTGTACATTGTAAAAAGATTTTTATTAAGGCACTTATCTCACCGCCGACGAGGAAGCGATTAGCTATCGACTATTTTCTCGCTGAGGAAAGGCACAAAGATATAGATCTCGTGTGAGTAAAAGAGACACATACATAGTTGATAGCTGGCTGTTCACACTGCCGGCGAGCCGTCTCTTGCCACTAGTTGGTTGCAAAGATTACTCGCTCAGCGATACTCACCAACCAGCGGCAATTTCTAACTATAGTGCGGGCCGGAGCGAGTGGTGCGAGTAATAGCCCGTCGCACAAAAGCACTCGCTTAAAGTCGAGCGACAAAATTATCGAAAATACTCACTCGCTACTTGCTGCTCGACAACTCGTTTCGAGTTTCACTCGCTTCTCGCTGATCGCGGATTAGCGAACAGCCACCTATCTACACTAATATTATAAAGAGGAAAGATTTGTTTGTTTGAAATGAATAGGCTCCGAAACTACTGGACCGATTTAAAAAAATCTTTCAGCAATGGATAGCTACATTATCAGGGAGTAACATAGGCTATATTTTATCCCCGTGCTCCCACGGGAACGGGAGCTACGCAGGTGAAACCGCGTGACGTCCACTAGTCGACTATAAATGTATGTGTCTCTTCCTCAGCGAGAAAATAGTCAATAGCTAATCGCTTCCTCGTCGGCGTGTGACAAGTACCTTAGTTTTGTACATTTTAATACGATTTTTATTAAATGGCCTTAAAAGTCGTATAGGTTTGCAATCCAATTTGAATTTTGTCTTGTAAGACATAGAGTTGGTTATTCCAAAATTTGATAATTATCTCGAAGTCTGGATTCAAATATTTAATGCGTACTTCTTAACTCAAACCTCTGCCTAGCTTGTAATTTTAGCTGAGGATTTGTCGTGACGGTTATGTAAAAATGGATTAGTTTATAAGGTCACAATACAAGTTATAAAGAATTATTGTTGCGAATTTATCACTGTAATTTAAAAATGGCTGCAGCCTTAGACATAGAGAATGAACTTTGCTTTTCATATCCAGGTATGACGTGAAAACGGGCTGAATAGTGCAAGAGAGATAAAACGATCGTGCGACTAGCAGTGCATTTTTTTTTTCTAGAATTGTACGTATTGTTACATATTGTGTCACCTTTGTCACTACGACCCAGTAGCGTATTTCTCCTTAGGCCAAGAGAGCCATGTCCCTGGGCGGCGCAAGCCCCCCACTAACCTGCGGTTTTTAAAGTTAGATAAGCACTGTTGATGCTTCTCTAGCCTTAAACCATGACAAAAGCCCTTGAGGCGATGACACTAGGGTGTGTGGGTGCGTAAGACCTTACAGCCCACACGATGAGAAGAAGCCTTCCTGTAACTTCTTGTCTTTTAAAAAAAATCTAACAGGGTGCTAAAATTTTCGAGCGCGCTTCTGGTGTTTTTACGATCTACAGAATACGAGAGGTATTGACCGCACAGCGCTTTGTCTATTGAGTGTTAATTTTGTGAGAAGCTCAGTCCATTCTTATTGTCTATGGCCGCGTCCAAATGAAATAATAGAACGATTATTTGTGTATCTATAGTTGAGTAGTTTTCAAAATGGTGTCTGTATCTCATTAATGTTAACAAGTTCGCTTATAATAAGCTTCAGTTTTATTTGTATAAATAGCCAATTGTTCCTGCAGTGTTAGGTTTTATTTCAATTGATTTGTACATATTATTGTATTTAGGTAAGTTATTTTGTATGGATGAAATCGGAAATACATGGACATTTTGAATATAATTTGATGTTTTTATATTGGATTTCCAAAAAAATAAGAAGGTGGTCGACGTGAGTCGCAGGTCGATTCAAAGTTAATGACGTCTGTTAAGTTCACTTTGCGCTGCGCAGTACCCCGACCCTCACCCCGCTTTCACATGAATTTGCTACTGCGCAGCGACTCGCGGAATGTTAATAGCCGCCATTAGCCTTGATTCGACCTGTACCTACCCTTTAGCTAGATTGATCTATGCTCGCATGGTTTCGGTCTAATAAATTCAAAGCTGAAGATGGCCGGTTATTTATCGCCCCCGAAACCCCTGAATACTAATGAAAATCGTTGGAGCCGTTTCCGAGATTCAGATTATAAATATAGGTATACAACCTGTAACAGAATATACGCAATGCCTTTGAAGGGGTCATTGAACTCATCATTGTGAACAACTTTTGGTCCATAGGACCAAGACTGAAATCGCTAAAAAAAAGTCGACTCTCCCATACATTTCTGTGCGCATAACTCGACAAAATGTACTGAACAGCTGATTGTAAACATACGTATACAACGTGTAATTAATTTTAACCATACATTAGTTTTATGTTAGGCAGTAATTACCTTTATATGTATAAGATTTTTACTATGCAACCCGTAACAGAATAAACGCAATACCTGTTAAGGGGTCACTGTACTCATCATTATGAACAACTTTTACTATGGGACCAACACCGAAATCGCGAAAAAAATCAGCTGTTCGGTATATTTTGTCGAGTTACGCGCACATAAATGTATGGGGGAGTCGATTTTTTTTTCGCGATTTCAGTGTTGGTCCCATAGTGAAAGTTGATCATAATTATGAGTACAATGACCCCTTAAAAGGTATTGCGTTTATTCCTGTTACAAGAATTTCTCGTTTAAAGGTATTATTAGATAGATTAGATAGATAGATAATGTGAGGTCCTTGGGTAGGTAAAAAGTCCTCAAAAAGGTTGGGAAACAAGACACTGGCACTGAACAAACTGACAACACAAAACTGTTTTGGATAAAAAAGTGACAGCTGTTAATAATTCAATACAGCTGAATACAGCTATCGAATGTTTATAGGTATAAAACTTTAACAATAATTTCGTATTTATATTGGAATCTAGTTTTAGTGAATTAATTTACAATCATGATGCCGAAAAGGTTATCTGCAAAAATATCCCAACATCCGTCTCTGTTTACAACTCAGTCGCACTTCTTGGTGCCTTCTGAGAAACTTGACAAGGTGACCAGGAGGGTCATAGCTCCTTATGCGCAAATAGAACGAAAAGGTACGTTTCAAACAATACTTTTGTATGTAACATCATCATCATGCAGATGTGCTGCCGAAAGACGTCCACTGCTGGACATAGGCCTCCCCCAAGCGTCGCCACAACCACTTTTGTATTAGAGTATCATATTACAAGGCAACTTGAAAGAAATGGAAAAACAAGGAAACTGGTTCATTTGGCACGCACACAATATAACGTCGCTACAACAAATACATATAAAGGTGGATAAGACTTTGCGAGGCATACGCCGCGAACAGCGCACGACGAACTCTGCTTGAGGCGTGCGTGTCGAAAAAATATACCAACATATGCTTGGGTCGAGCCATCGCGTGCGAAGCAAATGCCGCGTTTGTCTGTCTTCATGTTTGTGGCGAGGCATGTGCTACGCACAGGCTGCGCACGAGCGAGGCGAGCCAGCGTGTGTCGGCTCATTGCCAGCAGCGCGTTGCGTTTGAACGGCTGTGTCCGCCTCGCTGTGATTACGCGCGCAATATGGACGCGAAAGAAATTTTACGAAAAGCAGTTGCATTATATGAAAGTAGCCGATTATTATCCAAAACATAAAGGGATCCAAAACATAATTATTATTAAAATAAAAATGCGATGCGACGGTGCCATCTTGACTGCTGCTGTGTGGGTTGGATCGGCCCGAGCATGTGTTGTTTAGCCCGAGCAAACGCAGTTTCATTTTCTCAGTCGAGGCGTGCGTGGATATCGTACGCGGCGCACACCTCGAACGTGAATGCGCGACTACGTCCACAACTAATGCAATGTTCGCACTGAGGCGCTTTGATCTTGAAGCTCTTGCTGAACACGTTGGCTAACCCTCGCACGTGTGAAGCACATGCCTCGCCACGAATATGAAGGTACACACCTTGCGAGGCATTCGTTTTGCGCCGTTCGCGCCGCATGCCTCGCAAAGTCTGTATCCACCTTAAGGAACACCGTGTACCCCACGGTTGCGCCAAATAGGTCCATTTCAGCAAAATGCCGGGCATGAAATTCATTCATAATCTCCATACCTGTCTACTGCCAGCCTACCTCAAATATAAACAGCATCAACTTGAGAATCTATACCAGAAACAAATGACTCACCACAATTTCTGAAGTAGTTAACTTCGGACTCATTATGAAACAGACACTAAGGGCCTTTTTAACGCGACGACGACGTGCAGATGACGCGCGCTAACGCATGCAGACAGTACTGTTTTTTTGGTCATCTACAGCGCCGTGAGCGTGTATTCGTAAAACGTGCGTGGTCGGCGCGTTATAAATACGTTGTGTGCATAAGCTCGTAACTTAAATGGTTCTTCAAAGGCAGGTAATAAGATGATCCTATCGTTCTGTATTTAAATACAGGCCTCAAGGAGGAAGAAGAAAAAGCTGGAAGGTACCTGGACATGAATAGGTTCAACGTGTTCTTGGAGGACACTGTTGATCTGGAGTCACTTCTGTACGAGACCGCCATGGTCTTGAGGAGCGTCACCGAGAGTTCGGGTAAGCCAGAAACAGAAAGTTTCACCCTATTCATTTGTTAGCTAGAAAATATGGTGGCTTGTTAGTTTAAATGGAGTGGTCACATTTGTCGCATGTCGTAGGAGCTACGGACTAAAATAACCTATATACTCAGATGGCGGGGTTGTACGATGTTTTATAGAAAATACTAGCACTTCGCCCGCGACTTCGTCTGCGTAGACTTTAGAGGTGGCGCGCAACTTCTTTGTCCCATATTATCATTCTCGGAAATTCATCTTCATGATTCTTCATTCTGATAGTTTGTGAGTCTTTACTGTCCTTATTTCAGCCACGGAACTACTTCGACACGTTTCTGGTATTCGGGAACTTGTGAATGTTTAGCGCTCATAATTCCAGCCCAGAAAAAACTTCGATATGTTTCTGTACTCCTGGTATTTTTGAATCCTAACTACTCACAATTCCAACCCTAGAAATACTTCGACATGTTTTTATATCCTGGTACTTATGAGTCTTTGGCATTCATTATCCTAGCCCCGAAACTACTACGACATGTTTTTGGTCTCCTGGTACATAATTAATCTTTAGCGCTCATAATTCCAGCCTGAAAAATACTTCGACATTATTCTGTTTTCCTGGTACTTTTAGAAAATATTTAATTGAATTTCGTTCACATAAAATTTTACTCGTATTATCATTATTTACCTACTCAATACGCAGAATGGTCACTTTGAATAAATTTAAATCATCGATTTTGGTTTCAAATAAAGTTCAAAGTTTCGATATTCATAATGATAAAGAAGAATAACAAATCAAATATTCTTTATCCTCATATTGTTTGCTTCATATAAAACTTACCAAGAAAAACATTTTATCGAGTGACAGTTTCTAAACGAGTTCCTACACCGCGTTCACAAAAAGAATGTTGGTAAATTCTAGTCAAGCCAAAACTTTTTTTTGGGCCCAGTCGACGAAGGCCCACGAAGCGATGGTGGCGGGAAATGACGATGGGGATAAAGACAAAACTATGCAAACATACAAACAAGAATACATCATGCATGCAGCATACGAGAAGGCATGCAACATGAAGCAGGCATGATTTCTATCACGGCTCCGGCGCTGCGGGGCTTCGGCGATCCCACGAGAACTTATTGTCGCAGATGGTTATAACGCTCACCACCGCAGCCTCGGCTTGCTGGCCGGCTTCACCGGCCAACACTTGCTCCTCAGCTCGTGGGCCGCCTCGCCCCTCCGCGCCTTCGCGGGCTTAAATTACACTCTAGGGGTAGGGCAGACAAGACTACGTGGAGTCGGTTTTACAGCGATTCGTTTCTGTCACTAACTTTTGTAGCACAACATATTGACTTTTTAAGACGTATTTTAATTTTAATGTAGGGTTAAAAATGCTATTTTTATAAAAATGGCACTGTGCCTAATAATATCATTCCAAATGAAATTCTGCCATCTTCAAAGTCATCTTTAAAGTCTGCCATCTTTAAATATTGATTACATTTTCATTGAAATACAAAACCATGGAAAAATATACCAAACAAACAATATTCGTTAAAAAATTTCTCCTCTTTCATAAGTTTGTTAAATAAAAAAATGTGAATAGAAATTCATGTGTTTCTGTGAGATATGTTTCATTCAAGTAAATAGTTGTTGAAACAATAATATTCGACATAAAATTATAAGGATCAAATATTATATGAAACATTTTCTGCAAAACGAAATTCTATGAAATTTCTGTCTGCGAAACAAGGGAACACCCAGATGGTGGGTTGACTCGTTTCCGAAAGAACGCACAATGGCATTCATATCGCGGAAAGGGGAAAGAGGGAAGGCAAGCCTTTGACCTGCAGTGGAATGATACAGGATTTAAATAAATAATCGACTGCCTCCATTGCATGCTTCGAGATGTGAACGGCTCTTAGATATTCTAGTGAGTATTGTTTTTGTGTGTGGAAATCCTCACGGATGTCCAGGACCTGGCAGAGCAGAGGGTTACGAAAACCACACGGAGTTTTTCAGCTACTTTTAACCGTCCTAGTAAATGAAAATGCGATAAGAAGAAAAGAGCTGACAAAAGAATAATAATCGGAAGGATCATAGGATATGGTAGACGAGAATGTAACATTCGGATTATTCTATTTTATTTACAGGCGTATTTGTTTATATGGTGGACAAAATGAAGAATGAAATAGTCCTGATGCATCCAGACACGGAAAATCCCGAAAGGCACGAAGTTAACATGGCTATCGGTAAGTCCTTTCTTAACCCGTATCATACCCGTAGGTAGGTAGGTAGGTCTTTCGATGGAGTGTGCTGTAATCCATGCAAAGGCCTACTGCGTTTCGCGTCGTCCCACCGACAGAGTGCGCTATTCGGTTTTGCTGAACAAATGAATGCGAAGGTCACGTATGTGCGCTTATTGCACAGCGTCGCGGATCGCGTATGTTCTTCAGCGTTTTGAGAACAGTGTAATGAAATAAAATGCTTACCTAAGTAACATTAATGCTTGCCTAGCTTCGACCACTATTAAAGAACTTAACTAAGTTCGAATTCGGCTCGTAAGTCAGAGTCGTTACCAGTGGATTGCTAAGTCCACTTGCGAGGACTATTTAATTGCTTCAATAAGTATATAGATACCCAGGAAATAATCCCCTTTTTAGGGCTCCAAATACAAAATCCTTTTTTTAAATAGACCAGTTACAGGCACTTTTATAATGAAGCTAATTAATTCAGCCGCGCTAGCGACAAGAGTAGCAAGTTGCTCTGCAGCAAAACGCACTCACCGACCTTATCTCCAGCGCGGCAGTTGCATGTTCCAAAGAGTAGATCCAATGGAGAAGAACGCATGGAACAAGGTGCAAGAAACTCCATGGACTCTTTTAAAATCAGTGTTTCGTGGTTACAATCGTTATGAAATATTAATGACTGAAATTATACAATGCAAAAGAGATTGAGTCTATACAATGCAAAGATAATCTTACAATCTTCAGCAGGTCCAACAATGTTTTCACATGTTAATCAAAGTTTGGGCACTTTATTCGTTTCGGAGCGGACCAGCATTGAGCCAAGCATTTTTACCATCAATGTACTCCCCTAGTTTATAATATGCTTATCTGCATAGTGTGCGTTTATACATTTTTTTTAATTTGGTCTCATTCAGTTCTAATATATGTGGCGGTATTTTATTATAACACTATCAACTAGATCAATACAATATCCCATGAAAGATGTTGCTACTTTAGCTAGTCTGAAACCTGGTTGAATTAATTGGTTCCTATTTCTAGTTACATAGTTGTCTGTCGCCTCGTTTACTGAAAAAAATTAGTAAGGAGCCTTCAAATTTGTCGCAAAGTGCCGCGCGGCAGCAGCGCGGCACTGCTTTGTTAATCCATACAAATAATAAACGCGCGGCCGCAGCGCTGTATGTATTAACAACAACACGTATTTTTTCCCTTAAAGTTGAAGGCAAAACCGCAGCAGGTCACGTGGCCTATACGAAGGAGTTCCTCCTCCTAGACGACGTGCAGCGAGACCGACGGTTCGCGGACGGTCTGCGCTGGATCGACGCGAAGGTCGCGCTCTGCATGCCCGTGGTCAAGCCCGATGGAGAGTGCTACGCTGTGTTGGAGCTGTACAGGACGTTTGCCAAGAATTATGATGAAGTGAGCATATAATAGCAATATTTTCGTGAAGGTAGTGGTTAAATAATCTATCCTTCCAGGATAGCGGAATTGATCGGAAGAATTACCGCGGCCCAGGGCCCCAAGTCTGCTATTACAATAGTGTCAGAATGGTCTATCATTGATTTCATAATGGTTGATTTTGACAAGATTCTATGCCATTTCTTGGAGGAGTGTCAGTGGTTGACCACTGGAAAGTCATAATGACGCTTTTATATCCAGTGGTCAACCACTGACACTCCATTAAAAGAAATGGCATAGAATCTTGTCAAAATCAGCCATTATGAAATCAATGATAGACCATTCTGACACTATTGTAATAGCAGACTTGGGGCCCTGGGGGCTTACAGCCCAAGTTCGTAGTTTCGGGCTTAGTTGCGGGCGTATTCCCCTCCGGAAAACCTGCCTTGCGGTATAACCTAACCACTAAGAATTAATGACAACACGATATGATAGTTACTGTCAAATCGTGTCGTCATTCATTCTTATTTCAAGTGTGAGACTAATCGTAAGTCCGTAGTTGATCCCGGGGCCAACCCCGGGATCAACTACGGACTTACGATTAGTCTCAACCGGTCAAATCAACATCGGACCAACCTCACCTGAGATTGGTCTGATGTTGATTTGACCGGTTTGTGGCAGGTCATTTTAGGGTCTCGGGTACCTAACAGTTCGATGAAAAATGGCTTCACAGATCAAGTTCTTGGCGTGAATTTGGAAAAGCCTTTGGCATTGGACTGGTAATTAGTATATGCTGATAATGATCTTGAATTCCAGAACATAGTGTACACAGTGGTCAGCGTGGCTTGCTGGGCCGGCGCGGCAGTCCACCAGGCTCAAGCCAGGGTCGTTCTACAGAAGACGGCTCACCTCAACTCTGAACTGCGCGCTTTGCTGCAGAACTACTTCTGTGATCTGGCTTCTATTGACACCATGCTGACTGATATGCTGGTAAGATTTAGAGGCTTATCTTCTTAGGCCCCTTGCCTTTAACTGCAAGCAACTCGCATGCAAGTTTAATTTGCGGGGCACGATCGAGCGATTGATCACGTCATACCTTGGTCGCCCGCAATGTGGTGCAACTAGCATTCGAGCTCGTGGCAGGTTGAAACGCAGGCTTACAGAGAGCTTAGGTATCACACACAATAGAAATAAGCTTACACTGGCTTTTGCCCGCGACATCGTCGCATATCCCGTTTTTTCCCGTTCCCGTAAGAATTTCGGGAAGTCCTCTCGTTAGTGCTCTCCTACACTCCCCAAGAACCTACATGCCAAATTTCAGCTTTCTACGACCAGTAGTGTCGGCTGTGCGTTGTCTGTCACTTCCGTCAATCACTCCGTCAGTCAATAAAGGAAGAATTATATAAACATTGACTGACTGGATTAAGCTCAGGCGCTTAAACAATTATTCTAAGGTTATGATAAAAAAAACCGGTCAAGAGCGAGTCGGACTCGCGCACCGAGGGTTCTGTACCATCATATAAAACGTGAATTGTTTCTACATTTTCATCGGCGTGGCCTATATTCGTCCAGAGAATTGTAACACTGCAGTATATTGCAGTTTTAGATCAGCGCCATCTCTTGATGGATAGTGGAAATAATGTAATGTTTTTTGATGATTTCTTAAAACTATTAGGGTTCCAAAACAAAAACGGAACCCTTAGGATCACTCGGGTGTCTGTCTGTCTGTCTGTCCGTCCGTCTGTCACAGCCAGTTTACTCCGGATCCACTGGACCGATTTTGTTGAAATTTGATACACATATGGACTTCTATGACCCAAACACGGACGTGTTACGTAAATCATATTTTTTTTGTATGGGGTCACTTTTGGGGGTCAAACTAGAAAATTTTAAAAAAAAGTTTTATTTAACAATATCGTGTGATACTTATATCAAATGAAAGGGCTTACTTTGAGGGTTTTAATTATATTTTTTTCATAATTTTAAAATAAATGGTTTAGAAGTTATTATTATATATTAAATAAATTAGACGAAAAATGACCATTCCCCCCCCCTTATCTCCGAAACTACTGAGCCTTAAATTTTGAAAAAAATGGAGATAATAGATCTTTATCTAAAGATAACAGGAAAACCTATTAGAAGTCTGTACTGTTAAAATAACACGTTAAAAAAATAAAATTCGTTCGGAACCCTTTGCACGCGAGTCCGATTCGCACTTGGCCAGTTTTTATTTTTCCTGTAATCTTTACATAAACTTCTATCACGTAGAATAATTTTAGATATTTCTCTATGCAAACTTCGGACATAAGGGGGGAAAAGGTATTTTTTTTACATTTTCCATAAAAAGTCGAAAACCAAGGCCTAAAAAACTGGCCAAGTGCGAGTCGGACTCGCGTGCAAAGGGTTCCGAACGAATTTCATTTTTTTAACATGTTATTTTAACACTACAGACTTCTAATAGGTTTTCCTGTAATCTTTAGGTAAAGATCTATTATCTCCATTTTTTTTTCAAAATTTTAGGCTCAGTACTTTCGGAGATAAGGGGGGGGAATGGTCATTTTTCGTCTAATTTCTTGAATAACTTCAAAACCATTTATTTTAAAATTATGAAAAAAATATAATTAAAACCCTCACAGTAAGCCCTTTCATTTGATATGTCACACGATATTGTTAAAAAAACTTTTTTTTTTAATTTTCTAGTTTGACCCCCAAAAGTGACCCCCATACTAAAAATTTAATAATTTACGTAACGCGTCCGTGTTTGGGTTACAGAAATCCATATGTGTACCAAATTTCAACAGAATCGGTCCAGTGGATCCGGAGAAAACTGGCTGTGACAGACGGACAGACAGACAGACAGACAGACAGACAGACACCCGAGTGATCCTATAAGGGTTCCTTTTTTTTCGGAACCCTAAAAATTAAAAAATAAATGTTTGAGAATTTACAAATTGCGTTCTTTCATATGATACCCCACGTACCCTAGTAGCCCCACTTCGAATTTTAAAAAAACCCATTCAGTCGCTGTTGCAAAAAATATATTTACATTTTTATTTCTTTTTTATACGCAAAATAGTTAAACAAACCTCATGTAAAACTATTACAAATTTCAAGTTGATAGCATTAGTCGTTCTTGAGATATCCAGCTGTGACAGACGGACAGACTTATTCACAGCATAAGTGCTTCGGAACCCTAAACCCAAAAAAAAAAACTTCTACTATGCATAATTCTGGCGTAGTAGCTCGCTAGATTATTGTAAAGTCAGGCCCCTCTTCTCCACTGGGCACTCTGGGCACGAGCCCAGGGCCCCGCGATCGATTGGGGCCCCCTAGTATCTGCCAGAATGTAATGTGCGAAGAAAGTAGCTCTTCAATAAACATCTATAGTCGACGTTTTAGCAAAATAGTCCAGTCATTGGGGTCCCATTATCTATCCTAATGTGCCCGCTGTGCCCAGGGCCTCCAATAGCTTAAAGACGGCCCTGTGTAATGTTCCGGCATTCAGTAGATTTTTGCGCGAAAAACGAACAAGCATCCGCCCATCCACACAAACGAATACTAGTAGGATAAAAGACATGATAAAAGTTTTCTTGAGTCAGTTTGGAGTAGGTAACTATTCCTGAATACATGGATTTTTTGGGGTTCCGAAAAAAAAAACGGAACCCTTATAGGATCACTCGGGTGTCTGTCTGTCTGTCTGTCCGTCTGTCACAGTCAGTTTTCTCCGGATCCACTGAACCGATTCTGTTCGAATTTGGTACACATATGGACTTCTATGACCCAAACACAGAAGCATTACGTAAATCATTAAATTTTTAGTATGGGGGTCACTTTTAGGGGTCAAACTGGAAAATTACAAAAATAAGTTTTTTGAACAATATCGTGTGACATATCAAATGAAAGTATTTACTGTGAGGGTTTGGTCATTTTTCGTCTTCCTCTTTCGACCCTTATCTCCGAAACTAAAATTTTGAAAAAAATGGAGATAATAGATCTTTACCTAAAGATTACAGGAAACCCTATTAGAAGTCTGTAGTGTTAAAATAACATGTTAAAAAATTAACTTCGTTCGGAACCCTTTGCACGCGAGCCCGACTCGCACTTGGCCAGTTTTTTCACTTAGTTTCTGCAAAAAATGCAAATAGGTACCTTTCTTATCCCACAGACGGTAGTAAAATCGTTCATCGGCGCGATGCGCAGCAGTTTCTACATCATCGACAAGGAGCACATCGGAGAGATGCTGCAGGCCGACATGTGGGACGACGGCTGGTCCAACGAGAAGACCACCATGCCCAAGAAGAAGATCAAAGTCAAGTTAGTTGCTTTAGTCCCGTTTTCGAAGCAAAATCATTGGGTCTTCTTTGAAAGGTAATGGAAGGAAAATCGTTGGTGTATTTTTTAATCCTATATGTCGTGGCCGGTCACCTTTACCCGTAGAATCGATGGCAGCTTGATAAAAATAGTCAGTAGCCAGCATCGAGTCGTATGCTGTGCGATTGGAGACACTCTTTTCAAACGTTGACCAATTTATGAATATCGAAGCTTTAGCGGAAGGTGCCAAGATTCCACAATTTTTGCAAACTTATCAACGGTTTTTGCATTTAACAACCTTTTGTTCCTTCTGCTATCTATACCTGATGATTGTCAAAGGTGATATCAATGACTATGGAAGTAGTGGGAAGCGCGACAATACCTGCTTGTCTTTGCGGTGAGTCAATGGCGATATCATTTGTCTAAATTAGTCCTAGGTTAGAGAAAATTGAAAAAACCGAAACAGGGTGACTGTTGTATTGTGGAATTTGTTCGAAAGAGCCATTGCGAAGAGTCACCGCGGCTCTGGAATGCAAAGGAGGAACACGGATGTGTTTTAGTCAGTAAGAGTCTGACGTTCTTTTCTGCTCCGCCCAGAGCGGGAGGAGTCATTTGATGATTTCCCATTCTTAAAAAAAAGGGTGACCGTTGTTGTGCCAGTCTGCAGTGGGAAAACTCAAGTTATTTATTACTGGGACTGAACTACCCTTGCTTTTTTAACAGACTTCCAAAAAAGGAGGAGGTTCTCAATTTGGTTGTTTTTTTATGTTTGTTACCTCATAACTCCGTCATTTATGAACCGAATTGAAAAATTATTGTTTTAGGTATGTGAAAGGATATACTCTTCAATAATTGGTCCCATTTAAATTTCATCAAAGTCGGTTTAGTAATTTGGCTTTTAAATCAAAATAGCTGGAATTCGTTTACTTAGATGACGTATTTGGTTTGTCATCCAAGTAAACGAAATTTCGTATTTTGCTTTCCTGCGACTTTTCAATAATGATGTTGTTAGGTGTGAGGTACCACTAAAAAGTCAAAAATAAAAAACTTTTTACAAAAAAATACAACCGTTCCAAAAAAAAAACACTAAAAAGTAAAAAATTACTTAAATTTCGGAAGTCGGTGTAAAAATACGAAGAAACAACCAAAAACACCGACTTCCGAAATTTAAGTTTTTTTAAATTCCACAGTTTAAGCTCTGAACAGACCCCCGCAGGCTATGTGGCCCGGACGGAGAAGGCGATCAACGTTCGCGACGCCTACAAAGACCCCCGGTTTACTAAGGAGATAGACCCCACCACGGGCACCGTTGTAAGGTCCTGTCTGGTGTCGCCTATCACGGATAAGAATGGAGTCATTGGTAAGAGAATAAATTCTCCTGTAACGTTTACCAGTAAGATTATTGTTAGTTTATAAAGCAGAGAGGAATTGAAAGGTAAACGTCATTACAGTAGCAGAACATTGGTTCCTACGCAGATACCCAAAAAAACCCCATTGTTAACTTTCGAAATTGTAATTGTCAATATTTGTTTATTAAGTTTAGTTTCATCCACCTCTATAGATGATGTTGCAAAATTACGTCTCTGCGCTGAATGTCGATGTTAAGATTTTCCGCACATACATGACCTCTCTTGTACCAGGTGGGCCAAAAGAAATCACCCTATTGCTCTATGCTCTTATTTTTGCAAATGGCGGCCAGTGTCAAATCTGTTTTGACATTTATGGACTAGACAGATGTAGAATACAAGTGAACAAGCCATGGAGCGATACACTCCCCAAACGCGGACAATCGTGTCTATTTTTTTGTGTAACAATTCGTCTGTGGTGTTGGCGCAGCGTGAATTCCGTCGCCGATTAACCCGGTCGTCCGACACCGACTGCGCAAACACTGCGCCGTTTGGCCACCAACCTTGAAGAGTATGGGACCACACGAGACGTTGCCAAGAGTGGCCGGCCCCGGAGCGCCCGTTCTGCCGAGAATATCGCCGCTGTTGCCGAGGATGTCGAGCTGTCGCCGGAAACATCGACCAGACGCCGTGTCTCACAATTAGCCATCAGCCGGTCGTCCCTAAGGCGTATTTTGGTCAAAAACCTGCGCATGTTCCCGTATAAAATCCAGTCCGTGCATCAGCTGCTGCCTGTCGACCGCCAAACGCGTGTAACCTACGCCCAAGCCATCCTCAATCTCGAGGACGAAGTGGACGATTTTTCGACCAAAATCATAATGAGCGATGAGGCTCATTTCCACCTCAGCGGGTACGTGAACAAGCAAAACTATCGCTTCTGGGGCACCGAAAAGGAGCCATTACACCCGCTCAAAGTGACTGCATGGGCGCTGTTCACGCTGGAGGAGTCATCGGACCATTTTTTTTTCGAGAACGCCGCTGGTCACACCAGGACAGTGGACGGTGCGCGCTATAGGGCCAGCAATGTGACGAATTAGGACGGGAGGACATGTGGTTCCAACAGGACGGAGCAACGGCACACACTGCGCGAGCCACAGCCGATATTCTGAGGGCGGCGTTCCCGGGTCGCCACATCTCTCGTTTTGGCGATTTGTACTGGCCCGCAAGATCGCCCGATTTAACCGTTCCAGGCTTTTTTTGTGGGGTCTTTTGAAGTCCCGTATTTACGTGAACAAGCCCGAGACCCTGGAAGCTCTAGGACAACATTCGACACGAGTGCGAGAATCTGTCGCCCAAAGTTCTCGCCGAAGTGATGAAAAATGCCATAAAACGAGCCCGTATGGCAATCAATTGTGACGGCGCCCATTTGGCCGATATCATCTTCTCGACCAATAATTCTAAACATAATCAAAAAACAGAATCGAAGTTTTTAATTTAAAAAAAAAATATGAGAGCCAAACAACATCGGATGACTTCTTTTGGCCCACCTTGTATATACTATGATTAAATGCCTCTAGTTCTGAGCTCGGTGTTTACTTTATAAATGCCTTGAAGGCTCCTCACACTTTTTTGGGAATTTGTACACCCATTCTTCTTGCTAATGCCATTATCTGGGCACTTATCCAGATTCCGCTGGCAATTTACTCGGCTGACTGGATATAAATAACATTTGGTTGGAATAACCGAACCCGGGTAACGATCAGCTGATGCGTTTATGAGTGACATGACTGAACGAGGCAAATTCATTTGACGCCCTTTTCACTGCTGAGTATCGACTTGGATCTCTTCCTTTTTAACCCCCGACTCAAAAAGACGGGTGTTATAAGTTTGACGTCGATGTCTGTCTGTGCCATCGTAGCTCTCAAACGGATGGACCGATTTCGATGTGGTTTTTTTCATTTGAAAGCCAGTTTCCTTGCGGTGGTGGTTGTCTTGCTCATGTTTGGTTCGTATCGGTCCAGCAGTGTAAGAGTATCACCTCTTTTCCAAAATGATGTAAGGCATTTTTGGCGTATAATTACCCGATTAAGTGCTTCACGTGTGCCAGTATAATCGTTAAATGAAAATTAATTGATAACTTCGACCTGATGCTGCAACCAGAATGGTCTCCAGAAAACCCGACTCTTCCAAAACTCACAGCAGACATATCGTATTTGGGTTCAATAGATTAGTTTCAATGAGTAAATTTCTAGCAGGTTATGATATTGCAATACGGTCACGTTGACCTGGTGCTCTAACTATACTGATTATAACTAAGTTTAAAAATGTTTAAATAAAAATTTAAAAACACCCCAACGCAAAAAAAGAAAAACGAGCACTTAAAAAGTCAAAAATAATAACTACCGCTGAGAACAGACAGAAGCTAGTGCAGAAAAAATCCGTCGGGGCTGCCATTTCTTGCCCTGAAATGGAATTGACCCCCAAAAGGGACCCCCAAACTAAAAATGGATTTATTTACGTAACGCGCCCGTGTTTGGATAACAGAAGTTCAAATGTATACCAAATTTCAACAGAATCGTTCCAGTAGATCTGGAGAAAACTGGCTGTGACAGACGGACAGATAGACAGATAAGGGTTCCGTTTTTCACGGATGGTCGGAACCCTAAAAATAGTTGTATTCGTCATGGAAATAACAAAGAAATTTAAAGAGCGTATGGCGCAAGTCATTGGAGAATCTTTTGCCTAGCAGTGAGATGATCCTACTGCTGGGCAGAAGAAGAGACTTTCAGCTTGCTAGCAGATACCCGAATCAGAAAGAAACGTTATAATAAATAGCGTAACTATCTTCCACACAGGTGTGGTGCAACTGACGAACAAGACGAGCGCCCAGCCGTTCAACTCGGACGACGAGCTGATCTTCCATGTGTTCGTGAGCTACTGCTCGCTCATCGTGCACTTCTACAACATGCAGCAGAAGATGATTTACCATGTAAGTTGTTATACGTCCTGCGCCGTGCCAACTATAGTTGTCAAAAAATAAAAAGCTCGTTTTGACAGCAGGATACAACATTGCTTTACTGTGGGCATTTTCACTTTTAAGTGTACCCTGATAAAAACTGTCCGTCACTAAAATAACGTCACATTTAGGGAAAGATTTAAAGAAAAAAGTTATCTAATCACGATTAGATACTTTGTAAGAATAAAAAAAAAAAAAAAAATTCTTTCTGATTCATTTGAAACAGTTGAAGGATGTAAAACGCCTATATTAAACAAGGAAATAAGCTGACCAAAAGTGGACTCAGCTGCCCAGACGAACAAAAACACCATTTTACTCGAGACACTGTTTTATAACTAACGTTTTTAAATGCCGGCCGTGATCTTCTTCACAAATGTTGTCATTTTAGGAAATATTAGTTTATTTAGTAATTATTTTAAACAACTGGAGCCATCACTAAACTGACATATCCTTAGACATGTCCGACCGGTTACAGTGTAGAAAATTTATTTGAAAATGTATTTTTAGCCTGTTTTGTTAGTTTCTTGTATTTAATTTATGTGACTACAAAAAAGCACACTATGGTTGCACCCATAGATATAATAAATAAGGTTGCACCAAAACTTTTTAGTAATTTTGCCCAATTCAATGTCGATAAGGGGTGGGACATGCCAAAAACAGTTACTCTGAATATTTAAAATACTCATAAATTAATAATTTGAACGTTTTTTTTACCAGGATTGCAGGTGAATTTTCAATATTTATAAATAATTTAATATATATTTTACTCTTTATTAAAAAAATTAGACAATATGGACATTATCTCGCTATAAAATTTTAAATATGTGGGACAGGCTCCAAATGGTGGGTACACTTAAAACTGAAAATGCCCTAGTAAGTATAAAAGAGACATAAAAATAAATCTCTTTCGCACTTAGTGGTAAAGCAATCTCCTATACCTCTCTACTCTGTTGTCAAATCGAACTTCTTAAATTTGGTGACATTAGGAGGCGATCAAAGTTCTGTGACTTTTATGTCAGTCCAAACGAATCGAGCTACTTAGGCACCGCAGTCCTGTTAAGCTCGCCAAACCAAAGTTGTTACGAAGGTCGCTAGTGTTCAAAAGAGTCACCGCGGCCCTGGAACGCAAAGGGCACGAGGAGGAACACGGATGGGTTTTAGTCAGTAAGAGTCTGACACTCCCTTCTGCTTCGCCCAGAGCGGGAGGAGTCGTTTTATGATTTCCCATCCTAAAAAAAAGAGGGCAGAGAGAAAGCTATAACTAACTCCGACAGCACCCATTCTCTCCAACAACTCAACTAATCCAATTAAGTATGACTGCAGTAGGTGCTTCTCCTAACGAAGCCCTTTACAAGTTGACGTCCACTGCTGGCATAGGCCTCCCCCAAGCGTCGCCACTACGACCGGTCCTGTGCGTCTCGCGTCCTTTGGCTACACTTTTTTTTTTTTTTTTAACTGGGAGAAATCCTCATGGATGTCCTCCACCCTGGGGCGGGCAGAGGGGTCTGTCAGACTCTTACTGACTAAAACCACCCCGGTGTTCCATCTCTCACCTACGCCGGGGATCGTGGGAGCTTATGCGACTTCCGTAATCCCCGGCGGGTCCGGCCCGCCTCTGCGGGCCACCTCGGGACAGCGGGGGGAGTGAGGTGTTTAACTCCCCCCGCGACGTCAAAGAGGGGCGCACGGGAACACCACGCGCCGCCACCTCGAGTCCGGATGAATGGGGGGCGACGGACATCCCCAAGTCCGTCGCCCCTGGACCCAGTTAGGGGGGCCGGAAGAGGGCAGCGTATGGCCCTCCTCCGACGCCCGGTGCGCCATCTGCGGGCCGGGAGAGAGGTCGAAATCTCCCTCTCCCTTTCCGCAGCCTCCTTCTGTGCGATAACTGTTTCTCAGAAGGAGACCACCACGTCCCAGGACTCCCCGCCGTCGACCATAGCACGGACTACGGCCGGCAGCGAGAGGTCACTGCCTACCACAGAGATGAGAACACGGCGCGGCTCCTCCCAAGCGGCACACTCTGCCAGCGTATGCCACGCTGTGTCCTCCCGACAGTCCTTTGGCTACCCTAGTTCTACTTACTACTACCAAAACTGAATTACAGGCAAACTTGAACCGCGTATACTTCGACCTCACAGCGCTACACTTGAAGCCTTGCAAGCATGCCTTGGACGAGCTCATGGAAGCCAGCAACGTCGTGGTACCGCCTAACAACTTCAAGAGGTAAGGCGCCGAACTTCAATTTCAATTTATTCATAAAACTTTTACAATAAAATGTGTATAAATAGCCACAGAAAGATAATATACGACGTCTAATAGAATAAACCCAATACCTCTTAAGGGGTCATTGCACTACATCATTATGAACATCTTTTACTATGGGACCTACCCCGAAATCGCGAAAAAAAATCAGCTGTTCAGTACATTTTGTCGAGTTATGCGCACAGAAATGTATGGTGGAGTCGATTTTTTTTCACGATTTCAGTGTTGGTCCCATAGTGAAAGATGTTCATAATAATGAGTTCAATGACCCCTTAAGAGGTATTGCGTTTATTCTGTTACAGGTTGTATAGTAATCTTAAATAGGGTTATTTGTAAAACGCCAACAACCTCTTAGGGGGTGAAAGTACACATGATTATGAACAACTTTTACTTTGAGACCAACCCTGAAAACTCGAAAACATGCAATATTTAGTCAATGAAATTGTATGAAACAGATGATATTTATACACACACACACAGACACACAGACACACACACATTTGAAAATCTAACGGTCGGACTACATGTATAATATAAAAAACTGGCCAAGTGCGAGTCGGCCTCGCGTGCAAAGGGTTACGAACCAATTTCATATTTTTAACATGTCATTTTAACACTACAGCATTCTTATAGGTTTTCCTGTAATGTTTAGGTAAAGATCTATTATCTCCATTTTTTTTTTCAATTTTAGGCTCAGTAGTTTCGGAGATAAGGGGGGGAATGGTCATTTTTCGCCTAATTTCTTGAATAACTTCAAAACCATTTATTTTAAAATTATGACAAAAATATAATTAAAACCCTCACAGAAAGCCCTTTTATTTGATCACACGATATTGATTGTTCAAAAATCTTATTTTTTACATTTTCTAGTTTGACCCTCAAAAGTGTTACGTAAATTGTTTAATTTTTAGTATGGGGGTCCCCATACTAAAAATTAAATAATTTACGTAACACGTCCGTAATTGGGTCACAAAAGTCCATATGTGTACCAAATTTTAACGGAGTCGGTCCAGTGGATCCGGAAAAACTGGCTGTGACAGACGGACAGACAGACAGACAGACACCCGAGTGATCCTGTAAGGGTTCCGTTTTGTGTTCGGAACCCTAAAAATGAATCACTGAATGTGTTGCTAAGCGCAAATCTCGAGAACGGTAGGTAGGGTAGGTAAAACTTTCGTACTAGCGTACCATTCAAACAGTTTTTCGAATTAGCGTGTTCGCGACAACGTCATTCGATTTAGCGGTTTTCGAACTGGCGTACCACTCTCATTTTTTTTTCGAAATGTGTGCGTTGTAATAACGTAGGTAGGTAAGTAGGGTAGGTAGGTAGGGTAGGTAGGTAGGGTGGGTAGGTAGGTATGTAGGTACGGTAGGTAGGTAGGGCAGATAAATAGGGTAGGGTAGGTAGGGTAGCCAGTTGACGGGAGCGAAGCCGCGCGGGTCAGCTAGTAGAATCATAATTTTTCCATCTAATTAAATCGCCTATTGCAAATCAAGAGAGAGATCTTAATGTACCATATACCCAGAAATAAACTGTCTTATCTTAAGAGTTATCATCGGGAACACAAACAATTGACCTGTCAATTTAGGGATGGACTAGCTTTAAGCTGCGACTTCGTACGCGCACATCCCGTTTTTTCCCGTTCCTGTAAGAATTTCGAGAAATCCCCTATTTGTGCTCCCCTACACTCCACAAGGAATAAACTTGCCAAAGGACATCATTCACGTTCCATACATTTTTGGGCCAATTCTGAAAGTGTCGGCCAGAAAAACATAGCATGATATTCGGAGATATCATAAAATTCCCATAATTTTTTACTATGACACCAAACCTGTGCGCCCTATAGTTATGTTGTTACGTGCTTTTAAAATAAAATGTTATTGAGATGTGTTATTTTAATACATTTGCCCAAATATATTAAACTAGCTTTTGCCCGCGACTTCGTACGCGCATATCCCGTTTTTTCCCATTCCCGTATAGCCTATAGCCTTCCTCGATAAATGGGCTATCTAACACTGAAAGAATTTTTCAAATCGGACCAGTAGTTCCTGAGATTAGCGCGTTCAAGCAAACAAACAAACTCTTCAGCTTTATATATTACTAGCTGACCCGCGCAACTTCGCCTGCGTCACAATTTTCATTACTGTTCCGCTCCTATTGGTCTTAGCGTGATGATATATAGCCTATAGCCTTCTTCGATAAATGGGCTATCCAACACTGAAAGAATTTTTCAAATCGGACCAGTAGTTCCTGAGATTAGCGCGTTCAAGCAAACAAACAAACAAACAAACAAACTCTTCAGCTTTATATATTAGTATAGATATATATATAATATATAGATAGAAGTATAGATATAAAAAAACAAGCAACAATACCAACAGCGCCTCATTTAGATTCAGTACCTTTCATTTAAGTAAAAAAGAGCAAAATGAAACAACTTTCAATTGTATTAATTCATTTATATTTGTTCTAATCTAACATATACGTCATCTAATCCTATTGCAGGTGGGGTGAGGTATTGGTTATGTCTAGCATAACCCATGTACCAGACTATGGTCATGGTATGAGAGCAACTTCCAATGATCCTCTTGCCGATATTGCATGGACAGTAATAATGAGCTCGACGACCATTTGCTGCCCGATCTAGTGCAATGTACACATAGTATTTCTTGGCTTGGATGTGGCGGGTATTCGTCCTCTTATAATCCACCAGTCTTCCCCTTCAAGTTCCCTGACTATTTCCAGAGGAATACCACCACCGAGCTCAATGATAAAAGCTCCGTCGGATTGAAGATGCTCTCCGTAATAGCTTTTTGCTTGTTTGAGCTGATATACACCAAGGCTGAATAATATTAAATCTTCTTCTGTCAATGTTGGAAAATCATTGAAATCTGCCATATCCGCAGCCATGGGTTGGAACTGTGCTCGTATTCGGTTTAAATTGTGTCTATTCACAAGATCTCCCAGTGTATTGGGCATGTTTATTCTTTCGCCTATTATTTGAAGGATATCAGTAGCATGAACGTTATCCACTATCAAAATGTGATAGGCATTTATTAATGCGGCAGCAATTCTAAAACGTGGACGTGTCTCAGCAGCCGGAAATCTCTTTTAAATCGGCCATTTACTACTTCCACGACCCATCGGCAAATAGTAACAAGTCGTGACTTATTAGCTTGTTCTGTTGTAAGTTGCGTTTCCCCAGGGAGCTTGGTCTCGGGCATCTTAGCGGTATCCATATCCGTCAAGGGTGGAAATAGCATCTCTGAAGCCACGGTCCAAAATGAATACGTACGTCCCCATTTCGGTAAAACCACAGAACAGATAAAGGAGAGAGACCTCCTTTATCTGTTCTGTGGGTAAAACCATTGAAATAATCCGTCGCCATGATAATTTTCACCTCTGTAGGTTCTTCCTGTAAAACAAGAAACATGTATTATTCGTTGCACATGTACATGAGCCGTGATATTCTAATCTTTTTGTGTCCTAAGCGACACGAAATCGAGCGTGGTTCGATTTCACGGTGTATACATGTAAAGTGATACAATGATTAATTAATTAAGTACAAAGGTGTACTAATGTTATAGAAACAAAAACGTGTGAAATAAATAATGCTTAATAAATAAATGTTCAACATGAATGAGTTGATGGCAAGTGACCGAATTATTTGGAAAAAGAAAACATACTGCGCCGACTTCAGATAAACTGGGATACAGGCAAGGAAATGATGAAATAAATAGTCAAAATCATATAAAACTCTAGGTAGGTAAGGTCTGTATATAGAATGAAATAAAATAATTATTATTCATACCTGTCGAAATAATAGATCTTCAATAACAAACTCTGCAACCTCCGTATGCTGTGATTCTCGAGAAGTCCATGTATAACTTCGACGATCACCGACAAGCGTACGACACGAAATAGGTACACAATTGTGCACTCATAACGTCAGTTAAAACAAAAAAAATAACTACAACACAAATAACAATACTAACGGAGCAGTGCAAGTCGCGATTTAGCCGTCCAATGTAACAAGAGTCGCATGGATAACTGAACAAAACAAAAGAACGGGCGACGCGGGGTACAGTAGTTGCGGGGGGAGGGACAAACCGGTGATTTTCCAGGTACCTGCTTAAAACAGGTTTGGACTTGTTGTGAATTATGACGCTCTGTCTGTGCGGCGCGTAGAGTATCAACACAGTATAAATATCTACAGTATTGTGTCCTCAGCCCTCACTTTGAAATAATTGCCTACAGCCGCGCGGTACGTAAGCACGCGCTAGGGCTGCCTGTCTACATTATTACTGTCGCGTGAGAGTAAAACCAATAGGGAATATGCACGAAAAAAATATGTATTATCTATACAGTTTATCTAAAAATATACACAAATATAATACTAACAGTGAAAATAGAATCAAAATTGCTCGAAAAACAAACGAGATATAATTATTTTAAACAAATGTATCTGTCCCTCTCGCGAAAACGCTGTTTTCTATGGCAGCTGTATAGGCGCCAAGAACTTTGACGTCACAATTCATATCGGACTTCTATTTCTAATTGTAAACTTTGAAGCTTTATAACTTCATCGCTGATGAAGGTATTTAAAAAATAATTTCATAATTGTTTATAAGAGTTAATAAAGTATTTCATTTTGCAAATAAAAAAATCGCATGCATATTCCCTATTAAGTAGCTATAATTATATCAAATCAAATATTATACTAAGATTTGAAAACAAAAAAAGTACCTAAGTGAATATTGCTAACGTAATCACCATTTAAATCCCCCCGTCTCCCATGTCATCAAAAATGAGCATAGTAAAGACCCTCCACTCCCCAATTCCCCATTAGTGCTTACATAATACTTGAACGCCCCCCCCCCCCCTGTTGCAGAAGATTACCAAATTCCAATTCTTACTAACTTCGATACCTACCTACTCAACCAAAATGCAAGAAACAGATGACGTAGGTATAATTATAATATCTTTTTCGTCTCAGCTTATTCTTACGTCCCCATTACCTACAGCACGGAGCAACTCGAAATAACAATATTTTCGATCACCCATCCGATGCCAAACCTCTGCAAATTTTACTTAATATAAACCATCTCATCGCGTGTGCGCTACCTACTACAAAATCTTACTTAAAAAGCAAATTATACTGGTAATCTTACCCGGTAGGTACCAATCATTTATTACTCTCATAATCATTTCATAGTGATATTTCATCTTATTCAATGATATAAATGTTAGTAGCTAAGTACATAAGTAAGTCGATAGCCTAGCCTATGAAACTACCTCCTTTTTTTTAACGCGAGCGTAGGTAGGTAGTTTACTTGTGTGTCACTTTTTTCACCCTATCCACTTATTTATTTATGAATCCAGGTAAGTATTTCAATAGGTGGAAAAAACGAAATACCTAACTATTAACAAAAGAAACAAATCACGTACTAGTAGGTACCTATGTAAAAAATATTTTATAGTCTTACCTTTCGAAGTTCCCAGGTAAACAAAAAAATTATATTTCTGGGTGCGTTTTTGTTGAATTTAAGCAACCAAAAACAGCACATTATATTCTACATTTTTTCTCATCTTAAGAAAGTACTATACTATACTTATTTAAAAAAAATAGTCACAAATCACCAGCTTACTGCTTAGAAACAATCACACCGATCGTCCGTCACTGCGGCGCATTCGCGACTGCTTGCAGTTGGAGAGCAGTTTGAACTCGAGGCGCGTAGGTATGACTCACGTTCCGACTAGATATTTTTACCGTGGTATCAATGATGAAAATACTATGTAATAGAGAATAGAATTCACTTTATTGCGCATCAAAAGGACATACACAGTATGAATAATTAAATAACAACATCATAATAACATTTTTATAGTATTTAAAATTAAAAGTATGTAACACCGTAATCAAAGGGCGCACAGATTTGGTGCCGTAGTAAAAAAAATATAGGAATTGGGTGCTATATCCGAATATTACACATTTTTATCCTGGCACTTTCAGTTTTTGGTCCAAAATGAATGATGTCCTTTCAGGCTTCTACGACCAGAAGTTTCGGCTGTGCGTTGTCTGTCAGTCATTCAATAAGTCAGTAACAGAAGAACTTTATATATATATTGATTTATTGATTGACGAGTACAAAGGCCTGTGGCGGTTGTCCAGCAAATGTCGTGGAATAGCGGGGGATTTGATTAATGCCAGCTAACCCTGCAATTAACCTAGCCACCTACTGGGCCCAATCTAAGAACTTAACCATCGACTCGAAAATAAAGAAGATGTTGATACCGAAATAATTTATCAAACTCCTATGCGTAATAAGGATGCACAGTTCCAAAGCCTTGAAATGGCACATCGAATTATAGCAAAAAGTGTCTGCTTATGAGTAGGTAATAGACAGTGTCCTTTTTCTTAAGCTCCAGACCATGCACTGAACCAGGACATGACGCGAGAGGTCGCCAGTGCTTCGCCCAAGCAGGGCAGGCCTCCACCGTGTCCTCCGGGTGATCCTTGCTTTGGTCCTAAGATTCGCATTATGTTATTTCCAGTTTCGACTACCACATAAGCGAGGGCAGCAAGGAAGAAATGCCTGGCCTCGTGTGGGTGATGTTCTCAGAGTCCTTCGCAAACCCACGTAACTTCGACCGGCTGCCATTGGCCGACTTCATACTGTCTGTGCTCGGCAGCTACAGGAACAACCCCTACCATAACGCGGAACATGCGTTCTGTTTCACGCATACCATGTATCTGATACTGATCAATAATGTCGGGTACTTTGATTTGATTGAGGTATGTTTTAATTGTTATTAAGTTCCTAGCTTTTGCAGGAGGCTTCGCTCTCGTGGCAGTATCCCACACAGGACTCACAGGAGATTTTCATATATTTGATAAAAAGTAGTCTATAATTTTCCAGAGCTCCAACGAGCACATAATTATTTTACTTCTTCATCATTTTTAGTGTAGATAACTGTTAAAAATTTGTGATTTCGCTTTCTCTGAGAGGTATTTTAGCCGGGACTCTCAATGGCCCGTTTTAGCAGACGGAAACTCTATAGAAGTGCCGGTTTCTATATTAAATATTTGGAGTTATGTACGTGTCAGATCTTCAGGATAAAAAAGAGTTTGAGAAATAGGTACTTCTATTTCTCAATTCAGAACCCGGGGCTATAACAGTTAAGAGTCCAGGATAAGGTATATCAGGAAGAAGATATACCTGATCCAACCAACGGCAATGCGCCCTTAGTTCAAATCAAACTATTTGCAGACGATAGCCTTGATGCTGTCGGGGCTCTGCCACGACCTGGACCACCCTGGGTTCAACAACAACTACCTCACGCTGGTGAAGCACCCGCTGGCCAGCATGTATAAGACCTCCACGCTCGAAAACCACCACTACTTCCTCGCTAAGAAGATGATTGAGGTAAAAAATACACGTTTTGTTTAGGTGTCCTTCCGGAAAAAGGCGTCTTCGACCTACCACGAACACCTTCAACCCATCGGGTGTTTTAGCAACTGGACTTACCCTAGATGTAAACGTCCTTTAATTCTATTGGCCTACCTTTGTTCTCTCTCCTGCCTGATAATGAGAGAAGTGGAAATAATGTTTTTACATAGGTAGGTACTCTTCCGCGTTCTGATGCGATTTCGTTGCGGGATCAAAGACAGTTGAAACTATTCCGGGACTGGTCGAGCTTTATTTTCCCGACGCTGTTCTGATGTTCGCTGCTGTTGATTCTGACTCTCAGGAGTTGCAGTGATTCAGAATAGTATGGAGCCCTTCTCCCAAAAATTACCAAAGTTCTGTTCAGGTAGGTACCTATCCATCTTCTCACAGGTACCAAAAGAGGTGTTTACTAGTCGTGTTTCTTCACAGGACAAGAAAATTCTAGTCCGTCTCAAGCCAGAGGACCAGAAGCGCATAATGGAGGAGATCAAGTACAACATCCTGTGCACAGACCTGGCGGTGTACTTCCAGATCAGGGCTCAGCTCACGCCGCTACTGGCAGACCACATGTTCGACTGGGCTGATGTCGCGCATCGGAAGATGCTGAAGGTTTGTTCCACCTATAGCAGTCCACTGCAGAACATAGGCCTCACGCTCTCGTACTGGGTTCTACGCCTTTCGCATCCAGTCAGTCCCATCCATTTTAAGTCGTTGATCCATCTAGTTACGCGTGCTGATATGCTCCATCGATCCTTCGACATGCATGGCCAGTCCACTGCGAGCTTGGTAACTCTGCAAGCTCTGGTGGTAATTTACTTACGGTACAGGGTGATTTTTAAGTCATTGGCATTGAAAGTAGTCATAAATAGAAACAACTTTTTTTATTAAGGCCTGTTCAGAACTATGCGATATTCGTTAGGTACCTAGAGCGGTAGCGAAAGCCGAGTGGGGGTAGGTATGCGGTAATCCTACTGTTCAAACCTAAGCCGCGGAACTACAAACAAAATACCCGGCGCCAAACCGAGCGACATTTATCGCTTAGGTAACGAATATCGCGTAGGTCTGAACAGGCCTTTATGGAATCTGGAAAAAAATCTTCTGTTCAGAAACATTTGGAATTCTAGACACAAGATATTCGATGCAATACAACAGGTCAAAGATTGACATAAAATTAAATGGATAATTGGAGACCCAACACTATTGATACATAAAAAACCCAAGATACACACTCAGCATCTCAAAAACGTCCGCAAAAAACAAGCGCATAATGTATAATTGTCCGCTTATTTCAAACAGTCTCGCATCGCTCGCCATACTGCACTGCTTTGTAAAAACAACTTTAAGCGATCCGTGTAAAGTTGAATTTGCAAAAAAAAATACGCATCACTCGCCATACTGAACTGCTTTGTAAAAACAACTTTAAGCGATCCGTGTAAGGTTGAATTTGCAAAAAAAATGTTTATAGTATAACTACACACAACTCACACATGACACACAGTCTCGAACAAATGCAACACTCGAAACTGTCGTCAAAAACTGACATGTTTGGTACATGTCAGTTTTTGACGACAGTTTCGAGTGTTGCATTTGTTCGAGACTGTGCATCTTGGGTTTTTTATATATCAATGCCCAACACACAAGTTTTTTCAACCACCCTCGTTTGATTTTCGTTTTTTGTCAGTATGAGTAGTAGTTCCTAATCTATATCTAAATGAATGCCACCTCCTTCAGGGCATACTGATGACGACGAGTGATCTGTCCGGATGCTGCAAACCGTTCGGCGTATCGAAGGCGATAGCGGAGTCCGTTTATCAAGAGTTTTATGAGCAGGTGCGTTAGTTCGGCATTGACATGTTTTATAACTGCCGAGTTTTAGTAGTATTTTTTAACAGACTTCCAAAAAAGGGGGAGCACCTTTCATTTCCGGGATTACATCAAGTTGCATTGACGAGTGGAGTCACGAGTAGAGTGATGCACAAATCTGCGTGGCGGTGTCTTTTATCTTGAGCAACTGGAGTTATTTTAGAATTACCCGCTAATCGAAACGGGCAGATGACGTTGTGGGTGAACAGCGTGGGTAGTAGGTATCTTGATGAGGCTGGCACAGAAACGTGGGGTTTGGCACAAGAGAAAAGGTCTATCTCAGTAGTGGGTGAAGTTCTGCTTAAGTGGATGATGATAATGGTTCGCTAATCTAACAAAGATTTAAAACTAAAATTGTTAAACCAGTCTTAGGGTCCTGTCTGACTAGGACACATTGGTGGCCGCCACCGGTCGCGCCACCAATAAAATTTATGCAGTTTTATACAGGGTACCTCACCTGGTTGTCTCAGCTTGGTTGCGCAACAAATTTGTTGCCGGCAACCGAATTACCCGCTTCTGGGGGCTACTCTCTAAGCCCGAAGTCCGTAGTATCGGGCTTAGTTGCTGGCGTATTTTACTCCGTACCACCTACGGACTTAGGATTAGTCCCGAACCAGAACTAAGAATGAATGACAACACGATTTGACAGTAACCGTCAAAGCTTGATGCCATTGTCTTGTTTTTTTTTTATTTGTAATTTTGTGTTTTTACATTTTGTATATTTAATTGTAGTATTGGGACTTAGTGCCCTAATAAATAAATTTTATTATTATTATTAATTCTTAGTGGTTACGTGATACGGAGTAGAATACGCCAGCAACTAAGCCCGAAACTACGAACTTCGGACTTAGAGAGTAACCCCCCTGGTGTTTCTCGCTTGGTAGTTCAAAACACCACGGGAGCGCGACTGCCGACTGGTTTGGCCACCATGGTGTCCTAGTGAGATAGGGTCCTTAGGGCCGATTTATCAATTAACAGTTAATTTTTACCTAACTGAAGAATTGTGTTTTGCAAAAATCCGCCCTTAGAGTCGTATTGTTTTCTAGAGCAGTTTTTTTAGACTCGTTTCTAGTCCTTACTTTTAATAACCGTTTCCAACTTCCTCAGGGTGACCGCGAGCGCGCGATGGGCTACACTCCTCTGAGCATGATGGACCGGCGCCGCAGCATCAACCAGCCGGCGGAACAGATCCAGTTCCTGTCCGTGGTGGTGCTGCCTTGTCTGCTGCTGCTGCAGAACGTCTTCCCCAACACCAGCCCGCTCACTGACAATTGCAGGTCAGTACTGACTTCTGCCATGGTTTCGGAATTTGTTCGAAAGTCACCGCGGCCCTGGAACGTAAAGGTCATTAGAAGGAACACGGATGGGTGTTAGTCAGTAGAGTCTGTCACTCCCTTCCGCTCCGCCCAGAGCGGGAGGAGTCATTTGATGATTTCCCATCCTTATGAAAAAAACCGGCCAAGTGTGAGTCGCCCACCGAGGGTTCCGTACAAATTTGTAGCTACAAATTACTGTAAATAAAGACTTAATTTTTTTTATGATTAAATTACAAATGTATAGTTTTCAAACTTTTCTCTACACTTGTAGTATAAGACGGTATTACTTGGCAAATTTTGTGATTCTAGGTCAACGGGAACAACCATTTAGGTTTTCGACCCAAAACCTATAGGGTACTTCCGGTTGACCTAGAATTGTCAATTTTGGTTAAAAGCAAAATTAAGGTAAATATTGGTACTTACAAGTGGGTGTAGTGTTTGTGTATCTACAAAGAAGATACGTATAGCATTGTCTCATGCGTACCAGTGGTAGACGCAGCTGGTAGCTGTCGATTGGACAGTGACACAGTTGAGCTTGGCGAGGTAAGACGTGATCGTAATGTACGCTGCGTAGTAGTATAAGTAAATAAGCAGAACACATACAGTTCCTCTCCGTGGTGGTGCTGCCTTGTCTGCTGTTGCTGCAGAACGTCTTCCTCAACATCAGGCCGATCACTTATAGTTACTACAGCTCAGTTAGGTCCCCGGCGGGCCCGTATCGCTGTCGAGTCCACCATGAAGTACCTGGGACTGGTGCTCGACAGCCGGTGGGATTTCGCCTCCCACTCCCGGCGGCTGGCGCCCAAGTTGTTAGGCGCGCTGGGGCGCTGTCAACGCTGCTTCGCAATTTGGGGGACCCGAGTGTCCCAATTTGTGGGGATCGTGCGATCTATGGCCCTGTTTAGGGCCCCGATCTGGGCGGCTGACCTGACGGCTGGCACCATCACTGTTCTGCGGGAGTCACTATGTGGAGGACAATCGCACGATCTCCTACGAGGTGGCTTGCGCACTGGCCGGATCTCCGCCCTGATGGCAAAAGTCCTCGAGGTGGATTTTAAACTAGTGTCAGCGGCGCAGGCTTGAGCAAGGGTCGGGGCGGTCATTGACGGGGACGTTGCGGCGAGGACGGAATAACAATCACGGCGGTCTTGAGATGCCTCTAAAGCGCGCAGTATTTACATAGTAATGTTTTGTTATAGAACAACGCAGGAAGCCTGGCACGAGGAGATCGAGATACGTGGTCAGAAACTGTGGCGGCAAGAAGATGCCGTGCCCAGCACGCACACCAGCCGCGTGCTCAGCGAGCTCAAGTGTGAGCCCAAGGACTGACCAAACCACGCGCTGCGAGGATAGGGATATGTACTTAGAGAAGCTTTCATAAAATAAAGGTTAATTTTCTATAATAGTTTGTTTGTTGCTAGCATAATTTGTATCCCACTTCTGAACACAGTACAATGAGAATGGACTTATAGAGCAATGAGTCCCTAATGTGGAATGAGTAGTATTTGCATTGACGGCACGGTTGGCGCAGTAGTTGAGCGATCGGCTGCTGCGCCGCGTGTCGTGGGTGATTCCCGCTCGGAACAAATATTTGTATGGCCTACAGATAGTTGTTCCGGGTCTGGCTGTTCGTGTATGTGACTTTGTATGTTTGTAAACGCACCCACGATACAGGTGAAATTCCTAGTACGGGGCAGTTTTTATTAAAAAAAAGCTTTCCCACTAAATAAGAGGGTGAGTTTCTTTTTAAAATTTGAAGTGGCTCCTCAACACATGACATGATATACCTAGCAACGGATAACCACCTGCCAAGCATGCATGCAGCAGGCATGGTTTCTATCACGACTCCGGTGCTGCGGGGCTCCAGCAGTCCCACGCAATAGTTTACATGCTCACCTCGCCGCTCTTCAGCTCGCGGTCCGCCTCGCCTCTCCGCGCCTACGCGGGCTTAAATTACACTCCAGGGGTAGGGCAGACAAATACTACGTGGAGTCGGTTTTCCAGCGATTCGTTTCTGCCACTAACTTTTGTAGTACAACATTATCATCATCTTCCTGCCCTCATCCCATGTTACTTGCGGTCGGCGCAACACGTTTTTTCAACATATTATCTTTTATTTAAGACAATATTTTAATTTTAAACGAAAGACCATAATTTTCGGTTAAATAAACGTTATATCAAAAAAACGTTATACGAAATAAGTTTTAGAGTAATTAAACGTAAAGAAATTATATCAATAGTTGGTATTATCTAACGTTTATTAGATCTTGTGAACGTTATTGAAATGATAATATACCAAACTAGTTGACCCGCGCAACTTCGTCTGCACCGCTCCTATTGGTCTTAGCGTGATGATATACATATAGCCCACAGCCTTCCTCGATAAATAGGCTATCTAACACTGAATTTTTCAAATCGGACCAGTAGTTCCTGAGATTAGCGTGTTGAAGCAAAAAAACTCTTCAGCTTTATATATTATTATATATTAAGTATAGATAACTTTAATGAGACGCACCCGCGGAGACTGCCCCAAAACTATCAGCAATGAGTCTGGATGGTATATTGGAGTGGTAACGAATTAAAACACGCAATGACATGATAGCAAATTTATTTATCCTAATACGATAGACATAATACATTGTATTCCAATTTTATTTGGTGTACAACGAAAATACATGTAAATTATACTTCTGTGTAACTAAACAGTCGATTATTATCTAGTGATGGACACACTTTACAGCTAGTGATATAAAGCTAACATTTTCCACTTTTGTACACCAAAGGCTCAGTGTCAATCCTTATCTGAAAACTTTTCAATTTCTATAAATAATATTGCCAAACTCCTTATCACCCCAGTAAATAAAGAAACACATATTTTTTTAACTATAACTAATTTACAATCTATGTTATTCAGATTATTTTTAACTTTCGCTCTTTCAACGGTGCATTACAATTTTATACAAAACTGCGCCGCCGTTAACACATCTTTACATCTACCCATAGAGTAACACACAATAAATACAATCAATTTCCTTAACGAAATTATAAAAATGAATTAGACATTAAAATAATGAGATTTATAATGCATTACATGTCGAAATATACATGGCAAACCACAAAACAAGGACCAACTGATGAACTTGATCGATTTACGAATAATTTCAACAATTTCAATTATATTGCTCAATAATTTAAACAATAACTTATTTTTGTTCTAATACATATTATATGTGAAACATTATGCACCTCGAGTCTTGACTGTTCCATTTTTAGAAAATGAAAAGAGCATTATTTTTATTATTATAAAATATAATCTGTGGAATGCTGTGCTGTGTAATCTGTTGTCTCAAAAGTTTGCATTAGTTTCTTTTTTTTATTTTGTAATCACTGAAGATTATTGCAAATTGTGTTTTATAACAAAAACTAGAAGGCAGGGTCATGATAATCGTTTGTCACAACTGCAATAACATTCGGGGGGAACTTTAAAACTGCTCACTTGCTGCAACTGGCCTATCAACAAAGTTCGATAACTTATATTGTCTTTTAGCTGTCTATTTACCTACTATAGAACACATTGTTGCAACACAGACACGTCCGTCTCCCTTCTACCAGACAAGCAGGCTTATTATGTCATGATTTTACCACAAAACTACTTTTTCAATTTAAATTCTTTATAAGATTTTGAACAGCGATTTGTCGCAAAACATATCGGACATATTTACATTTATTTATACAGAATCTGTGTTGCTCCTTGCAATTTGTGAAGACATTTTTGTAATAGTAGGGTCACTCACGAGGTCATTGCGTGCGTGAATTTGTAATTATGAACGCACACAAATGTGACGTGTAACAACACAACATAAACACGACGTTTAACAAGTATAGTATTACTGAAAAAAAAAGTAACACGATTTTGGAACCTCCTTTTGGTAGAAATAGGCCAATGTACGGTCACACACAAGGAGGATGGTTTTAAAGTTCGAAGCTCGCTTCTGGTTCCAATATTGTCTATTATGTGTTTCGTATCTTGCCGGGGACGTAGCTCTTGTCTATGGTGGGGTCCTGCAGGAACATGTGAAGGCACCGCTCGTTTTGCGCCAACGGATGGCCCGCTATCTTGTTGATGAATACTTCTAGACCTGGAAAAGAGGAAAAATTTGTGATATTTTAAGAAAATTAAAACAACATTAAGCTCACCAAATAAAGACCAAAAACTACCAAATAGGGGAAATAATTCGTGTATAAGCGAGTTTTGGCATAGTTGTAGGGAATGGTATTTTAACGTACTAAACGTACTGATGAGGGGAAGAAGCTATCGGGTGGAGGGGTGTTAAGCAAAAAATATTCATATACATAAGTAATCTACATCAAAAATTCTACAAAAAAGACTTTGTACACTTTTTCGCTATACATTTTTTTTATATGGGTCTCCGTTTAAGAGTTATTTACGAAAAACTGAAAAAGGTACCTTAACCCCCCTCCCACCCCACCCGATCGCTTCACCCCCACCCATCAGTACTTTTAGTATGTTGATTAAGACATCTACAACTATATCAACATTCGCTTATGCACGGATTAGTTCCCCTATTTTTCCTTCCTTGGGTGGGCTAATTGTGACAAATTATCAAACGCACGTTATCTAGCTGTGATTGGTTGAATCAGTTTTCAACAGCCAGTCGCGAAACTTGACTTGCGTTTAATTTGTGAACCGGCGGTTTTTTATAGAAATAGAGTATAGTGGTTTTCTACTATATAATGTTCATTTTCAGATCAGAACTTCCAGAGATTAGCAACTACAAATAAGCAAACAATTTTAATTATTAAGAACTAGTAGCCCGCTCTGGCTTCGCCCGGATGTTTTTTTTTTCCACAATTCGCCCTGATGACTATGTTATCAGGGCGAAGTTTGTTTGCCCTGATAATTATGCGAACACAACTATAAAAGTATTATCCAATTTGGGTCAGTCGTTACGAAGCTATGAGCGTACATACATCTTGGCGGATAATTTTTATTTATATAGATAAACACATATTTCAGTTCGAGCTAGTTTGATTGATGATTAATAACTGAGCTAAAAAAAAAGTTCTGCGAAAAATTCTATACCTAGCATGACATTATTACACAGTACGCCCAGTTTTAGATACCGGATAGTCTGATAATATTTTTGTTTGACTAATTTATTAATATCAGTGACTGATTACACATGTATTGCGAAAGGGTAATAAACTTCGCAATATGTAATGAACATAAAACTGTTGTACATACTAGAGAGAAAATAATGACGTAGATATGTTAACAATGGCATATTAATTTTAAATTAATAGCATTTAACATTGATCGGTATACCACGTTATTGTGAACAACTTTTTTAAATAGGTTTGCCCGAGGAAAAGCTGAAAATTATCCACCGGGAACATACTTCCGGGATAAAATGGATTCTACAAACTGTAACAGGATAAACGCAATACCTCTTGAGAGGTCATTGTATTCATCATTATGAACAACTTTCATTATAGGACTAACACTGATATCGCGAAAATAAATCGACTGCGCCAAACATTCATTTATGAAACTTCATGTACAATAGTACAAAGTCCGCCTAAGCAAAAGGTGCAAGAAGACATTCTCTACCAATCAACCTTTGGGTTAAAAAGAAACACTGTGGTAGGTGGTGGTGGGTGTGGTTGTGGTGTGGTGTGGGGTGTGGTGTGGTGTGTGTGGTGGTGTGGTGTGTGGTATTTATGTGATTTGAAAGACAATGGCCCTTTAAGAGGTATTGAATAGAATAGAAAACATTTATTCAGCATAGACACAAACTCACAGCAACATAGATAAAATGAACAGAAATAATAGTAGTGCGTTTATTCTATTACACGTTATATATCCTAATCTAGGCAGCCATGGTCTATACCAGTGTTCGAAATTTATTCAACCTTTGAGGCGTGATTAATTTTAGATTTCTACATCATATATCTATCTATCGGGGTTTTTTCAGCGCTTAGTCCTGAAGTCTTGATGTTGTACCGTTGTTTGTGAGCCATGCAGTAGCGTAGCTAGCATGGGTTACACCCGGGGCGGATAATATGGTGTCACCCCACAAATGAAACCAAAGGCCAAAGGTGCAACTCGTGTTTGGGGGGGGGGGGGGGGCAAATGATTATGAGTTGCACCTTGGGCCTTTCGTTCTGGTGACGACAATCGCAAGCCATTTTTCGGAACGGGGGGGGGGGGGGGAAGGTGTGCCATTTGCGCTGCAGGTTTTTATATTCAGGAATGTTCTTACATCATACTTACAACAAAATCTCGAAAATTAGATTACTTTGTTTTCATCATTATCTAAACCTAACTTTGTTAAGTAACGCAAGTAAACTCAAGAAATAAAAGAGGGTAGAATACAAGTGCGAGCGAAGCGAGCTCGAAAGTGTTCGCATCCCACCTCAGATAGGTTTTAGGGTTTTATTTTCGAGCTCGCTTCGCTCGAGCTAGAAAATTCATGCACCTCAACTCGGAAAGGTTTTGTTTTCTTTTGATCATGTCATACACAAACATAGTGATTTTATTGAGACATACAGAAACGCATGAGAAAAAAGAGAGTGCAGAAAGTAAGAGCAAGCGAAGCGAGCTCGAAATTTCTTACACCCCACCACGGACGGGTTTCATTACATCGCCCGTTAAGGGGTGACACCCGACCAGAAAAATTTCTTTAGTCCTTCAGGTTTTCTGCATTTCAGGGTGACACTCGTTCATTGCCTTGTTGTGCAATGAACGAGTGTCACCCTGAAATGCAGAAAACCTGAAGGACTAAAGAAATTTTTGCACCTCATCTCGAAAGGGTTTTATTGTATTTTGAACATTCATACTGAAATTTAAGTTTTTTGTTGATTTATATAGAAAAACTCAGTCACGCTAAGACCAATAGGAGCGGAGCAGTAATGAAAATTGTGACGCAGACGAAGTTGCGTGGGTCAGCTAGTTATCTTTATAAAGCTGAAGAGTATTTGTTTGTTTGCTTGAACGCGCTAATCTCAGGAACTACTGGTCCGATTTGAAAAATTATTTCAGTGTTAGATAGCCCATTTGTCGAGGAAGGCTATATAGGCTATACGGGAATGGGAAATTTCTACGGGAACGGGAAAAAACGGGATATGCGCGTACGAAGTCGCGGGCAAAAGCTAGTATTAGTATATAGATAAAACCTAAATGAATTTACTATGTATGTAGTTGATAAGCCAAAGTAAAGATAATCTATTGACGTTTTGAAAATAAATAAAACAAATATCTTAACTATAAGGAAAAAAGGAGATATTACTTAAGTTTATTTTCGCAATAATTTACAGATAGCGCATTTCGTTCTTTTATCGCAGGCAAAACATTGAAACCTAAGATAAAATAAGTAATCGCAAATATTATTGCTTCCTAATATGATGCTCGTTCTTGACGTTCAAAGCTACCTAATTTCTAATTTTGGAATAAATTAGATTTATATTTCTGTAAATGGATGAGATGTCAAGAAAATTCTACTTCCTACTAATATTATAAACTAGCTGACCCGCGCGGCTTCGCTCCCGTCAACCTACCCAACCCTAACTACGGTACTTACCTTTTTTTTTGCGCTGGGAAAAAATGCATTACGCATACCCTCCCATCGGGGGATGGGGGGCAATGTGGGACTCCCCGGGCTGACCCGGAATACCCACTAAAATAACCCAGCGGCATTCCCGCATCGTCTGAGTGGAGAGGGACTGGGAGACCGGCGCAGCCTTTACGTCCAGTCCTCCTCCGACGTCCGCCCGCCTTCACGGCGGGCCCTTCACGCCCTGCTCGTGGGGGGAGGGCCGAGTATGTCCGACGAAGGTGGTGCAGGGTGCAATGCGAGCGAAGGCGCCCCCGCGCCTATCGCCTACCTTACTACCTACCTATCGCCTACCTTACCTACCTACCCAACCCTACCTACCGTTTGTGAGGATGGATGTTAGTTATGTACTCTTTCACGTCACAATCTCTGAAGTATCTTCGTGAAATTTGGCACAGAGGTAGATTATATAACACATAGGCTACTTTTTATCCCGGGAGTATGTTCCCTAGGGATCACGCGGGAGAAACCGCTGGCAGAAGCTAGTCTACACTAATGTTATAAAGAAGAAAGATTTATTTGTTTCTTTGAATTGAATAGGCTCCGAAACTACTGGACCGATTTGTAAAATTCTTTCAGCAATGGATAGCTACATTATCAGGGAGTAACATAGGCTATATATTATCCCCGTACTCCCACGGGAACGGGAACTACGCGGGTGAAACCGCGTGACGTCCACTATTAATATTATAAAGACGAAAGATTTGTTTGTTCGAAATGAATAGGCTCCGAAACTACTGGACCGATTTGAATAATTCTTTTACCATTAGAATCCTACATTATCCCTAATGGACATGAGTATAGAATATTTTCAAAAAAGTTAGGGATCCGTATTAAAACTTCGATAATGTAACCCAAGGTGTGAAAAAAATACCAAAAACGATCCTTACATCGCGTACGCTGCAGAAACATTTGACAATAGAGCAAAGTGATGTACTACAGTTTTATGGAGGACATCATTATCTACAAAAAATCCGCCAGTCTGTAACTATTATGGTTAAGTCACAATGACTGTTTTTTGTTCAAATTATTCAATCAAACCCTGGGTGAAATGGAATAGTAGTGATTTTAGTATCATGCTGTTAATCCTTATCTATTTAAATTGTTTAATAATTAAGGTTGGTTATGTATATGTAAATTACTCTTGAAATTATTCAAATTGGACAGTTTCGTTTAAAAGTTACGACGGGTATAAAATACTCTAAGTTAGAAAAATCTTCGGTTTGAGCGAACTGCCCTACGTTTAGTTTTAGTATTAATAAGTAATTTACACACTACCCGAGGGTAGAGGGGAGATGAAGTTCGTGGAGTACCAACTAATCCGGCGCGAACGAAGTACGCAGACCAATATCGGAGGATTTTAGATTACCCTATTACTTACTGCACGTGCACATACTTTCAACAGCTATCTGGCAACTGCAATGTATCACGTGACTCAGCTGACAATCATATAAGTATAATCCGCGGTACAACAAACTGCGCATCTTCAGTTAATATAAAATACTTGATACGTAGTTCTAGCACACGCAATCTTAATACAATATCAATTAAAGTTTCGAATGTCTGTACAATACTCGTAAATCTAGTGTAACATGCGAGCTTGTGAGGCAAAAATCGTACTGGCTTTGTAGACAGAGTTGTATACTGGCATAGTGAGCAGACATCACGCCTGTATTTTACGAAGGGGATGGGCAAATTCGTAGTATCACTTGGTGCAACCATTTTGTGACAGCTTTTTCCGACATTTTATACGTTCACCTAAGCATAGTCTGGAAAGGCTCATGATACTGGCCGGGTCGAAGGAAAACGCGCTCAAGGCACTGGCAAGATCGACCGACGTAGTGAAGAAGGCTCTTGGATCCGCACGTATAAAGCGGTCCACACTGCAGAAGACCGCATGACTTGGAGACGCGTCATACGTGGTCGCGATCCTCAGTTAGGTAACGACACAGGTACATGGTGGAAATCCCACCCACACGCACGAAACGTTTTGGGACCACATTCATAGGACAAACAATAACGTTTTGCACCTACATACCTTTACAAAAAATTCATATTAAATTTAGACCAATAACAGATAAAAATTTAGAAAAACTTAATAGTACTTTGGCCAGTAAATTATGTGTTCAAAATTTTAATAACATAGAAGACCCAAATGTGTTTTATACCAAATTTTTTTCATTACTTAACACTCAATTTAATGATAATTTTCCAATTAAGTCTAAAAGTATTTACACTAAGTTTATATTCAGTGATTGGGCGACTCCAGGCATTCGAATAAGTAGAGAAAAGCTATACGAACTATATGGCCTAAAGCAACATGTGAATAACATAAGCTTTCATAAGTATGTTGCAAAATATTCAAAAACATTTAAAAGTGTATGCAAAATAGCTAAAGCTCTGTTTATTAGCAATAAAATAAAATCAGCAGATGACAAAATAAAAACCACCTGGAAAATAATAAATAATGAAACGGGTAGGAAGAAAAAGCGTGAAACTAAATTTAATTTAAATACCGTACATGGTCCCATAAACTCAGATGCAGAGGTAGCTCAGGAATTTGAAAACTTCTTTGCTGATATTCCACGTAAAACTACACACGCTCTTAAAGATCTTAAAATTAAATCAACAGAAGATCTTTGGGGAATGTCTGTAAAAGTCTGTAGATCTGTTATTGAAACTATTGCTCCCTACTTAGCTCACATATTTAACTCTAGTGTAGACCAGGGAGTATTTCCTGATCTCATGAAGCACAGTAAAGTCGTTCCACTGTTTAAATCCGGTGATAGTCAAGAACCCAACAATTACAGGCCGGTGTCAATCCTGCCGGTTCTCAGTAAGGTGTTTGAAAAGTTAATGCTTAGCCAGATGTTACTACATTTTAATAAGAATTCCATCTTTCACGAACAACAGTACGGTTTCACTAAAGGGCGTTGTACAACTGACGCTGGTGTCACCCTAATAAAGAACATCTTTAACGCCTGGGAGGATCCACAAGACGCCATTGGAATTTTTTGTGACCTCTCGAAAGCGTTTGATTGCGTTAACCATGAGACACTTTTGTTGAAACTTGAGCATTATGGGATTAGGAATACATCCCTTGATTTGATTGGATCATACTTGAAAGACAGACAGGTTAAAGTACAGGTAAACGGTGTAAACTCACTAGGGTCTGAAATGGCAATGGGCGTTCCGCAAGGTTCAATATTAGGTCCATTCCTCTTTTTAGCATACATAAACGATTTGCCCCAATTACTTCAAAATGAACCAAAGATGGTGTTATTTGCTGATGACACATCATTGATATTTAAAATAGACCGACGGTCACAAAACCTTGATGATGTCAATTACTCTATTCACCAGGTTCAAGATTGGTTTACGGCAAACAACTTAGTACTAAATGAAAAAAAAAACTAAATGTATTAAATTTTTTTTACCTAATGTTAAAAGTAACGAATGTGACATCATATTGAATGGACAAAAACTGGAATTTATTGATCAGACGATTTTCCTGGGAATCACTTTAGACGAGAAATTGCAATGGGGACCTCACATAACATCTCTTGCGGCGCGGCTAAGCTCAGCCGCTTATGCTGTTAGAAAGATAAGACAGCTAACAGATATAGAAACCGCGCGTTTGGTCTATTTTAGTTACTTTCACAGCATTATGTCGTATGGTATTTTGCTGTGGGGTCGAGCTGCTGACATTGAATCCATATTTATTCTACAAAAGCGTGCTGTCAGAGCCATTTATAATCTTCGTCGCCGCGATTCTCTTAGGGAACTCTTTAAAAAGATTAATATTATGACAGTCCCTTGTCAATTCATCTATGAAAATATTATGCATGTAAGGAAAAATCGACATCTATTTAGCAAAATTAGTGATAGACATAATTTTAATACTAGAAATAGAAATAAACTAGATCAACCATTTTTTAGATTATCCAAAGTACGAACATCTTTCATGGGGTACTGTATTAAATGTTACAACAAAATTCCTTCTAACATATTAGAATTAAATGAAAGAAAATTTAAAACGTGTGTAAAAAAGACACTTTGTGAGCAAGCATATTACAAATTAGATGATTATATTCAAGATAAGAATGCTTGGAAACATGCTAGTCCTGCTCCATAGGACAATTTAGGGTGTAGTAGACATAGTGAAACTGGTTGATATGTTTCTGTTTATTGTATTAATATTTACTATGTAAATACTCACACACTGATCATATAAATCAATAGTTGCAAAAATTGGTACGTATGTGAGTATTATGTTCCCTTACTAGCAAACTTATTAATTTTACCTCTGCTGGCATTTCTTTATTGTACCTATTAGTAGTACATAAGTGTTTTTTTGGGAGCATCGTCCTCACATATAATCAACTGATTAATGTATGCAAATATTGTAAAGCTTATTTTTGAAAAGAGTAACTATGGAGTTTCTTGTCCGTTCTTCTCCATAAGAATCTACCTTTTGCGAACGGACGACTAGAGTCACTATAATATTTTATTTTATTTTAATTTGACGTTCAAAAGTGCCTTTATTGGTCTAGTTGAAATAAATCATTTGACTTTGACTTAGGCGTACAGCTAAGAAGTGGAATTCCCTGCCTTAGTCTGTGTTTCCAGATAGCTACAACCTGGGAGTCTTTAAGGCAAGAGTGAACAGGTTGCTTCTAGGCAGACGTGCTTCATCTTCGACCGCATCATCGCTTACCATCAGGTGAGATAGTAGTCAAACGTATAAACGTATTTTTTACTATAGATAGGTCTACAGTAAAAAACGAAGAAGACCTCTATTTGGCTAATACCAAAGTAAAAGTGGGTGAGCCTACCATACATATTGCCGTCAATAGTATCAGGAATTTAGAAACAGAGTAATGACTAATTAAACTGGTAGGCGTACAATTTTATTGTGGTGGACTTTTCGTTGATAAGATTCTGCCCTTTACCCACAGCGATGCGTCATCTTTGAATTTATGAATGAACTAGCTTATGCCCGCAATTTCGTACGCGCATATCCCATTTTTCCCCGTTCCTATAGGAATTTCAGGAAATCAACATTTCTAGAGCAATAGTTTCAACTGTGCGTTGACTGTCAGTCACACAGTAACGGAAGAGTTTTATATAATACCTACTAACTTTTGCCCACGCATATCTTGTTTTTCCCGTTCCCGTAGAAATTTCGGGAAATCCGTTCCCCAATAGTTTCGACTGTGCATTGTATGTCAGTCACTCATTTAGTAACGGAGAGTCCGAGAGTTTTATATGTAACTAGCTGTCCCGCGCAACTTCGTCTGCGTCACAATTTTCATCTATAATATAACTCCTACCCTACTCCTACCCTACATACCTACATTGTTTAAACAACAGTGACTGCTTGTAATTCAATATGAACTTTATACAATAGCAATAAAGCTCGTTTTAGTTCGAAAACGTTTGTATGGGAAAAAGAAAAGGGCAACCTATTCTTATACCTACCGAATACACACACAAAATTTCATGAAAATCGGTCGAGTCGTTTCGGAGGAGTTCGGTAACAAACACGAAAATTTTATATATTAGATGTATATTGATTGGAAAACTATTAATTTGTATAAGTATGACACTGACAAATTAATATCCCTGATAGGTACTGAGTTCATAAATAGTTTCACATCGTTTTTTTTTTATTTGTGATGGGTTTGCTCTTGACTCTAGTCTAGGTCAGAGATGACAGAGACAAAGTCTACGTTGGAGCGAGCTTACCCAGAAGGAGCCTGTGCACTCTAACTTTGAAGAGATTAGGGTTGTAAGCGTTTGGAAACACAGATGTAGGCAGAGAGTTCCACTCCTTTGCTGTGCGCATTATAAAAGACGTTTGGAAACGCTTTATAATCATAATCAATATACATTTTATGTAAGTTTCAAACATTAGTTTCATGAAGATACTTTATGTAAATTTTAATCAGTAGTTTCATGCAAATTGACTGTCATCTTCATGAAATATCAAATTTTTGCCCTAAAAACATGTTACTAGAGACTGCGCATGGTGCCATAAGCTCAAATTTAGAAGTAGCTCAAGAATTTGTAAAATTTTTCACTGATATACCATCAAAAACAACTGAAGCTTTAAATTCTTCACCCGAGGTCTCATTTGATTTATTAAGAGCAAACATTCCAGGTTGTACGGTTGAATTCCAATTCAAACATATCAACCCTATGACAGTTATTAAAGCTTTCCGGCAAATCAAAATTAAATTGACTGAAGACATATGGGGAATGTCTATCAAAGTGTGCACGTCCATATTTGAGACCATAGCACCATACTTGGCACTAATATTTAATTTATGTGTTGACCAAGGGGTCTTTCCGTATATAATGAAATATAGTAAGGTGATACCACTATCTGGAGATAATAAAGATACTAATAATTATAGACCTGTATCTGTATTGCCGGTTTTCAGCAAAGTGATTGAAAAAGTAATGCTCAATTAAATGCTCAATCATTTTAACACCAATAAAATCTTACACGAACAACAGTACGGTTTTACCAAAAGTCGTTGTACGACTGACGCTGGAGTCACGTTGTTAAAACACATATATGTATACAGCGTGGGAAGAGGCGCAAGATGCCATAGGAATCTTTTGTGACCTCTCCAAGGCATTTGATTGTGTAAATCACGAAATCTTGCTCCTAAAACTAGAACATTACGGACTGGGTAAACTTGCAATCAGTTTAGTGAGGTCTTATTTAAATGACAGACAGCAGCAAGTTCAAATAAATGGTGTCAATTCACGGGGTCTGAAAGTTAAAATGGGGGTACCACAAGGCTCAATATTGGGTCCGTTCCTCTTTCTAGTATACATTAATGATCTACCCCATCTTTTAAAAAATCAAACTCAAATGGTGTTATTTGCTGACGATACGTCCTTAATTTTTAAGATAGATAGGCGTGCCACAAGTCTTGACGATGTAAATAACGCCCTACAGCAGGTCCAAAATTGGTTTACTGCTAATAATTTAGTTTTAAATGAGAAAAAAACAAAGTGTATCAGATTTGCATTACCGAACGTTAAAAGTATTAATTGTGACATAGTATTGAACCAAGAGAAACTTGAATTCGTCGATGACACAGTTTTCTTGGGGATCACGCTTGACTCAAGGCTACAATGGGGTCCTCATTTAACATCTCTTGCGGGACGGCTAAGTTCAGCAGCATATGCTGTCAGAAAAATCCGTCAATTTACTGATATAGATACCGCGAGGCTGGTCTATTTTAGTTACTTTCATAGTATCATGTCTTACGGTATCTTATTATGGGGACGTGCTGCAGACATCGAGTCTATATTTATTCTGCAGAAAAGAGCTATCAGAGCCATTTACAATCTCCACCGGCGCGATTCCCTAAGGGAACTGTTTAAGGATATTAACATCATGACGGTACCTTGTCAATACATATATGAAAACATTATTTATGTTCGGAAAAATCTTCATTTTTTTAGTAAAATTAGTGATAGGCATAATTTTAATACTAGAAATCGGAACAAATTAGATCAACCCCGATTCAGATTAGCTAAAGTACACACTTCTTTTATGGGGTACTATGTTAAATTTTATAATAAAATACCCCTTGATATTCTCGAACTGAATGAGAGAAAATTTAAATCATGTATAAAACGCACATTAGTAGACAAGCATATTATAAACTGGAAGATTATGTCCTTGATAAAAATGCTTGGCTAAATGCCGGTCCTGCTCCACAGCCACAGCAGCATGGGTCCACTTGTTAGGTTTTTGATAATTGGAAGAAATGCTTACCCTTTTTTTGTTCTCCTATACAATCATTTATTTATTAGATCTTAACATTATTGTATTAGCAAAGTATACACAATAAAGCAGCCTTCTTTTTTTTTCTTTTCTTAGTTAATTGAAACCATAGTTTTGTATAACGTAGAAGCATATTTTCAATTTTTTGTAAATGTGAGCACTATGGAGCCATTTACATATTTAATTATAGATTTCGTTATTAAATTAGTTTGACATGAACGAGCGTGGCAGTTGAGAGCTTGTCATGCTCACACCAATGTTTTGCTGATGGTGGCGCGTGTTTTGGATCATTTGATTCCCTTCAAAATGGTTGAGGTAGATGGTGCTGATGCACGCGTCATGTTCGTGAACGGGCGCCGTCAGTTGAGACTGATCATCTCTTACCTGCCACTGGCTTATTTTAATCTGTACCTGCATTTTAAATTGTTTATATATTTTCTTGTTCTTTGCATTGTCCTCACATATAGAAGCAATCAAAGATAATGTTAACAAGAATTTTGTAATACATCACATGGTTTAAAAGAGTGTCCGTGGAGTTTCTTGCACGTTCTTCTCCATAGAGATCTACGCTTTGGAACGTGCAAATAGCTTCATGTTTTTGACTGACTGACTTTGACAATTCAAAAGTGCCTGTAAATGGTTTATTTGAAATATACGATTTGATTTGATTTGAGTTGCTGCTTCCTACTCCACACAAAAGGAGAAATGGAATAAACCGGCCAAGTGCGAGTCAGACTCGCACACGAAGGGTTCCGTACCATAAACCTTCATTTTTAGGGTTCCGAAAAAAAAAACGGAACCCTTATAGGATCACTCCGGTGTCAGTCTGTCTGTACAGCCAGTTTTCTCCGGATCCACAGGACCGATTCTGTTGAAATTTGGTACACATATGGACTTCTATGACCCAAACACGGACGTGTTACGTAAATCATTAAATTGTTAGTATGGGAGTCACTTTTGGGGGTCAAACTAGAAAATAAAAAAAAAAGTTTTTTGAACAATATCATGTGACTTATCAAATAAAAAAAAGGAATTGCTGTAAGGGTTTTAATTATATTTTTTTTTATAATTTTAAAATAAATGGTTTTGAAGTTATTAAAAAAATTTGACGAAAAATGACCATTCCCCCCCTTATCTCCGAAACTACTGAGCCTGAGCAAAAATGGAGGTTTTAGAAGTCTGTAGTGTTAAAATAACATGTTAAAAAAACTAAATTCGTTCAGAACCCTTTGCACGCGAGTCCGACTCGCACTTGGCCAGTTTTTTATTATTTATTGTTATAGCGGCAATAGAAATACACAATCTGTGAAAATTCGTTTATCTACCTATTACGATTCTTGAGATACAGCCCTCTGACAGACAGACAGACGGACGGACGGACAGCGGAGGCTTAGTAATAGGGTTCCGTTGAATACCGTTTGTGTACGGAACCCTAAAAACTAACTACATCATACAGTAATGTGTTGTTGATTCTACTTTAAATGGGACATATTTGTTAATGTGTATCAACTATTTTTATATTGGCACCTTTTCAAACTATTTACGCCACTAGTCAAATACACTAAAATGTCACATACCATTACTTTATTATTGAAATATTTACTGGCAGAATAAGTAGTCTTTGTGCACCTTTATTACCTGATTGGAATTCAACAGCAAGACGTTTCTAATCAAGGACACTTTTTCTTCATTTTCAACGTTTTTTTTAACTATTTCCCACATATCCCTGTACTTTTGTGGCCCATTTATTTTCTATCAATAATCAAATCTGGCTTATGCTTGCCGCTGTCCAACGATGTTGTACGAATCAAAACCAATTTGATCTGAATCAGGGGGTTAAAGTCATAACAAATGTAAAACTTACGAGTGTAGAATTCTGGGGGGCTACTCTCTAAATCCGGAGACCGTAGTTTCGGGCTTAGTTGCGGGCGGCATATTCTACTCCGTATCACCTAACCACTGAGAACTAATGATAACACGATTTGACAGTTACTGTGAAATCGTGTTGTCATTCATTCTTAGTTCGGGTACGGGACTAATCGTAAGTCTGTAGGTGATACAGAGTAGAATACGTCCGCAACTAACCCCGAAACTACGGACTTCGGGCTTAGAGAGTAGCCCCCAGAATTCTACACTCGTTTTGTAAGTTTCACATTTGTTATGACTTTAACACAAATAATAATCTGATTATACAGGTGCATATTGTACTAGCTCCTGCCTGCGTGGTCCCTAGGGAAAATACTCCCGGGATAAAAAGTAACCTAAGTCCTTTCTCAGGCTCTAAACTATCTCTGTACCAAATTTCATTTAAATCGGTTCAGTAGTTTTGGCGTGAAAGCGCGACAGGCAGACAGTTACTTTCGCATTTACATATAATATTAGTAAAGTAAGGATTTAGAACTTTAATATTGGAGTAAAAATCTAACAGCAAGCAACACATGATTAAAGAGATAAAAATCAGTTGCTTCATCATTGAATTATTAAATAATGCATGAATCATCAATTATCATAACTTGTTCATGTGTTGCAGTAATTATGTAGAAGATTTGTACTAGATGTATGTGCTATGTTGGCTGCAAAAATGATATCAGTCCTGGTTTCTGAGGTAATTTACCAATCGGTTGTTTAATAATAATAATTTATTCACCAAAATAATTTCACACATATTATTTTTTTTTTTTTAAGTTGACAATGTACAACTAAATAATGGCTTATGGTTTGTAATACATAGTTTGGGACTTTATGCATCCAAACTAGGCGGTAGCCTGTATCTCGGATAGCATTTCATCTCCTTAAACAAAATGTGCACCTTTAGTAGCCATCAATAAAGAATTTATCCAATAAGATTGCCATATCATGAGTAGGTACGTGGAAGATGAAAATGAGATCAAATGTTATATATTTGGTGTTTAGTGTGTGTGTGTGTGTGTGTGTTGTGTATAACTAGAATAGTTCGCTTGTTTAAATAAACGTGAGGGTTTACTTGTCCATTTGTCATAACGCAATAGGTTGGTTCATGGTTAACGGAAAGATAAATGACCGATACAGTACCTCATAAACCAGGCATAAGTCAGATACCTATTGTTAAAGCCAGGTTTACATACTTTATTGTGTTGTGTCATGGCATCTTCTGACGAAGTTGATCGGCTACAAAAATGGTTGTGATGCTGCCTCCATACGCTTGGTGTTTGCCACAAACAGGACAAACACCGAACACGTCCCGAACACCGACCACAAACACCCAACACAAACACGGCATCCACATGCTTGGCGAACGTGCTAGTATATTCCGGATTACTTTCGGGTTACTAGTACTACCGCAGTAAAAAAATGACGTATCTACACAATACAAAGTAATCGATTTCCGACCTTAAGTTATTTTCTAAAAGTCGGAAATCGGTTACTTCGTTTTATGTAGATACCTCCTTTTTCTTATGACGGCAGAATAGAACTGAACAAGCGTGTGGATACATCGCAAACACGTTTGTCGAAAACCCTTTGATTTGTGCACAAAAATCGACACCGATGCCAAACAGCAAACACCTATCCACACGTTTGTGTTTGTTGTTTGGTGTTCGCTGTTTGCCACTGTTTGCCAAGCGTGTGGACACAGCATGATATAACATAGGCCTGAATAAATTTGTTTGATTGGTGTATACCACTCCCATGACGCACAACACAGTAATGTTAGCTTCTATCTAGAATACACTGGGAGACCTGATCTTCTGGAGGGAGGTTGGCTGTTTAGAATGACGGCCGCCATGGCTCACGTACGATGATCCAACATCAGGACTAAGTGCAGAAACCAAACCCTGATAGATGGATAGACCTGGCTTACAAATTGATGGGTATAAAAAGATCTGCAACTTCAAGTCATTAAGAGGCAGACAGGTGAAGGCCATGCTAATTTCTGTACTTAATAATTTAATTATGAACAAAAACTATCTTTGTTCTAACAAATGTATGGCTTTACTTCTTTTGTATGTTACATGACAACTTCCCTGGAATGATCAAAGTCGAGGTTGAACTAGGAAATGTGTAAGAAAATCCTTAATACTAAAGATACATACCTTTTCTACGGTCTTCAATAAATTCTTCTTCAAAAATACCGTCATCTCCACGGAATGGTAGCTGTCTTTTCAGGGCTTTGCCTGGTAGAGGTGGGACAACAATCTACAAAGAAATAATGAGGTATTAATTACAAGAAGGTCAGGTTAAATCATCATCATCATCATTATCATATCAGCCGAACAACTGCTGGACATAGGCCTCCCCCAAGCCTCTCATCGGTCCACCTTGTGGTTAAATGCATAGTCACAAACTCATAACTGGTGTGTTGGTGACCTGATGTATAAATGTACACAAAGCAAAGAGCAATGTAAGGGTTGTAGTTGGTGAAATTCTATAGAGTGAGAGTCAGCTTATCCCCCGATTTCTGAATGAAGAATTTAAGTTGAGTGTTTGTCAAACTCTAGCTTGAAAACCCATCTTCCTTCAAATTTTGGCATTAAAGTTGACACATTCTAAATCAAAATACTTAATCCAGAAATGGGCCCTATGAGATTGTAAATTACAAGCTAGCAGTTCCTAAGTTTTCTTCTTCGTCTTTTCCTCACTGCTGAGAACCACAACCACATACATCTCCAAACCATGCAGACTTCTGCTATGAAGTCTAGAGCTCTGTACAGCTGCCTCCAACGACCTTCTTTATGACATCGGACCATCTTGCTGTTTTCTACCTTCATCGCATTTTCTTTCAACCCGGCCCAATATCATGAGCAATTAAAAAAATTAGGTAAAGTAAATTAAGTTTTACTATAAAATTTACTTGGATCTACAGAATCATGCAAAAATACATAGTCAAAACCAAGTTTTTTAACAGTATAAACTTGAATCCATTAAATATAGACACACAATAGTGTTTTTTTCACAGGATTAAAGGTCACTAGTAGTAATAAAAAAATATTAATTAAAGACATGTTAAGTAATACATAATACATATTTATATGTTAATAACAAAGAAGACAGTAGTGACTCACAGAATAAAAAAAAAATTGTTACTGTTCGACTTTCCTGATTTATGGAACAACCATAAACAGAAAAAGTTAATAAGATGGATCATGTCTGTAAGTATAAAGAATCCCTAATATGGTATAATTGATTTTAGTTTTAGATTAAGTTTGGCTATTTAAAGCTCTCCTACTATATGAATCTTTTGCTGTGCCCGACGGTGTCCATAATGGTCATATTTTTTTTTAACTTACCATCTAAGTACACATTATGGAATGCAAATAAAGTTTGAGTATTGATGAAAAGGTAACGACAAATAGATTATTTTGAGATTGGTTATCAGTCCATGAACTTTTTGCATTCAGTTAATTACTACAAACTAAATTGCATGGATAAAAGTTACATTCTTAACTCATGTGGTTTCCAATTTTAGAGCAAATGCCACAATCAACATGCAACCAAATGAATGTCACTAGTTCAGTGCCCTTTCTTTATTAAAACTATATAAGACTACAATGATACAGTCTTACTCATATTTTGTAAACAAAACCAGTTATAATATAACAAAATAGAGCAAAAAACTATAAACATACATCATGAAAGGCAAAATATGTTATCAAATTAATTCGGAGACTGGTCAATTATGATTCACACGTATCAATAAACATTTTTGTTCACAGATAACAGACAAAAAACACGCACACATTATCAATTCCCAAATAACACAGGACTTACCTTACTGTCTCTTTCCAATTCGTTTCTAAGCCATTCGAAATCGCTGTACCGCCGTCTGACGCTTGATTCCTTAACTTTAAACACTGGCAGGTTAGTCTGAAAGCAAAAAACTTGGTTTGCTAGAATTATCTCATCATATCGGCGTACCGTCGCGTCCGTCCGTGATACGCCCACTAATTCACGTTGACGCGTCGATAGCGCCTGTTAATCTAATTATATGACAATAATAGAGTCGGCAGCTTACCCTCATGCGAACTTCGTAATCCGTGTAACGTTTCTTCCCTACTCCCATGGTCGTGACTGGGTTCACGACGTCGATTTCTAGGAAGTTCGCCGGTGCCGCGTAGGCATCATCCAGGGTCTGCTTCTTCACATTCAGTCGCCTCGTCGCGTCGGCTGTCGTGTCTTCAGCCATCATAACTCTTTATTTATTGTAACAATCACAAAAACTATGAATAGGACGGTCCACTAATCAAAAAGGAAATGAAAAATGACAAGAGTGAAACATCGTTTGACGTTTCAACAAATATGGCGGCGTAAGCAAATTAAAAAAACTACCAAAGTAAGATGGTGAAATATTTATTTCTTTTTCAAACTGATCAAATAAATCATTTAAGGTAAAAAAAAAACTTTTGATATGGAATAAAAAAAATACATGCATATTCTGTCTGGAATTGTAGAACACCTTGCAAATTAAAAAAACTACCAAATTTGGCTGCAGCAACACAGACAAGTATTCAAAGTATTTTAATTAAAATATTCCTTGGCATTGGAAATTACTATTCTGCCATATTATGACCTCACTGGCGAAAACCGAATGATTCATACCGTGAAGGTAAACAACAAAGAGTTTTTGTGTTGTTTATCATCACATAGGCATGAGCACGGACATAAGTCACTCAACTTGTTCCATCCTGTTTCTAGAAGTAAAGGTGACAAAAAACAGACATATATTAGGTTCATTTATAATTTATTTGTCTTATTTACAACATGATCATAGAAACTGGCTCATAGGGTCTTCCTCTCGCCTCTTCTTCATCTTGTAGGCCTCCAGCTCATCTTCTGTGGGTGCCTTTACATCGAACATACTGTTGTATGGACGTTTCCTCTCGTCGACTGAAAGGAGATACTCAGCGCGCTTTTGTTGCCTTTCTTCCATTTCAAGGGCCTGAAACAAAAAAGAATACATGCTTATTTTTTTTTCGGTACAGGTCTGTATGCCATCAGTGGGAGCATTCTATGCAGTATGCTGATTATGCTTTGCTTTATTTGGACCAGAGGGTCATGTTATCAAGTCGGTTTTGTTTTTGATATGCGTTTGAATTTTATATGATAGCAATAAAAGGGTTTCTATGTTCTATTTTATAGTATAAAATCGCTTGTATTATACCTTTTTCAATTTATCCTCTTCCTTCTTTCCTTTCTTAAGTTCCTTCTTCTTCTTCTTTTTGGCTTTCTTCTTGTTCTTCTTCTTTTTGCTGGTCTTCTCTGTCTTAGATCTAATTTCCTTCTCCGAGTCTGAGGAACTGCTGTCGGAACTTGATTCGGAAGATGAGGATTTATCTGATTTCTCTTTATCTGTGGAAATTTAACATCATTAACTTTGTCATTATAAGGGCTAATATATGATTTTCATAGTTGTATACGCAGAGAATGGCATGAGCAGCAACGGCAGTGACACTGCATGCATACTTGCGACGTGGCCGTATAAAACTACTGGCCGCGATAGTCACCTTTTTCTTTCTCCTTCTTCTCTGTGCGTTCTTGCGAAAGGGCTGCTTTATCTTCGGGCACTTCCAACACCACGGACTTGCCAGCCTCACCGACGCAATACGACATCTAAACATTCATATAATACATTTAGGTGAGTAGTCACTGTTCACCATAATTTAAATTATACATTTTTGTTCAGTTTTCAATTAAATGAAAGTATGTATAAGTTTTCATACCTTTATGAAGGAGTGGCAACACTTGTATCCCCACTGTCCTTCGTGCCAGTATGATCCCCAGACAGACGTGTGGTTGTTTATCAGCACATCCTCTTCGTATTTGCTCCTGAAAATGACATGATAAGTTACTAATGAGTACAAAGTAGTCTCACTAATCCGGCATTTGAGTACCTCGGACCGCCCGCGCCTTCTCAAACATATTCCCTGAAATAAAACACTAATTCAATAACAATTAGTGCTTTATTTTGTATATCTTGATTTTTTTTCTGGTTTTTAATAGTGCCGGATTAGTAAGACTAAACTGTGTAATAAAAAAGTATTGTATCTATCATGTTATTCATGAATTAGCACCCAGCTCACATGAACGTTGCGTTACATTTGCGGGCTACTGAGGAAAAATATTATCAATCGCTTGATCGTGCCCTGCAATTTAATTAAACTTGCATGTGCATTGCTTACAGATGGAAAAGTGATCTTATACTTACTTAGCAAGCTGCTTCTCTGGCCCCTGCACTAGTGTACCATCTCTGTTGTATCTCGTGAACACTTCTGTTTGAGCCAGCAACAGTTCCTTAGGCGGCGCGGCTAAGTGCTCCTCGCCACCGTACTTCTCTAGGATAGATTGTTTGACCTGAAACATAAAAGTAGTTCAGAAATGATGTCGTCTATTGCGAACATAGTGAGATGAAGTTTTCACATGAACCTGTTAAACAATATTTGTCAACACTTTTCAGCGAAAATGACAATAAATTTCCCTTTTATTCGTTTTTCCTTCGCCAATTATTCAATCAAAACGGTAAAACACGACAGTGCCCATTCCTATGAAAACAATTTCCCAACAACTATCAAAGAAAATTATCATACTCCTTAATTTTTTTTCCATATATTTTACCTATAAGTTTTGAAATTCCAACACAAGATGACACAGTCTGCTTTGTGGACGTTCCCCTATATGGAGTGGGCAGGAACTATAGGTAGCAGCACAGAAGCGTCAATACCAAGTATTCATAACCTTTAAGTTTCAAATATGCATCACTAGAATGATGGCATAGTCAACGCCATGCACGTTCCCTACACAAGGAAGATCTTGCTTTTCCACAGACCTGCGTCTTAAAATGGTCCTTCTTGTCGTGGTACTGGCGCTGCAGCAGCTGCAGCTTGGTGGGCTCGGCCAGCAGGTGCACGTCCAGGCCGCGCGCCTGCGCCTCCCACGCGAACAGCTGCGCCGCCGCGTGGCCGCGCGTGTCGCCGCTGAAGCGCACGAAGTTCTCGCCCTGGTAGTCCGACCTAGGGCGGAAGAGTTACACGTCTCTTTATATTAACACTATACTACAATGGTTTAGGTAGGTAAACAATCTTGATGTGTCTAATTAATGTATAGACTAATATAGACTTGTACTTCATCTGTGCCTAGTTGGTACAAAGAATTTTCCCCCATAAAGGTTGAATTTCCAAAAAAATCCTTCTTAGTGCTATATATCATCAAAAAAGGACGCCTACTGCAAAATTACATGTTCCTAGTCCCAATAGTTTCGGCTGTGCGTAGGTCAGTCAGTTTCCTTTGTACTATGGAAAACTCAATCATTCCACAAATCGACATGCATCAAAACTAGCACATTATGCGAACATATCAGCTGACTTTATACATTTCCTTTCGTTTTCATTAAAATAAATGCTTCCTTTTTAACAAATTCACTCCTCACAGTCTTCCATACAAACTTTCAAGTCCTTATTCTTGGAAATAAATGAACTGATTTTATTTAAATTTGTATGCACACGCTAGACATCCAGGTCTAAATACTTAGTTGAGAACATTTTCGAAAAAGAGTTCAGAGGGAAAGATAGTGATTTTTCACTTTGTATAGAAAACTTATCGCTCTCTCTCTCTAAACTCTTTTTCGTAAAAAAGGCTTCAAAGTTTGTATGAAACACCGTGAGGAGTAAACATTCTTAAGATTGAGTTTATTTAAAGATTCAGTTTCTAACCGACTTCCAAAAAAGGAGGAGGTTCTCAATTCGGTGTTTTTTTTTATGTATGTACACCGATTACTCCGAGGTTTCTGATCCGATTTCTGTAATTAGTTCGATGCAACACACTTGCCATTTGTTTCCGTAAAAATTTGATTCAATTTGGTTCAGTAGTTTTTATTTTATGAGCATTTTTGCTTATTACAATTTCTGCGTTGACGAAGACGTCGTCCAAAATCACCACATAAAAGTGAAAAATAAAAAACTTTTTACAAAAAAAAATATAACCGATTTCCAAACAAAACACAAAGAAACAAAACCAAAAACACCGACTTCCGAAATTAAGGTTATTTTATTCTTTGTAGTGTTTTGTTTGGAAGTTGGTTATATTTTTTTGTAAAAAGTTTTTTGTTCAGTTGTATTTACATTATAATATTTTATCAGAGTCCAGTGAGCAGACTTGATGATATACTTACTCTTGTGTGACAGGGTTGGGGTTATCCCTCATGGATCTCGTCTTGGGGTCGTAGTAGGCAGAGTTGGGGTCCAAGTTGCGCAGGTACTTCGCCGTGTCCTCTCTGATGCGCAAGTTACGCACTGTGATACGTTGTTTTGAGTCCACCTGGGAAGATACAAGTGTTTGTTAACATTGGCATTTTAGTAAGAAGTAGGTAGTGATCTAATTACGAAAATTTTTTCACTGTTAGAAAGATACCAAGTGTCTGTGAGTAGAATACATTTTATGCCCAAAAAGTCATCGATTCTTTGGGATAGACTACAGCGCGAAGCTGCAGAGAAAACCTAGTTACTTACAGAATTGGAAAATTGAAGGATAGCTTTCCATCAGTTCATCTTCATCATTATTCACGTCATAAGCTGGGTTGGGAGTTTCTCCATAGCAACTGATAACAAAACGTATGACCTACCTTAGTACCAGGCATGTCGACTTCATCTACGTATTTGTCTTCATCTTCTTCAGCATTGTCATCATCCTCTGTAGCTGTTGGATCTGAAACGTAAAACATATATTTTCAATACGCAATTTGATATCTATTCACTCTAAAAACAGTATACTTCATGGCATGTACATTCCTTTGGAGCACTAACAGAGGATTTCCCGAAATTCCTACAAGAACGAAAAAAACGGCATATGCTCGTACAGAGTCACAGGCAATAGCTAGTATACAAAATACAGTGTAATCCGTTTAGTACGACTTCGCATAGAACAACCAACCGTTTTTAGCGACGTAAGTATAGGCATATTATTAGTTTTAATATGAGCCACTATGAAATCGTCAGTTCGTTTAGTATGACTTCTGGTTAGTACGACGTAATACCACCGTTCTCTTGGCCGTCGTTATAATCGGATTCTACTGTAAATCCATTATTGCTTAATTCAAACTTTCATACCTTGTTCCAAATTCTTAGCTCTAAGTTCTCTTTTAGCATCTTCAACTTTCTGATATTCCTCAATGATAGCCTTGTGCTGCTGTGGATCATATCCATTCCACCTGTCTCGCTTGCCATCGTAGCTTAGGTTCAGGTTAGGCTGTGCAAACTCGTCGGCTGCTATACCAGCATTTGTGAATCTTGCTCCAATCTGTAACATTATGCGAGAAAGTTATCTAAGTGTAAAAATGCTTCTTGTTTGATTGAGTGTTCTTTTATTTTACCTTTAGCTTTACACTGTGTTTTTTTGTGTGTATAGTGGAGACTCGGTTAACCGGACTAAATAATTGTTGTAAGTAATTCGGATAATCAAAAATCCACACAATCGAAGAAAACTGATTTCATTATTACCTGTTTACTTTAAAATATAAACTTTGTGTGAATTGTGCAACATTATTTTGTGTAAATTAACCACTAGTACTGTCAATAAATAAAGGAAAATATTGTTTTGTGTCATGCTAATGGATAATCAAGAATCCATATAACCAAAATTCATTAATCGAGTGTCCACTATACTAGCAGTATTTACACTAATATACCATGACCAGAGGTCGGAATTAGGTAGAGTTATTTATGCACTTACACTGATTTCATACAGCAAAAGATTAAAGTGGATATGCCTCAAATCCTAAGATTAATTTTAAAGAGTAGAAAAATCCCGGGATTTATTAAATAAAAAACTTATTTACTTTTACACAATTTAACCACAGCACGCGCGATGTTGCCACATTTGTAGTTCGCACAACATAGCTTGTGAGAACAAAAGAAAACAATAGCTGAGATGCGGAGCACTCCCGATTAGAAATCCCGGGAAGATCCATATTAATATCAACATTTCGATGCAAGTACATAAATAACTCTACCTTATTCCGACCTCTGACCATGACATAACATTGAGCAATAGCATAGTTGAGTATAGTAGGAGCTCCATTTTCCACACTTAGACTGCCATTTGGCCTGTTGTGCTAAGGAGCAATAGCATAATTATGGTTAAATAAAGTGGAACTTACCTTTCTAGGCCTGTCTAAACAGTCTTTCTTTTTGTGTGTCATAGCTCCGCAGTTCTCACACGCTCCTTTTCTGTATTTTGTTGATACTTTTGTCTGTAATAAAAAGAAGTGAAAAGTAAGGTTACACTTGATTTTAACCTTTTAACTGCTTATGTCGGATTAATCCGACAAATATTTTGGTATTGTACGACAAAATACCATAGCTCATTAAGACCAAAGTTAAGTATTGCACATCGCTCTTTGTTGTTGGTATTTATTTTTCGAGTTGGTAGTTTTTTTTTTGTGCCGGATGCTGGGTGCACGACACCTAATACAATGTCAGGCAGTTAAAAGGTTAATGGGACATACATTGATCAATAACTAAACAGTTAGATAGATTAGACTGTCATAATTCGTTATCAGCACGAACAAATTCCTTCGTACTGTTAGAAACGGACGTGGATGAAGTGAATCTTATCCTAATGAACCTTAAGTCTGACAGCGCGTCTGGTTGGGATAGTGTTTCAACTGGATTTTTGAAATATATAAGGAAGGATGCTGTCCCCGTAATAACACACCTCGCCAATCTCTGTTTTAGGAAAGGCATCTTCCCGACTCCACTAAAACAAGCTATCATTACACCAGTTTACAAGGGTGGGGATAGAGACGAGGTCAGTAACTACAGGCCCATATCTGTCTTACCCTCAATATCCAAAATAATAGAAAAACTTATCAATATAAGGCTACTAAAATTCCTAAAACAATTTAATATACTATCCAGTTCACAATATGGCTTCCGCCAAGGTATCTCCACTGAGGATGCTGTGACTGCACTTAGCACGTTGATAACTGAACAACTTGACAGCGGCAAAAAATGTTTAACTGCATTCCTTGATCTCAAAAAAGCTTTTGACACAGTTTCTGTCCCAATCCTTGTAAACAAGCTGGAACGTATCGGAATACGTGGAACGCCTCTCAATCTGTTTAAATATTATCTGTCAAACAGGAAGCAGAGAGTTAGGGTGGGTGAGTATACCAGTGGAGACGCAGAGGTATCATACGGCGTCCCCCAAGGAAGCGTACTGGGGCCTACATTATTTCTTATTTACGTTAACGAACTGTGTGACTTACAAATAAATAACGCACAAGTCTTCTCGTATGCCGACGATACTGCTGTAGTCTTCACTGGTGATACTTGGCATGACGTCAAGCTTAATGCTGAATTAGGCTTGGCTAAAATAGCCAGGTGGCTGGGTAAGAATCTGCTTACACTAAATATTGCAAAAACTAATTACATTTGTTTCAGTGTCTGCAATCGAACACAACCCAGTGAGGATTTTAGTGTAAAAGTACATATTTGTGACGACGACAAAAACACAAATTGTAGCTGCTCTACTATAAATAAAGTGTCGTATTTGAAATACTTGGGTGTTGTCGTCGACCAGCGACTGTCTTGGTACCCTCACCTTGATCAGATTGCAAATAGAGTCAGAAAATTTTGCTGGATGTTCAGGACTCTTAGATACGTAGTTCCCAAAAATTTATATAGTGACTTAGGTCATCATAAAAATATATTAAATGAAGTATATGTTGCTCTGGTGCAGTCAGTATTATTGTATTGTATCCCTATATGGGGTGGTGCAGCGAAAACTAAGTTTTTAGAGTTGGAGCGAGCACAACGCGCTCTTATCAAGTGCATGTACTTCAAAAATAATAGATTTCCAACTGAAGATTTATATAAAGTTAGTAACTTGTTCTCAGTTAGGAAACTTTATATAATACAAATTGTTTTAAAAAAACATAAATCCCTTGCCTACGATGCCCGCATACAATTAAAAAGAAGGAAAGACATTATAGTAAAAGTCCCTCAAACAAGAACCTTGTTTGCCAGTACACAATTTAGCAAACGATCTGCTCAGCTGTATAACAGTACTAATAAACACGTTTATATTCACTCGAAAAATTATTATGACTCTATAAAAATCATAACTGAATGGATGAAAACCCTTACTTATTGTGACACTGAGACACTTCTTCAACACGTACATTGACACACACGCACACACACACACACACACACATACACCCATACCCTACCAAACATACCACACCCACACGCCTAATTCGCAACTGAAATAATTTTGTAATTGTAATTATTTAAATAATTGGCACTTAGTTATAATATTTACTATTATTAATATTATATAGCATATCCTAGATTTTACATTTGCATTAACGGATTATAATTATGTACGTATTTTTTTGGAAGAGCGGAGTCTCCTGACACAGGCATATCTTGCTTAAAAGGAGGCTTCAATCACATACATTGTAAATTACCTAAACCTGTATTGCAAATAAACGATTATTATTATTATTATATTAGGGACTCTATTTTCCGCACCAAGACTCTCATTCGGTCCATTGTGTGTAGAACTAAACAGTTTATGAGGAGCCTTGTTGTCTATAATTTGGTTTAGTTGCTTCTCAATAAATCAAATAAATTGTAAATTAGAAGGTGATATGCAATGGTGGTTTATGGATTTTTTAAGTTTACAATGTTGTAAATTAGAAGGTGATATGCAATTGTGGTTTATGGATTTTTTAAGTTTACAATGTTGTAAATTAGAAGGTGATATGCAATGGTGGTTTATGGAATTTTTTACTGTTCATCATCTTTCTGCCTACACACGATGAATGAGATACAAGGTGTGAGTTTATTTGATTTATTGAGAAGCAACTAAACCAAGTTATAGACACTAAAACAGACTAATTACAAAAAAAAAACAAAGATACTTACAGTATCAACTCCCTTATGATAATATGTGTCAAGTCTAGTAAAGTGTCCTTCCTTGTCCTCCTGTGGGCGCTGATGCTTCAGAGTAGGCCCAGCAGTACCATAGTACCATGGAGCCGAGGATATGTACTGAGGAATGTGAGGATTTATGTCCTTGCCTGCAAATAGTTTGTGAATTTTAGTACTTTGAAGTAAATGCTTACACCATGCGTATATTGACTCTAAAAACCCCTACAGAGTCTTGTACGTTCCGATGATGACAGGAGATTGCTGAGTGAAGCACTAAAATATTGACCATGTTTACATTATGGACTATGGAGGTTATTGTCAAAAACATAATTCATACCTGTTTCATCAACAGCAGCAGGTGCTGTACCAGCTTTACGAGCTTCTTCTAGCTCTTTAGCCTTCCTCCAGTCTTCCCTGGACTTCTTTTTAGGTTCCTCCTCTTCCTCACCAACATCGTCTTTGTTGCGCAATATCTGCGACACAGCGGTGCGAGCACCTGTCGCCATTATGTTGGATTACACTTTTCTTTTGGTGAAAACTACTTTATATTATAAATATTGAATTAAAAGGAAAAATAAATGCAGTCGTAAGTTCATACAGTTTTGACAGTTGTACTTTTTATTTTGCAAAATGGCGTCGTATATTTGACATATTGACGAATCGTTCAGAAACGAATACTTTGATTCAAATGTTGTTGAACGAACCTTGCTTTTATCGATGCTTTCAATGGGGAAGATTTTTGGCATTTTTTCCCACTAGGTCTTGCAATCACTATCATCTGTGCATTATTCTTTTAATCTATACTAATATATAAAGCTGAAGAGTTTGTTTGTTTGCTTGAACGCGCTAATCTCAGGAACTACTGGTCCGATTTGAAAAATTCTTTCAGTGTTAGATAGTCCATTTATCGAGGAAGGCTATAGGCTATATATCATCACGCTAAGATCAATAGGAGCGGAGCAGTAATGAAAATTGTGACGCAGACGACGTTGCGTGGGTCAGCTAGTTTACGATAAAAGGTTAAGAGATTTTTGATTGTAAGTTAAGTAATTAGCTAATGAGTAAAAACATTCACCAAAAAAATATAAAATACCAAAGTACTGTGTTTACTTACCTATCTACAACACAACACATATTACCTAGCGGATCTACAAGGTCTGCCTTTCTACCAATGCAAGACGCACCTATGTATCTTCATATCGGGGAGACTCATAGACATAAAAAGGAGACTCTACTCCTGATGTTGAACTATTGTACAGACGCCAGCTCATTAATCTATTTCGAAACTGTCTGATTGGGAAAATCAACCTTGGATGCTTGTGATAAAGTTGAAAATCTATTAAAGAAATTTGACAGATTGTTGTAGCTTGATGTGCTGGCGTCTGTACGTTAGCCATGGCGACAGTCATTCTAACCAGCTAACCTCACTCCAGAAGCAGATCATTCCTCCCAGTGTATTCAGGATATCTGCAAGAGAATTCGATGTTTGCCTCCGTATCTCTCGCGCGACGCATGTGCACTCTAGGAGTACGTGCGCAGGAGAGCACGTTTTAGCGTATGCCCTAAGCCCCGAATAATAATCTATACTTAATATATAAAGCTGAAGAGTTTGTTTGTTTGCTTGAACGCGCTAATCTCTGGAACTACTGGTCCGATTTGAAAAATTCTTTCAGTATTAGATAGCCCATTTATTGAGGAAGGCTATAGGCTATATATCATCACGCTAAGACCAAGAGGAGCGGAGCAGTAATGAAAATTGTGACGCAGACGAAGTTGCGCGGGTAACTAGTAATAATATAATACTAGCCTTAATTAAGCATGTCTCAGTTAGGCTGGTTTTCCTGTCACGCTGGAAGCACGCTGACGGGCGGCCGGGCCAATATGTATGTATTTATAGGTAGCGTTTTTGAGTCGAGCTGACCGCTCAGCGCTGACGGTTAGTTAGAAGTTTATACGTTTCGGCTGTTAGCGCGGACGATCAGCGTGCGGTCAGCGCGACTCTTAAACTAGCCTTAGGTAATAGGGACTCAAAGACATTAATAATGGATGATGTAGACGGAGCAGTCGCTTTGATCGATAAAAAGTCTTCCAACATAACCATAATTATATTTATTGATACATTATAAACTCATTTGTTACAATATTAAAACATTATTTAATTTAATTAGATGAAGACGGCAGTACATTTCGTTCAGAGCTTGCGACGGGCCCTAGGACGGTGGTAAGATGGCCGCGGTACGTAGATTCGTTCGGTGCTATCCCCAGTTTGAGTGAGGGATTCTTCCAAGGGTTCCGCGCGAGGAGTGAATAGTTTGCGGCGACTGCGGGTCACGCTGAGGAGAAAGAAAGAGATATTTAGTACATACCAAGTTAGCATGTTGTTTCTAGGCTGCGGTAAGATGATGCTTGTTTCGGGTTTGGCTGGCTGGCTTTAAATTCGCAAAGGAATGCCATGTGACTCTAGGCAGTCTAGGCACTCGGCAGACAGCCGATCGACCGATTGTTTCGCACATATGGTGAAGCCACATATGGCGAAGAAAACGACCATACCGAGGTCTAAGCAATCTTTATTTTTCGCGGGCAAAATAACCACCGTCTGCCGAGAGCCTTAGCTATAAACGCATCTGACCACAGCCTAACTCTTGACCGATTTTACAGTTACCCTCACCAACACTCAAAAACTGACAGCAACACACCCCTACCACCGGAAATACTGAAAAAGTCTTACTTGGGAGGGAAAAAAAGTAATCATTTATCATGTGTCAGAATCATGTCGTTTCTTAGCTCGTTGAAGGCGCCTCGAATTTCTAATTTCCCTATAGAAAAAAGTGTAGAAGGAGAAGATAAGAATTTTGCAGAAGAAAAAAAGAAACGATAGTGGAAAGGAGCCCCAATAAAGCAGTTGGCAACAAAAGAGGAACTGACCTTTTTGAAGGGCAACTCTGTATTCCTAATAAAGGGGGTAGATTCTCTTCTGCACCCTTTTCAGGCGATGGTATATCTTTGACATCTTTTTTAGTAGCAGGCATGCCCATAGTGACGTCGGAGAATTCACTCTGTAGGTTCACTATATCCTTTAGTTTGTCATCACTTTCCTCATCCTGATTCTTCCGCCTTTTTAATCTTAGAGGTCGTTTGCGAACTGTACTTGCGCATTTCGCATGACTTTCTGCTAATATTTCTTCCTCTTTCCCTTTTTCTTTATCAGTTTTAGTTTCTTTGTTTTTAGTCCTAGTTTTACGTAAATTGTATTTAGTTTCATCTGTGTCATGTTTGTCAGTACTCTCATTTGCTACAAGCAAGTCGAATTCTGTAGCTCTGGGGGCAGTTATATCTTTGTAAATATTTTCGAATTCTTCAACTGTATTGTCTCCTTTAGATTGCGAATAGTTCATAGTTTGGTTAGGTTCATCTGTAGATGATGCAGGCTCTAATTTAGCTTGTTTTTTAAGAGCCGGTTTAGTTTCCTTCGATTCTTCAACTGATGACATAGGTTCTAACTTAATTTCTTTCTTAGTTTGTACTTTATCATCCTCAGGTTCAATGACTTCTCTAATGGATAATCTAGGCTCTAAATCAGCTTTAGAACTTTTCTTCACAGATAGCTGATCTAAAACAAGTTTTTCAATTGATTGTGTCGCTATTTCGACATTGTCAACTTTTTCTTTTGTTTTTTGAGGTGCTGGTGAATCGTATCCTTCGAATATATCTACGGACGCTGATTTCTTAGTTAATCTAGTTTTATGTATCGACGAAACAACGTCTGCTTTTGTAAAACTTTCACCTAAAAGCTTCTTGATTGTGCTAGGTTCGAAATCATCAGTCACAATGTCTTTAACAATTGATGGCGACCTTTCATCATCACTTTTCATTAAATTATTAAGCTTTTTGTTAGTTACTTCGAGGTTTGCGCCGATATTATCAAAATATGTGCGTTTCTCTTTTACTACAACAGGTTCTTCCGTATGAATGTATTTAGGCTTGTTGTTATTTTCCAACACATTATCAAAGTAAGTTCTTTTTTCTTTCAGTATCTTTATTTCACCGAATACATATTGATTTTGTGGCATACCTGCATCATCGTGTTCCATCGCAGCCTTTTCTAATTGCTCAAATTGCCGGAGTGATACGTCACTTCCTTGGTTGGACTTGAAAGATCTCATTATTTTGCCGACTAGTGTTTCAGACACTTTTTCTGTAGCTTTCATATTAATATTTGTTTTTGCTCTGATCATACTACTTACTGGTTTTTCGGGGGCTTTCATGTCGATGTTAGATTTCCCTCTTATTATTTTGCTCATTGGCGGTTCTGATAATGTTTCTAGCTCTTTTATGTTAGTACTAGGCTTTTCGCTACCCACTTTGTGTTCTATAACTGGTACTGGGGCTTTTATTTCAACATTCAATTTCTCTTTGACGATTGGTACTTTGAATAGATCAGTTTTATCTTCCTCTTCAGTGTTCTCACTACTTTTAGATATATTAGTCACAGGATCTTTCACAAAGTAAGTCCCTCTAAAGGAATTTGTTTTCTTTTCAATTGAATCATCGCTAAAAATACTTGTCTCGTTAAACTGACTTTCTCTAACGAAATAAGTCCCTCTCAATTCCGGTTTACTTTTGATAGATTCATTTTTAAATTGGATAACGTCGTCGTCATCTCTTAAATCATTTTTCAAGCTTTCTTTATATTTGTTGGCACCGTTTTTCAGACTATCGTCGCATTTATTACTCGAAATAAATTGTTCATTAGTCACATTTGCATCAATTTTCAGACTATCATTGCATTTTTTACTTGGTATAAAATTTTCGTAAGTCATTTTAGCATCAGTTTTCAAACTGTCATCATCACAATGGTTACTCGTTCTTGCATTATCATAAGTCACATTCGCGTTGTTTTCAAAGCACTCATCGCATTTATTACTGTGTATAACATTATCGTAGTCATCAGTTTTCGTATTTTCATTATATTTATCATTTAGTCCATCATTATGATAAGTAACATTTGTGTCTGATTTCACGCTGTCATCAAATTTCCCATTATCGTCATTTATTAAAACGTTTTTTTTACTGGGCTCATCTTCATCTTCGCCTGTAGCATATGTTGAAGTTTTAGAGTCATCATTTTGTAGCGTTTCATTTGATTTCTCAAGATCACTATCGCATTCCTCGTCAATATTATCTATAGTATGGACACTAGCGTTGTTACGTTTCTCGTTTTGTAGGACTATAGATATGGATCTGTCGAGTTCTTTCTTGAAAACAGGCTCTAAGCTTTGGTTGAGCGGATCGTCAGCTTCTTCATCAGATTCGTGTTCACTGTCTGAGAGTGACATTACGTCTTCGCGCGGCGGCGTTGTATCTTTGAACGCTTTTTCTGAAACAAAAAGAATGTTGTAAGGTCTTACATTTTCCTATGGTTTTTATTCGGTCTGAAAATTGAAGTCTTTCTTACCATCTCTCTCTTCTATACAGGTTCTTAGATGTTCAACTTCTTTCTCAGCCCGCGCTCTGGCTAGAGTTTCAACTGTTAATTTCTCCTGTAAATCGTCAATCAAATGATCGTATGAATACCAATTGAATCCACCAGTATAACAATGCAATAATTTATTTGAATGTATCGTGTACCTACCTCTAATACTGCTATTTCTGTCATGAGTTGTGAAACCTGTAATAGAAAATGTTATTGTACACATTACTATGTTGCTATAATATAAGAAAACTTGTGATTTGATATTTTTACATATGTGTTTACCTTATTCTGCAGGAATCGGGACGGCGTTCCAGCGTCGTTTTTCGGTGGCGCCGGCACCTTAGCTAGCCTGCTCTCGTATTCTTCTATCATGTCTTCCATCTGAAGCAAGAGAGTTATAAGATGGCTGGATGAAACAAAGCACAATCAGACTGACACGTTACACCGGATTCTGAACTAAAGACTGAGAACATTAGTTAATATTTCTGTGATTACTTGATCTTTGCTATTAGTATTTATTATTTGCATGCTGAAAGGTAAAAATAGAGTGATCCTAAAACTGTAAAATGCCATTGTTACATGATTGTACAACATCCACATGTTGCTTACCCATAATTACGAATGTTTTTGAATTTTGATATTTGTAGAATATATAATTTTGAATAGAATATAGTCTCGATTCGTTATGTGATATTTCTTAGTGAAATTGATTATAAAAAAAAACATAATTCAGACAGAGTCCATTAATTGGTTAGTATACAAAAGCTTAGAACATATCCATTGTTTTTTTTTTTCTTCTTCAATCATTTTAAAAATCTGGATGGAGAGGGAGAGGGAAGCCAAAGATGGATGGATTGTTTGCGAATGGAGTTGATAGCGTGACAGCTGACAGGACAGAAAGGAATAAAAATAAATATTCCGACGAATTGAGAACCTCCACCTTTTTTAAATCGGTTAAAAAAGTATTGTGCTGAACCCAAGTAACATGGTATAAGGGCAGAAAGATGATGAATCATCTTAAAAATACGAAGTTATAATTATTTTGATTTTTGATTTTACTCAATGATTTAAAAAGAATATTGATAAAAATCTATACCTCACAACGTAGCGCCTCGAGCTGCGCTTCATAATATTGTTTGGTGATATCCTTCGCTTCTTCCACCAACTCTCGCATAGTATTTGCAGACTCTTGTTGACGTTCCTCCATAGATGCCAACAGTTCTTTATTGCGGGCTTGAGCTCTGGAAATTATTGTTTAGTTACATTATGCATTCTTCGCTGATTGGTTGGAGGATTCTATAATATTTACTGCTATGGTATCAGAATTATGGGAGATTAAATTTAATTTATCAATTAAAAGTGTCCGATCTTATGTTTGACTTCATCTGAGGGACTATTCGGCTTTGTCATCCGCATCGCAGTCACAATCTGTCAAAAATGTATGGAAATGAGATGGATTTCTTATCTTTTGTTTGCAAATGCAAACAAAAGATGTTGTAATGCTGTATGGAAGGTAAGAAAACGATAATGATACTCACTGTACAAGTTCAAAGTGTAACCTCTCGTTGTCAGAACGCAACTTCATAACTTCTGCTGAGCTACAATTAATGGTCGTGTCTTGTGTGCTGCTCTCTAGCGTCGAAGCAAGCATCGTGTTGTTTATCTCTGTATTTGAAAAATACAATATTAACAAAAACCTTTTTAGAAATTCAATTTACGCAAAATGACGCAAGCAAACACGATTTCAGAGAGCTGTATAAAAGCATGACTTCTTGTAGGTAGAAACAGAAATGGCCACAAAATTGACCCTAGAGGTACTCCAATTTTAACTAAAGGGTCTGTAGAAGTTTTGTTTTTATAAATGATGTTTTGTTTTCCTATTAACTTTTAATTGTATTTACTTCGTGATGTATCTTAATTAACTAAAATGGTAGATTAAAAATTGTAACTGAATATAGCTTACACACTCGAATGCCTTACTATAATCAAAGGATATTGAGAAGTTGTCGAGTTTTCTAATTTAATCCAAGAGTTACCATACATTTTAGCTGTTAGCGGCAGTAAATGTAATGATCGAGATTATTGCAATTTTATGAAGAGATTCTTACCCCAGTGAGCCATTATGCTATGAAAATGTTTTATCGGATTACACTTACGGATAGAAATGATATAATCGAACTTACGAATATCCTGTGCGACAGCTGCTAAGCTGAGCACATGTTTAGTTTCATGCGCGTACTCCGGCGAAGGGTTGAGCGTCACCACCATACTGACGGCCTCGCCCCGCGCGCCCGATAGACCCGTGCCGAGTAGCCGGGTCAACTTGGATTCCCTGGGAAAGCAGTTTTTATCGTCATGAAAATGTATAAATTAAAGCCTCAAAAGTTGAAATTAGTTTTAGAATTTTGAAATTACGCTCAAAATGTTTAAGCAGTAGAAAAAAATTAAATATTAATATATTAAGTTTGGTTATACAGTAACCAAAAAGGTGTGTAGGGTGAGCCTCATTTGAATAAATATATTTTACTGACTTCTGCCAGCAGTTTCACCCACATGAATGTTGGAATATTCGAAAATAAAAATAAGTAGCCTATGTCTTTCTCATCTGTCCCTCCTGTCTGTACCAAACATCAAAATCGGTTAAGTGGTTAAGTCGTGAAGAGGTTACAGACAGACAGACAGTTACTTTCCCCTTTTTCTTCTTTTCGAGTCGATGGTGAACTTCACTTTCCCCTTTATAATATTAGAATGGAAATATGGATTGTAATCTCATATTGTTTGTGTCATATTTGTGCTGTGCCTGAATAAATAAAGGCCGTTTAAAATCATAGTGTCCAGATGACTGTAGGCACATCTTACCTGTAAGGCACCATAGCTTCATTCCTCATCTTCTGTTTCCTCCTCAGCATGTGCAGACAGCGCTCCAGCACGTGCAGCGAGGAGTTGATCGCGCGCGACTCGGCCATGCGCGCGCCCGTGTTGCGCGTGGCGCGCGCGCGCTCGCAGCCCGCCAGGTCGCACAGGCGCACGTACGACGTGCGGACTGAGCCTTCTCCTGGACACCAATACCGATACTAGTAGCGACAACTAAACCGTCGCTAACATCATCTTCATTGTTTAGTTCGAAAGGATAGGCAGAAGTGTACATCTAGTATTCACTTGCATTTCACAAGTACAGTTTAAAGTTGTACAGTTTGTAACCTGGCAAGAAGGCCAGACACCAGGCTACTACAGAAATTCTTCAAAGATTCCCCAATAACACTGACCTGGGAATCCATCACAGGATTCCAACCCATTCTTGCAATCAATACAAGAATTCGTTGTTAGTTTCGAAAAACAAACAACGAATCAAATCACACGGAGGACTCTGATAACGCGATGCAGGAATTCGTTATTAGTTCGCTGCTGGTGGGATAGATGGCGTTGCAAATCTTTTTGTTGCGATCTAGATTTTGCTACATTCGTTTTTCTTGTCGCGGCACTGACGCTGCTACAAGCGCCTTTATTTAATTGCTGTTAGGATGATTTTCTAAGTTTTTTACGATAGACCCATGGTTGGTCTAACATCGCGAAATTAACATACCTGTCTCTGTTAGCATAGTGATGGTGAATATACAGTGTGAGCGCGAGGAGTGAGCATGCACGCCTGTAGCTGCCACCACCAGGTTGTGTTTCCCGGCCACCATCACGTCGTAAGCTTCCTCGCCTGAGCGGACGAATGCTTGAGTTGCGCCCTGTGCAGAATATACATTTTATTTGAGTGGCAGAAACTAGAGCAAACTAACAACGGGCGATGGGAGGCTTTTTCCTAGCAGTGGGACCAAGTATAATATTTTTTGGGGTCATTATAGAAAATGCTAAAATTGGTTCATGACGACTTTGACGATTATTACGAAATTCGAATTTCACATATTTATTTTCCATTTTGAGAAAGTGAGATAGTTAAAGAGAACTCTTAAAAGTTTTTACTTCGCACAAGACATCTTCACCGCATTAGCTTGCGCGAAGCGTGATTTTCGTTTTCTACTATTGTTTTATTATTTACCTTAACATAGACATTTCCCGAAGTGTCTTCTCTTATTCTGAGTTTTGTCCTCTTTTCAGGAGGCGCCAATAAGTCGTATACTGCTTCATTATAGATCTCAACAAAAGAAACCTGGAAATAAAAAAAAAAACACAAAATTTGAGTTTTTTTCTATCTCAATCAGTTGTCCGGTCCAGTGTAAAATCCTATTGGAATTTTTTAAAACAGTCTTTTTGGATTGTATTGGCTCTTGATAGTTTGTGACATTTGTCTAAGTGCCAGTAGTTTTGATATTGGTAGTCACTACGCGGTGAATTTCCCCTAGTGTATCGTCGTGACTCGCGCCGTGTGACCGCAACAGAACAACTCGTTGCATATTTCTTTTGTAGAAAAACTTGTGACGCAAATGCGCTGCTACAGGTTGTGTATTGCAGCGAGTGTCAAGAGCTGTGCCGGCTGAGTGTTGCTGGTCAATGACACTCGTAGAAATGCCAGGATAACATCACCGTGCCAATATTTGTTACGAAAGAAGTGGCAGGGCGATATTACCGCCGCGACCTCGTTAATTAAGGTGGCCTAAAGCTAATGTAGAAATGTCTTACCCAAACATAGTGTCGGGTCCTGTTGGACAGGTCAATGGAGCTGACGGTGAGGTCACTGTGTAGCTGCACGCTCATGCGACGATACTTGTCGCGAAGAGGCGCCGACACGTGGCGGAGGCGCTTCACCCACTGCAGAATAGGAATTTTAATGTTAATTATCATGATCATAATGCTTGCTGCCTTGCCTGCTGTTCTAACCACTGTGGAGTAATGTTTATTATGAGTATCGAAAATTTTCACTAGAGCCATTTGTAAATATGCCAATCCTCAAATAAATACTGCTTGTTTTCTTGCATATTTTCAAAAGCTTTTTTTCTCAAGACCATTTTTTGTCTCATTTTATTTTGAGGATATATTGCATTTTTGCATAATTATATCAGCAGAGATTGTTTAAAATTTTTCTGTAATTTGTAGCTCTTACAAAAATAGTCATCATCATCCCTTAACTTTTTTCCAACTATATTGCGGTCAGCTTCCAGTCAAACCAGATTAGAAGTAGTGAGTGCACTAAAATAATATGCATAAAAGTTGGTAAAATTATAAACCTGTAATTCATAATCCTGTTCATGATGACTGAGCTTCTCAGCGCCACTCTCAGCAGGTCTGAAGGCAGGTTGCTGTGCAGCATCCACCAGTCGGAACACATACTCCAGGGAGCGAGGAACCAGGCCTGGGGCACCCACTGTGCCCATGAGGGTGTATGTCTTGCCTGACCCTGAGGCTCCATAGGTGAGCAGTGTGAAGTTCTGGCCATCCGGGAGCTTTCGTAGATTGTCTTTGACCACAGATTCAAATATTTCCTGGAAGGTAAAAAAATATTTTTTTAAGATAGAGCTAGCAAGTCTCATTTCTGCCTGTCAGGGCTGCTTTATACAAAAAAAAGTAGTCAAAATAGTTTGTGAAGATTTATAAGATCCTAGTAGAAAAAAAGCAACTGCCTCCATAGTTGAGTGTTTTAAGCATTTGCCTTGTGAGCCGGTGGTCATGGTTTCGATTCCCACAGGAAGAGCATACTTTGGAAAGTTGTTTTCCAGTTTGGCTAGGACATTGCAGGCTTGAATCACCTGATTGTCTGATAAAAAGATGATTCCGTGCTTCGGAAGGCACATATAAGCCAGTGGTCCTGGCCGCCAAATGGCTGTTGACAAATAAACCATGTCAGACGCCCTTAAGGCGGTTTAGAAACTCCGACACCAGGGTGTGTGGGGTCGTGTCACCTTACTGCCTACACAATGAGTATAGAGAAGTAGAAAAAACACAATGTCTTATTGGAAAAAATGGAACAAAGTATTTACAAATTCTTGAAGATAATCACATAAGTTCCATTGTAAATAAATAATAAATATAATAATAAATTAATGTACAATTAATTTATAAAAAAAAAATTGATTGAAACCCTAGGTCAAGTTAATCAAGGTCATTTTTTACAAACACTTTTCAAAACAAACATACTCTTTGATTACACTCCGCGCCAAAGATCTTGGAGAAAGTGTACATTTTGGAGACATTGTGTTGAGTGCGCCGTCCGTGCCCCGCCGTCGCAGTATCCAAGGATGTGACCAGACATCTGTCTGACCGAATTTCATACAAAGTATTCGGAACTTTACAGGGTTTCAGCCTCAAGTACACCTGCACTAGCTCAGGCTCTTCAATCTCTGAATCTTCTTCAAATAACTCCAATAAATTTGTTCCTTTCTGAGGCCTCGGACGCATAAATGGATTTTGTATCAGCGGAGGCCGAGGCTCGATGAACGAAGGTATGTCTCGTTTAGACACGTCGTTGTCCGAAAATCGTTGTTCTAACATTTTTATATCTAACAACTAGATCACAAATTCATTAATTAAATTGTAAAATTATCCATTTAACGACGAACTTGAACGAACAAAACAAACGGCAACGGTTCAACTTTTGAAATAATTTGATGTTTTATTTCTGAATGTTGGCAGAGTTGCACTAATTTTACCGTAGACGAAATCATGTGTGTTTTCGTTTGCTTTGTTACACTTGATTTCGGTTTTAGTCGATTAATTCAGAGGTCGTTCATTCTTTGTTCATTCTTTCCAGTAGAAAAATTGGTTTTTCTCAAAAGGCCGGGAATCCTTGGCAGAAACATTGAAATTAAAAAACAAACAGTCAAATTTTACAAATGTCGGATGTGTACTTGTATATTGTTTTACAGTTGTTTATTTTTGTAAAATAAATGAAATATAATCAATGCACAGAGAAATGTGACGGATTTAGTGTGGCATATCACTTGTAGACGACTGGACATTTGTTTGTGAGGATAGTTAAGAAATGTCATTGATGAATGTGAAGAATTTGTGAAGATGCGATTATTTTTCGTATTTGGCGTCGTGCCATGGTTTTAATTGCAGTTTTATCGAGGATACGAATCATGAAGTGGTCGGCGCTAGTTATTTTAACGTTGTTGTGGGTTCAGGGGGTCGTTGGATTCTGTCCTTCGTTGTGTACCTGTAAAGGAAACAAAGCTGCTGATGGGGCGTTAGCGGAGCCCCAACCGGGCGAGCTGGTGAGGCTCAAGTGTGGTGGGAGCCCTGCTCAAATAAGCGAGCTCAAAGAGATAGATTTGAGCAAATTATGGACTATAGTAGTGAGCTTGTAAGTATAACTTAAAGAATCAACTTTTTAATTATTCAACCACCTGCTTCAATATAAAAGTCTTACTCTCTTTTCAGAAACCTATCAGGCAATGCAATTTCCACACTATCAAGAGAACTGTATCTGCCCAATTTACAGAAACTGTGAGTACAACACAATTGTGCCATAAACATGTTATGGGGTCATAAAACAAGTTCTGACTGAACATTTTATTATGTGTGCCATAATGAGCAATGGTACAAGATATACAACTGGTAGTTGGTACAGTGGTGTTTCATGGTCTGATCAGCTAGTGAAGCTTCAGTTTGGCAGTGTAGCCAACTTCATGTTCTAAATGACACACATTTCAATATTTGTTTACATGAATCTAAAAATGTTTCACATGTATGCAATGAGTGATGAGTGGGCTATAGCAATGGGAATTGGGTTGGTTATGATTTGGAATAGTATTTTGTTCCTTTGGGATGATATATAGTAGCTGTATTGGAGATTTAATTGTTTCAGTAGGGTAAAATAATGTAATTTTTTTTTGTTTGTGTTTAATAATATTTTTAGATAAATGGGGCAGTTAGGCTGAAGTTTGCAATGCAATGCAATAAATAGTTAAGTAATGAAGAGCTAAACATAACTAAAATCTGCATTTACACTAATATTATAAAGAGAAAAGATTTGTATGTTTGTAACATGTGTTATAAAATTCTCTAAAACTATTGGACCGATTTTAAAAATGCTTTCAGCAAAATAAAGCTTTGTTATCACTGAATAACAGAGGATATATTTGGTTCGAGAAAATCCTTCCTTACAATGCTCCTCTGGAACAGAATGTTTTTTTATTTGTGATGGGTTTGCTCTTGACTCTAGTCTAGGTCAGAGAAGACAGAGACAAAGTCTACAGTGGAGCAAGCTTACCCAGAAGGAGCCTGTTCACTCTAACTTTAAAGAGATTAGGGTTGTAAGCGTTAATGTGATACTCAAGCCAAAATCCCAGGGCTCCTTGCTGTGCATGGTACTCATAATAACAATTGAAGAGTGGAACAACTCATCATGTTCCACCTAACACAGATTAGAAAGCATGCTCATTACCAGATAAGATCTGTGTACTATTTAGATAACCCATACTGTGCACTTTATCAGGCTTATCAGAGACATAAAATAAATATGTAACATTCTGTTAGATAATATGCATGTGTTGTATGATGTTAATTCTACTGATACTGTCTTTACTGTAAAGTACTGGTATACATTTATATTATACTAACTGATCCGTCCCCACTTCGTTGGGCATTATTTTTCGGGTTTATATATAGCCTATGACACTCACAAATAACGTGGCTTTCAATTGGTAAAAGAATTTTCGAATTTCGAAATTCAAAATCGGTTCAGTAGATCCAGAGACAACACAAACTTTACCTCTTTGTAATATACTAGTGGACGTCACGCGGTTTCACCCGCGTATTTCCCGTTCCCGGAGTACGGGGATAAAATATAGCCTATGATACTCCCTGATAATGTAGCTATCCATTGCTGAAAGAATTTTTCAAATCGGTCCAGTTGTTTCGGAGCCTATTCATTTCAAACAAACAAACAAATCTTTCCTCTTTATAATATTAGGGTAGACTAGCTGACCTGTGCTACTTCGTCTGTGTCACATCGTCACATTTCATTACTGCTTCGCTCCTTTTGGTTTTAGCGTGATGATATATAGCCTATAGCCTTCCTCGATAAATGGGCTATCTAACACTGAAAGAATTTTTAAAATCGGACCAGTAGTTCCCGAGATTAGCGCGTTCAAGCAAACTAACAAACTCTTCAGCTTTATACATATATTAGTGTATAGACTAGTCTTGAAGTACAGACTAGCTGACCCACAAAATTTCATCTGCATCACATTTTTATTAATGCTCCGCTCCTCTTTGTCAGCGATGTTATATAGCCTAATAGCCTGTTTGATAATTGGGCTGTGAACTTTAAAATATTTTTTAAATTCTAACTAGCAGTTCCTGAGATTCTAAGAAACTCACTTTCGCATTATAATATTAGTTTGGATTTATTACGTTTCCTGATATTTGCTTTTCAATCAGCTCATTATAAAGTTCCTCACTCTTTTTTAATTCAACTTTGTGTTCTTAGCAAAACCTAGATAAATCTAATACACATATATTCTAAGTAAAACAATTAAAAGATACACACAAGTCGAGATCAGAAAGTGTACCGGGTGGTACACTTCTGTTGCTGGGATTGGTGGAGAAGGTGTACTGAAAGACTGCAATCTTCAGAAGATATTTATTCTTGCTGCGACTGTACCGATCTGATTCTATGATACCACCGTACTGTACTATAAATACAATTAGAAAGCGTACTATACTGTTACAACTGTCATATCTTCAAACGTAGTGATCGCTATGATTTCTCCGAAAGAACTGTGCTGTATGATGTCTCCGAACGAACTGCGATGCTCGAGATTTTTTTTTTTTTTTTTTTGATTCGGACCACTCGTAGTTCACCTCTAGACGGGTGGTTACTACTTAACCGGGCTAGCCTGTGGTGGCCTCAGAATTACTCTAAAGCCCCCAGCCAAGGCAACTAAAAATACTTAAAACTACAACTCTGCTCACTGGGGGCACCCCCTGTGGGGTTCGGGCCTCGGCTCAGTGGCATCGTTATCGGGAGGGCAGCAAGGGACAGGCTGGGTCATGACATTATTTAGGGGGTTTAAAGCTAATGGCTCAGCGACGCGGGCTGGCTCGTTAGGCAAAAGACGGGGAGCAACAACAACATTGCTATTATTACTGGGACGTCGCGCGGGGCCTCGGCGGCGAGGCCGGAAGGCGGCGGGTCGCGGTTTGTGTGCTTGTTTAAGAGTACTGGTTTCCCTACAGCTCTCTTGTACAAGGGTGATTGGGTCATCGGGTTCTAGTAAGGTATGCCGTGGACGGCGGACCTTACTAATCTGGGAGGGAGCGTATCGGGTAGCCGATGCGATAAGAGGGTTCTGGTGCCTCTCAGCAGATTCGATGAAACGCTTCGTGAGGCGTTTCATGAACTGCTTGATGGTCGGGATTTTGAGATCGACATGGAGTCGCTCATTCCGAACGAACCACGGGGCACCCGTGGCCTTCCGGAGAAAACGGTTTTGGAGGGACTGCAACCTATGGATCCGGTATGACTTTACGTGGGCGAATGTAGCACACGCATAGGTCATGATGGGGCGAATGCAAGTGGTGTAGATACGCAGCTTGCATTTTAGGGATAATTTGCTGTTGTGGTTCAGCATCGAGTGGAGCCTACCGAGAGCGAAGGCGGCGCGCGAGCGCACCGCCTTAATGTGCTCCATAAAACTGAGGTTTTTATCCAAGATCACTCCTAGATATTTGGCTCGCTCTTCCCAAGGGATCGGCTTGCCAAACATCTTGATCGGTGGAAGGATCGGGGGGAGTCTAGCCCGCGGCCTGCGGAACAGGACCGCCTGACTTTTCTCGGGATTTACCTCAATCCTCCATTTCCGAAACCAACCGCCTAGGCGGTTGGCGGATCTTTGGAGGTGATGAGATATGGATTTACCACTCTTGCCAGAGTAGTAAACGGCCGTGTCGTCGGCAAAGAGCGCTAATTGCGACTGGGGATCAGGGGGAATATCGCTGGTGAACAGCGTGAAAATAAGAGGCGACAGCACACCGCCTTGCGGTACGCCGGCGCGGATGGGGCGGGGGGTGGAAAGCGCACCTTCGATACGGAATCGAAAGGTGCGGTTCGACAAATAGTCTCGTAAGATGAGCACGAGACGATCTGGCACCCCGAGTTGATATAGCTTGTATATCAGACCGTTGTGCCAGACCTTGTCGAAGGCTTTCGCTATGTCGAAGAACAGGGCTCCCGTCATCAAGCCGCGTTGATAGCGGCCGTTGATATGCTCAACGATGCGGTAGACCTGTTGGACGCACGAGTGAGTGGCTCTAAAGCCAAACTGCTCGTTGGGGATGAGACTCTTTCGCTCGACGTAATCCTTGAGACGCTTATAGATAAGCCTCTCGTAGATCTTGCCGAGCGAGCTGAGCAGACTGATGGGGCGGTAGGAGGACGGGGAGGATTTGGGCTTACCCGGCTTGGGAATGCCGATCACGATAGCCTCTTTCCACTGCTGCGGAAACATGTTGTTGGACAGAGCGCCATTGAAGATGGCGGTCATCAACACGATCAGAGTCTTGGGAAAGAGTCGAACTACCCTGTTGGTAATGCCGTCGCGCCCAGGGGCTTTCCTGGGTCTGAGTTGGCCGATGATCTTCTCCACCTCGTCGGGAGTGACGGGAGGGAGAGGGTCGTCGGGGTCCTCGACGGGAGGGAGGGAGGTCCTACGTTCGACCTCGGCGTCCACCTCGGCGAGGTGGGCCGGGTCGACTGGGTTCGAGCTTGGGGAACACTGGGCCTCTAGGCTGTCAGCCAGGCATTCGGCCTTCTCGTCGTCGTTAAACGCGAGAGTGTTATCGGGGCGGGTGAGGGGGGGCATAGTGGTAACCTCGGAGGCGCGTAACTTCCTCTGAAGTTCCCAAAATGCGAGGTGATTGGGCTGGAGATCACTGAGCATCTGATCCCATTGCTTGTCACGAAACTCTTTGATGCGATTGCTTACTTTACGCTGTAAGTAACGCATAAAAGCCTTGTTACTAGCACAGGGAAAAGAGCTGTAGGCACGGACGGCCGCATTCTTCTCGGTCAACAGTTCACGCACATCGTCCGGGAGTTTCCAGCGACGGTCGTCCGTCGCCGGAGCCTCCCTTGAACATTCGTCCAGGACTGACTGTACATGTTCCGTGAGCGAGCCGATCGCGGCCGCCGTGTCGGCAGCTGACTCTATGTGATCTGGGATTTTATCCAGGTGATGTGACGTGGTGACTTTCAGTTTTTCACTTACTTTGCGCCAGTCAGTGATCACTCTGGTGGGAGGAGGTTGGGAGGGGTCGGGAGGACCGAATCTGGGAGTGAGCTCCAGAATAACCGGTCGGTGATCCGAGTTGAGCTCGTCCACCGCCTCCACAGAATGCAAACGTAAGTTTACATTCTTGAGGAGAGCGATGTCGAGCACGTCGGGTCGCCAGTTAGGTTGGTGAGGGTAATGAGTAGGATGCATCGGAGCGATGACATCGAAGTTGAGGGGGCTGCTGAGCTCGAACAGAGCTCTGCCTCTGGGATTAGCCGTGTGGCTATTCCATGAGGGATGTTTGGCGTTGAGGTCCCCCGCCAGAAGGACGGAGTCACTCAAGCCAAGAAGAGTTGTGAGGTCATTTCTGAGGGAGGGGCCTATGGGAGTGGTGGTGGGAGGGTCGTAGACAGAAATGACCGTGAGGGGTTGGTGGCCTGTCATGCCGAGCCGACAGACAGAGACCTCAAGCTCGGTTAGGGTGGCGGGCGGATCCATGGGGATGCAGTATAGGGACGATTTGTAATATATGAGAGTTCCTCCCCCATGACATCGGGTCCTGTCGTTGCGAACTAACCGATAGTTCGCAATTTTAGGATCCCGAAGATGGGGCTTGAGGAACGTCTCCTGCACCAGAAGCAGATCTATGCGATGGTCGCGGAGGAAATTGGCGATCTCATCGCGTTGGCCTGAGAGGCTGTTGGAATTGAAGTACCCTATCCGGAGGGACTTCGGCCTAAACCTACATGTTACTGCGGGGGACTTAGCCATGAAGACGTTCATAGAGGCTGATAAAGTGAACTACATCACTGAATTCACGGTATACGGCACCGTGTTCAGTGATGTCAGAGGCCTTCAGAGCTTCGGTCATAGCCACAGCTCTGGGGGAGTAGAAGGCCTTGTAGAAGGCCATGTTAATATGGATGGCCATTTCAGGCGCATTCGCAGGAATAGGGTGGGTTGGGACTTTGGAAGTAGCCTTTGGTGGTGGGGGGGGAGGAGTGGCTGCCTGAGGGGCGGCTGCTCCGACGACGGCGACCGATGGTCGGGGGAATGGAGGTATGGCTACATCCATGAGGGCCGGGATGGCCGGGGAGGGCTTTTGGGCCGTAGGGGCCTGGGACTGGGTAGGCGCGGGTCCGAGCGCCGGGAAGTGAGCCCTATGGTTCAGCGCGTTCCAAGGGCTGGGGCGCTGAGGGTATAGGGCCACGGGGGGTTGGGTCGTGGGGGCTTCCCTCTGCTGGCGAGCGTTTGCACGCTTTGCCAGTTTGGGCGCAGACGATTTGGGGGCCTTGGGACAACCACGGTAGTTAGCCGGGTGCCCAGCCTCCCCGCACAGCACACAGCTGGGCGGGTCGGCGCATTGTGTGTGGTCCTTAGGACGGGGACAGTCAGGGGTGCCGTGGTCGCCCAGGCACTTGACGCAGCGCGGCTTGCCGAAGCAATTGCGCTGTGAATGGCCATATAGTTGGCAGTTGTGACACTGGCCAACTATACCGCTACGGCGGGGCTTTTCCATCTTCAAGCCCTCTAGGAAACAAATCTTCGAGATTTTGAAGATGGGGTGGTATTTATCGTCTGTTGGATTACAGACGATGAGCACCATATTATATGGTGCTCCACCACGGCGGTGCATGCGGTGGACCGCAGCGACCGGGATCTCTTGGCGTTTGAGATCATTACTGATCTCTTCAGGGGATATGGCGTGAGGGACGTTCCTCACTACCACGCGGACTAGACGTTCCTCCTCGAAGGCGAACGAGTGGAAAGGTACCTTCCTCGCTACGAGGAGTTTATGCAACTCCCTGTAGTCCTGGGCAGAAGGCACCTGGACCTTAATTCCATTTCCCACAGCACGGGCGTGGGAGAATTGGATTCGGCGCTCGTTACAAGCGCCCGAAACCTCCGTCCACTTTGCCGCTTCATGAATGAAGAGGGGTGGCGGAGACTTCGACTTCTTGACGAGCGCCGGGTCGGACTGGGTGGCCGGGGGGGCAGTGGCCATCGGGCTGGGGGGACGAGACGCCTGCTGGGAGGTGCTGGCTTTGGGGGCTGCGGAGGTCGTGGCAGCGGGGGAGGGAGGGGAGACAGTCGGGACCACTGTCTTCCTGGCTTTGGGGGCGGACTCCTGAGCGGCAGAGCTCTTCTTCTTCCGCTTACCTTTACCCACAAGGGTAAATTCGGCAGAAGAGTCTGAGGTACCTGAGTCGTTGTCGTTACCGGACTCGTAGTCCATGGGGGGGGGAGTGGGGGAGTCTGGCTCTAAGGTGAGCGGGGCACTCTCGAGTACGTCACTGAAATCAGTGACGTCATCGTGAGTTGGGGAGGGGGGGGGAGGGGCCCTGAGGGGGCACGGGGGAGAGTGACTCTCGCGGCGGAGGAGAGCTAGTCCTACTGGGCTGGGAGTTTTTAAGGCTCTCCAGCCTATGTAGCCTATAATTAACGATACGGACCAACTCCTGATTGGGGTGGTCCTCTATCAGTCTTTGGACGAGATCCCAAAGGATCGCGTCCACCTCCTTAGGGGGAGGCATTTTGAAGATTAGAGAGGGGAAATCATATGCCTTAGGGGCAGGGGGGGGAACCTAATCCTAAACTCCTATCAACCTAACTCCCCGGGTGGGAGTTCCCGGGGATGTGTACCCTCCCTGTCGGGTGTAGACAGGGAGGTGAGTACCTAGGGTGTGCCCTAAGCTTGTGATCTCGCTGCCAATCTTATTGTGCAGCGAGTCCCTATGGGTCTTGCGACCGACCGACGAAGCTGGAAGAGAGCGGGGTTAAGTAATTGGTCGCGACTAGGAGGCCCCCCAAGGCCGCGGGTCCAATACCCTTCCGACTTGACCTAGGCCCTGAAGGGGCTAGGTCGGTGTGTCGGGTCAACACCCACTCGGCTTCGTTGGCACCGAAAGGTTTCCACCGAGTGACCACGAGAAACGTGGATTTACCCTGAAGGGGTCACCACGTTTTTGACAGTACCCGAAACGGAAATAAGATATCTCTCGGCTGCCTTGAAAAAGGCAGCGTCGGATCAAAATGTGTAGTCAGCGACCACAGTGACGTCACGGCGAGCGGGACGAGCAGCGAGCGAGCGAGCAGCGATGAGTCACGGAGCAGACGTCCGTCACGGTCGGGCGGCGCGCGCGGAATGCGATGCTCGAGAATAAATACGGCCCTTTTATAGTCGACAAACCAAACAAGAAATATTCTCGAACATTCAAGTCAAAACATGCATGGACTTATCTCTAAAATTATACAAAAAAACGATAAGCAAAAAATTCTAACAATAGGCGGTAAGTTCTTACAACGCTCGGCGTTCATTTTTTATTAAAGGCGCTCGGCCGCGTGTCGGTCAAACATCAAACGATCAGTCGGCATGGCGCTCAAATTAAAGGCTCGTACCGCTCGGCGGTAAGTCAAAGGATCACGTCACGTGGCGGTGAAATCAAAGGATCGTGCCGCTAGGCGGTCAGATAAAAGACTCGGTCACGTGGCGTAAACAAAAGAATCAAACACGTGGCGGTTAAATCAAAGGATCGTGCCGCTTGCAAGTATAAACTTGTTTACGAGCGGCGCATCGAGAGCTTTCTTTGATGCCGTGCGTCGTAAGTACCCACTTACAAATAGGAACTGTCTCGAATATTCACCTATTATTACGCGCTATTAAATCCCTAACTAGAAATATTTGTTTAAAGTTATTTTAACACTTAATCACTACAATAATAATCACTGTACACTGTTGCTGTCCCGCACAGAAAGCAAACTGTTTTATTTGGTTATACCCTCATTACAAAATGTTAAGTTCACTTGACAACTAATAAATACAATCAACAAGGCTCAAACATAACATACCTTTCTCTCATAATGATTGGTAAAGACAATAATAACTCAACTGAATAACAAAATCAATTTTACAAAAATGTTGACTTCTAACATAGTCATCACTTAAGTCGTTCATTAGGAATTCCTATAATATCTGGCCATAATTCAGGCGATGAAATCACAATGGGCGGATCCCGTGATAAGTCAGTCTGTCTCATTGGCTGGTTGACTGTCAATGACAGGTGACCCCTTAGCTGATGTTTCTGGCGGTCTGGCCAGTGTTTGATCTGCGTGTCGCCGATGTAGCTCTCCATCTTCCGTTCTTACCACATAAGTGGCCGGCCCCTCTACCATCTTCACGGTGGCCCGACGCCACCTGTTCCCGGACCCGTACATGCGTATGAGCATGGGCTGCAGCAGCGTAAAAACCGCGTGGGTGGGCGCTGCGCCGCCGCCTCCAGTTGCTGCTCGGCGCGGCTCGGAGTCGAGTCGGGGTGTAAGCTCGACACGGCCGTCTTGTATGTTCGCCCATTCAGCAACTCAGCAGGTGTTTTGTTAGTAGAGCTATTGGGCACCGTCCGTAAATAGTATAAAACTTTGCAAAGTTTCTCTTGCAATTGCATGTCCCAGTTCTCTAGTTTCTTTATTTTATTCTTAAATGTTTGAATCGTGCGTTCAATCTGCCCATTCGTCTCTGGGTGGTAGGGCGGTGAATACAAATGTTTAATTCCATTCTTTTTCAGAAAATTATTAAATTCATCCGAAGTGAACGCACGTCCATTATCGGACACCAACACGTCAGGCAGCCCTTGAGAAGTGAAAATTTTTCTCATAACAGTTATCACCGTACCACTGTTCATCGCTGGTATGATTTCAGCCTCAAACCATTTGCTATTTGCTGTAGCTGTCTACTAGGACTAGAAAGGCTTTTCACTGAAAGGGCAAAATCCACATGCACACGGCTCCACGGCTTCTCTGGAACAATCCAAGCCTGCGGGTCCTTTGGTGGGTTATTTCTCACGAGCTGACATTGCTGACACGCAGCCACTACACTCTCAACATGCCGATCCATGTCGACCCACCACACGTAGCCTCTAGCATACGCTTTTGTCTGGACAATGCCCGCATGAGGGGGGGGCATGTAACAACTTTAACACTTTGTCCTGTAAGGACGAAGGTATTATGACTCTGTTGCTCCACAATAAACAACCTTTATTATGCGAAAGAGCCTCTCTCCGTGTCCAAAAAGCTTGTAGGCTTGGGTTCATGTTCCTTCGTGGCCATCCGTGCAAAACATGAAACATTACTTTTTGCAATACCACATCTATTTTAGTCTCCGCGGCTATTTTACGAAGTCCATCTCCCAGCCGCTCGGCTGCTTCTCCAGCAGCAGCACTTCGCGCAGCACTTCCTCCTGCACACTCGATGTGTCCGGAGCGGTCCACCTGCTCAACGCGTTCGCGTTGCCGATTAATTTACCAGGCCTGTACTGTATACTGTAATTATAACTGGAAAGTTTCAATGACCAGCGCAACATCCTCTGTGATATCTGGTCTGGAATTGGTTTTGCGGGGTTGAATAAACCGACCAACGGCTTATGATCTGTCACAATACAAAATTTACGACCCGCCAAGCATTCATGAAACTTTGTCAATCCAAATATAATAGCTAGGGCCTCCTTATCAATCTGCCCGTATCGTCTCTCGTGCACCTGTAGTGTCCGTGAGGCCATCATCACCGGCCGCTCTGACCCGTCCTCCATGACGTGTGCAATGATCGCTCCGAGGCCGTATTCCGATGAATCACAAATGAGAAGTAGCTCTTTCTTCAAGTCATAGCCCACCAACGTTCGATCTGATGACAGTAATCGCTTCGCCTCCACAAATGCTTCCTGTTCCTTCAAACCCCACCTCCATGGTCTTGTTGATTCTAAAAGTCGATACAGTGGTTCCAACACAGTGCTCTTGTCAGGCAAGACTTTTTCATAAGAATTATATAAGCCCAGGAAGGCACGCAAGGTCTCTCTGTTGGTTGGGGCCGACTTTTCTAGAATCTCTTTGACTTTCGCCGGTGCTGGGTGAAGTCCCTCTGCATCAATCATATGCCCAAGGAATGTGATGCTGTTCGCAGCGAACACGCATTTCTTTACGTTGAGGCGGAGTCCCATCGGTTGCAGTTTGCTCAGTACTTCTCTAAGTCTCCGGTTGTGTTCATCAATCGTGGTTCCAGTGACAGCGATATCATCTAATAGACACGCCAATCCGTCCATACCCGCTAGCGCCGTCGACATAAGACGCTGAAAAATTGCTGGCGCCGTGCTGACACTGAATGGCAGGCGATTCACTTTCATTAGACCGATAGAAGTGTTCAGCGTGAGCAGCATAGCTGTCTCATCGTCTACCTTCAGTTGTGTGTACGCGTTCTTGAAGACCAGTTTACTAAATATTCTGCCGCCACTAAGTCTTACAAACGCTTCCACAGACGTCGGCAGCGGATAGATGGCTGTATCTATAGCGGCGTTCACCGTGACACGATAATCACCACACATTCGTACTGTTCCGTCTTTCATCACCGGCGTCACCGGTGTCGCCCACTCCGAATAACGAACAGGTGTCAGTACCCCCGCCTGCACCAACTCGTTCAACTGTCTAATGACTTTTTCCTTAAGAGGGTAGGGCACCGCGTGCGCCTTTAAGAAACTGGGCTTAGCATCCGCCCGTACGTGAAGTGACACCTCAGGACCTTTGTACTCGCCGAGTCCTTCTTGTAATAGTTCCGGAAATTCTTTTTTTTATTGTTCTATCTCCTCTTTAGTCCAGCACAATCCTGATACTTGAAGGCCTAGTGTATGGAACCAGTTTCTGCCCAGCAAATTTGGTCCATTCCCCGACACCACGACCAGTTCACATTGTGCTTCTTTATTACCTAGCACAACACGCACGTTTGCTAGTCCTAATACTTTCAAAGGGTCTTGAGTCCATGTCACGAGCTTTAGATTGGTAGCTCGTAGGGGTGGGGGCGTCGACCACAACCTCTTGTATATCTCTTCCGACATAATGGTACGCGATGCACCCGAGTCCACTTCCATAGATACATGAACGCCGTCTATCATAACGTCTGTGGTAATAGGTGGTGAGTAATTATCCACGCAGACGTATACGCCCATCATCTTCTCAGCTGAAGTGTCCACACTCGTGTTGTCTTCCCTCGAGTCGTCGACCTTGTGTTCACGACCTGGCTTCTTGGCGCAGGCCGCCGCAATGTGCCCAAACTTTTTGCAGTAGAAGCACTCCGCCTTAACAAACGGGCAGCGCTCGCCCGGCCTGTGTGCGCGTGTACGCCGTCGACACTCGTTCAATTTAACGTTACCAATGTCCATAGGTACAGTCTCTGTGACACTGGACGGAGTTTGCTTAAACTCACTAGTCACACATGCAGGGTACAAACCAGGGAACGTCACTTGATAGTCCAGACACATTTGTAACGCGAACTCGTACGTCAAGTCTTTCTTTTTTAATAAGTCGCGTCGCAAGCGATCGTCCCGTACCCCCAGCACTATTCGGTCTCTCAACTGGCGTTTCAAGTCCATGACATATTTTGGACCAAGCAGACTTATAGCCACCACAAAATCTTGCACGCTTTCACCTTGCACTTGTTGGCGTTTGAAAAATTTTCCCGCTTGTAAAATTTCGTTAACCTCGGGTTCATAAAACTTGTCCAAAACACTAAAAAAGTGCACTAAAGATACTTCCGTAGGACAATTTGGGACTAAAAGTGATGCAATTCACGCGAAAGTGTCTTTGCCGCACTGGGAAAGAATCAGCGATCGTCCTTTGTCGAGGTTAAGTACGTCGTAACCCGCCGCATCAAGCGCGCACAGTAATTGTTCTTTATAATCACACCACTTATCAGTCTTTAGGTTGAACACTGTCCGGGAAACACTATATTCGTTGCAGTTGCTGCCATTTTCACAGAAATCCTGCTTATTTTCCGTAGTCGCCAATAAAAGATACACACAAGTCGAGATCAGAAAGCAAACTATTTGGTTATACCCTCATTACAAAATGTTAAGTTCACTTGACAACTAATAAATACAATCAACAAGGTTCAAACATAACAACAATGTTATTTATAATATACTTAATTGTATAACATTCAATGAAAAAAAACTGGCCAAGTGCGAGCCAGACTCGCGTGCGAAGGGTTCCGAAAGAATTTTTTTTTTTGACATGTTATTTTAACACTTCTTATAGGTTTTCCTGTAATCTATAGGTAAAGATCTATTATCTCCATTTTTTTTTTCAAAATTTTAGGCTCATTAGTTTCGGAGATAAGGGGGTGATATCTCCATTTTTCATTTTATTTCTAGAATAACTTCAAAACCATTTATTTTAAAATTATGAAAAAAAATATAATTAAAACCCTCACAGCAAGCCCTTTCATTTGATATGTCACACGATATTGTTCAAGAAACTTTTTTTTTTAATTTTCTAGTTTGACTCCCAAAACTGCCCCCCACACTAAAAATTTAATGATTAACGTAACGCGTCCGTGTTTGGGTCACAGAAGTCCATATGTGTTTCAAATTTCAACAGAATCGGTCCAGAGGATCCGGAGATAACTGGCTGTGACAGACGGACAGACAGACAGACAGACACCCGAGTGATCCTATAAGGGTTCCGTTTTTTGTTTGGAACCCTAAAAAACAAACTAAAACACACATGGACAATGGGCAGCCTTATCGCATGTTATCATGTTTTACTTAGAATGCAAGTGACTGCGTCCAGATTTTTATATTACCTACTATGTTATTTGGTTGCAAAATAAGAAAGGTAGAACATAGGTACCCAGACAAAAACCCTTTCACTAGAAACTCATCTACTACTAGCTACTAGGGGCCGAGTCACCCGCGTCCGTAGGAGAATACCCAATGCTAGACTATAACGTGGTCCCCGGGTGGTGCTAATCAGGTGACACTAACTGGTGGTAGGCTTCGGCCGATGGCTTGTGACCACCCACTGGGAAAAGACGTATCGCCAAGCGGCCTAGCCGCGTTCCGTTACGATGCTCAGTGTAGCCAATTCAGAGGAGTTAGGTCGAAATAGTTGTTCCAATGCAGGCAGACCGACCAGGCTCGCGTTGATATGTCGTAGTCGTATCGGGAGACTAGTCGCGGAGGGGATCCGAGGCACGGTGCGCCGCTGGCCGATTGCAGGTAGTTGGGGGCCCAAGTAGTGTGCTAGCCACACATGAAAGGCTGCCCCGCCAACTGTCGAAAAATCCCGGAATGTACCATCGTGCTGGATGGCGACCAGCACCACCTGGAGACTGAGAAACCAGCGGTCCTGTTTCTTTACGAGACGCAGATCAGATGAACGCAAAAGCTAGCGCTAGCGTTAAATCTTATCAGCTGGTCCAGGGGGCAACGAGGGTTCCGGATGTTGATTCGCACACTGCCAATTGCTTGGACCTTCTGCTGACAACAGATCCAGACCGCTACTCGGTGTCGATTTCTTCACCACTGGGTAGTTCCGACCACCGTCTGGTGAAGTCTGTGTCCATTTACTCCCCGCCCGATCCTAGCCCAAGAGGCACACGGCGGGTATGGCGATACAGGTCAGCAGATTGGGACGTCATGCAATCTTTCTTCGCGTGATTTCCTTGGCAGCCTACTTGCTTTTCTTCGACTGATGATGATCGTCGTGCGCGGACGCCGTGACGGATGTGTTGCAGAGGAGAATGGAGTTCTACATTCCGTTCTCTGACATAACAATGTTTGGCGAAGCTCGTCCATGGTTTGGTGCCGAGCGCAACTGCGCTAATGCGCTTAAACACGCGGCGTACCTAGCATGGGTCGACGCTCGTACGCGCAAAGCAAACGACGCGAGTCAGAAGAAGAGAGCCTTCAACAGGACTGCCAAGTCCTGCAAGAAGGTGTTGCGGAGGGCTCGGTTTGACCACATTAGCCGAATAGGGAACAAACTTTGAAGCAAGTTTGTTCCCTATTCGGCTAATGTGGTACCCAGCAGGTAGTAAGGCTTTTTGGTCCCTGGCTAAGTCGGTCGAATCGAACATCTGCCGCCCCTCACTACCACCACTGCTGAGACCCGACGGGACGCTGGCCTGCTACGCTGAAGAGAAAGCGAACTTGTTTGCTTCTTTGTTTGCGGAATCTTCACGTCTGGATCATGGTAGCGCAAGGATCCCCTGCTTCTCCTGGTGGATGCGAGTCGAGTATATCGAACATTCGAATTCATCAGACGTCCGTAGGGTACTGCGTAACCTAGACGTGAACAAGGCCAGTGGCCCCGACGGGATACCGGCAATTGTTCTGAAGACTTTAGCGCCTGAGTTGTCTCCGATCTTGACACGCCTATTTCGCCTTTCGTTTGAGACTGGAAAAGTGCCGAAGGCTTGGAAGCAAGCTAACGTGCAGCCTGTGCCCAAAAAGAGTAGTTGAGCTGACCCGTCGAATTATAGACTCATCTCGGTAACGTCCATGCTCTGCAAGACTATGGAACGCGTGAATCATAAGCTCCTGACATACCTAGAAGCGAATGATATCCTTAGTGACCGACAATACGGGTTCCGCCAAAATCGGTCAACTGGGGATCTTCTAGCGTATGCCATTCACATCTGGAGTGAGGCCATAGAGAAGCACGGGGAGGCACTAGCGGTCTCCCTTGACATCTCGAAGGCCTTCGACAGGGTCTGGCACGATAGCCTTATTAGTAAGCTTCCTTCCTTCGGTCTGCCTGCCAGTTTGTGTGATTGGATCGCAGATTTCCAGAGGGATCGGTCTATCCGAGTGGTCATAGATGGCTGCTCGTCTGGACTGCTGGATATTAGTGCCGGGGTTCCTCTGGGGTCGGCGCTTTCAGCAACACTGTTCTTGCTGCATATTGATGATCTGCTTAAACCTGGTACCTTTGGGTATGCAGACGACAGCACTGTTGCTGAGAGATACGTGTCAGACGCACGAGCTGGTGGGTCGCAGATCCGGTCCCTCCGGGAGGCTATGGTTGAGTGCTTGAACGTGTCCTTACAGGCTGTCTCTGAATGGGGCGATGCCAATCTGGTCAAGTTCAATGCTGCTAAGACCTAAGCGTGTCTATTTTCCGCCAAAAGGAGCCAATTCCACCCAGCTCCATCTTTCCGAGGTGCAACCGTGCCGATAACCGACCAACTTGAGCTTCTTGGGGTTACATTAACGTTTACCCTCAATTTTGGCCCTTTCATAGAGGCAAAAGCTCAAGTGGCTGCAAAGAAGTTGGGGATCCTAGCAAAGGTGAGACGGTACTTCACGCCGGAACAGCTGCTCAAACTCTATCAAGCGCAAGTTCGATCGTGTATGGAATACTGTTCTCATCTTTGAGACGGATCTGCCAGATACAGCTTGATGCCCTTGAGTCAATTGAGAAACGAGCTAAGAGGATCATCGGCAATTTCTTCTAGGCAAACGTGCTCCATCTTAGACCGCATCATCGCTTACCATCAGGTGAGATAGTGGGCAAACGTATGCCTATCTATTGTAAAAAAAAAATAAAGGCTCGTCGCGACGAAGCTCCAAAGTCTTGAGCATCGACGACGAGTTGCTAGCCTGTCGGTTTTCTACCTGTTGCATTTTGGGGAATGTGCGACGGAATTGCATAATTTAATTCCGCCAAGCCTGTTTCATCATCGGACCACAAGACGAACGGCGTTGCGCCACCGGTACATGGTGGACATCCCACCCGCACGCATAAACCGTTTTGGGAACACATTCATAGTGCATACAGCTAAGGAGTGGAATTGTCTGCCGGAGTCTGTGTTACCTGATAGCTACAACCTGGGAGTCTTTAAGTCAAGAGTCAATATGAAAGAAAAAGTAAGATAAATTGTTTATTCCGCCCATACAGACGCACATTAACATGACAGTGTTTTTAAAATACACAAATAAAAACAACTATAAAACAAAATAACATTCGTATTCGTTCGTTCGTTCGTAACATTCGTAATATGTTACTTCTAGATGATGATGAGATAGTGGTCAAACGCGTGCCTATAAATAGTAAAAAAAAGAGTTTTTTGAGCAATATCGTGTGACATATCAAATGAAAGGGCTTACTGTGAGGGCTTTAATTATTTTTTTTCATAAATTTACAATAAAGGGTTTTGAAGTTATTCCAGAAATTAGACGAAAAATACCAGGGCCCTTATATCCGAAACTACTGAGCCTAAAATTTTGAAAAAAAAAAAGATTATAGATCTTTACCTATAGAATACAGGAAAATCAATAAGAAGTCTATAATGTTAAAAAAACGTGTTAAAAAAGAAATTCTTTCGGAACCCCTTTGCACGCGAGTTCGACTCGCACTTGGCCAATTTTTCATTAATGCTCCGCTCCCATTGGTCTTAGCGTGATGTTATATAGCCTATAGCCTGCCTCTATAAATGGGCTAACCAACACTAAAATAATTTTTAAATTCGATCCAGTAGTTCCTGAGATTAGCGCGTTCAACCAACCAAACTTCTTCAGCTTTATAATATCACTAGTTGACCCGCGCAACTTCGTCTGCTCCGCTCCTATTGGTCTTAGCGTGATGATATATAGCCTATAGCCTTCCGCGATAAATGGGCTAATCTAACAATGAAAGATTTTTTCAAATCGGTCCAGTAGTTCCTGAGATTAGCGTTCAAGCTCTTTCAAACCATAACTCTTCTTCTTCACAGGGACCTTAGCAGAAACCAGATAAGCCTGATAGAATCAGATGCATTCTACAACATGACAGCAATCCAGAGGCTCGACCTATCTTACAACCAAATCAGCAATGTTTACAAGGAGATGTTCAAGGGTCTGACTAATCTGGAGCGCCTCATACTGTCTCAGAACCATATATCAGCTATGGCAGCGGGGACCTTTGACTATCTCATTGGATTGAAACAATTGTGAGTAGAAACTTATTACTACTATATCATAAACTAGTTGACCCGCGCAACTTCGTCCGCTCTGTTTCTATTGGTCTTAGCGTGATGATATATAGCTTCTAAATATAATGCATGTAAGGAAAAATCGACATCTCTTTAGCAAAATTAGTGATAGGCATAATTTTAATACTAGAAATAGAAATAAACTAGATCAACCATTTTTTAGATTATCCAAAGTACGAACATCTTTCATGGGGTACTGTATTAAATGTTACAACAAAATTCCTTCTAACATATTAGAATTAAATGAACGAAAATTTAAAACGTGTGTAAAAAAGGCACTTTGTGAACAAGCATATTACAAATTAGATGATTATATTCAAGATAAGAATGCTTGGAAACATGCTAGTCCTGCTCCATAGGACAATCTAGGGTGTAGTTGACATAGTGAAACTGGCTGATATGTTTGTGTTTATTATATTAATATTTATTATGTATACAGGTTTATTTACTGATTTTTATATTTAATTTAACTCACACACTGATCATTTAAATCAATAGTTGCAAAATTTGTACGTATGTGAGTACTATGTCCCCTTACTAGCAAACTTATTAATTTTACCTCTGCTGGCATTTCTTTATTGTAATTATTAGAAGTATATAAGTGCTATTTTGGGAGCATCGTCCTAACATATAATCAATTGATTAATGTATGCAAATATTGTAAAGCTTATGGAGTTAGTAGTAACTATGGAGTTTCTTGTCCGTTCTTCTCCATAAGAATCTACCTTTTGCGAACGGACGACTAGAGTCACTATATTTTATTTTCTTTTGACGTTCAAAAGTGCCTTTATTGGTCCAGTTGAAATAAATAATATAAAACAAAACAAAACAAACAAAACTTCTTCGATAAATGGGCTATCTAACAGCAAAAGAATTTTTCAAATCGGACCAGAAGTTCCTGAGATTATTAGTTTATTAGTTCAAGCAAACAAACTCTTCAGCTTTATATTAGTATAGATATAGATTATTGTATAAAGAAATTCCATTTTCAAACAGAGAAAGATCAAGTATAGGGTTTATTTACATTATTTTTCATTACTGCAATGGCAGGCTTCAATTTTTTGCGATTATTCGCATCCACATCCAATGCAGAACATCGAATTGATTTAGACATCTGCATCCGCATAAATTAATGCGGATGCAGATGTGCGAAATAAGTATGTGTTTCCTGATGCTACAACCTGGGAGTCTTTAAGTCAAGAGTGAAAAGGTTACTTCTGGGCAAGCGTGCTCCATCTTCGACCACATCATCGCTTACCATCAGGTGAGATAGTGGTCAACCGCGTGCCTATCAATAGAAAAAAAAATGAACGAAAAGCGTCTATCAAATATAGTCATAAATTATCTCCCGGATTGTATTTGTTTTAATAAACATTTGTTCCAGTTCACATAAAGGCATAAAATGCACTAATTCCTATTTGGCATTCTTGATTTGTCAACCTTGTTATTAACAGTGTTCAGGCCAGACAAGGTAGGAAAGTCTTCTTATTCAATTGTTTCTCTATTACAGGGACATCACTGACAACCCATTAGTTTGCGACTGCGACCTCCTTTGGGTGGGAGACTGGTCACGGAATACCAGCGTCAAATTAGTGGGCAACCCCAAGTGCGCCTTTCCTGAAAACATGGTCAATAAGATCGTACGCAAACTGAAAATTTTCCTTGACAGATCTGCATGTGGTAATGTTCTATCAGGGAACAATTTGATAGTCAAACCAGCACATGATCAAGTGGTTTTTGTTGGGGATACGCTAACCCTATCTTGTAACGCCCCATTTGCTTCAGTACTGGCAAAATATGAGTTAAGATGGGTCCATCCCATGCTTGAAATCTGTGACGTCAACATAACCAACACAGACATGCAAGAAGAAGGCTTAGCGGAGACTACGGTCCACTTCCCTAACATCACAAACCATCACATGGGTAACTGGACCTGTATGTACAGTGACCAGAACCATATCAGACACAACCATACAGTCGAAGTATTAGTGTTATCAAACTCTACGCAGTACTGTCCTACGAACTACACTATAGACAACAAAGGGCTATATTCCTGGCCTCAGTTGTTGCTGAACCATACGGCTATAGTGCCCTGTAGGAGTGGGGAAGGAGTGGCTTACAGATCCTGTAGTCCAAATGCTACATGGGGTCCTGCAAACACAACTGAATGCTCATACATCAGCAATGTTACCAAACTCCTTCAACAGTTTGCACTCCTAAATGTCAGTTTGGTGCAGTTTTCTGCAGTCAATGCTACGGAGAGATTGGCAATGCTGATACAGGAGAAGACGTATCCGCTGGCTGAGATTATTGATCCTGATGATGTATACTTTATTGGGAAAGCTATAAGGAATTATATGCAGTATATTGCTGAGGAAAAAGACCTGGGTAAGTACATGCTTTCATGTAGTTTTTCAAAAACTAGGATACACTCGAAAACTAGCACTTATTGCCGTTTTTACCAGAGATGTGCGAGGGATGTGTTTGTTAAAAACCAATAGAATCACTTCATTTACAGTTCCCGTCACGCAAGTTTACTTCGTCGAAGTACGTCGCAATCAACTGCGCAGAATGTCAGTTTGACAAAAAACAGGACAGCGCATGCGCGGGTAGGTCGCGCATGCGCTGTCCGCGCAAGATGGCGGGTGTAATGGCATCTCACTCGCTCGTATACGTTCGATGCATACGTGTGACCCGCGCGCTCAATGCAATACGACTGTTGATGCGAAAAGTGTTACACGTTGTTACGTGTGTTGTCATTGTGTTTTTAATTAATTATTTTGGTTATTTCTTACTATTTGATTTGTTTTTTTGTGTGTTTTTGTGGTGTTACTTTTTGATATTGTTATTGTTAGTGGTAGTCTTTGTTACTTGTTTATAATATAATACGTATAAACAAAAAAATATTCTAGGAACGTAACACTTGTTTACGCGATTGCACCTGCGCGGTCGTCACTAAAACCTAACTTCGGAGGGGCAAACAACGGTGATGCGAACTGTACCTAGCCTTGCTCAGCGCAAGCGATTCTATTGGTCCTTAACAAGCTTATCTCTCGCTACGCATCCTCGCACATCTCTCATGGAAACGCATCCTAATGTTCAGAATCCTCTTCACAAGTGTTTTTTTTCCCATGTATTCTACTCTCCAAGTGTTTTTATTTCCCCAATTCCTATATAACTCTCACCTCTGACAGGTGAGCGTTCTTTTTAAACTCAGCAAAGAGTTGCAACTGATGTGATATTGCAGTCTTTCAGCTCCATAACGGACTCGCTTTCGGCTTGGTTGCAATGCCACTTTCTTCAAAATGTACAATTGTAATGGTGGCTAAATATATATAGCAATTCATTCGTTAGCAATTCATTTATTAGTTTAATGACTATATCTACACAAATGATGTAGCCAATCTAAAACTTGGCCATGTTAATTAAGATTGCTCCAATTTTCATTCGATTCGTGTGCCAATAGTTTCTATATGTTAATTTACATCACGAAGGATGGTTGTATCTTTTTATAATGTTGACGAAAATCCGGGGTCATTGAAATGAGTTCTATTTTAAGAAGTATTCTTCGTAAGATTTGCTTTTAGGTTTTCGATTTTCTCTTCGTATTTACAGACGCGGTCCGAGGGGGTCGTGGGGGGTTATGACCCCCCCCCCCCCAAAACCGTACACATTAAATTGTTAAACCTTCTAAAAATAGACAAATCACGAATATTTAAACTATAATTGACGGGGCCGGGATTCAAAATATTTCGAGCTCGCTTCGCTCACTCTTGCATTCTTAGCTGTCGAGGTTTTGTAGACAAGCAAGCCAAGCATAAGTCGACAACATTACTTTTATGTCTGTATCGATAGCAATCAGAATCTTACCTATCCGAGCTCGCTTTTGTATTAAATTCATTTGAGGTCACCACAGGATAGTCCGGTTAAGCAGTAACCAGCCCGAGCGTACTGAACTGCGAGTGGCCACGTCCAAAGAAAAAAACAACTATCGAGCAGTTGCTCACCCAACACCCGCATGTCAGAGGATCCCTCTTTTCAATGGAGGTTGTGCAGCTTCACTCCCTGTTCCGCGTATCTCCAAAAATTGATATTTTCTTTCAGGTCCAACGCTACTTGACGTGATCAGCTCCACAATGAACATCAGCATGCCAGTGCTGGCTCGCGCCGAGTCCAAGTACGGCGTGTGCACTGACATCGCGCACGCCGCCGAGGAGATATCACAGCATATCGCCAACATACAGGGACAGAAAGTAAGCAGTAGGGCTCCGCTCAGAGCGGGAGGACTCATTTGATGATTTTCCATCCATAAAAAAAAAACTGGCCAAGTGCGAAACGGACTCGCGTGCAAAGGGTTCCGAACGAATATTATTTTTTTAACATGTTATTTTAACACTATAGACTTCTTATAGGTTTTCCTGTAATCAAAAAAAGATCAAAGGCAAAGATCTATTATCTCCATTTTTTTCAAAATTTTAGGCTCAGTAGTTTCGGAGATAAGGGGGGGGGGGGAATGGTCATTTTCGGCTAGTTTCTTTAATAACTTCATAACTTGTTATTTTAAAATTAGGAAAAAAATATATTTAAGACCCTCACAGTAAGCCCTTTCATTTGATATGTCACACGATATTGTTCAAAAAACTTTTTTTAGAAATTTTCTAGTTTGACCCCCAAAAGTGACCCCCATACGAAAAATTTAATGATTTACGTAACGCGTCCGTGTTTGGGTCACAAAAGTCCATATGTGTGCCAAATTTCAACAGAATCGGTATAGTGGATCCGGAGAAAACTGGCTGTGACAGACGGACAGACAGACAGACAGACACCCGAATGATCCTATAAGGGTTCCGTTTTTTTTTTTCGGAACTCTAAAAATGGGAGATGGTTTCTATTTTTATATGCCTAAAAAGCCCTGTTGGGTAGAGGTCTCCCCCAAATTTGGCCAGTAGAGTCCAGGTGTTCTTTTCTTTCTCGAATCATTGTAAATACTTAATATTTTTATTATGAGCCTCTTGTGTCTCACTGCAGAGCAAAGGTTTTCCTTCCTTCCACTTTTCTCTGTCCTTTGCTACACCTGGCCAATCTTTAGGTTGTATACAAATACTTATTATAGCTTAACTCCGTTTCAGTCAAACCTGGCCGTGGAACGTTTCCGGGTTAGCGAAGGCTTCAGCGGCGCAACTTGTGTGTGGTACAGTGCTCGTCGCGGAGAACTGCCGCGACTGCACTGTACCACGACTAACCGCACTGTCGCACCGCTGCTTACAGTCACCGACGCGCTGATACACGCCAGTGTGCAGGTAACTATACATACATCAGAGTTATTTAGGCGTCCTGAGATACCAACGTAACACATACAGAACGGTTTCGTTGATTTTAAATTTAAAAACTTTGAATCGTTTCAGAATCTATTCGCGGGCGGTCTATTATAATTTCTGACTTCGAAACGGTTCAGAATCTATTTGGGGGCGGTCTATTATAATTTCTGACTACGAAACGGTTCAGAATCTATTTGGGGGCGGTCTATTATCATTTCTGACTACGAAACGACTCAGAATCTATTTAGTGGCGATCTGTTATAATTTTCGACGGTAAAACGGTTCAGAATCTATTTGGGGGCGGCCTGTTAACATTTACGACTGTGAAACGGTTCAAAATCTATGCGACGGCGGTCTATTCCCATTTACTATAGTGAAACGGTTCAGAATCTATTCGGGGGCGGTCTATTCCCATTCCTGACTTCCAAACGGTTCAGAATCTATTCGGGGGTGCTCTGTTATCATTTACGACTATGATACGGTTCAGAATCTATTCGGGGGTGGTCTATTCCCATTTCTGACTTCCAAACGGTTCAGAATCTATTCGGGGGTGGTCTGTTATCATTTACGACTATGAAACGGTTCAGAATCTATTCGGGGGCGGTCTATTCTCATTTCCAACTACCAAACGGTTCAGAATCTATTTGGTGGCGGTCTGTTATAATTTTCGACTGTTAAACGGTTCAGAATCTATTCGGCGCAGGTCTATTCCCATTTACTATAGTGAAACGATTCAGAATCTATTCGGGGTCGTCTATTCCCATTCCTGACTTCCAAACGGTTCAGAATCTATTCGGGGTGGTCTGTTATTATTTACGACTATGAAACGGTTCAGAATCTATTCGGGGCGGTCTGTTATCATTTACCACTATGAAATGGTTCAGAATCTATTCGGGGGTGGTCTATTCCCATTTCCGACTATGAAACGGTTCAGAATCTATCCGGGGGTGGTCTGTTATCATTTACGACTGTGAAACGGTTCAGAATCTATTCGGGGCGGTCTGTTATCATTTACCACTATGAAATAGTTCAGAATCTATTCGGGGGCGGTCTATTCCCATTCCTGACTTCCAAACGGTTCAGAATCTATTCGGGGGCGGTCTGTTATCATTTACGACTAAGAAATGGTTCAGAATCTATTCGGGTGTGGTCTATTCCCATTTCCGACTATGAAACGGTTCAGAATCTATTCGGGGGCTGTCTATTCTCATTTCCAACTACCAAACGGTTCAGAATCTATTTGGTGGCGGTCTGTTACAATTTTCGACTGTTAAACGGTTCAGAATCTATTTGGGGGCGGCCTGTTAACATTTACGACTATGAAACGGTTCACAATCTATTCGGCGCAGGTCTATTCCCAGTTACTATAATGAAACGATTCAGAATCTATTCGGGGGCGGTCTATTCCCATTCCTGACTTCCAAACGGTTCAGAATCTATTCGGGGGTGGTCTGTTATCATTTACGACTATGAAACGGTCAGAATCTATTCGGGGCGGTCTGTTATCATTTACCATATGAAATGGTTCAGAATCTATTCGGGGGTGGTCTATTCCCATTTCCGACTATGAAACGGTTCAGAATCTATTCGGGGGTAGTCTATTCCCATTCCTGACTACCAAACGGTTCATTATCTATTCGGGGGCGGTCTATTATCATTTCCGACTATGAAACGGTTCAGAATCTATTCGGGGGCGGTCTATTATCATTTCCGACTATGAAACGGTTCAGAATCTATTCGGGGGCTGTCTATTGTCATTTCCAACTACCAAACGGTTCAGAATCTATTTGGGGACGTTATTTTTTTGGACTACGAAATGAGTCAGAACTAACTCTGGAGTTGTCTTTTCTCATTTTCGACATGCAACCATCTAAATTGACCTTTATTTTGTTTCCAGATACCTCAATCCCTACTTTACAGCACGACAGACTCAGGCGTGCTCTTACAATCTCACCCTCAAGACCTGGTCATCTCAGTTTACGAAGACGCAGCACTGTTCCCTTTGTTACCACTGCATGATGTTGACTCTGACGCGCGGCTGACGCAGCACAGAACTAAGGATTATTACGGAAGGGCCACGAAACGAGAGGATATGAATATTGAGATCACTTCGCCTGTTGTTGGGTTCCAATTAAGTAAGTTATTAAGTAAGTGGAGTGCCTGGGGCGTTAAAAACGTGAAACCTAACCTTTTTTCAAATCAAAAGCACAATTTTAAATAGGTAAACATTTTGATACATATTATTAGCATGACATTTAAAAATTCAAAATGGAATGGGTACATTCCATTTTTAACTTTTAAATTTCGTTCACTGTAACAAAAGTCTTAGGTGAATACCCCCAGGCACTCCACTAATTTTCCTAGCCTTTTTTTGGAGAAAACGTCCAGGCTGGACGTCTTCAGATCAAACACATGCAGCTGAATATTGAAATTTTACAAGAACAAACTGTCTTCTGATTTTAACCCAGTTAGTAATACGATACCGTTTGGTAAGAAGTTTGGAAGTCCGATTTTTCAAAGGTTCTGTCTGCGATGTCAACGACTGTCAAAGATGTACGATTGACAACCGACGACGGCTTAACGTGTTTTTCACAAAACCCAAGATGCACAGTCTCGAACAAATGCAACACTCGAAACTGTCGTCAAAAACTGACATGTATCAAGTGTCATGTGTGAGTTGTGTGTAGTTATACTATAAACATTTATTTTTTTGCAAATTCGACCTTACACGGATCGCTTAAAGTTGTTTTTACAAAGCAGTGCAGTATGGCGAGTGATGCGCATTTTTTTTGCAAATTCAACCTTACACGGATCACTTAAAGTGGTTTTTACAAAGCAGTGCAGTATGGCGAGCGATGCGAGCAGCGAGACTGTTTGAAACTACGACGTTTTTGAGACGCTGAGTGTGTATCTTGGGTTTTTTATATATCAATGGTTTTCCACTGTCCGATGGTCTTGCTACGAAGAACATAGCGACTGTGTACTAGCAACTGTGAACTAGCAACCGGTACTATCTCAGTTTTGACAACTTTACAGGATGAAGAAAAACCTTGTTTGCTTCATTTAAATAGCATCTGGCTTATTAAATAAAAATATGTAGTTTTTAAATATTTTTAGGGTTCCGAACATCGGAAAAAACGGAACCCTTATTTGGATCACTCGGGTGTCTGTCTGTCCGTCTGATATAGCCAGTTTTCTCCGGAGTATATGTCACCGGAAAATGGCAAACTCTGTTTATTATAAAATAACTTGAGAGATTGTAAACTTCGATAAATTGTCAACTGAACATTGGGAATGCTTTTTTACGCATCAAGATTTGATAGTTTATAATTTCTCGAACTCATTCCGAGAAGTTGTGAACTGAAATAAAATGGCGACCAATCAGAGCACAAGTGTACAAGAAACAGGCTCTCATTGGGCTTTTCAGATGTGACGTCACATGTACAAACACCTGCTCCTCAGTTCGAGGGCCGCCTCGCCTCTCCGCGCCTACGCGGGCTTAAATTGCACTCTAGGGGTAGGGCAGACAAGACTACTTGGATTCGGTTTTACAGCGATTCGTTTCTGTCACATACTTTTGTAGTAAAACTTATTGACTGGTTAAGAAAATATTTTAATTTAAGGTTCAAAATGTTTAAAAAGTATTATTATAAATACCTACTGTTTAATATATTAGGTATATTAAACAGTAGGTCTTTTGACCGTAGTTATTTCGAGAATAGTTAAAATATCTTTGGATATTATAATATTTAGCTAATTGAATATTATACTTATTGAATCTAAATCAGAATCTTAATTTTAGCAGTTTATTCGAAGTATTGAAAATTGGAATGTCGTTTTTTTTTCGGATCGAAAACCCATCGAGTATTTGATTCTTGTACGTATGAAAATCGGAAAACGAACAAATCGCATTTACGACTTTCGTCAAAATAAATTTCGTCAATTTTAATAATAAACATTATAATTCTTAGGTATTATGTAATTCGGACTTTAGAAAATCGGAATATCGAAATTTGGAATAAAGTATTTCGGAGTATTTGGGTGTTGACGTGACGTCACATCTGAACAAGCCAATGAGAGCCTAGTTTCTTGTAGACTTGTGCTCTGATTGGTCGCCATTTTATTTCAGTTCACAATTTCTCGAAATGAATTCGAGAATTAAACTATCAAATCTTGATGCGTAAAAAAGCATTCCCAATGTTCAGTTGACAATTTATCGAAAGTTCACAATCTTTTAACGCATCAAAATTTTTCATGCGTTAAAAAGCATTCTAAATGTGCAGTTGAAAATTTAACGAAAGTTTACAATCTCTCAAGTCATTTTATAATCTAACGAAGTTTTCCATTTTCCAGTGGTATACATATGGACTTTTGTGACACAAACACGGACGCTTTACGTAAATAAACAAATTTTTTGTATGGGGGTCACTTTTAGGGGTCAAACTAGAAAATTGAAAACATAAAAAATGTTTCTTTGTTTTTTAACACCGACTTCCGAAATTAAGGTTATTTTATTCTTTGTAGTGTTTTGTTGGAAGTCGGTTATATTTTTTTGTAAAAAAATTTTTATTTATCACTTTTAAGTGGTGATACTTGGTCGACGTCTTCGTCAACGCAGAAATTGAAATAAAAAAAAACTGAATCAATTTTTTATGAGACCAAATGGCAAGTATACTGCATCGAACTAAAATAGAAACACAGAAATCGGATCAGAAACCTCGGAGTAATCGGTGTACATACATAAAAAAAAAATACCCACCGTATTGAGAACCTCCTCCTTTTTTGGAAGTCGGTTAAAAAGTTTTTCAAACTGCATCGTGTGACATATCAAATGAAAGGGCTTACTGTGAGGGTTTTATTATATATATTTTTTATAATTTTAAATTAATTAGTTTTGAAGTTATTCAAGAAATTTGACCAAAAATTACTATTCCCCCCCTTATCTCCGAAACTACTAAGACTAAAATTTTGAAAAACATGTAGATAATAGTTCGTTAACTAAAGATTACAGGAAAACCTATAAGAAGTCTGCAGTGTTAAAATACATGTAAAAAAAAATTAAATTGGTTCGGAACCCTTTGTACGCGAGTCCGATTCGCACTTGGCCAGTTATTATTACAAAGGTAATTTTAAAAAAAGCATTATATGCTTCTTTCTAATATTTAGACAAGATAGGGCAATATCTCGCATTCACTGCGCGTCGAAGTTAGTACAAGTTGAATGAAGTCGATTCTGACGCCAAATTTAAACGTATCTGAGATGGGATTTCTTGCAATGGTGCGGAGTATGAAATAGTATAAAATAGTCATTGATATATAAAAAACCCAAGATATACACTCAGCATCTCAAAAACGCCCGCAAAAAACAAGCGCACAACGTATAATTGTGCGCTAGTTTCAAACAGTCTCGCATCGCTCGCCATACTGCACTGCTTTGTAAAAACAACTTTAAGCGATCTGTGTAAGATTGAATTTGCAAAATAAATTGCGCATCACTCGCCATATTGCACTGCTTTGTAAAAACAACTTTAAGCGGTCCGTGTAAGGTTGAATTTGCAAAAAAAAATGTTTATAGTATAACTATACACAACTCACACATGACACTTGATACATGTTTGTTTTTGACGACAGTTTCGAGTGTCGCATTTTGTTCGAGACTGCATCTTGGTTTTTTTTATATATCAATAAAAATAGTATTCAAAAGTGAAATCTTCAGAAAATTGAGATAGGTCCGGTTGCCAGTTCACAGTCGATAGTCTCCCTCAATGGAACGATCGCGGCTATTCTAGCTTACCTTTGACTGATCGAACACTGCAGCTGTAATTTCGGCATGAGTCCATCATTTCCAGTTCATAGAATAAGAGATTCTATGAACTGGAAAGGATGGACTCATGCTCACACCTCTTGTCACATGGAGTTTTGTATTTTAAGGGGATAAGCGAATAATAAGGCCGTTTTGAGAATTGTTAGGGTTCCGAAAAAAAAAGGAACCCTTATAGGATCAATCGGGTGTCTGTCTGTCTGTCTGTCTGTCTGTCTGTCTGTCTGTCTGTCTGTCCGTCTGTCACAGCCAGTTTTCTCCGGATCCACTGGACCGATTCTGTTGAAATTTTGTACACATATGGACTTCTATGACCCAAACACGGATGCGTTACGAAAATTATTAAATTTTTAGTATGGGGGTCACTGTTGGGGGTCAAACAAGAAAATTAAAAAAAAAAGTTTTTTGAACAATATCGTGTGACATATCAAATGAAAGGGCTTACTGTGAGGATTTTAATTATATTTTTTTCATAATTTTAAAATAAATGATTTAGAAGTTATTCAAGAAATTAGACGAAAAATGACCATTCCCCCCCCCCTTATCTCCGAAACTACTGAGCCTAAAATTTTGAAAAAAATGGAGATAATAGATCTTTACCTAAAGATTACAGGAAAACCTATTAGAAGTCTGTAGTGTTAATATAACATGTTAAAAAAATTAAATTCGTTCGGAACCCTTTGCACGCGAATCCGACTCGCACTTGGCCAGTTTCTTTTTCTCGTAAAGTACCTGTAATAATGATTTGATATTTTGGTTTATGTTTCTTGACTATATTATCTACCTAAATTCTAAAGGAATACACGACGCGAAGAAATTTTCTCGATAGAAAAAAAATACAAAGTTCGTTTTGCCATTTTCATTTTCATAACGTAATGCATTAGATTGATGTTATGAAAACTGCTTTTAAATATAGAAAATAACCTTATCTAGCTAAATTCACAACAGATTTTGGTTTCATAATACTTTTATGTTATAAAATCCAAAATCTTTTGGCACTTACGTTATTTATTCCGAGCCGCCCGCATTCTATCGCCATCTCTTCTTTTGCCTTTTAAAACTATTTGCATCATTGTCTATTCAGATCAATTCAGATGGTCCGTGGACCTTGTCAAGGTAATACCTATATCACTTTTTTGCAGATCAGAGCTTTCAGATTTTTGTATTTTTTTTTAACAATATTTTACATAGATCAGCAGATTTAAGTTGTTATTTGTTATTTATTAGTGATATACAATTATTTCCACCATGTGAGTGTGTATTTTTGTGACCTTGGACAATATATAATCGTAGTTATTTTACATTCGTACCAACATTGAAATTATTTACAAAAATGTTATGAAATAAAAGACAAAGTGCACAACATTTGGGAACATGCCTGAACGCAACAAAGGATTCATATCACAGGAAATTAATAGTGGCTAATAACACCGGCAAATGATGATAAAATCATCACTTTCACTTCTGTGCACTCTTCCACAAACATTATTTTTCCCTCACGTAAAGTAATATAGCAAAAGCATTTTTTTTCTTGACTTTAATTACTGGTTTCTGCCCGCGACTTGTGACCTTCAGAACTAGGTTAAGAGGGAAGTGAGAATAATTTAAAAAATGTATAACCTATAATCATAAAGAGGGAAATGAGGTCAGTGGCCTCAAAACCTACTTAAAAAGAAATACTTATTCGTGATTCTATTAGACATTGACGCCTTTATTTAGATTTTTGATGTGTATTATTTAATTTAAATTGTTATTGCGGTACAGAATTAAAATATTAATTTTCAAAACCAATCAATAGGTTCGCACCCAGCTCAAAAGCTGGTAGGATTGTTCAAAACACTATCATAAATGAAATCTAAAAATCCTCATCGATCCGATACCTGGAAAAAAAATACTTGGGGTCAAAGGTCACAAAAACGATTTTCAGCAAAACGGTAAGTTTTATGACAAGACAAGACAAGACATTTATTTGTAGAAACATGAGTATACATAAAAGAAATGCAAGTTGTTCATAAACAAAAAAGATCAGTCATGTTCGGCCTTTGTGACATACAAAATTAAGTTAAAAGTCATTCAAAAATTAAAATTATTATTAAATTGTCAAACACTAAAAGTCATTCAAAAATTAAAATTATTATTAAATTGTTAAATTGTCATTGAATTTAAATAATAAACTTGTATTAAATTGTCTTAAAGTCTAATTATAAATAATCAAATTACAAATTATCAAAATTATAAAATGTCGCAAAATAAGAAGTCATTTAAAAAATTTCAAATTATTATTACACTGTCAGACAAACTATAAATTGAATTTAAATAATAAATTTGTATGGAATTGTCCTTTAATTTAATTATAAATAATCAATTGTAAAATGTCACAAAATATTTGTTGAATAATAAAATATTACAGTTTGTCATTCAAAAAATCTGAAATACTGTAGTATGCTTTCCCAATTAGATATGATTTTAGCCGCCTTTTTAGTATGTGTGCGCTTAGTTCCCTCCATTCCTTTGGAAATTTATTAAATATTAAAGGTGCCATACAAAATACACTTTTCCGCATTAATTCTGTTTTGGAACCATGCGAGCAAAGCATAGCGTTATCGCGTCTGTTGCGACTGACTTTGTCTGCCAGGCGTGGAAATAATTGTCGATTACATTTTACAAACATGATAACTTCCAAAATGTACATTGACGGTAACGCTAGTATCTTAAAATTAACGAAAAACGGCTTACAACTGTCAGTGGAATCTAATTTAAACATTGTCCTAATACAGCGCTTTTGGGCTTTGAAAGGTATATCCTTGTCAGTCGAATTGCCCCATAGGATAATTCCATACCTTAGGTGCGATGAAACTAGGCCGTGGTAAGCTGTTAGCAATGCGTCAGTGTTAAGTACAGGAACTAATCTGTAAAGGGCATATGAAGAGTTACTAATTTTTTTGCTTAAAATTTCAATGTGTTCTTTCCAATTTAACTTTTTGTCAATAGTCACTCCAAGGAATTTAGCAGTGTTGACTTCTTCAATTATTTTGTCATTATATTGGACCTTAAGATCAGATAAAGTTGGTAAGCGTTGACTGAAATGAATAATATTAGTTTTATTGAGATTTATTTTAAATTATTATTATCCAAATATTTTATTATTGATTTAAGAGAATTATTAATGTCAGTATTATATTTGTCTTTAGTATCAAATTGAATTGTTATGGTACTGTCGTCAGCAAAGAGGGTCACAGGTTGTTCAACAGATTTAGGTAAGTCATTTATATACAATATGAAAAGTGGAGGGCCCAACACAGTGCCTTGGGGACCTCCATATTTAATTACCCGTTCATGTGATTGAAATATTTCTTCATGATTAGTTTTTGTATTGATTGAAGAAATTTCCGTGAGTTGCTTTCTATTTTCTAAATATGATTTAAATAGTTTTAGAACGTTACCTCTTATACCGTATGCCTCCAGTTTGTCCAAGAGAATATCATGCCTAACATAATCGAACGCTTGGGCCATGTCACAGAATATTGTGCAAACAGGGTTGGTCTTATCAACGTTAAGCATAACTCTATACAAAAAATCATATAGTGCCATATCAATAGTATGATTTTCTCTAAATCCTTTTTCCTCTTTCACTAATATGTTGTTTTTTACCAAATATTTGCTCAATCCTTTGTATATAAATTTCTCATAAATTTTGGAGATAACAATTAAAATCGAGATTGGTCGAATCGAATTTCCAATGTCGTCTTTATTTCCCTTTTTAAATAATGGTTTAACTATTGATGTTTTCAAAGCATCGGGAAATATGCCCGTGCTTATGGTCAAATTAATGAGATGACTTAGATGCATACATATTTCTGCAGAAACAGATTTAAGAATTTTTGTTGATATTCCGTCATGATCAACGCTATTCGTATTTTTCAATGACTGGATCACTTTATGATAAAATTATTTCAGACAAAAATTGTAGATCAATAAAAAATGTCCAGATACTTTTTTCTTAACCGTTTCTGAGATATAACGATTCTAAAAGTTGGAAGAGTTGTAATCGTCTTAATATGCACACGTTTTCACGCCACGTTTGAACGCGCCACTGCAGCGCTAGTCGCGTCAAATGTAGAGATGTAAAATGTAACTGCCCGCGCCGCCTACCGCGCCGCTGAGTTCGTGACCACGGGCTAAGGTCTTTGCACTATCATGCATAAACCGTGAACCATTATTTTCTAATAATAAATCTGTAATAGGTGACTAAGTAAATAATATTATAAAGTTACAACGAACCACAACAACTTTTATATTATGTTACTTGCTGCTACGGAACCTTTCATGGGCGAGTCCGACTAGCACTTGGCCGCTTTTTTTTTCAAAATTTTAGGCTCAGTAGTTCCGGAGATAAGGGGGGGGAATGGTCATTTTTCGTCTAATTTCTTGAATAACTTCAAAACCAATTATTTTAAAATTATGAAAAAAATGTAATTAAACCTCTCATTTGATATGTCATACGATATTGTTCAAAAAACTTACAAATTTTCTAGTTTGACCCCCAAAAGTGACGCCCATACTAAAAATTTAATATTTTACGTAACACTTTCGTGTTTGGGTCACAAAAGTCCATATATGTGCACCAAATTTCAACAGAATCGGTCCAGTCGATCCGGAGAAAACTGGCTGTGACAGACGGACAGACAGACACCCGAGTTATCCTATAAGTAAATAATAGTATTAATTAAAAATAGTATAAATAAAAAACGATAGTTTTTTTTATATTTGAGTTGATTGAATGAAAGGTAAGTTGCGGTTTACGATTTATGACGTACCAGCTTCTGCCAGCCGCTTCGCCCGCGTGGTCCCTAGGGAACATACTCCCGGGATAAAAAGTAGCCTATGTCCTTTCTCAGGCTCTAGACTATCTGTGTACAAAATTTCATTTAAATCGGTTCAGTAGTTTTGGCGTGAAAGCGCGACAGTCAGACAGACAGACCGACAGACAGACAGACAGAGTCACTTTCGCATTTATAATATTAGTAAGGATTAAAAAAAACTACTTACTAGATCTCGTTCAAACCAATTTTCGGTGGAAGTTTGCATGGTAATGTTCATCATATATTTTTTTTAGTTTTATCATTCTCTTCTTTTAGAAGTTTACAGGGGGGACGACGACGACGACACACATTTTACCACTTTGGAAGTGTCTCTCGCGCAAACTATTCAGTTCAGAAAAAAATGAAATGAGAAACCTCAATATCATTTTTGAAGACCTATCCATAGATACCCCACAGGAATGGGATTGATGAAAAAAAAATGAGTTTCAGTTCTAAGTATGGGGAACCCCCAAAAATTTATTTTTCTATTTTTGTGTGAATATCTTAATGCCGTTCACAGAATACATCTACTTACCAAGTTTCAACAGTATAATTCTTATAGTTTCGGAAAAAAGTGGCTGTGACACGGACGGACAGACACAAACATGACGAATCCATAAGGGTTCCGTTTTTTGCCATTTGGCTACGAAACCCTAAAAATGGAGACAATAGATCTTTACCTATAGAATACAGGAAAACCTATACGAAGTCTATAGTGTTAAAATAACATGTTAAAAAAAAAAAATTGTTCGGCACGCGAGTCCGACTCGCACTTGGCCAGTTTTTTTTCTTTTGCTCTTCCTTGTTGGGCAATATTTTCTTTCTTTTCCAACTGTAGTTTCTCATTAAGCTTATGTTTATTCTCTCTAGGAAACGTGTCTCTCCGAGGCGAGTTACTGGAGCCCGTCATAGCGACGGTGCGAGCTCGCGGTGTGGGCGGCGTGGACGGGCGTGCGGCCGTGTGGGACCCTGTGACGCGGCGCTGGCAGGACAACACCTCCGGTACGTATGAGTTACTGGAGCCCATCATAGCGACAGTCTGCGCGCGCGGCGTGGGCGGCGTGTGGGACCCTGTGACGCGGCGCTGGCAGGACAACACCTCCGGTACGTATGAGTTACTGGAGCCCATCATAGCGACAGTCTGCGCGCGCGGCGTGGGCGGCATGTGGGACCCTGTGACGCGGCGCTGGCAGGACAACACCTCCGGTACGTATGAGTTACTGGAGCCCATCATAGCGACAGTGCGCGCGCGCGGCGTGGGTGGCGTGTGGGACCCTGTGACGCGGCGCTGGCAGGACAACACCTCCGGTACGTATGAGTTACTGGAGCCCATCATAGCGACAGTGCGCGCGCGCGGCGTGGGCGGCGTGTGGGACCCTGTGACGCGGCGCTGGCAGGACAACACCTCCGGTACGTATGAGTTACTAGTTTTTGCAAGCGACTTAACTGGTGTTAAAATATATCTCCAGGGTCATCACCGAAAAGTGGGACCCTGGAGATGACTAATTTAACAAAATTCATCAAAATCAATTGTGCGATTTAGGCGTGAAAGCGTAACCAACGAACTCCTAATAACACACACTTGTTAGTTAATGGTCTGCCTATGCCTGTGTAAACCTGCGACACTTCACGGTCGGTCTATTTTCAACCTTATTGCTGGTTTTAAGGTGAAAGGTGGCCGACCAGATTATTGCGTTACGTCTGCAACACCAGCATCCCAGTACAAATATCAAACGAATGAATTTAAAGTTGTGCTAATAATTTATTGTATATAGTACATTACTGCAGCGGCCAGCAAAAGAGGTTTGGATGGACGAACGCGTTAATGTGGGCCGAGGCGAAGCCAAGGCACACATACTTAACTCCATCAATGACTAGTTAAGCCAAGGCTTGTATAATACTTTTCTGAAATAATGCGCGGGAATTAAAATACTATAACTTTAGGACTTGAGTATGTGTGCCTCGGCTTCGCCTCGGCCCACATTTACACGTTCGTCTATCAATTACTAGTTAAGCCAAGGCTTGTATAATACTTTTCTGAAATAATGCGCGGAAATTAAAATACTATAACTTTTAAAATCAATGACGAACAATGAACAACAATAATTTTTCCCGCGTTAAAGTGTTCATTTGTTTTTTTTTTTTTCAATAAACAGCTTTCTGTTTTTGCAAACAGAAAGCTGCCAGTTCGAAATTTAAATAAAACCTCTGAAAAGGTACAGTTCGAAATTTAAATAAAACCTTTGAAAAGTTTAGTTAGTTTAATTACTCCTTGGGGTTGCCATGTTTCGGAGTAAAAGATCGTTTCATTTTTAAATTAAACGTCAAATATGAGTTTACTATATAATTTATTTGGCTGCTAAACCACGACAGATACGGATTTTCATACTACTTTGCCGGCCGCTGCTCGCATGTATTTGACCAGTACAGCAATTTCGATTTATCTCGAAGAAGGTTGTCAAAATGATGCTCAAAGGACCATGAGTCATTTTGGACCAATTACTCAACAGTGATAAAACCTATCCCATATAAGATAAGGTATTATTAATTTCTTATTATGGCTGCATTGAATTCGAGCGCGAACATGGTGTTTTTAACCGTTTTTAATACTGAGGAAGCATTAAAATTCATAGTATCAAAACTGCACAACTTCATCAATGTAATATCAATATACGAATATTTGTTTTATTGATTGTTTTTTTTTTTTAATAATATGTTTAGTTCCTCATGATTCAAAACTAACCCCAAAACCCTCTTCCACAGATTGCAAAATCTCCCACGTGATCTCCGAAATGATAATAATAAGCTGTACCAAGCTGGCTTATGTAGGGCTCCTACAGAACGTCGAAACTGGTATCTACGGCGCTCGCACCGACGGCGCGAGGTTCAAAGTGTCCCATCCGGCCGTGTATGTGGGCAGCCTGATCCTCATAGGCTGCGTCAGCTGCGCCACCCTCACCTACATCATGTGCTACCCAGCCATACAAATGGCGAAGAAGACGAAGCACGCACTCATCAACACATGGATTGCCATAGGATTACTATGCTTCATGTATACCCTCGGTATATATCAGACGGAAGATGTGAAGCTGTGTCAGATTCTGGGACTGCTAATACATTATTTGTCACTTTCTTGTTTACTGTGGATGTGTGTGTCAGCGAGTAACATGTACAAATGGGTGACTAAAACCCATAATCCTATTAGGACGCCTGAGGATGATATTCCACCTGATGTGCCGGTTCAGAAACCTATCCTAGGGTTGTACCTAGTAGGTTGGGGTATAGCCTTGATAGTGTGTGGGATATCCGGTGCAGTGAATCTAAAAGACTATGCGGGCTATTCTCAGTGTTTTCTCAGTACAGCCCCCGCTTTGAGCGCGTTATTCGTTCCTGGTGGGATTTTATTAGTGTTTTTGTTGATTTTATTCTTATTAATACGGTGTACGATAAGGAATAATAATGTGCAGCTATCCGAAGGCACTCAAGCAACTGAGAATGTTGATTTAGAGATGTGGGAGCCACACAGTGCTGAAAGAGCGGAACGGAGGAGTATTAAGTCAACTTTAGATTCTGAAGTGGAAGATATAGAACATACGCCTATCATTCAGTTACGGGCTCAAGTAATTGTGATGTGTTTGTACATGTCTGTGTGGTCCTGTGGCGCCATTGCGGTGTATCGACCCTTACCTGCGTACCTACCATATCAAGAAGATATTTGTAGCATCATATACGCTGTATGCGCCACAGTATTAGGCACATTCATCCTATTCTTCTACGGTATAGCAAGAAGTGACGTCAGAGCGCAGTGGTCTATGATGCACTGTTACCTACAGAAGAGTAAGCAGTGCTGTAGGAATAGGAGCGTTTTTGACGCCAATCAGCAGAATTTACCGACGACTCAAACCACCACGCCTCCTATACATCATCCTATACCTAATGATAACAGATCTAGGTCTGGCAGCAGGAGTTCGAATAGAACTAATTCTAAGACAAACAATAGTGGGACGTACAAAGCAGCTGCCGAATTAAACGGACAGACGTTACATAAAGATACGCTCAAAAATACTAATGGAAAAACCCCAAATATCAACCTAGTGGTCTTACATAGACAGCAGTACAGATCTAACAATTCTATGATGACGTACCCGGATAACGGGACAGTTGGTCCGGAAATATTCTACAACCCGAATCAAATGAACGTAGCCAAAAAGTTCTTCAAAAAACAGCGACAGAATATGAAGAGAAATTGTCTAGAATTACCGACGAGGAGGGATTGTGATAATGACTCCCATTTCTCGCTTCCATTGCCAACAAAAGAAGCGTATAACGGTGTTGCCAACATTATAAACTCGGGGTCTAAAGTCAATAACACTAATATACACGTTGAGAGGTCGAACAACGGTATAAAAGAAACTAGAAACGTTCTTAACCCAAATCTATTAGAAGAGGAATCCAAAGACAATTTCAAAAGTTATTCTACAGATAAAAAGGCGTGGAACAAAAATGAGGACCCCAAAACTAGTCGGACACAAATCATGAACATTTATACCAATGTGCCTGAGACATTGGTCCCTCAACATCAAGTTGTGAAGGCAAACGTACCCAAAAGCGGGCAGCGCGGTAGTGTCTCCGAAGAATGCTTGCAAAGCCATGCCAGCGAACAACCAGAAATGAGAACTATATCCCAACAATGTAGCTTAGAATACAGCTCAGCTTCTGAAATAGCCATGCCTAACACATGCTCCGACCAAACTTTGAACACACATTCAGAATTGACGTCGTTTCAAGAAACCCACAGTGCCTTATGTTCGACAAACGAAATCACAGATACAGAAAGCTTTGGGCAGTACATAGACTATCTGCAACCTGGGAAGCAAGACAAAGAGAATGTTATAGACAAGTCTCTGCAAGATATATCTGAGGAGTGCACTATGAACTCTGATGATATCAACAGGTCTAGTACGCCTCAAAGATTAGAATCTGGTTCCGGAGAGCTAGATAATCTTTTACAGAATCAAGATTTAGAGGGATCTAAAGAAAAGATGGACGACGACAAAGACACATTCTTTATGGCGAAAACGACGTATGATTTTGAAACTTGCAGCACTAATGCAAGCGAGCAAGGCTTTGAGAATGAAAGCGATATCTACTGCCCTAACTACCAAATGTCGGAAGTTAGTATCCGGAGTCATGGCTTATACGCTCCTTCGCCGTCATCTATGTGTCCTAACGAAATCAGTTTTAGTAACGAAGATGTTTCTAACTTAGAAAGCCAGTATGTGAATTATGATCCTGCCTGGAGGAAAACGATAAAAAGCAATCCTAAATTAGGAAAGTACGTTCCAACGCCCGCGTTGAGTTGCCCCGAAGTCAATCGGGACAGTAGTCCTGTGTCATTCGCGAGTGAGATAGATGAACTCTATACTCAGATCACGAGTAGAGAGAGGGAGCGAGACAGAGCGCCGAGGAAAGAGAGTACGGGGCTAGATGTGACGTTGAACAGTGACGTCACGTTGAAACCTGACAGTGACAGCTGTGTCAGCGAAGCGGTGTCAGACGTCGAAACTAAAGGGGAAACTACCGTATAGTAGCAACCATAGACTTTTTAAACAGAGGCATTTTGATACCTATTAGTACGTTTTAGGTAATTTCTTCTAGCCTTCCTCTAGTGTTTTGGAACTTTTAAAGTAATGTGGACTCTTTGTTATTTAAAGGGACTGTTGTTTATAAATATATTTCGAGCAGCTAATAGACTTCTAACAGTTTACTATAGTGTGTGCTAGATTAAACTGTGTGCTTGAAGATTTATACTAATGTATAGAAATGTTGACTACTTACATGCATTTTTTAATTGTATATTATTTTGCAGTTGTTGACACATAATTTTTGCGTCTGTGTAAGTGGACTCTTATAAGCGATCAAATAAAGGTACTAAGTATCTAAAAATTACCAAATAAAATGGAAAAAGTATCTGTAAATACGGAAAGACGTAAAATTCATGTGTTTTCAAAGAATGATATGGTCTTAAACAGACCTATGGCGCCATCATTTCTGTTTACCCAGTAGATCTATACTGATTGACTGAAATATAAACGTAACAAACATTTGTGACAGTTACTATGTGCCATTTATTTAGGACTTGCTTGCAACTACTGTTTAAAGACAAAACAAAAATATTTTGTAGAAAGTATTTTCTTAATCAGAGATAGATTTGCGGTTTATGGGAAAAATATTATAAAAATGATATGTTATTCAAAAATATCACAACCAATTTGACTGATCCTTTCTCATTTATCTATTTGCCCCATAAAATATATTTCACCTTTGCATATTGATGAAGTGAAAAGGCAATAAATTGTAACATCGCGACTTCGTTCGCGCGAGTTGAGTATTGCAATTTTCGTAGGGATCTCTATTTTTTTTAATTTATTATAGCCTTAATTCCTGATAATTTAGCTTTCTATTGGTGAAAACATGGTTAAAATCGATTCAGTAGTTTCGAAGCCTATCCGGTACAAACAAACAAAAAAAGTGTTTCCTCTTTATAACATAATAATAGATTTATAAATTAAGGGCTAATCTATCGTAGGAATATTGTTCTTACACAGAAATATTAATTAGATTGAAATTGTTGATTGATTGAAGAAATCTCATTGAATTTGAAAACTCATTTTTGCGTTTTGAACAGTACATGCAAGCAAGTGTTTCTGTATAATTTCTCTCTTAGCATTTAAGTTGTATATGTTAAAATGTATAGTTATTTATTATTAAGTTTAAAACAGTCTGAATAGGAGATAACGCTTCTGTGGTTGTGTGAAGTATGCTTGAGTTTTAATACGTAAAAATTAACAATAATATTAATTGTGCCATGTTGTTTTTTAGTTGAAAGTTGGCGAAATACTGCCATTACCAACATATCTCTACAATATTGTCACTAATCACTTCATATAATTTCCAACTGGCAACTAAAAGAAAATATGGTGAAAGTATAAAAATATAATGTGCCAAATCCCATTAGATTTCTCCGTAACATTTTGTACTTAATTCACTCAAAATTGTATCGTTAAAATTGACTGAAACTACCCCCGCCTTAAGTCTAGTCCTCGTTTCATGTCGGATGGGGCGAATTGTAACACTACCAGCTTAAAAGTGATTATAAACAAAATCTATTCAATTCAGATTTATGTTTATCATGATTTGAAACCTTTTATAAACCAAGGCAGCTCCGGATTCGCAGATATATGCTTAGAATGACAGCTGTATACACTTTTTTAATCTAAACTTGTGGCTTCGCCCGGATGTATTTTTAACCTCGCCCTGATAATTAATAACACGACGAATTATTGTCCAATTTGATTCAGTCGTTGCGAAGTTATGCGCGTTCAAACATTTCGGCGTTTCATTTTAATTTATACTAATTTATATAATTATAGGTCTTCTGGTTGTCTTGCGTCACTATGTGGCTAAAGATGTATTCATTTGGCAGGTAATCTAAAAGGTTTCGATTTTTTATGTGAGAAGATATTTATTCCCAGTGAATGACAAATAGCATTATTAGTGAATCTAATGAAAAACCATATCAATGGTGGAGTTACAAATTCAACCCATACCGGCAAATCACGTAGAATGTAACCCCATCTCATTTTTGTACAGTTTAGTGGAGAATAAGATCAAATTGTTTAGTAAACAAGGGTTAATAGAAGATGAAATAATATTATTGGTCGTACAACGTGAATTTCGGTCGTACCGAACTGACGTATTCCTGACTCCACGGATACCCCTGATCAAACGAAATAGGTATAGTGGTACCCAACTGATAAGGCGCGTCGTGAATCTTCGTTCGCACAGAAAAGAAAGTATGGCCCCGAAGATTAACTAAAGAAAGCAAACTTACAATCAACCTTATATCACTACTACAAGGTTCATAATACACTGCAGCTGTTCCGTCTCACTCGCGCGTCACGTGCATGCCACGCGGCGCGCGCTAACATGGCGGCAGCTGCCGACCAATAGCGGTACAGGAAAAAGCAGCGCGGTTGGTGGAGCGTGCCGATCGGTCAATAGCATTTCCCGCGCTTTGTAAATTCATCTTCTGCGCAGGTACATCGGTAAGCCATATCAGTTAGGTACTACTGTACCAGCTAAATAAAGACTATTTCCTTATGGTGTTTCATACAAACTTTTAAGTCATAAATCTTGAAAGCGAATGCACTGATTTCAATTAAACTTGGTACGCATATAATTATGTAATATATCCAAGTCTAAAATGTTAGTTAAAAACTGCTTCGACAAAACGTTTAGAGAGAAGAGGAGGATGATGTTTTACTGTCTATAGAAAACTTAATAAGTATTTCATTATTTTGCCCTCTAAATCTTTTTCGAAATAGTTATGAACTAACTTTTTAAACCAAGCTAGGTATCTTGCGTATGTATACCAAATTCAATTAAAATCTGCATCTTACTATCCCTACCTTGTTGCTATTCCACCAATTCGCACTAAGCGTTTCCAAACGTTTTTTTATAATGCGCACAGCAAAGGAGTGGAACTCTGCCTGCGTCTGTGTTTCCAAACGCTTACAACCCTAATCTCTTCAAAGTTAGAGTGATCAGGCTCCTTCTGGGTAAGCTCGCTCCATCGTAGACTTTGTCTGTGTCATCTCTGACCTAGACTAGAGTCAAGAGCAAACCCATCACAAATAAAAAAAAAAAAAATAAAAAAAAAATCGGTTTCATCATTTTGAAGAATAAAGGTAGGTACTTGAAAGTTTGTATGAATCCCCGTGAGGAGATGACCGAGGGTGATCGTGACGAGATGTGACTTAAAAATAACACAATTTCAGAGTATGTGGACTTCGGTGACTTACACGAATTCAGAGTGTTAGTAACCCTGAAGATTTCACTCCTAGAATATTATTTCACTTTTAACTTATTCCTTGTGTAAATGATTCGTGCCTATTCGATGTCTGGCCTAACTGTTTTGGCTTTTCTGTAGTTGTAACAAATGAGTCGACTCACTTTTTTCTGTTATTTGTAGTTTATAAGTTTTATTCTTAAAAACGTTAATGAGCAACATAAGCAGCTATTTTTTGACATCCCATTGTCTGTCGAATTTTTTTGTAAAATATTTTTTGACGATAACGTCTTATAAATCGATGAACGCCGGCTGCACGCACGAAAGAGTGTCATACGTTCCGCCTGAGTCGAGCGTGCAAGCGAGAGCGCGGAACAAGCGATAGAGAGGCACGATCGGCCTAAGCGTTCGACTTGTTTGTTAAGAATTCAATTGTTTTCTTACGGCGTTATCACGTAAAATTATCGTCCGACTTTACAGACAACCTATTTTTTTTTCTTGTTAATGTTAATCAGAAATTTAATTTTTCTTCTATATTGATTGTATAGAAGATGTAACAGAAAGCGCATAACCAGAAAAGAGGTATTGTACTGATAATAACTTTTAGAATGGGACCAACCCTGAAATAACGAAAATATAATCGATTGCCCCATACAGTTATATTGTAACTCGGCAAAATGTTTTTTTTTGTTTTTGCCCCACTAGGAATTTCTCCTGTATCTGTTCTGTGTGTGTACGGAACAACTAACGTTATTTTTGCGATTTTAGTTTTAGTCCCATAGTAAAAGTTGTTTGTAATCATGAGTACAATATCCCCGTTTCTGGGGGGCTACTCTCTAACGAAATCCGTAGTTTCGGGCTTAGTTGCGGGCGGGCATTTTCTACTTCGTATCACCAAACCACTGAGAACTAATGATAACACGATTTGACAGTTACTGTGAAATCGTGTTGTCATTCATTCTCATTTCGGGTTCGGGACTAATCGTAAGTCTGTAGGTGATACGGAGTAGAATACGAACGCTCGCAACTAAGCCCGAAACCAAGGATTTCGTTAGAGAGTAGCCCCCCTGGTTTGCGTTTATTTTGTTGCACGTTGCATTTGCTAGCTCCGAAGTTATTTTGACGAATTCATCTAAAATCTCTGTAAATACAGGGTGTCTCATTTGTTACAACAGATCTGTATAGATATAATCGTAGTAAAATTCTCTAAACAGCTATTGTGATATAAAATCTTCCTTTTTGGCGCAGTCAAGCGCCCTAGAGACTGTAGGTCGCTCTATATATTATTATATGAGATTTGTGAATATTATATGATAGCAAAAGTTTATGAATGGTTAGCTTTTTGTGGAGCATATTGCGTATTAAAGAGGCGTTTGCACTTGTTTTTGTTTTCATTATTTAAACATTCATCCAACCTATACCACGAGCCAACAAAACTTTTCTAAAATGCAATTTTTATCTCTAACTCCTATCGTTTAAGGTATAAAATACATTTTTCTAAAAATGTCGCTTACAATATCTCAGCGGTAAAGCCTTGAAATAGTTTCGTGATTTTGACAACCATTTCTGCACTTCACCTGTGGTATATTCCACTATTCTCTTGTATCAACAGTATAAGATATCTTGGCAGGTTTTTTTTCACAAAAACAAGGTAAGTATTAAAAAAATATATATTTTATTTAAATTAAAGTTTCATTTAATAACAAAAATATTATACAAATGAAGCAGTAATCGGGCACTAAGAATGTCTTTGGTATTTAAACATGCTTCAAATTACATATCAACACTATTTAATTTATTTACAAGATTTTTAAACATTTCAATATTTATGCAACAGGTCATAAACATAAAATGCTAAATGAAACACTTTATTTTTAAAATTCAGACACAGAACTACAAATTATATTATTTTAAAACACTTTACTATTGAAAATTAGACACAGAATTACAAATTATATTATTTTAGTACAAAACCAGATACCTGGCCATATTTAATATGTCATGGTTTTTTAAATTATACGCTATTTTTACCCGACTACGGCAAAGTCAAAAGGAAGAGTTATTATTTTATACGGTTAAGCACCAATTTCTTATTGGAAATCATGCAAGAAAAAATATGGTAACTTATTATGTAACATACTATCGCGTTCACATGATGTTACTATATGAGTAAGTATAAAACTATCTAATCACTATGGATTACTTAAAATATTTGGACTTTGCTATCAGAATAAAATATCGTACGATCGCTACTGTGACCGCGAAAGAACGCTGACATAGGTACTTATTTTTATGGCACTTCATGCTATTTTTTATATTATTCTTAAATTATTTGAGCAATATTTTTTTTATTTTTATTATTAAACACAGGAACGCTTATCACTGAAGGACTAAGTTTAAGAGACTACCATAAAATAATCTGAAATATCCGCGAAAAGTATTATACTTATTCCCGGTTTTATAACAGGAATCAGAGAACCTACACAATACACACCACAAACTTAATTTGTACACCTCGAAGTTATTTCACAATCCGAGCACACAAAACAACATATTGTTTATTTAACACTACCTCAACGTATGCGGGTAGGCACAAAAAGTTCAACCTTAATTTAAGAGGGTAGACACACAAAATTCACGCTTGCGTCGGCGGAAGTACTAATCGAGCTGTGAGTTCGCGCCCTCTATCGGCGACTGCACCAAACACACGACCCATCAGACCTCTTGGTACTTCTTCTATTAGTTTTTCTTTGGCTGGAAAAGAAAATGGCACCATTTAAAATATTGAAGTTGGAAAAAAGTTGCTTCTTCAGGAGTTTGGTTTTTACACGCCAAGCTTTTGCCCGTGGCTTCGCTAGAGTATAGATTTTCGCCTCCAGAGTCCCATCTATCTCTGTACTAAAACTAATCAAAATCGATTCAGCAATTTAGGTGTGAAAGTGTAACTAACAAACTTACTATCGCAAAGTTAGGATGGCGGTCCAGTTAACCCCAAAAGGCTAAACATATATTGGCGATCCAAGGATATATACATGTGTTTCAAGCACAAAGCCCAGGTCTAAGCCGAGCTGTCAGTTATTTGTCAAAAGCAGCTCGAAGAATACCAAAAATCCACAGCTAGACTTAGTTTGAATATGGCTGGCTTGCTATGTGCTGGATTTCAGTTCAGCTTTCAGACTTTTCGCTGGCTCCTAGCCTTATAGCAAGAAAAGCCTTTAAGAGTCAGTCAGTCTAGGAAACAAGCAAATTATAGGAGCAACATACCTATTAGAAAATCTAGCAGCACACCAGTGAGTTCCTTACTGCTAGGGTCAGGCTTGTCTACTAATCGGAGTGTGGAGGCTGTGCAGTACTGTGCACTGGCTACTAGCTGTCCTGCAGAGTCCTTGTGACCCACTAGCAGTGCTGGGGCGGAGGTGCGGAGACCCGGCTTTACTTGCCACCAGGCTGCTCCTGTAATAAACGGGAAATACAGTTAGTGCCGATTCACAGCAAGCTTCGTTTTCTAGGTACTACATGCTAATTTAGGATGTGTAGAAAAGTAAAACGAAGCAATCCGTTAATCGCAGCCCACTCTTGGACATAAGTCTCTAAAGTTGTACTGCTACATCAGCCAATTCTCCGCTTTCTGAATCCAGCCTGTCTCTACTGCTACCTATTTTTAAGTTCTCCGGCTCATCTAACTGTAGCGTAAATGCAGAGAACGAGATCTTCTTTAATAGGTCTTTATTTTCTTGGCTGAACGCTGCAGTGACGTGTAAAAACCTTACCTCTTACATAGTTGAGAGCGCCAGTCCAGTCACAAGCTCTGGAGCAGGCCCAGCTACCCTCCCGATCATTCAATTCTCCCTCAGCCAGCCAGCGTTCCGGGAAGTGAGGCCACTGAAGCAAGTACAATGGGTTAATATGAGGCAATGGGATCTGAAAAAATAAGTCAATTGTAACACCTGTAAAGGAGATAAGGCTTCCAAGGACCTTGCAGACCATCCTAATTGTGTAACATGTCTCGGCAAAGACACTCAAATAAACTATGAATGTGCCTAATTGACACTACCTGGGTGCATAACATAATACCTACGAAGTCGTTTTTAAACGAATCGAAAGTAAAGGAATTTAGTGCCTTTCCAGAAACAGGTTACACAATTAGGCCACAGTTTGTTTGTTTCTTTGATAATTTTACTTTTGATCTGACAGTAGGTACATCGTATAAGTCATTGACGTCATCAGATCGTCATTATAACTATCACTAGTCTTGAAACCAGAAACAAAAAAGCCATTTTACACTAATCGGTTACCATCATCATGTGATGGTACTGATCGCAATATACTTTGTAGCAAATCATGGAAAGACTGATCTCCAATGTAAGTAGAAGTGAGAAATAAAAATGTTATCTGGTCAAAAAAGCTACACAGAACGATCTTTATCCAACAATTTGTGGACGTTGAAGAGGTCAAGATTTCAGGAGTTGGTATGTGATACAAACCTGTATAAACTGCAGGGCTCGATGGCAGAAAGGAGCCGGTGGGTACTGCCAGTAGAGATTCGGATGTGGAGCGCAGATCACTGCAAACTTGCTGATTAGAGGGCCGCGAGAGTGGACCAGGTACCTGCAAGCAAGAAGACATGATAAGAAAAATATAGTAGGTAAGTGGCTAGTATCCTCCATTACTCTGGGTATAGGAATTGGTTCAGGTGGCAGAACAGCTAGTCTATTCTGTAAATAACTATTTCGATATCGAGCTTCACCTGAGTGACAAACCTCACAAAATGAGCTTTATTTCACACAGCATAAAGGTCTTATATTTATACGAATTTGATATTCACCTCGGATTCCGCTGTCAAGACATGAAAATGTTGTTATAGAAAAGCACTACAGTTCTGCAGGGACTGCCCAAGTGTTTCCTGCTTTGTGCTGTGGTACTTCTTCTCGGTCAATGTCTTCTATTAAGTAAATTATTTTCGCCAGTGACAGCACTTTTAGTTTTTGATAAACAGTTAGGGAGTTAAGGAGTGGAATGCCCTGCCGGAATATGTTTCCTGATGGCTACGACCTGGGAGTCTTTAATTCAAGAGTAAATAAGCTAGTTCTGGGTAAGCTCCAATGTCGACCATATCATCGCTTCCCTCAGGTGGAATTGTGGTCAAAATCGAGCTAATAACTATCTATTAGAAAAACAATCGTCAAGTTTGCAATTATGTACATACTACCTACTACATACATCTGATCATTGCGTGGCGCTTGGATTAATGGCCTAGCCGACGTAGGCAATGTTTAATTTCTTGGATCAGAGAATGCAACAAAAACATCCACCATATCAGTGGCTTATCGTGACATAAGAGGGAAAGTCGTAGATAGAGACGCTGGATAGGCGTCATTACTGTTATCTATCAATTAAACATGACCTTATAATCTGTCTTACGGTGTATGACACGTCATTTAAAAACAAATTGCATTCCAGATTGTACGATGATATTGTAATATTACGAGTTATGAGGTGTTAAGTATTCCTTCGTTGTTATAGATACTCTATAGAATTTTGTTTGAGCAACAAAGCAATGCACACAAAGCTCACAAGACAGATTTTTTTAATTCCGAGTTAATGGTCTGTTCAGACAAAGTTCTGTATCGTGTGGACCCACTATTAGTCCAAGTAAGTACCTACCTAGGTACTTCAGTATTTTAGGTAGATCTACCTACTGATTTCTCCTGCTTCGAGTTTGATATTTCGAGCCAGAGTTGTAAGCCAGAATAATTTATTTAACTAAAATTATTTAATCTAGTTTTCTCGTCAGATTGTTTAGAAGCAGTCTGAGAAAGCCAAAAAGGAAATCCGTTTGATTGATTTTCTTTTCGCAGAAGTAGATTATTTACCTAAGCCATTAGTATTTAATTCAGAGAAGTCCAAAGACTCATTTAATCTTGTCCAAAGGGTACACGACCACGTCATCATAATGAATTGTCAAAACAAATGATTAACACATCGTACGATAATTTCCGGAGTGCTTGCGTAGACGCATGGCAGACGATTTGTGGCCGTTCAACTACCGTATCTGATAAGTTTATTCTTTTATGAGTTTTTTGCTAGAGGAAAGTGACCAAGTATGGAATACTATTTTGTTTTTGACGCATAATTTGCATAAATATTATAAATAAATAAAAAATTGTAGTAATTATTAAAATTCATATATTTGTGCTTTATTTTGTAACAAGTTTTGGTTACATTGATTACTTTTAAATGGGATTAAAAATAAATAACGAAATAATGATGAAGGTTCCTAAATATGGAACATGTACCCCAATTATGGAATACTATAAACACCATCAAAAATTAACCTTAACTTACATGAGACTCCTTGGAAACTGGTATAATATTGAAAGGGACACAATTTTTTTGCAAAAATCACAAATCCAGGCGTCAAACTCTGGTGCTGTGCAATCATTATGTGCCCAGAGTCCACACATGCGGCACTTGACCCATGTTTCCCCATGAGCATCATTCGAAAACAGCATGCCACAGAAAATATACTCAGAATCTTCAGAGTATGGACCAGTATTTCCAATCAAGGCATCAGGCTCACTGTCGTGATCAAACAATACAATAACAATAGTCCATAATTGGGTACTATGATTCGTCCATATTTGGATTTTTCAACGACTTCAAACTGACATGCATATTTTTATACATATGAAAGTAATGCAATCAAATGCCGCTAAAACCTACAAAAGAACATCGAAACTATCTCTAGCGATTATAAAAACAATACTATGTCCACTTTTTGTACGAAAAATACGTATTTTTTACATACCTTAGAAAGTTATGCGGAAGCCACAAAACAAAATACTGCGACATTGACGAAAGGGCTTGCTCTACTGGCGTGTTACAACTTGTACGCGCGAATGGGGATAGAAAGAAAGAGACAAACACTGTTTATTGCGTGTGTGAGTTTCCGTTTGAGATAATTGCCGGTATTCCATTTTAGGGATACTATCCCATATTTGGTCACCTTCCTCTATTTATTGCTTAAAATAGACGGTAAGGTGCAGAGTTCAGGTAACGCGTGAGGATGAGATTAGATACAATATGAGAATTGAATGTAGCAACTTAAGCAATGGACTTAAGTAATAAATTGGACTTGTACTCTGTACTCTGAAGGTGATTCCCACCTTTGTACCTTCGTGTGTAGTGTAGTGTAGGTTAAGATATATGGTACGAAACCATTCGTGTGCGAGTCCGGCTCGCACTTGGCCGGTTTGTTAGTTGTTCCGATAATCCATTTAGTCAAACTATATTCATAATATGGCGTGATTTTGAGTTACGATAACTTTTTGACAGTTTATCATTGTTGCTGTGGTATAAAAAATGTGATTGATAGTACCTATTAATGTTGCTGTACCTATAACCTCAATCTGTAGCCCCGATGTGTCGCATTTAATATCTTCTTACAACTACCGACTCGTATTTTAAATGCGAAAGTTTAGAAGGATGTCTGTTACTCAATCACACCAGAACGGCTGAACGGATTAGGATGCAAATTGGCACAAAAATAGATTATAGTTTGAGGCACATATGCTTCTTTTTATCCTGGGACTGTGTTCCCTTGGGATAATTTTCGACAGTCACGCGGGTAGAGTCGCAGGCGAACGCTAGTCAATTACATGCCAGATCTAATCCAAATAAGTAATAAGGCTCGGGTACACGCAGCTTAATATTGCTTGCAAATCATATTTATAAAGGCGGCAAAATGATGGGGGTACCATGAGTGTTTCTCACTCTGAATTAATAATAAACTAGCTATAAAAATAAAAGTTCTTACCATGCAAGCATTCCTCCAATACCGAATCCAATGACAACAGCCTGTCTATTTTCAGACACTCCTAAAGCCTTCAACAATGCTGACAACTCCTCCACAGCCCTCGGAGGAGACAGGTCACTCCTCGACCCTCCTTCACTGCCCCCAGTCCCTCTCAAGTCTAGCGTCACCACGTGATGATCCGTTTCTGCCAACCGTCTGACTACACTTGCCCAGTTCGGTCCCCATAGGTTGCCTGAATCGGGGGCATCCTTGAGGATCAGGACTTTCTGGCCAGTCCGTGGGCCTGTTTCCACGTAGTGGTATTTGACTCCCTGTGAATAAAGAAAAGGTATTGTTCACAAATAGGGACGATATTTGTATGCGGGACCTGTATGCCGCATGGCGAACAAACCGTGGCATGGGGAAAAATAGTATAGCCTATAGACTAGGCGTAGGTATAGGCAACACTAAGAAGGTAGATATATTTCGAAAAGACTCTAAGGAGGTTGTTCGTTGTTCAAGAGTGACCGTTGCCCAACAAAAAACTGTAAGTGGATTGATGTGTTGGCTAGTTGATTATGATGCAAGTGTTGAAAGATCGTTACAATCTATACTGATATATAAAGCTGAAGAGTTTGTTTGTTTGTTTGCTTGAACGCTCTAATCTCCGGAACTACTGGACCGATTTGAAAAAATCTTTCAGTGTTAGATAGCCCGATTATCGAGGAAGGCTTATAGGATATATATCATCACGCTAAGACCAATAGGAGAGGAGCAGTAATGAAAATTGTGACGCAGATGAACTTTTGCGGGTCAACTAGTGATTCATATGTTGTGTACCTGCTAAGCTGCAACTATCTTAGCCCGGAATTGTCCAATAATTAGTCAGATTGTATTACCTACACGTTATTAATTTATTTCTAAGTAAATTGATAAAATCTTGTATATGCAGCCATTTCCAAGACCCTTAAACAGGATTTGTTTGAAGACCTAAGTAGGTACAATTTTACCGAGATAATTTAATTAGGTACTTTATTTAGAAGATTGCCTCTGGAGCTTTTTTGCACCTTCTTCGCCATACGTTCTTGCACGAGCAGAAAGATTCAACTTTCCAACCAAGCGACCCTTGACATTTCAAAAGAGAGTGTGGTTTAGTTGAAGTTTAAATATTCTGAGTTCGAGTATCGATGTCCTTGACCATTACCTTTATCAATCTATACTCGCTAGCGACTGAAGTTAAAAAAAAAAATGAAAACTTAAAAAACAAGATTCTTTTTTATTTTTTTAGTTGTTAACTAAAGTTTTACTTGCAACTTGCTTGCTTGTTAGTTAACAACTTCAACAAATTAGTTAGAAACTTGTTTTTTTAAAGTTTTCATACATTTTTTTAAATACAGTTGCTAGCGAGTTTAGATTGATTAAAGTCATGGTAGACGTACTGGCCATACCGTATGAAATCAATATTATTTGCCAGAAGTAAAAGTTCTCTAGCTTCTAGGATCATCCAGTCGTCATAATGTATGGCTATTTCCTATTATCTCTCACAAGTTTTTTTTGAGGATGGTGTTAAATACGCGATCAATGAGGATAGGTACAGTGGCGGTACCTTCATATAAGCCCAAAAGCCCGGCATGCCTTACTAAAATGCTCGATAGAGAATCAATATCAAACCCGAACTATTTAAAAGTTCGCGCGCTTAATTCTTATCAAAATAACACAAAGTATCTACCTATGCCACATTACTACATAACTACACATCGCGATTGTTCGCGCGCAGAGTTTCGCATTTGCAGCATCTACATATAGCTATCTCGCTTACACGCACCGGCTTTTACCGGGCTTTCAAATACTATCTCCGTCACTTTCGCACTTATAGCGATGTGCCGTATAACGAATTCTAAAGCTTGTGCGTCTACAAATCGATCAGTATGGAAGATTAAAGCCGTGCATGCGTATGAAGTTGCACGCGTATGCGTGACCTTGTCACCTTGCCAACTCTGCAGTGTTGCCGTTTTAGCGACGTTGTGAAATCTTGGAGATTTTTAACGAGTTTGGTGACTTTTTTTAAGATTTAGTAACAATAAAAACTAGCGACTTTTTAAAATAACGAAATTAAATATTCAAGCAATATCTTAAAAATAAAAAATTTGCGACATCTAGCTAGATTTTTCATATACCTGGCGCTTTTTTTTGCCTAAATGACAACACTGCAACTCTGCGTAAGTAGTTCTTGACACCGGAGTGCAACTCACTTCAGCTTTATTTGCTTGAGAGTTGAAAAGTTATGTTGTTAAAGTATTTTGTGTGTTTTCTTAGATTTTCTCAGTGATACAATTGTTTTGGTGACTTACCTACAACAATGGAGGTAATTGTACCTTGTGAGGATTTAAAATGCGTTCAAGTTTTGATTGGCGAAGATAAGGTAAAATCTTTAAACTTTGCTCAGAAAAAACAGTTAATTTCTTCATTAAAACCGACGCCTAATCTGTGTTTTTCTAGACTAGTAAATCGCATAAACGAAATTTAATAGATCAGTGTATAAAACTAGTTGGATTGTTGGCTGTTCGCACACTAATAAGTTGTGTTCGTGGTGCTGCCTATTTTTTTCGAATGAAGATTCCGTTTGGAATACATCTGGTTATAATGACTTAAATAACATATCTGGCGCCATTAAAAGGCACGCAAATTCCCATAAACACCTGTGTGCAATGGTTTCTTTCGGTAATTTTGGTAAACAACGAATTGAGACATCTATATCAGTTTATGAGAAAATTGCGATGATACATACGAAGGTACCTACATACTCAGTCGAAAACTGAACTTTCTTTTTTTGGAATCGGTTAAAATTTTATTGGGCTTGCCTTATTTTGAAACCCTAGGCACGCCACTGGATAGGTAGCAGCTTGAGGCGCTTGAATTGTTGGTTTGAATACTTTCAGGGGCCTACTATGACGAGTTAAAACCATTATAATTCCGGTGTAAGAAAGAGACGAAGCTACATAGGATGAATAGTAGGTACTTAGGTATCCTTATTGCGCGTCGGAATCATGATGACAATTAAACTTCGTAGCGTAGAGAACTAACTCTTATTTCCGAGATGATATCTAGACTTCAATTTGAACGCTTTTTTTCCTCAATATGTTTTGTTGTATTATCTGTGTTTATGATGATCATTAGTTTAATATAGAACATAAGATCAGGCGTGGAGATGCTGGCTATGGTTAAGGAAGACCTCATGTGTTTTATCTCGTAGAAATAACAAACAGGTTTATCAGTAGATATTCAGTGCAAAAGGTACGTGACCCAAAGCAGGTTGCTTTTTTAAATGAGTGTTTATAAATAACAGTGTGTTTAATAAATGATAACCAATAAATTTATTAATAACTTTTTATCTGTAAATGCTTTGTAACTGACCATTGGACAAATTAATGTCAACTTAATAAAATAAAATCAATTAGTTACTTATATTTATATACCTACCTAGTTACATAATTAATAAATTAATTTGTTAATTTTTGTTAACAAATAGGTATGTCGTCCGAGAACGGGGAAGGTTACAATTAGCATAACCATTTTGAAAAAAGTATCATGCAAAAATTCGAACTCAATATTCCAACTAAATAATTATGAAAGTGAGTTTGTTAGTTTGTAATATTCTAAATCACTGAATAGATTTTGGTTGGTTTTTTTTTGGTTATAGGCTACATGAATGCGAGCGGAAGCTAGGTTGTCATAAGTTCATAACACAGACTTGGCGGACCTGCCAATACCAAAACATTAAAAGAAAAACAAATCAAAATTTTGAATTCAGAACTCACCATAACTTTGATATAGCAATGAGTACCAATAGACGAGTCTATGGTCAGCTCAACCGGCTGGGCATTCTCCACCTTCCTCCGGTACCCTTTCCACAGCCTCTTCACAGAAATCTCGATGATCTGCCAAATGCCCACAAACACACATGTCAGAATCAATTCTACGGCTTGCCAACCAGAGATCACTTGTAAAACTTTTAAGTTCCGTGCACCCATGTTACGAACGAACTGAGAACTGAGCTAACGTGAAACCGTGTGTGGATGTCGTGATAGGCTCAAAGGTCTCAATAAAATACTCCAATGGACACGAACGACGCGTTCTTATCAGTTTTATCAAAGTTTTGTTCGAAGCAAGCGGATATCACGCGTGTTGGATAAGCGTGGACACGGAGTAGGTTAGTGGCAGAAGGTTTAATTAGTTTTTAAGTGACTAGTGGACGTCACGCGGTTTCACCCGCGCAGTTCCCGTTCCCGTGGGAGTACGGGGATAAAATATAGCCTATGTTCCTCCCTGATAATGTAGCTATCCATTGCTGAAAGAATTTTTCAAATCGGTAAAGTAGTTTCGGAGCCTATTCATTTCAAACAAACAAACAAATCTTTCCTCTTTATAATATTAGTGTAGATTAACCTTTTGCTTCTGAAAGGACGAACTAATGAATCATTTAATAATTGATGCTTACTTGTACAAATATTGAGACCATAGTAATGTAGTATTAGAGATTATGATTAGGTGTGGTGCAAGATTTTTATCGAATCTATAATAATATATAAAGCTGAGGGTGTTTGTTTGTTTGATTGAACGCGCTAATCTCAGGAACTGCTGGTCCAATTTGAAAAATTATTTCAGTGTTAGATAGCCCATTTATCGAGGAAGGCTATAGGCTATATATCATCACGCTAAGACCAAAAGGAGCGGAGCAGTAATAAAAATTGTGACGCAGACGAAGTTGCGCGGGTCAGCCAGTTCAATATATAATTGGATGTTATAACCCGGAAAAGGATATATGATACCTTTCATCCTTGAAAATTGATGACCCTTAATTTGGAGCACAAGGCCCTCTTTCAGAACTACTGAAGTGAGTCTGCTGGGAGATGCATATAAATGGTATCTAGCTTTAGGACTAGGTACGAATGTCTAACGTTCACTTGTAAAGTTAGGACTTACAAGTGAACTCATTGCTGGCGTCATTATTTATGTGGATTTCTATTTTATCTTCATTGTTATTCTGGCCCGGGCTATTGGTGTCTGAAGTTTTTTTTTGGGTCCCACTATTCAATACTCTTAGGAGTAACGACTCCGTACTCCTAAGAGTATTGAAAAGTGGGCCTTCTGATGTTTACCAGGTCGTGGCGGATAACTGTCAAAGTGCGTTCACTATCTCATTAGCGATGTTCGATTGTTGCATTGATTTGTTGTCTTGTTTACACTTATTGAAAGTGGGTTACGCTGTCTCGTTTCAATGTAAACTATTTGTTGTTTACATGCTCGAGTGGAAGATTTGTAGGCTACCCTCGTAAATTAAAAAGTAAGTGTTTTCTTTTTATAGTTGTGGGTGCATTCTTTGTAATAAGGTCGTGAAATCAGGGCAATTAGTGTTAAAATAACTCCTCCTGCTCTGGGTGAAGCAGAAGGGAGTGTCAGACTCTTACTGACTAAATCCCATCCGTGTTCCTCCTAATGTCCTTTACGTTCCAGGGCCGCGGTGACTCTTTCGAACAAATTTCGCGACCCAGGCAGGCACTGGCCCTAGCGGGCCACTTATACCTACTTTAAGGATTATTAAAGTCAAAGTTAACGTTTATTTCAATTAGGCCATTAAACGGCACTTTTGAATGTCATTCACATTTCAAATAATATAAAATACTAAAGTGATTCTACTGTCCATTCGGAAAGGTAGATTCTTATGGAGAAGAACGGACAAGAAACTCCATAGTTACTCTTTTCAAATAAATCTTTTACAATATTTGGTATACAAAAATTTAGTTATATATATGTGAGAAGGGTATGCAGAGGTAGACTTATTAATTTTCTAAATAAGTACATGATACTCACACATTTAATTAGGTACATAACCTACTTAAGTAAATAAGACAGATTTGTTTGTTTAGATAGGTATGTCATTCACACCATTTTCAACCTGTAATCGAAGTTTCTAAATAGATTTTGATACAGACATCTGCCAGAATTATTTACTGTACCTACCGTGGTATCTGCTTAATTATATTTAGAAGGCGGCATAGTGGGATTAGTGGGAAGGTACTGAACTAGTAAAAAAGTATTCATCTATTTTCTTAAACTAATTTTATTTTTGAAACTGTTACCTACCTAAATTTTGAGACCCCGTAATAAGCATTGAGTATCATTTGTTTTTAAAACACTTTTGATTAAGTACATTTTCTCCTAAAAGTTTGTTTGGGTCACAGAAGTTTATCTGTGTACCAAAAGACAATGTCCAAATTCGCCCTGTGCAACAAAAGTATCGGACATACACGATAATTCATGTTCTATTTTATTATATTAGTTGCAAATACTTTTGTAACACGGACTAGCTGTATGCCAAAATGAACATTAAAAAGTATTTTCGCGAATAATAGCATGAATCGCCGCCATCTTCACCAAACGTCATGTCATGTCAAAAAAGATTAGGGATGCCCAATCGATTGTAATCAATCGATTTAATTTTTAAAGAACTGTAGTGTATTTTAATATGAACCATATTTTGAATTTATTTCGAATTAAGAGCAAACAGAAGATACAGTAAAAGCATTCAATTACCATTCCATATATTATTCCCTATATGTATACTTAATTCAAAAAAACCTACTGAATATAGGTACTTTGTGGTCATACTCGATTTTAAATATATAGAAAAAAAATGCTGAAGTGATCAAAACCTTCGTATTTCACCATGATCATTATTCAGGGTTTTCTTATGATCGTTTAAGAAAGTGTGTGGTTTACTTCTAACTAAACGATTAGGTATTTACGACAATTAATATAAAAATAACTCTCCTTTTGGGCTTCGCCGCAATCGGGTAAAAATACTTATCGTTACTGAATACATTAAGTAGGTAGGTACTATAAATGTTTTTGTTATGTTATACAAATGTTATCAAGTATTAATATTATAAAAAGTATCGAAGAGTGTTTTTATAAGTAAAGTCGGACATTGTCATCCTTGTAACAAAATCTTAGGGAATGTCGATAAGTTGTATCGTATCTTGACACACACTCCTATTTTTGAAATCACTAAATTGTCACTTGTCTGTCTGCTATCACCTGTGCTTTCACTGTTTACATTAGCGTCGCTTGCTCTTTGTAATTGTGTCGGTGTGTTTTGGTGACTTTCGGGACTACTAATATTACGACTTGGCTATTATAATGGACTCTGATTGCTTTCAAAAACGACTTACCTGGCTGTGATTTTCGGAGTACCGCTCAAACGATAACTTGGCAGTCATAAATGGACTAACGCATACGCTATGGAAAGTGTATTTTATGTAAATTGCGGCTCTGCTGGTGGTTCCATGTTGTTGGAAGATGAACAGATTCGTCATTGAGTACAACAATGGACTGCACCTCTTTTGGTAATTACATTTTTACTTTGTTTACATCTGTATTATTTTTGTGGTACCTATATTATTCTGTTTGCGATCTCTCAGACTTTTTTTTTACTAATAAGTTTCTATACTTGACCTTACACATTATGTTTGCAACTATCGTTTTCACAAAAAAAAGAAACAATTTATAAAGTATTTTGGTATATTCATTATAATAGAAACAATCTGATAGGTAAATACTCTATAAAAATACAATTGAATTAAGTATGTTTTTTTTTTAGGTTCAAGCTCATGATCTCATATGCACCACTTGTTGGACAAGAGCTCAAGAGATGACTAACACTTCAGTAACAAGTAATGTTGGTAGAAACTGTGCACTCTGCAATAGAACGTTGGCACCTCTGGCACGCACGCTCACATCATCTGATTCATTCATCTGAAGACGGCATATTCTCCATAATGATGCCATTCTTGTGCAAATACAGCAATTAATTGCACCACAAATAGTAAGCTTTAACCTCCATTTGTAACTATTTATATTTATAATGGCTCTGTATACATAGAAGAGAAAATATAAAGTAAAACATGTTTATTTTATACTTTAACATGTTTTTATATTACAGGTGACTGCAAATGATTACATATGTGATGCTTGTCATACATTATTTGTTAATAGAGTTACCACAACATCACAAGATTTGCAAGAAGTACCAATGGTTGGTCATCAACATGTAGTATGTGGTTGTTCACTGGCACAAATCCAATGTCACTCCGTACAAGCAGAAAGTATCAGCCACATTTTAGATATTGTGCGAAATTGAGTTCAACCCTGAGAGGTGAGAGACGTTTTTGATTGGTTAACTATTGCAAGAAATAAGGCTATGGTAAACATCAGATACCCATGCAATAACAGTCATTGACCCTCATACATTTATTGACTTTCCAAATAACAAAAACAGAAATAATGACATAAAGCAGTCCTGAATCAACTTCTATCGTGATCCTTTAGGTTTTCTAGTAATGAAAAACGGTTCATAATTTATTGTTTGAGTATCCACGAAGGGATATTAGGGAAAAATCTATGTAGGTACTTAATTGCATGTTTATCTGGTGCCGACCACAGTATGCTTAAACTTGCCTGATGTACTATTTTGTTTAGCTAATAGATCTTTTCTGGTCAGTTATAGTCATGCAACATTTGTAGTGTAAATTGTTTTATTTATTGTACTATAAATGCAATGTGTAACCAACAATTTATTTTTTGTTGTAGATTCAGCCATCAGATTTGAATGAACTACAATTAAATAATTCCGAAACCATATGGATATTACGAGACAAAATTCACAGCCACCATATCAGCAATAAAACATATTTTGTTTACATAGTAATTGATTGAAGCAATCGTACAATATTGCTGTAATTGCATCGTTGTGACCATTATTTTGTATTAAAGCTATGCGAGACATCAAAATAATATTGTCCCCTGCACAGTTTTTAGACAATATTATAATTGCCAATATAGATGAACAATAAACATGAAATTAAAATGTGTGTTTTATTTCTTATTCAAACATAATCAGTAAGTTAAAGTAGGACTGTAGGTTTAACACAACTTACCGGCTACCTAACTGGTAAGGCTGATTTCATAGTCACGCGTTTGAACAGCGCGCAATGTTTTATATATACATTAATATACACGAACATTTAATCTCACTCCAAAACCAATGCTAAGAATACGGGTATCCACTATCTACCTATGTTAATTAGATTCTATGCATTTAAACGCTGCACTTACCTATTTACTTACACTTAGGCTTTAGAAAAAAAAACTACAAAGGTACCTAATTATTTAGGTAGGTACTAAAAATAGCTAAATGTATTATGATTTTGTTAATCAGTTTCTTAAAGATCACTCGGAGCTATGAAAAACTATATCTAATATTCGTTGTTATGGTTAGATTATAACCTCAAAATCTGATACTTTTTTGGACATATATCTTTTCTGCAGCTAGTCCGCTATGAAAATAAGATCTTATAGGAGTTTACTAATGATCAACAATACAACACATAATTTTCCGATGCTCCTGGCTCCAGGGCGAACAATGTATGGGCGCAGAGCAATCTCCTTTCAACTGAATCATTTCAGTAGATTCGGAGAAAACTGGTTGTGACAGACAGACACAAGACAATAAAACTGACCCTAGAAAGTTTCTATTTTTCATACGGACGTAAGTTTGAGGCACCCTTAGAAACACAAAACTTAACATAGCGAGGTGAATAACAAGTTATTACCGGGTTTTTTCAATGGATTAACTAATCATTATCAAAACAACTATAATAAATGCAACTATACCTACTTATCAACAAAATATAAACAAGACAAGATATCGAAGTAGTTCATCAAACGATAACAACAAGAAGGTTACTGTTTACTGTAACAGACCTTTTTGTTTCGTCGCGACAACGAGACGCGGCGGTGGGCGTTAGGGTTTATTTAAAAACAAATTAAGTGAGGTCTGAGACGGTGGGCACTCAGCTTGGCTTGAGAGGATAATGTCACAGACATATTTAGGTTACAACACGGAAAGTGTAGGAGGAATTAGGACGGCTTGGGAAAAAATATTTGTTTTTCGATGTTGTTAACGGATTTGTCGCTGTGTTGATTTAGATTATATGTAGACATGAAAATGACGAAAAACAGTTTTTTTTCGTGTAATTTCTACATAAAAAAAGAAACTATTGACTTAGAAAAATAAGAGTCAACTTCCTCAACTACTTGCAATTAACAAAACATAACTAATTAAATTAAAGCATTACTAAAGTCCACCTCAAACCATTATGAATTTATCAACAATGTCATTATAATTTAGTACCTAACCTCTATTTATCCGCAGACAAAACAGCACACGAGCGAGAATCCAACATGAAATAACCGATGAGGTCACGTCGGGCAACGTATAATAGATATATTCACGCTTAATGGGTAGCGAGAGGACATGCAGAAATGGCCAGTCACCGTTGCTAACGACGGCTAAAGGCCAGCCATAGTTATTGTGACGTTTACTCTGCCCAGACTACCTTTCAAAGGATAAAATTGATTTTCAATTTGATACTAAGAAACGCCTGCGGTAATGTCAGGAGCAATGAGTTGCGGATGTGTGTTATTATCGTTGCGTTTGTTATTTTACAATGCGGGTATAGTGGAGTGAAGAGGTAGTATAATAATGTGGAGTGATTCGCGAAGTGCTTTGTAATATTCAGTTAATTCTATAGTATGCTGTGAGAAAATTTGTGTGGTTGGTTTGTGTTGTTGTAGGTAGCTAGTGCTTTAACAGCCTCATATATAAAAACTTTTAAACCACATACCACATGCTTAGTTTAAGTCAGTACTTAAACTAAGCATGTGGTTGTGGCTTAGCAGATTTTAAGCTCAAATTATTTTAAGAAAATTTGAAATAAGAACCGACAAGTTGATTGGAAGAGAATTCCTACATTCGAATTAAGAATCTGCTAATCATTTGTGAGGAGTGATATGAAAGGAGGATAAAAAAGGAGTTAGTGATAGCGTGAAGGCTGACAGGACGGAATGGAAGACAAAAACGTGTTGCGCCGACCCCAAGTAACATGGGATGATGCAGGAAGATGATGACTTCCGACAAGCTTATATTCCGAAAACTTCTCTTTCTTATAAGAAAACGTAATTAATTCAAGCAGTCAGACAGCTTTATCAATAAAATAAAAATGTATCTGTAAGCCCAAATCAAGAATGCGCCCCCATTTCCTTAGAATTTGAACGTGACCCAACAATATGAATTGTAGCGATCGCAGATAACTTTCCTTCCTTCAATCCTCACTACTTAGGGTATGAGTAGATATGAGTGTGTGTTGAGTGGGTATAATAAAGGTGATTGCACAACTGTATCTGCAAGTCATGCTGCATTCTTGACATGTTTTAGATTAACGTGAGTAAGTAGGTTGTTAGATGAAGATGATATGTCTTCTTTTGTTTTTCAGGCTACAATGTAGCTCTTATGCTATGGCTACCACACTAGGTATTGTAATATGGCAATAATAATGGCCATAATTAAAACAAAACCAACTGAAACAATACCAATTATGGTCATAATTATTGCCATATTACGGTAGTGTGGTCGTAGCATTAGACGTATCTTTGGCATAATATCCTGGCAGGGTTGCGAAATTTGTTCCAAAGAGTCCCCGCGGCCCTGGAACGCAAAGGGCTTTAGGAAGAGCACGGATGGGTTTTAGTCAGTAAAAGCCTGACAATCCCTTCTGCTGGTCTATTCTGTAAGTAACTATTTCGATATCGAGCTTCATCTGAGTGACAAAGTGACAAAGCTCACTTTGTGAGTTTTGCCACTCAGATGAAGCTCGATATCGAAATAATTATTTACCCAGAGCGTAAAGTGTCATTTGATGATTTACCACCCATCCTTAAAAAATCGAATCTTTGGCATACATGGAAAGAAAAATGTTTATTTGGGACTCGCACAAGACATATATAACAATCAATACATATAAAAGTAAGGTAATTAAAACTAACCGTAAGCGGCATCTGAAAATTAATCTGTGCGAGGCCAAAAAGGTCCCTATCACAGCATATGCTGCGATATTTAAAAAATAAATATCACAGCGCTGGTGTTATGACAGGGCCTGATGTGATGTCACGGATACACATACGGAACACAACACTAAGATATATATACAAATAAAATAATAAATATAATAATTTGTGTATTTGTTTTTCTTTGTTTTTTAACACCAACTTCTGAAATTAAGGTTATTTTATACTTTGTAGTGTTTTCTTTGGAAGTCTGTTATATTTTTCACTTTTAAGTGGTGATACTTACGCGACGTCTTCGTCTACGCAGAAATTGAAATAAGCTAAAATGCTCATAAAATAAAAACCACTGAACCAAACTGAATCAAATTTTTACGGGACCAAACGGCAAGTATACCGCATCGAACTAAAAAAGAATCACAGAAATCGGATCAGAAACCTCGGAGTAATCGGTGTACATACATAAAAAAACACCGGTAGCACTCCGGGAGTGCCGGCAAAAGTGAGAACATGTAAATAATACATCCTTACTGTCGCGGTCACATCATAGACAAACCACCGACAACAAAATAAACAAAAAGACACTGACGTGTGGCCGCGACAGCGACTGTCAGTGACAGATGTCAATCTTGACACAGTTCCTGACATAAACAAAACGAACCATAAAAACAACAAAAAATAACGTTGTGTTTAATTATAAGTACAAAAATACTATCATTTATGAGGTAGAATACAATGTTTATTTATTGCGCTATCGTACACAAATATGACAATTTACATGTTATTATTCATAATATTATATCGTTATTTATTTATATATTACATTAATTTTTATCTCTTAGAAAAATCAACTTCATCCATAATTTCGTAATTCCGTGATTTCGTATCCTTGGATACGCGTGGCACGCTGTACATAAACACAGACGGACATTCGCGCAAGCGCCCTGTGCCGCCTAAGCGGAGCAGCACACTCAGGCACGGTAGAAAGAGTGGGAGATACTAGTTCCTCTCCCTTCCCCTCGATCTTACGCTTTTTCGCATCACGTGACCCTGACGCGAGTCCGTCTTACGCTTTTTGCGAAGAGGTCACGTGACCCTGACGCGAGTTTAAGATTTTATACCCATTACAGAAAAGTGCTCAACGCCGCTAAAGAAGTTTTCACTTCAAAAAAAAAAGAAAATACCCACCGAATTGAATACCTCCTCCTTTTTTGGAAGTCGGTTAAAAATAGTAATCAAGTCGGAAAGGCAATTCTTGCAGGTGGATTTGATTACTTACACATTTGCACAGATAGTTCTATCATTCAAATTTATAGCCTGGGGCTAGTTTAATCTATTCCACGTGCTGTCGACTGCCAACTTTGTTTGAATATCTTTTTCTCATACTAAGTGTTGTTTCTTCACTTATGCATCTAATGTATGTTTCTTTATTTTTCTTCTTAATTTTTTATTACCTATTTGTTGTTAAAGCGGCTATAGAAATACACAAACTGTTCAACTGTCTACCTATTACGGTTCTTGAGATACAGCCCGCTGACAGATAGACGGACGGACGGACGGACAGCGGAGGCTTAGTAATAGGGCTCCGTTGGAAAAGTAGTGTACCAAAATTCATCAATTTCAGTCCGCGATTTTCGCATGAAAGCGTAATAAACTACAGAATAGAGAAATAACGAAATCTGTGTGTTTATAGTAAGTATAAGATTTATATATGTAAGTTAATGACGTGTATTATTCCACAAAATTATTACACCACCCTGTATCTTCACGCCGACCCTCCTAAGAGGAGGTGACAGGATGCGTCGTCACGTCTCCCGACCCTTGCTCCGACACCTTTGTGTAGCACCCTCTACATAAGGGGAGACTGTACCTATCTCTCCACCAGACAATGTTATCTTGAGAAAAAAATCTGTCTTTAGAATTTGCAAAGAATGATGTAAGATAGTGACATTTTTTTTTCAGAATGACTCACGTAGCCGAGAAGCAAAGATTTATACAGACTAAAGACGTGAAAATTACGTTGTTAAAGGCATACTGCCAGACGTTTTACACCTGCAGCCTGTGGGTCAGGTATACGCAGAGGGCCTACAACGCCCTCCGGGTTCAGTACAACAATGCTTTTCGGGTGTTGTTGAGGCTTCTGCGGTTCTGTAGTGCGTCGGGCATGTTTGCCGAGGCAATAGATAGTTTTGAGGCTGTCATGCGCAAAAGACCGGCATCCCTAATGCATAGGATACGTGGAAGCTCCAATAGCATCCTGAAGGTTATTGTGGAGAAGCCAGACTGCCCATTTCTGTTGCACTGGTCCCGTAGACATAGCTGCGGGCCCGGTGCTGAGGAAAAATATTTAAATTAGATTAATAATAAGAATTTGTTGTGATACTAACATAGTTTGTAAGTCCTAATACTAACACCATATGGATTATTTCCGAAATAAATTTTTGTTATTATACAATAACATTACAAAATACTTTGGCAGAGAAATGGTATCTAAGTGAAATAAATAATGTATACTATCTGTAGGAATGCTTTTTCACTTCCCGTGGATTCACAGGTAAGTTATGTAACCATTTATAGCAGGGGTGGCCAACTTGATTAGATCCAAGATCGACTTTTTACTGACGAAACCCTGTGCGATCTACTAATTTCATAGTTACTTCTTAAAATTACAAATGTTACAGTAGGTAAAGTTCAGTATCAAATTACGCAGTATTTTTCGTTTTATTAACATAACCTATTTAGTATTTACCTAGTTGCACAGTCTGTTATTCGTACCTATTTATATTTTTTGCCTTGCCGCGATCGACTGGACTAATAGCCGCGATCGACCAGTCGATCTCGATCGACCGGTTGGCCATCCCTGATTTATACATTTTTGTAAATTTCTTTACGAGTATCCCTATTAAAACTACTGAAGCCTTAAATTCCTCGCCTTCACTTGCTTTTGATTTATTACAGGCGAACGTTTCAGCCAGCCCGACTGAATTTAATTTTAAACATATAAACCCCATAGAAGTAATAAAAACTTTTAAACAAATCAAAATTAAATTGACCGAAGATCTATGGGGATTGTCTATCAAAGTTTGTACCTCAATCATCGAGACTGTAGCGCCGTACTTAGCTGTAATATTTAATTTGTGTGTGGATCAAGGAGTCTTTCCGGACCTAATGAAATTCAGTAAGGTGATACCACTTTTTAAATCTGGGGATAGTAAAGACACAACGCATCTGGCAACGCATCTGACGGAAAAAAACGCATCTGGCAACACTGGTAGCCGGTCGTCAAAAAACGGTCTCTAATAATAATTAATTTAAGAAAATTGTTAAAAGTGTTTTAATTAAGTTAAATTAGTGTATAATAGGTAAAAAGTCCTAGTAATAACAAGTGCCAGTAATTGTACAGTGTTTTTTGTACCGATAACTTCCGAAAACAAGTACACTAAAACCAGCTGTCAAACCAACGCAACGACGGTGACTGATTTAAAAAGATCGACGAACCCGGGGAGTATTTTGTTTGAATTATATTAATGTAGGCAATATATACATACTACAAAATATCACGAGATACTGCTCAGGCCTCTGAGCAACGTCCATCACACACTGGCACGGTTTATGTCTCCTTTTGCTTGACAACTGGTGGAAGCAAAATCAACGACGAAAACATTCGCCCAGACAACTAACACTACATAATTTACTGCACAAATACACTACATAATTAAATCTATGCTAGGTACTGTTAGTTTAAACTGTAATGTATAATAAATCTTTATGTTAATCAAGTTCCAGTGTAATTTAAAACTTAGATAAAATAACAAAAGCAGTGTTTATTTATAGTAATATTTTCTTATTTAACCTTCCCCTTGTAATTCTTTCCATGTAATTCTAATAACTTTATTTAACTTTAATAGCTATCCCTAATTAATTAATTTTACTTTTCTTTTCCCTACTACCTCCTACTTATTTTTATTACTAAAAATTTTCATTCACTGTGAGTTAACTATATAACTGTACATATTCCAGTTGACCCAACAAAATGATGACCCGCAGTGCCACAATTAAAGAGCTGGAAGCAAAATTAAGAGTGTCTTTGAAGGAGCTGAAAGATTCCAAAGCATTAAACCAAAAGTTGCTCCAAGAGATTGCAGAAGGCGAGGTGGAAGTGCAAAATGTGGTCCAAAAAAACACCTGCCTCAAGAATGAGCTAGCTGAGCTACACATCCAGCACATGGACTTAACCGACCAACACACTCAACTCCAACAGCAAGTGTCTTCATTTGAAAAGTGCAGTGACATATATGAACAGACTTTGAACCGTGTTTCAGAACTCGAACAAGACCTATGTGATGCCCGTAAGGCCCTTTATATTGCAGAGTCTGTTAAGGTTAGTGAACAATTATCTAACACTAATAATTTATTTGATGAGTTGGTAGGTGTTCAGTCTAAATCAGTGTGTGAGCCAGCCATAACTATAGATTTGACAGGTGATGACACCATACCATTATGTCCTATTGTAATGAGTCACAACAAATTAAAGAAATATATTAAATTTAAGAAAATAATCAAACGGTCTCGGAGAGAAATAAAAAAACACAATCTCCTAAAATTTAACATTTTACTTAGAAAGGACCGAGTCAGCCTTACAAATAGATTGAAACTTTGTACTGAAGAGCTGGACCAATGTAGGGAACAATATGATAAAGATACTCAGTGCTTCCAAAATGATATACTATACAAGGAGTACTTGCTGAAAAATATTTATGAAAAATATGAGACCTCACAACAACAACTGAGTGAGCGCTTGTTTGAGGCTGGGGAACTATTGGACTTGGTGAAGTACAATGCTGAAAGATACGAGTCTCTGACTAATAATCTTTCATGCAGCTGTGTAAACCGGCCATCATCTCCCCAGCCCCAACTAGACATGTCTCCACCGGTGTTGGCTCTTCCGTTAGAAACATGTGTCAAAATACCAGGAAACAAATCTATATTTTTTTGTGATGAATTAGGGTCTGGCTTTGGAAAAATACTACATAACTACTTAAGCCATAGTTTTACCAACCATAGTTATCATAATATAAGTCTTAAACAAATGGTTAAAAGAATTATAAATACAAATCTTGATAATTATTCATCAATGGTTCTTCTATTAGGAAATAGTACTGGTATTACCAGAAAGGATATAGTGGATAGTGTTGACTCCTTATTAAAGTTAAACATAGGAAAGCTGATGTTATGTGCTTTTCCTTATTCCGATAGTTTATCAGATGATCAAAACAAGCATATTTTAAAGCTGAATAATACTATACACTTGCTGACATGTTGTCATAGTGACAAATTATTGTATTTTGACACTAATAAGTTTGTTAGTGGTTTTAAATTAACTCAGGGAGCTTTATCTCTGTCTGGTAAATGTAGACATATGATTGCTATGTTGATAGCATATAATATTAACGAGGTTATAGCTAATATAACAAAGATTAGGTTAAGTGACGAGCCTGTGTTGTCTAGTTGCTCTAACAGCGTAGGGACTTATTTTTATGATTCTTTGTGTTGTACGAAGGAGGACCCACTTAAAATATCAACATTCATGGAGGCCTCTGCCCATCAGATAGAGTATTCTCTTCCTGATGGAACCTATAAAGACATTTTAGACTCCTCAATTGTAGCTGTGGAGATCGCTCCGGATAATTCTTTAAACTGAACTGCAAGACAACAGAAGCTACCTCTTCTAATAACCAATTATTATATGTGAATAGGAACAAGGTATCTTCTAGCAGTAGTAATATAGTTCGTGGTAAAAATCCTAAGGGAGGGCAACACACTTTAAAATTGTTTAATCAGAATATTCAAGGTTGCTCTTCCAAATTACTTGAAATAGAAATGTTTTTAGAAAAGACCAAGTTTGATGTAGTTTGCTTAACTGAACATTGGTTAAAAGATCACCAAGTAGGATCTCTTAATTTTGAAAATTATTGTGTAGCTAGCCATTTCAGCCGACAATGTATGATACATGGAGGATCACTTATTTTAATTAAAAGTTACATTAAATCTAAAGAAAGAAAAGACATTGTTAAGCTGTCGGTTGAACACACCATTGAATTGTCCTGTGTTGAGCTAGATAAGCATGTTGTTGTATGTGTCTACAGACCTCCAAGTTACCAGAATCTATCTGTGTTTGATTCTGTAATGGAAGATGTGCTAAGAAAAGTTTGTACTAGCAATAAATCAATAATTATATGTGGCGACTTTAATATTAACTTATTAGAAACTAACTCGAATAGTATCAGATTATTGAGTCTATTTAAATCATTTAATTTATCAAATGTTTTTATTGAACCTACCCGAGTAACAGCTTCGTCTGCGACTTGCATAGACAACATATTTTGTAATTGTGATTATTTACATAAAGAGATTGTGAATAAGTTGCCCTCTGATCACAGTGGACAAACAATAACGTTTTGCACCTACATACCTTTACAAAAAATTCAAATTAAATTTAGACCAATAACAGATAAAAATTTAGAAAAACTTAATAGTACTTTGGCCAGTAAATTATGTGTTCAAAATTTTAATAACATAGAAGACCCAAATGTGTTTTATACCAAATTTTTTTCATTACTCAACACTCAATTTAATGATAATTTTCCAATTAAGTCTAAAAGTATTTACACTAAGTTTATATTCAGTGATTGGGCGACTCCAGGCATTCGAATAAGTAGAGAAAAGCTATACGAACTATATGGCCTAAAGCAACATGTGAATAACATAAGCTTTCATAAGTATGTTGCAAAATATTCAAAAACATTTAAAAGTGTATGCAAAATAGCTAAAGCTCTGTTTATTAGCAATAAAATAAAATCAGCAGATGACAAAATAAAAACCACCTGGAAAATAATAAATAATGAAACAGGTAGGAAGAAAAAGCGTGAAACTAAATTTAATTTAAATACCGTACGTGGTCCCATAAACTCAGATGCAGAGGTAGCTCAGGAATTTGAAAACTTCTTTGCTGATATTCCAAGTAAAACTACACAAGCTCTTAACTCGTCACCCGCGCTCTCTGCTGCCTTTTTAAGGAAGAATGTCAAGGTATGCCCATCAGAGTTCAAGTTTCAACATACGAACCCCTTAGCCATTATAAAGGCTTTTAAAGATCTTAAAATTAAATCAACAGAAGATCTTTGGGGAATGTCTGTAAAAGTCTGTAGATCTGTTATTGAAACTATTGCTCCCTACTTAGCTCACATATTTAACTCTAGTGTAGACCAAGGAGTATTTCCTGATCTCATGAAGCACAGTAAAGTCGTTCCACTGTTTAAATCCGGTGATAGTCAAGAACCCAACAATTACAGGCCGGTGTCAATCCTGCCGGTTTTCAGTAAGGTGTTTGAAAAGTTAATGCTTAGCCAGATGTTACTACATTTTAATAAGAATTCCATCTTTCACGAACAACAGTACGGTTTCACTAAAGGGCGTTGTACAACTGACGCTGGTGTCACCCTAATAAAGAACATCTTTAACGCCTGGGAGGATTCACAAGACGCCATTGGAATCTTTTGTGACCTCTCGAAAGCGTTTGATTGCGTTAACCATGAGACACTTTTGTTGAAACTTGAGCATTATGGGATTAGGAATACATCCCTTGATTTGATTGGATCATACTTGAAAGACAGACAGGTTAAAGTACAGGTAAACGGTGTAAACTCACTAGGGTCTGAAATGGCAATGGGCGTTCCGCAAGGTTCAATATTAGGTCCATTCCTCTTTTTAGCATACATAAACGATTTGCCCCAATTGTTTCAAAATGAACCAAAGATGGTGTTATTTGCTGATGACACATCATTGATATTTAAAATAGACCGACGGTCACAAAACCTTGATGATGTCAATTACTCTATTCACCAGGTTCAAGATTGGTTTACGGCAAACAACTTAGTACTAAATGAAAAAAAAACTAAATGTATTAAATTTTTTTTTACCTAACGTTAAAAGTAACGAATGTGACATCATATTGAATGGACAAAAACTGGAATTTATTGATCAGACGGTTTTCCTGGGAATCACTTTAGACGAGAAATTGCAATGGGGACCTCACATAACATCTCTTGCGGCGCGGCTAAGCTCAGCCGCTTATGCTGTTAGAAAGATAAGACAGCTAACAGATATAGAAACCGCGCGTTTGGTCTATTTTAGTTACTTTCACAGCATTATGTCGTATGGTATTTTGCTGTGGGGTCGAGCTGCTGACATTGAATCCATATTTATTCTACAAAAGCGTGCTGTCAGAGCCATTTATAATCTTCGTCGCCGCGATTCTCTTAGGGAAGTCTTTAAAAAGATTAATATTATGACAGTCCCTTGTCAATTCATCTATGAAAATATTATGCATGTAAGGAAAAATCGACATCGCTTTAGCAAAATTAGTGATAGACATAATTTTAATACTAGAAATAGAAATAAACTAGATCAACCATTTTTTAGATTATCCAAAGTACGAACATCTTTCATGGGGTACTGTATTAAATGTTACAACAAAATTCCTTCTGAAATATTAGAATTAAATGAAAGAAAATTTAAAACGTGTGTAAAATACACACTTTGTGAACAAGCATATTACAAATTAGATGATTATATTCAAGATAAGAATGCTTGGAAACATGCTAGTCCTGCTCCATAGGACAATCTAGGGTGTAGTAGACATAGTGAAACTGGTTGATATGTTTGTGTTTATTGTATTAATATTTACTATGTAAACAGGTGTATTTACTGATTTTTGTATTTAATTTAACTCACACACTGATCATATAAATCAACAGTGGCAAAAATTTGTACGTATGTGAGTATTATGTTCCCTTACTAGCAAACTTATTAATTTTACCTCTGCTGGCATTTCTTTATTGTACCTATTAGTAGTATATAAGTGTTTTTTTGGGAGCATCGTCCTCACATATAATCAACTGATTAATGTATGCAAATATTGTAAAGCTTATTTTTTGAAAAGAGTAACTATGGAGTTTCTTGTCCGTTCTTCTCCATAAGAATCTACCTTTTGCGAACGGACGACTAGAGTCACTATAATATTTTATTTTATTTTAATTTGACGTTCAAAAGTGCCTTTATTGGTCTAGTTGAAATAAATCATTTGACTTTGACTTTGACAAATAATTATAGACCAGTATCTGTGTTGCCAGTGTTTAGTAAGGTATTTGAAAAAGTGATGCTAAATCAGATGCTTAATCATTTTAACACGAATAACATCTTTCATGATAAACAGTATGGTTTCACCAAGGGACGTTGTACAACTGACGCTGGTGTTACCTTACTAAAGCACATCTTTAATGCGTGGGAGGACGCACAGGATGCCATAGGTGTCTTTTGTGATCTCTCGAAGGCGTTTGATTGCGTTGATCACGATACATTACTCCTGAAGCTCGGGCATTACGGACTGGTCAAAACAGCGTTAAACTTGGTCAAATCTTATTTGAATGATAGACGGCAATTGGTTCAAATAAACGGTGTCAATTCGTCGGGATTAAACGTGATAATGGGCGTTCCCCAGGGCTCGATTTTGGGTCCTTTCTTGTTTTTGGTATATATCAACGATTTACCCTATTTATTGCAACAAAAACTTGATATGGTGCTGTTTGCCGACGATACCTCCTTAATTTTTAAGATAAATAGACAGACAGACAATGTTGATATCATAAATAATGCCCTAATGCAAGTCCAAAATTGGTTCACGGCGAATAATTTGGTTTTGAATGAAAAGAAAACGAAATGTATAAGATTTGCTTTACCCAATGTCAAAAGCAGTGATTGTGACATAGTATTGAACAGGGAAAAACTAGAATTTGTCGATAAAACGGTTTTCCTGGGAATTACGCTTGACCCAAGGCTACAATGGGGCCCTCATATAACATCTCTTTCTGGACGGCTAAGTTCAGCAGCTTATGCTGTTAGGAAAATCCGCCAACTAACGGATGTCGATACCGCGAGACTGGTCTATTTTAGTTACTTTCACAGTATCATGTCTTACGGTATTTTACTATGGGGACGGGCTGCAGACATTGAGTCTATTTTTATTCTGCAGAAAAGAGCCATCAAAGCGATTTACAATCTCCGCCGGCGCGATTCTCTAAGGGAACTGTTTAAGAATATTAACATCATGACGGTACCTTGTCAATACATTTACGAGAACATCATGTATGTCAGAAAGAATTTACATCTTTTTAGTAAAAGAGGCGACAGACATAATTATGGTACTAGAAATAGGGATCAATTAGTTCAACCAGGTTTCAGACTGGCTAAAGTTGCCTCATCTTTTATGGGGTACTGTTTAAAATGTTATAATAAGATACCTCCCCATATATTAGAACTAAATGAGACAAAATTTAAATCTTGTATTAAACGCACACTATGCAGGCAAGCATATTATAAGTTGGGGGATTATATTGAAGATAAAAATGCTTGGCTGAATGCTGGTCCGGCTCCACAGCCACTAGGGCGCACAAAATAATCTGTTAGCATTTGGAAACATTGTTGGACCGGCTGAAGATTGTAAAAAAAAAAAACAATATTTGCATTGTATAGACTCAATTTTATTTAGCAATGTATAATTTCATCCATTTTAACGGCACATGTGTGAGTACTGTGTACCTTAAACTTAAGCTATAGCTATCAGTTTTAGGTTTGTTTTTGACTTGAATGTACCCTGGCGGTTGGGAGTGTCATGCTCACACAAAAGTCTGGCTGATGGTGGCGTATGCGTTGGATCATTTGGCTCCCTTCAAAATGGTTGAGCCGAATGGTGCTAGCGCATGCGTCATGTTCGTGAACGGGCGCTGTCAGTTGGGACTGGTCATTTCTCAGTTGCCATGGTTTATTTTAAATATTTCTTTGAATTGTTCCTTTTTTTCCCGGACGCTTTTATCCTGCTCGTCTTTTACATCGTTCTCACATGTTTGTATAATTTCAACTTGATGTAAACAAAAATTTGTAACAATTTATTATTTTTTAAAAGAGTGTCCGTGGAGTTTCTTGCACGTTCTTCTCCATAGAGATCTACGCTTTGGAACGTGCAAATAGCTTCATCTTGTTGGACTGACCGACCTTGACAATTCAAAAGTGCCTGTAAATGGTTTATTTGAAATATACGATTTGATTTGATTTGATTGATTTGATTTGATACTGTTCCCAACTGCTGCAACTCTTCTAAGGTGGAACTAACAGTTGCGAACACCAGAATAACGCTGAGTCATCGCAGCTCGAAGAGACTCAGAGAAAAGATTCAACTGTCTTAAATCCCTCAACTAAATCAAACAGCAAAGCACAGCGGATGAGTAAAAAACCGGCGAAGTACGAGTCAGACTCTCACACGAAGAGTTCCGTACCATTAAAAAAAACACGTTTCTTTTATGGGAAACCCCTTTAATTAGGCTTTCGGACATCCCTAAAAAACGGAACACATATAGGATCACTCGGGTGTCGGTCTGTCCGTCTGTCACAGCCAGTTTTCTCCGGATCTACTGGACCTTTTCTATTGAAATTTGGTACACATATGGACTTCTATGACCCAAAGACGGACGCGTTACGTAAATAAATAAATTTTGATAAGGCTGTCTAACATTATATTTTATGGAAATCTACCTGACCAACTAATTCGATTTTTTCAGTAAAATATCCTATTTTTCCACCTGCAGATTACATTCGGTAGTTTGCAGTAGATGTTCCATTGTCAGTGCCTCACAGCAGTATTTTGTTATTGATTGAAAAAGGATGCTTGGAAAACCGGACAAGTGCGATTCTGAATTGCGCACCAAGAGTTCCGTAGTAATTCATTATTGTAGATGGTTTGTCCATTTTTTGAGGTGGGATTTTGTGGTCGAAGACAGAGCATGCTTGCCTACAAGTAAATCACACTTTACATAAAAACTCCTAGGTGGTAGCTATCAGGCCTTTCGGTAAAGAATTCCACTCGCTGTGCGCCAGTGAGAGTATTCCCAAAACGTTTTGTGCGCATAGGTAGAATGTCCACCATGTACCGGTGGCTGCCACGAAGTAACATAGGTTACTTACTTTTAATTTAGAAAAGAGTTTGGTTTAAAACTCTTTTCTAAAATAAAAGTAAGTAACCTATGTGCCATTGAAATCTAAAAAAACACAAGATGCACAGTCTCGAACAAATGCAACACTCGAAACTGTCGTCAAAAACTGACATGTATCAAGTGTCATGTGTGAGTTGTGCATAGTTATACTATAAACAATTTTTTTTTTTGCAAATTCAACCTTACACGGATGGCTTAAAGTTGTTTTTACAAAGCATTGCAGTATGGCGAGTGATGCGCAATATTTTTTTGCAAATTCAACCTTACACGGATCGCTTAAAGTTGATTTTATAAAGCAGTGCAGTATGGCGAGCGGTGCAAGACTGTTTGAAACTAGCGCACAATTATACATTATGCGCTTGTTTTTTTCGGACGTTTTTGAGATGCTGAGTGTGTATCTTAAGTTTTTTTATAAATCAATGGTTTAGGCCCATCTCGGCACCTGTGAATTTTACTAAACCAAAAAAATAAGGTTCCGTAAAAAAAAATTAAAACCGTTTCTCTCGCTCGCGAAGCGGCGGGCGGGCAGAACCGCAGAAACTAACTCATAGGTAAATATGTGGGTAAACATGTCTTGGGGTGGTTTGGGATCTACCTCCTCGCGGTCCACCCCGGGCAACGGCACCACAGGTTTGCCTGTGGTACGGCAGAACGATCCCACTAAAAGCGGTGGTAGGCTCCGCAAGGAGCCGCCTGGCTCGCTACCACCATCCCGCTGAAGTCCGGCGCCAAGCAGCTTGCTGTGTTCCGTCGGTGTGCGGGAGTGCCAGTGCCTTTGGGGGAGAAGGAGATTGTCAGTTGCTCTGCTCAGAATCGGTCTTGGTCGCTGGGCTAGGCTTTCCGGGTAATTCATTTTGGAGGGTAGCGGGATCCGAAGCACGGTGCCAGCCGTTGGCCGACCGCAGTTAGTAGGGAGCCCAAGTAGCACGCCAGCCACGTGTGAAAGGCTGCCCCGCCAACTAGCGAAAAATCCCGATATGCTCCACCGTGCCAGCCGGCGACTGGATGGGAGGACCCGGTGGCCATATCCGGGGGGGTTCGGGCGTTTCCGCAGTCTCCAAATGAGTTCCCCATAGGTTAGTTTAGCTCTAGTGTTCCACTTGGTTCACTGAGCAGCGCCTCGACAGTTAGACTTTTTTCCCCAACTACTCTCCAAAAAATGAATAAAGCGAAGAAAAATAAGGTGAAACAACGGCTGCACTTCCTCCCGCTAAAAGTGGTTGTCTCACCTCACTAATATACTCCTCACTAATATCAGGGGGTTGCACTCCAATTTCGATCCGGTCCATCACCATCTTGAGACCGAGAAGCCGCACCTGTTTTTCCTAAAGGAGACGATGATAACAACCCCGTCGGACGTGGCATACCTCAACTACCCGGGCTACTCTCTGGAACACAAGTTCAAGGAGCAGGCTGGGGTCTGTGTGTACGTCCGCGATGGCATTTGTTTTCGTCTCCGTTGCTTTGAGAAATCGGGTTTTTCTGCCATATAGCTACTTGTGGACACTGGCGTGGAGAAATTCATCTGCATAGGCGTATACCGATCGCATAGCGGTGACCAGGAGACAACAGCGCTGTTTAATTCCGTCGTGGAGTCGACCGACGTAGCCCAGCAACGGTACCCAACAGCGAAGCTCATTTTTCTGGGCGGACTTCAACGCCCACCATAAAGAGTGGTTGTTCCCGTACCAGAAAACTGACCATGCCGGGTTGGAGGCGCGCAAGTTTGCTTTAACGCTAGATCCAACCAAGCTGGTGAATGTGGCAGCGCGGGTACCGGATGTTGACGCCCATACACCCAATTGCTTGGACCTTCTGCTGACAACTGATCCGGGCAGTCATTCAGTATCAGTCTCAGTCTCGCTGGGAACGTCTGACCATTGCCTGGTGAAATCCGTATTGACCTGCTCTCCTCCAGGTAAGAGTCCTAGAGGCACGAGACGAGTATGGCGATACGAGTCAGCAGATTGGGATGAGATGCGGCACTTTTTTGCGTCTTATCCATAACGGCAAGTGTGCTTCTCCTCGGGTGACCCCTCGTGCTGTGCTGACGTGATTGCGGACGTGATTCGGCAGGGAATGGAGTATTTTATTCCATTCTCCGACATCCCTCTCGGTCACAAATCCCGGCCTTGGTATAATGCAGAATGCGCAACCGGTAACCAAAAAGGGAGACCATTACCATCCGATCGCCATTACCTCCATCCTATGCAAGGTTATGGAAAGGGTTCTTAACAGTACGCTGCTGACCTACCTTGAAGACAATGATCTCCTCAGTGACCGTCAATATGGCTTTCGCCGGGGACGGTTAACTGGCGATCTTCTTGTGTATGTCACGCACTGCTGGGGCGAGGCCATCGAGAGACACGGCGAAGCACTTGCCGTGTCGCTCGATATCTCGAAGCCCTTTGACTGGGTTGGGCACGCAGGTCTACTCAGCAAGCTTCCTGCTTATGGCATCCCAGCTGGTTTTTGTAGCTGGATATCAGACTTCCTGAGTGAACGGTCGATCCGAGTAGTCGTTGACGGCTGCTCCTCTGACCTCATGGCTATTGATGCCGGAGTTCCTCAGGGGTCTGTTCTCTCTGCAACTCTTTTCCTGCTGCACATCAATGACCTACTTCATCTTGGTCTTGTTGAGTACGCAGATGACAGTACGGTTTCAGAGAGATACTTGTCCAGCGCAACAACCAGCGGGGATAAAGTTCGTTCCTTGAGAGAGGCCATGGTAGAGCGGACAAATTTAACCTTAAGCCTTGTCTCCCAGTGGGGTGATGACAATGTGGTCACTTTTAACGCCACCAAAACACAGGCGTGTCTTTTTACCGCAAAAAGGAGTCGTTTTGACCAAACTCCTACTTTTCGGGGTGCATCTGTTAATCTGACTGATCGGCTCGAGCTCCTAGGCATGGAGTTGACATCCAGTCTCAACTTCGGCGCCACCATCGAGTACAAAGCCCAAACCGCTGCCAAAAAGCTGGGCATCCTAAATAGGGTGAAGCGATATACTTCAGGCCTGGACAGCTTTTAACCCTATATAAAGCGCAAGTCCGATCCTGCATGGAGTATTGTAGCCACCTTTGGGATGGGAAAATCGTCTAGTCGGAGGATCCTCCCTTTTCAATGGAGGTTTGCGGGACTTTACTCTTTGTTCCGCATACCTTGAAAACCTTAAGAATTGACGACATAAACAAAATTTTTAAGTATCAACAGTAACTTCTAATGTTTCTAGGTACATACCCTGGCTACAATTAACGTTTTCTAATCAGTTTTTCTTAGGGTAAGAAACGCCTAATCTGTGTGTAGTGGGTGGTATGTTTATTAAGTCATTGTTTAAGATACCTTGTATATTTTTAGTATATTACTGTTTGTTTTCCCTATAAAATTTATTTTATTTAGTTAGCCAACAATTGTTTACACTTATAAAAATACATTACAATTGACAAAGATACATTTACAAGTGTAACTCACTTATAGGCTAACACCGCATGTACAGTAAACGGCTTAATTTACAAAATGAATTATTTTAACAACGATTTATTTTAGTATTGATCTTAATATAAGGTTAGTCAGAACATTCGAATAAAAATAAAACAAAATAAACTTAAAAACATGAAAACACAATCATAAATCAATTATTAAATAAAAAAAAAACATCAATTAATATCCAATGATATTAATTGATGTTGTTATTTAAATAAAGAAATATAAAATTAAATAAAAAATAAAAGTCAGTACATTGATTAAATTAATTGTGCGTGATGAGTTGATGACTCATGTTTTTGTGAGTGAATTATTTATAATTACTTTAATAATTTTATTAATACTGTCCTGGTGTATATCTACTAAATCACTACAGCTACTGAACATTTTTCATACTCTAGGTATAGGTGAGTTTGTGCCAAGTACAGTCCTTCGTAGAGGTGGGCATAGTGGTGTAATGATATTTCTCGGGTTATAAATAAATAAATGAATGCGTCAATGCGATGTTACTACTACAGCGGTATATATATATACGTAAAAGTAATTTACATTTATTAACCGACTTCAAAAAAAGGAGGAGTTTCTCAATTCGACTGTTTTTTTTATGTTTGTTACTTCATAACTAACTTGCCAAACATTGCCAAAAATAACAATTAATACAATGTCTACATAATACCAAAGGGTTTTCAGTGATTTTCCTATAACTCATACCCACCTATACATCAAGAACTTGCGGCCGGGTATAAGAATATTTCTTCTATGCATACTGTTACCGTGATCCTCACGCTTTCGTCTTAATTTATTCACATAAAAAGTATAAGGAGTGCGTTATGCATCAAATTAGATTGAATAGCTCTGCAGGAGACGTGGCTTGGCCCGAGTCGACGGCGCGCTGTGTTCCACGCGCGCCACAAAGAGCTGTCGGCATAGAAGACGGGGCCCGCTAGGGCCAGTGCCTGCCGGGGTTGCGGAATCTGTTTGAAAGAGTCACCGCGGCCCTGGAACGCGGCGGGCATTAGGAGGAACACGGATGGGTTTTAGTCAGTAAGAGTCTGACACTCCCTTCTGCTTCACCCAGAGCGGGAGGAGTCATTTGATGAATTCCCATCCTTAAAAAAAAAGGAGACGTGGCTTTTTCCTCATGTTCAGACTTATTAAATAACGTCAATGTTGAGTTTGGAGGCATCGACACATCGGTGGTGGACACTACGACAGGTCTCCGGTGAGGGAGGCCTTATGGTGGTGTCGCTATGGTGTCGTAAAGGTTTTAAACTGTGCGTGTGACATATCAAATAAAAGGGTTAATTGTGAGGGTTTTAAATATTTTTTTTTCATAATTTTGAAATAAACAGTTTTAAAGTTATTCAAGAAATTAGACGAAAAATTACCATTACAACTTATCTCTGAAACTGCTGATCCTAAAATTTGAAAAAAAATGCGGATAAAAGTTCTTTACCTATATAGATATATAAAAAAAAAAACAAAATATAAAAAAGTAAAATTACAGGAAAACCTATAAGAAGTTTGTAGTGTTACAAAATATGAAATTTGTTCGGAACCCTTTGCACGCGAGTGCGACTCGCACTTGTTTAATTAAATTTTTATTATTTTTGTTATAGTGGCAATAGAAACATACACATTCTGAAAATTTCAACTGTCTAGATACCTATTACAGTTCTTGAGATACAACCCTCTGACAGACAGACGGACGGACGGACGGATGGACGGACAGCGGAGGCTTAGTAATACCGTTCCGTTTTGGTTACCCTTTGTGTACGGAAAATCCAAAAAAAAACTGAATTGCTTATTTATTTCCGTTTTTTTTTTTTAATTTGTTTTTTTTTTTAGGTACTCCTTCTGACGAATGTCTGATTACACTGTTTTGAGATCACAGAAAGACTAGCAGTTTCTAGTACTAGTATTCAATCTTCATGTTAACGCAGGCAGTTTTGTGAACTCCATATACACCTAAAAACATAACAAAAAATACACTATTCAAAATAGAGGATGGTTGAACGCAGCGGTAACGCAGCGGCAACGCAGCGGCAACGCAGCGGCAACGCAGCGGGCGATCAACATGGCGGCATAATGGCACATTGTGCAGTATCTATTAATTGTGAATACATAATTCGGTTGACTACACTTTATGATGTGGACGGGACAAATATAAAAGGATTCGGTGATTTTGTTTCTAAAAGTTATAAAACACCTTTTCGATAAGGAAATTCGGTAAATTTTACTCGTCTGTCATTTGTCAGTGTCAGAGCTTTGCTAACTCCAAAAAAATCTTGACAGTTCATGTGCTAGGATTAAAAAATCATCGTACTAATCGAATTAATTGTAGGTAATTTACTTACACAATTTACATTTTGGCAAGTACTTTTGCTGATAGACGATATGTCTACTCAAACTCGACATTGTGATCTGTTGTGTTTGTCCAAGAAATTGAGTTCGTAGGTAGTTGGGCGTTTGTCTAAGCTATTGCAGTTTTTTACGTCGTACCTGGGCCAAACTTAATTTTAACACAAAAACTTGCCCTCATTTTACAACCACGAAGGTACATAATCCCCAAACTAACCTCACCAAACTACCCATCTCAAACGCGGACAGTCCATCGACCATGGCACTGTGACGTCACTCTACCGCACCAAGGGACATATCGTGCGATTGTCATGTTAATGTCGCGCAGCGCCGCCAGGGGGCGTCCGCGCCCTCTCGCCAACTGATTAATAATTATTTGACACTTCTACCTCCCCTTATGTACTGGAGATGTGGAGACATTGTTGTTTTATGGTAGGTAGGTGTATGTATGGTTGGGTGGAAATCTGTGCATGGATGTGAATTAGATAGGATGCAATGTACCTAGCAACAGATTCAGAACTTTGGAAAGTATATTATTGATAGCCTCGCGTTTGACCACAACCTTGCCTGATGGAAAGCGACGTTGTGATCGATGATGGAACAAGCTTTTCTAGAAGTAACTTATTCGCTCTTTACTTTTGCTACGGCCCTGGCATGCAAAGGGCATTAGGAGGAACATGGTTGCGTTGTAGTGAATTTTTCGTCAACAGTCGAAAATTATGCGGCCTAAAAAAGAAAAAAAATGTTTAAGAATATGCAAATAGCGTGCTTTCATATGAAAGTCCACATGTCCTAGTAACCCTACTTCAAATTTTTAAGAACCCGTTTCAGTCGCTGTTGCAAAAAAATATAAACATTTTTATTTCTTTCTTTTTTGTAAAATAGCTGAACAAACGTCATCTAAAACTATTCCAAATTTCAAGATCAAAAAATCAAAAAAGTCAAAAGGCACTAGGTTGAAAATCAGCACTTTTTGAACGTCAAAATTTACATGAAGACAGTCCCCCAAATCGCCCAGCCCGTCACCACTTCCTAGTGTTTTAACTGGGAAGAAGAAGTGGCCAACAAACTGCCCAGCAACACAACTGTCTGTTAAGTTTAAACAACTTGAATTTATATAACTTGAATTTAAATAAGTTGATAGCATGAGTAGTTCTTTAGATATCTAGCTGTGACAGACGGACAGACTTACTCACACCATAAGGACCATTTTGGTACGGAACCCTAAAAAAAGGTTTATTCTAAATTCCTAACTCAGTTCACGGTCTACCAGTGAGCCTCGCCTTTGTCTTAACCCGTTCATCCATTGAGGTATGATTGGTTTACAAACATCCAAATATGCAAATACTTTCACATTTGTAATTTTATTTAATAATTTAATAATAATAATTTATTTATTGGCACACACACATTTGAAGTATAGTGGGAGAAATATTAATTTCAATTTCAATCTTTATTGCGAAACACAGTACATAATTATACATTCCAGCTGTTAGGTGAATGCACAGTTCTTTTTTTTTTATTGTAAATTATCATTCCAAATAAAAAAATTCATAAATTATGAACCAAACAAATTACTCAAATTAAACAATGTCATCACTAAAATCATGCTGTCATAAATTAAAATTAAAACGTATACAATGTCATAAATTGAGATCAAAAAGTAATGACAGAGAATAAAATATCATAATAAAAGAAATAAAAAATAATACGTTACAAATCTCAGAGTCAAAAAGTAGTGTCAACATATAATAAATTAATGTAAAGAAATGAAAATAAATCGGATTAAAGTAATATCATGTGTGTGTCTTGATGATAGAAACATGGCATGTCTTCTTGAGCTGCAACCTCGTCTTTGGGTGAGTGATTAGGCAACATTCTAGGCAAGCGTGCCACATCGTAGTCTAAATCATCTGGTGAGTTTGTGGTAAACGCGAGGATTTCATGATAATAAAGTTTAAATGGATTTGATGGGCACCTCGTATTTCAAGGACCTGAAAATGTTCAAGAGACATCCATTTACAAGTATAAGCCTCATCCAATGAAAATATTTCATCTTTTCCTTTCATACTTGCTTACCTACACGGCATCTATCATAGCTGGTTTCAGGCAACTACCATCTCTAACCATATTCCAGGTAACCAGAATTAAGTTAAACCCTATTCTCCATAGTAAATTAAATTACACAGCACACAACATACTGTCCTACATAACTATTTCTATTATAAAATAAACCAGATTTGCGGTTTCGCCTCTCGTGTAACACTACCCCCACTAATCGGATTTACCCCGCAAACGACACCCTATTAAAACCTAACGCGAAATTACTGTAACATACGCTGACATATAAAAAACCTATTTATTACCAACTTAACTTTACCGCTACGAAAACCCGTCTTCTCATGAAAATATGTTCATGGAGCGGCAAAAATAAGTTTGCTTTCTTATAATATGAAGCTTCAAATTACACGGGTAAAGAAATAGTCGGCAACAAGATATCTTTATTCAGTTTAGTTATTGTATAATATAATTTGATAAATATCTCGGTTTGGGTGTGAAATTCAAGGCGATTATTTTGTTAAGAACTTCATGTGGTATTATGTGAGTATCAATGGTTAGTGGTATTGACTGTAAGGCCTGTAATTTGAAGTGATTTGTGTGGTGTAACCGCTTTTTTTGTGGTTATATTATGCCAAATTTTGTCCTGTACGTCTACCATGAGTTTTATTCATCTGTACTCACTAGCGACTGTAGTTAAAAAATTGTATGAAAACTTTAAAAAAACAAGTTTCTAATTTATTTTTTTAGTTGTTAGCTAAAGTTTTACTTGCAGCTTGCTTGCTTGATAGTTAAAAACTTAAACAAATAAATTACAAACTTGTTTTTCAAAGTTTTCATACAGTTTTTTAATTACAGTCGCTAGCGAGTATAGTTTGATAAAACTCAAGGTAGACGTACTGGTAAAGGACGGGGGTTTCTTTAACTACAATGGCTAAATGATGTATGGCGAAGCTCTAATATAGTTTGCACAATCAAGATGAGCTTAGGACCTAGTATACTTCCCTAGAGAACTCTTGTAGTTGTCGAGTCTAATCGTTCGCAACTGCTCAAAGTACAGCTGTTCAAAACAGAGAGATCTTTATATATAGCTCTAACAGCTAGACAGAATTGCCAGGTGTGCTGACAAATACAATCTTGAACACTTGCATTGTTGACTGAGTCAAATGCTTTTAATAAACCCCTAAAAACATAGCGTACCGAATCTGAAACCTGGAGGTCGTACCGAATTATATTAATGATTTTGCTAAATCGAGCAATGCTAACTTACTGCTTGTAGATACTTATGTCAATAAGCTACAAATCAATCATTTTCTCGAGAGTAGGTAATAAGAAGTTTCAAGCTGCTTGAAAAAACACAACAGAAATTACATAACGTGAAGAAAAAAATGCCACCCATATCTCTGCAAGGCATAGATAATACGTAAATCCCTCTTCCTTCCAGTTCACTGTCCACAAATAAAAGTAGCATCCATAGATCATTAAAATCCTAACTTCCATATAAAAAACGAATGAAAAAGCGCGCCAATTCGGTTTACAGTCGTACCGGGCGGAGTGTCCGTACTTTTTTAATTTTCTTTTTTTTTCACGGCATTAGCATGCACCGAGTTCGGTCGGTAACTGCGTTACGCGAATTACTCTGTGTACAGTTGGGAACGCCAGCGATTGTTGGGTGATTCTGAACGAAATGTGGAAGCTATTCTCGACATTGTACAGACTAGTTCGAAGGTCGATATTAGCGTGATGTTTTCGTGCGGTGATATGGTAAGTTGGTGCGTGCATTGTGCCTGAGTGCATTACAACAGGGTACAATACGCGAGAGCCACTCGTTACCTACTTGACTGTGTAACTTCGTTTGTGAGTTCGCGTTGCCTCGTGCGAGGTGCTGTACTGGAGAGCTTCGCGGACGTTGTGGGCTTATTTTTTTTGATAAAAATGTAATGATTTAAGATAAGAAATACTATGGATTGTCTTCCTATATTGGTATCCATACCTATTAGCTTTATCAAGTATTCAATCGTAGAAACTTAACCAAGGTTTCGTCTTTGGATTTTAACAATTTGCTGAAAAATGGTGGATTTCGAATGTATGAGTTGATACTTTTCCCAGGAGCATTATGAAGGGAACAAGTCGAGGGCGATTACATTAACATGTAACCAAATTGGCAGTTAGGTACTTGAATTACAACAATTCACCTTAAAACAAAAGCTACGAAGTATGAAGCTCGGCTACGCGCCGTAGCACGCCTACGCGCCGTAGCACGCCTACGCATCGTAGTACGCCTACCGCCTACGAGAAAATTGCCAAAAAAGTTTTCATAAAATAAGTTCCCAGCAGTCAGTCTGCTGTCCGCTCCGCTCCTAAGCCCGCAGCCAGCATTTTGATTTCCTCCACGAGGGTGCGTCACTCGTTGCGAGAGCTCGTAACACCTATTATGGCGCCCCCTACAAAAAGATTTATTCAAAATGTTATTTTACACCGACTATGTACCCTGTTCTATTGTATTCAATCGTTCCATGTACAATGACGTTGTAATTTGAAATAATATTCGTTCGATTTTCGACTTTATTTCCGTGAATTATTAAAAGATGTCATTGGACGCCATTTTGTCGAGCGTAGGGTGAGCGTAACTGTTATTGACTCGCGTTATTGAGTTACATTGAGTGGCTAATGGGTATTGCGTTGTTGATTCGTAACGCATTTTGATACAGTTGTTGTTTGAGAAAATGTTTTTATAGTAGCTGCTTTGGTTTTTTTTGGGTTAATAGATCCTAAATAGTACTAGTTTCACAGGCGATTTTTTAATCGTTTAGTTAGGTATTTTATGTAAGACTAGCACACTTCGCTCGCGACTTTCAGCGATTTTCCCCTTCTTCACCCACTTAAAGGTTGAATTTCCAAAAATCCCTTCTCAGTGCTGTCTTAAAATATTTAATAAATATTATTCTATTCTATTCTTAAAGGAAAGCCTTGTGAAATGTCCAGTCCCATTAATTTCGGCTGTGCATTGATTTGTCAGTCAGTTAGTTTTCTTTTTATTGAATGTCAGATAATATGATATAGATACTCTAAATCACTTTCTTCTAGGTAAAATCTAAAGGACCGATTTTTAACAACGTTGTATAAAAGAAGTAACTAGGTAGGATATTTAGTCATTTGTGAGTACAAATGAGCTTAAAGTCCACCTAACAACATATCTCGCAGGTATTCATTGTAGCCTGCAAAACTGGTGGCCGGGTATCTGCTAACGAAGCCAATTTGCCCGGCTGCCCGCTTTTACCCGGTTTGCCCGCTCCGTGCCCGTAATGAAGCACTCGTTGATGACGCGGAGAACACCGTTAACAATTAATTTTCTTCTTCATTTTTCTTTTATTAGCTCTTCGGTTTTTAAAAAGGAGGTTTACGTGAAAGAAGTGTTTTGTTCGAGTGTTAATTGGATTGCGTTAAATAATACTATATTTTGCTTGTTATTTTAAGAATCAAATTGTTTTTGAAATGGTATTTTATTTTGTGATGTCTATTAAAACTTATTTGGCCCAATTGCGCCAAACAGAGAGACAACTCAGAGTTAGTTGCTGACACGAAGTTAAATAAGATAGCACTGCCTGGTGCAAGTGGGCCTTACATAGGGACCTACATGTCCGAAACAAAAAAACATAAAAAAAAACCAATTCTATTTTCAAATAACACAAGTAGGCCTAAACATTTTCCTCATCCTCCATAAAAGAGGCACAGAAATCCTCTTCAACTCACATTCCCAATTTAAAAAAGCGCGCAATTTAGTGCAGTTTTTTCTTCCCACTTTCCCGAGGGACTACAGACTAACAAACCTAGTATAATCTCCACTAGAAGTGACAGGCAGCTGCCAGTCGGCCGAGTGGCTTCGTTACGCTACGAGAGGGCGCCCGTGTCGCCGCGCAGTTTCACGCCGGCTCAACTCAGCTGCTTGAATTGATGACAATTATACAGACTTTGAGAAGGTTTTGTTATGTACGTGCGCTTGTAAGTATTGAGGCGGTTAACTGAATGTGTTACTTCGTTTTGTGAATATTTTTTCCAATGTTATGTATGTAGATATGTTTTAGTGCTTTTTGTCGGAATAGTTTTCAGTTATTGTTGTTTAAGACCAGCCAACCCGTCATACTTTTCATACAAAGGCTCGTACGTGATTATGCCGTTGAAGCATATCTATCTTTTATTTTTTTGAACTAATAGGTATCTTGTGCACTATATCTAGGTTTCTATCAAATCAAAAATAAATATTTGGAGAAACAAATTCAGTATAAGCCTTCGAAAATCGGCTGTTTTGCACAAATTTTACGTATACTTTGGTCGTTCATAATGTACTCATTAATTGTAAAAGTAAGGAAAAATCTTGATAGAAACCTTGCACATGTAATGGAGAAATGAAAAATATTTATTTCACAGGCTTGTTAGGCTTACTCAAAAACACGTATTACCTGGAAAAAGTTTTATGAAATTTTCGAACACTATTTTTCGTTCATTGTTATCGCGTTCTCACTTGCTTGTTAGTTTTCTAACACTATGCTGGATGAAACTACAAGCTTTTCAACCATGCTCGCGTTGACGATAGACGGATCGGGAAGGGCCCTCTTAAGGGTATCCAATTAGGTTCCACAGGTTAGAAGTTCATTAAGGTTAATTGTCCAGTTATGCATATTATTATCTATGATGTCATACAACATCTTACAGTACGCTGTACCGTACCTGTCTTATGCGAAGTATAAAAAGAGAGCTGAGCTCCGTCGCGTCAGAAAAGCGTCTTATTAAAATAAAGAAAATTTTGCAGAAAAAGCCTTGGTAAGATTTTACAAGGATTGACTATTTTATTCCGAAAGATAGACACTCTCTAAGTCTCTATTAGGTTCATTTTCCGGTGCCAAAAGTTCTTAGATTCCCTTACCGTAGCATAGATGGCGCTACGAGTAACATAACCGAGGGAGCTTTCATAAGTGAATGCCTTGCCAAAGCCTTGAAGAGACGAAGTGCCGACGCTACCGTGTCGAATTGAGTGTTGCTGAAGATTACATTAGATACACCACGTACATGCAATAGGCCAATAGCATAGACACGACGTCGTTCTTTTGAAAAGAAGATGTAGGGTAATTGACTATGGACCAAATGTTTTTTTTTTTTGGAGCAGTCATTAGATATGAGGCATTTCAGTTAGGCCTATGCTCTATGTTCTGCAGTAAGAGACATAAACTTGAAGGATTATATCGGTAGTTGTTTGAAAAATAAGCACACGTATTATTCACTCATAAAAAATCGTTATATTCACTCATAAACAAATTCCAAAACTTCAATTTTGTAATCGTTATTAAGCCTTTAGTAAAGCGATATTGGAGTTATTACGAAATAAATGTTACTTACACATTCTAAGCCATTTTTTCTCGTAAAATACTGCAAATGGAAAGACATAACTTCATGGGTTCATACTACAAAAAAATATGTTGTAAATTGATGTCATTTTCACTATTTCTTTTTTGTGAAGATTATTTTTTAAATTAAACTCCTGCTCCTAATAGACATAAGAATTTCTAGTAAATTATAAGATGTAGTACATGATATGATAAATTGAAGTGCCAGTTGCCACCCTTTGCATTACTTCGGTACGGCCTTCTTTTGAAATGATAAAACGACGATCCATTAAACTCACCGACCCATAGAAATTGATTGGTTCAATAACAACTGATGCTTCGGTAATTTGTTAAATGTAATGCAGGAAATATTTCATAGAAATTGTTGACCATTTTGTTGTAACAAGTCAATACCCGCATTGAGTAAAAGATAGTGTTAATATTTAATTACAGAGTTTTCTGTCTTGTTTGAGATGTTAATACTTCATGCTTGCATGTGTATTACATAGAAATGAAGCACATGTCTTGAAAAAAGTCCTGATTTTGCAACTGGATGGCAGTAGAAAGTTGAAGAAGAACAATGAAACGATGGATGGACTGCATACTTAAGATGATATGATATGTCTAGTAAGGGGGGTAAAGGTAAACATAGAGACACAGTATACATCCTTCTTATTCAGTTTGTGAAATATCTCTTATATCGGTCCAATATTGGAGGAGACACCTGTCGAGAGCCAAACCTTGAATTATGACTTTTTACATACAAAGTCTCGCCGCTAGCATTTCCTCTTAATAAAGTAGACATTCGTAGATTTATAAGCAGAATAGAAAAAAAAATTACATTAGGATCTTAAAAAAATAGAAGGATGTAACAATGAGCGGTCTTATCGCTAGAATATAGTGTAAAGAAATTCAAAACACTCCACATAAAAGCATCACAAATCAAGTTACAATTTATGCTAAATATCCTCACCCCTGTAAACATGTTTATCAGCCTAGTGTTATGAAGTTGTAAAATATTGGCGCTAGTAGCAACTAGCGAGTAGCCGGCCGGCGGAAGCGGCCATCGTTTCCGCCCAGACAGTCGTTATCTATTTACGACCATTGTTTATGGTCTGCCACAAAACTGGAAAATATTCACCACTACACTTGTACCTATGACTGTATTAACTCGTTAAATGCTTATGTTATTATAAGCATGTTTCCCAGCCCTTAACAGATTCTGCCCGAGGTTTCTGTCAATGTTGAAAACTATCCCAAGGGAAAAAAAGGAAAGAAAAGGGCTAAAAAGTAGTCTATGTGCTATTCCAGACTTCTTTAATCTATATCTGTGTCAATTTCACCTGTTTAGCCGTTTCGGGATCAAAAGCCAATGTGCCATTTCAGATCTTTACATATCTTTGTGTCTTTCATGCAGATCCGTTCAGCCGTTCTGTCGTGATTGAGGAACAAACATCCATCCAACCAAATTTTCGCATTTATGTTATTATAAGAATAGCACTTCACCCGCGACTTCGTCCGCGCTGCAATTTTCTTAAGGATCCCTAATTTTTCTAGACAAATTATAAACTCAAACCCTCCTCGAGAATCACTCTATCCATTGGTGAAAACAGCATGAAAATCGGTGCAGTGGTTTTTGAGTTTATCGCGAACAGATAGACAGACGCGGCGGAGGATTTTATTTTATAATATGTAGTGATGTAGTGATAAAAGTAGTAAGATTGGGTACACCAACAGCACTGTATACAAAGCCAAATGTAGGAAATAGTACTAAAATTTTTGAGTTCTTGTATGTATGCGTATTACAAGTTACAACAATATTAGTTATTACCTCGGACTATTGTAAACATAAGTATAAAACATGCAAAATGTTTTTGTAATTAGTAGGTAATGATTGTGTCTCGTAAAATGTAATGAGTTGACCGTCCCAAGTTCACGACCAATTTCTGAGCTGGTTCCAATAAAATATGAGACGTAAAACTGACAGACAATTTGCCAACAATAGTTTAAGCTTGTAATATGCTACGACGTCGCCTATTCCTAGGAACTAAAGCCAAAATAATGGTGAAGTACTCAACATAAAAGTCTGTGCATCCAATAACGAATAAGTTATTTCATCATAAAATTATATGAACCAAGTCACGAAATATTCAAAGCTCTAGAAAAAACATTTCAACGATAATTTTATTTATTCATGCAAACGAGACAGCTGGCTAAACGACAACATTGAGTTATTGATATCATTAGGCCTCCTTTACTAGCTCTATGACCACTTGTGTCCACTCTATGGTTCAATTGTATTGTCTATGGTCACGTATTGCCATTGTCCACTGGTCCTTTTGGCCACTACAGAAAGATGTTCTTCCTAATTTAAAACGTTATTTTTTTTCTTTCTCTCTCTCAATAAATATTGAAAAGAGAAGAGTTGCTGTGTCCGAGATAAAAGAACGAGTTTGTTATGATGATAGACCTGTTTACCTCTAAACGGGACGATTATCAAAACAGACGGGATGCTGTGTGTTATTTCAACTGGACCGTGCGTGACTCAATAGTGGAGATGTCACGTGTTGAATATTTAATTAGGGTGTTTAGAAGCAGGATTTTTTATCCAAACTAATAAATATGCTATTCAAAAATCGTTGTACCTACTTATTACATTCAAATGAATAATTTCTATTTCATTAAAAAAAATACAAGCAGTCAATTCGCGCGTTCACCCTACACTTTGACAGCTGTCATTTTCGAACGTTTTAAAATTTAGAATGTCACAGACCATAAATCACAGAGCGTCACTATTCCGTACGAGCGTTGTCTTCGATTGGCTATGTGCTTTTGTATCGATTACAAGTAGTTATGTTCTCGGGTAGTCGGTGGGTGGACTTTAGGTGTGCGTGAAATGGATACTGCCCTACTGGGCGGAGTCGATGTCAGCCAATCCTGTAAGTGATACTCTACTTCTTCTCGACTAACAATAAGCAACAATCAACTTTACTTCCAACAGAATAAGGTTCCAAATAGCATTACGTTTTGTCATATTCTTGAAAGCGATACCCTAGTTCTTTATTGCGTGACGTATTTGAAATTAGACTTTGTTGTATGCTACTAGAATTCAAAATCGCGGTGGAGTAGTATGTAATTGATATACCGTGTCTAAAATTGGTGTTATTTGCATTGTTGGGTCGTCGTTAGAGTATATAAAATTGCTTTTTACTACATAGGCAGTATGTAAATTCAGTTTAGTACCTACTTTTGGAAGATCGATAATGATAGAATAGCCAAGCTGGGTATGTTTTTATACCACCAAGTGTTTATACAGGTGAGTGACATATTACTGTCTAATGTTCTGCATCTATATTTGTAGTGTTTTTAAATTAATAATACCTACTTGCATTTTTATCCAAAAATAACTCATTTATTTTTGCAATGTGTCACTTGCTCTATGGTCACCAGGGCTGTCTTTTACCTTTTGGGAACACAGGGAAATGGGGCTCCTTTCACTTGGACAGAGGACTGTTTTGCTAAAACAGCCAAAAAGAAAAAAAACTCTACACTTATTCGACTGTTTATAAAGCCACATTAAATGATAAGGTAATTTTAATTTTATCCGGAACAGAAACTCTTTTAACATTTACAAACAAGTACTAGCACACTAGTACTTGTTTGTACACAAGGACTAGTGTGCTAGTAAATACGTATTAATCTAGTGCTTAATAATCTCTAGAGAGAGAAATATAGAGAGTAATATTAAATACAGTAACATGGCCTTTAAACAGAGTTGGATAATCTACAAAATACATTTTTTTTTTCTAATTCTCAGCGGACAAAGACAATAATTATCCATAGTACAGCCAGTAGCCTACTTTAAAAATAGGTCGTTATGTATTCTTCATTCAAACATCGAACAATACACGAAAAAATCATTAGAAGGGGAGGAAGGGGAGCACCTGACGCCGGAAGTCATTAGTAAATAGATGGACACGAAGAAATGCGATAACGCCCCGCTCTCCCCAAAATTACTGTGCACCAACATACAAACTACATTTAAAAATTAACATCATAAAGGAATTTCGACTTTGAGACCTAAATATACGGTCGATTTTAAATAAATTATGAGTTTGACAGCTGTCAAAAATAAATTTGTTACTCGATATAAAAAATGACATTGTGTGGCCAACACCAAAACGTTAACATCTATTGTTACAATCTAAGGATTCTTTTGAGGGTAAAAGATAAAAGTTTTTTTTTAATCCATTCTGCTAGCAGATTTGAATAAGTTTTAGGTACTTGTATTATTTTCTGTAGCAGTAATGTGACTTCGCTTTCAAATACTTTATCAAATTTAATCCAGGGTTTCCTTATCTGGGGTCCATGGACCCTGGATAAGAAGTGGAACTTGTGCGGGGGTCCACGTTAGTTATGAATAATATCATAATTTGCGTTGTTTGGTATTAGTTCAGCATACTAATGCTTAAATTTTTTGTTAAACTAGATTTTTCCCGCGATTTCGTACGCGCAGATCCCGTTTTTCCCGTTCCTGTGGGAATTTCGGGAAATCCTCTCTTAGTGCTCCTATACACTCCCCAAGGAACCTACTTACATTTCGAATTTCAGCTCTCTACGACCAGTAGTTTCAGCTGTGCGTTGTCTGTCAGTCACTCAATCAGTCAGTAACGGAAGAATTTTATATATTAGGATTAGCAATGTCTGTAGAATTCCGTTTGCCACAAGGGCAACATATTTTCAGAATTAGTGTGCATTGAAACTAAAAATTACTAACCGACGAGATGATATAGTACGCCTTGAGTTGTGTTAGCGAATTCCTCAATTTAACGTGTTTATTGAACTGAATAATTTTGTTTTTATTTTTGGCCCACACTAGGAATTTCTTCCTGTAGTTAGATATCGTGAGTGCGTTGACAAAAATCCTTACTTCCTTACTGTTATTATAATAGCGAAAGTAACTCTGCCTGTCGCTCTGTCTGTCTGTCTGTCCGTCTGTCGCGCTTTCGCGCTAAAACTACAGAACCGATTTAAATGCAATTTGGTACACAGATAGTCTAGAGCCTGAGAAAGGACATAGGCTACTTTTTATCCCGGGAGTATGTTCTCTAGGAACCAAGCAGGCGAAGCCGCTGGCAGAAGGTAGTAAATAATATAAACGCACATACAAACAGCCAGACCCGTAACAACTATCTGAGGGCCTAGCACGAATATTTTGACATATAGTAACGTTAACGTAAGTGAATTTTGAATGTGAAAAATTACAACCCCATAGTGTTTTGGTTTAATTTTATGGGACATACACAATTTATATCATTCAGAAATATGGATATAGTACCTAATTCAAATAAATATAATGTGTGAAACGAGTATTGTAGCTATGGTAAAATTTTACGTAACGTTACCATACGTCAAAAATATTCGTGCTAGGCCCTCTGAAGGCCATACAAATATTTGTTCCGTGCGGGAATCGAACCCGCGACACGCAGCACCGCATCCAATCGCTCAACTGCTGCGCAAACATCTGAACACTGAACGTCACGCGGTACGTCTTTGCTTTCATTGTCGTTATGTCTTGTTTTCCTTCCGTTTTGACATCTATTCTACAGTAAAGATTTAAAGGCCAGATTTTAAAAAGCTGGCCAAGTGCGAGTCGGACTCGCGTGCAAAGGGTTCCGAACGAATTTAGTTTTTTAACATGTTATTTTAACACTACAGACTTCTAATAGGTTTTCCTGTAATCTTTAGGTAAAGATCTATTATCTCCATTTTGTTTTTAGTTTTAGGCTCAGTAGTTTCGGAGATAAGGGGCGGGAATGGTCATTTTTCATCTAATTTCTTGAATAACTTCAAAACCATTTACTTTTAAATTATGAAAAAATATAGTTAAAACCCTCACAGTAAGCCCTTTCATTTGATATGTCACACAATACTTAAAAAAAAACTTTTTTTAAATTTTCTAGTTTGACCCCCAAAAGTGACCCCCATACTAAAAATTTAATGATTTACGTAACGCTTTGGGTCACAGAAGTCCATATGTGTACCAAATTTCAACAGAATCGATCCAGTATATCCGGAGAAAACTGGGTGTGTGACAGACAGACAGACACCCGAGTGATCCTACAAAGTTTCCGTTTTTTTTTCGGAACCCTAAAAATCTTGCTAGTGGTCCGTTAGGCACTACTAAAAGGTTAAGATACTCTTGCTTGAACCCCAAAATTTTATTCTTGCGATTTTATAACTCCTAGCTTTCCGAATTCCCTCCAAAATCTAGAAACGTGTCAGTAATCAAATTCCTTATTTAAATTCCACCCGTTCGAACTTTGAAAGTTAACCGTTTCTCGCCGCTGGTGTCATACAGACCCCGCAGCTCTATAACTTGTGACGTCACCGCGCCCCAACCCCGCCGCTTATGTTATTAGCTTAGCAAAACCAACAATCGTGATTAAATCGCGCGTGAACTAATAAAATAATAAGACTTACTTCAGATCGTAGTGTAGGGTTACATGGTGCTGTGCTACCGAATACCTATTCTTTTTAGGCTTATTCCGAAAAAAAAACTATATGCTCAGTTTAAATACTAATTTACGAAATCTTTTAACTCAAAATTAGTTGCAAACACAAGGTGAGTTTTATATACACACACATAATGGCCCCGAGTTAGCAACTAAATTTGGGCAAGTGGGCCTTCGGGCCTGCTTGAAAATATCCCTTCCTAAGGTATTAATATTTCAGATTGCGAAAGTAACTCTGCCTCCCCCCCTGCCCTCTCTGTCACTCTGCCTGTATCTCTTCACGTCTTAACAGCTGTATGGATTTGCATGAAACTTGGCAGATGGATAAAAACTATGACGTCGCATAGGATACATAGCATAGCATACTTTTCATCCCTGGAGCATGTTCCCTTGGGATAATTTTCGAAGCCTCTGGCAAAATCTAGGAGGATTATTTTATAACCGGGCGAAGAAGTATGATACGAACGAAGCAACTTAAAAAAAGCTTGTAACAAAATCTTACAAGCATCAAAACGCTTCTCAACTTAACGCTCCATTCTACTTACCGCAAAAAATAGCATAGAAACCGGTGACGTACGGGGGTGAAGTGGGGGGAGTAAATTTCATTACAATTAGCCGTCACGACGTATGAATAATCCATGAGCTGGGGTCTGCGGGGCCCGCAAACAGTGAAGGGTTGATTGTTGGCGTCTGTTTGCGCGCGCCCAGTAATTGGTACCGGCCATCGTTCATTAAGCCACGTTTACGTTAGGATTTTGATGTTACCGATGATTTGGTTGTGATTACTGATTAGGGTGGTTCGTAGTTTGGGGGGTGTTGATGGGTTCTAGTTACTGGCTTTAGTGGTAGGTTGGGGGTGACCTTAGTTTTTTAGTTACAGGGCCAACGGACATTCATAGTGTAAAATGTTTGTAAGTAAACTGCTCTAGCTTCTGACGTTTCATAAAATGAAGTGCTCATGTAGGTTATTTCCATGGTTGCGCGCGGATTTTGATGTTACTGATGATTTGGTTGTGATTGCTGATTGGGGTGGTTCGTAGTTTGGGGGGTGTTCATGGGTTCTAGTTACTAGCTGTACTGGTAGCTTAGTGAAATTCGTAGTAAATACGAAATACGTAATTCGTAGTTCTATAGTTTCTTAAGTGCCTATGTAGGTTTTACGAGTATGAGATCAAATAATTTGAATTAACCCCTTTAATAAGTGGTCTTTGTAGAAGACTTAAGCCACTGCCATGTGCACGTACGTACGGTTCCTTCATTAATTCTGAATTGTAGAGACCTATCTGGTTTACCTACAGCCTCTCGATAGTGAAAGAATATGCGGTGTAATGCGGATCACACAAATGGGTTGTAGAAATCTTTGTTTCTGGTTGTCCAAAAACTGGCCATAGCTGCAGCTAATAAGCTAATAAGGCCGATTTTTTTTTATTTTTAATATGTTTTTAGTTTACGGTTATCTTTGTGTTTTTAAATTTTGCCCGGGGTAAGATGCGGACCTTTCGGAAAAGTACAAATAAAAACATCATCTTTGGATTGCTCAACTTTGTAAGATTTAGTGCAAAATTATCAGTCTTAAAATGTAATGAAACAAAGCTCAAACATACAACTCTTCTCAAAAAAATAATTAAAATCAAAAACATTATGAGATCTTCATCTTACCCCACCCATTGGGTAAGACGGAGGAGGGGTACCCATTGGAGGGGTACTGCAATAGAACTGCAAACCAAACGTGCAGTCCGATTGCAGTTCAATTGCAGTCGGCGTGCAATCGTGTGAACTGCACACCGTCTGCAATCAAACTGCACGGTTGGTTTGCAGTTCTATTGCAGTCGTGTCAACTGCATTCAAACTGCATCCGAACTGCAATTTGCGGTTGGATTGCAGTTGAAATGCGGTCCGTCTGTCCAGAGCCTTACTAATACATATTCATTCGATTGTTTTCTCAGCCTGGCTATTATCACAAAAAGCTACTACTTAGGTACTCGGAATATCGATAACCCCAAACATCCCCCAAACGATTTGTCTATTGCGGATGGTAAAATTAGTCACAAGCTGTCAATCACTCACAAGTCTCCCAGAATCCCTCGACCTCACAAAACAGCTGATGCCTGTCACCCATCCCTCAAAACTAAAAGAGATCAGAGGTCTCATCAACCTCGTACCTAGTTCTAAATCAGGACGTGTTGACATTGTATTTAGCAGTTCATTACTGCGGAGTGATGGGACGTTAGTCAGACTATCGCCTTACGACGCAGCGCTGATCGTGTTACACTTTGCAGTAAGTAAGGGATGGGAGATAGCGATTTAGCGTAATGTACACCAATCTTTACTAATATACTAATTACTAATATACTAATACTAATATACTATATACTAATATTACTAATTACTAATCTGTCTGTCTGTCGGTCTGTCTGTCTGAAGCGCTTTCACGCCAAAACTACTGAACCGATTTAAATAAAATTTGGAACACAGACAGTCTAGAGCCTGAGAAAGGACATAAGCTAGTTTTTATCCCGCGAGTATGTTCCCTAGGGACCACGCGGGCGAAGCCGCTGGCAGAAGCTAGTATGCTTATAATGGAGTACATTAGCATCCTTATTCATGCAAAAACTTTAAACATGTGATTAGTTTATACACTGAAAAACTTATTTCTTTAACTTAAGTAATTACTTTTAATTCTACATAGGCAATTAGAAAGCTTTTCAATAACAAAACCAACAGGTTTTGTTACTGAAAAGCAGTCTATTATGTTTGCCAGCTCAACAGTTTAAGAAACAAGAAAGTACATGATCCAACTAATTGGACTGTTTTCAGCCGATTTGTTTTGTTTTATTAATTTAATTCGTCATAGTTTGTAAATTCAACTTTTCTATTTTGTTATTTCTGGCTGTGTTTAAAAGTGAGATATCGTAGAATCCGGTTTTATTTTAGAGCTTTAAGAAACCTATTCTATTACAGAACTGCCTTAGTGCCTAGCAAGCATTTTTACCTCTACAGCCTATTTTGTGTTTTAACTGTTTCCACTGATTTTTACTTTTGGGATTATTGGTCCAGCAGCAACAAAACAGCATTCCGCTCATCACTTGCACCATCACTTCGGATGGGTGTGCGCCTGAGTCGCTCCAACTGCTCGTCTGCGTGTGCGCCGGCGCCAAGACATCCGTCCTGTCATGTTGCTCCTATCAACTATTAACACGCAGCGTATGATTACCTAGTACTGACGTGTTGTGTGCCAACATCAGGGAGGGAGGATGGGTTCTAACTAGAGCTAATTTTGGAGTAAAAAGCTGTAGTTGGCTGAAGATTACATTAGATGGACGAAGTGCTTGGTCGAGTGACAAACTTGGTTTGATAGCTCTGGTGCTGTATAGTGCAAGCACAGGTCAGTCTTCATATCAATGCACTCATTTATCATTCAATCATACTTTTAAACCGACTTCCAAAAAGGAGGAGTATTTTTATTAGAGGTTTATTTACGAGGTTTCTGATCCGATTTCTGTGATACTTGCCATTTGTTCTCGTAAGAAATAAATCAGTTTGGCTAAGAAGTTTTAATTATAATGAGCATTTTTGCTTATTTCAATTTCTGCGTAGACGATGCCGTCGTCCAAGTATCACCAGTTAAAAGTGAAAAATATATAAATTTTCGACGAAGTCGGCTATATTTTTTTGTAAAAAAGTTTTTTCATCAACCAATCAATAGTCAGTGTATCAATAAACAATAACTAAAGTTATAAGGTCCCTAACCATACGTCTTATGGTCCTTCGAGCCGGATTGTTTCCTTATAAAGAAAGCAAAGTTTGTAGTTACGTAATATTCTTTTAGCAAAAGCTGATTCATGACAGTTATCGCATAACCCGTTAAATACTTCGTCTGTTAAGAACTTCCTTACGCAGCTTTGTTTATTAGTGCCTATTTCAGACATCTAAACCACTTGTTCTCAAACCTACTTTACAGTCTAGTTTCCAGAAAAGATTTTTATGCCATCTTGCTTATTCTGCCAGACTAGATAAAAAAGTTCCGAGCTACGCAAAACGTCTTGAAAAATTTGGCATGACTTCACTCGAAAAGCGAAGAGATAACATAGACTTAATTTATCTTTTTAAAATTCTTCAGAGTAAAATAGACTGCCCCAAGTTGTTAAGTAAGTTTAATTTTAACGTACCCTATAATTATCCACGTCACCCTATCAAACTGTTGCGTCCCCCATTCCGCAAAACTGTATCCGGATCCAACTCCCCCATCCCCAGAATGTGCAGGCTTCTTAATAATTGCCATCAATCAATAGATATTTATTCCACATCACTTCAAAAATTCAAGCGCCAAGTCCATCAAAACTAACCAACATATTGACCTCTTCTTTTTCTTTGTTATTTTTGTATCTGCTCTGTTTCTGAAGCTGTCCACTAGCTGTTGTGAGTGTTATTTCTGCACTATTATTGTATTTTTTTTTTGAGTTATAATTTTTTTTTGCATGCTGTGTCTATCGCATCATATTGTACACTATGCTTGTATTATATTGCTTGTGTTATTAGTATAAACAGTGTAACAATTGTAGATAGGCCAATAAATAAATATTCATCATCACACACAGTCCAACTTCGCCCACAGATTGGCAAAGGCTTCTCTTTTCTCGTCCCAAGTAATAATCTTTATTTTGCTTAAGAATGTTTACAACAACAGTGAAATCCCTGACTCCTGTGCTAGGTGATAAACCTGTGTTACAGGAGCCAGTGCCCTCTCCCGAAAGTCCCGTCCACAGGTTCATGTGCCAAACTTATACAGATTTTACAGGCGATAGCAACAATGTTGTCTGCCTATCTCGCTGCCGGGTGACCACGATTCCTTCTTCCAGTCCTTGGACGCTACTCAGTCACTACCTTTCTCCACCTGTCATGCCTTGTCAAGTGTCCTGGCAACTCCATTTGAGTTCTATAACTCGTTTATCAAATCCGGGGCGTAATTTTCAATGATCGTCTTTTTAATGTAGTCAAATACGAAACACTTTACTTTCAAGTAAACCTAAAAGGAGAAAAACAAACTCTTCAACAACAGAAATACAGTTAATCGTTTGCAAAACCAACATCACGAATACTTACTCATGTTTAGCGTCGCCATCGCCAATATTATTCTACTTTACGGAGCCAGCCTAAACAAACACTTACATACTTCCGATACGACATTAGAACTTTGCAAAAAATAATATTTTAGTGTTAAATTACAAGGGATATCTCTGTTTTCCTAAGTTCCCACGTGTCATGGCGCCAACCATAGAGTTTTTGTTCTATTTTTCTGGCGTGAGTTGACTGTTTTGGCGGGAGTTAACGTAATTATGTCATTGAGTGTCTCTGGTATTGTTAGTTCTTACTCTTTATGGGGTATTTTTGGGGCGATCTTGGAGATATAAAACTGTAGTGAGTCAGCAGTTTTTTATAACGGCTACTGTAGATATTTTTCTAAAAGCAATTTGCTAAAACAGGCTGCATTTTTTCTGGATTTTGGAATTGATACAAAAGTATCAGTTATCTAGAGTATAATGAAATAACTACATTAAGTATTGGGTATTTGCACCAAGTGCACTCCGTTCCGAGGCCAGGCAATATCTGTCCGTTCCAGGTTCCCTGGAAGAGATTGAGGAAAGTGGTAGGGCCAGTTCTTTTAGGTTAGGTTAAAGTTTCCTTTATGTAATTCATTAAATTGGTGTACAATCAAGTTGTAATATTTATTTAAGTAATAATATGCTTTGTCTACAAATGCAATGATTGAGTAGGTAATTCGGTGTTATTTTATACATTAAAGTATCTTGACCGTACTACCTACCTGTATTTGAATGAATTTACTCTCATTGAAAATAATTATACCCTCTGTGGTCTTACTCAAACAAAACATCAAACCCGTCTTCTTTACTTATTAAGGGGCAGCCACCAAAACAGAGTTTCGTCATTACCGAACAAAAAACACCTTACGAAGCCCTCTTTAAAAATTTCCAAGTCATGTTGACCCTAAACACTTGATGCATTTAATACTAAAATTGCAAAAAACACATTGTGTAATCTTTTTTTAATTAAAAGGCAAGGGAATGAAATGTAGTCATTTCTTATAATTACAGGTTGGGACTTGGCACAGAGGGTGACGGGGGGAGGGTGACGTGACGTGATGGTAGTGACTGACGGATTGTGACTGAAAGCTCTTGTGTTGTAACGGAATTGATTAATTGTTTTGGGTAAATAAATTCGGTAAGCAAAAAAAAAGTTTTTAGGTATAATTAGTGCATTTCGTATAACTTTGGGACTGTTTGTGTGCTCAATTTTTTTTTTATTGCTTATACGCTTTAACATATCTGATGACAAGGAGTTAGACCAGTTCCTTGTCAGTATCGGCTTACGTAGTAGGTAGCTACGGACCTGCCAAGTAATGTTGAAGGTAAATGCATTAGAAATCGCAAAACAGTTTACTTGATTAATTAATTCTTATTTATAGGTTCTACGGCCACAGCGTCTGTTCTCATACAGTGATATCTTAATTGTTTTTTTTTTACTGATAGGCAGTGGCGTAGCTAGCATGGGTGACACCCGGGGCGGATAATGTCACCCCACAAATGAACTAGCTGCCCCTCCAAGTAATTTTGAATCGCGCCTTTCGTTCTGGTGACGGCAGTCGCAAGCCAATTTTGGGAAGAGGAGGGGAGACGTTCCATTTGTGCTGCAGATTTTTATTTTCAGGATTGTTCTTATACCACAATGACAAATAAAATCTCGAAAATTTGTGCACCCTGGATTATTATGATTTTTTTTTCATCATATATCTCAACTCAAACTTGTTGACTAGCGAAAGTAAGCTCAAGAACTAAAAAAGCGTAGAAAGCAAGAGCGAGCGAAGCGAACTCGAAAATTTTTGCATCCCACCTTGTGTGGTAACTTTATAGACTGATGCAAGAAAGCTCATTAATTGAGAGAGGGCAGAACACAAGAGCGAGCGTAGCGAGCTTGAAAATTCATGCAACCCGTATAGTTTTCATTTGATCATTCATACATAAACATAGTTAGAAATAAGCGCGAGCGAAGCGAGCTCGAAATTTTGTACATCCTACCTCGGAAGGGATTCATTACGTTACCATCCCAAAAAGTCAACGAACAGCCGAAAATCTTTAGAACTAAAAGAATTTTTGCGCCTCATCTTGCTCATGAAGCTCTAGAGTGCAGAATGAAAGAACGAGCGAAGCGAGCTTAACAGCTTTTGCACCCAATCCCAACAGTTTTCATTGAATCAAACGTTCAGGGGTGACACCAGACAGTGACAAAAATCAGTCAACAAACGGTCGGGTGTCACCCCTAAATGGGTTTCGCCAGGTGCGGGCCGCCCTCCCCACTCGCTACGCTACTGCTGATAGGCTCCCGTTTGACGAAAATCTAACCTGATGGAAAGCGAAGATGTGATCGACGATGAAACATGCTTGCCTAGAAGTAACCTATTCACTCTTGACTTATAAACTCTGAGGTTAATTAATTGCACTACAATATTCATTCCGAATCAATTTATTAACATGTTCACGGTTCAATTGGACCACCAATAAACAATGACCATAGACTAAACCGGAACTCCGCTCCAGTAACACACCACACAATTTCTTATGCAGATCTGTGCATCGATACCGACTTATAATGTCACTATTATCTTAAGAACAATCTTAATTATCTAAATTAACATTCTATTCAGTACAATAGGTACAGTCAACAAATCTATTAGGTATGCAGGCAGCTAACTTGCAACTAATTTTAAATAATGTATATTTTTGCCTGTGTAGCTAATAGCTTTGTTGACTGTAGGTATATAATTATTAGTATTTTATCTGTAGTATGCGAAAGTCTGTCTGTTTGTTTGTGACATTTTCAAGACAAATTAATACCTGAACCAATGTTCTGTCTATAATGTGAATGTTACCGGAAAATTGCAGACTCCGTAACATTGGGTTTTTTTTTATTAGATTATGATCTCTCGATAAATTATGAAAAAACTAGTTGACCCGCGCAACTTCGTGTGCTCCACTTCTATTGGTTTTAGCGTGATGATATATAGCCTATAGCCTTCCTCAATAAATGGGCTATCGAACTCTGAAAGATTTTTTCAAATCGGACCAGTAGTTCCTGAGATTAGCGCGTTCAAGCAAACAAACAAACTCTTCAGCTTTATATATTAGTATAGATTGTTTTGTATACAATAAATCCCATCCAAATTCAATAGTTTCCAATGTATCCGATTCCTATTTAGAAAAAAATAGTTTACAATATTACGCATTATTTTACAATCTTACGGCGTTTGCCATTTTCCGGTGACATGAACCTGGAAACGGAGTAGCTAATGCCCGTAGCTTGGTCCTTGAAGTAGTTTTTGAGAGGGGACTCGGGTCGGTAGCTCTTGAGCCTTTCTCCATACAAACGCATTCCGCTGTTTTGTTCGTGGATAAGGCTGCTAGAGCAATGATTTTTTTACAAAAAATCTAGATCGAATTCTATATTTATTTTTTCCAAAACATAATTACTTAAAGAATTATGACAAATCAAAAACCCGAAAAAACAGTCCGTTTTTACCGCCATATTCAGACGACTGTCAGACAAATTTGATAAGTTTTTAACAAAATAGAAAATAATAGAAGCATAGATATAGACTTCCTCTAAATTTTGATATATGATTTTTAGATCAGTCCAGTTTTTAATAAGTAAACAGCGGAATACAAAACGTGTTTTAGTCAAGGTTTTTATAGATAAAAGTCAGCCTGAGCTGCAGTTGTCGCTTTCGCACTTTACTTGATAGGGCACAGTGCGACGGTATCGGCAATAGTTTCTTCAAATACCTATTTTTCAAATTCCTCGCGACTAGAGTCCCCTCTTAATAAGTTATTTTTCTGCGTCTTTTATTTATGGTGGAAAAATTAAACGAGTTTTCTTTTCTTTCAATTTTGGTATGGAGATAAATTGAATATTGAATTGTTTTTGAATGACATGCATACCTACCGTGCGTTTTTGCCGAGAGTACGTTCCCTTAATATGATTTCCGACTTTCAGGCAAAGTCGCTAGCAGAAGTTAGTATTAATAAAATAAAATAAAAAGCTTATAGCCTTTTGTAGCGATTGTATGCACTACTGATGCTAATCGCGATCACATTTGAAGGGATGAAAAAGTAGTATTCTCATTACGCCTTATAGGGAGGATATTAATTCAAGTGCATTTGTTCGTTATGTCTTACCACCGTGTTTGTAATACAAAGATTAGATTAATTGGCTTCGGGACGGTGTCTGCCTAGCTGAAAAAACTCAAAACTCAAATCGTATATTTCAAATAAACCATTAACAGGCACTTTTGAATTATCAGGGTCGGTTGCTCCAAAAAGATGAAGCTATTTGCACGTTCCAAAGCGTAGATCTCTATGGAGAAGAAATTATAGTATAGGAGAACAAAAAAAGGGTAAGTATTTGTTCCAATTATCAACCTAACTAGTGGACCCATGCGGTTGTGGCTGTGGAGCAGGACCGTGGAGGAAATGTAATTAGGTATTTGAATTTTATCGACGTGTTGCATAAAGTTATAATCCGTCAGCCACACAGGTAGATATATTCACTCATCATCGTCATATCAACCGAAAGACGTCCACTGCTGGACATAGGCCTCCCCAAAGGGGGGGTGTTTGCCATAATCGCCACGCTTGGCAGCCGGGTTGGCGATCGCAGTGTATGGTGTTGAGTTTTACAGAGAACGCTGCTGCCCATTCTCTGGCGAGTTCCTTAGTCGCCTCTTACGACACCCACGGGATGTGATGGGATGGTATTATTCTATTGCGGCACCATACGGCACAGGCCGACACCGGCTTCATATGTTCACTCATTAAAATATTAATATATAGTATAAAAATTATATAAAAATTTAAACATAAATTAATATTTTAATAGCTAGTATTAATATATTTCTATGGTCAGCCATCACAGTATGAGTTAACGGGGAATTCCACTTCTTAGCTGTACGCACAATGAGGATTCCCAAAATGGGTTTGTAGCTAATGTAAATTGTTGTCGCTGTCGGAAAAGCTACATAGATATAAAACTGGACAATTTCAGAAAGAAAACCGCATTCAGGTACGCATCTGTCTTACGACTGTACTCTATCTACCTACGCTGCATATTGTTAAATTGTTATCCCGAATAGTTTGTTCAGTGCGTCTACCAATCAATCTAATTTAAATTTTGGCATGGCAATTTTGAAGGTTACTTTATTTTTCATATTGTAATTTCAATTTAATTTAAATTTTGACATTGAATACTTTCTTTTTTTTTGTTGTTTTGTTAAACTGATTTTGTACGTCTTAAATGGCAAAACATGTAGCAACCTCATCATAATTTATAAGACTTGTATGCTGTACGCATGTTTTACAAAATAAATATATCTATCTATCTATCTACCATGAGTTTTATCAATCTATACTCGCTAGAGACTGGAAAAAAAAATATACTGGTATTCAGCTAAATCCGGCTTGACTGGAAGCCGACCCCAATGTAGTTGGGAAAAGGCTAGGCAGATGATGATGACTCGCTAGCGACTGTCGTTAAAAAGATGTATGAAAACATTAAAAATAACAAGTTTCTAATTTATTTGTTGAGTTGTTAACTAACGAGCCAGCAAGTTGCAAGTAAAACTAAGTACCAAAATATCGTATCGGTAGAACGAGTGAAAGTAGCTTAGCATACAAAAACGAAAGGTCTGCAGGCTGTAAGGAAGTGAGGAGTTGGGTATCCTGCAGACCTCAGGTCATGCTGTAGCATCAGGTCGATGTTACCATGTTCTTGCAATATCATTGAAGTAACAGAATACCTAATTTCGAATCGATGAAACCAATAGAAGTTGCTCACATCTCTTCATCAACTAGAAAATAGCTGATGATCTTCAAACGGCTGAACCGATTTTCTTGAATCATAGCTAAGAATAGTCTCAATTAAATTTGGTATACTGCAAATGAAAAAAAAACCGCATACAAATCGGATCACCCGTTTAAGAGCTACGGTGCCAGACAGACAGACAGACACACATAGCGGCCAAACTTAACACCCTTCTTTTTTGGTCGGGGGTTGAAAAATAAAGTCTTCTCTAGTGTCGCATCTTTTTTATTTGTGATGGGTTTTCTCGTGTCGTCTTTTTGCATCAACACCTGGGGGGCTACTCTCTAAGTCCGAAGTCCGTAGTTACGGGCTTAGTTGCGGGCGTATTCTGAACCTGGGGGGCTACTCTCTAACGAAATCCGTAGTTTCGGGCTTAGTTGCGGGTGGGCGTATTCTACTCCGTATCACCTACAGACTTACGATTAGTCCCGAACCCGAACTGAGAATGAATGACAACACGATTTCACAGTAACTGTCAAATCGTGTTATCATTAGTTCTCAGTGGTTAGGTGATACGAAGTAGAAAATGCCCGCCCGCAACTAAGCCCGAAACTACGGATTTCGTTAGAGAGTAGCCCCCCTGAATGAACCCGAACTAAGAATGAATGACAACACGATTTGACAGTAACTGACCAATCCTGTTGTCATAAATTCTTAGTGGTGAGGAAACTACGGACATGTCAAGATCACATCATTCATTATTTTCTTACCAAACCCTTAGCAAGAACTGCTTCTTAACTTGAAAATTATAGTGAAAATAGCTGAAGATTTGTCTCAATTTAATTTTCAACAGTTTCCCCCTATTTCCTCGAAGACGGTGGGAACTGTCGCCTGCTGGTGTTTGTCCGAACTCCTCGGCATTTACTGTGTGGTTGTGCATGCAGTCCGCGAGATGTTTTTAAACATCCACTACTACTGATCTCGCGTTACTGCACACATTTGTGGTTTAGGGTTGCCACGCTGATGTAGAGGTTTTTTCTTTAATTATAATTATAATCATACCGTTTGTGACTTGTACACTTATTCAATGGTTTTGACCGCCCACAGTGATTTGTCTGGTCGCTGACACGATTGTCTATCATAAAATATCATAAAACGAAATGTTTTAATAATTTAGAAATATTCTTCTAGCTTTTGTCAACGTCCTCAAAAAATGAACTCCTGGATATAAAGCAGGTATCCTACGTCCTTCTCCAGTCAGTCGATTCTATCTCTATAACAAAAATCATCAAATTCAATTCAGCGGTTTAGGCGTGAACTACTTCCGCACAAGGTGGACCGATGACCTGGTGAAGGTCGCGGGTAGCCGATGGATGCGAGACGCACAGGACCGGTCGTTGTGGCGACGCTTGGGGGTGGCCTATGTCCAGCAGTGGACGTCTTTCGGCTGATATGATGATGATGATGACTTCCGTATTTGTAAGTAGTAGTAAGTATGCGATATTTCGTAGTCAGCCAAATCTTATCCTGGATTTTGCCTGACGGAAAGCATACAGTACGATGAAACGAGCCGAGCGTAGGTACGCCCAGAATACTGTCAATTCAGTCTAAATAATTCAGTCATACCGCGTCTTACCGCTTTGGGAACATGCACGGCGTTAAATATGCCATCTACAGTTACAAATTCAAAAACTACAAGTTCCATATACTTGACATTGACACTTCTGTGCTGCCACCGATAGTTTCTGCAAGTTCCCAGTATTCAATATTTAAAATCAAGCAATTTTATTATTTTATTTTTAAATCCTTTTACCTGCTAAAATCTTCAGGCAGCCCTGTCACAGCATGTCTGTTGACTTGTGTTTAAAACTGTGTAAATAGGAGAGGTCTCAAGTTACGGGATCGATTTTAAAACAATATTCAGCCACGGACGGAGGCGCCTGCGAACAAACATGTCCAAGTAAAACAGGGGTACTCAACGTTTGTCTTCGGGAAGCTGATTCTGCGCTCTTGTCTTTAGTATATGGAGTTTAAACCTGGAGGATTTTAGATTGTAAGAAACAATCAATCCTCTTTATTTATTCTCTTTTCTTTCAATTCTTTTTGGACCTGGTCGAAAAAAAAAGTAAAAAAAAAGGCCAAACGCCTTTTTTTAAGGATGGGAAATCATCAAATGACTCCTCCCGCTCTGGGCGGAGCAGAAGGGAGTGTCAGACTCTTACTGACTAAAATCCATCCGTGTTCCTCCTAATGTCCTTTGCGCTCCAGGGCCGCGGTGACTCTTTCGAAATAATTCCGCAACCCCGGCAGGCCCTAGCGGGCCCCGTCTTTTATGCTGACAGCTCTTCGAGGCGCGCGTGGAACACAGCGCACCGTTGGTCGATAGGGCCAGGGGGGCTACTCTCTAACGAAATCCGTAGTTTCGGGCTTAGTTGCGGGCGGGCGTATTCTACTCCGTATCACCTACAGACTTACGATTAGTCCCGAACCCGAACTGAGAATGAATGACAACACGATTTCACAGTAACTGTCAAATCGTGTTATCATTAATTCTCAGTGGTTAGGTGATACGAAGTAGAAAATGCCCGCCCGAAACTACGGATTTCGTTATAGAGTAGCCCCCCTGGTTTGCAGAAGTAACTTTGGACTAACTTCATGTTATATTCGTCATTAAAGACATTATTCCACTCATTGCAAGAAGATAATACAACTTGTAACAGAATAAACGCGATACCTCTTAAGAGGTCATTGTACTCATAATTATGAACAACTTTTACTATGGGACCAATCCCGAAATTGCGGCAAAAAAAATCAGCTGTTCAGTACATTTTGTCGAGTTATGCGCACAGAAATGCATGGGGAGTCGATTTTTTTTTTCGCGATTTCAGTGTTGGTCCCATTGTGAAAGTTGTTCATAATGGTGAGTTCAATGACTCCTTAAGAGGTATAGCGTGTATTCTGTTACAGGTTGTATTATACTGAGTAGAGGGGTGGCTTGCAAAACTATGTTGAAAGCTAGCTCGCTGCTACATAATGACAGCCGCACGGGTCTGTCTATCTTCATGATTAACCAACTCCTGCCGTGGTCGGTTAAGCAACCATCGTAACATACCGAGGTTCCTCTGTGCCTCGGAAAGCACGTTAGCTAAGAAATGGTACACCAGTCTTGTCAAAAGGTATCGTCTTCCTCAGCTACTGGGTTGTGGAGGCAGTCGCTTCATCTATCTATACTAATATATATAGCTGAAGAGTTTGTTTGTTTGCTTGAACGCGCTAATCTCAGGAAATACTGGTCCGATTTGAAAAGTTCAGTGTTATATAGCCCATTTATCGAGGAAGGCTATAGGCTACATATCATCACGCTAAGACCAATAGGAGCTGAGCAGTAATGGAAATTGTGACGCATACGAAGTTGCGCGGGGCAGCTAGTATAAAATAAAAATATATCATCACGCTAAGACCAATGAGAGCGGAGCAGACGAAGTTGCGCGGGTCAACTAGTATCTATACTAATATATAAAGCTGAAGAGTTTGTTTGTTTGCTTGAACGCGCTAATCTCAGGAACTGCTGGTCCGATTTGAAAAATTCTTTCAGTGTTAGATAGCCCATTTATCGAGGAAGGCTATAGGCTATATATCATCACGCTAAAACCAATAGGAGCGGAGCAGACGAAGTTGCGCGGGTCAACTAGTATACATTTAAAGTTGAAGAGTTTGTTTGCTTGAACGCGTTAATCTCAGGAACTACTGGTTCAATTTGAAAAATTCTTTCAGTGTTAGATAGCCCATATAACGAGGAAGGCTATAGGCTATATATTATCACGCTAAGACCAATAGGAGCTGAGCAGTCATGGAAATTGTGACGTAGACGAATTTGCGCGGGTCAGCTAGTATAAAATATTGGCGCTCAGCTACATCTCTTTAAATTGGAAGCCGACGCCAACATAGTTGGGAAAAGCCTAGACGGTTTGTTAATGAAAATGAAGCAAGTGACGGCACGGTTGGTGTAGTGGTTGAGCGGTTGGCTGCTGCGCTGCGTGTCGCGGGTTCGAATCCCGCACGCAATAAATATTTGTATGGCCTGTAGGTAGTTGTTCCGGATCTGGCTGTTTGTGTGTGTGAGTTTGTATGTTTGTGAACACACCCACGATACAGGAGAAATTCCGAAGACAACGTTTTAAATCTCTGTCTATCTGTCTGTCTGTCTTTCTGTCTGTCTGTCTGTCTGTCGCGCTTTCACGCCAAAACTACTGAGCCGATTTAAATGAAATTTGGTACACAGATAGTCTAGAGCCTGAGAAAGGACATAGGCTACTTTTTATCCCGGGAGTATGTTCTCTAGGGACCATGCGGGCGAAGCCGCTGATAAATAATTTTGGAGGGTATGCGGAACAGAGAGTAAAGTACCGCACGCCTCCATTGTAAAGGGAGGATCTTCCAACCAGACGGATGTTGTGTCTGGCGGGCAACTGCCCGATAGTTGATTTTCGGGCTGATGTATATGTTCAAATCGCACGGTAAACTCTGTTTGCGCGAAGCAGGATTTCAAACTAGTACTTCGCTGCTAGTTGGATAGATGGCGTCGCGGTTCTTTTTGTTGCGATGTAGATTTGCTCCGTTGCTTTTTCTTGTGGCGGCATTGATGCCGCTACATAATATAATAACTAGGTATTGGTGCATGCTGAATCTTTTCAAAATGCTTTGCCTCAGATTGACAATCACTGACCTAAATTGAAATAAAAAAACAGAACCCCTCTCGTACCTTCAGTAGTTGATGAAAAAATCGGGACAGTTTCCGAGAACACTTGGTGAGGCAAACAGTTTGATTTGTGTTTCGAAACCAATCGAGATGATATGAAGATGTTGTGCAAACACGGAGCGAAGGCCGGTGTCATGATGGGAGACCGTCAGTGTATTGTTTTATGTTTAATTTTGTATTGATTTGTTATTGTTTCGTGAGAAAGGGACTCTGAGCTGTGTTCACTAGTAGTTGTACGGTGGTGAACCAAGCACAAGTCGTGACCACGCGATGTAGCTTTAAGGAAATGTTTTTTTTAATATTGATAGGCAAGCGTTTGACCACTATCTCACCTGATGGTAAGCGATGATGTGGTCGAAGATGGAGCACGCTTGCCTAGAAGTAACCTATTCACTCTTGACTTAAAGACTCCCAGGTTGTAGCTATCAGGAAACACAGACTTCGGCAGGGAATTCCACTCCTTAGCTGTACGTATGATTGTATTCCCAAAACGTTTTGTGCGCGTGGGTGGGATGTCCACCATGTACCGGTGGCGCATCGCCGTTCGTCTTGTTGTCCGATGATGGAACGGGCTGGGCAGAATTAAATTATGCAATTCCGTCGCACATTCCCCAAATGCCAATATGATGAGACTTGGTACTGTGACTTCCTTTATTCGTAGTGTTCTATTAACAGAGAGCATCTCTTCAGGAATTTAAAGTTCTAACATCTTTTTGATAAGTTGTTATCAATCGAGAGCCTCGCCAGAACTAACAGTGGCGCCACAACAAAAGTCCCGCAAAAGTGATTCAACTTTCTTGGAACCCGCAACGAAATGAATGAGAAAAGACATCGGAGGAGTGAGGAAGGAAAACAATTCCTACGTCTCTCCACATCAAGCTGGAGACAGAACAGAGATCAGTGAAAAAGCAAAAGGACGTTTATAACTGGGGTACGCTCAGTATCCAAACACCACGGATTAAAATTAACTTTTACGTACACTACTGGTAAATTGTAAGAATTAATTTGCCTCCAATAATATCTCTTTGACAAACGCAAGATAGACGGCAAACGGTCTAGAGGTCGCAGCCCTATTAGATGGTCTGATCAGATTCGTTCAACGCTCAACACCAAGCTGCATGATGCGCTCCATGACGCCAAGGACAGGCAGTGGTGGAGAGACATTGTACAGCAGAAATTGACCACTCATCGAGGGATTCACGATCCTCAGCAATGAGGAATACGACGCGAGGAGGAGGAAGAATATCTCTTTATGTGCCTAATGTTATCGTGTTACTGGAATGCCCCAAGTGCCCGTACATCCGTACTTTAGAAGATTCAATGAATGCCAGCGCTGCAATTAACCTAGCCACCTACAGGGCCCAAAACATTTTGGAAGTAAACCATCGACTAGAAATAAGAAGATGAAGCTATCATTCCAGGACATTGTTTACAGACATCTACATTACCATTAAGAGTTAAATTTTTGACTGTAATTCTCATATTAATTTCTTATACCATAGTTTACATCCAGATTATTACAATGCTATTATAGGCCTAGCTTAATATATACCTACTACTGAACCATATGTATACTTTTTTGTGAACTTATTATTATTTAAATAAATTTCATTATTATTTTATTATTATTCCATTTTTTAAATTAAATACATATAAATTTACATTTTTAAATATATCTATAAAAAATAAAAAAACATTTAAAAATATAAAAAATAGTAGCCCACCGGTATCGGGAACCAACCAAGTTACCGGTGATCAGGGCTCCCGAGAGAGAAAACTCCTCACTATACGCGCCGTGTCCAGGAGTACTGCTTTCTGGATCAAGCCCTTGATCCAGCTGCCCAACGAGAGACTCTTGAGATGTTATTATTATTATCATCTAGGTTCATCATCATCATATCAGCCGAAAGACGTCCACTGCTGGACATAGGCCTCCTCCAAGCGTCGCCACAACGACCGGTCCTGTGCGTCTCGCATCCATCGGCTACCCGCGATCTTCACCAGGTCATCGGTCCACCTTGTGGGAGGCCTTCCAACGTTGCGTCTTCTAGTACGCGGTCGCCACTCCAGAACTTTTCGGCCCCATCGACCATCTGTTCTGCGAGCAATTTGCCCTGCCCACTGCCGCTTTATCTAGGTTTAACTTTTCCGAACCGGTGTCGATGCTTAGGACTTGTCTGGTTATGTGATCCTCAGGGCATTGGATTCCAATAATAAGTCCCTACGACAAAAACTTAGTAGCTGATTATTTTACACAAAGTAGCAGGTTTCGTTTGATCTTATAATCCGACTTGTTAGTGGGTGATACCAATATGGTATAGTTAGGTTTAAACCTGTCGCTGTAGAACAAAGACGTGTTACTGGGAGTGACCAGTAACTAGGCAGTTAATAGTTAATGCAATAATTACGTTCGTTAACATAATCATCACTTGTATATGAAACAACTCGTAAATAATCCGCGATTACGGAATTATATCTTGGGATGGAGTTGCAGAAGTACCATTTTGAACGTCATCAGATGATTTCTTACTGCTCGGTTTGAGATTCTTTAGACCACTTTTATCACCATTTACCTAGGTACGGATTTACCTAGGTAAAAGGAGTTGATAACCTTGAAATTACGAAACGATTATTAGTCCCAGAAATGTCCATGATGTATAAAACAATCTATACTAATATATAAAGCTGAAGAGTTTGTTTGTTTGCTTAAACGCGCTAATCTCGGGAACTACTGGTCCGATTTGAAAAACTCTTTCAGTGTTTGATAGCCCATTTATCGAGGAAGGTTATAGGCTATATATCATCACGCTAAGACCAATAGGAGACGATAAGACGAAGATGCGCGGGTCAACTAGTTTACAATAAAATATCGTATTTTTACAATAACATAAACCCTGCGAACTCTCAATACTCCCCCAAGGTTTATGGCTGGCCAACATGGTTGGTCAGCATCCAATAAAAAGCTGAAAAGTCAGATGTGTCTCTAAATTGCTTTTTTTTTTCGTAGTTTTGTGCTAAACATTGAAATTACCAAACACAGGCTGCCAATCTATCCCCAGCAAATAGTTTCTAGACCTTCTGCTCTACACTCCTGGTACCGCGGACAGGTCGGGCCGCAAAAAGTAGCGGTCGATCGTCCCCGGGAAAAACAATCAAAAGGCGCCGCGCTTCACAGACGCCGCTTTGATACCGGGACAATTACCGCCCCCGCGCCTCGCACACCGCAGGGAAACTCATTTTCCAACACGGAGTAAACCTGTGGCACTTATTAGATGTCCACCAACTTATATTTTGCTATTGAATTCAATAAGTTTGAGGGTTGGATGCAAAGAAATAAGGTTGAATTTGGATTGTTTTTCAGTTCTGGAACGGCGAGAGTGTTTTGTTTAGTTTGCGCGACAGCATTGTTCTATTTTCAATCGGAGTTACATTCAATCAACTTTATATCAAAAGGATAAGGTTGGTTATACTTTGGCAGGTAGTTTCGCAGTAGCATATACAGGTGGCTCAACAGTTCTCGCGCCTCGGATCAGCCGTCAATCATCTCACGATTCGCGACCTGACAAAGGAAAAATCCTTGAACGCGAAATAACTTGAACATGATCAAAGTGCTATGTTGACACCGTAAGTAAACACATGGCGAGTTAATTTCGCCTTTGACTGAATTTATGGCGGGTGCGGGTTCGATTCCCTGTTACAGACATTTTTTTGTGAAGATTGGAAGCCATTACTGCTAATTTGAAGCTAGGTATGTGTTGCCCATTGGCGGCGTATTGTTTTGTCCTGATATTGATTGAAAAATGGAGTGAAGTGAGCAATGAAACGTCGGTGTCGTTTGTGAAGTGGTGATGTTACTTTTAAGGGTATTTCTAGTAAGAAGCTTTAATATTTATCAATGCTAGTGACAGGTGGGTGATTTATTTGAGAACCGGACCTGTTTACACATTCTGATATGAAGCTAATCCCAAGTGAATTTGGAGTTTGTGGAATTGTTCGGAAGAGTCACCGCGGTCCTGGAACGCAAAGGGCATTAGGAGGAACACGGATGGGTTTTAGCCAGTAAGCGTCTGACACTTCCCCCGCTCCGCCCCAAGCGGAAGGTGTCATTTGATAATTTCCCATTAAGGCTTGTATACATGCCAATGACCTTGTGCATATAATTGGCAGCTAACTACTCCTCTACGCGCCACTCCGCTACCCGCATTTTTAATTTATAAAAAAAAAATAACTCATATTTTAAAAAAGTAACATAATCAAATAATTTTTCGTTTGTATTACAAAGCAGCAGATATTTTTTTTAAGACTTTGGTTAAAAAATGAAGGAGTAAAATGGTTTCATCTCAACGATTTGGAGGTGATTTGGTGATTTTTTTTTCGGATTATGTGATACCGATACATAAATTCTGGCTAAACAAAATTACGTATACTATACCATGTAGATTACTACCTATTTTCAGATGTCATTTTTCAGTAAATACCGACGAAAAGTTGCTTCATCTGCACGCTGTCTTTAAGCATTTCTCGAGAGAGCATCCTTAAAAAAGTCAATTGTCAAGCTTTTCATACTATTTCAAGGATTCCAACACCATTTTCGTCTTAACGCTCGCAATTAACGAAATCTTTTTTCCATTGATGAAACCCGCGTTAATTTCTCTTAAACATTCCAAGACACGTCTTACTTAACGCAACCAATGAAACTGGAGATCACACGGCTCCATTCATCTCCTTGCCATGTCGTTTTGTCGTTTGAAACGCGATAACCCTGACAATGGCACACCAGCGACAATATTCCGACTAATTTCACCTACCAATTTGCGGGGCACATTCTTTTAAGAGTAGGGTTGTCGCCGGACTTCATGATGCCCTGTTTAATATTTGAAGGACTGAGTATTTTTAAGGAGTAAGTATTTTTCTTCACGCTTATATGCCTATGAAGTCCCACAATCTGATTTCTGGGGAAGATTTTTGTTCTTTTTTTTTATTTGTGATGGGTTTGCTCTTGACTCTAGTCTAGGTCAGAGATGACAGAGACAAAGTCTACGATGTAGCGAGCTTACCCAGAAAGAGCTTGTTCACTCTAACTTTGAAGAGATTAGGGTTGTAAACGTTTGGACACACAGACGAAGGCAGAGAGTTCCACTCCTTTGCTGTGCGCATTATAAAAGACGTTTGGAAACGCTTAGTGCGAATTGGTGGAACCGAATCGAAGTCTTAATATCCTGCTGTGAGGACATGTCAAAACTCCAGTAATATTTCCTTGATACAATATATATCGTTCTAAAAAGCTTATCAAGACATAATCACGATAAAGTCATATAGAAAAACCCTGGTTTCCGGATTAAGAATTTGAAGTTAAGGACTTGTAAACCGGGGTAGTCACATTTTCCCGGTGCGGAAAGAACTTTGTGTTTTGCTCAGCATAAAGACACAATTGACCAACTGACTTAAGCTGACTGACTAAAAACTTTACGACGTAGAGATCCAAAATCAAACATTCGTTAACTATCTACTAAATTAAAAATCAAATTCAGCACAGCCCTGCAACTCATCATACAAATCGGTACCGTTTGACATGGCCGCTTCCTCCCGCCGTTCATTCATTCACGATCACAAAATGGCGGAGGATCGGCATTATATGTTCATTTGCGGCGCATTGGGCCGCCACGCGGTCACACCAAGTACCAGGGCTACACACTTCACAGCTTCCTGCTCTCACATCAATTAGCCGTCTGTGGGGACAATGGGAGCCGGTGCATGCTTAATGCAATCTTTGTGTGTAAGGATTATATATCTGGTTTAAGTTTTGATTGCGATTTTACTTCTCATCTCAAGAACTATATTTTTCTCAAAGCAAAAAGTAGTGTTTGTCACTTTTTCGCTCTAAAACTTTCTTTGAAGAATATGTAGAATATAATAGAAAACATTTATTCAGCTTAGACACAAACTCACAGTAACAGACAAGTGAACAGAAATATTAGTAGGTACGAGTACACAATAATTGCGCTGAGCGTGCCCATACCGAAAGGGTATTCACGTCTATAGCTGCTTTAGGTATTACACATTACTAAGACGATGATGATAAAATTTATAGTGATACCACTGTTGCACATGTTGATTAAGATAATGACAGGTCTGAAGGTGGAAAGGAAATTATTGGCATGCTGAACTTTGCTTGTAATATCTACTGACGGTAACGTTAGAGATAGGAGGTTGGCTCGGCATCATTTTGAAAATTTTGTCGCTACAGCCAATGGTAAACTTAGACTCTTTCTGAGGTCCTACCTGAACCTAAGAATTTTCTCTCGGCAGAGTTCTTTAACTTCAGTATGAGAAAAGTTCTTGGCATATACAAACGAAATCCTCACAAATCAGGAGCCCCCACCCCCATGAGCCATAACTGTAACAAAATTACAAATTACACAGGATCAAAGTATCTCAACATAAAATCTGATTAGTGTCCCATCCTAATCGATGATAGTTCACTTGACACCCACGGTATCATGTCGCCAACTTACGCTAACGGCATAAAATATAAAGTAAATTTGTAAACGCCACGTGCCGCATCATCAGCGCCCTTTGTTGTAGGGGGTGAGCAGTGGGCCGGGTGCTGACGAGTGTTTTACACATTTTAACATAATATTGAGGAATGAAGGGTGGTTGAGGTGGAGAAAGAGTTTTGGGATTAATGAAGCATAGTTTATTGTAAAATCCTAGGACCTTACTCATCTTGTCCTAATAAATTGACCAAGTTATGATTTGGAAACAACATGGAAACACTGTATGTAGAAATCAGTGCATAGGTTCATTTCATGATATCTCATACAAAAAAGTGCAGAGGTACCTACTTATTCTTCTAGTTAACCTTAATTTATTAGAGGCACCAGAATGGCCATCAACTGGAAGATACATTTTTTTTTTACTACCTTTTGATAGGCACGCGTTTGACCACTATCTCACGGTAAGCGATGATGTGGTCAAAGAAGGAGCATGCTTGCCTAGAAGTTACCTATTCTGAAGACATACTGTGGAGTGAAAAGTCAGTTATACTTCACCTGCGTGTTTGTGTTTTCCTCCTCCTTCGTGTCGTTAAGGAGAACCTTAAATTCCGATTAATAAGGCACGGCACTTCTATAGCCATCTGGGGCTATCTTAGATTCCTCTATAGCTACACCATTATCACCCCAGGTTTTGGCGAAAGTCGAAGCGAAGTCTTTCGTGTATTGCTTTCTTCCAAATCAGAAACACGAGATAACCGTCAGATTTATTTGTCTCATGATAACGTTTCGGATAAGTAAGGAACATCCACAACCATAAGCCACCATCCACGTGCATTATCATCTTCTTCTCTATCTAGTTTTCGTACCATAACTATATTCAATTCACCTACAGCCAAAACATCTACAACATCATCGTAAAATGCAAGACTGTCACAGTCTTTGTTTACACCACCCGCTGCAAATCAATATCAGCCTATCGAAGCGATATTTTTATTCAAAGGAACCCTGCACACAGTACAGGGTTCGGCAGTTGCTGGTAATTGTGAAATTAGCGCGCGCAGATCAAAGGCGCCGCCGATTTGTCGCCTTCTCATAATGTGATAAGTTTCGCGCCCGATTACGTTGGGGCACGGTGCCGGTGAAAGCGAGAATGGTGATATTTATTCTAAGGTCAATTCTCGTACATAAAAAGCATTCAAATTCAGGTTGCAATATCATATCAGAGACAATCACTGTCACAAACTTGTCAAAATTAGAAGTGTTTTGTGACAGTTTGCCACTGCGATGGAAATTCGAACGCTGCTTTAAATACGAGACTTGAAATTCGAATGTTTAAAGTTCAAAATGACATAAGGTACCGAAATCTCACGTAAAAAAAAAAAACATAGTTTTGACATTCATGATGGCTGATAGAATGTCATGTCACTTAGCCTGTTCGAATACTAACTACCACACACACAAGCATGGCCGTGCTCTTTTGATGAATACGAAAAGAGCTGAGTATCCCGAGGGGCTAGTGGTAACCAAATAATCAAATTTGGATTTCATACCAAATTAAGATTCTGATAGTTTTACAACATTATGTAACAGTTTTAAGGAAATCTTGAGTTTCTCAGCGGCTATAATTATTTTTGCAAGTGCTTGCTTAGATAATCATGGATTTATTTATTGAATGTTATATGTATTGTACAATTTTTTACCCTTTGTCTCCCTCTTCTTTATTTGAATGGGCTGCTTCCAGTTCCACGTTTCTTCCTCAAAAATCAACTCATTTAAGTTTGTTATTAGTACTTATTAGTTCGTCTATTTTATCTTTTATTTTTATAAAATTCGCTACAACTGCCACCACACAAGGCATGTTGTTGACTCTATTCCCCTCGAGCCTCTAGCGAGGGGAGTCAAGTATTCAAGTAGGGTAATTTGTTTTGTTCCTCAGTAACGGATTACTATTAGTAATTTTATACGACAATATGACCCTGGTAACCTTGGCAGAAGGTAGGAAAGATTTCAACTAGTAAAAAAAATTTGAAGTTTGTTTGAAGGGGATTGGAAATTAATATTAAAACATGCTTTTCAAAGTGTGAAAAACGGGACTTATTTCGATCTGTCTGTCACCTATGTCTGTTTCTAAGATCTCCAATCATCTAAACGTGCTTCCTCAGTTTCGTTATCTCTCTGGTGGTTATCTGTATGTCTTGTATTCATAGTTTTTTTTATTGTTATAGTTGGTTATTGTTGGCAGAGCCCAAATAGTAAACTTTATACTTTTGCAACGGTTTCAAGAGAGACCTTATAAATTGCCGGCTAATATCTTTACCCAATCCTGGCTTTTTCATGCCTCACGTGAATTTCTGTATTTTTCCACGTTCGTACTCGGTAATTGACTATTCTTGCATTAGCAGACATGATAGATAAGAGCGTTCCGGCGTTTTAAGTTTCATAATGGATATCTGAAAATTGTTTATTTATGGAAATGTGTAAAACTTTAGCATTCGTTACCCTTAGTATTCCGTCAAGCACTACAACAGACTAGAATAATGTATTAAGAAATAAAATTTATAGGTACATTCATTATTCTGCATGTCTCGTTACCCACTCGTTCATATCATTATCGAATTCCTCGAAACTTTAATGCCATTGTAAAACAAAAATAAACAGTTGCTATCATTATCGGGGTTAAAAACCGCCACTCACGGGCATTTGTGATGGCTGTCAGCGAGTCAGCGCTAACTCGAAAAAAAAAGAATTAAAAAAAGAATTTAAGAAATGAAATAATAATCGTGAGGCGTCCGGTAGCGGTCAGCCGCGAGTCGGTCGCGACGCCATTGTGAACCCGTCACCAGTGACTTTACAAAATACTAACGACCCGAAATGTTTTTAGAAAACAATTTAAGAAGCTTCCGTTTTAAACTCGGTTTATTTATCCTATTGTGCGTAAGCGGATCGTTTCGTATCGTAATTGTTGACTGACAGTCGCTGGTAGCTGTGGGAAGCTAAGAACTGTTTTTTTCTTGAATCAAATAAACATTAATAATATTTGAATCCAATATGGCGTCCGCCACTGTAATTATTGTGGTCTGTTATTGGAACGGCAACTGACGTGTGAAACGGAATTTTGAATTGTTCCTAATGAAAATAGATATTATTTTAGTTTTGGTGTTTGATATTTATTTTGTTTGAGTGATCGGTCAGTGTGCATTAACCGTAACTGCGCCAGAAGGTTTCAAGTGCTGGGAAGTAGGATCATGGGATCAACAAATGATCATTAATTTTCTGTTGAATTGGATAATCTGGACGTGTAACGGTCCTGAACCCTTGCAATTTTGCCTCTAGATTATCGGGGATTTGACGTCGTTTCAGCCATAAATAACGTCTGCAGAAAAGTTAAAAACAGGCCAAGTGCGACTAAGACTCTCACACGAAGGGTTCCGTACCATTAACCGAAAAAAAAAGACTTTTCTTTAATATTTCTTATAGTGGCAATACAATAATAATAATAATAATCTTTATTGCACAATTATGAGACAACCATACATAGTTAGTAACTAAATAATAAACACACGATAGTCAAACAAAAAAAAATTAGTAAAAATAATCATTTAAAGTTATAGTAAATTCAACTGTCTACCTATTACGGTGCTTGAGATACAGACAAAAGACGGACGGACGGACAAATGAATAGGGTTCCGCACCCTTAAAAATGATAATGGGATTGACAAGGTCATCCCGAACATTTTGGCTGCCTGAAAGTCGCTATCGCCGATTTACTGTCATTTAGACTAGAGCTTCTAATAACAGTAACGGGCATTAGCTCTCAAGATCAGTAATACTGTCTTGTTCATGAATATGTCTTTCTAATATATTATATAATTCCAAAAATGTTGAATTCCTTCCATTCGTTCTGAAACATAAAAAAATATTGTTTTATTATGAGGGGCAATTCGTGTACTTTATTTAAAAGACCGTTCGTATTCACATCTCAATTAAAATCAATCAAAACACTTATAATTGCCATTAATTGTCGCTAAGATGATCAAATCAAATCAAATCGTATATTTCAAATAAACCATTTACAAGCACTTTTGAATTGTCAAAGTCGGTCAGTCAAAAACATGAAGCTATTTGCACGTTCCAAAGCGTAGATCTCTATGGAGAAGAAAGCGCAAGAAACTCCACGGACACTCTTTTAAACCATGTGATGAATTTGAATGTTTTTTAAAGTAAACGAATTGGTCTTCTTGTTTAACCGGTGATTTTTCATTGGCACATCCGTGTGCCATTGGGCGTCATCTGAAATTGACGCATAATGTTATCCCACATGTCATACTAAATCACGCGGATTAAACTTTTTTTTAAAAAAAAACGCAGTGTTTAATATCTTATGGCCCCCGATCAACCAAAAAACATGGCGGCCGCCGATTTTTTTTACAATAAATTATTCACATGTTGTTGCGTCGCAACGGCTATTGCGACCGGGGTGCTCACAGGATCCAATGAACAGTATTTAATGAACAGTAAACTAACCTAATGAACTAACCTAATGAACAGTATTTTGCAGTCCTGGTACATATCCCTTTCCTGGCTACATTTTCACGACCCACGGGGCTCCAGCTTGGTGGTCACAGCAGAACCCATTGTTCCCACGTGGGAGCTAATACCAAAAGTTCTATTTACGGCATGCTGTTATAGTGCGGATGACCTTTTATTACCCCTTTCCTGGCTACATTCTCACAAACTCTTCCACCAGCCTGGTGGTCACTGCAGTACCCTCACCATTGTTCCCACATAACTGGTAGTTAATACTGGTCTATTACCGGCCTGCGGAAGACCGTCATTGCCCGTCATCCGCGCCGCAATGAGGATGCTGCGATGCCGCCCATTGGCTGCTGTGCCGGATGCTAGCCCGTCGCCCACTCGTGCGCACCTCCCCAGCTAGTGGCGTGTCAATCTTTATTACTGGCAGTTACTCGACGTTTATGTGATTGTTTGCGGGTATATAGGAGGTAGGTATCTACTCTGGTATGTGGTTCGAAATTTAAAATTGGAACAGAAGAGACTTGAATGAATGAGGGCTATCGTTTTGGTACTCACCTGTTGGCGCCACTGTCGAGTGAGGACCTTAATCGTAGCATTAAAGTAGTTATTACGCGCATGTGAACAAAGTTAGAAGTAAAATAATTTATGATGCCGTGAACGTGCGATTAATACAACATAGATATCGTCGCAGTGTTACTTGGACTCATCATAATGGAAAAAAGAACGACATACACATATCTCCGACAGCAAAAAAAGTTCAATGCAGTGGTCGGGAGAACCGTAACTTAATCTGCCATATTCAGTCTGTTTTAGTAAAATATTCACAAAAAAAAAATACTTAGGAATTGGCAAGAAGTAACCGGGAACAACGGAAGAAATGGAGAAGGTCTTTGCCCAACTGTAGGACAGTTCAGGCCAGATATAATCATAATCATCAATATATATAAAATTCTTCCGTTACTGACTGATTGAGTGAGTGAGTGACTAACAGACAGACAACGCACAGCCGAAACTACTGGTCGTATAAAGCTGAAACTTGGCATGTCGATTCCTTGGGGAGTGTTGTGCAGCACTAAGAGAGGATTACCCGAAATTCCTACGGGAAAGGGAAAAAAGGGATATGCGCATACGAAGTTGCGGGCAAAAGCTAGTATTTAACCTTTTATCAGCAATGATCAGTAGGATTTAGGATATGCATATCTTAATAAGACTCATCTTGTATAGTTGTGGTGTCCGAGATGTCACCAAAATGAACCACTAGACTGGATCAGGAAGCGTCGTCTTCCTCGGAATATTCATCGATTTCAAATCTAACGGCAAATTCTGTCAAAATAATACTATCATAGAAACGAAACTGAACATCTGAATTGAAATAACAATACTGCATCTCAATGTAATCCAATCAGCTTCATAATAAAATATGACAAAAATTAATGTTTATTTTTATAACAAGCTCGAGTTCTATTTGAAAAAAAAAAGAAAACAATTTAAAGCTGACAGAAGCTCAGTGAGCAGCGAAACGTATTCAAATATCGAAAATTGTTGACAAATTAAGTTCCCTACGACTCCCTTACCACTTGAGAACGACTCGACGAAATTTTAAACTGTCTAACAAAGATCCTAGCACCGTTTCTAAATTGCTCTATGATCCGTAATTCAACGTATTAAAGTTCATAATTGATTGTTTTTCAGTTTTCAAAGTGCCTGCGTAAGTTTGTAAAGCTACACGGAGGGACGGTACCGAGCCGTTCGTTTTACTAGTTACTCAATTAGGCCTTTTGTATTTGTTTATCTGAGTTTGTATAGCGGCAGAAAGGGATAACTATACAATTCGAAATGTATCAGAAAGAGGCAGACTATGCAAAGTAATTTGAGACAGTTCTTTTCACTGGCGCGGTAATACGTTCCTATTTTGAATGGCAACACGAAACTGGCGGGAAATGCATTCAAATTGTGTTCTGTTTTTACTTTTTCTAATTTGTGTAATGGCCGCCAGGCTACGGATTTTCTTTGATACTTTCTTTTCTGAAAGCTTTTTCCGGAATGGTTGGAGTTGAGTTTTTAAATGATCAATGAAATAGCAACTAAACGACGATAAAGTCTTTATCAAATATACAGGGTCACTTTGGAGACAATGCAAAAATTGTATGTACCATAGACACGTATTTGTTTGTTTTACCATGTTTCAAACAAAAAAACCAAAAGTAAAGTAATAGGTATCATCATAGACACGTTTTCCGATACTGAACACGAGATAAGTGATGCTGATTCTAAAAAAAAAAACGTGAAATATGTTCATTGTCTCATTGTCGCATTGTCTCCGATATAATATATACCCTGTATGTGACTAATGCATTGATAAAAGCGTCTACTAACAGTTAACACTTGACAATCGATATAATTTAAATTCCCCGTCTGAGTGAATATTATTGACACTTGATCTTTTATTCCTGTCATACACTCGACTCAATAAGGATGGAACGTATTGACTTATTGAGCTGTCTGGAGCGCCAAAAAAAGATATAGGTACAGTACAGTAAGTTGTAGGTATTTTAGTCCTCTTTTACTTTGCCATTGCAATTTTGTTATCTATGAGAGTCAAAGTTTTTAGGAAGTTTTGTAGATGTAAAACTACTATGATATAATTTTCTACTTACAATTTTACGGAGTGAAAAAAGCCGTTCTATATCATCAAAATGACATTACCTACTAACCTCTATTTCGGACCTATTTTTCGGACGGATTTCTTGCGTATATCCAAGAATATACCTATTAACTTTTTTAAAAACAAAAAATTTCTTGGCTTTCCTTTAAAAAACGTTTTCAAAAGACGTGCAACCCTTACTTTTAAAGTAAATCTCGAAGCCACCCTCACCCCGTGTCTGATTGAGTAAATATCGTAATATCAATGTGACTGCGATCGCGACCGATGGTGCATAAAACATCCCCGTTACTAACCCAAACAACGCCGGGGATGGGGTTATGCATGATGTAATAAAAGCTTTAATTTTTGTTACCAAGTTGTATTTTTAATAACGTGGTAAATGGCTTATCCTTACTTCCTTACTAATAATATAAATGCGAAAGTAACTCTGTCTGTCTGTCGCACTTTCACGCCAAAACTACTGAACCAACCGATTTAAATAAAATTTGGTACACATATAGTCTAGAGCCTGAGAAAGGACATAGGCTATTTATCACGGAAGTAAGGACCACGCGGGCGAAGCTGCTGGCAGAAGCTAGTGGCTAAATAATAACAGCCACACGGGTCGATCTTCAAGGTTAAGCAACGCTTGCCGAGGTCAGTTCCTGGATAGGTGACCACTCAATAATAACGGAGACTCCTCCGTGCCTCATAAAGGAAGCTAAGCCGTTGGTCGCGGCTGGTATTTTTTTAAGCTCATTTACTAGTAGGGCAGTGGTAGCAGCCTATGGCAGGGGCAGATAGAGTTGCAATAAAGTAAATTGATCTTTCACTAATTTCCCTTCGTAGATACCCGAACAATAAATTATGAACCGTTTTTCATTACAAGGAAAAGTATACCACAAACCACGATAGACATAGAAGTCGATTCAGGGCAACTTTATTTCTGTTTTTGATATTAAGAAAGTCAATAAGTGTATGTGGGTCAATTACCGTTACTGCACATTTATTTGACGCCTACTGTAGCAGGTAGTGACAGTATCACCGGCAACATCATTTGTCAATGTCAATGTCATTTGTCATCCAACGTCAATGTCAAAACTCTTAATAAGTTAGTATCTACTATATTAGATCAAGCCTGAACTGTCCTACTTCTGGGCAAAAGCCTACCTTCCTCTTCTACAGATACCAATTTAAAATATTTAACTGTCTCAAATTCTTAGTAACCTCATGTCCCATAGCTTATCATCATCGCATATTACTCCGTCCTTCTATCGCGTCGTCACCCTCTACGGGCGATCCTCGGTAATGAACTCGAATCGAAATCGCGGCTGTGTGCAAATCCCCTTACTTTGTTGACGCACAATCATACACGCTGATACTTCGGGATTTACTCCACTCCGTGTGTCTTTTGAATGGTTTTTATGCTTATGATCTTCTAAGGCCGGTTTGTACATAAAAACTTATTATAAAATGATGCTGTTTTGTATATAGTAAAGAATTACTATAAACACAACTAGTTGACCCGTGCAACTTCGTCTGCTCCGCTCGCTCCTTTTGGTTTTAGTGTGATGATATATAGCCTTCCTCGATAAATGGGTTATCTAACACTGAAAGAATTTTTTAAATCAGACCAGTAGTTCCTGAGATTAGCGCGTTCAAGCAAACAAACAAACTCTTCAGCTTTATATATTACTAGTGGACGTCACGCGGTTTCACCCACGTAGTTCCCGTTTCCGTGGGAGTACGGGGATAAAATATAGCCTATGTTACTCCCTGATAATGTAGTTATCCATTGCTGAAAAAATCTTTCACATCGGTCCAGTAGTTTCGGAGCCTATTCATATATTAGTGTAGATAGTGTAGAAGTATAGATAATAGATGAACACTACGCTACTCGTTTTCGTAGCTTGAAACACTATGCTACGCGTTCTCGTAGCTTGAAACACTACGCTACACGTTTTCGTAGCATAAAACACTACACCACGCGTTCTCGTAGCTTGAAACACTATGGTATACGTTCTCGTAGCTTGAACCACTATACCACACGTTTTCATAGCATAAACCACTACGCCAAGCCATTTCGTAGCTTGGTACACTACGCTACGCGTTGTCGTAGCTTGAAAATACTACGCCACGCGTTCTCGTAGCTTGAGACAGTATACTACACGTTTTCGTAGCTTGAAACACTATACTACACGTTTTCGTGGCTCGGTTCACTACGCGACGTGTTTTCGTACATTAAAAAACTATGCTACGTTTTATCGTAGCATTAAACAGTACGATTTGGTGTTTAATTCTAGTGCTAGTATTTAAAGTGTTACTTTCCCTTCTTTTTTTAAACGCTACGCTTACACTCATAAAAACGTTTGTTTCTTTCTTCGGTAAGTAACATCTAGGTACGCGAAAATGACCATAAATATCGACCAACATTTTCACACAGTTACAATACAAATGATTACAAATACAGTTTAGTCGTATTATCAATGCTCCCACTGTGTACCTACCTAAGAAGATTTATGCCATAGACTCATAAAGTCTGTAATAAGTAGCGTACGTTGTCTGGACTCTTTATAAATCGCAACATTGACGATTTCTTCCGCCAGTTTGTAAATGACAGTGACAGCTAATTAGAAAAGCAATCTGGGCAGTGAGAACTTAATAAAATAGCTTGATTTGTTTCCACTTTCTGTAAAAACGACTGTTTGGAACGTGACGTGTGCTAGATAGGTACCTACGGTACACGACTGCGGACTGGTAGCGACATTTGTGGGCATTTAAAATAAACTAACCTATATCTGTACTAATATTATAAAGAGTTAAAGTTTGTGAGTTTGTGAGGTTGTAGGAGGTAATCTCTGGATACACTAAACCGATTTTGAAAATTCTTTTACCAATAGAAAGCCATGTTATTTTTTTTATCAGGAAACAGACTCTGGCATCTGACTTTTCCCATTAATAGCGGTTATGACGCTTTTTGGTTGATCAATGAATTTTTCCCTGTAATTATTGCTATCATAAAAGTAAGAACATTTCTCTCTTAAGGCTTGTATTCATGCCAATGACCTTGTTCATATAAACTAATTAAAATAATAAATATATATATATATAATAATTTAAATAAATGCTTCAATTTTATTTTCAGATGTAATTTCTTTGTTAGTGCCGAGGAAAAGCTGCTTCATTTGCACGCTATTTAAGTTTTTTTTTTTCGAGAGACCAGTCTTAATCATAATTTAAATAAATGCTTCGATTTTTTATTAATTGAATAAAAGGCGACGTAAAAAGTTAAGAGTAACTTCACCACTTCTTAATTCCCACGTGAAACTATAAAACTAGCTTAAAACAGAAACAAAACACGTATTAAAATGTTGACTTTTTCGATTGCCACTCAAGATCGAGTGCTGTTTGCAAAATACTGCTAAATTGTGTAGAAAAGTCAACCCATTGTCTTCCGAGGGTCGTTCGAACCCTTACGACCACTTGATTAGTGGAGGGGGATTCGGCGCTTTGCGGTTGTTGGGAACTTTATGGACTAATTGTTATATTTGTTAGGGTTCCGTACCCAAAGGGTTACCAACGGAACCCCATAACCTCCGCTGTTTGCCGTCTGTCTGTCAGTCAGCGGGCTGTATCTCAAGAACCGTAATAGTAGGTAGATAGTTGAAATTTACACAGATTGTATATTTCTATTGCCCCTCTAAAAAATCCTTACTAATAATAAATGCGAAAGTAACTCTGTCTGTCTGTATGTATGTCGCGCTTTCACGCCTAAACTACAATACCGATTTAAATGAAATTTGGTACACAGATAGTTTAGAGCCTGAGAAAGGACATAGGCTACTTTTTATCCCGGGAGTATGTTCCCTAGGGGCCACGCGGGCGAAGCCGCTTGTAGATGCTAGTACTTAATAAAAATTAAATTAAATAAAAAATTAAAGCCCGCTCGCAAACAAGAAACGTGTTTTGTCGGTTTATGGTACGGAACCCGTTCGTGTGCGAGTTCGACTCGCACTTGACCGGTTTTTTAACTTCATGTAGCATTACAAGGGTTAAGCAATTGATTTTGTAAAAGTTCCATCGACTTTTCTTAAAGAGTTTTTAATGGAAGTGGCTTTGAAATTGTGACATTGTTTTATTTGTATAGTTTCTTATGCTGTTCGGTTATTGTTTTAATATGAGCGTGAGAGAAAGTAAAAGTAGTGTGTGTGTGTGTGTGTGTGAGTAAATGTAGTATTTAACAATATACTCGACTTGACTTCTTGATATTTCTCACAAAACTTATTCTTGTAAGTAAGTTGCGGAGTGGTTGTTGACAATGTTTAAAAAGCCCTTTTTTGTTTGCTAAAATATATTGCGTCGTTTTAACAGTTTTGCTTTGTAGTTTCTTTGGTGCTTACGTAATTGATTGTTTCTGTGGTAATTTTGGCGAAATTTGTCATGAGGATGAAGATTCTAAAAATAATATTATCGTTTATTTATAAAATGTGCCCTACATTTACAATAAAATATCTTACAATTTTTAAAGAACACTGTTGCTTATTCACTATCTAGCCTGAAACCTGTTTTTCAGGCTAGATAGTGTTAGTATAGTATCTACAGCCTCATAGTAAGTACTATCGGATACTATCGGAGTTTAAGGTCTTCAAGGGTGCCAGTAGATGATTATAATATGCACCATTCCTATTTCCGTTTGAAATATCTTGTGATATTTCATTCTATTATTAACACAACATCATCATCATTATGTCAGCCGAAAGACGTCCACTGCTGGACATAGGCGTCCCCCTAAAGAGGGGGTTTGCCATAATCGCCACGCTTGGCAGGCGGGTTGGCGATCGCAGTGTTTGGTGTTGCGTTTTACAGAGAACGCTGCTGCCCATTCTCTGGTGAGTCCCTTAGTCGCCTCTTACGACACCCCCGGGAAGTGATGCGATGGTATTATTCTTTTACATCACCATACGGCTACTAACACAACGCTTAGCAGAAATTTTAGTGATTAGGTATAGTTTGATATCATGATACCGTTATGAAAGAAACGGGACAAGTGCGACTCGGACTCACCCACCGGGGTTCCGTACAAATTTGTAGCTACAAAAAGACTATGTATTTTTTATGATTTCATTACAAATGTATAAGTTTTCAGACTTTTCCCTAGGTACTTGTAGTATTCGTTGGTATCACTTGCCAAATTTCATAGATCTAGGTCAACGGGAAATACCCTATACATTTTGATTCCCTTGAGAGTGTCAAAATATACTTTTTTGCAGCACAAACAACTGTATCTTTTTTTACGTTAACTTAGAAGTTTTTTCGCAGCTGCAAGAGGCCACAGACCTGAGTATACGGTTTTAATTTCAACTCGATACCTCCACGCGTTCCCGAGATAAACGGTCTTGACAGACAGACGGACAACAAAGTGATTGACCGTTTTTTCTTTTTGAGGTACAGAACCCTAAAAGGAATAGCTATGTGTCTTCTATAGTACCGTCTCCCTCCCTCACCGGAATCAAGTTGATTTTAAGACGCCTGCCGTTCCTGATATTTTAATCCTAAACTATAAACTTGTTTTTGAAATCAGTTTACTTATGAAATGTGCCCCCTGCCCCTTAAAAATCTCCCCCTCCTCCAATCTGACTCCAACATTGTTCAATCAATTGGAGCATTTTTCCGGTGACCGGGCGCCTGTGATAATGAACGGAGGTTCGTTAAATGTTTGGAGTGCCCTCCGCACCAAGCACTCAGCACTCAGCACTCATCTACCAGCCTCTTCATCCTACTTGTGCTGGAGATGGACACGCCGCTGCCAACGGGTTGATATTTTCGTTTTTGATGAACTTTAGAATCCGTTGTATAACTGTTTAAGTTTTTCACCTGTTAAATGACGGAAATTGGTTTGTTTACAATCAATTAACAACACAATCAGTCAATCTTTTCCCAATGATGTTGGGGTCTTCTGTTAGATATTACTCCTCGGCTTCTGATTAACCGTACGGCTGTCAAAGAATTACAAACGTCAGCCGGTACCAAAAATTTAGTTAACTTAAATCTCTCTGTATTAAGATCCTTTCCTCCGATCGACCTCAGCTAGTACCTACTTATTTATTTATTTATTAAGAGTACTGCCACATCACATCCATATAATATTAAAAATATTATAAAAAATATTATATAAGTGGTCTGATGCAATACAATAACGGCGTACATAACATTGACAATTTTTCGGCTCGGTGATAAAACACAATTATTTAAAAAAATAAATAGTACTATGAAAATTGATTTAAAGTTCTACGACTAATACAATATAAATGGCCAATATTATATCATAGAAATGTCCAATAAAATTTAATAGTTGACGTTGACGTTCAAAAAGTGCTGGCTCTCAGCCTAATTAGAATAAACGACTTTTGATTTTGATTTTGATAGAAATTCAAATAAACTGTCACTGTCAAATAGTACTGTAAGCTTCAGTTCAGGGATAAGGGGGTTCACAATTGATAACCAGTCGCATCGTTAAAACATAAAAATATTTAATTCCTTTCCCACAATATTTGAAAACACACACATCCTGCACTTACTTGTAGACGTGTTTGCTGCTCGGCGTCTCGATCAAGAAGGCCGACCGTAATTTGTATCTCATAGAGGATGACATCAAACATCATGTCCTAAGAGGAAATGCGGGCGGCGAGATTTTGTATGTAAAAAGTCATAATACGAGGTTTGGCTTTCGATTGTTTTCTCGTCTAATATTGCCCAATATTGGAGGAGAAAAGGAAAACATAGGGACACAGTACATATCCTTCTTATTTAATTTGTGAAATATCACTTAAATCGGTCCAATATTGGCAGGGCCGTCTTTTAACCCATTGGAGGCCCTGGGCACATTAGAATAATGGGGCCCACATTAGAATAGGAGATACCCTTCTAGTTTTGAGATAAGCTAAATCTTCAATCACTTGTTCAGTCTTTCGTTCAGCACATCACACGATGGGCTTTATATTTATAAGTTACTTATCGGAAGGTGATCTAGCAGAATCTAGGGGGCCCCATCAATCGCGGGGCCCTGGGCAAGTGCCCAGTGGTAAAGAGGGGCCTGAATATTGGAGAAGAAAACTGTCGAGAGCCAAACCTCGAATTATGACTTTTTACATACAAAGTCTCGCCGCCAGCATTTCCTCTTAAGAACGAACTAAACGAGCTGTCATGAGTGTTAGTCGATTAGATAGTTTGGGGTTACCAGATACAAGCTAACAGTATTAATTAACCTTCTAGAGCGACCCGAGCGGCTGTTATCATTTAGCCACGATTAAGACGAAATGCGGCTCTCGACTGTTTCCTGCTCCGATATTGGACCGATTTAAAACATATTTCACAAACTGAATAACAAGGGTGTATACTGTGTCCCTATGTTTTTCTTTTTCATTAATAGTTGCCAAAGCGCTAGGGCTTTGTTGACAGCGGTTTATCGCACAATTTTGAGCATTTTTTGAGGGTTCTAATGCTTAAACGGTTAATATATCATCAAAACGGAAAACATAAGAACACAGAATATATCCTTCTTATTCAGTTTATAAAATATCTTTTAAATTGGTCCAGCCGAACCTCGCATTATGCCTTTGTACATACAAAGTCTCTCTGCCCGCGTTTCCTCTTATATGTACATATATGTTTTTGAAATGTGTTCGACACAAAGATTTTATTTTTTACTAGCTGACCCCCGCAACTTCGACTGCGTTACAATTTTCGTTACTGCTCCGCTTCTATTGGTCTAAGCGTGATGATATATAGCCTATAGCCTTCCTCGATAAATGCGCTATCTAACACTGAAAGAATTTTTCAAATCGGACAAGTAGATCCTGAGATTAGCGCGTTCAAGCAAACAAACAAACAAACAAACTCTTCAGCTTTATATATTAGTATAGATTTTTTTTAGTTGTGATGGGTTTGCTCTTGACTCTAGTCAAGGTCAGAGATGACAGAGACAAAGTCTACGTTGGAGTGAGCTTACCCAGAAGGAGCCTGTTCACTCTAACTTTGAAGAGATTAGGGTTGTAAGCGTTTGGAAACACAGACGCAGGCAGAGAGTTCCACTCCTTTGCTGTGCGCACTATAAGACGTTTGGAAACACTTAGTGCGAATTATGGAATAGCAACAAGGTAGGGATGGTAAGATGCAGTGCGTCTGGATGTCCGATAGTAGAAGGGGGCCGGTGGGATGAGGTCGTGGAGTTCTTGAGCATACTCACCGAAGTACAATCTGTAGAAGACCGACAAGCAGGCAACCTTACGGCGATGAGCCAAGCTATGTAGCTTGGCATCCACCAGTTTTACGTCACCGATGAGCCTCTTGGCTGTTTACTCGATATCTACTCTATAAAATTACGAAACTATAATTGTAAAGCTTTTTGTGGACAGCTACCTACTTAGATACCTAAAATCCCTTCTACACGGACTTAATCCAGCGTTCAATCCAAGGTGACTTTGGTGGGAGCTTGATTTCCATCTGCGAATTTTGTATCAATTTGGATTACATCTGCCGTCTACACGGATGTAATCTAGCAAGGTCACCTTGGATAGGATTGGATGGAACGCTAGATTACATCCGTGTGGAAGGGGTTTTAATCCAGCGTTCAGTCCAAGGTGACCTTGGTGGGAGCTTGATTTCCATCCGCGAATTTTGTATGAATTTGGATTACATCTGCCGGTCTACACGGATACAATCCAGCAAGGTCACCTTGGATAGGATTGGATGGAACGCTAGATTACATCCGTGTAGAATGGGTTTTAGTTTGAAAGCAAAAGATAGTCGTGAGAGAAAACCACGCAACTGTTTTTGCAACTTGCAATCTAAACAAAACAGACACAGTACATGAAAGCTTACTAGATAACACAGCAAGTATTCAAGTAACAACATTCCCATACTACATAGTTACCTACGTAACTACGTAGATATCTATCAAGAGGTGGGTTCCCATGGCTGCGCGGGCGCTTGACTTTTGACACCGGCGCGGAGTGTTGGTGTCAAAAGTTGCGTCGTCTTTCACTTTTTAATATGGACTGGTCATTCGATTGGTTAAGTGGTGATATTTTTTTAAAAACGTTGCCCCACTTTAGGAATTTCTTCTGTATCACACATACACAAACAGCCAGACCCGGAACAATCATATGTAGGTCATACAAATATTTGTTCCGTGCGGGAATCGAATCCGCGACACGCAGCGCGGCAGTCAATCGCTCAACCACTGCGCCCACCGTGCTGTCACTGCGCAAACCGTGCTATCAAATGTGATGTGGGGAAAAATATTAATTTAGGAATTTGTCAATCCAGAAAGATATTTTTTTTTATTTGTGATGGGTTTGCTCTTGACTCTAGTCTAGGTCAGAGATGACAGAGACAAAGTCTACGATGGAGCGAGCTTACCCAGAAGGAGCCTGTTCACTCTAACTTTGAACAGATTAGGGTTGTAAGCGTTTGGAAACACGGACGCAGGCAGAGAGTTCCACTCCCATATCGTCATTATCATCTATTTAGTCTTTTCCATTAATTTTGGGGTCGGTATGCAGCTGAATACCAGTGTTTCAAATAGCGAGAGTGTCAATCTGTAATGGTCAAATCATCTGAGAACCATGAAGGTTAATGCCTGAGGTGGAATTTTGAGGAAAGAACCACACAGATTTGAGTGGACCTATTCCAGTCATTGCAAGCCTTTGTTAGTAGTCAAGTAACTCTATGTAGAGCCAAAAAGATACATTGTATTTTTAAGATAAAATTCCAGTGATCAGCAACGTAAAAATCCTCAAAATATCAACGAAAACAAAATCGAATTAGAAACAGAATCAACGAAAGAATAAAGCATCGAGCGTACCGATGCGGCGAAGCGATAAATATAGTTAAGCGAGAATTGTTCGCGAAAAATACGCGTAATTTTAATTGCGTCGCTGATAGAGGCGCATTATCGTGTTAAGCACGCTCTCTGACCGCTCCCCCCGCTCCCCGTTGTACGGTTGTAGTCGTTCAACTTAATGCTTCTCTGATTTTTATGACAATTACTTGTTCTTTGTTCTCTCTGTCTAGTTTGATGAGTGGCTCTGTTTATTTAGAGATTTTTTGCCTGAATTTTTGTAGCTTTGTTTAAGTTTAAGTAAATTTTGGCATAATCCTCCTTTCGTTAACTATTTTTGATTCTAATAGCTGACGATCATATTATTATGACCAGACAAGTCTTTAGCATCGATACCGGTCCGAAAAAGTGCGGAAGACTTTAGGTGTCCGAAACAACCAAATAACTAAAGACTTAGATTTCTCTAAGACTCAGCATCGACACGACTGGCGAAAAATTAAGAGGAGACGACCTAACTCGACCTAAGTAATGGGAGAAGACATTGCAAAATAAGAAATCTAGTTATGTGCTTACGACTTGGTCAGCGTAGATGTCGGCTATTGCGGTACAAACCTCTCCTATTTCCCCCTCTCGAACTAGAAATTTCCAAAAATCTTTTCTTAGGGGATGCTTATGTTATAAATTAAACCTACATTACAAATTTCACTTTTAATGATTGTGGCTTTTCATGGCTGTGCGTTGATGACTGCCAATGTAGTCAGGACAAACGATTTTATAAGTATAGATAGATAGATCGACACATTATACTATTTTTACCAAAACCACTCACAAACTCAATCGAATCCAAAAGCAAATAACCCCACATTCACTAACAGCATCCCAGCGAATGTAATACACTGACAATCTCGGAGTATCATCTCTGCGCACAAATCGAATCAGTCGCAATCCCACAGACATATTGTTCAGAACGGATCCAATCTGCAGATTTGTTGACGTCACCCCTGCACCCCGTACCCCGCACCCCTGCCAGCGCCTCGGGCGGAGGAGTCATGTTAACGAAATAATTTCGATATAGATTTACATGAGGACCTTTCTTTGTAATGTTGGCGGGATGAATATTGAAAGAAGACTCGGAATAAAAATCCAAATGATAATTGCGAAAACTGCAGCATAAACTTACGCGTTACTATTATTGTTACAAATTTATTGAAAACTGCTAGTCTATTTTGTAAATAACTATGTATTTCGATATCGAGCTTCACCTGAGTGACAAAGCTCACGAAGTGAGCTTTATAACGCACAACATAAAGGTCTTATTTTTCTACGAATTTGATATTCACTTCGGATTCCGCTGTCGAGACACGAAATTGTTGTACCACTTGGATGTTATACTAAATGTTGCATTTTGTATTTTAAAAAAGATTAGCTTCGAAGAAAAATGTATGTCACCCATCACAGACATGGTGTCAGTCTTTTACCAAGAGACTATTTCTTTACATAGATAGACTAGTATTTCCTCGAAGTTTTCCTTGCGTTAAAAAAACTATAGCCGCGTTTTCAAGGTCCCATCTATCTATGTATCAACATTCATCAAAATCAGTTCGACGATTTAGCGTGAAAGCGTAACAAAGAAACAAACAAAGTCACCTTTGAATTTATAATATTACTTTAGATATTCTATAAACTCTGCTGTGGATTTGTGGTAACAGAGCGAACCATAGTCTCACAAAACGATTTGGGAACACATTCATAGTGCGAACAGCTAAGGAGTGGAATTCCCTGCCGGAGTCTGTGTTTCCTGATAGCTACAACCTGGGAGTCTTAAAGTCAAGAGTGAATAGGTTACTTCTAGGCAAGCGTGCTCCATCTTCAACCACATCATCGCTTACCATCAGGTGAAATAGCGGTCAAACGTATGCCTCTCAATAGTAAAAAAAAAGGCTAAAATATTGCATCTAAACCAAAACTAACGTAGGTACATTATAATTCCCAGTATCCCCCAAATCTTAAAAACACTTAGTATTAAAGAAACCCAAAACTTCCTCTCAAATTCCTCGTCAGCCATCAGGGACTTGATACATTACTTATTCATTGGCGACTAAACGATGCATGAGGCATTGGGTTATACTCTCATTCAGACATTACTGCTCCTAATTGTGTGGGGTTGCCAGTGTCGGGTTACTGAGGGTCCTACAGTTATGGGAAATGGTTAATAGAATATGAATTGAAAGTTTTTGGACCACTGGACGGTGATGTTATTGAATTTTTTTTGTTGTTGTTCTAGTTGAAGTTTTATAGCAATGTTAGCTTGTTATATTTATCGCTTTGTTGTGTGTGCATTGGATTAGTGTTCGTTGATTTTGTTCTCATTGAATTGAATATGTTATTCTATGTCTATTTATATTTAATATTATGTTTCATTGAATTATCTATCGACAGTGTTATAATACTCGTCCATAGCTTAAAAATAATAGAAATTACACTTTTCACAATCACTATTCACTGTGTTATAATGTAGGACATTAGGTACCTTTGAAAATACTTTCCTATTGACTCTGTACTGTGAAGCTCGTAACCTGACTGCGTCGTCGTTGCGGTCGTCCGACTGACCGCAATTGATAGTCAAAGTCACGCATTACATAAGAACTGTTACTATAATGACAGCTACGGACAGACAGACGGACCCACCGCAGCGAGACGTACTCGAACATCAAGTATCTATAGTCTCACTGACTAAATGAAAGGAGATAATGTGATAAGAGTACTTGATGGTCAGATGCATCGTTAGATGAAAAAAAAATGGCGTAACAAATTAGCACTGGACGATTTCTCTGAACATGTTATAGAACCCTACAAATGTTCTAGTTTTGAGTCATGGGTACTCGAATAATGAGAAATTCGACCGCATTCTAATGAAAAGCGTTCGTATAACTATCTTTTTTACAATGCCATATTCCATTTAATTCAATTTTTTTTTTGATAGGTTTGCTCTTGACTCTAGTCTAGGTCAAAATGACAGAGACAAAGTCTACGATGGAGCGAGCTTACCCAGAAGGAGCCTGTGCACTCTAACTTTGAAGAGATTAGGGTTGTAAGCGTTTGGAAACACAGACGCAGGCAGAGAGTTCCACTCCTTTGCTGTGCGCATTATAAAAGACGTTTGGAAGCGCTTAATGCGAATTGGTGGAATAGCAACAAGGTAGTGATGGTAAGATGCAGTGCGTCTGAATGACCGATGTTAGAAGGGGGCCGGCTTTATGCAAAATTTTAACAAATTCTGTTCAGTAGTTTTCTCGCCAATTGAAAATTTACACCCTATGATTTACTATTTTATTATAATACTAGTTAACCCGCGCAACTTCGTCTGCTCCGCTCCTATTGATCTTAGCGTGATGATATATAGCTTATAGCCTTCCTCGATAAATGGGCTATCTAACACTGAAATAATTTTTCAAGTCATAGATGTAAGTAGATCAAATTTTACTTGACTTTTTTGTTGATCATAATATCGTGGGAGCTTAAATGGATGCTACAGTTTGTGCAGTAACAAAACCTAATAGAGATGAAAGGTTGACTAAGTTACTATCGATATTCAGAAATAATAGGATCACTACTAGCTAGCCTGATCATCATTATATCAACCGAAAGACGTCCACTGCTGAAAATAGATGAGGCCTGTTTTCAGGACGTATTTCCAAGCCACATCGACCGATCCTGTGTGTCTCGCATTCAGCGGAGTTCTCTGGCTATCACAAGAGGGCTTAGTGTAAGTTTTTTAACGCACTCGATTGCGTTAACGTAAACGTTTGCTTATGTCAAAATGTATAGAATAAAAAAGGTTTTTCGTTATTGTCACCAGACGGCGCTTATTCTGTTTCAATACAAACTGACGTTGACTTACGCTAACGCGTTCGCGAACGTTAAAAAACTCGTACTAAGGCCCCAGATCATCTGTTACCCTTGTGTGAGAGCTTGCATCGCTGCGTCTTATGGTACGCGCCAAAAACTTTCGCCTATGTCGACCTCAGTTCTGCGAGCAATACGTTTTGCCCACTGACACTTAAGTTTGGCAATCTTTCGAGCTATGTAAATAACCTTAGTCGAATTTGACTGCTGCTAGTCTATTCTGTAAACAACTATTTCGATATCAAGCTTCACCTGAGTGATAAAACTCACAAAATGAGCTTTATTGCATACAACATAAAGGTCTTAATTTGAAACTCACCTCGGATTTCACTGTCGAGATACGAAAATGTTGTTACAGAATAGCAATACTGAGTAGAGAGGGAAAGAAGAACGCTTTATCACTAAATGCGAAAGAGATTTATTTTTATGTCTCTTTTATACTTACTATGTAGTAAAGCAATGTTATATCCTGCTGTCAAATCCGACATCTCATAACAGATTTGATGCAATCATACCTTCCTATAACACAGGGGTGGCCAGCTTGATGAGACCCAAGATCGACTTTTTACTGACGAAACCTTGTGCGATCTACTAATTTCATAGGTACTTCTTAAAATTACAAATGTAACAGTGGGTAAAGTTTAGTACCGTAAAACGGGGTGAATTGAAACGCACGGGTGAATAGACACAAAACATTAGAGAGGATTTTCACTTTATTTAAATTCTGCTTGCAACATTTAAGGATTTCAATTTTTAAATCAACATTAGTTTTAAAAGACTGATCATTTTTTAGAAACCCATGATGTGGTATTGAAGTGAAAATACCATTCAAAGTTGTTTCCGTTCGCCCCTGCGTTTCTATTAACCCCGTTTTACCGATATCCAATTATGTAATATTTTTCATTTTATTAACATATCCTATTTAGTAGGTATTTACATAGTTGCGCAGTCTGTTATTCGTACCTATTTATAATTTTTGCCTTGCTGCGATCGGCTGGGCTAATAGCCGCGATCGAACGGTTGCCCATCCTTCCCTGCTATAACAGATTTGAGGATTATAACTAGCTTTTAGTTGTAAAAACTACTTACAATCTTCAAATCTATCTTTAAAACCACCAAGAGATTCTTCAGTATCAAACATCATGCCAATCTCCCCAAATTGTATTTCATTCGTCCCATCTCTAAACAGTCTCCATATTGCGACACAGCTACACCGCTCCATGGAATAGCCTGAGGCGTCTCCAATATCTGCGGCCGGCGGACCGAGCTCATCTAGTTATACGAGTACGTTCAGGATAACTCTTTGTTATCCGTTCGTTGAGCTATTGTGCTCTTTGTGACACTAACTTCGTTTGTAGAATCGTTTTGATTTTTGTTCGTAGTTAAATAAGTTTTATGTTTCAGTGTTGTGATGGATGGTCATGTTTTTTAAAGGAAGGTTGAAACGGATTTATATTTTGCACAAGTTGTTATTGTTATTTGACATGGGAATTAAAAGCATTGCTTTCCATGTGAGAAAACTACCATGTTCTTGAACCAATAATTCGAAGCGCGCATGGGGCGCGCGTGGTGGATTACGGACCAACCCTCTCATAGAAAGGATGCCCCAGCATGGAGCGGTGCGAAAGTTTTATGCTGATTATGCATATATATGTCAGCAAAGGTACAACTCTCCAGGTTACATCAGCCAGGAATTTGGAACTTCAGTGGGCGTACTATGGGAAGTGTTGGTTATTGCGCAATAGAAACACCGTTTGCTTTTAAATCAAATTATTATTCACACTCAAAGTCTCAATTACAATATTCTCACACAATAGGTACACTGAACAAGTATCCGGAACACGCGGCGGTTTCCAAACGTGTGCATATCTGCACTGCTCGGACGCCACCAGTAGACTGAGCTCAGCCTCTGTCGAGCACAACGTCCTAGACTCCGTCGAACGCCACTAGATGGCGTTGGCGTCCCGTTTGGTCAATTTTCTGTCTTATTTCCGACATATAGTTATAGTCATGGGAGACACTGGTTATAGTGTTCATCATTTCGTATGAAATTTTCTGCTCTTTCTCTTTGTCTTTGGAACAAGGTGGCAAAGAACGGTTTCTTTTGTAAGAACTTTCATAAAACCTTTGATTAAAACGCGACCATTGTGGAGTCCTGGTTTTCTGCAGGGTTAACCTTTTGACCGCTACGGTCGGCTATAGTCGACAAACGAAAAAGTGCCCAACACGTCACCGTCGGCTATAACCGACAAGCAAAGAACATTTTTAAGGTCAAAATAAATATACTAAATCAAGTTTTCTGTGATTACGTTACGAGTAATATTTTATTTAAAAAATATGGAACGAAAAGCAGTGATTAATTGGTTTTCAATAAGATGTTGGAATCCGTATTTTTTATTTTAGAAATTTGCGCTGAATTTGTGCTTGGCGTGGGAGGGACGTCGATGTGTTTACGCTCTGGCGGTCAAAAGGTTAATAAATAAAAGTCACACACCGTTTTCACCAAGAGCACAGTACACGTCCGCTCTAGACGGGAGCTGGTCGAGCAATGCCCCCCACCATACAGCGCACGTGCATGCGCCGCTTGCTCTTTATTAATACGTCACAACCACCATCATCATCATCTTGCTGCTCTGGCCCTATGCCCCTATATTCTTCCCTCTCAACCGTCACACTATCATTCACTCCAAAATGTCAAAGCACTCCATCCCAAACAATACGTTCCAAATCTAATCCGTTCAGAATTAACAACATCATCTTCTGCCGAAATTACCTCTCGTCTCATGTAAACGAGGTCCACGATCCCTTTGTGAGCTAGAAACGTTTATATTACACTTTAGGAATGACGTCACAGCCTCAGGGCACCAATTAGTTGCGACAAAGTAACCCTGGGTCGCATCTACTCGCTTCCTTCCTGACATCTAATGTCATTCTGAGATAGCTACCACTGCGGGTAGACGCTAATTGTTTTAGAAATTGCTTCGGGTCTACTGTAAAAGGTTGAAGTAATAAGTTTGTTAATGAAAATGAGGAGTTAAGATCATTTTCGAGTTCATTTTGAGGTAATGAAGACGGGAGGAAATTGTTATTTGTGGAGTTGTTTTTGGGTGGCGATACTGGAACGCTTCCGGTGCTGCCAGGGCAGGTAACAACGCTTTGTCATTATTTCTACGACTACTGTTTGATGAGGCTAACTTTGATTGAGATGATTTCAAGGTTGTGTTCTGCCACTGTAAAGGAAAGGCGGTCTTTTCATTCATACTGGACACTGCTATGAAAGACTCCAATTTTTTTTTTGTCGTGATACCGTCTTAAAAATCGATGAACGCCGGCTGCACGCACGAAAAAGTGTCACGTTCCACTGAGCCGAGCGTGCAAGCGAGAGAGCGGAATAAGCGATAGAGAGACACAATCGACCTAAGCGTTCGGCTTGTTTGTTAAGAATTCAATTTATTGTTTTCTCATGACGTTATCACGTAAAATTATCGTTCGTAAACCGACTTTACAGTTAACCAATTTTTTTAATTTACCTTTGCTGTCCACTTCTGGTTCCAAGGCTTCCATCATACGCCAGCTGACTTTATCTCCTGCCTTCTCCAAATCGTCATGCCAACGCCAGCGATTTTTAGGCTTGTCTCGGTTACAACGTCCGTCTTCAGGCACCCACCGCGTGACGACCCTGGCTCCTCTATCCTCGTGAATCCCTATAATGTGACCCACCCAATCAATTTGAGTACCTAGTGGTAATTTTTAGGGTTCCGAACAAAAAACGGAACCCTTATAAGATCACTCGGGTGACTGTCTGTCTGTCTGTCACAGCCAGTTATCTCCGGATCCAATGGACCGATTCTGTTGAACTTTGGCACACGTATTTCTTCGGACTTCTGTGACTCAAACACGGACGCTTTACGGAAATCATAAAATTTTTAGTATGGGGTTTTTAGTGACACTTTTGGGGTTCAAACTAGAAAATTAAAAAAAAAACGATTTTTTAACAATATCGTGTGTCATATCAAATGATAGGGCTTACTGTGAGGGTTGTAATTATATTTTTTCCATAATTTTAAAATAAATGGTTTTAAATTTATTAAAGAAATTACACGAAAAATGACCATTCCCCCCTTATCTCCGAAACTACTGAGCCTAACATTTTGAAAATAATGGAGACTAGTGGACGACACGCCGTTTTTACCCGCGTAGTTCCCGTTCCCGTGGGAGTACGGGGATAATATATAGCCTATGTTACTCCCTGATAATGTAGCTATCCAATGCTAAAAGAATTTTTCAAATCGGTCCAGTAGTTTCGGAGCCTATTAAATTCAAACAACCAAACAAACAAACAAACAAATCTTTCCTCTTTATAATATTAGTGTAGATAATAGATCTTCACCTATAGATTACAGGAAAACCTATAAGAAGTCTACAGTGTTAAAGTAACACGTTAAAAAAATTAATTCGTTCGGAACCCTTCGCACGCGAGTCCGACTCGCACTTGGCCAGTTTTTAACGTCCAAAATACAATTCTGCATCTCATGACCAATACCTACCTACGACTGTACTAGAATGTTTTACCGATCCTTTCATTACAACATATTCAGAGTAGTAATGGAATTGTTACTGCTCAACCAAAGAATAAGAATATTTTATTTGTATAGAAACATACATGGTACATTTAAGGTCTTATATGGCGAAACATGTCAGATCTGTCCTATATTTAAGAGTACTAGAATCTGACATGTTTCGCCATTCACTGGCATACAAATATTCGAACAATAGTAATAATTCTTTTTAACAAATGTTAAAAGAAAAACTTGTTCTAACTAACATAACTTAAGTTATTATAAACATTTTAATTCTTATTAAAACAAGTTTACATTATATTAAAATAAAATTAAAACTATCATATATTTGGTAAGTAACGATCTTTTAAATATAAGTTTTCTATTAAGTATTTTGTGAATACCGTCATGGGATGCGACTATGCCTTATATCACGCACGATATATCACCGGGAACACCTCCGCGAAACTATGTTAATATTTAACGCTATATTGACCACTCTATAGTATTTTAGGGATCAGTAATCTTTTTGCTAAACTGCCAACCTATTGTCACACTATCTACTTAACTTAAACAACCTGTAACAGAATAAACGCAATACCTCTTAAGCGGTCATTGAACTCATCATTATTAACAACTTTCACTATGGGACCAACACTGAAATCGTGAAAAAAAAAATCCATTCCCCCATACATTTATGTGCGCATAACTCGACAAAATGTACTGAACAGCTGATTTTTTTTTCACGCTTTCGGGACTTGTCCCATAGTAAAAGTTGTTCATAATGATGAGTACAATGACCCCTTAAGAGGTATTGCGGTTATTCTGTTACAGGTTGTATAGACCTTTCTACTTTAATTACAGTATAGTCCTAATTTCAAAAGTGTATGCTCATCCGGAATATAGAAATCATAAGAAAAATTTCGCTATACATAAGAGATGCTAGCGCTATTTTTCCTGTCTATGTCATTTGTTTGCTTCTTTCTGAAGCGCTCTATCGATTCGCGCATGAGACGATAAAAATGGCGCTATTCCGACTATCCATGTTTATTTTGTATCCGTAGATGCACGTATGCAAAGCCATTAAAGCATGAGCTTCTGTTCACCATTTAAGGGTAAAACACTTGAAAACACAACGAGAATTATGAATCAAACACATCGTTACACTATCAACATATAATTAATTATTCTAATACACATCTGACCTTTATTTCTCTCCCTGACACATTATCTAAATGGCTCAACAGCTAGTTAATTTAATAATCATAGCTTGGCTAAGGTAATTCCAATTATAACACAATTATTGTACTCATTACGGCGTACGGAACCATTATGTTTGATGGCGGTTCGCGCCTGACAGATTATTTAGAAACATCTGCTTCGCTGCTGTAAAATGGGTTTTTTAAATTGCATTCGTAGCTAGGTAGTCTTAAACTCATTAGGTTACTCTTTTCAATTGGATATTTGTATAAGATACACGTGCATGCAGAAGACAAACACGTGCCGTTTTGTTTCGTATTCAGAAGCTTAATGTGTTTGGTTTGTGTTGGAATAAAATTATCTTTTAATGTTAAGGGCACAGGTAAATAATTAGCTAAATTTTCTTTCATATGAGGTTTAGCAAATGTGTACGTAGGATACTTAAAATTGGATAGGACACCACTTCTTCTTCTACTTAATTTTTGGATCGATGGATAACTCCCTAAAAACCACTAATTCTGCGTGTATAGAAGTTTTTAATTGAAGTCAAAGACTAAATGGAATAAACTCATTTTCTAAAAGGAAAACTGTCTGTCCAGGGGGGCTACTCTCTAAGCCCGAAGTCCGTAGTTTCGGGCTTAGTTGCGTGCGTATTCTACTCCGTATCACCTACGGATTTACGATTAGTCTCGAACCCGAACTAAGAATGAATGACAACACGATTTCACAGTAACTGTCAAATCGTGTTTTCATGAATTCTTAACAGTTTATTTATTTATTACAACGGTTATACACCAGTAACAGTTATTTATTAATTTCTTGGATTGATTTCTTTTTTCTTTCTTTCTTAGTTAGGTGATACGGAGTAGAATACACCCGCAACTAAGCCCGAAACCATGGACTTGGGGCTTAGAGAGTAGCTCCCCTGACCCTGGGGTCAGGCAGTACCATCGAGGCGGTCCAAGATTGAATGACATCCTAATAATTAATAAGAGAGGAGGCTTTCAGGACCGACGGAAGATACCGTTTTATTCCAACGAAGATTCTGTGTGGAATTTTTATTTGAGTGATTTTTTGTAAAATAAGTCCCGTAAGTCTGTTTTATAGTAGGTAGAGTTACAATGTTGAGCTTGTTATAAATAGTATTTTATTGTTGAATATGAGATTAAGCTTTGGATAAGTATTAGACCCAAGGTTTGAGGGAACTTAGTAGTTCCTGCTTGCGTCTATTTTAGTCTAACTTGGTCCTAGGTTTCGTGTTGGGACCTACAAGTATTAAGTAGTAACTTTTAACGTTTTTAAAAGGTTGCGATAGGAAGCAATAAACTACAAATGTCCCTAAACCTGAATTAAAAGCCACCTGGAGCTGATGTCTATGATATCCAGTAATATCCACAAAATAAGCAAAAACTCACGTTAGAAAAACCTGTTTTATGTCACGAATATTACAAAAAACATATTTTTTCCTCAGTTCGTAGTACTTCTTGCAGTGTAAAAGTTAATTAGGACACGCAGGTGATACATGTTTACTTTTATTGTATATTAGAATAATAAAATATTAACATTCATGCACTGTTTCATATGTAAACACTCATTCGTATTGCTAGTCCGTGCTAGACCTACACGAATTTAAATAAGGAACTGAAAATGTCTCATGACTGTAACTTATAGGACATACTAATCCCATGCATAACTGTAAAAAATACTATTAACGACAGCTCAATCGTATCAATAAAAAAACAATAATTATAATATTAAAACAAACACTTATTAATTACAGAAACATCCATAACTAAGGCATTATCACTCGAATAAAGGTCATAATAGTTAACCCGAAAAAAAAAACGCGCGACAAATTGACGCGTCGTGTCATTTTGCGACAATTGATCGCAATCTTAGGCCGGATACCGATCAATTAGTGTTTTAAGCGCAGTGCACATGCGACTTGCTGAGACCATACAAGTTAGTATCTGCGTCAGGTGTATCGCAGAACGTGTGTGCCATGCTTTAAGAACTTTATGGCTGTAAGTACGCTTGCATTAATGTGTATTTTTATGGGGAATTTAGCCTCAGGGTGTCACGCAATGGTAGATCTAGATTCTGATTGAACACATTCGAACTGGTTTTTATGCAAAGAATTTGCACAAATTTAGCGTATTGTGGTATACACCTAGTTAGTGTCTTCTTGAAGGGGCTATTAAAAATCTTACTTACTTTACTTTTCTACAATGATGAGTGAAGTGTAGAAGACCTGAATCAATCAATCTTTCTATATATTTTTCTAACAAGGTTGTGGTTGATTTCCAGTCCAGCTGTATTCAGTTGTATACCAGTATTTTACATGAAACTTGTGATTTTCTTACCTCCACAACTAAGTACAAGATCTAGTTATATTGCCTTACCTGCAGTTCCTTTTTTTACATCTAGTCTAAGGTTTGAACTAATCTCTTTTTCATTTTGTTTTGACTCAATCTCTTTTACATTTTATGATTGCAGTCTTTCATTATTTCGTGACGATTGTAACTATGATTGTGTTAACACTGATTAAAATAGTGTCCTTGGAGTTTCTTGCACGTTCTTCTCCATAGGATCTACTCTTTGGACCGTGCAACTGCCGCATGCCGCGCTGGAGATAGAGTCGGTGAGTGCGTTTTGCTGCAGAGCAATTTGTTGCTCTTGACGCTAGCGCGGCAGAATTAGCTTCATCTATTTGACTGACAGTCCTTGACTATTCAAAAGTGCCTGTAACTGGTCTATTTGAAATAAAGGATTTTGTATTTGTAATGCAAGATTAATTTTCATGGCACCGGTTGGCGTTACTCGGCCAAAGGTCCTCTACTTTAATTTAACTCGGTCATATTGGAAATAATTAGCGTTTTGACAGGTACCCAGACCTAAAGCCTCCGTGCTGCCACCTGGTGCATATCATTTCAGAAAACCCTCAATTTTGCATGACATGTCATAGGCAGTGTTATGTCAGGATCCAACAACAGCTTTTAACAATAACTTGAAACTTAAACCTTACAAGCATTTACTGAACACGCAACAAAAAGCAGCTGGGTCGTAACCAGGCACACTAACACACTAATATTTTTAGATTCATAACCGTGTCCCTTAGAAGAACATCGTTCAAACATGCAAGGGCAGACTTTTTATTCATTTTCACTATTATATCATCGTATTGCGTGACCAGCCATGTCTTGAGGTAGTTTATTACAATGTTTGAATTAATATGTTTGATGTTTGACATTCGATGCAGGACAAACACGAAGTCTGAATCTATATTAATATTATAAAGAGGAAAGATTTGTATTTTTGTATGTAATGAATAAACTTAAAAACTACTGGACCGATTTAAAAAATTCTTTCAGCAATGGACAGCTACATTATCAGCGAGTAATAAAGGCTTTATTTTATACCCGTACTCCCAGGGGAACGAGAACTACGCGGGTGAAACCGCGTAACGTCCGCTAGTATATTATTAAAAGGATAGCACTAAAAAGATTAGTATTGCCTACTGGCTAGCTGGTTTTCTACGATTGCAGGGTTCTCTCGTAGTTCGTACACATCTGTAAAGTAGCATTTCTCACTGTCAAGTGTGCTTTAGACGTACTCATATTTAAGTGTCACAACACGTGGTGGCTACTTAAATGATCCGAAATACTGCTACTGGGGATAAAAAATCCTCTTCTTTGTCGTGACACTCTTGGAAGAGTAGTAGTCGTGATCATCTCTTAGCGACTCCTACAGGGACCGATGTTTTCGCCTCATAATCATACACCACTTCTCCCTGCTGCCCGACATACTGGTCTGGGTTCAGCAGACTTAATTTGATCGGTCCATCGCAAAGGTGACCGTGGAACTATATCGATATGGCTATATTTTACGCTAATCATAACATAGAAAACCGAAAAAATCAGAGTTACAATCACTGATCGATTTTTCACACTACAAAATCGCAAAAACCGATCGATACCGCTCCAATTTTCTCCCACAAGTGTGCACCTCACTTAACAAACAGATGCCCACCATCTGCCTGCGTCCTAATACGAAGTCCACATTAGTAGAACAATGCGAGTGTAACGGCCATTATGCTAATACCGAAGAGTTATTGTTATGCTATCGCCATTGCCTTGTACGTACGTAATTAGGCAGGCGGGCTATAAGTCATATTCAGCCATTTTTTCTTAGTTAAGTAATTTTGTTATTCTTATTGAATGGGATGAGGGATTTCCTAAATAGGATGGTATGATTAAAGGAGTGTCTAGGGGTTATTGTCAATTCGTTTATGATGTATGCTGTAAAACTGTTAAGTGTGCGTTTTGAATAATGGTATTTTGAATGCTGCCTTGTTTGTTTGTCTTGAATGTATTGGCTGTCAAATTGGCAGTTTAGTATGATCAATGAATTGAGTGCGACTGCATCAGTTATTGACGGGTTATTATACAACCTGTAACAGAACAAACACAATACCTCTTGAGGGGTCATTGAACTCATCGATATGATCAACTTTCACTATGGGACCTGAAATCGCGAAAAAAAAATCGGCTCCCCCATACATTTCTGTGCCCATAACTCGACAAAATGTACTGAACAGCTGATTTTTTTTCGCGATTTCGGGATTTGTCCCATACCTAGTAAAAGTTATTCATAATGATGATGTTGTACAATGAACCCCTAAAGAGTTATTGCGGTTATTCTGTTACACGTTGTTTAATATTCATATTATAAGATATATTCACTTTATTCGATGTTTAAGATAGCACTAAAAAGAAAACTTGTGTAGGAGTCTGGTTTTCCTCGGATCGCTGGATCTACCTACTTCTCTGTTCGTACCTACACATCTGCATGGTAGCGTGTCTGACTGTCCAGTGTGACTTGGGGCCCCCTATTTTGGGCTCTAAATCATCATGATTCCTCTGTGGGTGAGAGCGGATACAAAAACAACATCCCTTTTTAACCGACGAAAAAACGGAGGACAGAGGTTCTCAAGTCGACGCATATATATATATATATATTTATTTTTATGTATGAACACGCATAACTTTTTACAGCGTAGTCCGATTTTTAACAACGGAATCGTGTTAAAAAGGGATGGTGACATGACGTTAATTTAAGTGTCCAACTTGCGGTTGTATTTGAAAACATCCGAATACTGAACCTGAAGGTTAAAGATTACAAAATGATGATGGCAAATGAATGCTGGCAAAATTAAATAAAAAAATTAATTTAATTTGTAGAATTACTTTATGCTTCATGTTGCACCCATAGATAGATGTACTGATGAAGCCATCTGATATTCCAGCTTCTCCTATTTTTAGAAGAGCAGCTACATATTGCCCTCCGTGGTTGCGGAATTAGTTCGAAACAGTCACCGCGGCCCTGGAACACAAAGGGTATTAGGAGGAACACGGATGGGTTTTAGTCAGTAAGAGTCTGACACTCCTTCTGCTCCGAAGGAGCATTTGATGATTTCACATCCTTAGAAAAAAAAGGTTTTAGCTATCAAGAAACACGGATTCCGGCAGGACATTCCACTCCTTAGCTGAGACAATGAGTCATGCAGAATAAAGACCTCTAGTAATAATACTGAAAAGAATTGACCACTCCGATTATGAAGTAAGTTATGTCAAACCCTTGCTTCACAAAAAAATATTTATGACATCACCAAAAAACACGAACACCACAATCTCTCGACATATCAATATCAAAGTGCCGCTACAAGACTATAAAAACTCGTATATTTTGATTTCAATCGGACGCCTAAGATTTATAGGACACCTCGCGAGCGATCCTGCCCGCCCCCCAGCGCCCCAGAGCCGCGCCGTGATGATATATCATTGGTAACTATACACCAGAAGATGATAGGTTACTGATCGAATCATTCTGATGGTCTCTGCGAGGTGGATATGATATGGGGAGTAGTACGGACGAGGAGGTATACTCCTGCAGTATGGTGGTTTGCCATATGGTGTCGGCCAGTGCTGTATGGTGCCGTAAAAGAATAATACCATCCCATCCATAGAAATATGAAAAACTTGTTTGTTATGTCTATGATCCCATCACTTCCCGTGGGTGTCGTAAGAGGCGACTAGGGGACTCACCAGAGAATGGGCACCAGCGTTATCTGTAAAACGCAACACCATACACTGCGATCGCCAACCCGGCTGCCAAGCGCGGCGATTATGGCAAACACCCTCCCTTTGGGGGAGGCCTATGTCAAGCAGTGGACGTCTTTCGGCTGATATGATGATGATGATGAAACTCCTGCAGAGCGATTCTGTAAACATCGCATCGTGTAAGGTTAAATGAAGTGGACATGAAGTGAACATGAAGTGAACACGAAGTGAACATAAAGCGAACATGAAGTGAACATGTAGTGAATATGAAGTGAACATGTAGTGAATATGAAGTGAACATGTTGAGAACATGAAGTGAACATGCAAGTGGACATGAAGTGAACATGAAGTGAACATGAAGTGAACATGAAGTGAACATGAAGTGAACATGAAGTGAACATGAAGTGGACATGAAGTGAACATGAAGTGAACATGAAGTGGACATGAAGTGAACATGAAGTGGACATGAAGTGGACATGAAGTGAACATGAAGTAGACAGGATGTGAACATGAATTGGACATAAAGTGAACATGAAGTGACAGCTCACCTCATGCTCATTTCACCTAAGTTTACACTGATATGTAGACAGAATAGACCGTATTTTTGGTAGGTACCAGAAATTTCAAGTGTTCGAAGTTATGGAGATCCTTAAGGTGAGGCTTTTGTTAAGCAGTTAACTTGATGATGAGGTGGTAACCATCACCTTGGTGGAGGTAAGATGGCAGATCTCTCTATTTAGAAGTAAATTCAAGGAGAAAACTCTACGCCTGGTGAGATTATTATTTTTCGATCATTTTGAATACAATAACTCCTATCAAAATTCAATAGTTTCCAATGAATCCTTGTGAAAATTAGTTTACAATTTCACTCGATGTTTTACAATCTTACGGTATCTGCAATTATTCGTTGACAGTGATGGTGGTTCTCAAAAGCATTTTATGGTTTCATAAGAAATTATCATTTATCTGACTACTCTTTTTTATTAGATTCTGTATAATAGCCATGTAATTTTTTCCAAAGCAGAGCCAGATTACAATACAACACCACACGACCGAATATTATACTCGAACTTAACCTCAAATTACACCACAATCCCAGAAAAGATTCGCGCCCAAAAATCCAGGCTATATCGTGGCCACCCGACGACAATTAACATGTTAATGTTGGAGTGCCTGTAATTACTGGCGTTAGGTGTTAGCTGCCCCCGGGCGCGTTCGTTTATTGTAATTATGTTATTTATATCTTCATTCGCTGATCATATCGGGAGTAAGGTGTTGGGTGTCGGAGATGGGTGGCTGGATCTAAAAGAAGAGTACTCACAGTGTGGTTTATAGATGCACGCTCGTCTAGAAAACAAGGCAAAAGGAAGAGTAAAATAGTAGTGACTGATGCACGGATAAAGAATTAAAGAGAAAGAAAGAAATATTAAAAAAATGCTTTTCAAAAAAATTAGCCGATATAGCATGATAATGACCAAGATAGTTTTAGGTTTTACTTTTTGATTTAGTTGCGGGATCAAGGGCATCTTTTTTACGGGATTCGTTGAGCTGCATTGACTCGACATTTTTACTGTTGATTCTGTCTCTCCGGAGTGACAGTGTTTGGGAATAGAGTGGCGGGGTTGTCCCACAAAAAGTAAAAAAAAAAGGTTTTTTTAATCATTTTATTGGCGTTACATTCACTACATAATAATAAGATCTGACTAGACTTTACGAAATCTTATCTCTCTCAAACGGCCTACATCCTCAGGCTAATATTTAGATTATGTTTATGATATCTACATGAACGTGATCTGGCATAAATCTGTCAAAGATTGTAGTGGCCAAGATTTATATTCATTTACACAATGGCTTAGCCTTTGTCTTTTAATAATGTTCAATAAAGAACATGTAGTAAGTAAAATGAGTATTACATAAAGACTGCAAAATTATTGAAACTAACTCCTCTTTGACTACTTAGGTACCTTTCCTGGAATCTAAGGAGTGGACTTTCCTGCCAGAGTCTGTGTTTCCAGATAGCTACAACCTGGGAGTCTTTAAGACAAGAGTGAATAGGTTACTTCTAGGCAAACGTGCTCCATCTTCGACCGCATCATCGCTAACCATCAGGTGAGATAGTGGTCAAACGTATGGCTATCTTTAATAGAAAAAATAATCTAAGAACATCATCTTCCTGCTCTTATCCCTATGTTACTCGGAGTTGGTGCACTCGTACTTTTCTTAAATTTTGTCTTGTCAACCGTTTCCCTAGGTATTTGAAAAGTCACCTTCTTTCCTCAGCCATATAATTATCATCTTTCACACAATTCATACATCGTAACTTTGGTCTTCATGGCTTTATCTTTCACATAATACATACATCGTAACTTTGATCTTCATGGCTTTTTAACCGACGAAAAAACGGAGGAGGTTCTCAAGTCGACGCGTATGAATTTTTTTTTTGTATGAACACGCATAACTTTTTACAGAATAGTCCGATTTTGATAATTCTTTTTTTATTAGAAAGAAAGAGAGTGGTCCCATATAAATTTGGTATAAAAAATCCAACCCGAAGGGTAGGAAAACAGGGGATGATTGATTGTTCACTCACTGATTGTAATGTATAACCACGCATAACTTTTTATAGAATAGTCCGATTTTGCTAATTCTTTTTTTTATTGGAAAAGGTATACCTCGAAAGTATTCCCATATAAACTTGTAAAAAAAATCCTACTCTAAGGGTTTGTGGTAGGGTAAGTAGGGGTGATTTATTGTTCACCCACAGATTTTAATGCTGAGTTGTGTAGCATTTTTTATAGGCCTACCCATGTTAGTAGTAATTAGTAGGTTAGGTTAAAAAAAAATCTTTTTAATAAAAAAAAGTTTACTAAAAAGTTTTTTTTTTTCAAAGTGTTTTTCACTAACCTTAACGACTTTCAAAGATTTATAAATAACAGCCGGCACCAACAGCTATACGTGCTTTCTCGAGGCGCGGTGGTATTTGTACCCCTATAACTAAAATTCCAGGATCAAATTAAATTATGTACCGACAGAATAAGTATCAAATCTAATGACTCTAAACCTGAAGATATTTAAGAACAATGACCCATCAATATCCAAAGCATCATACATCACGAATAATTCCCATTCCTCGGGAAAGTCGGCTTAAGTCAAACACATTACTCGGGCTATATTAACGTCACCTCACCTCAGCGTCGCGACGACGCCAGAATTTTTATCACGACTCAACCCCTTGTGTCAATCTGAATGAAAAAAGTTTTAGCAATCCGCGGGCTGAATACTGAATCAATCGTCTGGTTCCAGTGATTGTTTGAATCAATATTTGGGCTAGACGAGGTGATTTTTGAAGAAGAAAAAAGTAAGTTTCTTTGTACTTTTATTAGTATTCATTGTTAGGAAAGTCACAAGTGTTATTTTAGCTTAGCATGGATTGCTGACTGGTCATAGTTACAGATTTCTTGAGGGTCGTAGAGTTTTTAAACAGTGTCCGAAAGTCAATCTTACCAAATAGATTTATGGACTAAGTTTTGTGTTTTAGGATGATCGAATCACCTTTGGTCCTACAAGCCCAACAAGTTTCTTTGCATTTAACTTTTGTTTTTCGCAGCAAACTTACATAAAGCTAGAGGTATGAACGAAAAGCTCGTTCCATCCTAGACTTTGTCTCTGTTATCTCTGACCTAGAATAGAGTCAAGAGCAAACCCATCACAAATAAAAAAAAAGAATACGGACAAAAATGACAATATCCCCGTAATATCATAATACGGCACGAGATGAAAATGACAATACTTTAATGCAGTAGCATTTATTTTTTTACTTATTTAATACTTCATGCACCCAAATGTACAGAGGCGGACTTAATGCTTTAGGCATTTTCAACTTTAAAATACTTTATGAGGAAACAATTTTTTACAATAACGCCACAAAATTTCGCAATCTATGTCAGCCACATACTACCTCATTGTCCAGAGCAAGCAAAGGGCAATTAAATCAATCTCCCACGGGGCACAGCGGCGACATCTCTTGGCAACAATTAGAAGCCCATTAATTACCCCTCTCCCTCCTTCACTACCCTACCGACCTACCCCCTGCGGCTGCGACGTAGCGAAGTGTCTCAGGTTATGAGGTCACGGGTATGAGGGAGAGATTAGGGATGGTGACCTCAGTTTGTGGAGTCTCACTGTAGAATAAGGAGCAAGAAAAGTGTTAGTATCATTAAATCAAAGGATAAGATCAATAAATTTCGTTATGAGAGAAATAAACTACATATTATTACGGCAGCGCCACTTCATGTATCTAATGACTAATACACATTCATGAAAAAGCAAAATGATATTTATGAACATAAGAATTATTATTAAATTTTTCAATATTATGACGTACCTAGTTTTAAGAAACATTCAGGATAGGAGTGAGCGCAGTCCGAGCCTTGTTTTCCAAGGACGGCTTGGAATGGAACGGCGACATTGTTTTGTTACGTGAACATTATTAACAGGGTGTTTCATAATTCGAATGCATTATTTATTTTTAGTGTACCTATCATCTTAGTTAATTGTTAAAAAAAGAAAATCGCTCCTAGAGGTAGTTTATGTTAGGTACATTAAGCGGACAGCCTTTGTAAGACGACTAAAATGGCACCGTCTATTATAATAACTTCAAATTGTGTGTAACACATAATTGATTTGGCTAAGAAGAAAGAGAACTCTGCGGTCACAAATAATGATGAAAATGACGTGCAATGCCAACCCCAAACCAATTGAATTAAAACAGGATAATGACGACTGTTGGTCGTTTTTTTAAGGATCTTACATTGACTAGCTAAACAATCTTAGCCGTTCTAAGTTTATAGTTCTAGGAGGCGTGTTTGGTCGGCTTTCTCAAAATAAACAGAAAATTATTTTCTTTGGAGGCATGCATGTACTAAAGTCGTTTATCATTCCTGGACAATATTTATTGGTAGATACTTAACAGTATTTACGTTAAACGGTGAGAATGGTACTGAAAAGAACAATAGGGTGGACATGACACACACGCGAATTAAAATCTTACTTATTTATTTAACTCTATCTTTTGAAAATAAAAGTGGGCCAGAGGGCCTAACACGAATATTTTGACGTATAGTAACGTAACGTAAAATTTTACCATAGCTACAATACTCGTTTCGCACATAATATTTATTTGAATTAGATACTTTATTCATATTTTTAAATGCTATAAATTATGTGTAGCCCATAAAATTAAACCAAAATAGTATGGGGTTGTAGTTTTCCACATTCAAAATTCACTTACGCTAACGTTACTATACGTCAAAATATTCGCGCCGGACCATTGATATATAAAAAATCCAATATACACACTCAGCATCTCAAAAACGTTCGCAAAAAACAAGCGCAATATGTATAATTGTGCGCTAGTTTCAAATAGTCTTGCAACGCTCGCCATACTGTACTGCTTTGTAAAAAAAACTTTAAGCGATCCGTGTAAGGTTGAATTTGCAAAAAAAAATGTTTATAGTATAACTACACACAACTCACACATGACACTTGGTACATGCCAGTTTTTGACGACAGTTTCGAGTGTTGCATTTGTTCGAGACTGTGCATCTTGGTTTTTTTTTATATATCAATGTGCCAGACCCTCTGTTAAACAAACACATGTTTTGAAGTGCCTCTAATTCTAAAGGATTAGAAAGAACATTAAAAGTATTCAAGCATAGAGATCAGCTTCAAATCTGGTAAGGTTACCTAAGTCTCGTTAAAATATGAACTGCAACAAGTTCTGCGGTTCTAAAAAGGCCATTATAGTAGAATCATACTAGGATCATAATATTATTATTAATCATACAACAATCTGTCTTCAAGATTGATTGGGAAAATTTGACAGTTTCGGTGGTTTCGGGTAGCTTGATGTACTGGCTGATTCTACTAAACTAGTCACCATTTTAGACCCGCATAGGTACCATTTTCTTTTGATCAAACACCATTCCACCGTAAATTCCCATCCACACGAATCGTACGCACCGCAGCGATTCGCTAATGAAGATATTTGGGGCAGTACGCTATCTCATTGTCAATAAATAATGTCTGCCGCCCCCGCCCGCGGCGCTCTCTTCCGCCCCGGTCGTACACGCCACTTTTGTAACCTCTTTTGTTACGAAATCGATATGAACACACCCCTTTAGCGATTTAAAACGCCAAGATATAATCTGGAACACCTTAATAACGTACAGGTGTTCTGATTGTGGCGTTTAGTCAGGTCGGTTTTGGTGTAATTTGCTTAATACTGAGTTTTGCTCCGTTTTGTTTAATGCTTTCAGTCCATCCAAAGGTTGTCTGGCAGATATTGTTGTAAGCGAGAAAACCGCCATAAAAAAATCGTTTATTTCAGGCTATTACCCCATAGAAATCAACCCATACCCACCAACCCATACCCAAAATACCCACACCACCACTCATACCCACCCATAGTTTGATTGAAAAAGTTGTATGAATATTTTTGGTGTAGGTACCTACAATCCTAATATGTAATATAAAATTCTTCTGTTACTGCAATGGTGACTGATTGAGTGACTGAGTAAATGACAGACAACGCACAGCCGAAACTACCGGTCATAGAAAGCTGAAATTTAGATGCAGGTTCCTTGGGGAGTGTAGGGGGCACTAAGAGAAGATTTCCCGAAATTCCTATGGGAACGGGAAAAAACGGGATATGCGCGTACGAAACCGTGGGCAAAAGCTAGTAATAATAATAGTAGTAGTAGTAGTAGTAGTATAGTAGTAGTATTCAATAATAATCTAGATTTGTATTTCACTAGACTTTTAGACAAAAAAAACTCGTTACTTAACCACGTACCTATCCTGCAATTAACATAATTTAAGAGAGATCAGGTACAGTGCAACATTCATTGTACAAGAAGCCTTGCATAGTTCCCACAATTTGCATATGACATTCTCAGAGACAGCTTCGCTAAAAAGGACCTAAGTATGCTTTCTATGCGAACGGACGAAGGGATAAAGTCATAAAATATCCGTGCGCTATGTGTGAGCAAGATTTTAGATGGAAAGACATAACCCTTCTTGGTGTTTTTGTAAAAAAAACTATGCAAACGTATCTCTAGTTTGTAAAATGAAACAGTCGACGTCTTATCTTCTCTCTCTTGGACTATTAGCTTTTAAGAGGAAATGCTGGCGGAGAGACTTTGTATGTAAAAAGTCATAATTAGAGGTTTTTTTGGGTTCCGAAAAAAAAGGAACCCTTATAGGATCACTCGGGTGTCTGTCTGTCTGTCCGTCTGTCACAGCCAGTTTTCTCCGGATCCACTGGACCGATTCTATTGAAATTTGGTACACATATGGACTTCTATGACCCAAACATGGACGCGTTACGTAAATTATTAAATTTTTAGTATGGGGGTCACTTTTGGGGGTAAAACTAGAAAATTAAAAAATAATGTTTTTTGAACAATATCGTGTGATATATCAAATGAAAGGGCTTGCTATGAGGGTTTTAATTATATTTTTTTAATAATTTTAAAATAAATGATTTGACTGCTGAGTCTAAAATTTTGAAAAAAATGGAGATAATAGATCTTTACCTAAAGATTACAGGAAAACCTATTAGAAGTCTGTAGTGTTAAAATAACATTAAAAACACTACATTAACATTTAAAAAAATTAAATTCGTTCGGAACCCTTTGCACCGTCCAACCCGTTGCATAAGTCCGACTCGCACTTGGCCAGTTTTTTTTAAACTTTGGCATCTGATGCCTTTAGATTGGCCGACAAACCAAGCTAGTAGGTTACACGTACCTTCAAAGTACATACTGACACTTCTCTATCCCACACATTTTGTAAGTGAGAAAATAGTCATGTCTGGGGCTCTGTGGGCCTAAAAAGGCCAGCAGAGTCAGAAAGCAAATCACGCTACCCGTCACTGTCAAATTTTCCCAATCAACCTTGAACCTAATTTTTTTTTTACTATCGGTAGGCATACGTTTGACCACAATCTCACCTGATGGTAAGCGATGATGCGGTCGAAGATGGAGCACGTTTACCTAGAAGCAACCTATTCACTCTGGTCTTAAAGACTCCCAGGTTGTAGCTATCTGGAAACACAGACTCTGGCAGGGAAATCCACTCCTTAGCTGTACGCACTATAAATGTGTTCCCAAAACGTTTAGTGCGTGTCGGTGGGATGTCCACCATGTACCGGTGGCGCATCGCCGTTCGTTAGCGATAAAGATGAAAATAAAATTTGACAGATTGATTCTCCTAAAGTGGAATTTTAGCCCCCCTGGCTTATAAGATCTTGCTCTATAAGAAAGTTACACCTTGCAGTTCTGCCCCTTTCTCAGACTCGTTTATTGTTTCAAATCTCCCGTCATTTTATTTCGTCACTGCTCCTCATAATTAGTTCCAATTCCCCAGTATCGGTCCATGTAAGTAGATGAAATCGAACCAGAGGCCGCGTGCCTCAGTTTTTGCGTCAAACCGTTTCGGTGCATCGTTTTTGCGTCGGCGAAGTTGGCTCAGTAGCTGAAGACGCAAGTGGACGCAATTTATGACGTATTTCGACGCATCGCGAGTGAGACATTACATTCCTTTTAAGTTATAACTGCGCTCGAGCTTTTTCTTGTTTGTTAGTAGATTTTGCTGTTTTTTTTTCGTCAATTTGTGATTCTGAGTCGAGTATTTTAAAGGTATTTTTTGTAGGAGCTCTAGGTAGTCAATACGATCTTTTCCTATAATCGTTATAGTTTTTAATTTTACTTGACGTCTTTTGCATGCCCCATTGCTGATGTACTTGGTCTCATTTTTCTGAAACTTGTGCTGTTTCCACGAAAATTGTGTATTTTCTCTGGGCAGCTTTTCTACACTAATATTATAAAGAGGAAACATTTGTTTGTTTGAAATGAATAGGCTCCGAAACTACGGGACCGATTTGAAAAATTCTTTCAGCAATGGATAGCTATATTATCAGGGAGTAACATAGGCTATATTTTATCCCCGTACCTACTCTCACGGGAACGGGAACTACGCGGGTGAAACCGCGTGACGTCCACTAGTCTTTTGGTAAATGTAGATTATAACTCTACGGGTAGAGCAGATTTTGGTGTCAGAAAGACTACCTTAGCAATATTCCTTAAGTTTCCTATATCGCGATCTTATATTATTGAGCTTGATAACTCAACAGTGTCATTGCATCTCTCAGCAGGCTTTCACCGCTCCGTTCCACACGCCGCAAAAACAAGTGCGAATCTAAGATTGAAATCGATACAGCAACAATAGCTCACCACCACAAACTTGAGCGCAATCCCACGGTCTTGCACTTCATAATTATTTTCACTACATATAAAGCTGCAATTATGTTCAATCACACTTGGTTAGGAACGAATCTGGTGTTATTAACACTTTGTAGGCTTTTTACCCGCGAACCAATCGCCAACGCCGCCATTTGCAGTAATTACTCATAAGATGGCGGAACAAGATGGCCGACTTCATTCACCGGTTTTTGTAGTGATTTTATGCTTTAATTGTAATTAGCTTGTACGGTGCGCCGGCGTGTAATAGATCATTCATTTGCACGTACTTACTTTTAATGGTGTTGTAAGATGTATTTTATGGGGATTGGAAAAGTGCTCGGCATTGAGGTTCTGTGGAATCTTGTTAATTAGTGGTCTTATTTCGCGAGTAACTGGGGTACGTGCGTTTAAAATAATAACGCTCAAATTATTCGTTGGTAGGTATAGTCAGGCTCATAAAGCAGCTGTTTTGTTCCTAATTACATCGGCAGTAGAAGAACAAAAACTGTTTATCTTTTGATTCATCTAGGCACAGTTCTAAAGTAGCTAACATGTTTCAGATATCATACTTTAGTACTTTGTCAGCAATAGAAGCATTATCTACTTTTTATTTAATGTTCAATGTTTAGTATTACTTTTTATCTGGTCAATAAAATTTTAACTAACAAGTTTCCAATTAAAAATTATTCTATATGTAAAATCAATAGTAGTTAAAAAGAAAATCAACCTATATCTACTTTCATTATGCACCCACCATAAAATTAATCGAAATGACAACAAAAAGGGTTGAAAACTCGTAAAACACGGAATTACACATTAACAAACATTCCTTTACAGAAATTAATTGGTAGTTGGGTAGCCACAGCAACAACGGTGTCGCGTTCAAACTAAGTTTAGCAGATGCGAGCGTAAAAAGACGGCTTAGCATCCTTGTAGCCCGCGATTATGTCATTACAGGGTAGTAAAAAATTAAAGGGCATTATAGTATGCGATGATATAGTGCAATTAAATATGGCGGCAAAAACCGAAGCGCGTTCGGGCGTCGTCGGCTCCCGATCGCATTGCCGAAATGTTCGTGCGCCCGCGCTTCGTAACGATTGACGGGAATTTTCTTTTTCGTTAGCAGTTTTTAGTGAGAGCGATTTTGTGGACCGATAGAGGATACGAGCTGAAGAGGTCATTGCTTTGAGGAAATTGGACATTGAAGAGAATAATCTTCCTTGAAAATTTGATCGTTTCTTACGTTAGGAAACCATAAAAAAATGCATTGTATGATTTAAAAAAAACTAGTCTGTGGCAGACATAACTGGCTTTAAAGCGGTTGATTCTCAGTCTGCTTTGAGTAAATACATGAGGTTTTTTTTTAATTTTTTAACAGACGAAGACACGGAGGAGGTTCTCAAGTCGACAGGTATATATATATATGTTTAATTGATAGTATCAGTCTTTAAGATAAGATAAGATATTTAATTTGCAAATATGGGTACAAAACACGGTGACGGTGAAACTGTCACTTCATGGCAAAGGTTTCATCTCATAAAGTTAAGGCACGAGTATTTTCTTTTTTAATTACCTAGCTTTAACTATTTGTATTTAGGTAATACTATATTTGTATTGGACTAATTATAGTTCCTGTTAACCGTCCCTACCCTACTTATATCCTAAATAAACAGGCATTTGCGTGTCAGTAGGCAAAAGCCTCGTGACTTCCCATCGTTAGTCATCCTTTTGCTGCTTCGCTAAAGTCGCTAAATTAGAGAATATAAAATAAATGATTCGGTTAATGGCTACATCGTCGCAGTATTACCAGCTCGTAATGATACCGTATAATAAGGGTTAGCGGATACCAAGCCGCGACATTTTGTAAGATAATGATAAAATCGATCTGCCTATAAACAGTGCCACTTTAGTCGTCTTACAAAGGCGCCCACTTAATGTACCCGATATAAACTACCTCTAGGCCCAATTGTTTTTTCAAAATAATGGGACCGACAACTATCAAAGTGACGATAGTAGCGCACAGACCAATAACAAAGCAGTTTTGGATGAAAAGATGGGTAAATACTAAGGGTAAATGATTACTTTCAGTTTGATTAGATTGTCAAAAACTATTTCCAATTATTTGTACGATCCCAAACCTACCTGCATCACATAATGCGAATTCGATTTTATAAACCTAGGGCAGTAAGGTCCAACGACCCCACACACCCTAGTGTCAGAGTTTCTAGTATCAGACTGCCTATAATCCACAAACAAACGAACAATTATTTTTTTTACTATTGATAGGCACGCGTTTGACCACTATCTCCTCGATGATAAGCAATGATGCGGTCGAAGATGGAGCACGCTTGCCTAGAAGTAACCAATTCACTCTTGACTTAAAGACTCCCAGGTTGTAGCTATCAGGAAACACAGACTTCGGCAGGGAATTCCACTCCTTAGCTGCTTTGCTTTAAATGAATCTTAAAGACTGGAAACACAGACTAATAGTGTTTATCTAACTTTGATAAGGGTTCGTGTAGTGGTGGCGCCATCTGAGATCAGCTTTCACTTGCCAACCATGAATAAAAGTAAATAATGCATTAGAATTATGAGACACCCTGTTAATAATGTTTACGTATCACAATAATGTCGCCGTTCCATTCCGCGCCGTCCTCATCACAAGGCTCGGACTGCGTCATGATAATAATAATAATAATAAATGTTTTATTGTTTCTTATTACATTGTCATGCAACACAAAAATTGAGGCATCCCCGTTAAGTTAAAGAATACTTGTGATGGGATTGCCTCGCCCTTCCCTTAGTTTCTAAATTTACAATGATGTGACAAACAATTAAACATCGGTAAGGTAAGTTAAAATAAAAATTAGGAACAAATTGGAGCATGTGAATGTGTATGAGTGTGTGTGTGTGTGTGGGGGTGTGTGTATGTGTTTGTGAGTATGGATGGTGATTGTGAGACTTTCGCTAACAGATTCGAGCTAGAATAAGTTCTGTTTCATCGTATGATAAGGTTTTTAACCAATCAGTCAATACTTTTTTGCATTCATATAGCAACATGGGGTAAATATTTAATGTATGGTTCAATTTATTATATATGTAAGTTGACTGAATATTATATTGCCGTCTGGCAAACATAGTTCTGACCATCGGTGAGTGGGCCACGATATCTTTACGTCTTCTGTCTAACTTTGTAGCATCATATGTCAGTGATTTATGTAGGGTTAAGATTGTATTTAATATATATAATTTTCTGACCGAGAGCAGGTTACAGATCTTATAAAGATTGTCTGTGGAATATCTAAAGGGCTTAAAATACATAACTTTTAAAAGAGATCTCTGAGCTCTTTCAAGATCTAAGAATTTGGTTTTCGTGGCTCCACCCCAAACTGGTATACAATAGGTTGTAACCGATTGTGCGAGTGCGACATATATTTGGTTAAGCAACTGGGGTGGAACTACATGACGCAAAGTTTTGAAGATCCATATTAATTTTCTAATCCTGGTCATTGTATTTTCAATGTGGGCATGCCAAGACAGCCGTTGGTCAATTATTATTCCTAAATATTTAATTGATTTAACTTGACTGATGCGATTACAGTTACATTGATAGGGTGGATTAACACACTCATGGATCACGATACCAAAGTTTGGACCTGGCTGTGTCCTCTGATTGGGAGTAAAGCATATAAAATTTGTTTTACTGACGTTAAGGGATAAAAGACTTGCGTTTAGCCAACCGGCTATTTCCTTCAGACCACATTCAGCAGTCCTCTGCACGGCAGTCCAAGACTCACCGGCAAACACTACTGCAGTGTCATCAGCATATGAGAAGATTCGTCCGCCGCTGCACCCAATATTACACAACTCATTTATATAAATCAGGAACAGCGTCGGACCAAGCACACTTCCCTGTGGCACCCCGAATTCAACCCTTTCTTCATCACTAAAATGTGATTTACCAAGTTTTACCTGTTGTGTTCGATCAGATAAATAACTATTGAAGAGAGAAAGCTCCATGCCCCTTACACCAATCGATTCAAGCCTGTGCAGAAGGATTGGGACAGAGACGGTGTCAAAAGCTTTTTTTAGGTCCAGGAAAACTACTAGGCATTTTAACCCCTTATCAACATTGGCTACGATATCACTAGTTAACGCTTTAACAGCGTCTTGAGTAGAAAAACCCCTTCTAAAACCAAATTGTGATTTGGATAATAGCTTATATTTGTTCAAGTAACTGATAAGCCTATTGTTTAATATTTTCTCACAGATTTTTGCCATGCATGATATGACAGATATCGGACGGTAGTTGTTGACATCGTTCGTGTCCCCCCCCTTATGCACAGGTGTGACTATGGAACGCTTAAAAGCAGCAGGGAACTTCCCCGTTTCAAAACACAGGTTAACCAATTGAGATATAAGTGGGACAGTGACGTCTCTAGAGATTTTTAGAAATCTTGTCGGTATGCCATCCCAGCCAGGCGAGCTCTCAGAATCAAGACCCATGAGTATGCCGTCCACCTCCAAAGGATCAGTAGCAAGTAGAACAAATATTCATAATTATATATCGTTTGTTTTAATGAATGTGTAGTAGTCATTGGATGAAGATGAAGTGGGGGTTGTATTGTAAGACGATTAAAATGGCACCATGTACGTATTTCGAGGTCGGTTTCCAGTCTTAACCGAAAACGGCTGAATAAGTATTGTACATGGAGCGTCTACCTTTTTTTTATCGATGGGAAATCGTCAAAAGACTCCTCCCGCTCTGGGCGAAGCAGTAGGGAGTGTCACACTCTAGTGTCAGAGTCACAGACTAAAATCCATCCGTGTTCCTCCTAGTGGCCTTTGCGTTCCAGGGCCGCGGTGACCCTTTCGGACAAATTCCACAACCCTGGCAGGCACTGGCCATAAGTACGCGTACTTGCTCGTACGTCTATCACTTACTTAAGGCTGCTCTCTCGAGAAATGCTTAAAAACAGCGTGCAGCTGAAGCAACTTTTCGTCGGCATTTACCGAGAAATTACATGTGAAAAAAATAGGTAGTAATCTACATGATATGATACGTAATTTGGTTTAGCCAGAATTTATGTATCGATATCAAATAATAAGAAAAAAAAAAACACCAAATCACCTCCAAATCGTTGAAATGAAACCATTTTACTCCTTCATTTTTTAACAAAAGTCTGAAACAAAATATCTACTGCTTTGCAATACAAACGAAAATAATTTGGTTTTGTTACTTTTTTAAACTGTGTGTTATTTTTTTGTAATAAATTAAAAATGCGTGTAGCGGAGTGGCGCGTAGAGGAGAAGTTAGCTCCGTTTATATGCACAAGGTCATTGGCATACAAGCCTTGAAACGATACCTCGTAGCAAGCTTATTGTCAGATTTTCCAGTTTCTGACTGTCAAAGATGTTCAAATGGCAGCCGAGACCAACGACTTAATGAGCCTTCCGAATCACGGAGGTAATTTGTATGTAGGTTAGTTTTGGTCACCCTTTCTCAGACTGACCGAAGTTCGACCACGAGCGTGTACGAGACAAAGTTCCATATTACTATACCCCGCGCACCTGTAGGCTCAGCGTGTGTGACGCAGCGTGATATAGCGATCCTTCGACGTGACATTACTGACAAGGCTTGGCTATGTGCCTCGCAGTTTTGCGATGATCTTTTGGCATTTTCAAGCATCGTCGCGTCTCGGTGTGAGCAGACCTTTAAAGGAGACCAAAAAAGGCCCAGTTCGGTAGTCGCGCATCGGCCGCATGCTCTCTTTGCGACTGCCGAGTCCCGCCGACCGATACAGATTTATCAATCGACAGAAATGTTATCAATCGGTATCGAGATCGGTTTGGGTAGATCATTATTTTGGTTGAAATTGGTTTTAATTAACGAATATTTGGGGTTTTAATCTTTTTGGTTAGGTAGTGAAAACTTTTTGATCCTTACGATAGTAAAATTGTACCTACATAGTTTGTTTGTTTTTATGATTTTGTAAGACTCATAATCCTAAAAGAATCCTATACCGACATTGATATATAAAAAACCCAAGATGCACAGTCTCGAACAAATGCAAAACTCGAAACTGTCGTCTAAAACTGACATGTATCAAGTGTTATGTGTGTAGTTCTATACTATAAACATTTTTTTTGCAAATTCAACTTTACATGGATCGCTTAAAGTTGTTTTTACAAAGCAGTGCAGTATGGCGAGCGATGCGAGACTGTTTGAAACTAGCGCACAATTTAAATTGTGCGCTTGTTTTATGCGGACGTTTTTGAGATGCTGAGTGTGTATCTTGGGTTTTTATATATCAATGAATACCGATGTTTTTATTCCTAAAACCGTTGAAGAGATTGGAAGGAGCAATAGTGATCCGTCGTCCCCCAGCATCATGGAATGAGGGCAAGAAGATGATTTATAAAATGATGACGTGTACCTCAAACCTTGGCAATATGGCACTGCACTCATACAAATTTCATAATTTATACTTCTATATCTACTACTAGTGGACGTCACGCGGTTTCACCCGCGTAGTTCCCGTTCCCGTGGGAGTACGGGGATAAAATATAGCCTATGTTACTCCCTGATAATGTAGCTATCCATTGCTGAAAGAATTTTTCAAATCGGTCCAGTAGTTTCGGAGCCTATTCATTTCAAACAAACAAATCTTTCCTCTTTATAATATTAGTGTAGATATAAAAATCTCGTGTCACGGTGTTTGTTACCGAACTCCGAAACGGCTCGACCGACTTTCATGAAATTTTGTGTAAATATTCGGTAGGTATGAGTATAGGTATTTTTTTTTGTATGGCAAAACAACGTTTTTCGAGTCAGCTAGTAATATTTAAAGCTGAAGAGTTTGTTTGTTTGCTTGAACGCGCTAATCTCAGGAACTACTGGTCCGATTTGAAAATTTGATTTATCGAGGAAGGCTATATGCTGTATATCTTATTTAGAAAATTAATAAGTCTACCTCTGCATACCCTAGGTGCATGGTCCTCACATATAGCTAAATTTTTGTGTACCAAATATTGTAAAAGATGTATTTGAAAAGAGTGACTATGGAGTTTCTTGTCCGTTCTTCTCCATAAGAATCTACCTTTCCGAAATGACAGTAGAGTCACTTTAGTATTTTATATTATTTAAAATATGACTGACGTTCAAAAGTGCCGTTTAATGGCCTAATTGGAATAAACGTTTTGACTTTGACTTTATCATCACGCTAAGACCAATAGGAGCGGAGCAGAAAAAGATGCGCGGGTCAACAAGTTTAAAGTATTTTATTTCACATAGGTCTACATGGGTACTTATAAAACGTCACTGCATTTGGTAGCAACCAAAAGCATTAACTATATTAATATCTATACTAATATATAAAGCTGAAGAGTTTGTTTGTTTGTTTGCTTGAACGCGCTAATCTCAGGAACTACTGGTCCGATTTGAAAAATTCTTTCAATGTTAGATAGCCCATTTATCGAGGAAGGCTATAGGCTATAATATATATCATCACGCTAAGACCAATAGGAGCGGAGCAGTAATGAAAATTGTGACGCAGACGAAGTTGCGCGGGTCAGCTAGTGTATTATAAAGGCAAAGAGTTAGGTTGGATTAACGCGGTAATCTCAGGAACTACTGGTTCGAATTGAAAAAATATTTTAGTGTTGGATAACCCATTTATCGAGAAAGGCTATATAGGCTATTCAACATCACGCTACGACAAAAAGGAGCGGGCATTGATGAAAAGATGACGCTGACGAAGTTGAGGGGTCAATTAGTAAGTGTATAGAAGGAGCTCATCACAAAGCTTTCCGGTTTAATTCAACTCGTGTGGGCTGAGGAGCAGCTGAAACAATAAGTAAATAAGTACCTACGATTAGGTTCACTTTTATAGTCTATACCGCCATCCCTAACAGTAATTTTTAATATAATAGATGTCTATTGACAATACTTACTATCCTTACTAATATTATAAATGCGAAAGTAACTCTGTCGGTCTGTCTGTCTGTCGCGCTTTCACGCCAAAACTACTGAACCGATTTAAATGAAATTTGGTACACAGATAGTCTAGAGCCTGAGAAAGGACATAGGCTACTTTTTATCCCGGGAGTATGTTCCCTAGGGACCACGCGGGCGAAGCCGCTGGCAGAAGCTAGTCTTAAATATGTCCCCCATCTTTATCAAAGTACTTTAATATGTCCAGTTTTATTCAACCGTATGTTCGATTTACGGTTTTTTTTATTTACGTGTGAAACGATTTTGCATTTATAATTAACTAGCTTTTACCCGCGACTTTGTACGCGTAAATCCCATTTTTCCCGATTCCGTAAGAATTTCGGGATGAATTTAAATCTATCTATACTAATATATAAAGCTGAAGAGTTTGTTTGTTTGTTTGTTAGCTTGAACACGCTAATCTCAGGAACTACTGGTCCGATTTGAAAAATTCTTCTGTATTAGATAGCCCATTTATCGAGGAAGGCTATAGGCTATATATCATCACGCTTAGACCAATAGGAGCGGAGCAGTAATGAAAAATGTGACACAGACGAAGTTGCGCGGGTCAGCTAGTACTAATATATAAAGCTGAAAAGTTTGTTAGCTTGAACGCGCTAATCTCAGGAACTACTGGTCCGATTTGAAAAATTCTTTCAGTGTTAGACAGCCCATTTATCGAGGGAGGTTATAGGCTATATATCATCACGCTAAGACTAATAGGAGCGGAGCAGACGAAGTTGCGCGGGTCAACTAGTTATACAAATAAAGCTTCCTCTTGAATCACTCTGTCTATTGACGAAAATACATTAAAACCCATTGGACAGTTAAAAAAGATGAGCAAACCAAACAGGGCGAAACCAGCTTTGTGTAAGAGGAAATGCTGGCGGCGAGACTTTGTATGTAAAAAGTCATAATTCGAGTTTTGGCTCTCGACTGTTTTCTCCTCAAATATTAGACCGATATAAGAGATATTTCACAAACAGAATAAGAAGGATGTATACTGTGTCTCTATGTTTTCCTTTTTTGATTAATAGTTGCCAAATTTGTACACTAGGGCTCTGTTGACCCGGGGCGAGACTCCTTTGCCGCGGCAAATCGCGGCGCAGCGGACGGAGCTCCGGCAGGATCTCATGGCGGTATGGAGACAGCGACTGTCGCAACCCAGCGCTGGGCACGCCACAATCCTGGCGATAAGTCCCCTCTTTGAGGAGTGGCTAGAGCGGCGCCACGGCGTCCTCACCTTCCGCTTGACGCAGGTACTCACCGGACACGGTTGTTTCGGGAGGTACCTGTTTCGGATTCGGCGGGAGGATACGCCCGGTTGTCAACACTGTGAGGATCGCCCGGAGGACACAGTGGAGCATACGGTAGAGGTCTGCCCTGCTTGGGCGGAGCACCGCCGTGTCCTCGTCGAGGCGATCGGCGGCGGCGACCTCTCGCGTCCGGCTCTGATTCAATCTATGGTCCGGAGCGAGGAGGCATGGGGTGCGGTCACCTCTTTCTGCGAAGCAGTATTGCTAGCAAAGGAGGAGGCCGAACGCGTGAGAGAGAGGGAAACCTCACGCCCCAGCCGCCGCAACAGGAGAAGACGCCCCGGGCGTCGGGAGTCGCAGGGCGATTCTCGGCCACCGTAGGCGCGGGCCTGCGGACGACGAGCATTGGGTGGCTCGCCGTCCGATCAGAACCAGGCCCGAGTCGACGGCGCGCTGTGTTCCACGCGCGCCTCAAAGAGCTGTCAGCATAGAAGACGGGGCCCGCTAGGGCCAGTGCCTGCCGGGGTTGCGGAATCTGTTTGAAAGAGGCACCGCGGCTCTGGAACGCAAAGGGCATTAGGAGGAACACGGATGGGTTTTAGTCAGTAAGAGTCTGACACTCCCTTCTGCTTCACCCAGAGCGGGAGGAGTCATTTGATGATTTCCCATCCTTAAAAAAAAAAAAAAAAAAGGGCTCTGTTGACAGCGATTTATCGGACAATTTTGAGCATTTTGTGAGAGTTCTAGTGCTTATATGGTTAATAAATCATCAAAAAGGAAATCATAGAGCCACAGTATATATCCTGCGTATTCAGTTTGTGAAATATCACTTATATCGGTCCAATATTGGAGGAGAAAACAGTCGAGAGCAAAGCCTCGAATTATGACTTTTTACATACAAAGTCTCGCCGCCAGCATTTCCTGGCAACAAAGTGGTCGAAGACACCAATTTAGTTTTAATTACATCCTTTACGGCATACTGATCTTTTGAGCCTGTCGTAAATTCCTGTGTTGCATAATCCTACTTACTTTTTAAATAATCTGGCTTACCAGTAAAGAGCTTCATGCGGACAAAATGAATACAACTAAGAAATTGAAGGACGTGCTCTATAAAAATACTTATAAGCTTAAGCTAAGCAGGCAAACCCGCGTGCAAATAGCTAGTTAAAAATGAACAAATAAACTTATAAGGCAAGAAGGACATTAATTAAAATTAAACCAGTTTTGCGCGCGCCGTAAGTTTTATCAGCAAATAAAAATGTTTAGAATGTATTTCATTGACGTTTTATTGCAAAAACTTATTAGTTGATGTTGTTGTTCTTAATTTGAACATCGTTTAATCGGCTTTAAAGTATCAAGCAATAACATTTTACAATCCTTCTTTGAGTATTTTTAAAAAGCCTTTTTGCTGGGTTTTGCAAAAACTGTTCAGTAAAAATTGCCGATTGCTATTAACATGGCCGATCTCGTAAAATTGTAACTGTCGTCTAATTTAAATTAGAAATTGCTTGAAAAATATTATTTCCTGTATCCATTTAAGATAGTATCGGATATTTATGCAAATGTTAACTAGGACGGTTTATTCCGCCGTCGGCTACTTTGAATTCGTTTAACCAAATGGTTAGATTATCTAAACTTGCACTAGTTAGCTTATTCTTATTTGCAAAAAATCAATCGATAGTTATTTATTTATTGAAAAGCGTTGAATAGGAATCGTTATTTATTGAAATTAATAGTTGTAAACTATAAATTATGAATCGTGTTCAATGTTACACTTTTTTGCATATAAAACGACCTTTATAAAAGTTTTTCTGAGAGTGTGATAAAAGCTGCTTAGAATGTGTATGTTTATTTTTTTAATTAAATACACCACTTAACAGACTATGACAGTTTAGTGACTTGAACAATCTTTCTCTTTTTATTAACTAGCCATCAATTAAGTCAATTTTCTAAAAAACTAGCTGACCGGGGAAACGTTGTTTTGCTATATAACAAAATAGCCTATATAGCCTACGATCTATTTTTAGACCTACCAAATAAACACAAAAAATTCATAAAAATCAGTCGAGCTGTTTCGGAGGAGTTCGATAACAAACACTGACTCGAGATTTTCATATATTAGACTGGCACTTCGCCCGCGACTTCGTCCGCGCTGCAATTTTCTTTAGGATCCCTATTTTTTTCTAGACAAATTATATACTAAAACCTCCTTCGAGAACCACTCTATCCATTGGTGAAAACGGCATGAAAATCGCTGCAGTAGTTTTTTAGTTTATAGCGAACAGACAGACTGACGCGGCGCAGTTGAAAACCAGCGTTAGGTAGCACCTAGTTGTCTGGCATTTTGCTGAACTGGATCTATTTGGCGCAGCCGCGGGTCACACAATGTTACTGTTTTGTTTTTAAAATTAAGTTTTCTTTTATTGTACCTACTTACATTGTGTGTATTCGTTTGTGCCAAATAAATTAGTTTCTTTCTTTCTTTCTAACCACGTAGGGTTCGGTAACTGTAAACATGTCGGAGTGAAGCCTTGGGTGAAGTGAGCGGTCAATCCAAGTAATCAAGACGGAATGACATGTTTACAGCCGGTCGATTCTGTTCACATGTCGACGTGAATTGCTTCGCGACGTGGCTTGGGTGAAGTGAACGACAAGTGAGCTGTCATACCATACAAAAAAGATGAAATGACACCTCACTTACCTATCGTTTACTCCACCTAAGTGTACACGGTGAGATGTCGATAGAACAGGCAGTCTAACTACGTGTAGTGCCGGATTAACCACGTAGCAAGGGTAACAAATCCTACGGGCACCGCGCATTGGGGGGCCCCGCTCTTGGACTTACAAAAATATGTCTCTGAAAAAACACTACAAAGTATAAAATAACCTTAATTTCGGAAGTCGGTGTTTTTGGTTTTGTTTCTTTTAGAATAATAATCAATAATTGTATCTGTTAAGGCTTATAACATCTGAAAAAAATAGGTAGTAATCTACATGATATGATACGTAATTTGGTTTAGCCAGAATTTATGTATCGGTATCACATAATAAGAAAAAATATCACCAAATCACCTCCAAATCGTTGAGATGAAACCATTTTACTCCTTCATTTTTTAACAAAAGTCTAAAAAAAAATGCTGCTTGCTTTTTTTTATTTTCTTTTTTGCAATACAAACGAAAATAATTTGGTTTTGTTACTTTTTTAAATATGTGTTAAGTTTTAAATAATACATTAAAAATGCGGGTTGCGGAGTGGCGCGTCGATGAGTAGTTAGCTCCGTTCATATGCTCAAGGTCATTAGCATGTATACAAGCCTTAAGGAGGGCAAATCCCTGCCAGAGTATATGTTTCCTGATAGCTACAATCTGGCAAGCGTGCTCCATCTTCGACCACATCATCACTTACCATCAGGTGAGATAGTGGTCAAACCTGTGCCTATCATTAGTAAAAAAAAATTGGTTGTCCGTAAATTCTGTTTACGGACGATTTACGTGATATCGTCATAATAAAACAATTGAATTCTTAACAAACAAGCCTAACGCTTAGGCCGATCGTGCCTCTCTATTGCTTGTTCCGCGCTCTCGCTTGCACGATCGACTCAAGCGGAACGTGACAATTTTTCATGCATGCAGCCGTTCATTAATTTATAAGACGTTATCACGTCAAAAAAAGACTACTGCCGGTCTATTCTGTAAACATGTCAAAGTGAACGCTTGGGTGAAGTAATCACGAAGTGAGTTGGCATTCCATACAATCAAGATGGAATGACAGCTCACTTCGCGCTCACTCCACCCAAGCCATCACTTCGACATGTTTACAGAATCGACTGGCTGTTCTCTGCCACATGTCCATTCTAAACTCGCAACATTCCAACGTCTAATATTAGTCAACAAATACATTATTAATCAACCCTCCGCCTGCGACAGGCAATAATAACTTCAACAATACTAAAATAGTCAATAGTCAAATCAAATCAAATCAAATCGTATATTTCAAATAAACCATTTACAGGCACTTTTGAATTGTCAAGGTCGGTCAGTCCAACAAGATGAAGCTATTTGCACGTTCCAAAGCGTAGATCTCTATGGAGAAGAACGTGCAAGAAACTCCACGGACACTCTTTTAAAAAATAATAAATTGTTACAAGTTTTTGTTTACATCAAGTTGAAATTATACAAACATGTGAGAACGATGTAAAAGACGAGCAGGATAAAAGCGTCCGGGAAAAAAAGGAACAATTCAAAGAAATATTTAAAATAAACCATGGCAACTGAGAAATGACCAGTCCCAACTGACAGCGCCCGTTCACGAACATGACGCATGCGCTAGCACCATTCGGCTCAACCATTTTGTAGGGAGCCAAATGATCCAACGCATACGCCACCATCAGCCAGACTTTTGTGTGAGCATGACACTCCCAACCGCCAGGGTACATTCAAGTCAAAAACAAACCTAAAACTGATAGCTATAGCTTAAGTTTAAGGTACACAGTACTCACACATGTGCCGTTAAAATGGATGAAATTATACATTGCTAAATAAAATTGAGTCTATACAATGCAAATATTGTTTTTTTTTTTTACAATCTTCAGCCGGTCCAACAATGTTTCCAAATGCTAACAGATTATTTTGTGCGCCCTAGTGGCTGTGGAGCCGGACCAGCATTCAGCCAAGCATTTTTATCTTCAATATAATCCCCCAACTTATAATATGCTTGCCTGCATAGTGTGCGTTTAATACAAGATTTAAATTTTGTCTCATTAAGTTCTAATATATGGGGAGGTATCTTATTATAACATTTTAAACAGTACCCCATAAAAGATGAGGCAACTTTAGCCAGTCTGAAACCTGGTTGAACTAATTGATCCCTGTTTCTAGTACCATAATTATGTCTGTCGCCTCTTTTACTAAAAAGATGTAAATTCTTTCTGACATACATGATGTTTTCGTAAATGTATTGACAAGGTACCGTCATGATGTTAATATTCTTAAACAGTTCCCTTAGAGAATCGCGCCGGCGGAGATTGTATATCGCTTTGATGGCTCTTTTCTGCAGAATAAAAATAGACTCAATGTCTGCAGCCCGTCCCCATAGTAAAATACCGTAAGACATGATACTGTGAAAGTAACTAAAATAGACCAGTCTCGCGGTATCGACATCCGTTAATTGGCGGATTTTCCTAACAGCATAAGCTGCTGAACTTAGCCGTCCAGAAAGAGACGCTCGCTAGTCACTCTATTAACCCATATACAACGATACGTTTTTGTGAGCCACAATGCGCATGAAAGATAAATTTCACACTCGACGAGAATCAATTGAAATTCTTTATAACTGTGAATATTAGTACGTTTCGTCGCGCTATTTTAATAGGTAACTAGTTTGCGCCACTTTGCCCTATTATGCCCAAAAGAGGCGCGTTTTATTAAATGTGCAGGGTTGCCATCGCATGCCACGCTATAATCAGATGGAATGAAGTAAAATATTGTGTGTTTTAATAGCAGTTTTAACTATAATTATTATTGGTAGTTTCTGTTTCTTTAATTGGATTATTTTATTAACTTAATTAATTATTGGCAGGCACTTAATTTTTGTGATTGTTAAAGTTAAATGAAGATAACAAAATTGTAGGAAGTTTGTTTTTTTCTTGATGTTTAAGTTTATTTTGGTTTTATTTTTTGTAATTTATTTACACCGTTTTAAGTGCTCAAGGTTTTTACTTACTTATTTATTTTATTTTCTCAATAAAATAGCACCTAGATAATTAAATTAATTACGGACTGGCTCGTTCTTTGCTCGAAAAATTAGCATTCAACGTGGCAATGCTGCCAGTCTTCTGGTCACGTTTCCGGATAACACCAATGCGGAGGAATTCTTCATCGCCTAAGTGTATTTGTTTTTTGTATAATCATATGTATATAGTAAGCTTTAGTAGTTTTTCTTTTTATATCATGTTATGTAGGTAGTTTTTGAAAGTGAAAAAATAATTTAAGGTATTAATAATTTAACTAGTTTTGTTACACACTAGCTAGTTCCCGCGGTTTCACTTTTTTGTTATAGTAGATTCGTGCTGATATGTTCTTCTTTTTAGATTCTTTATTTAAAAATTTAGAATTAGAATACAAAACAGTTCAATTGTTTTTCCATATAAAAAGGCTTTCAGTCCTAGCTTACGCTCATTCAGAATTCTGATTTAGTCAATTTTAACGGATTTAAAATACTTTTTTGCGGAAAGTTGTAATTGAAAAATGCCAAGAGGATTATCAGAAGTACGAGCAAGAATAGTAACTTTGAGGGAAGGGGATACACCACGAGAGAAATAGCACGCAGAGTTGCTATATCCCAATCCTGTGTCGTGACCACGTTGCAGAGGTACCACGGGATGGGTAATTTAGCTGACCGACCCCGCAGTGAAAGAAAAAAAGAAAAGATACAAAAGACGTTTATTTCACCAAAAGCGACGCACAAAACACAAAATTAAAAGGGGGTTTGGGTGTGGTCGCCCAACTGTTTGGACTGCTGCCCAAAAGCGCTATATTAGATTGCTGGCAGCCCGTGACCCAACAATCAACGCTACTAAAATAAAAGCAGAAGTTCGGGCCGCCCCTGTGCTTTAAGTTAGCACTCAAATCATTCGGAATTTCTTGCACCAGGCTGGATTACGAGCACGGAGGTCTTGGCGAGCGCCTCTGTATTCCTGGCAACGTCAACGACGGAGATTGCAGTGGGTTAGGCTTCGGCAAAATGAAGAAGACGAAGAAGAAAACATTTGGCAAAACTGTCTCTTCGTTGACGAATCGCGAATCAGTACTCATCCAGATAACCGACGTGTCCGTGTCTGGAGAAGACCAGGAGACCGTGAAAAGCAAAGAACTGCCACTGGAATAGTTCAGCAAGGCGAGAAATCGGTGTCCTTTTGGGGTGGTATTATGATTGGAGCTAGAACGCCTTTGATCCCGTATCGACGCTTCATGACAGCAGACAAGTATTTAAAGCAGTTGCTATTGATGGAATTCAGACCATTCCGAGTAAATCATGGGCAGAAATTTTTACTGGTCGATGATAATGCGCCCGCACATCGAGCTGAACGAGTCAATGCTGCTCTCCAAGTATACAACATCACAAGGTTAGACTGGCCTGCCGGCTCGCCTGACATAAACTCAATAGAGCACGCGTGGGATGCTCTTAAGCGAGCTATTTGGAACCGTCAGCCACGTCCCCAGACAGTGTTAGAGCTCAGGGAAGCCGCTATTCAAGAATGGGACAGGTTACCCCAAGAAATGTTGGATAACTTGATCCTCGGCATGCCCAGGAGGATCTCTGCATGTGTTCGAGCCAGGGGAGGAGTTATATTAAATTGAATAAAAACCTTTTATTAATAAATTGTTAAGTTTGGTTAAACAGTCTTTTTCTTTCTATCGAATTCCTGTTACAATTACATTCTGATTAATTACTCAATTTTTGTTAATAAAAATAGTTTTGTTTTTTCATTTCAAACAGGGTTTTTCTATTTAAAGAAAACACACATCAAAGATTTTTTCTTGATAAAGTTAAATAAAAAAAAATATATCAGCTTATGCTAGTGATGTTAAACTTTTTTTGATGTGTGTATACATAGGATACTGTATTCAGTATTAATTTCAATAACAAATTTTTATGAGCAAATGTTGTTTTTGTTTTTGTAATGTGACAGAACATGCAACTTAGAAAACAACACACAAAAACTATAATTATGTGTTGAAAACCGAACCGGCACGGTAATTATCCTTTCTTCTCCAGTCGACTAAAAACCATGCATCCTTCCTCACGTGAATGCACCATTAAGATTCTTTCAACACACTGGAAAGCCTATAAATCAGGCGGGAGACAACGATAGTACGTAACTATGAGGCACTTATCTTGCCATCTAGTCTCACACGTTTTCCTACTTATGCTACGTGCCTAATTTCAATTATTTCCTTTATAGGTGTTTTGTGTCGCGCAGTGAGCATTTTAGGGTTAACGCTTGCTGCCGTTAAATATTTATAAACTAGCTTTTTCCCGCGATCTCGCTTCCGTGTCGTGAAAAATAGGAAAATATTTTTAATTATTGTAAACTAGCTTTAGCAAAGGGCTTCACCCATGTGATAGGTAACATACCCCCGGGATACAAAAATAGCTTATGTGTTATTCCAGACTATAGTCTACCTCTGTGCCAAATTTCATGAAGATCCTTTCAGGCGTTCTGACGTGAAAGAGTAACATGCATCCATCCATCCATCATCACAAATTGTCGCATTTATAATATTAGTAAGGAAGTAGGGTCTGTAGGAAGTAGGATAGGATAGTAGGATAGGATAGTAGGATAGGATAGTAGGAAGTAGTGTCGACGTTGCAGGTTAGGGCTTCTGCAACGTCAGGGGATCGTGACCAAAGAAAAAACTGTTGGAGATTCAAGAGATGATTATATTGAGCTCATGCTCCAAAGAAAACTTTTAAGGTTCTCTCAGAAAAACAAATCAATCATCATATGTCATTATTCAAATCTATTCTAAATTATAAACTATCTTTTTTAATCCTTCTAAAGCTTTTTTTTATAACTAAGTTGATGGAGGTCCCTGGAGGGTGAGGCATCCTAGGAGGATGTCTGACAGTAGGATAAGATAGTAGGAAGTAGGATAGGATAGTAGGATAGAATAGTAGGAAGTAGGATAGGATAGTACGAAGTAGGATCGGATAGTAGGAAGTAGGATAGGATAGTAGGAAGTAGGATAGGATAGTAGGAAGAGGATAGGATAGTAGGATAATATTTGTTTTGCAAATGGGTTTCAATTAACTCTTTTACACGTCGATATTTTTTTCATATTTTACTAGATGAGGCCGTTGTTACCTAGCTGACTATCCTTAGAAGAAAATCCGAAACAATCTCAGCGGTCATAGTTTCTTTTAAGATCCACACAATTAATGTAGTGATCAAAACAAATGAGAACCAAGCAGGATGATGTCTGAGGTCCAGACGATGCAAGCATTTTTCAGTTATAATTTATTTTTGGTCTTCCAACTTTACAATAATACTTGCCATATTATCTCTTCACCGCCCTGGGTTGACTTGTACAATGCCTAGGGCACTAAGACTTTATGTGCATGCGTCCAAATAAATCATCAATCAAAAAATTATCCATACAAAACTCTTCCGTTCCTGACTGACAGACAACGCTCAGCCGAAACTACGGATCGTAGTTTGGAGGCATGTGGAACAGACAGTAAAGTCCCGCAAACCTCTATTGTAAAGGGAGGATCCTCCGACCTGGCGGTTGTTGTGCCTGGAGGGCAACTGCAAACTTGCTTCTAAATTTTTACATAGTTGATATTCGGGCTGATGAATGTTCAAATCGCACGGTAAACTCTGCTTGTGCGATGCAGGATTTCAACCTAGTAGTTCGCTGCTAGTTGGATAGATGGCGTCGCGGGTCTTTTTGTTGCGATGTAGATTGCTCCGTTGGTTTTTAGGGTTCTGAAAAAAAAAAGGAACCCTTATAGGATCACTCGGGTGTCTGTCTGTCTGTCACAGCCAGTTTTCTCCGGATCCACTGAACCGATTCTGTTGAAATTTGGTACACATATGAACTTCTATGACCCAAACACGGACGCATTACATAATTTATTAAATTTTTAGTATGGGGCTCACTTTTGGGGGTCAAACCAGAAAATTAAAAAAGAAAGTTTTTTTAACAATATCGTGTGACATATCAAATCAAAGGGCTTACTGTAAGGGTTTTAATTATATTTTTTTCATAATTTTAAAATAAATGGTTTTGAAGTTATTCAAGAAATTAGACGAAAAATGACCATTCCCCCCCCTTATCTCCGAAACTACTGAGCCAAAAATTTTGAAAAAAATGGAGATAATAGATCTTTACCTAAAGATTACAGGAAAACCTATTAGAAGTCTCTAGTGTTAAAATAACATGTTAAAAAATTAAATTCGTTCGGAACCCTTTGCACGCGAGTCCGACTCGCACTTGGCCAGTTTTTTCTTGTGGCGGTATTGATGCCGATACACCGTCATCGCATAAGTACTTCCAAATAATTAGGTATTTACAAAAACAAAAAAAGAAACAAGCGAACCTGTTATTCCTTTATTTATAATACTTTTTAGAAAAAAATATTTGCTTATAATATAGTCTTTATGTCCATTTGATAATGATTAATAGCCACTGGTATTGAAATTAGAATTTAAATTGAAAAACGAATGTTTATTCTAAACTATTGAACAACATTGACTTATTTATGATTATAATAAACGAATTATAGACGTATTGCGTTTGTTTAATTGATTTCAATATAAATGCACTAGCATTTCGCCCGCGACTTCGTCTGCGTAGACTTTAGAGGTGGCGCGCAACTTCTCTGTCCCATATTCTCACTCTCGGAAATTCATCTTCATGATTCTTTATTCTGATAGTTTGTGAGTCTTTACTCTCCGTACTTTCAGCTCCAGAACTACTTCGACATGTTTCTGGTATTCTGGTACTTGTGAATCTTTAGCGCTCATAACTCCAGCCCAGAAAAAAACTTCGATATGTTTCGGTTCTCCTGGTATTTCTAAATGTTAACCACTCAAAATTCCAGCGCCTGAAACATTAAAACATGTTTCTGGTCTCCTAGTACTTGTGAATCTTTAGCGCTTACAATTCCTGCCGAAAATATAATTCGACATGTTTTTGATCTCCTGGTATCTACGTGTGAATCTGTAGCGCTCATAATTACAGCCCGAAAATACTTCGACATATTTCTAATCTCTTGGTACTTTTGAATCCTAACTGCTCCCAACTCCAACCCTGGAAATATTTCGACATCCATCCTGGTACATAATGAACCTTTTACGCTCATAATTCCTGCCCGGAAAATACTTCCACATTTTTCTGTTGTTCTGGTACTTTTGAATCCTTACCGCTCATAAGTTTTGCTCCGGAAATATTTCAACATGTTTCTGGTCTCCTGGTCCTTTTGAATTTTTAGCATTCACAATCTTAGCCACGAAAATACTTCGACTTGTTTTTGGTCTCCTGGTACATAATGAATCTTGAGCGCTCATAATTCCAGCCCGGAAAATACTTCAACATTTTTCTGTTCTCGTGATACCTTTGAATCATACCCGCTCACGATTCCAGTGCCGGAAATATTTCGACATGTTTTTGGTCTCCTGGTACTTGTGAATCTTTAGTGCTCACAATTTCGGCCAAAAAAATACTTTGACATGTTTCTAGTCTCCTGTCACATGTGAATCTCTAGCGTTTACAATTCCAGCCCGGAAAAAACAGCGACACACATTGTACTGTTTGATTGTTAAAAATAAAACAAAAAATATTCTAGCTCTAAAATACTTTTACATCGTTCTGTTCTCCTGGTACTTGTGAATCTGTAGCGCTCATTATTCCAGCCCCGAAAATACTTCTACATGTATCTGATCTCCTGATGCTTTTGAATCCTAACTGCTCACAATTCCAACCCTGGATATACTTCGACATATTTCTGGTCTTCTAGTACATAAATAATCTTTAGCGGTCATAATTCCTGCCCGGAAAAACATCCACATTTTTAAGTTGTTTTGGTACTTTTGAATCGTATCCTATCCTATTTTTATCCTATATCTAGTGCGGAAATATTTCGACAAATTTCTGGCCTCCTGGGAATCTTTAGCATTCACAATCCTAGCTCCGAAAATACTTCGACATGTTTCTTATCTCCTGGTACTTTTGAATTCTAACCGGTCACCGTTCCAGCGCCGGAAAAATTTCGAAATATTTATGGTCTCCTGGTACTTGTGAATCTATAGCGTTTACAATTCCAGCCTTGAAAAAAGTTCAACATACATATTTCTGTTCGACGGTTAAACAAAATAAATATATATATTCTTGCCCAAAAATACTTTAACATCGTTCTGTTCTCCTGGTACTTGTGAATCTTAAGCGCTTCCAATTTCAGCCCCGGAAATACTACGACATGTTTCTGTTCTCCTGGTACTTTTGAATCTGAAGTACTAAGGCAGCAGAAGCGCTGGGTTTCCACTTCCTCCTTAGTCTTCGTTAAGCGTTGCCTTTTACCGGGATAAAAAGTAGTCTATGTTTGATTCCAGGATGTGAATTATATGTGTGCCAAATTTCATCCAAATCCCTTCAGCCAATTTTGCCTGATTGAGGCACAAACATACAAACATACAAACATTCACATCCTACTAATATTATAAACTAGCTTCTGCCAGCGGCTTCGCCCGCGTGGTCCCTAGGGAACATACTCCCAGGATAAAAAGTAGCCTATGTCCTTTTTCAGGCTCTAGACTATATGTGTACCAAATTTCAATTAAATCGGTTCAGTAATTTTGGCGTGAAAGCGCGACAGACAGACAGAGTTACTTTCGCATTTATAATATTAGTAAGGATATCATATTTAGAACACTGGTTAAAAAATAAAAAAATATGTAATCTTACCCTCATCATCCCAGCTTAACTTCATCTCGTACCACAGACATATTTTCGTAAAACAAAATATTAACAAGTTCAATTTAATTGATAATGACGTCATTTCAAAACCTTAAGTTCATTATGTCGCGTTTTAACGTCTCAATAGAATCAAATGTTGATGGCCTTCTCATAACGTCGGCAAAAAAATTATACATTATTTGTAAAATTACACGGTCCAAATTTTTCTTAAAACGCTTACTTTCTTTGGTTTTTACGACGATAAACGTTACAAGCATCAAAAAAAGGTTAACATTTTTCCACCTTTCTAATTTGTCAAAAGTCTTGGTAGGTATAGTTTACGAAAACAAATACAAAGATTTTCTAAGTTCTAAGTGTTTTCCATGATAAGTCTTGAAGATGTTCCGAGGATGAAACAACAACCAGGATGAAACTATTACAAGCAATATGGGCCTGAGGATGGAACCGTACCGTATGTAACCGTTCTACTTGCAGTCAGCTCGCTTGCAAATAGCATAGCATTGCGGTTCAGCGAGATCTAACGTAATTAATAAAACAGCGCAGTGTAATTGAACTTGCATACAAGTTGCTTGCAGGTGAAAACGTGGCTTAAAGGATCCACATATCATGTAATATCTCAATCACGTACCTGCCGTACGTAATGTAGGTTCTTTGGTTACATTTATCACCGTAACGATTATTATCATAGTGGAAAACCTATTTGTTTTTAATAAGTCAGCAAATTTTCACGTAAACCGATTAATTGCTTCATATTTTGCAATTGTTGTGTCATTGTGCATCACTTGCTTTTCTTCTCCAGCTCAGCTACCGCTGTTAGTTATTATAAGGCCCGAACTCCACCAAAGCAGAGATGTCCGTAGCGAAGACGAGAAGAGATATTTTTTAGCGAGGGTGTATCCACCGAAACTATGCGGAGATGCGTACTGGCTATATTGTAGCACAGATTTGTGCTGGCTAGAGTGGAGATGTGCGCTGACTACACTGCACGCCGCGCACATCTGGTCTCCGCTGCGCGCCATCGTAATCTTGCGAGGAACAGCTCGCATCTCCGCCTCCATCGCGCCATACAAATATGAAAAATCTCCGCTCAGTGGTATCCACTAAAGCTAAGTGGAGACGAGATGTGTAAATAACGAAATTCCTTTGGTTTCTGAAACCACGTCTCCGCTCCGCTAGTTTCTTCTTCGTTTTGATGGATTCCGGGCCTAATACATTGAGGTAATATGTACTACGTACTAGAGAAGCTATCCTAAGCAAAAAACATGCTCCATTTTGACAAGAATTTGAACTAAAGTTCGCTTCAGCGCTAAAACAATAATTAGTCGTATAACCAAAAAGTATAAAAACGCAGCGCTAGAATGCTTCTAATGTGTAATTTTCTAGCAACTAAAAAGTCGGAAGCGCCGGGATTTTTATGGCGTTTACGCGTTTCATTAAAAACAAACAATGGCATAGGCTTTCAAGATCTGTCAAGCAACTAAGTGAAGTGCGGCAGTTTAGCCACGCTTGAACGGAACACAGCGGTGATGCGTGGCGACTTCTCTAGTATGGAGTACATATTAGCTCAATGGCCTAATAATTTATAGTTTGTTATATATAGTCACCGCTTTTATTATGTACTAGCACTTTGCCCGCGACTTCGTCTGCGTAGACTTTAGAGGTGGCGCGCAACTTCTTTGTCCCATTTTCTCATTCTCGGAAATACATCTTCATGATTCTTTATTCTGATTGTTTGTGAGTCTTTACCGTCCGTACTTTCAGCTCCGGAACTACTTCGACATGTTTCTGGCATTCCGGTACTTGTGAAACTTTAGCGGTCATAACTCCAGCCTAGAAAAAACTTCGAAATATTTCAGTTCTCCTGGTATTTTTAAATGCTAACCACTCACAATTCCAGCTTCGGAAATACTTCAACTTGTTTCTGGTATCCTGGTAATTGTGAATCTTTAACGCTCATATTTACGGCCCGGAAAAAACCGCTATGTTTCTGTTCTCTTGGTACTTTTGAATCCTAACCAAGTTACCACTCAAAATTCCAGCGCCGGAAACATGAAAACATGTTTCTGGTCTCCTGGTATCTATCTACTTGTATACTTCGACATATTTCTAATCTCCTGGTACATAATGAATCTTTAGCGCTCATAATTCCAGCCCGGAAAATACATACACATTTTTCTGTTGTTCTGGTACTTTTGAACCCTAACCGCTCATAATTATTGCTCCGGAAATATTTCGACATGTTTCTAGTCTCCTTGTACTTGTGAATCTTTAGCATTCACAATCCTAGCCACGAAAATACTTCGTCATGTTTTTGGTCTCCTGGTACATAATTAATCTTTTAACGCTCATAATTCCAGCCCCGAAAATATTTCAACAGGTTTCTGCTCTCCTGGTAATTGTGAATCTTTGGCGTTCACAATTCCAGCCCGAAAAAATCATCGATATGTATCAGCCGGTCGATTCTGAAACAGGTTGAAGTGAAGGCTTGTATGAAGTGACCACGGAGTGAGCTGTCATTCCATTTTGATTACATGGATCGACAGCCGGTCTATTCTGTCGACATCTCACCGTGTACACTTAGGTGGAGTGAACGAAAAGTGAGCTGTCATTCCATCGTGATTGTATGGTTTGACAGCTCAGCGTCGCCTAAGTCTTCACTTCGACATGTTTACAGAATTGACCGGCTGGTCAATTCATGAACACTTCACTTCGACACATTTACAGAATTGCACTGCTGTACTCCTGGTGTAAAAAAATATTTTGCTCTAAAATACTTTGACATAAATATTTGATCTCTTGAAACTCGTGAATCTTTAGCGCTAACAATCTCAGCCCAAAAAAAACATTGACATGTTTCTGGTCTCCTGGTGCTTCTAAATCTTTAACGCTCACAGTCCCAGCCCCAAAAATACTTTGACATATTTCTATTCTCCTGGTACTTTTGAATCTGAAGTACTAAGGCAGCAGAAACTCGAGATTTTCACTTCCTCCGCAGTCTCCATTAAGCCATGCCTTTTACCGGGATAAAAAGTAGCCTATGTTTGATTCCAGGATGTGGACTATATGTGTGCCAAATTTCATCTAAATCCCTTCAGCCATTTTTGCCTGATTGAGGCACAAACATACAAACATACAAACATACAAACATACAAACATACAAACATACAAACATACAAACATACAAACTTTCACATTTATAATATTAGTAGGATGTGAAAGTTTGTATGTTTGTATGTTTGTATGTTTGTATGTTTGTATGTTTGTATGTTTGTATGTTTGTATGTTTGTATGTTTGTATGTTTGTTTGTTTGTGCCTCAATCAGGCAAAAATGGCTGAAGGGATTTGGATAAAATTTGGCACATATATAGCTCACATACTGGAATCAAACATAGGCTACTTTTTATGCCGGTAAAAGGCATGGCTTAATAGAGACTGACGAGGAAGTGGAAACCCAGCGTTTCTGCTGCCTTAGTACTTCAGATTCAAAAGTACCAGGAGAACAGAAACATGTCGTAGTATTTCCGGGGCTAAAATTGGGAGCGCTAAAGATACACAAGTACCAGGATAACAGAACGTTGTTAAAGTATTTTTGGGCTAGAATATTATTTGTTTTTTTTAACCGTCGATCAGAAAAATGTATGTTGAAATTTTTTCCGGGCAGAAATAGTAAACGCTATAGACTCACATGTGTCAGGAGACCAGAAACATGTCGAAGTATTTCTTTGGCTAAAATTATGAGCACTAACATAAACATGTCTAAATATTTCCGGCGCTGGAATTATGACCGGTTAAAATTCAAAAGTACCAGGAGACCAGAAACATGTCGAAGTATTTTCGGGGCTAGGATTGTGAGCGCTACAGATTTAGTATGTACCAGGAGATCAGAAATATGTCGAAGTATTTTCGGGACTAAGATTGTAAATGCTAATGATTCATAAGTACCAAGAAACCAAAAACATGTCGAAATATTTCAGGCGCAAGAATTATGAGCGGTAAGGATTCAAAAGTACCAGAAAAACAGTAAAATGTGGAAGTTTTTTCCGGGCAGGAATTATGAGCACTATGAATTATTAGAATTATGTACCAGGAGACCAGAAACACGTCGAAGTATTTCCAAGGATGGAATTGTTAGCGGTTAGGAATCAAATGTACCAGGAGAACAGAAACATATAGCTGTTTTTGCCGGGCTGTAATTATGATCGTTAAAGATTCATAAGTACCAGGATACCAGAAACATTTCGAAGTATTTCCGAAGCTGAAATTGTGAGTGGTTAGCATTTAAAAATACCAGGAGAACCGAAACATATCGAAGTTTTTTCTGGGCTGGAGTTATGAGCGCTAAAGAATCACAAGTACCAGAATACCAGAAACATGTCGAAGTAGTTCCGGAGCTGAAAGTACGGACAGTAAAGACTCACAAACTATCAGAATAAAGAAACATGAAAATGAATTTCCGAGGATGAGAATATGGGAGAAAGAAGTTGCGCGCCTCCTCTAAAGTCTACGCAGACGAAGTCGCGGGCGAAGTGCTAGTTTATAATATTAGTAGGATTCACATAAACATGAATTTAGTTTATTTAGTTTGTTTTATTTAGTAAGCATCATCATCATCATATCTCGCATCCATCGGCTTCCCGCAACCCTCACCAGGTCATCGGTCCACCTTGTGGGAGGCCTTCTAACGCTGCGTCTGCAATGTGCCCTGCCCACTGCCACTTCAGTTTGGCGATCCTTCGTGCTATGTCGGTAACCTTGGCTCTCTTGCGGATATCCTCATTCCTGATTCGATCACGTAAGGAAACTCCGAGCATTGCCCTCTCTATTGCCCTTTGGATGACTTTAATCCTTCTGATGAGGTCCATTGTGAGCGAGTTGCTAATATATCCTAAATTCCACATGCGCAAGAGTACAACACCCTACTTCAACGATGTACTAAAAACATGGCATCCCCGACCATTGTGACCTTAGGGAGGTCAAGTACCCGCCGGTAGCGACAATTAAAGCCTCATAATGAATGGGACAACGTATACTTAAACAGTAAGTAGTACAACTTTATCTTCTAATTAAATGTTAATAAACAAAAACTGCAGCGGTAGGGTTGCAGTGGGTGTGAGGAGGTGGCGATTAGCGGGCTGTGGCGATTGCAAAGGGAAACTTGTTTGTTAGTAAAGAAAGAAAGAAAATATGGTTATTTGGCACACATACAGATAGATATAATGTAAGAGTAGCAACAATAACAAAGACTTCATTTTCAACCTCCTTTTTTGTTTTTATTTTGGGATCCAATGCTTAGGACTCTTTTGTACTTGAGTAAATGCAACTGTTTGTCAAAATTATTTATAGGCCAGCAACATAAATGTTGGGCAATATCTCCAACTTGAACATTTTTTGACACCTTATCTAGGCAAATGAGATCTTTTAAAAACGCTGTTGTGACAGTTCAATTTTCTTATATCAGCTAGCTGAGGGTGCGAAGACAGACATCAAACAGGTTAATTCGTCGACCCTTGTTGGTATAAGATCTATTTTCACCAGTATAAAGTAATAAATTAGTTACTAGTTACATTGGCCATTACTGCAAAAGTAGGGTTCCATCCAACCGATCAATACTTTACATAATTAGTAATCAGTTGTTTGTCATGCTATACAACGCTCCCAAACCACAAGCGTACGCGTTCGACGTCCGCTCCGCTCGGCCGCCGCGGACCGACTGCGACAAAAACTGACCGGACCTGTTGTAACGGCCTGCGCAGGCGCATCGCCCCGTAACACATATAGAGCTGTTAATGCGAATTTGCATCGCCTTAGATTCAATTAGAGATTAAATTGAAGTCAGTTTTTTTATCGATTGATCTCTTTGTAACGGGGCGTTAATTCGAAAAGTATTTTTGTATGTTATGAGCTCGTAAGTCAAGTTAAACGTTGCGGTGGCTTTAGGGTATAATGTTATGAATTATGATCTGCGTACAGGTGGTTGCTTAGGATGTAAATTAATCTTCCCCTTATTAAACCTATTAGATCGGTATGTCGGTTTTTTGTGCTGGTAAAGGAAAACTGAAGCCATTAAAAGGTAAAGAGTCAAAGAACGTCGACACTGGCAAACTAACTTAACCGGGATATGATACATGTGTAGATAAACTTATTTAAGAACGCAATGGAAGTTAAAAAAGTTCTTCAATATCAATTAAATTCAAATTTGAGCATTGCTTTGTTGCCTTTTTAAATCCTGGTATTCAGCTGCGTCTATTTAGACTACAAGATACTCCAACATTGTTTGTTGACAGCTCACTTTCCGTTCAGCTCACGAACCGTCTTTTTTCTTTTACCATTAATAGGCATACGTTTGACCATTATCTCAACTGATGGTAAGCGATGATGTGGTCGAAGATGGAGCACGTACTCACAAGTTCAATGCTGCTAAGACCCAAGCGTGTCCATTTTTCGCCAAAAGGAGCCAATTATACCCAGCTCCATCTTTCCGAGGTGCAACCGTGCCGATAACCGACCAACTTAAGCTTCTTGGGGTTACATTAACATCTACCCTCAATTCTGGCCCTTTCATAGAGGCGAAAGCTCAAGTGGCTGCAAAGAAGTTGGGGATCCTTGCAAAGGTGAGACGGTACTTCACGCCGGAACAGCTGCTAAAACTCTATCAAGCGCAAGTTCGATCGTGTATGGAGTACTGCTCTCATCTTTGGGACGGATCTGTCAGATACCAGCTTGATACCCTTGAGTCAATTGAGAAACGAGCCAAGAGGATCATCGGCAATGATAGGCTCGTCGCGACGAAGCTCCAAAGTCTTGAGCATAGACGACGAGTTGCTAGCCTGTCGGATTTCTACCGGTTGCATTTTGGGGAATGTGCGACGGAATTGCATAATTTAATTACGCCAAGCCCGTTCCATCATCGGACCACAAGACGAACGGGGATGTGCCACCGGTACATGGTGGACATCCCACCCACACGTACAAAACGTTTTGGGAATACATTCATAGTGCGTACAGCTAAGAAGTGGAATTCCCTGTCGGAGTCTGTGTTTTCTGATAGCTACAACTTGGGAGTCTTTAAGTCAAGAGTGAATAGGTTACTTCTACGCAAGCGTGCTCCATCTTCGATTACATCATCGCTTACCATCACTTGAAATAGTGGTCAAACGCGTGCCTATCAATAATAAAAAAAAAATACGATCGAACTTGCGCTTGATAGAGTTTGAGCAGCTGTTCCGGCGTGAAGTACCGTCTCACCTTTGCTAGGATCCCCAACTTTCTGGCAGCCACCTGAGCCTTTGCCTCTATAAAAGGGCCAAAATTGAGGGCAGATGTTAACGTAACACCAAAAAGCTCAAGTAGGTTGGTTATCGGCACGGTTACACCTCGAAAAGATGGAGCTGGGTTGAATTCGCTTCTTTTAGCGGTAAAAATACACGCTTGGGTCTTAGCAGCATTAAACTTGACTAGATTGGCATCGCCCCATTCACAGACAGCCTGTAAGGACAAGTTCAAGCGCTCAGCCATAGCCTACCGGAGAGACTGGATCTGCGACCCACCTGCTCGTGCGTCGGACACGTATCTCTCAGCAACAGTGCTGTCGTCTGCATACCCAAAGGTACCGGGTTTTAGCAAATCATTAATATGCAGCAGGAATAATGTTGCTGAGAGCACCAACCCCTGAGGAACCCCGGTATTAATATCCAGCAGTCCGGACGAGCAGCCATCTATGACCACTCAGATAGACCGATGCCCCAGGAAATCTGCAATCCAATCACACTATCCGGTGGGCAGACCGAAGGAAGGAAGCTTACTAATAAGGCTATCGTGCCAGACCCGACAGGGTCTCCCTTAATATCTCGAAGGCCTTCGACAGAAGGTCTTCCAAACCGCTAGTGCATCCCCGTGCTTCTCTATGGCCTCACTCCAAATGTGAATGGCATAGGCTAGAAGCTCCCCAGTTGACCGATTTCGGCGGAACCCTTATTGCCGGTCGCTAAGGATATCATTCGCTTCTAGACCTATACTAGGAGCTTATGATTCAGCACGCGTTCCATGCTCTCACAGAGTATGGATGTTACCTGTCTGTTTAGGGGTATCTAACATCTCTGTACCCATAACCTCGCCAGCAAAACTGTTACATTATAGCGATTTTTATGAAAATCAGTTGCAATTAATTAAATAAGCGCTCGCGAGCCGGCCGCGTATTAATTGCCGTATTGATGAGTTATGATTGTTAATTAGCGATTACACCGAGCTGGTCGCGCGTCAATGCGCCTTCAGTCATGTGGGTCACAAGTGGTCGGTTCGTGGTTGTCGTTGGTTTAGAATTGATATGGCTTAGGTCTTGGATAAGAGTCAGGGCCAGCCAGACAGGGAGACGGCGTCAGCGACAGCCAGGTCTTCATTGCAAGACAGTATTTGCTTGTAGCGATGTAAGAAAATACTGTTTCTATATAGTTTCCTGTCCTTATCCCTTAAAAAGTTTATGATGTAGTAAAACATTAAATAGTCAGTAGGTTGCTGCCCAAGATGTGTCAGAACTGTCAGAAGTAGTATTTGTAAAACTTAAAAAAAAATCCTCTGTTATTTTCAAACGACTGCATCTGAATCGGCACCTAGTATCCAACGTGTTACAGAGCAAACGCAATACCTCTTAAGGGGTCATTGTACTCATAATTGTGAACAACTTTCACTATGGTCAAAATAGAAATCGCGAAAAAAAAAACGCAGAGAATAGGAGAAATTGCTGCGCTCCGCTGCCTTGCTTCGCCGTTATGGACAGGCACCCTAAAAGTTGTTCATAATGATGAGTACAATGACCCCTTAAGAGGTATTGTGTTTTGTTCTGTTACATGTTGTACACATGAACCTTTGCAATGAAGTATGTTCCAGACGGATGTAATACAGCGTCCCATCCAAGGTGACCTTGGTGGGAGCTTGGTTTCCATCCGCAAATTGCGATTGAATTTGGATTGCGTCTGCCATCTACATGGATTACATCCATGTGGGACATGCTTTAGACCTAACAAGCACACACTTTGGAATTTGGGAATGCTGACTGTTTGTCGGAAATAATGACAAAGTAATCGTTGTCGGAAAACATAGCAGGAATAGGTAACGCTAAGAAAGAACTCGCCGCTTCGCATGAATACCTATTTACATATCTTGTTTACGAGTCCTCTTTCTTTCCTACTTTTGTTGTTTACTAGTAGAATTTTAATTGTTTTCTTGTAAACTATTACGTTGCTAACAGTTAGGAAAAAAACATAACCGACTTCCAAAAACAAAACACTACACAGTATAAAATAACTTTAATTTCGGAAGTCGGTGTCAAAAAACGAAATAACCAAAAACACCGATTTTTTATTTTTCACTTTTTCGTTGTACCTGCGTACCAATTCACAGCGTTATGTTATGAAGTGGAGCCCATTAAATAAAACTTACTTAGTGTTTTCGGTGTAAGGGTCTCGTCAATACGAATGAAATAAGCCCAAACACTTGGTAGTTCCTACATACCGATGTGGAGTTCCCTTGACTCTCTGTCGTCTCCATCATCGGGTCTGTTCCAAACCTTCATTGTTTTGTAGTATCAACATCGGGTGATTCGTGTGTATATCGATACACACGAATATCAAATTTTTACCAGATGCGTGCCTACAATTTTCGAGAGTTGCCCTCGATTTCTCAGGGTTTCCATCATCAGATCCTGACGTGGTGGCAATGGGACCACCTCGGCAGCATACCCTTTCATATAAAAAAAAGATTCATCGAAATTAGTTCATAAACGACGAAGTTATCCGCGAACACACATAATATATAGCTTGGCTCATCGCCGTAAGGTTGCCTGCTTGTCGGTCTTCTACAGATTGTACTTCGGTGAGTGTGCCCACCCACGACCGCGCACGACCTCATCCCACCGGCCCCCTTCTACCATCGGACATCCAGACGCACTGCATCTTACCATCCCTACCTTGTTGCTATTCCACCAACTCGCACTAAGCGTTTCCAAACGTCTTTTATAATGCGCACAGCAAAGGAGTAGAACTCTCTGCCTGCGTCTGTGTTTCCAAACGCTTACAACCCTAATCTCTTCAAAGTTAGAGTGAACAGGCTCCTTCTGAGTAAGCTCGCTGCATTGTAGACTTTTTCTCGGTCATCTCTGACCTAGACTAGAGTCAAGAGCAACAAACCCATCACAAATAAAAATAAAAAATACAAATTGAGAACCTCCTCCTTTTATTTTGAAGTCGGTTAAAAAGGGCCTAGAGAAAGTTGAAAACACCGAAATGATGACATGCGCTGCCAAAATTCTCCAACCTTGAAATTGATTGGATGGGACTGGCTATGTTTTCGATTAATCACGTGACATTTTAGAGCGTAACATCAAACCGTTTTTAACAGACTTCCAAAAAAGGAGGTTCTCAATTCGGTGGGTATTTTTTTTATGTATGTACACCGATTACTCCGAGGTTTCTAATCCGTTTGATGTGATTCTTTTTTAGTTCGATGCATCCGCATCGAACTAAAAAAGAATACTTGCCATTTGGTCCTGTAAAAATTTAATTCCGTTTGGCTCAGTAGTTTTTATTTTATGAGAAAAGAAAGAAAGAAAGAAACTAATTTATTTGGCGCATTTTTGCTTATTCCAATTTCTGCGTAGACGAAGATGTCGTCCAAGTATCACCACCTTTTTTTTTAGAACGCGGAACAAGCGATAGAGAGGCACGATCGGCCTAAGCGTTCGGCTTGTTTATTAAGAATTCAATTGTTTTATTATGACGTTATCACACAAAATTATCGTCCGTAAACCGACCAAAACCAACCAACCAATTTTTTATACCTACTTTGGTTATGTTATGTATGGAATTAACCAGAGAATATATTGCGCAGTCGATGGAACACCTGCTTACTATGTTGGTCAGCATACTGATGCCAAAGTAATGAGAATTGAGAGTGATCATGCTACTCTACTTAAAATTAAAAGTAAAACAACACAAACACTCAAATACCAAGTGACATGTGATCGAGTGATACAGAACAACATGCAATCGATCGCACACGTTATTACGATTGCTATCGCACGCGAAACATAGCAGTCGCAGTTCCAGCCGCTGCAGCGATTCAAGCGAAACATTAAGGCTTGTATACATGCCAATGACCTTGTGTATATAAACGCAGCTAACTACTCCTCTACGCGTCACTCCGCTACCCGCATTTTTAATTTATTATAAAAAAATAACACATATTTTAAAAAAGTAACTAAATCAAATTATTTTCGTTTGTATTGCAAAGCAGTAGATATTTTTTTTAGACTTTTGTTAAAAATGAAGGAGAAAAATGGTTTTATCTCAACGATTTCAGGTGATTTGGTGATTATTTTTCTTATTATATGATACCGATACATAAATTCTGGCTAAACCAAATTACGTATCATATCATGTAGGTTACTACCTATTTTTTCAGATATAATTTCTCAGTAAATACCGACGAAAAGTTGCTTCATCTGCACGCTGTTCTTAAGCATTTCTCGAGAGCTTTAAGGTATCGAGACACACGAGAGATCGATTTGGGCCAGATTCGAATCTTTGTAACTGTAAAAACGAACAAATACTTATACAGCGAGTTGGGGTGCTTCGGAATTTCATTTTGCAGAGCTAGGTAGGTAGCTTGATATCTGGAGAAGTTTTTATCCTGGAAGGTTCTGAATTTGATTTGACTTACAATTTGATTGCCGCAAAGCTTGCTTTCCTCGCAGCTATTACATGATTTCCAAACTTTTATGGAGGTAAATGAGAAAAATTTGTAATATCAAAAGTCTTGAACGAAGTAATCACAACCATTTAAAAATAAAGTCTCATAATAAATGAATAATTTAATGGATATTTTGTTTCCTTCTTTGGCAGTGCTGATTTGATATAAATTGCACTTTTTCAAATGTTTTCCTTTTAAGCAGCGATTTAGCGATAGACAGGGTGGCCCAAATAATGATATGTAAAAAAATGGATTCCACATCCAGAGGTATCCAAAATACCCGTTGTATGTTCTACGTTCTACGATTCTTGATAGTTAACTCGAACAATGAATCCTTACTTCCTTACTATTAATATTGTAAATGCGAAAGTAACTCTGTCTGTCTGTCGCGCTTTCACGCCAAAACTACTGAACCGATTTAAATAAAATTTGGTACAGAGATAGTCTAGAGCCTGACAAAGGACATAGGCTACTTTTCATCCCGGGAGTATGTTCCCTAGGGACCACGCGGGCGAAGCCACTGGCAGAAGCTAGTAAAATATAAAACTCGAACACTATGCTATGTGCTCTTTTACAAGATCCCATATTCCTGATCAGGATAGCTTCCATATTTTCTACGAGTTTTTACTTTTCCTCTAAACCCATTTGTAGAACAAGAACTATTCGTCACCTTCCCTTACCTTCTGCTTAATCCCAAAGAAAGCGTGGGTGTATGTTTCTAGCGACCGTATTTCTGTAATACTCGGAGTTTCTATTAATAGCGTATTCGTATGAACATCTTACTTGGGTCAGGTAGAAAGGTAGTTGCATGTCCTTTCCAAGATAATTACCTATCCGGCAGCTCGCTCTATGCACACATGAGCATTCTTACAGGATTCCGCATTGAGTAGGGCTGGCAATGAATTTGGTGTTTAAAAATGTCACAAGTTTTAGATCTTTTACAATAAAAAATGGTTTGTTTGTCACTCGGTTGCGTTGTCTTTAAATCATTTAATTTAACTTATAATTCGATAAGTATATTATGCCACCACCGATGTGGTTTAACTTGTATTCCTAGTATCTACTTAGCTTAGTTGACACTTCGCGAGACCCAAGGGCTGGCTTTTACCTCGGACAGAGGATAAGCATTGCCATACAACGTGGCAATGCCGCCAGTCTTTTGGGCGATGCGGACGAATTTTTTTGACGCCTTATTTTAGTAAGGGTTTTTATTTTAAGTGTATATATTTTGTTTTACTTAGCTAAGACTTTCATTTTTCTTTTTGCTGAATCCTTTTGCTCCACTTCTACTTTTTGCATCCCTTCTGCTTACTTTTTTTTCCTTCAAATAATACTCTACTATTTAACAACGAACACTGCTACGTAGTTGTAAAATGATGGATTTAGTGCTGGTGCGTTGTGTCTGATTTCGAACAAAAATCGAAACCTTATAGGATCACTCGGGTGTCTGCCTGTCTGTCTGTTTGTCTGTCTGTCCGTCTGTCAGTGCCAGTTTTCCGGATGCACCGGACCGATTCTGTTGAAACTTGGTACACATATGGACTTTTGTGACCCAAACACGGACATGTTACGTAAATTATTAAATTTTTTTTTAGGGGGTCACTTTTGGGGTTCAAACTAGAAAATAAAAAAAAAGTTTTTTGAACAATATCGTGTGACATAACAAATGAAAGGGCTTACTGTGAGGGTTTCCATTATTTTTTTTTATCATTTTGAAATAAATGGTTTTGAAGTTATTCAAGAAATTAGACGAAAAATGACCATCCCCCCTCTATATCTCCGAAACTACTCAGCTTAAAATTTTGGAAAAAAAATGGCGATTATAGATCTTTACCTATAGATTACAGGAAGCCTTATAAGAAGTCTATAGTGTAAAATAACATGTTAAAAAAATGAACCTCGTTCGGAACCCTTTGCATGCGAGTCCGTCTTGCACTTGGCCAGTTTTTTTTCTCAAATATTATCTACTATCTAACAACGAACACTGCTATGAAGTTGTAAAATGATGGATATTTAGTGTTGTACTTTGTGTCTTGATACTTCTTTTGTTAGTTAATTTATTCAAACTGTCTTCATCTAGTTCAATCAGTCAACCATCTGTGTATGCCATTTTATCTCTTCACCACCCTTGGTTGTGAGCTTTTGGCTAAATGATAACAGCCGCACGGGTCGATCGACAAGGTTAAGCAACGCTTACCAAGGTTGGCCTGTGGATGGGTGACCATCTTAAAATATCGAGTTTCCTCCGTGCCACGGAAAGCACGTTAAGCCGTTGGTCCTGGCTGTCATATGAAGATCTTTGACAGTCGTGACGGATTATCACAAGCCAGTAAATCTGACTCCAGTCTTGCCAAGAAGTACCGTGTTACCCAGTTAATGGGTTGTGGAGGTCTGGTAGGCAGCCGCTCCACGTAAAATACTGGTATTCAGCTGAATCCGGTTTGGCTGGAAGCCGACCCCAATACAGTTGGAAAAAGGCTACGCAGATGATGACCACCCTTGGTTGTTTCACCACCCGTTGACTGGTAGAGAATACCTTAGGCATTAGGTAATTCCGTTGCAGAATTTGTGAGAAAGAGTCACCGCGGCCCTGGAACGCAAAGGGCATTAGGAGGAAAACGGATGGGTTAAGGCTGCTCTCTCGAGAAATGCTTAAAAACAGTGTGCAAATGAAACAACTTTTCGTCTACATTTTCTGAGAAATTACATCTGAAAAAAATAGGTAGTAATCTACATGATATGATACGTAATTTGGTTTGGCCAGAATTTGTGTATCGGTATCACATAATAAGAAAAAAAAAATCACCAAATCACCTCCAAATCGTTGAGATGAAACCATTTTACTACTTCATTTTTAAACAAAAGACTCAAAAAAAATCTATTGCTTGTAATACGAAAATAATTTGGTTTTGTTATTTTTTCAAAATATGTGTTACTTGTTTCTGCCAGCGGCTTCGCCCGCGTGGTCACTAGGAAACATACTCCTGGGATAAAAAGTAGACTATGTCCTTTCTCAGGCTTTAAACTATCTGTGTACCAAATTACATTTAAATCGGTTCACTAGTTTTGGCGTGAAAGCGCGACAGACAGACAGACAGAGTTACTTTCGGATTAATAATATTAGTAAGGATTTTTTATAATAAACTAGCTTCTGCCAGCGGCTTCGCCCGCGTGTTCCCCAGGGAACATATTTCCGGGATGAAAAGTAGCCTATGTCCTTTCTCAGGCTAGACTATCTGTGTACCAAATTTCATTTAAATCGGTTCAGTAGTTTTGGCGTGAAAGCGCGACAGACAGACAGAGTTACTTTCGCATTTATAATATTAGTAAGGATTAGAAATGCGGGTAGTGGAGTGGCGCGTAGAGGAGTAGTTAGCTCCGTTTATATGCACAAGGTCATTGGCATGTATACAACCCTTAAAACCCATCCGTGTTCCGTGTGGTGTGTGCTCTCTTCTGCTCCGCCCAGAGTGAAAGGAGTCATGTGATGATATTCCATGCTTAATTTAAAAAAATAGTCATTAAGTCCGCCGTTGTATTTTCAGTTATTTTTTTTTTTTTGTATCCTGCTACTTAGCAATCTGTTTTTCAACAATAGTCTAATGTGCTGTCAGATTTTCATCGGATAATGTGATGTATTAGAGAAATGCACCCAGTGGTACAATCTTCATGTTTTGTCTACGAATCTTTTCGTTAGTTCTGGTAGGTATACTATGTATTTCTCTTTAGGCGAAAATGTATTTTAAGTAAATAAATTATTTTAAGTAAATAAATAAGTCAAATATAAAACTATTTTTGACTGATTTATTAATTTAAAATGTCTGTTACGGTAACGTTATTCACTTCTTTTCGCGCCAGCCCTAGCCTCCAGACTAGCTCTTTAGTATGGAAACTAGATGACGCTTTTTCCATATCATTTGTACAAGTACTCGGCAGGGGATATGCAGCGACTGGTTTTTATTTTGTGCTCAAGCTAATGAATTCTAAAATTGTTGTGCGCTAAATTAATGATGGTTCCGCGTCGAATACCTAATGTCAGGACGGACGGCTAGATGCTTGGATTAGATACGTTTGCTTTCTAATTAGGTTTTAATTAAAGTCTGTGCTGATGGGTAAATCTTTTTTTAAAAGTGTTTCGCCAGCTGCGGTCAAGTTAAAAAGCGGTAGGTTGATATGGTTAAATGATAAGCTAGACTTTTCGTTTGATTTAATTCAAAATGCAGCTGGAAAGTCGTTAGATACTTTCTCAATTTCCTTTGCTTTTAGTAGTAATTTACTTCAACCAGCCATGATATTCATTACGTTTGGAAATAATATCCATTCTAATATTTCAAATGCGAAAATAACTCTTTCTGTCTGTCTGCCTGTTTGTTACTTCTTTACATCGTAACGGCTTAACGAATTTAGATGGAACTTGGCACACGGGCAGACCATGTCCCAGAATATGACAATTTGTCAACTCGAGAGTATATTCCCTAAGCATACATTTTCGTTCAAGCTAGCTACTAGTACAGAATGAACTAGAACTAGTATAGGTATAATAAGTAGTTAAAAAGCTAGAACTAGTATAAAATAAGTAGTTTCTTAGTCATTCAATGACTTCTGATTAGGCAAGATGCTGCAGCAATTTCTTTTTGCCAGCTGACCCAACCACCCATAGACAAAAACTAAACAAATGAATAACATATTCCTGCCACAGATAACAAAACCCGTTTAGCTCCATAGCTACCCTATTCCATTTACAAAACGTGATCACACTGGCTAGTACATAATTATACATAACAATTACCTACTTATTACTTTAATGCTTGATTGCAATTAGCTCGATGTACTAATTGCATGCCAAACGTGTTTAGTCTAATTTACTAACAATAAATACAGTGCTGTTTTATATAATTTACTATTTAAGTGTGCATTTGCACGTTTTTGATAGGTAAAGTAACAATTTGTGGTTTAGGATTTTCTTTTTAATTTAGTTTAGTGACTACTTTAATACCTAATACAGTCATTAGTAACTTTAGTTAATATTTATTGCATCAAGTCTGGTCATTTCCAAGTATGATATAATTTTAGATATGACTTCAATACAGCTACCACCCAAGAGCACAGTGAAGAACTCTCAAGGTGTGTTTGGGTTTTAGAAAAAAATACATTCTATCAGCGAAAATGTAAAGTCCAACATGTATGCGATTGACCGTGTGACATTACTGGACTAAGAAATGAAAACAGTATTGATGGCAGCTAGACCGCTTTTTAACCGACTTCCAAAAAAGGAGGAGGTTCTCAATTCGGTTTTTTGAAGTAGGTAAAACTTCTTTACGCACGCTTGACTTGGGGAGTAAGCTGGCGAACGCGTGACGTAAGCGTTACGAAAAGTGTGATCGGGCGAGACGAACGGGAGTTGAGTGGGGGATATAAGCAAGAGACAGCAGTGCGCACGCACATTTTCTTTCTCTCTTCCTCTCATAGCCAGATGGAGCGAAAGAAGTTTCACTTCAGTCGTGTGGTCATAAGCACACTCGTTTTTTTTTAATGTATGCACACCGATTACTCCAAGGTTTCTGTGATTCTTTTTTAGTTCGATGTATTAAAAAAAGTCACTCAAAGGGCAATGGAGAGGACAATGCTTGGAGTTTCCTTGCATGATCGAATCAAAATGATGATATCCGCAAGAGAACCGAGGTTACCGACATAGCCCGAAGGATCGCCAAACTTAAGTGGCAGTGGGCAGGTCACATTGCGCGCAGAACAAATGGTCGATGGGGCCGAAAAGTTCTGGAGTGGCGACAGCGTACAGGAAGACGCAACGTTGAGAGGCCTCCCACAAGGTGGACCGATGACCTGGTGAAGGTCGCGGGTAGCCGATGGATGCGAGACGCGCAGGACTGGTCGTTGTGGCGACGCTTGGGGGAGGCCCATGTCCAGCAGTGGACGTCTTTCGGCTGATACGATGATGATGATGATTAAAAATCAAAGAAACGAAACCAAAAACAACGACTTCCGAAATTAAAGTTATTTTACACTATATTGTTTTTTTAAGAAGTCGGTTATATGTTTTTGTAAAAAAGCTTTTTTCTTTTTTCAATTTGTAGCTGTGAGTGACTTGATTAGATCACAATCTATGAGCTGTGCCAGCGGTGACGTGAAATTTTGGCAGCACATGTACCTATGTCATTTGGGAATTTTTGATTTTATTAAAACAGGGAAGATGCAAATACAGAATTTATGAGTAAAATGATAAAAAAGTATAAAGTAAATGCCATTGCAACGTTTTTATTTTAATTAATATCGATTTTTAACAAAAATAATGAATTAAAGTAACGTGAAACGGAACGTATTTAAAAACAACATTTAGCGTTTAGTGACGTCACTGCTGTTAGGACAACGAAAAGGCAACCTTATGTCTTTGAGTTAGGACTGTTCTTGACCAGTGGCAGACAGGAGTGACGTCATCGTCCGTTTTCGCGCGAAAATTTAAACGGTCGGTTTAAAAACGCAATATTGGTAATAAAGCGTTTTCATTTCCTACTTAAGTGGTGGTCTATTCTAGATGGCGTTCTTTAAAATTAAAGCAGAAAAGGAAATATTGCATGTTCCCTGTTGTTTCCGCTTGTTATAAGTCACTTTGTCTAGATGTTTTTACTCCTTGGTTGTGTCAAAGAGTTTTGCAAACCAGACGCTGAAAAATTTTCCGTCAATGCAAAAGGGTATTGACCAACAGTAGACCAACAGCAATAACTTAATCACAGCCGAACAGAACTCATTAATACTGAACCTATTTGTAAAGACACATAAAGCAGTCTAGACCAGCATAAATTACCATACATTACATACATTTTGACTGCAACAGTTCTAAATCAAAATAATGTATGGCTAGCAACAATGTATAGTACCGAAATAATAACTTCATCGGCATATGAGGGAAATAATCGCGGTTACAGAGTAAAAAATGCAGTATGCGCTAATAAATCTATCGGTAGCCATTTGCATGTTGGTGTGTCTATGCGCTAATTCATGCAACCACGTTTTATACTGTGTGCACCAGTATTTTGCGTGTTTTGTAGACGGTTTTTACTTTTTAGGGTTCCGAACATCCGTAAAAAACGGAACCCTTATAGGATCTGTCCGCCTGTCTGTCGGTCGGTCTGTCTGTCTGTCTGTCTGTCCGTCTGTCACAGCCAGTTTTCCCCGGATCTACTAGACCGATTCTGTTGAAATTTGATATACATATGGACTTCTGTGATCCAAACACGGACGTGTTACGTAAATAAACAAATTTTGAGTATGGGGTCACTTTTGGGGGTCAAATTAGAAAATTTAAAAAAAAGTTTTTCAGACTGTATCGTGTGACATATCAAATGAAAGGGCTTACTGTGAGGGTTTTAATTATATTTTTTACATAATTCTAAAATAAACAATTTTGAAGTTATTCAAGAAATTAGACCAAAACTGACCATTCCCCCCATATCTCCGAAACTACCGAGCCTAAAATTTTGAAAAAAGCAGATAATAGTTCTATACCTAAAAATTACAGGAAAACCTATAAGAAGTCTGTAGTGATAAAATAACATGTTAAAAAAACGAAATTGGTTCGGAACGCTTTGCACGCAAGTCCGACTCGCACTTGACCAGTTTTTTTTTTCAGTTGTAACGGTAAAACGTTTGTGACGGCACTTAGTTTGGTTTATATCCTTATGTTCTGTATCGATTAGGTTCGAATACAATGTAACAATCTAACATAGTTTCAAGTAAAGTACTACTAATACTATCGTAATGGAGTTGTTAATAATTTGTGTGCATGTAAGTTTCGTGATACTTTTCTTTCTTTCTTTATTCTTTGTCAAATCGATTCGAACCGATTGATTTGACTAAAAATTGACAAAAACTGAGGAATGGGGTCAGAGGACTCCTCTCAAGCAGGGACCGGCCGGGTACTCGTTGAAAGGGTTTTTGAACGGGTTTTTTTAAGCGCTTCAAAAATAAACCCTATGATACGTGTTACACTCTCGAACGGGTGTTGTGTAACCCCTTCCGAACGGCTTACCCTTTCAATACCCTGTAACTCTGTAACAGGGTAAGCCATTCGAACCCAACACATCGTAATATGCACTCTTCGAAATCGACATTAGTTTGAAAATTGCATAACCACGACCGCATGTGACATCTTGTCGCCCGGCGCGCGCCATAGTTGCATGTAACGAGCGACTTGTAAACATGGAATAATAATCATTGTCTGTATGATCTTACAGTTCAATTTTCCTTGTCGCACAGGCTAAACATTGTAGGTAATGTTTCTTTTTCGTGTCTATTCTTGTTTATTCTCATCATTCGTCATTTAATTCGGAACACGGACGGAACTACGGAAGTAACTTAAATAAATTAAGCAGTGTTTTTGTTTACCTAAGTGTATGTTGTCATCATCATTTCAGCCAATATCCGTCCACTGCTGAATGTAAGCCTCCCCCAAAGAGCGCCAACTATCCCGGTCTTGAGCAGTTTGCATCCATCCGCTGCCAGCCACCTTCTTTAAATCATCGATCCATCGTGCCGCAGGGCGTCCCACGCTACGTTTGCCCATATGCGGTCTCCACTCTAACACATGTCTGCCAGTGGCGGTACCTTCATATAAGCCATGCCTTACTAAAATGCTCGATAGAGAATCAATATCAAACCCGAACTATTTAAAAGTTCGCGCGCTTAATTCTTATCAAAATAACACAAAGTATCTACCTATGCCACATTACTACATAACTACACATCGCGATTGTTCGCGCGCAGAGTTTCGCATTTGCAGCATCTACATATAGCTATCTCGCTTACACGTACCGGCTTTTATCGGGCTTTCAAATACTATCTCCGTCACTTTCGCACTTATAGCGATGTGCCGTATAACGAGTTCTAAACCTTGTGCGTCTACAAATCGATCAGTATGGAAGATTAAGCCGTGCATGCGTATGAAGTTGCACGCGTATGCGTGACCTTGTCACCTTGCCAACTCTGCAGTGTTGCCGTTTTAGCGACGTTGTGAGATCTTGGAGATTTTTAACGAGTTTGGGGACTTTTTTTAAGATTTAGCAACAATAAAAACGAGCGACTTTTTAAAATCACGAAATTAAATATTCAAGCAATATCTTAAAAATAAAAAATTTGCGACATCTAGCTAGATTTTTCATATACCTAGCGACTTTTTTTGCCTAAATTGCAACACTGCAACTCTGCGTAAGTAGTTCTTGACACCGGAGTGCAACTCACTTCAGTTTTATTTGCTTGAGAGTTGAAAAGTTATGTTGTTAAAGTTTTTTGTGTGTTTTCTTAGATTTTCTCAGTGATACAATTGTTTTGGTGACTTACCTACAACAATGGAGGTAATTGTACCTTGTGAGGATTTAAAATGCGTTCAAGTTTTGATTGGCGAAGATAAGGTAAAATCTTTAAACTTTGCTCAGAAAAAACAGTTAATTTCTTCATTAAAACCGGCGCCTAATCTGTGTTTTTCTCAGACTAGTAAATCGCATAAACGAAAATTTAATAGATCAGTGTATAAAACTAGTTGGATTGTTGGCTGTTCGCACACTAATAAGTTGTGTTCGTGGTTCGTGGTGCTGCCTATTTTTTTCGAATGCAGATTTGGAATACATCTGGTTATAATGATTTAAATAACATATCTGGCGCCATTAAAAGGCACGCAAATTCCCATAAACACCTGTGTGCAATGGTTTCTTTCGGTTATTTTGGTAAACAACGAATTGAGACATCTATATCAGTTTATGAGAAAATTGTGATGATACATACGAAGGTACCTACATACTCAGTCGAAAACTGAACTTTCTTTTTTTGAAATCGGTTAAAATTTTATTGGGCTTGCCTTATTTTGAAACCCTAGGCACGCCACTGATGTCTGCTCCATCGACCGTCTGTCCGTCTGCAGACATGGCCGGCCCACTTCCACTTCAGCATGCTGATCCTACGCGCAATGTCAGTAACTTTAAATCTCCGAATGACATCGTTGCGAATTCTATCCACCAGAGAAACATTGCATGCTCTCTCTATTGCACGCTGAGCAACCTTGAATTTGTGGACCAGGCCTATGGCGAGTGTTGTCCACGTTTCGGCTCCGTAAGCTATTACGGGTAGGACGCACTGGTTATAGACCCAGTATTAAGGGATTGTGGGATCGACGATTCAAAGATATCTCGCAGCTTCCCGAATGCCGCCCAGCCCAAGCGAATTCTTCTGGTCGCCTCCTTCTCAAAGTTGTGCCGCCCAGTTGTATAATTTGGCCTAGATATTTATGTATTCTTCTGCAAAGATTCCGCCTTGATTTCAATCTCATACGCAAATCGGAGGTGTGAGATATACTGACCGTTGATATTTATGCCCCATCCTTTCCAATCAAGCATCTTGAAAACGTCCTCCAACGCGTTCGTCAACAGTTTCGGAGAGATGACGTTTCTCTGTCTTACACTTCGACGCAGTTGGATTGGTTTTGTGCTCTGTTCTTGTACTTGGACGGTAATTGTTGCGGCCTTGTACAGACATCTCATCACCTCTACGTAGTGGTAGTCGATAAGACATCTCTGCATGGACTCCAGGACAGCCCAGGTCTCGACGGTGTCGAAGGCTTTCTCGTAGTCCACATACGCTAGGCACAGAGGCTGATTATATTCCTCGGTCTTTTGAATTATTTGTCTGAATTGTAGTGTGATCTAGTGAGATATGAGTATGTGGTCTACGTTGCTGCAGCCTTTTCGAAACCCGGCCTGCTCCGACGGTTGGAAGTCATCGAACTTTTGGGCGAGACGATTTGAGATAACTCTCGAAAACAGCTTGTAGACGTGGCTCAGGAGTGAAATGGGGCGGTAGTTCTTGTGGAGCGTGTTATCGCTCTTCTTGAAAAATAATACCACCACGCTGCTGTGCCGTTCCTCCGGTGTTATGCGAGTGGATGACGGAATTGAAGAGCTTTACAAGCTCTGTCAAGACAAGTGTTCCTCCTGCCTTGAGCAGCTTTGTGGTTATCCCGTCATCCCCCGGAGCTTTGTTGGTATGAAGTTGTCCGAGAGCTATCCTAATCTCACCCATGTGAATGTGGGGTAGCTCGTCTTTGAGATGGCGTGTAAGCCTGGCCCGTGGATCATCCGCGCCGTGGGCCTGAGGTGTTTTTTGAGCATACAAGTCTCCGTAGAACTTTTCGACTTCAGCGAGTATCTCTGGCTTCGAGGTGGTATATACGTAAGGCGGATGATACGTAAGCAGGCTTTCGGTGGCATCGTTAATGTCCTCAGTGGTTTCCTACATGGCAAATCGGTTCTGTAGGTCCAACTGGAAGCTTTCGCAACCAGCTTCGACCTGGGGCAGCGTTGGTCTGACGGTCGACCTCATCAGGCGCACTCTTTCGATTTTAACATTAATATTCAGAATGCCTTTAACCAGTCGGTGATCACTTCCGGTGTTGACCCTGTTGATCACAGAGACATCTCTTAATATATGGCGCTTATCAGACATAACGAAGTCGATCTCATTCTTTGTCACGTTATCGGGGTTTCGCCAGGTCCACTTCCTTTGAGGATTCTTCTGGAAAAAAGAGTTAATCAGAAAAAGCCCCTGAGTCTCAAGGAAGTTTACCAGCATTCGCCCACTGTGATTTCTGCGCCCATAGCCAAATGGACCTACTCTCGACTCACCACTCTCTTGTACTCCCACTTTATCGTTGAAGTCACCCAAGACAACAGTGTAGAATGTTTTGGTACGAGACATAGCTTTCACTATGTCTTCGTAGGTGGCCTCAACTTCTTCGTCAGGGTGTGCGGATATTGGGGCATACACTTGTATAATCTTTAAAGAGTACTTTTCTGATATCTCAAGTAAAAGGTATCAAGCCCTTGCCGACACATTGCCGCATTCCACAATGTTACCCCTGAGTGACTTGTGGACCATAAACCCAACGCCACCTTGGGATGGTTGGTGTCCTTCTCGGAAATAGAGCAAGTGGCCACTATAGAGGGTTATCATCTTCTCCCCGTCTTCGGATCTCCGATAGTCCCACGATGTGCTAGTTAATACGACTTAACTCTACTTCCAATTCAGCGAAGTGCTCGTTCAGCCGCAGAGAGCGTCCGTTGTACGTCGCCAGGTCAATTTTTTTCAGGGGATTCTTAGCACCTGCCACCGCACCGTTACCGTGGCCGGTACCATGGCCAGGAATAGTGCAGCGGTGACTGGGGGCCGTGAATCTGGGATTCTGGGTTGCTTCTCATAGTGAAGATTTGTCATAGTCACCACGCTTGGCAGGCGGGTTGGTGACCGCAGTTCCTGGAATGCTTTCTCTTATAGTGTTGCTGCCCACTGTAAGGTTCGGCATTTGGGAGCATTCCAGCATGGTTCATGGATATACCGCCATGTTTCGGTTACCGGAGCCAAAAAACGGATGCGTTGTTGTCATTCCGGCTAATATCCCTTAGTCGCCTCATACGACACCCACGTGAGGAGATGGGTTGGTCTATTCTTTTTACTTGCCGGATACTACACGGCAAAGTGTATGTTGTAGTACTTCTCTATTAAGCAAGGAATTTAGGGAGGTATTCTATCTGTGACAATGTCACAGCCGAGGCGAGGTGCTGTTCACCGATATTATGTATACGATGCATCAATTGACACAAGCAAATGTAATGCCATAACGTAACTTGTAAAAAACCAAGTCTCGCAACTCAGTTCTTCTACCGTAAAAAGTTGTGAGATCCGTGTAATATCAAGTCGGTTAATTTATTCAGTCCCTACTTAAGGATCCTTCTGCCTTAAGTTATTACTTAATTAGCTAACCTAACAACATCTCATATCAATGTTAAAAATCTTTTATGTTTTAAATAAAAAGATTGACTTGGCAATCGCACTTTATGTATTACTTGTGAGATACATTGTGTTTTCATGTCAAGTCAATCTATGTAGTGTGTGTTTAGTGTTTTTTTAGTGTGTTATACTTACTTAACTCTATTTAAATCAGCTATGATTCGTCATCATTCATTCACCATTATTGACAAATGTGATTTCACTCTAGCGACAAAATAAATGAAAGACTGATTAGTGTAACAAATTTTAATAAATCTTATTAAACTAATCATATTTTAAAAAAATAATCGGGCCTAGAGGTAGTTTTTGTCGGGTACATTAAGTGGACTGCCTTTGTAAGACGACTAAAATGGCACCGTGTTTATGCACGTTAAATTATGCGCCGCTACTTTAAAAAAAAAAACTAACCAAGTGCGAGTCGGACTCGCGTGCAATCGTGTGACATATCAAATGAAAGGGCTTACTGCGAGAGTTTTAATTATATTTTTTTCATAATTTTAAAATAAATGGATTTGAAGTTATTCAAGAAATTAGACGAAAAATTACCATTCCCCCACTTATCTCCGAAACTACTGAGCCTAAAATTTTGAAAAAATGGAGAATTGGAGATAATAGATTTTTGTCTATAGATTACAGAAAAACCTATAAAAAGTCTATAGTGTTAAAATAACATGTTACAAAAATGAAATTCGTACGGAACCCTTTGCACGCGAGTCTGACTCGCACTTGGCGAGTTTTTATTAAAATAAAAACATTGCGCGCGCGTCGCGTCGGTCGCCACTTTTTTCACAACCGCCAGAGTTTGCATCGAACCAAATATGCTATACCTACGAGTACACAGTTTAAAACTATTCATACATATCATTGCCGCCTGTGCTAGTAATCGTACTCGGGAATTCGTCTTGATTCTCTGTAAAAAGCGGCTGACTATATTCTTGAAATCGTACATTATCATCATCAGTATCGCTAGCGTCACCTGAAACACAATCAATCCTATTGGTAATAATAATAAAAATATATGTTACTAAATAAATAAATAAGTAGGTACTTACGAGGCTAAGTAATTCAGTTGTTGGTAACTTGTAACTTAACATAATAACAATAATTTTAAATAACAAATATAATTACATATCACAATATTAACATTAAGGTACCTAACTCAGTGAAGTTAAATAATAATCACTAACCTGTGTTACTCATCCTAATTATTAGCTCGCTTATCTGTCGACTTTCATCACTTGTTGTCAAATTCGTAATAACGCAATAAAAATAGTACGGCAATGAGGCGCCGCTCGGGTGCAAGTATCCCGCACCTACATGCAGCTCAAGTGTATTAGGTAATTAAGGGTAACCCGAATAAAAGCTTTTCGAAAAGGTAACCTCTTCAAAGGCTTAAGCCATTGAAGGGGTTAACCCCTTCACGTGCTTACCATAATAAAGGTGGTAACCGTTTCGCTGGGTTTCGGAGATGTAACTCGATCAAAAGGTAACACTGCGATATGAGTTACCTCATGTACGGCTTACCCTATCAAAAGGCTTAACTCTTAAGCGGGGTTGTCCGGTCCCTGCTCTCAAGTGCTAGATAAAACTTAGCGAATGCAGACACCAGTGTTGCTCATTGCAGATGATACTGCAGATAGCAGCAAAGAGTGAACAAAAAAGAAAAAAAAACTTTGTAAACATTACTTAGAAGTTGTAAAAGAAAGTTTCGTTTCGTTCATTGGAAACTTATCACCGATTAAGTGTATCTAGCTCAGAAATCTGAATTCTTTTAATCTTCTGCACATGCATCGTTTATACAAATAAGCAAAACATCATAATTTTCATGATGATATTGAAGCATTGTGGAAGATTGTTAAATAGGCTGGCGTTAGACTTCAACCTCACCTGTTGATAAGCGATGATGTGCATGGTCACGCTTGCTTAGAACTAACCTGTTCACTCCTGACTTCCAAAATGTTCACTTTCTTTCTGTACCGGTGGCACATCGATTGCGAAGACAAATTTAATAGCTAGTTAATAAATCATACACGGTAACAATGTGTCAGCAACTATACTTTTAAACATCACAGCTGAACTTCCTAACGACGCTACTCATAGTAACAATTCCAACATTACTCCTTAACAAAAAACCTTCTTTCCTTCTGACAATAATTCCAACATACATAATGCCAGTACTTCAGTCACTGCTGCAAGTAATAATTCTAGTACAGATAGTGCTGGGTATAAAGTAGTGGGCGGCCTAGACGTTACGGCCGCCGCGTCGCGACCATTTGCATGGATGGTCGTTCATGCGACCACGGTTTTAATATCAAAGAGTATTAGCCCTATTTTGAAAATGTTGCAAGGATGGGAGACTTCCTGTGGTGATCTGATGGGTATTGTTCAGTACCAGCAGGCAAAGTACCTTCTTCCTTCTAGAGTTGAGTCTCTGCTTGCTGTCCTAAATCTTTTCTGTTTCACTTGTTGTAACAGTCTGCTATATGGCAAAGTGTAGCTCCCTATTTGAATGGTTGCAAGAATGTTATTACTGCAGCCCCAATAGGAACACATATGTCTTATTCTTCTTTCTATCTAATAGTCTATCTTATTGTTGTACTTTGTCAGTCATTTCCATTTTATTGTTTGGTATAATTTTACTCTTGATGACCTGTTGAAGGTCGCGGGTAACCGATGGATGCGAGACGCACAGGACCGGTCGTTGTGGCGACGCTTGGGGGAGGCCATGTCCAGCAGTGGATGTCTTTCGGCTGATATGATGATGATGATGATGATGACTTTACTCTCTATAATCTAGATCTGGTCCTTGTTCAAAAAGTTTATAGTCCTTTGAAGTATCTGATGTATCTTTGTTGCTTTTACCTCGATAGTTCACCTTATATCTATGAGGTACCGAAATTGGGACGAAAAGTAATCATCAACAACTAAATTGTTTTCCCTCGGCTGTATGAATGGTAATTCTATCTTCGTGTGGTCACCCTGTCTCACCGTCGGCATCGTACTGGCATACGCAACATTATAAAGTTAATTATTGATTGTGTGGCAACACTCGCCGGAATGTCAGGTGTTAATAGACATTTGCATACTATTGTGATAATCAGCAGATATTAGGAAACTGTTTGAAACTCGTTAGTTGCTGGGTGGTTAGGTAGCGAGCTAATTGTGATGTCGTTAGGTAAAGTTATGTTGGAATATGTTATTGAGCCTTGTTGACCTATACTGTTATCCACTAACGTGCTTCACTTTTCTTTATGACTACAATATGGTAGGTCTTTAGGCCTAACGTTATATGAGCAGGCTGGATAATTCAGAAGATATTAGGTCAGCTTACATATCCGAGTCTATGGTTTCATATCGATGGTTTCAAATTTGACAACATCGAGTTGTCATTCTAGTAACTATTTTAAGATAGAGACGTTGGTTAGTAGCTGTCTTCGCGTGACTTTACCTTGTAGATCGTTCATCATTCGAGCTGGTTAGAAAGTACCACCACAAGTCTCGTCCGTTATCGGGTGATCTTCAGCAAATCCCATCCTGCCTGCATATAATTACCATCGTATCCTTATTTAGATCAACAGCAACCAGACAGGTGCAACTATATCACTTCAGCACATTAACCACGCTTTATAAATCTCGTTTTACAAAAGAAATCTGAACATCCATCGATTGAAATTTAAGTCAACCCGTGCTATAGTAGCGGCCGCTAATTCAAGCGTACCCATTTTATTTATGTCTTCATACGCACCGCCGATAGGCCCTAATTACGCCGCCGACGCAAAAACGCTAATCGCGCATCGTACACGTACGGACGCACCCTTAAAAACGATTTACAACGTTAGCAACACAACACAAATTCAACTTTATATCATTACAGTCAGGTTCGAATTTCAAATGAAGATTCTCGCGCTTATGACGTTGTTAAAGTACAGCTCTACATGTAAATCGCGGTCGTAAAGCCATATATGAATTTTCTTCAACCGTTTCGATTTGATCTTTAAGATCGCCGCACAAAGTTTAATTCTCAACTTCGTGCACACCAAAGAGAGTTACAACGTTTTCCTAATTCATATCTAGAAATCTGCAGATATCGGATTATGAATTTTGAGGGTGGGATAGTAAGGTTGAGATTTGAACGTGAGAGAGTGATAGATATAGGCTGATTGCACTACGAGATAGAGCGATGCGCAGGAGAAGCGTTAATGAGCGCTGGTACCTTCGGATTCCTCGCCAGCAATGTTAGTATATCGGCTTTTGTCGGCACCATGCGACTTTTTGCGATGTCCAATGATAACAATGACCGGCAAGAACGAAACGAGATAACGAGAAATGTGATAATGTTCTCGTTAATTAATTAATGTTTTGCGCTACATTAAGTTATTATTAGAATACGGAGATTTTAACGCCTTGGTAGCTGGTTAGATTAAGTGTTAATTTAAACAGCATGCACTATTAGTAAAAGGAGTTTTAGGAAAAAAGGTACATGAGAAATTTGGATCTGGTTATAACCAGTACCCACATCTATGTCATCTACACCTTTGTACACTTGGTTCGCAATAAACGTTTTGACTTTGACTTTACCTCGACATATCATTGCATTCAAGTGTAAGTCTAAATGAATCTTTAAATCTTACCAAGAGTGTCTTTGCTAAGGTTTGTTAGATAGATAAATATCCCAGAAGCTTAAACCAGAAAACCAATCATGTATTGGAAGAGAACACACAGTGACGTTGAAAATTATGTGACTTGGAATAACGTAATGTCGATTTTCGAACTGGATACATACAATATCATAGCTCAACACAATAAAATTAATAGCAATATACAACACGATTATAACAGTTTCAAGAACGAATGCAAATTAGAAAGTGGGTATGCAGATGTGTGATGCAACGCGCATGCTAAAGTGCTGCGAGTAATAAATCAACTATTGATTAATGTAGACTGTTTTTATAATTCCTAGAAGTAGTGGTAAATTGAGTCGTTTCCTAATGGAATGGTGGAGTTGTTTCTAGGGGTAGGCAGGGGTCATAGTTTAGAGGTATGCGGAACAGAGAGTAAAGTCCAGTGAAAAGGGAGGATCCTCCTACCAGACAGTTGTTGTGCCTGGCGTGGGCAACTGCCCGATAGTTGTTATTCGGGCTGATGTATATGTAAAAACTCTGCTTGTGCGATGCAGGATTTCAACCTAGTAGTTCGCTTCTAGTTGGATAGATGGCATCGTGGATCTTTTTGTTGCGATGTAGATTTGCTCCGTTGTTTTTTCTTGTGGCAGCATTGATGCCGCTACAATAGTTTATGGTAGAAGTGCAGATCAGCGGAAAGTGTGATGAAATTTTTCAGTAATTCTGGAGTACCTTTTGGAATGGAAACTTAAGCATTTTTCCACTCAAAAGTCACTCAAACTCTTTTAATGGGCTTATCATCATCATCCACAGCCCCACTTCGTCTACTGCTGGGCATAGACATGTTTTCCTGTATCAATCCCGACGCTACTGTGCTTTACTAGTTGGCTTGGGCCTAGTTGAAATAAATAAAGTTACTTTGAACTAGTGTTCCATCATGTTATTATAATTCATACTCTTTTTACTTGGACTATATGTTGTGGCCAACAAGGTTCCAGAACTCTTTGGATATCCTATGTCTATGCAAAAAGTGATGATGGTTAGATAGAAAACTTTTAGTACAACGACGATATAGATACGCACCAAGATGCGAGTGTGTTTCGTAAGTAATTTAGGTATAAGTTATGACGAACATCAAATAATAACATCCAACCAAACCCTATCACTGCGAGCGTTTATAATTATTTATCGATATCCAGCCGATCAGGTCCAAGTGAGCTGGAATGGAGTCATTACACGAGAACGGGTCCAAGTGTACCTCGGCAGACTCGGACCCTTAATTACAGAACATAAGTCAGTCGCGCCGTGTTTGTTTCACTCTTTGCGCTAATTTGTTTTAATGCTATCTGATCCTGTGGTTTTTGGTAGGGTTGGGAAGAGACAGGTAGGACTTGTGATGTGAAGGAATGAGGAGTATGAGGTAAGAACAGTGGACAGGTGTTAGAACAGAGCCAGTGCAAACAATAAAATTGATAGATGCATTGTGATTAATCATTTTTCGCTATACAGGTAAAGCGAGGAAGTAAACATTGAGATTACAGGTGACAGAGAAAGGGAGGTATATAGATATCTCACATGAACCTATTGCCCTCGCAAAAAGATACATTAGGACACACGTACATAACGTATTCACTAAAATGGGGAGCAACTGAAGTTAGAATTTCGCAAATAGCAGCCTAAAAAATGAGAATACTATATAATTTTGACAACCCTATTCAGAGTAAGATCAATACAAATCTCAGTTCACATTGAAATAAATGTCCCAATCCATTGCGCCTTATCAACAACGGAAGCTATCAATGTACTGCAGATAGCAAGCAATGAAAGGAAAAAATACTAACAGTGGTATTAAAAAACATTTACTTTTATAAATATTCACGATACATTTTATAATGGACTGTTTATCAGATATAGTAAAAGATTAATGGATATTCTTAAAACTGAATACAATTTGAATATGTCGTTTCGTGTGAAAATAATTTATTGATGTGAAATCATAGTCATTAAAATTCTGTGAGATGAATTCAAGGAATTGAATTTAATTGGCAGTTTGGAACCTCTGTACTAAAATTACTATGTGCAAAGACACTTATTTAGTCAATAATGAATTTAATGAATGATAACCATAGCATGAAATTGAAATTGGAAATCTTGGAAAAGTATAACAGGAACCATTCACATAAAAGATGAAGACATACACAGAGATGATGAACAGAAACCCAGGATTCATTACTATTGGCAACCACCAACAAGAAATTGTCAAACTTTTTTATTTTCCATCCGAGGCAAGGCATCACGCCATACAACCTATATGATCCGACATTAAAATCGTACACAGCACATCCGGAGATATCATAATTAAGTCTTACGGACCGTGTTCAAATTAAATTATGTACGAATTAAAGGTAACGGCGCAATAAATCGGAGGGTGCGCAGGCGCCGCCGTTACGCGCCTTGTGATGTATCGCCCGACACACCTATGCGATACCGGCTGGACCACTGTGTGGTTCAAAGTGAAACTGATACGACTGACGGTTGAGGATTTTCATGTACAGATTTCTTTCTATAAAGCGTATAGAACCCTTATTGAATGTAAAATTTCTATAGGAAGTTAAGACCTTTACCTTAGCTGCTGAATTTAAGTTTATTGCATCTGTAAATATCCTATGTCCAGCAGTGGACGTCTTTCGGCTGATATGATGATGATATCCATATACCTGATGATATCTAACTGCACTGAATGGTCCACTCCACAAATGTACAAAAAGAGCTCGGATGGGAGGAATGGTGACGGAATATGAAGCTTGCCACCACCCCTGATGTGACGACCACGACTACTTTGCCAAGAGTGTAACGATGACGAAGAAGAAGAAGCGGATTTCTGAAGCTCAGTAAGAATTGGGAATTGTAGAACAAAGCTGGTGGGAGCAAACGTCTCTTCTCAAAAGCATAAGATAGCAAGCGTGGGGTATACAGAAATACTTCCACACTCAGTTACATCAGAGTCCAGATTTTAGCCATTTGTCATCTCTAAAGTATTTCAACAGCCATACTAAGAAGTTTATCTAGAAATGATTTGTATGCACTTTTACCTTGACCGGAGACATTGAGACTCACAATCGCTTTCAGTTTCTCTCTTATTCCACAACACAAATGAGAATACAACTTAATCTGCGCACCGCGGCTTCCATTTAGCCGTGTTTGTTTTATTTCCGAGAATCAATAAACAGCTCCGATCATATTGGATGCGGACTATCGCCAAGCTGAAACAGATCCTCGATACGCTCAGCTGTGTGCTTTTTGTTTTAGGCTCGAGTATGGATGTTCACGATTACGTGTATTTTAATGAGAATAATTTAGTTGAAGACGTTGTAGAAGATGAATAAGAAAATCTTTAAGAGAATGAAGTCTGAGTGGATGATGATAAAGACTTGGTCGATGGTTGGCTTTTATTTAACTTAATATGTTCTAATACCATGATGTGGTCACGACCTTCCAGCATTAGGGAAACGTTGCAAGGAGTAAGTATGTTTGTATGTTTATTTCTACTTTGAACTCATCTATTGTTGAATCAATGTCTGTCTCAAGATCTGGTTTTAAGTCATAATCATCTTTATTGACTTCATCTACTCCAGCTACTCTTGGATGAGGACATGTATCATTCCTAGTAAGAAAAAAAAATAGTAAGTTAATATATTCGAGTAATGTACTATTCTGCGTGACAAATTGTCATTGCACGTTTAAAGACGCTGATGAATTCTTTAAAACACTTCTTCAAAACGTAGGCCTATCTCAAAGACAGTTTACATCAGAGGTTCGCACTTAAAGCTTATAATCGCCCCTTAGCAGACTGATCAGCGGCTGGCATTAATACGCATCAATAGATAATGTTAGGTTTACCATACATAATAGAGAATAAGTACGGTTTAATAATTCATCGTTTACGAGCAGGCTATTTCCTACAATTAATTCCAACGATCAGACAATTATTAAGTTTACTTACTTAGAGAAAAACATGAAGAAATTAATGTCTGTCGGCGACGAGACCCCTTCAGCGCCCCAGGGCGCAAGTAGTGGTAGGGGCGACCATGTAACGTAGAAATGTTGTCTTAATGTTTTGTAAGGAAAACCAATTAGACTCTGTTAGATTTTAATTACTTTAGGTTTAATTTATGTCTAATTAGGTTTAATCTATGTCTAATTAGTTATATAAGGTTTATTTTGTATTATAGATTAGATAAGGTTCAAATATGTTAGTATTTTAATGCTGAAAGGGGACTAATTAGGATACTAAGTAGATTAGGTTTTTGTCACTTTCTAATTAGTTTTATAAGGTTTATTTGTGTATGCCATATCTAATAAGGTTCTAATACGAACGAATTTTGATAATTTATAAGGAAATTTTGAAGTAGAATTTTTGCATTGTAAATAATTACGTAATCTGAAAATGAGGTTTTTTGTTTGTAGAGATATCGTTTTGAAATTGGTGTCAAAATAAAGGTCTCGACCCAAAACCTATTTTACAAAAAGAATCAAGTCGATAGGACTTATAGTTTTAGAGATATTAAGGAAAATGTATAGTGAAAGTTTGTTATGGTGTAAATTTAGAAGTTTTTGTTCTAGAAACTTTTTACTATGTAAGGTTTTCAATAAAATTTGTATTCCATATTGTAGAGTAAGGTCTGAGGAATCCGAAAATGTATGTATTGTAAGGGTTTTTTAAATAAAAACAATAAATAAAGGCTCCAAAGGTTTCGGCTCAAAGTGAAAATTGCAAGCGAAATGAGTCCAAAAATCACGGTCCCCGTTAAGGTAACGGCGGGCAGTATAAAAGCGGAGCCGATTTTCGGCCCGACAGCAGTCGTCGAATAGCCGTTGAAGAGGCAACATCAGAAGAAGAGAGCCGAAACCTGCGGATCAAGAAACCCCAGGAAGAAGCGTTTTATTCACCTCCTCCCGGCTATCCGTCTCCGTCTCCCGAGGTCCCAAGAAGAAAGTACGCATTCAGGGGTGCGTGGCGGCGTACGTGACCAGCGCAAGGAATTACAAGGAGCGTACGTCGAACTACGTGGGAGATTGTCCCAGGCCGACAGTGCGGACACTGGACGTGTCCCTGCCGTCCGAAACAGTTGGTCCTTCGAGGCGGGATCCCTGCAGAAGAGTGCAGAAGAATCTAGAAGAAGTCTAGAAGATAAGAAGATTGCGTCAAGATGCCAGTTACCAGGTCGCAGAAGGATGCTCCCTCACGTCCCGGGTCTCGTCCTTCGGATAAGGGCGCGACAGAAGAAAGGTCGGGATCAGAAGGGGTCACGTCTGCGTCAGCGTCAGGGTCATCAGGGACAGCAGTTACGTCGGATTCTTCGGGCACTACGTTGACGGAGGGCACCACGGCGACCGAGACCACGGTGGCGACTGCGACTACGGCGGCGTCCAACGAACAGAAGAAGAATGAAGCCGCACAGAAGGAGACGACCAAGAAGACTCCAGAGGATGTTCCGGACAAGGGTGTTCGCGAGTCTGCTGCAACCCTTAAGCCAAAAGGGGTCGGTCGTCGTGCTAGGTCTACGAAGACCACGAGCTCCTCAGCCAGAAGACGCGAGCTGGAAGCCAGGGAAGAATTGGCACGCCTGGAGTTGAAGGAAGCTCAGGCTGCGGCGAAGCTAGCCCGTGTCAGATTGGAGCTGGCACAATGTGAAGATGAGGACTCCGTGGATGAAGACCAGGAAGACAGAACAGCACAGGTGCAGAACTGGATCGAGACATCTGTATTAGAAGAAGGCAACATGGAACAACTCGAGCAACGAGGTCAGCACCCACCAGAAGAGCCACAGAAGGTGAAGCCTGAAGAGATCTCCTCAACGAAAGGAGGTACGAGCGAAATTCAAACTCTGGCGATGGTGTTGAAGGAAGCCCTTACCACAAGAGGAGTACCAGCAGCGCAGCCGAAGTATATCCACGAGTTACCCTACTTCGACGGCAACAGCAGCGAGTGGTTGGCCTTCAAGGTTGTCTACGAAGATACGGCACCTATGTTCAACGAGGTTCAGAATATGGCTCGACTAAGAAGAGCACTGAAGGGCAATGCAAGAGAAGCTATCAAGAGTTTGCTGTACTCTGAAGCATCTCCGTTGGAAGTGATGCAGGCCCTCAGAAGAAGATATGGAAGACCTGATGCGCTGGTGCTGGCAGAATTGGACAAGGTCAAGGCGTTACCGAAGATTACTGAAAATCCAAGGGACATATGCGTCTTCGCAAGCCAGATCAACAACAGCGTAGCAGCAATAAGGGGTTTGAAGAAACCACAGTACCTGCATTCACCTGAGATGGTGAAACAAATCATCGAGAAGATGCCAACGATTCTCAAGTTCCGATGGTACGACTTCACTGCGGCATCAGAAGAAGGCGAGTTCTCCGACCTGACGATGGTCTCCAAGTTCCTGAACATAGAAGCAGACAAGTGTGGAGCCTTCGCAACTTCAGAAGAGAAGACTGGATTCAAGAGGACTCATCGACAAGCGGCGCACACAACGAGAGAAAAGGACAGGGACTTCAAGGAAAGGGATGCAAGACAACCGGCAGAGAAGATTTGTCCTATGTGTGAAGGTGGACACTTCCTCGTCGACTGTCAGAAGTTCCAAAGGGCGTCGGTGCAAGATCGGTGGGCAACAGTAAAGAGAAGTCGCGTTTGCTTCAAGTGTCTTCAAGGGAGACATCGAAAGGAGAGCTGCAGGAAACCACCGTGCAAAGAATGTAAGAGGTGGCATCATCATCTGCTGCACGTCGAGTCGCAAGAAGGGACCTCGGGAGAGAAAAAGACAGAAACACAAGAAGAAGTAGCAAGCGTCATGGCATCAGTGAATGCAGTTAACAGTACAAGGGCATACCTGAAGATAGTTCCGGTAGAAGTCTTCGGGTCGAAAGGATCGAAAAGGATATTGGCCTTAATGGATGAAGGGTCAACAGTGTCACTTATTGATGAGAAAGTGGCAGAAGAAGTCGGCGCTCAAGGCAAAAAGGAGGAACTAGCCATCGAGACGGTAGGAGGCAAGCTAATAAAGAAGAAGGATTCTCAGATGCTGGACCTTACGGTGAAAGGGGTTCATCAAGGATGTAAGAAGACTTTGAAGAGAGTCCGGACTATCAACGACTTGAAGCTTGCACCGCAGTTCCTAGAGAAGAAAAGGATAGAGAAATGCCAACATTTGAAGAAGATCGCCGACTCTCTATATTATGAAGGGGAGTCACCACAGCTACTCATTGGTCAAGATAATTGGGAGCTAATAGTGACTCAAGAAATAAGAAGAGGGAGACCAGGAGAACCAGTTGCTTCAAGAACAGGACTGGGATGGGTGCTCCATGGGTCAGACGTCGGAGCTGCAAGAGTAGTACACTTCCTAGATTCATGTCTACACGTCAGCACGCCAGAAGAAGAAATGCATCAAGCCATCAAGGATCACTTCGCAATCGAGGCGCTTGGTGTACAACCGCGAAGACCCACTACAGACTCGGAAGGAAGAGCGCTCGCCATCCTGGAGAAGACCTGCAGAAGGCTTGAAGATGGACGATTCGAAGCTGGACTCTTATGGAAGAATGAAGATGAACAAATGCCTGAGAGCTACACGTCTGCTAAGAACCGATTGTTCAATATTGAAAAGAAGATGGACAAAGACCCTCAGCTGAAGGCAGAATACATCAAGCAGATCCAGCATCTTATCGACAGCAAGTATGCAGAAGAAGCACCTGTGGAACAAGGAATGGTAGAATCCAAGAAGAAATGGTACCTCCCTCACTTCTCCGTGGTACATCCTTTGAAGAAGAAGATAAGGATCGTCTTCGACGCTGCAGCCAAGTCAAAAGGAAGAAGTCTCAATGATGCTCTACTACCAGGACCAGATCTACTGCAGTCACTCTTCGGGATACTACTGAGGTTTCGACAAGGACCGCTGGCAGTGGCAGCCGACATCAAGGAAATGTTTCTGCAAGTTCGCATTCGACCAGAAGACAGAGATAGCCTGAGGTTTCTGTGGCGAGGGGATCGACGAGACGTGTCACCGAAAGAGTACAGGATGACATCGGTTATCTTCGGCGCAACATCATCTCCGAGCACAGCAATCTACGTCAAGAATCGAAATGCAGCGGACTACAAGGAGCAGTTTCCAGAAGCAGCAAGGGCAGTCGAGCTGAACCATTACATGGACGATTACCTGCACAGCTTCCATTCAGAAGAAAACTTCAGAAGAGTGACGGCACAAGTGGACTTCATACATAAGAAGGCGGGCTTCGAACTCAGGGGATGGGCGTCTAATCAACCTGAGTTGCTGCAAGACTTGAAGACTGACGCCATAGAGAAGACAGAAGTAGACCTTGGAGAGAAGGAAGAGAAGACACTAGGACTTCGCTGGTTCACGAGACGGGATTCCATTGGCTTCAGGGCAAACCTCCGGAATACGCCAGAGGAAATAGCCAAGGGACTTCAGGTGCCTACGAAGAGAGAAGTCACCAGCGCAGTGATGTCGACCTTCGATCCATTGGGACTAGCGTCACCGGTTCTCATCCAGGGAAAGAAGCTGCTTCAGAGCATCTGGCGAAGTGGCGTAGGTTGGGATGAAGAAGTAGAAGGAAAGGAGTACGAAGCGTGGAAAACTTACTTAGAGAAGATGAAGCTGCTCCAAGACCTGCAGGTTCCAAGATGCCTGGCGCCACATTGCACCGAGGGGGAGCTGCACACGTTCACGGATGCGAGCGAGTCGGCGTATGCAGCGGCAGTTTATTGGAGGACAGAAGACAAAGATGGAACTTACCATGTCAGCTTAGTGGCGGCGAAGGCAAGAGTCACTCCATTAAAGCCGGTGTCCATCCCAAGACTCGAACTGCAAGCGGCCCTCTTGGGAAGCAGATTGGCACACTCAGTCGAAGAGGAAATGGACCTAAAGGTAGCTAAGAAGACATTTTGGACAGACTCCAGCATCGTACTTTCCTGGATAAAGACGGACCCAAGAACATTCAAAACGTTCGTGGCTCATCGCTTGGCGGAAATAGAAGATCTGACCAAACCGCAAGACTGGAGATGGGTGCCTACGGCGCAGAACCCTGCAGATGATGCAACGCGCGACGTGCCGGAAGAGTTCGACTGCAACCACCGATGGTACACCGGACCAAGCTTCCTGAAATTAGAAGAAGCGCATTGGCCGGCACCAAGAACTTTTAAGAAGGAAACCACCGGCGAGGAAAAGGCAGTGGACGTCGCGGCAGCAGCAAGCACCTTCCATCCATCACCAGATCCCGAGAGATTTTCCTCGTGGAAGAGACTTTGGCGAGCCACAGCGAGGGTACTACAGTTCTTACAACTATGCAGAAGAAAAGAGAAGGTCAACGTCTGCAAAGAGGATCCCACCTGGAGAGTGACGCAAGGAAGAAAGGCGAAGACTGTTGAGAAGCAACAGAGATCTTCGAAAATAACAGAAAGGAGATACATACCGCTGGACGCCAAACTACTAGAGCAAGCTGAAACTCTTTTGCTAAAAGGAAGTCAAGAAAGAAGCTTCAGAGATGATATCAAGTGCTTGCAGCAAGGGAAGCCATTAGAGGGCAGCAGCAGATTGAAGAAGCTCGACGTAGTACTGGAAGAAGGCCTCCTGCGGCTGAAAGGAAGGATCGACGCGATACAGGGTGTGGCCAGAGACTACAAGCGACCCATCGTGCTCGACAGCAAGGACAAGACAACACGGCTCATCATTGAGGAATTCCACTGCCGCTTCAATCATGGAAATCACGCAACGGTGATGAACGAAATACGACAACGCTTCTGGGTGTTGGGACTAAGGTCAGCGATCAAGGCAGTTCAAAATCAGTGTCAGTGGTGCAAAATAAGGAAGGCAAGACCACAAGACCTACCGACGGGCAACTTGCCTGCTGAGAGGCTGATGCACGGAAACCCTCCCTTTACGTGTACTGGCGTAGATTACTTCGGCCCTATGACGATCACCGTGGGAAGGCGACACGAAAAGAGATGGGGAGCTCTATTCACATGCCTAACAACCAGGGCTGTGCATATTGAGCTGACTCCTTCGCTCTCCACCGACAGCATGATCATGGCGCTACGACGATTCGCCGCGAGAAGAGGAATGCCGAAGAAAATCTACAGCGACAACGGGACCAACTTCGTCGGCGCTAACAAGGAATTAAAGGAAGCGCTCGACACCCTGAAGCAAGAAGACCTCGTCTCAGAAGCAGAGAAGATCGGCGTGCAGTGGAAATTTATCCCCCCTGGTGCGCCAAACATGGGCGGCGCATGGGAGCGTTTGGTGCGATCTATTAAAACCGCACTAGACGCCACACTCAACGAAAGGCATCCACGAGAGGAGATACTCCACACTCTCCTCCTAGAGGCCGAGCACATAGTCAACTCTCGACCTCTCACTCATCTCTCCGAAGACCCTGAGGAGGAAGCGCTCACACCAAACCACTTCCTCATTGGGCGATCCTGCGGTGCTGCGAGAATCGGCAGCTTCGAAGACAGCGAGCTTGTGGGCAGACCTACCTGGAAGGCCACGCAGCGACTTGCCGACCACTTCTGGCAACGTTGGCTGCGAGAATATCTGCCCACTCTTCTGCCGAGAAAGACGAAAGGAAGAACCAGCGCCACAGATCTGCAAGTTGGAGACATCGTGCTAATCGTCGACCACAGCCTGCCGAGATGCACCTGGCCACGCGGCAGAATCCTGCGGGTGTATCCTGGACCAGATGGGCGGACAAGGATCGTCGACGTCGAGACGCGCGGAGGAGTGCTGCGAAGACCCAGTTCGAGAGTGGTGCTGTTGGTGCCGGGAGTGTCGCCGAGCCAGGAGGTTGGTGCGACGCACGAGGGGGAGACTGTCGGCGACGAGACCCCTTCAGCGCCCCAGGGCGCAAGTAGTGGTAGGGGCGACCATGTAACGTAGAAATGTTGTCTTAATGTTTTGTAAGGAAAACCAATTAGACTCTGTTAGATTTTAATTACTTTAGGTTTAATTTATGTCTAATTAGGTTTAATCTATGTCTAATTAGTTATATAAGGTTTATTTTGTATTATAGATTAGATAAGGTTCAAATATGTTAGTATTTTAATGCTGAAAGGGGACTAATTAGGATACTAAGTAGATTAGGTTTTTGTCACTTTCTAATTAGTTTTATAAGGTTTATTTGTGTATGCCATATCTAATAAGGTTCTAATACGAACGAATTTTGATAATTTATAAGGAAATTTTGAAGTAGAATTTTTGCATTGTAAATAATTACGTAATCTGAAAATGAGGTTTTTTGTTTGTAGAGATATCGTTTTGAAATTGGTGTCAAAATAAAGGTCTCGACCCAAAACCTATTTTACAAAAAGAATCAAGTCGATAGGACTTATAGTTTTAGAGATATTAAGGAAAATGTATAGTGAAAGTTTGTTATGGTGTAAATTTAGAAGTTTTTGTTCTAGAAACTTTTTACTATGTAAGGTTTTCAATAAAATTTGTATTCCATATTGTAGAGTAAGGTCTGAGGAATCCGAAAATGTATGTATTGTAAGGGTTTTTTAAATAAAAACAATAAATAAAGGCTCCAAAGGTTTCGGCTCAAAGTGAAAATTGCAAGCGAAATGAGTCCAAAAATCACGGTCCCCGTTAAGGTAACGGCGGGCAGTATAAAAGCGGAGCCGATTTTCGGCCCGACAGCAGTCGTCGAATAGCCGTTGAAGAGGCAACATCAGAAGAAGAGAGCCGAAACCTGCGGATCAAGAAACCCCAGGAAGAAGCGTTTTATTCACCTCCTCCCGGCTATCCGTCTCCGTCTCCCGAGGTCCCAAGAAGAAAGTACGCATTCAGGGGTGCGTGGCGGCGTACGTGACCAGCGCAAGGAATTACAAGGAGCGTACGTCGAACTACGTGGGAGATTGTCCCAGGCCGACAGTGCGGACACTGGACGTGTCCCTGCCGTCCGAAACAATGTCTATGAACTTGAAGACCGTTGTACCACAAAACATGGAATGTTTGACCTTTAAAGTACCATTCGAAATGTAAATCAAAAACAATGGACACACAAAAACTACTGAGTGAAAATAAAACTTGAATGATTAAATTAATGCTGATTCTTTCATTGAATGTGGCAACATCGGTCCGAGTATACACCCTTGAGGAACACCACCGTTTTATTACTGATTAGGTGCGAGTTCTCATGAGTGGCTACGGAGTTGCGCTGCAAAAACTACGAGAGACGGTATAAAAAGTTAAAATTAATTAAATTATGTATTGAATATTTTCTCCAGTATGCTGTTATATTGAATAGGGGACATAGAGCGAGCTGATAGCGAGAAACGAAAAATATACTTTATAATTCACTGATTGTAACTAAGGCCCAGGCTGCCTTTGTCGTTCAACTATTTCAAAAGTGCACCTGATTGGGGATAAGCTGTTGACTATTTTGTTCTTATTCAGCCGTAGGTGCTCATTTAGCTATAGATTTTGTTGATGTTGCATCAACAGAATCGACTCGTATGTGTCATCTCGGAAATGCGTGCTACTGTTAGCCTGCCATCATTATGAAATTCTTTGTGGATACTACTACTCTATGTTCTTCTTCTTGTTTATTCAACTTTAAAGTCTATATATTAGAATTTATAAATTAAATTAAATTAAATTATTTAATTCCGCTGCCACTTGCACCACATACAATCTGTTCACAGAAGCATGTCGTGGGGTCTGCGCTCCGTATCTATCGACTGCTATCGACACACAGTCAATGGCGGAGACTTTTTATGAACAATGTTTTGTTCACCCATTTATCATGTACGTTTTTGTGATCACATGCATGTGTAGATTTTGAAATAAACCCAATGTTTCATTTTCGCTTGAGTTAAAACTACATAAAGTATCAGTAACATCACGCCATCAACTGTAGGATTCATTTTTGCGCGGAACATCACAAAAAGTGGTTTTCATTTATTTCTGTAAGAGTAGGTATATTGATTGAGAATGACGTTAAAGCGTCAGTCTCAGTTTACTAGATTAATTGAATCAGTTTCAAGCGTGGGTGTCAAGTTAACATAATCTTATTCATAACTTGACTGCGGAAATATTGAAATGGAATGTCAAAGCAATTATTTCAAGATCATGCATTGTGTTGGCTCCTTGATAAGACACAGAGCCACAAGAATGCAATAGCTTTTACTCAATAATTATTTATAAATAATCAATTGCGGGCACGCCCTTATGTCTGGAGGCATACCTATTAAGTTTTGTTTACATTGTTTTTGTGCTTGAGTTATTTATTTATTCATTCACTGATTTGTCTGATTATGATGGCGTAATGGAGTGTGCTAGCTTACAATTGGCAAATGATTTAGTTTTTAGGTTGTACGTGTTACCCAAAGTCTATTATTTTCTTTGTAATAAAGCTTTGCATACTATTGTATAAATGCGAGTTCTTCTAACTCAACAGACAGATGTGTTGCTGGGGAGTTTGTTGGCTACTTCTTCTCCACAGCTAAAATACTTGGAAGTGGTAACGGGCGGGCGTGTTAGGGGCTGTCTATTTGTAAACGTTGACGTTCAAAAAGTGCTGGTACTCAGCCTAATTTGAATAAATTACTTTTGATTTTGAATCTTAAAAGAATCTTTGATGATTATTTATTCATATTCTTTGACGTCGTTAAATCCATTATGCTCCTCGCTCCTATCGTAAATTGTTATGGTGTACAATTAAGAGTATTTCTATTTTATTTTATTTTATTCATGTATCGTCTTGCACGTCTGCATGTCTGCACTATTTCTACCACTTCGATATTTGTCTTCACTTGTGTATATGTAGTTTTCCTTTTAATATCGATAAACGCTGAATCACGAATGTTCCACGTCGCTAAATTAGGTTTTATCCTCGGTAGGTCTACAGCTGTTCGCTGACTCCGTTAGGAGCGTGACAAGTTTATTCTCATTTTAACACACAGTCTATGGCACAGGTTTTAGAAGCATAACGTCTTCCGCTGTCAGTGGCACCTCGTCTCTCCTTTCCAAGCGTACATAGCCAGTCTTCGGTATATCGGTCCCAGTTTTTGCACCACCCACATTATATGCAGATGACATGAAAGTAACACCGCTAACACTGTTCTCTTGCTTTTTGCGCTCTCTTGTTAGTCAATTATGTTGGCAATAGTAATTACAATGTTAGGAAATGTTGCCTCTGTGATAATGTTGCCAGCTATTAAAGTTTACAGGGTTTTATTGGAGGTACAGTGATGGATTAGAGTTTAGATAGCGGTTGAGTAGCGTAGCGTGATAAATTAAGTTTCACGTTTGAAATAATGAAATAAAAAAAAGATTAATTAGTATTAAAGAGAATGGACTATGTAATATAAAAATGAATGGGAATCTGATAAAATAAAATGAAAAGTTTTACTTAAACGTAAGTAGTTGAATTATATCATTAGCAAATCTAAAAAAGAGCTGTTTCAATGTCAATTAAAAGACACGCAATACAGCTAATAATAAAAACAATAAAAAACGCAACCACTCAAATAAAAGACACCTCTATCAATAAATTTGATCACCATTTCGATACCAACTATGCATGCATATTCACTTAATATTCCGTGCCCATCACCGAACAAATTGTCGATACTACGGACTTTTTTGTCGCTTCCATCGAACGACAGCGATTGAGACTTCGGCCTGTAATTAAGTGACAAAAAGCGCTGCAGCGGAGCCTGGAGGCGGTACGCAGCGATTCATTACGAAATGCGTAAAAACATGCGTCATTACGCTCCAACGAAACGCGGATCTACTGCTGAATACTAATGCGAATGATTATAGTCTGTATATGATTACATTATTTTGTAATTAATTTGTTTGGGAATGGAATTGAGGTGTGGAATGTCTTGCGGTAAACCCTACTTGCTTTGCTCGTGCGCTGAGACAGTAATTTAGGTTGCAGATGCTGTTGTATCTAAGGTCTTACAGAGAGAGAATATCATAACTTCGTTGCAGAAGGTGTTTCAAAGGCTAGGAATAAGAAGTACCTTAAGATGGTTTGTGAGGGCTGATTCTACTATATTTTAAGCTGTGTTAGAAGTTTGAATTTCAGTCGAAATCTGTCAAAATGTAGCGTATTTAGAGGTGTTTTTGACAGATTGCTTAAAATATCAACTTTAGGCACTTCCTATTGAATTGGTTTAGTCAAAGATTGTCCATAAACGGAAAATCTGAAAAATGTTTGCGGATAGCTTTACCACTAATTCAACTACCGACTTCTTAATGTCGAAATCCTTCCAATGTTCCAAGTAACACTGCTAGTCCACAGTTCTACACTGATCCTTTATCTCAGGTTATCAACATGCGCTGTGCGCCATCTGGTCTGTTAGTCTTTGAGCTATGTTAGTACCGCTGGAAGGTGCTACAAAGCAAAAATATCAGATGCGACACACTTCCTCGTAAACTGAACGGTTTATGGACTTAGGAGACATACGGTTGCGTTGAGAGGGTAGCAAAGTGTTGGGAGTTTTTCGACATATTTTTACTAGGTCTCGAGAATGGGCCATTGATGTTATCACTTTCAAAATATTTAACAACCCCTTCTGAAATTTGCTTCTTTTTTCATGTCGCTGACAGGTTTTTTTTAGATTTGGGTGGCCCAAAATATTGCCACCTCGACGCATCGCTGGTGGCAGCACATAGGTCTTCTTGGGTGCATGTTTTGGGGCACAGAGGGCAAGATAGTAGGTAGAGCATAGTTTGTAACTCGGCTTCCTTCTGAAATGACCATGGGGTTCTGATTTTGAGTTGGCGTTTTCATAAATGTAGGTCTATCGGTGGGAACAGCTGCAAGGTTGAAAAGGAACGGGGCTGGACACATTTTCAATGGGCGAAGATTAAAGGAAACGCACAAGGACGCAAAATCGCAAAAGACCGGGGAAAGTGGACGCAGGGAATGGTTTTTGCCCTGCAGGGGGGCAGCTCTGACTCATAATAGTAATATAGTTATACTGTGTTTTAGTTAGTGTTAGCAGAAAACAATTTTCTGGCTACTTTGAGAATGAACGTAGTGTTGACATTGGAATTAATGTTTACAAACTTTTCATCATTAGTTTTCTTTACTCATTCTATTTATTTGTCAGAGTTATGTGGAAAAAGAGAGAGAAACCTTTGCCTAGCAGTGTGACAAATTAGGCTATAATATACTAGAAATATTTAGGTAATTAAATAAAGCTTTTTAATCATTATTATTTTAAAACTCGGTTTAAAAATAAAATACAACTAAAAAAAAAAAACGAAACAAAAACGAACGAACGAATCAATTAACAGTGTAAGCAGTAGTTTATTTGTTAAAAAGTCGTATTAAAAGTAGTTTAGTTGTATAAAAAGTCACATCGAGATTTTACTTTTATTTAACTACTTATTACATACATGGATTCTATTTATTTCTTTAATACTTCACGCACATGAATATTTACAGAAGCGGCCTAAATGCCTAAAGCATTTTCTACCTTGACCAGCCTAAGTCATGTGTTTAAGGCTTGTATTCATGCCAATGATCTTGTGCATATGACCGGAGCTAACTACCCCTTTACGTGCCACTCTCCTGCCCGCGTTTTTATTTTTTTATAATAAAAATAATACATTTTTTTTTAAAGTAACAAAACCAAATCATTTTCGTTTGTATTTCAAAGCAGTAAATATATTTTTTATACTCTTTTGATAAAAAATTAAGGAGTAAAATGGTTTCATCTCAACGATTTGGAGGTGATTTGGTAGATTTTTTTCTTATTATGTGATACCGATAGATACATTTTGGCTAAACCAAATTACGTATCATATCATGTAGATTACAAATTTTTTTTTTTCAGATGTAATTTTTTTGCTAGTGCCGACGAAAACCTGCTTCATCTGCACGGTGTTTTTAAGCTTTTTTCGAGAGAGCAGCCTTAATGCGAAGTAGCGTGGACAAACTCTCGTGCAGTGTGTCCCACCTACTAAAGGCTATCGCCTAGTCACGTACGCGGCTAACAATTAACATTTCGAGCTTAGCGATGCCGACGGAGATGCGGACAGCTAATATGGACTACCTCTTAATTACGCCCCGCCTTGCAAGGAGCGTTGCGTGTGCGCATCGCTTTTGGTGTGCGACATGATTTACGTGGCCTTTTAGCTGCGAATTTGTCGTGTAGTGGTTTGTGTTCATGGGATTCTTAGTGTGATAGGTTATTAAAAAGTGGTGTCAAAATATTTATAGAGAACTATATTTAGGACACTTCTAAGTGATTGAAAATTAACATCCTGAGTAGTCAGTTTTTAGACATATCAAACTAGACCGGATTTCTTATTAATTAGTCCAATTTGCTTGTGTCCGGAACTGTAAGGCACCAACTATAATAATAATAATAAACTTTTATTTCGTAAAAATACAGATTACTCTTGAAACTCGGCTCTCAGAACTCGGCTTGAATAAAAATAATATCGTCCAAAACGTTATGTGTAAAAGAGACAGGTAGAATTACGGCAACGTTGATGGAGATCTGAATTCATTGTTATTATATTTAGCCTGAAACGACCATTGCTGGTCAAACGCCTTCCTCCATTCCTTCCACTATTCCCGGTTGTGTCATTTCTTGCCAATTCCTAAAGGAAGACAACAAAGTCGCCCCACCATCTTCCTAGTGGTCGGCCGCGGCTCCATCTTGCAACTTCAGGGCACCAATTTTATGTTTAAATAAATAAATTCTTTATTGTCGCCAGTTAATACATTCATCTTATTAATCTAACATAAATGAATCGTATTAGTGTATTGCACAAAAGGTACTGCTACTGATTCCCAAACTAAGCTTGAGCTTGTATTTTGGGAAACAGTGTTCAGCTGCAGGAGGATTCACATAGTAAATCACGAATACAATGGTTTGGATGTCGCTGCAGTAGACTTACAATATTAAGATAACTTTCTATCGATGTATTTCTTATTCTATAATCTAATTTTAATTTTACATTCTAATTTATTTATTTTATTTAAGTGTTTTACAGGCAAACCGCTCGATGGGCTTGAATTCATGGTCCAATCAAAATATAAAACGTCTTTAAAGCCTTAATACGACGCTAATACGTAACTTCAATAACCTTACCTTTGTCCAAATAACCTTAAATATGGCACCCCGTGGTCCTTACATTTATCTCGCCGCCGCCCGGCCCGGTCCGGTCCGGTCTCCCCAAGCCGTGTGCCTGACGTTTATCGGATTGACCGTGAAGGACATTTGCAAAAAAATTAAATCGCTCTAAAGTTAGGGGTGAAAATTGATAGAGACGTTTATGGGGTGGCTGGTAGATTTACGTCCAAAGGTGGGGTGGAATCAGGGTAAGGAAAATATTTGAATTTTTCTTTTTTTTGACGACTTTACCGAGGGTGATTGGGCCCTGTCCTTTTTGTTGTTGTTGTAATAGTGGAGAAAATGCTATCAATGAGATGTCCACCCATTTCCAATCAGGATAAAACATTTTGCATAGATTTTTTAAGCACTTTTAATTAAGCACTTTTAAGCAGATATGTCCAACAGTGGACGTCATTCGGCTGATATGATGATGATGATGATGATGAAGCAGATAGGTAACAAACGCAGTACGTATATGACAAGTCAACGCCATCATGATTCCGTTATGAAAAAGGGATAAAGCTATGCGTGTTGTACAGCTCCGTCTCCCTCACACAGCTCTATCGGACCCAGCTTGTATCACCCATCTGCTGGGCGACTGACTTCCACCTGTTTACGTCCACAAGTGTTTTTTTTTAAATTAAAAAGCTGATGAAGAAGTCTGAATTCTGTCGGCAGTCTAATTTTGTCAACGGTAGCGTCGGAAGGCGATTTTCAAAACTACAAAAATTTCACGTGATCATCCCTTATGTGTGTGTACCGAAATATAAAACAGTATACTGGCCAGTGCTCATGACGTCATGAATTGACGCTATACTGTTGAATCGTTCAGAAATATACTGGCCAATGCGTTGACGTCATACATTAAAAAAATAGAATAGAACACTCTTTACTATGTACACCATATAAGTTACAGAAAAGATACATGAGGAATATATAACATAGGGTGACCCAATGGGCGGCCTTATCGCTAAAAACGATCTTTCAAAGTCCGTGTCAGTTTTTTAAATCCTCAAATTCTGATGCATACACTCCCGTTTGATGTTTGATATACTACTAATACGTCACGTTTGACGTTTGTCTCACCAGTACACTATGGTGGCACACCAGTACAGTATGGCGTCGGATTCATGACGTCATGAGCACTAGCCAGTACCTATACTGTTTTATATTTCGGAGCACACACGATATTTTGGCATTTTGAAAATCGCATTTGATGTTGAAATGACACTGTCTTGAGCATCAGGGCTACTTTGGGCCTATGGTTGTCGTTTTGTTTATCTCGTCTCATCTTCTACGAGCTTGTTGCATTCACGGCTCAATATGATTATTTTTGGCCCACAGCTTATTAACACCATGCATGCGGCACTTTCTCCTATGTACCTAAGTACTTGAAATTCGGGCAGTACTTCACAAGTTTAGCTGAATTATGCTGAAAACTTTTCATCAAAATCGAACAAAAATGATCTCTTAAACAATTTTCCACCGTAAGTACATAATGCTTTCTAACAAAATGGCAATAATTGCCTTCAACAGTTATATCAATGTTTCCAATTCGCCATTGTCGCCGACCGTACCGTGGGAGCACTTCTTGTGGACTAATTGTCAAGATTAGCGCTCTACGCTGCTGGCTGTACGCGTTTACTTATGCTGTTTATATTATAGGGAAGGAGACATTGTGATTCTGTTTGTATGTTGTTCTATGGGTCTTCTTCATCATCATTATTTTCGCAGAAAGATGTCCACAGCTGGAATTAGGCCTCCCCTAAGCGCAAACATCCTTTGGTGTATACTTACTAACTCTACAACTAATTAGCATTTCATTGTATTAGCTTAAAGAGCTAAGAACTCCGACAATGTTTTCTTATTTCTAGTTTTAGTATTGCTATATTACGGGAAGAGCGGAGTCTCCTAACACACGCATTATTTGCTTAAAAGGAGGCTCCAAACACTAAGCCACTGTGCAAACTGAAGCATTAATAAATTATTTGTATATAACAATTTTCCGATTGCACCAGACTGTCACAGAAATAACGAAATTTTTAGAAACGTTAACCATTCAGATTGATTGGATAATGTCTTATTAATGTATTCAATAGATGAAATGGTCACCGGAAAATTGCAGACTCCGTAAGATTGTAATATATCGTTATTAGGTTATGATTTATATTATAAAAAAAACATTTCGTATACAATAAATCCCACCAAAATTTAATAGTTTCCAATATGTCCGTGGCTTATTAAGAAAAACTATTTTACAAATTCACACGATATTTAACAATTCTACGACGTTTGCAATTTTCCGGTGACAAAGATATTAGAAACTGTTTAGCGGTAAGGCCGCCCATTGTGTCACCCTATGTAATGTTTTCTTCATCTATTTTTTTCAGTAACTTATATGGTGTACATAATAAAGAGTATTCTATTCTATTCTATCATAACAAACTAAAAAGAAGAAAACCATTAATTACACCGACATCGCCAAAATACATACTTGGATGTTAACACACAAAGTTGGAACCAAATGCACAAGGTCAATATTCAGAGCGCAGGTAAAAATATCGAAGCGAGATATGCAGATAGACAGTAAGTGCTCCTTGAAAAATACTAGTATTAATCTGTATTTGATTATATTGGAAGCCGACCCCAACATAGTCGGGACAAGGCTAGGCAGATATATTAAGAAGAAATTACAACCCTAATCTCTTCAAAGGTAGAGTGCACAGGTCCTTCTGGGTAAGCTCGCTCCATCGTAGACTTTGTCTCTGTCATCTCTGACCTAGACTAGAGTCAAGAGCAAACCCATCACAAATTAAAAAAAATATCCAAGCAAACCCAGGACATAAATCTAGTGTGACATCTGATCCCGTTATAGCAGCCTAAGAGTAGGTATCGGTGACATGGAGACGACAATAGCGTTTCTTATGTTGTTTGATTTATAGCTCAATTTCCTATGCTGATCTGGGAATGTAGCGTAGCGAGTATTAACAATCAATCTCGAGTATTTGTTCTGTCGTATAAGGAATTAAATGATAATTAGGTAATTGTTAATTGGTGATGGAGGAAAAAAAATGACCTTATAAGTCGATAATCAGTTGTTGAAAAGAAAAGTCTAGCGTAGTTTGATTTCCCTGTTTCAAGCCATGGTCTGGAGCGAGGAGACATGGGAAGCGGTCACCTCCTTCTGCGAAGCAGTAATGCTAGCGAAGGAGGAAGCCGAACGCGTGAGAGAGAGGGAGATCTCACGCCCCAGTCGCCGCAACAGAAGAAGACGCTCCGGGCGTCGGGAGTCGCAGGGCGATTCTCGGCCACTGTAGGCGCGGGCCTGCGGACGGCGAGCATTGGGTGACTCGCCATCTGATCAGAACCAGGCCCAGGTCGACGTCGCGCTGTGTTCCACGCGCGCCTCAAAGAGCTGTCAGAATAAAAGACGGGACCCGCAAGGGCCAGTGCCTGCCGAGGCTGCGGACTTTGTTCGAAAGAGCCACCGCCCTGGAACGCAAAGGGCACTATGAGGAACACGGATTGGTTTTAGTCAGTAAGAGTCTGACACTCCCTTCTGCTTCACCCAGAGCGGGAGGAGTCATTTGATGATTTCCCATCCTTAAAAAAAAGCGTAGTTTGATTTATTTTCTAATTACCTAATTGTGTTTTAGAGATACATGAACAAGTCTGAGGGTTACCTTAACTGATTGTAGGTACATATACAATATACAGATGTTAAGGTATATACCTAAGTATAGTAAAATTATTATACTTAGATAAAATGCATATTAGGATCATCTGTATGGGATGAAAACGAAAACATTCACAACAACACAAATAATCTTTCAGGCAGCCAAAACTATGGGACTAACTCTGAAAGTAAGAAACTGTTTAGAAGTTGAAACAGGAGCTTTTTATTATATTTCGAAGTTGGTGCAAAAATAAAAGTGCCTACTTATTCCAAGTAACTCTTACCTGTATGGCACCTCGGAATAGAACGTAGGACGCCACACTCGGCAGCTGTACTTGCAACCACGAATCTAACGGGAACGGGGCAGTTTTATACCTATCTATAGTGGAGTTCTTACCATAACCTACACAATCTGTCGAAGCAAGCTAGAAATCAAGTAAGAGTTTTCTCACATAAGCTATTGACATAATTATATTTGTTTGTGTGATCCGTTTCCCATGTGCATAAGAACTTGGTAACATAAACGGTTGATAATTTCCTGTCATTGTCGTCTGCGTGATGACAATAAAGTCTTCACTTTTAGATCAATTCATTTGTACAATTCTGCTTTCACAGTTCAGTTTGATGGACCAACTCAGAAAGGTATCGAACATGTTTACGTACTAAAATAAAATAAATAAATAAATAAATAAAAGTATTTTATTCACATTAGTTGTACAATAAACACTTACGTAGACACTATGCTAAGTTACAACTAGGGGAAGGAGTGTTTTCGATGGGCTCTGGCACCCAGAGTAAGATTTAACTTGTGTTTAGGGTGCCAGCGTCCTCGCCTATGATTTGGACATGTAGCAGTAGTTGTAAGACAAGCACAGTAGGTACATCATTATAATATTATAAAACAATCAGTGATACAAATGCAACAATCTGGACTTTTTTAATATTTTACGGTGAAAAACTTATGTATTTGTAAGTCTGTATAAAATATAAATTATAAACATAAACACACCTATTACATACTTCACTAAATTTGGTCAAGCAATTGATATCTGAAGTAGATCTTCAGTCTTATTATAACTCAGTGTCAACAGCCACTTCGTTACCTTACTTCTACATCCATTTAGACACATGGGAGTAATAGAGCAGACTTTATTAATTTTATTGTATAAATGGTTTGAGAGAATACCAAAATGACGCTGTGCTAGGACTGTTCTACATCCGTGAGTTGAGCATACTTCGAAGTGTCTACGCTTTCTGGTAGCATTTGAATCGTATAACACTGAGGGATGTTTGCGTAGAATAGTAGCAAGGATAAAGAGCTGTCTCACAGTAAGAACCTGGCATTCGTCGTAAAGAGTCCTGGTGGGATACCTAAAGGGCTTCGAGGTCATAACCTTGAGAACAGCTCTCTGTGCTCGTTCCAGAGGCAAGAAGTACTGGGTCAACAAGTCTTGTCCAATGACCTTACAGGACAGGAAGAGATTTTATTTTCGTTTAGGGATGATTGTTGGGCAACAAACAATAAATGTCACGATGGATCGGTTTGAACGCATTTATGTAGAAACTAGCTTCTGCCAGCGGCTTCGCCCGCGTGGTCCCTAGGGCACATTCTCCCGGCATAAAAAGTAGCCTATGTCCTTTCTCAGACTCTACACTATCTCTGTACCAAATTTCATTTAAATCGGTTCAGTAGTTTTGGCGTGAAAGCGAGACAGACAGACAGAGTTACTTTCGCATTTATAATATTAGTAAGGAAAATATCAAACAGCTGCATTTATTCTTCAGGTTAAAGCCGTTAAGGTTATCTGGCGATTGAAAAATTAACAGGCATTAGGCACTGAAATCATTGCCGACGAGTAAGCGATTAGCTATCAACTATTTTCTGGGTGAGGAAAGGGATAAAAGATAAGGATCTCGTGTGAATAAAAGAGACACATTTATAGTCGATACCTGGCTGTTCACACTGCCGGCGAGCCGGCTCTTACCACTAGTTGATCGCAGCGACAAGAGTTATCAAAGATAATAGTTTACTCACTTAGCGATATTCGCTCGGCGATGCTCGCCTGGCGGTCAGAACTCACCAACCAGCGGTCATTTCTACCTATAGTACGGGCCGGAGCGAGTGGTGCGAGTAATCGCCCGTCGCACAAAAGCTCGCTTAAGGCTTGTATACATGCCAATGACCTTGTGCATATAAACGGAGCTATCTACTCCTCTGCGCGCCACTCCGCTACCCGTGTTTTTAATTTATTGTAAAAAAATAACACATATTTTAAAAAAGTAACAAAACCAAATTATTTTCGTTTGTATTACAAAGCAGCAGATATTTGTTTTTGACTTTTGTTAAAAAATTAAGGAGTAAAATGGTTTCATCTCAATGATAAGGAGGTGATTTGGTGATTTTTTTTTCTTATTATGTGATACCGATACATAAATTCTGGCTAAACCAAGTTACGTATCATATTAATTGATTACTACCAATTTTTTCCAGATGTAATTTCTCAGTAAAACGAAACGTTGCTTCATCTGCACGCTGTTTTTAAGCATTTCTCGAGGGAGCAGCCTTAAAGCCGAGCGACAAAACTATCGAAACTACTCACTTGCTACTCGCTGCCCGCCACCTCGTTTCGAGTTTCAAGCTTCTCGCTTCTCGCCGATCGTTGGCGGTGATAAAAGTGCCTTAAAGACAGAAAACATGTTTATTTAGCACACACAGATACAAAATAAAGGAACAAGAATACAGCTGTGCCAAAAATAGGTTCAGTTCAGCAAAATGCCATACAACCATCCTGACGCTTCTGGCTGATGAAAATTTTAATACTTCTGTAAATTTAACTTATAGAAAAGTAGTCCTAAGATCTAGTACTAGCAGCAATCCAAGGCTACTTATATCCTTAAACACCTAAACAAAAGTCGTATAGAGACCGCATCATAAAAGAGGTCAGAAGATATGAAAAGTGAATGCCTGTCAGTGCGGCGCTAGAAAGAAATTTAATTTACGACAATTCGGGAGGGATCGCCGGCCTTAAGTCCGGTATGGGCTGTATTACGTGTTGCTGTTGCTATCAAGACTATGGACATGGGTCAAGTCATTGTAAGATGGAAGAACTGGGATAGAATGACGTGGCATTTGTCATCCACTAAAGTACTTGGACATCAAAGTTCTTCCTGCATCGGAAAAGTGCCCAGAAGACTGACAGCATCGCCACGTTAAATAGCAACGCATATTCTTTAGGCAAAGAACAAGCCAGCTACGCAAAGGGTCAAACAGACGGCACTCGGTTTCGATCACCCAAGCTTTTCGACCCCAAACGGCTAAAAACGTCAAATGCGGTTTTGTGAAAGATGAATGCAACCGAACAGCTTGGCACTTCTGCCTGCGTCATCATCAACATCATAATATCAGCCGAAAGACGTCCACTACTGGACATAGGCCTCCCCCAAGCGTCGCCACAACGACCGGTCCTGCGCGTCTCGCATACATCGGCTACCCGCGACCTTCACCAGGTCATCGGTCCACCTTGTAGGAGGCCTTCCAACATTGCGTCTTCCGGTACGCGGTCGCCACTCCAGAACTTTTCGGCCCCATCAACAATCTGTTCTGCAAGCAATGTCATCTGTTATGCCCTGCTCACTGCCACTTTAGTTTGGCGATCCTTCGGGCTATGTCAGTAACCTTGGTTCTCTTGCGGATATCATCATTTCTGATTCGATCACGCAAGGAAACTCCAAGCATTGCCCTCTCCATTGCCCTGTGAGTGACTTTGAGCCTTCTGATGAGGCCCATTGTAAGCTGCGTGTATTCCCATAAATGCATGTATCGCAACTATTACTAGTTAGTACGTGTTCGACCAAATAACAACCAACCCTCAGGTTGGTGCTAAACCACGCAGGCGCTAAACTCTACAATATGGTTCTTCGAGCCGGATTCTATTGATCAAGAACCTGCAAGTCTTTGGAAGTCCGACTTCTTGTTTACGAAAAAATCTAGGGTGAACAGATGTAAATGAACATTTTGAAATTAATCCTATCATGTTTGTTGAAATTGTAGCTATGCCTCACAAACACATTTTTGAATTTTGCAAAATTAATATCACTGCCATAGACCTAAGTAATAGTTAGACTGCATCAAATGCCGTTAATCACTTACAAAAGAAGTGCAGTGGAATCGTATCTACAAATTAATTATGTTCGCAATACAATGTGCTATTATATCTGGAACATGCTCGTTTCTTTTGTTACGGCTTTGTCTAATTGATGGCGAACAATTACGATTCATTACGAGATCGCCTTGTTAATGGTGTTAGGTTATCTGTATTAGTCTTGTTATGTAGCTGACCTTACTTAGTTTTATTAGAAATACCATAACCAGACTGACGGGGATACGAAAAAATCCACTTATATTTCCCGAATTATCTTATTCAATTTTTTTCTCCTACTTAGACTGTTATAATTATTAGAACAAATACCAAATCAGTTCACCTGTTCTCAAATGATGCGCTTACTGTTTTTTGGAGGAATGCGGTACAGAGAGTAAAGTCTTGCAAACCCCAATTGAAAAGGGAGGATCCTCCTGCCATACGGTTGTTGTGCCTGGCGGGCTACTGCCCGATATTTAATATTCGAGGTGCTGTATATGTTCAAATCGCACGGTAAACTCTGCTTGCGCGATGCAGGATTTCGACGTAGTAGTTCGCTGCTAGTTGGATAGATGGCGTAGCAGTTCTTTTTGTTGCGATGTAGATTTGCTCCGTTGGTATTTTCTTGTGGCGGCAGCATCAATGCCACCACAAAAATAATTTAAACGCGAGTTTTTAACGTTTCTAAGCTGTTAATTACCACGTCTCTTCTATACAACTTGTATCGTTCGAAATATATTTATTAATTAGACAATACATCACATTTTCTGTTTATTTTCCCGTATGACACATGACATTTAGCTATCACATCCATTTCTAATTACCATAAACACTCACATGGAACGCATTATCTATGACTAATCATTTGAAATAAAACTTCACACATATTAATTTCGAGTAGCTTGCATTGCACACATTTCTTTTATGATATTAATTAATAATACTAACAAATATCTAAACTACCTACAAACAACAAAGATGAAATAGAACGCAGAATAAAATAGAATAGGTATAAACAAAAACAATAATAAACAAAGTAAAACGCCGAAAAGACGATCCCTTAAAGGCGTCATAATGTAGACATGTAATAATGTCCGGGCCACTGTAAGTCCATCAGAGGGAGTATAACAGTGATTTTCGCAACACCTCACTGAATATTCAATTTTGTTTACAAAGACCCCGTGTATAACAAACTGACACACATACAATTTTCATGGAAAACCTTCTTAGGCATCGCACCTCTTTGTCAAACTTATGTAGTTTTGCCTTAGTATGAGAGGGATGGAAAGAGGATGAAACGTCAAAGAAATCCCGGCTTTATCCCGGGATTCAGAGGGGCAGTTGAGTGGACAGCTGTAGTGAGCTGTTAATTCGTTGATATTGCGGGATTTGAGCTCTCTTAAATAACTGATGGACTGTGAGAACGCTAATTGCAATGAAATTTTCAAGAAGAGGTAATTAAATCCTTGAGATGGATTTAAAAGGAATTGTGAATTGTGCGAAAAGACGCTTGTACAAGGTATAGTGACGTGGGAATTAGATAACATTGACTGTACTATTATGGCTTATCCATGGTGTGCAAGTTATAGGGAGCTAAGTAATGTAGTATTGTCTCTATGGCTGATGAGAGAGGCAATTTGTCATCATGGCAACATTAGCTAGGAAAAAATAATTGAAGATAAATGCTCTAAATTTAAAAATAAAAATGGAACGCTAGGTTCCGTTTATTTTTTTAAATTAAGAGCATTGTCTGTGAATTAAAAAAAAAAAACTATAACACGGCACTATCTAGAGTGGAGTAACTACAGTGGCGGCGCAAGACTAATTTTTTTTATGGGCAAGATTGGCATTTTGCGAGGCCCTTTAGGTCCTACCTAAGAATAGAATGATTTTTTGAGGTTTTCAGAGGTTGGGTTGGATTGAGGGTGAGATGCGGCGAACTCAATCGCACCCCGCCACGAGTAGTGTTGATTTTCTTTTGACTTTTTCTGCAAAAATAGTAAATATTGGGCGAATGTGGGAAAATTCAAGAAAGAACTAAGCTAAAAGAAGCTTTGATGCAAGAGCGATCGTAGTGAGCTTGTATATACGAGTAAATCATAGTGCCTATCCTGCCGCGGCTTATGTTTTGACAAAACTTACTGAAGTAAACCTTAACAATAAATGAATTCAAATAGCAAGAGCAAGCAAAGCGAGCTCAAAAAAAAAACTGGCCAAGTGCGAGTCGGACTCGCGTTCAAAGGGTTCCGAACGAATTTAATTTTTTTAACACGTTATTTTAACACTACAGACTTCTAATAGGATTTCCTGTAATCTTTAGGTAAAGATCTATTATCTCCATTTTTTTCAAAATTTTAGGCTTAGTAGTTTCGGAGATAAGGGGGGGGGGAATGGTCATTTTTCGTCTAATTTCTTGAATAACTTCAAAACTACTTATTTTAAAATTATGAAAAAAATATAATTAAAACCCTCACAGTAAGTTTTTTCATTTGATATGTCACACAATATTGTTCAAAAAACTTTTTTTTTTAATTTTCTAGTTTGACCCCCAAAAGTGACCCCCATACTAAAAATTTAATGACTTACGTAACGCGTCCGTGTTTGGGTCATAGAAGTCCATATGTATACCAAATTTCAACAGAATCGGTTCAGTGGATCCGGAGAAAACTGGCTGTGACAGACGGACAGACAGACAGACAGACAGACAGACAGACAGACAGACACCCGAGTGATCCTATAAGGGTTCCTTTTTTTTTCGGAACCCTAAAAATGGAAATAGACACGGAAAAGTTGGATTTTTTTGATGGCCTTAGCTACGGTTTTTCTGAGTTGAAAAAAAGCCAAAGCTGCGCGGCCCGTGGGACCGCGAGCCCATAGACGGTGGCCCACGTCGCTCACGCCATGCGCCGCCTCTGAGTAAGTACAATTTCTGAGGTGGTTTTAGACTGAGGTACTATCTTTTACCTGTGGCTTCGCTCGCGTAGTTGATAAGGGTATGTTTCTACTAGGGATGTGCGAGGTTGCATAAGCAAGGGATGTTTGATACAATCGCTTGCGGTGAGCGATGCTAGGTAAATGAAGCGATCCTATTGGTTCTTTAACAAACACATCCTTCGCTAGGCATCCTCGCTTAGCTCTGGTGGAAACGCAACCTAACCGTGCACCCATCGATCCCTGTACAAAATTCATCAAAATCAGTTCAGTGATTTTGGCTGAAAGCATAACAAACAAACCGCCGCATGGTGTCAGCCGATGCCGTATGGTGCCGTAAAAGAATAATACCATCCCATCACTTCCCGTGGGTGTCGTAAGAGGCGACTAAGGGACTCGCCAGAGAATGGGCAGCAGCGTTCTCTGTTAAAATCAACAACATCATACACTGCGATCGCCAACCCGCCTGCCAAGCGTGGCGGTTATGGCAAACCCCCCTCCCTTTGGGGGAGGCCTATGTCCAGCAGTGGACGTCTTCGGCTATTATGACTGATAACAAACAAACGAACTCGCTTTCGCGTATATATTAACTACCTTTTACCCGCGACCTCGTATGCGCATATCCCGTTTTTTCACGTTCCCGTAGGAATTTCGGGAAATCCGTGCCCCTTGGTGCTTTCTTACGGAGTGTAAGTAAGCTACATGCCGAATTTCAGCTGTCTATGACTAGTAGTTTCGGCTGTGCGTTGTCTGTCAGTCACTCAGTCAGTAACGGAAGAATTTTATATAATACTAGCTGATTCGGCAAACGCTCTTTTGCAAAAAAAAAATAGCCTACCACCTCTTATATCTAACGAGTATACACACAATATTTCATGAAAATCGGTCGAGCCGTTTCGAAGGAGTTTGGTAATAAACACCGTGACACGAGATTTTTATATTTTAGATTTATTGATGATAAGGATTAGCATAGTAGGTGGGCCGTACTTGTTGTAGACGAAAAACTACATCCGTAGTAGTGTTAATACCTGTGCGAATTCTGTCCAATTAATAACAACTACACTTCACAAAAAAAACCCTACAATTAAACTCACTAACTCACTAGTCGTATCACCCCTAACTAGTAACAGTTTGAAACAAACGGTCGTTGTGTGGCGTACTAATGCGCCAGTGTTGTACAAACAGTCTTGTGACGTCACTAAACACTAGAAAAAGACAAGACAGTTACAGATGTCAACACGCTGGTGTACTGCGAGGGTGGCATAAGGGAGAGGTTGATTTACGCGAGCGTTGTGAAGATGGGACGTTTAGGGTAACGGAGAAATATTAACCAATCATGTCAGTCAAAATGTCAGTGACTCACGAGGTACGGAGGTTTTATGCAGTTCCATTGGTTAAAATTTATCCGTTTCTCCGCTCCGCTGCCGTGCTCGCTCGCAATGGACAGCCCCCTTGAAGGTGATGGCGTATTTTCAAAGTTCAACAGCACCAACAGTAGAAGGTACCAATCGCTGTACTATATCTAAAAACGTAGTTAGACTAGGAGATGACTATCTACACGTTAGTTTCATCAAGGGCGCTATTATATAGTTCAAATAACGACGAAGCTCCAAAGTCTTGAGCATCGACGAGTTGCTAGCCTGTCGGTTTTCTACCGGTTGCATTTTGGGGAATGTGCGACGGAATTGCATAATTTAATTCCGCCAAGCCCGTTTCATCATCGGACTACAAGACGAACGGCGATGCCCCACCGGTACATGGTGGACATCCCACCCACACGCACAAAACGTTTTGGGAACACATTCATAGTGCGTACAGCTAAGGAGTGGAATTCCCTGCCGGAGTCTGTATTTCCTGATAGCTACAACCTTGAGTATTTAAGTCAAGAGTGAATATGTTACTTCTAGGCAAGCGTGCTCCATCTTCGACCACATCATCGCTTACCATCAAGTGAGATAGTGGTCAAACGCGAGCCTATCAAGAGCAAAAAAAAACTTTTATCCTAGAAATGAAAATTGTGAACTGACAGTTTTTGTAACGCAAATCTACACTAATATTATAAAGAGGAAAGATTTGTTTGTTTGTTTGTTTGTATGTTTGTTTGTTTGTTTGAATTTAATAGGCTCCGAAACTACTGGACCGATTTGAAAAATTCTTTTAGCATTGGATAGCTACATTATCAGGGAGTAACATAGGCTATATATTATCCTCGTATTCCCACAGGAACGGGAACTACGCGGGTGAAACCGCGTGACGTCCACTAGTATTACATATATGTGATAGAGTCATCATATTTTTCTTAAGAAAAAGTTAAACGTAACACTAACTTATGACGTTTTATAAGTCTAGGGCACTTTTACTGTAGGTCTATGTTAAATAAAATATTTTCAAGACCGAAAATGGAAAAATCATCACTTATTTTACAATATCAAATAATAAACGTCTCTTAATACGTGTTTCCAATGTAATGCTCGCGTAAAACAATCGCAGCTTAACTTTTCACAAACAGGGGCATGTCGACAGGGGTGCCATTGTCTTACACGAACACTTCTCTAAATGGAGTGCGTGCTTTTTAATGCACCGATGTGCACTTCACAGCCTTTGGGGATTACACGGTTAGTGCCGGTGAGTGGTGGTAAATATTGCTATAAATTAATTGAGAGGACTTTAAAGTTAAGGGAAAATGTTTACAAGAGATAAAGGAAAATAAGAATACCTGGGGGTTTCTAAGTCTAGAGTGCATAGGTTATCTACTCTTAGACAAGCGAGTTTCTTCGTTGTGGATATAATAGCTTATCATCATGTGAGAATGGTGAGATTGTGGTAAAACGTGAACCTGAATTTTCAACAAGGAAAACAGGGAAAACATTTACGTAGTCTGCTAATTTTGACCTATCCAAACTCCACCCTTGTAAACTGGCTTTAGGAGATATGTTCCTCTGAGAGACATAATTTTTTATTAATTTTAAACCAACATCAAATACTTTTAGATATTGTTCGTTTGGCGAGCTTTTAGTAACAAATCAGGGTCTAAGCTGAAAGGACCAAACCCGGACCACAGATAGGCCAGTTAAAATTGCCGCTATAGTGAAAAGATAGCGATCATAATTAAACGTCCTTTTCAAGAGTCAGTAGACTCTAACATCATTAAAAACCCCACCAACTAACAGCATTTAACACCAAAAAGTCCCACGACCTCGCACCTAACACCAATATAGTTTAAGAGTCAACAAACACGGATTCAATCAGCCGTTCAAATTGTACGCCCGCGTTAATCCCTAATCTTGTGTAGTTCCTGACGGGACAGAGGGCGCCACCCCTGTAGCGCTCAATGGACTGAATGGAACGCTTTCAAAATATAAAGTGTTGATTGGAGGATGGATAGAGAGGTTTTAACTGCCAGTGTTGGTTTTAGATTTAGAACGCAGATCAATTGATTCGATGCAGGTTTTAGGAATGATATGAAACCTCCTTTGGTAGTGAAGATGGAATGTTTTCAAATAAAGTATAGTGTTGATTGGAGTATAGATGGAATAGTTTTAACTGCCAGTATTGGTTTTAGATTTAGAATTAGAACTTCGGTCGGTTCAAAATAATATCCTATCCTAAACCTCCTTTTGCTCCAGATTATAGGGATTTGAAGTTACATTGAGGGTTTATCCTTTTTTACTATTGATAGGCATACGTTTGACCACTATCTCATGTGATGGTAAGCGATGATGCGGTCGACGATGGAGCACGCTTGCCTAGAAGTAACCTATTCACTCTTGACTTAAAGACTCCCAGGTTGTAGCTATCAGGAAACACAGACTCCGGCAGGGAATTCCACTCCTTAACTGTACGCACAATGAATGTTCCCAAAACGTTTTTGTGCGTGTCCTCATATAATCCTAAAAGCGCCCACTTCAAGTGGAATAAATACAGCTTACTGCTAATTTTAGAACAAAAGTGTAGTGCAAAGTCAATAAAACCGAGGGGTACCTATTTCTCGTATTTTTATGGAGAAAAACACCTATAATTGATTGTCGCCGAGTTACATTGCGACTTGAATGTGTATGAGAATTGGCCTTTTCTTTGTGTTTAATTTTCGAGCTAGAACTTTTTTAGACACTTCATGTTCTCTATTTGAACAGTAAACTTATTCTAAAGACTGCTAACGCAGAAATGGTTCATCGATTCCTTAATCCGCGAAGGTACTTCCTGTTGTCCAAATAGAGGGTGTCTCCCCTGATGTGTACTCGAAAGAAGCGTGTTTAAACGTCGAACGGAAAGAGATTTTAAAAATAAAGTATTTTATTGTATGTCGAGTATCGTCTAAGTTGGAAAAATTGGTGATGAGAATCGAACAGGTACTGTATACATTATTAGAAAATTCGGGAACGCGGATATCAGAAAGTTTATTTTAAACTGACCGTTAAACATGGCCACGACTAATAGAAAAAAAACTGGCCAAGTGCGAGTCGGACTCGTGTGCAAAGGATTACGAAACAATTTCATTTTTTTTAACATGTTATTTTAACACTACAGACTTCTTATAGGTTTTCCTGTAATATTTAGGTATAGAACTATAATCTGCATTTTTTTCAAAATTTTTAGCACAGTTGTTTCGGAGATAATGTGGATGGTCATTTTTGGTCTTATTTCTTGCATAACTTCAAATCTATTTATTTTAAAATTATAAAAAAAAATGTAACTAACCCCTGCCTTTTCATTTGATATGTCACACGATACAGAATGATAAACATTTTTTTAATTTTGTAGTTTGACCCCACCACACACCCACAAAAACTATTTATTTACGTAACGCGTCCGTGTTAGGTCACACAAATCCATAAGTATACCAAATTTCAACAGAATCGATCCAGTAGATCCAAAGAAAACTGTCTGTAACAGACGGACAGACAGACAGACACCCGGGAGATCCTATACGGGTTCCGTTTTTTACGGAGTTCGGAACCCTAAAAGTATACCTAAAAGAAGAAGAAATGTTGCATCGACCTCAAATAAATTGGGATAAGCCGGTCAAGAGAATAAATATGACCTAACTAATTAATCATCAATGGGGAGTTTGTTGGCCACTTCTTCTCCACAGCTAAAACACTAGGAAGTGGTGACGGGTGGGCATTTTGGGGGACTGTCTATTTGTAAACGTTGACGTTCAAAAAGTGCTGGTACTCAGCCTAATTTGAATAAATGACTTTTGACTTTCTGACTTTTAATGCGAGAGTGAGTTTATTTGTCTGTTGTTTCTTACGCTTTCACGACTACATTGCTGAACCGATTATGATAAACTTAGGTACAGAGAATCCTGGAGACGGTTATGCGAAAATGGTAACTACCGCAAGCCAAGCTGCGAGCAAAAGCTAGCTGTAACATTGGGACACAAATTTTGAAGTTGAAAACAATCATTTCTACCATTTAACACCATGTCAAGTGTAGTGAATAGCGGGTCTAAAAAGGCCAATAAGAATCAGCTAGCACATCAAGCTACCTGAAACTGTAAAATTTTCCCAATTAACCTTGATATGATTTTTTTCTATTTGTGATGGGTTTGCTCTTGATTTTAGTCTAGGTCAGAGATGATAGAGACAAAGTCTACGATGGAGCGAGCTTACCCAGAAGGAGCCTGTGCATTCTAACTTTGTAAAGATTAGGGTTGTAAGCGTTTGGAAACACAGACGCAGGCAGAGAGTTCCATTTCTTTGCTATGCGCATTATAAAAGACGTTTGGAAGCGCTTAGTGCGAATTGGTGGAATAGCAACAAGGTAGGGATGGTAAGATGCAGTGCGTCTGGTTGTCCGATGGTAGAAGGGGGCCGGTGGGATGATGTCGTGGAGTTCTTGGGCACACTCACCGAAGTACAATCTGTAGAAGACCGACAACCTTTCTTATTCTACTAAATTGGCCTTTTTAGACCCGAAGGTATTTGTACATTGCTGCTCAAACAATTTTAGTAGCAATATGGTTTAACAATGAAATAAGCAGTAAGTTGCTCCTGCGTCGGTATGACTTCAGAGCACAGAACCAGACGTTGACTGTCGCTGTGATGAGCATTCATCTCTTGAACGTGGCATAAGGCAGAAGCTCGAGCGATCGACTGGTAAAAATACGTTACCTACTAATAGGAATGTAAAATCTCAGTAGACAATGCTCCTATTTGATGATTCCCACTGCTGGGAAAAGGTGTTTTTGTGTGGCCTTCTCCGACCAGTCTTTTGTAAACGCTAGACGCTACTAAGACGTCAAAAAGTGCTTTCAAGGTCTTCCCGCTTCTCTAAAAAAGATTGGCTCTGCTAGATTGAGAGCTCGTACACCCTCAGGGTTTTCCATCAATGCTGGAAATTATACGTAAAGATTCTGGCTTATGTGTCCTGCATCATACAGTAAATATATTTATGTATACGGACTGCCTGATCCCACTTCATCATCTTACCAGCCGAAAGACGTCCACTACTGGACATAGGGCTCCCCCAAAGGGAGGGGTTTGCCATAATCGCCACGCTTGGCAAGCGGGTTGGCGATGGCAGTGTAGGGTGTTGCATTTTACAGAGAACGCTGCTGCCCATTCTCTGGTGAGTCCCTTAGTCGCCTCTTACGACACCCACGGGAAGTGATGGGATGGTATTGTTCTTTTACGGCACCATACGGCACCGGCCGACACCATACGGCAATAACCATACGGCCGATCCCACTTCAGCGTCGACTTATTACCCACGTCGACTATAAAATGTATCGTTGTGTATTTGACGTGACAACGTCTTATAAATCGATGAACGCCGGCTGCACGCACGAAATAGTGTCACGTTCCGAGACCGAGAGCGCAGAACAAGCGATAGAAAGGCACGATCGGCCTAAGCGTTCGGCTTATTTGTTAAGAATTCAATTGTTTTCGTCAATTATCGTTTGTAAACCGACTTTACGGCCAACCAATTTTTTTTCTGTTGCATACTGCCGCAAGTGTACATCTCTCATACGCGAATCTTTGTCGCGTGGTGATCGCGAACAATGGGATCGGGAGCCGCCTCCTGTAAAACTGTTCGAACAGTGGTCTATCGTCTGACACTAAGGAGAAGTATGTGTGGTGTGGTGAGGCGTGTCCCACTGCTCCAGTGTTCTGCCGGCGTTGAAGACATTGTGACGGTAAAATGAAAAGGTTAGTGTACCTTTGCATTTTTTTCCTGCCAGCTTCCTTTTTGCCTAGCCTACTTTCGTCGTCCTAATTTGCAGCGCATTTGCAAGGCTACGCAGATCATAGCTTGGTACATACTTTTTTCAACCCCCGCATACCCATACAGGCCACTATATTTTGAACCAATACTCTGCGTGTAGGGGATTCCGCTACTAATTTTGTATTTCCTCCCAAATAATGGTATTTAGGCGCAACCATCGTCGAATAATAAGCTACAGTAGGCCTAAAACCGAACACTATATTATTCACAATAAAAACAATTTACGAAATGGATAAAATAAATCTAAATATCAAAAACCGACGTCACCCTATTCCGCTTCCTCTTCCAACTTCCAGCGTCGCCAGCGATATTAACTGTCACTGCAAGAATCGCTGGTTTGATTAATCGCAGCGACAGACACAGGTGAGCTCATTCCGAACTAATTGCAAACACCGACCGCCTTTGTTCAAGTGATTGTTACCTTTGTGCCGAGATCGCATTCACTGAAGCCATTCTCGAAAGACCGAATGACACTAGCCTTCCATTTGTCAAAATCAGATCGAGCTGTCATTGGATCGTGTTTAAACGTCATTGCGAGTGAAATTGGAGTATATTGAGATGATTATATGTAAATTATTGGCGGTTCGATTGAGAATTGTGTGGGTGGTAAGTTTTTGATACGTTGGATTTGAAATTTAAGAGAGGAAAGACAAATGACGGAGGCAGAGAGAAAAAGTTTTGTTTTTAAATAAACAGGAAGGCGTTTAGTGTTAGCTGGACAATGCTGAAAAGGTTTTGTGCTTTTGGACCAAGACAGTCTTCATAGATTTGGCCCTATAGGTATTCTATTGAATTATCATCATCTTTCTACCATTGTCCCATTAACTTGGAGACGGTAAGACATCTTTTTCCATTACGTTCTATCAACCGTTACGCTATCACTGACTCGCTTTTCTTTTACATAATTGTTCACAATAACCATTCATTTTTCTTCAGTCCTCCCCCCTCTCTTTTCATCCACATTGATATTTATTTATTTAAACTTTATGTACAATTGTGGTACATAGGCAGTGTGTTACTCTTATGAATCGTCCCTCACAAAAATCAAAACAGAATGTTATTATTATAAGCCTGTGCTGTCCACCTGCAGTGCAAAGGCTTCCTTTCCCTCGTTCCACTTTTTCCAGTCTTCTGCAATTTTGGGTTAGTCCTTTGGGTAGAAATTATAAATTGGCTCCACCTATAAATAAACTAATTGTACATCCACTCTTAACAAACTTCACGTAAGGCCGCAATACTGTCAAGGGTGTGATGGTACACGGAAATATATGGTAAGATAAAGGAATCTACAGAGACCTACAAGCCTAACAGTTCCTACGAACCTAAGCCCTATAAGCCCTACAGCCCTAACCTACCATATACGTAGTATGTGATAAATAAGTTCAGGATGTCTGCACCATGCGACCTAAGGTTACAGACGGATAGTAGACAGGAATACCAGGTTCGGGAAGGGTAAACTCACTGCCAATCCCGCAGACTCACGGGACTGATCCGAAGATGGCTAAATGTGTCTTGGCCACAGCGAGGGGTAATGAGACAAGAATGAAAAATTCAAATCTGATTGATTTACAAATTGTTCTGCTTATATACTACTTTTTCTTAACACCGAATCATTATTTTAACTGGGCCGCGCGTGAGTCAGGCCGAGTGCTGAGTCAATGTCCAAAGGTAACATTGAACACTAATTAAGAACCAAAATTTAAAAAGCAGGTAATTTCAGTGACACACCGTTTCTATAAATATAACATGTTGTTTATTGAAACAACTGCATCAGTTATTGCTCTGTAAAGAGGAATTTATTAGCAAAAACATTTAAAAAGGGTGTACCATACATACTTTTATAAACACAACTTATTTCTACAAATCACTGTTACCAATTACTAACCTGTAAAGAGAAACAACCTTAAAAGCTATTGCTTCAATAGTTTTTTCTATAATTTGAAAAATATCTCCATAAAAACGTGTTCTCAAATTTTTCTATCAATCCAAAGAGAATTTTTCCAGTCATAGAACGATCATAGTGCTGCACGTCTACCATGAGTTTTATCGATCTGTACTCGCTAGCGACTGTAGTTAAAAAAATGTATGAAAACTTAAAAAAAAAAAACAAATTTCTAATTTATTTCTTTAAATTATTAACTAACAAGCAAGCAAGTTGCAAGTAAAACTTTATTTAACAACTAAAGAAATAAATTCGAAACTTGTTTTTTAAAAGTTTTCATACATTTATTTTTTAACTACAGTCGCTAGCGAGTATAGATTGATAAAACTCATGGTAGACGAACAGGCCTGCCGTCAACACAGATAGCGTATGCAGTATAGCGCGGGAAATTTAAATTAAATGAAGAAAAAGAGAGCTCCATATACATACATACTTAAACTAGTACATATTATAATCTAGAGCTCCACTAATACCCAATTAACTTCAATACTTAACTAGACGCAAAATAATCTCAGCTTACATTCAGATCAAAACAGAAATTAAATCACATCTCACCGGTCATTCGCAGCTTCCCAAATATCAATGTAATCAGAGAGAGTCCTTTTATTCTCGTTGCCGGCTGAGCGATATTTGATAGCGGTTAGACCCAGTTAACGATAAATACGGCCTATTCAAATATCAATAATTTGTTCCATAGAGGAACAAATTATTGATATTTGAATGGCCTAAATGTCATACATAAAGCGTTAGATATAAGATCTGTTTTAAATAGTTTTGCATAGTTTGATGAGTCATGGTTTTCTAACAAGGTGTAATTACAGCACATTTAGCCTATAAAGTTCTGTTGGAAAATAAGCTTCCTATTCGTCAGGAGGAGAGGAACGTCTTCGTTTTTAGGGTTCCATACCCGAATACCCTTCGGGTAGATACCAACGGAACGCTGTCCGTCTGTCAGCGGGCGAAAAGAAACGGTTCTTGATATACATCAAGAACCGTTTCTATTGTCTTATCTTGTATTTCTATTGTCGCTATCGTCATCTTCCTACCCTTATCCCAAGTTACTTGGGGTCGGCGCAACACGTTTTTTTCTTCCACTCTGCCCTATCTGCCGTCAAACTATCACTAAGTTCTTTTTCTTTCATATCGCTCCTCACACAATCCCTTCATCTTTTCTTTGGCCTTCCTCTGCCTCTCCATCCATCCACATTTATATTCATTACTCTTTAGTTACATGTGTTTCATCCCTCCTCTTCACATTACCATACCAAGACATTGTCACTATAATAAAGAAAACTAAAAATTAAATATAAATTAAAAGGGGCTCCCATGCCTATTTAAATGGCACGAGTTTTTTTCGGTTTTATTGTACGGAACCCTCCGTGTGAGAGTCCGTCTGTGGGTCCTGAAAGACCAATATATTGTCTGAGTATAATTACTGAGCATATTCAGCCTATAAGGTTCTGTTGGAAAATAGGCTTCCTCTACGTCGTATAGTTTCTAAATAACTTTTCTGCTCTGTCTGTAGTAAATAAATAGCAGTCAAAGCACACTCATGCACAACCACGCACACATATATACATACTCCCACAAACACAGATGCGCGCACACACACAACACACGCACGCACACACACAACGCACACACACACACACACACACACAAACATACACACACCACACACAGGCACTCACACAAACACATTCATTCATTAATAAATTATACCAACTTACTCGCCACGGGAGGAAGACCTGGAGTCCTGAAATACAGGGCTACCCTAGTTAAGGCTCCAATCCACTCCATTTATTTTAATAAATCTGTACTGTTTTTTTCATTAGTGTGGAAAGTAAACGAATTTTTACTTTACTTTATTTTACGTCAAAGGAGGTATTTCATCGTTATTTTTTGTCTGTTTTCTACTGTTACATTACAGGACATAAGTTTTAATCATGACTTTCGCAACTTTTCAGAAAGTATGTGTCAACTTTATTTCTTGCGTCCTAAGTCTATCGTGAGCACTCCAGTCTTTTGTTAACAACCCGCTAAAACTACCAACTTCAACCACACCCCATAAATAAATCCTATTCAAATATTAATTTATAGCAGGTAACGCTAAACGCCTCAACACTCGTACTAATTATATTGTTTGTTCCTTTGTGCTCAGCATCAAAAGGCTCAGCATAATGCTAGCTAATGTGGTCAGATATTCGTACTTAAGACGTAATGTGAGATGCTACCATAGTGTGCCAATCCTTTTAAATGTTGGGTTTTGTTTTACGAATGCTTTGATTAATAATTCTGCGTTCAGAAATGAGAAACGGATATGGATTTACACCTGAAGGCCAATTCAAGTATTTAAAAGCATTCAAATTCAAGGCGCATATCATCAACTAGCTGATGCCCGCGACTTGCGTACGCGCATATACCGTTTTTTCCCGTTCCCGTAAAAATTTCGAGAAATCATCTCTTAGTGCTCCCCTACACTCCCCAAGGAACCTACATGCCAAATTACAGCTGTGCGTTGTCTGTCAGCCACTCAGTCACTCAATCAGTACGTCTACCATGAGTTTTTCAATCTATACTCGCTAGCGACTGTAGTTAAAAAAAAGTATGAAAACTTTAAAAAAACAAGTTTCTAATTTATTTGTTTAAGTTGTTAACTAACAAGCAAGCAAGTTGTAAGTAAAACTTTACTAAACAAATAAGAAAATAAATTAGAAACTTGTTTTTTTTTTAAGTTATCATGCATTTTTTAACTACAGTCGCTAGCGAGTAAAGATTGATAAAACTCATGGTAGAAGAACAGTAACGGAAGAATTTTAAAATGTTTCCGACAGTTTCCGACTACGATGCTAATACGAACGTTCCTTAAAAACACGAGAATTGCTCCTCAAATTGCTCATTACAATTGTAAACCTTTTTTTATATTATAACTGATGTTTTTTGGTCACCTAACAAGTATTTAGGTATTTTGCTTAACTATAGAAGAAAGTTATAGCACTTGGATTCATATTACTTAACCTTTCCTTTGATTACTGTTTCGACTTTTTAATTAAGTACTTACCTTGTTCTTAAAGGACGCAAAGAGATGTTCAAACAATGTGTGTCAAAACTCCCAAACATTATTTTGATACATTTTTCGATACACACAAAAATAATGAAAGAAATCCTTAGGGCAAATACACCACACGCATGATTCAAATAAAGAACAAACCACAGACAATACACCTCATACCTCAGAGCTGTCATAGAAAAATACCTTAATATTGGACGCACGAAAACGAACCAATTAATGAGGTCCTATTCATCACGCGTTGTCACCTCCATCGGTCAAGCACAATACACCAGTTTGTAGACAGTCCGACACAGAAGGTGGTTCACACGACAGTAATAAGCCTCCCACTGTTTGCGTAGGAAACTCTATGGATTTCCTTCTGCAAAGGAATTTGAAGCTTATCACGCGTTAGATACGGTTCGGTTTGGGTTGGAGGTAGGGTTTGTCAGAAGTGGGTGTTTTGAATTTGTTTGTCGAACTAGTTCGGAGTTTGGAAATATGATTTGAATGTAAAACAAAGTTGTTTCAGTGTGAAAAGTGGGTCGAATGACTGGAGCTTTTCAAATCAGGAATAGTTTTCAACACTTTTTAGTTTCTTAGTTAGGTACTGTAAATCGCCTGAAGACGCAGTGATTACCATGTGGTAGAAATCAAAATTTGAATCAGGTTGAGCCTGCCCGCCATTGATCTGGTGGTCCAAGATAGCGACCCGACCCTAATTATGAGACCAAGGAAGGAAGAAGAACTGATTAGCTAATTCAGGGCAGATAAATTAAAAGTCTATGGACCAATCATCACTTACAGCAAAATAATGAAATTAAAAGGAAATAAAGCAATACCGAATTAGTAACGAGGGTTGCCAACCTTACATATAGTAGGTACGGCGGTTTTTACACAAACATTGTATGAACTACATTTTGCGTAGGCGTACTATAATAATTCATACAAAAGCAATAGAGTGTGCTAAAATAATCTACTCACTGACTCCAAACTAGTAATTTCAGCGATAACTGAAAGAGTTTAATTCCTTGCATAATAGCGGCGAAAAAAAAACCATGGCTTTATTGAAATTGTCCAGTGGTGGCACAATTACGTTAAATACATTTAAATAAACGTTCGTTTGTTCCGGCTGCAAAAAGTCAACCAGGACACTTGAGTGAACGAAAACTGTTTCCTAATTGAATTTAAACACAAGGCATATAATATTTTTGTAATCTCCATTTAATTTACTTCGTTTTGATACCCTACTCGATAGCTTTGGTTAAAAAATAAGTATTAACGACTTACAATATTTAGCGCCTAAAATCCGCTTTATGCTTTTTTTTTTAAACACCTGGACCACACCAAGGACACTTGGGTTTTTTTAATGAATCTAACGACACCTTAATAGACGAAACGCATTCAGCCGTTTGGAGGGTACGAGGCGATAAAGAAATTTATAAACAAACAACCTTGGTAATCGGGTAAAAAGTAAAACAATAAAGGATACACTTTTTTCTTAGACCTCTTCATTTCTTCGTTACAAAAACTGATATAGCTACTCTATTTCTTCTAAAACCCAGTTAGTAACCCACTTATCACTAATATCATCGCACTCTCTCTACCCCAAATACTAATAATACATCATTGTCTGCCTGTAATGCCCGCTGTTTTTCTAGTTAATTGGACAAGAAATCAAACGGAAAGAAAGAGAACTGTCAAAGAAATGTTTTCTTTCCTTCATTCAATACGCGAGAACGCTATTAATATAGTAGATTGTTTCTGTGTAAGGGTGGTTAGGAAAATAGAATCAGATGATAATGTTCTCAAGACTTAACATTGGGGTCGTTACTATGAGATTTGAGATTTAAGGTTGCCGCTTAACTGTATAAACATATTTTTATAACTGTTTTACTAATTTTACTTTTATGTGTCTTGTGCGAGTCCCAAATAAACATTTTTCTTTCTTTCTTTCTATTTGCTTGAAATTAGACCAACTAAATCCTAATATATAAAATTCTTTCGTTACTAATGATGAGTGAATGAGAGACCAACAGACAGCCGAAACAGCTGGTTTTAAAAAGCTGAAATTTGGCGTATAGGTTCCTTGGAGAGTATAGGGGAGCACTAAGAGAGGAATTCCAAAAATTCCTACGGGAACGGGAAAAACGGTATATGCGCGTACGAAGTTGTGGGCAAATGCTAGTACAATAATAAAAGCCGGCTAAGTGCGAGTCGGACTCGCCCACCGAGGGTTCCGTTTGTAGGTAATTACTTTAAATAAAGACTAGATTATATTAGGATTTAATTACAAATGTATAGTTTTCAGACTGTTCCTATACTTGTAGTATAAGACGGTATTACTTGCCAAATTTCATAGTTCTAGGTCAACGGCAAATACCCTATACATTTCCCTTGAGAGTGTCGAAATACACGTTTTTTGCAGCATAAACGGCCGCATCTTCCTTTTTCGTTAACTTAGAACTTCGATTTTTTCACAGCTTCAAGTGACAGTAGACCTGAGTATTTTTTTTTAATAATTTATATAATTTCAACTCGATACCTCCACGCGTTCCCGAGATAAAGGGTCTTGACAGACAGACGGACGGATAACAAAGTGATCTTATAGGAACCCTAAAAAGAGGGGAACTCGTGGCTAAATAATAACTGCCACTCAGGGTCGATCTTCGAGGTTAAGCAACGCTTGCCGAGATCGCATCGTGGATGGGTGATCATCTATTACATATCGGGAGTCATCCATGCCTCGGAAAGCACGTTAAGCCGTTGGTCCCGGCTGTCAACTGAACACCTTTGACAGTCGTTATGGGTTGTAGAAGTCAAAAAATCTGTCACCAGTCTTGCCAAGGCGTATCTTGTGACCGCGGTACTTACTGCCCAATCAGACAAATAGTCCCAGAACCCGCACTTTATAAGAGTGGTAGGCTTATAGCGCTCTTACAATTGTTTTGGAAAATGCCATCGATCCTATATTACTTTTAGACAAGCCAGTATGGCCTCAAGAACGCTCAGTTTCATAACCAAATCTCATATCTATATCTATACTTAATATATAAAAATGAAGAGTTTGTTTGTTTGTTTGCTTGAACGTGCTAATATCAGGAACTACTGGTCCGATTTGAAAAAATCTTTCAGTGTTAGATAGCCCATTTATCGAGAAAGGCTATATATCATCACGCTAAGACCAAAAGGAGCGGAGCAGACGAAGTTGCGTAGGTCAACTAGTGTGTATATAAGAGTATATTACTATGCTGTTGTAAGCCAATTACTCCTACAATAGCATTTCCTAAAACTAATTGCACTTGAGAAAACTTGCTTCTATATGTATTTTTTTCTAATATAAGTTCATTTGATCTTATAATAGACTTGCTAAATGCTATTGTAAGAATGTCAGACTAATATCAGCATTGCATAAAAGTACTGTAAGTACGTACATTTCTGATCTTATTTGAAACTATTATAAGATCAATCTATTAGCCGTATGGTGTCGGCCGGTGCCGTAAAAGAATAATACCATCCCATCACTTCCCGTGGGTGTCGTAAGAGGCGACTAAGGGACTCGCCAGAGGATGGGCAGCAGCGTTCTCTGTAAAACGCAACACCATACACTGCGATCGCCAACCCGCCTGCCAAGCGTGGCGATAATGGCAAACCGGCCCTTTGGGGGAGGCCTGTGTCCAGCAGTGGACGTTTTTCAGCTGATATGATGATGATGATAAGATCAATGATGATAGTAGACCGCGTTAATAAAAACTTACCGGAAGTTACTGAAATCGCGAACTGTGAAGTAGTACAATTATTCGAATACTTGGGAGTGTTGATCACCAACAATGGAGGATGTGCTGATGACATTAAACGACGCATGGCTATATCAAGAACCGCCATGGATAAGATGAGAAAGATTTGGAAAAACCGCAACATCACCAAAGCCACTATAACCCGGATTGTGCGAGCGTTAGTGTTCCTGATTTTCCTCTACGCTGCAGAGACGTGAACTCTGCTATAAAGTGAGAAGAAGAGTATAAAAATAAAAATAACACATATAAACGTAAAGTTAACCATTCATATTCAGAATTACGGGTACCCAGAATAGAGTTGTTCAGACACAGCTGCCTCAATATGGTACCATTAATTTATAAGAGATGTTCCTAAGAGGATAGTTGACTTACCGTATCGTACATTTTGCATGTTCTTACAGAAATGGCTAATTCAAGAATTTTTTTACAGCGTCAACGAATTTCTAAAAAATACTCTTCGGATTCCTACCATTTTAGAAATGCATTGTGAGCTTTCACTCTGTTGGTCTTTCGTGTTCGTGTTTTACAAATTTTTGTCCCTGTTATTTTTATTACTTTACTGTTTTCCTTTTTAAATTTTACTTCGTAAATACCTACTTACTTTAAGTTACATGGTGATGTTGTTTTATTAAAGTATTATTAATTTGTTCTCAAGATAATTGATTAAGGGTTGAACTTTGTTTAGTGATGTACAAAGCTACAATTAATGTATAGATATTTGCATGCTATCATAGTATGGCGGGATGTGTCTTGCACCAAAAATTTATGTAACATCTTTTTACCACATTTTTTTGCAAATAAAAACTTACTACTTACTATAGATGCTCCGGCGATGTGGTGTTGGAGAAGAATGCTTGGAGTAATGTGGACAGAGTTCCGTACCAAACAATCCATACTCCAAGAACTCGGCATCAAACAGCGTCTATCGTCTATACTGCAATCTCGTATACTCACCTTCTACGGACACGTATCGCGTCGTAATGAGTCATCGATTGAGCACCTGGTGATACAGGGACGAGTTGAGGGTGTACGGGCCAGAGGCAGGTCACCCATGAGGTGGACGGACCAGATAAAATCAGCACTGGGTGGATGGTCAGTGGGTCGTCTTAGGGGACTTCTCCAAGAATGTTCCAGAAAGGCAGCGATGCGCGACGAGTAGCGAAGGGTTGTGAAGCGTGCCGCTACCCCTTTTTTAAAAAAATGGGAAATCATCAAATGTCTCCTCCCGCTCTGAGTGAAGCAGGAGGGAGTATCAGACTCTTACTGACTAAAACCCATCCGTGTTCCTCTTAGTGCCCTTTGCTTTCCAGGGCCGCGGTGACTCTTTCGAACAAAGTCCGCAGCCCCAGCAGGTACTGGCCCTAGCGGGCCCCGTCTTCTATGCTGACAGCTCTTTGAGGCGCGCGTGGAACACAGCGCGCCGTCGACCCGGGCCTGGTTCTGATCAGACGGCGAGCCACCCAATGCTCGCCGTCCGCAGACCCGCGCCTACGGTGGAGCCACTACCCCTGGAGTTACGACCACGACTGCTCTGTCCAGAGTGTAACGCAGGGGAAGAGAAGAAGATAAGATCAACAGTACTGGGTTGTGGAGTCAGAGACAGTAGCACCATGTAAAATACTGGTGCTCAGATACATCTGGTTAGAAGACTGGACGTGGACCACAATATCGTTGGAAAAAAGACTAGGCGGATTGACTCCGGGTCGACGGCGCGTTGTGTTCCACGCGCTCCTCAAAGCGATGTCATAGATGTATAGTAGACGGGGCCCGCTAGCGCCAGTGCCTGCCAGGGTTGCAGAATTTGTTCGAAAGAGTCACCGTAGCCCAGGAACGCAAAGGGCACTAGGAGGAACATGGATGTTTTTAGGCAGTAAGGCTGCCTGTCTATAGACGCGTAGCGAGGCAGCGGAGCGGAGAAACGGAGAAATTTAACCAATGTGTTAATATTTATACCTTAGAGTCTGAAACTGCCTTCTGTTCCGCCCAGGGCGGGAGCAGGCATTTGATGATTTCCCATCCTTAAACAAAAAGGCTATGAATTTACGTTCTATAATAAATCTTAACTTCAAAGGACGTACCATAATTCACTACATGTATCAGCGCTAAATCAAAGGTGACATACTTATATTTTAACATAAAATAGGGACTAATTTATCGTAGAGAAAATTTTAAACACAGTAATAGCTTTCAATAACACAGCGAATGTTGCGTCATAAACCTGGCTAAGTGCGAGTTGGACTCGCGTGCAAAAGGTTCCGAACGAATTTTATTTTTGTAACATGTCATTTTAACACTATAGACTTCTTAAAGGAATTCCTGCAATCTGTAGGTATAGAATTATTATCTGATTTTTTTTTTGCTTAGAAGTTTTAGGCTCAGTAGTTTCGAAGATAAGGGGGAATGGTCATTTTTGTCTAATTTCGTGAATTACTTCAAAAGCAGTTATTTTAAAATTATGAAATAGAATATATAACTACATTACAATATGCCTTTCATTTGATATGAGTATATGACACACGGCACCACGGCACCGTTCAAAAACGTTTTTATTTTATAGTTTGTCCCCCAAAAGAGAAATAAATATTAGTACGCAAATAAATTTTCAAAATTTATTTATGTACGTAACGCATCCGTGTTTGTGTTTGCGTCACAGAAATTCATATGTGTACCAAATTTCAACAGAATCGGTCCAGGAGATTCGGAGAAAATTGGCTGTGACAGATGGACAGACAGACACTTTTTTTTTAAATCCTATAAGAGTTCCGTTTCCCACGGATGGTTGGAACCCTAATAAGGATAAACGTCTCAGAAAATACATCACATTTCATTTTAAATAACGAACTACGACGCCCAGAGACAAGTGACAATTCTAGAGGTCTATACGACGCCATCTTTGTTAGTACATATTTCAATGTGAGAACAAAGGTTGTAAACTTTATGTCACAGGTCTTTTAATATTGTTGACATGCAATATCCTAACTAATATAATAAATACAGAAGTGAGTTTGTATGTTTGTTGCGGTGTCACCCCAAAATTATGCAACCGATTTTTAATGAATTTTGGTAGGTACACAAAGAGATAGTAATAATATCATAAATAAATAAATTATCTTTATTTCAGACATTGCCCATAAGTTGTTAGTACTGAGTTAGTAACAGATTATGCTTATACGCTATATTAGTGTATTAGTAGGTAGGTACTTAAACTAGTTTATTTAGCTACATAACCCTATAGCTACCTTCACCCAGTGTCTTTGGATGGGACAGTCGGGTCTGTCAACAATCATTTTCAGGATGCTGTTCCAAATGTTACGCAAGCGCTGCAGTAAGGATACCGCTTTCTTACGCATGATGGCGTGGAAATCAATAAAAAAGGCGACGCACAGTGGATCGACGCCATACAAGCAAAGGGACATAGGCAACTCAAAAATACATGTGTCAGTTTTTGAAAAACAAATCATTCCATCGTATAGGCCTACTTATAAGCTGTAAAAAACCTATGAAGCATTTTCTTATCGGAATCTTATATTGAGAGCTATGGCACCAAACGTGATTCTTTTTGTATGGGAAACGGCATACAAAATAGTATACCTACTGAGTCCCTTCGTGTTTTGACTTGATTTTTTTATATGGTAATAAGACATATATTTGCTACATTTTCTCCAAACAAATATGGTGCGCCACTCGCACCCCTTATGATGTACAAGCGTTGACCGATTTTTTCCTTATTATCTACAAATTGATAGGTACTGATAAGTTCAGGTCATAAATCAGACAAGTCAGCAACGTGTAACAGAATAAACACAATACCTCTTAAGGAGTCATTGAACTCATCATTATGAACAACTTTCACTATGGGACCAACACTGAAATAGCGAAAAAAGAATCGACTGCCCCATACATTTATGTGCGCATTACTCGACAAAACGTACTGAACAGCTTATTTTTTTCGCGATTTCGGGTTTGGTGCCGTAAAAGTTGTTCATAATGATAAATACGATGATCCTTTGCAATTTTTTTTTATTTATTTATTTACCAAAACTATTTACAAATTTCTCATTTATAGAGCTAAATCATTAAAGGCTTTTTTAAACATTTGTAGATTAAGAGGTATAAGATAGATATTAACATGAATGTGGATGGATGGAGAGGGAGAGGAAGGCCAATAAAAAGATGGATGGATTGTGTGAGGTGCGGTATGAAAGAAAAAGGAACTTAGTGATAGTGACGAATGATAGAACAGAAAGGAAGAAAAACACGTGTTGCGCCGACCCCAAGTAACATGGGATGAGGGCAGGGAGATGATGATGATGATGTAGATTAAGAGGTATTGCGTTTGTTCTGTAACACGTTGTATTAAAACGAGCGAAGCCGCGGGCGAAAACTAGTATTACATAGTTTAGTCAGTGTTGCCATACTGTAGTACTAGTCTCTCTATGGCCAATGATCGTGCGCACTTACGGCCTGTGTCGACATCAAACGACGCCGCCCTTTCGCGCAGGCGCTGTGACTTTAATTTAAATAAAGAGGTATCTGCAACTTTGATATTACTATTGCATGTGACTAAAGATTAACTATAATTCTTGGCAAATTCCTTTTTTTAGTTTAGTACTTTAAGCCGGTTTTCAAAGGGTTATTTCGTATTTTTATTTCTTACGATTCAATCTAACTTGCCTTTATTTAAAAAGAATTGCTTGTTTAACAATTATCAAAAACGATTGACTTTCAAAAATCACCACAAAGCGAAAAAATAACTTCTGTATCGATATTATCAGTGTCTTTGTTTTGTTTTTCTTTTGGTTGATTCCTTCAACTTGAAGAGGCAGGACGGCCTGGAGGCCCTTCACCAGAACTCATCTTCTTCTAACTATGAGGGCAGGTGGGCGCGGAAAAAGGAATAAATGCTTCAGATCACAATCGACGTATTTTAATTGGTAATTCACAGGAATCACGATGTAATTAGGTAATTAGCGATTACTACTATACGAAATCAACTTAATTAAATCTTGAAATAGCGTGATGGCAAAGATTCTGAGCGATTCGTCACAAGCGTGGTGCGCGGGCGCCGTCTCGTTCAAAAGTGAGTTTCAAGATGGCCGCCCGCACTACCATCGACAATGACGCTTCGCTAGGTTGACATTGACAGTCCTGTCAACCTGACGTTTGACGTAAACGCCGTCACGGCCGGACTGACTTGCGACCGTCCTCGGGCGATTTATCTGAAACAAATTATGATAGCTGCATAGTACGTTCGCTCATCCTGACTTAATCATTTTCATCAGTACACATCCACTAAAATCGTTTAATGACTTGGACTAACTAGGCAAGTGTATCGCTTAGTCAACCGTAAGGTGTGACTCGGACTACACTTCAGTAAGACCAGTCGACAACGCGTTAGATAAGTACCAATTCAGGCTAGAATTTAGCCTAGACAACACATTTACGTCCTTGTTAACATCTAGACAAGCCAATCCTAACAAGGATGTGACCCGGACGACACAATTCGTCTCACGGTAGCAAGCGATCATCCAGGACAAGTCAGCACCTGACTCGGACGACAAAATTCGTCAGATGACGCTAAATAAACCACTGTGACAAGTCAATCAGACAATGACTCGGACGACACATTTCGTCTACCTTCTGTGACGAGTGAAGTGTGCCCTCTTACTACTCACCCTGGAATAGTAAGGACGACACTTCTTCGCCCAGGATCAACTATTTGTACAGTTTATCGTAATTATAGGAATGTTACGGTACAGTAACGATAGTATGTACTATACCTACCTATGATAGTGAATTGTCCTGTTCCGTGTGCACTTCAACTTCATGAAGGACCTCCCATGTTTCAGGGTCTGAATGTACGCTCAGGGTGTCTGAGTTTGCAGTGACAGTGTGTGAGTCAGCCGAAGCAGTGAGACGGTCTAATGACTCGTTATCATTATTTAAGCACAAAGTATTTTCTACATCATTAGACGCCGTCTCGGCCTCAACTTCATTTAAAAGACTAGACGCGATTTCAAGTAATCCATCATGTCCCCGGGGTACTGCACGCTAATTCTCGTGGGAATATTTAAGAGTTCGATTGGAAGCATCCACTATGCTTTTAAGTTCATAGCGATCATTATTTAGAACTTCTGTTATCATGAATGGACACCTAAATTTCCTATCCAATTTTGTTTGATTACGTTCACAGTTTTTGATGAACACGTAATCACCTTTAGAAAATGGTTTAACTTTTGCGCGACCACGATTGAACCTAACAGTTTCGGATTCAGCAGCTTTCTGGATGTTTGCTGATGCATCCTCCCTAACCGAATCAATATCCAAGCGAACCTCGTTGTCTTTATCAGTGCAGTTTATTTTGGACATACCCAGCGAATCGGAACGAATCCCGAACATAAGCTCTGATGGCGAATATTTGGTTACGGTAGATTTTGTACTATTTAGGGCAAGCTGAATATTTCCTAATTCGTCGCGCCACGTCTTATTAGGATCGTTTTCGACGATAGTTAAAAGGCTCTTTAAAGTACGCATCACTCGTTCAACCTGGCCATTGGCTCTACTTGCACCCGTCGCAATAAAGTGAAGTTCTATTTTATGCTCGCCACAAAAGCTTTTAAAATCAGAACTGATGTAGCAACGACCTTGATCTGCGATAATTCTTTTTGGCGCTCCAAAAAGGTAAACTGCTTTTTGCAGTGCATATATTGCACTCTTTGCATCAACAGACGTGGTATGTTCGAGTAAAACGTACTTCGTAAAACCGTCAATAATTACTGAGCAATACTCCTTCCGATCGCTCTTCCCGCTAAGCTTTCCCGAAAAGTCAATATGAACTGTGTGCCAAGGCACAGACACTTTAGGAATCGGATGAAGCTGAACGGGTTGAGCTCCCGATGGGCCTTTAGAAGCCTTGCAAACTATGCACGAATCTATGAATTTCCGAACACATTTAGACATATCTGGAAACCAATACTTCTCATAGAGCTTGTCTAACGTTTTATCTCTACCTAAATGTTGTAATTCATTGTGAACATGATTTATGAGTGTCCAAATAAGAGATCGCGGAACTACTGGCAGCCAGGAGATCAATTTATTACGAACAATTTTCCTATAAAGGATGCCTTCTCTAACATCATATGTTTGGGCAACTGTTTCAGGAAAACTGTTACTGTGGTATTTTGTGATAAGGTCTTGGATTTCAGCATCCCTTTTTTGTTCTACTGATAACCAACCTTGGTGGAGCTCAACAAATTGAACAGATTTAGTTTGCACCTTTTCAGATTCTAAGGGAGTAACCGTATCAGAATTTCGAACAGGATTTCGGGACAAAAAGTCAGCGTGTTCCATTCTGCTGCCTTCACGATAAACGATATCAAAGTCGTAGGCCTGCAAATATGCCCACCAACGATATACACGGGGAGTTAAATCCTTCTGAGACTTTGACGCCTTTAATGAATTGCAGTCCGTAACAACTACAAAATTCCTACCATAAAGATAGTGCCTGAAATGTTCTACCGCTCTAACGACGGCTAACGTCTCTAGCTCATAAGAGTGGTAGCGAGATTCCGCATCTGACGTTCGACGGCTAAAGTATTCTACAACGTGGGGAAGGTTGTCTTTCTTTTGTAAAAGGATCGCTCCGTAACCGTCCGAGCTAGCATCTGTATGTAATTCTACAGGGAGTACCGGATCAAATATGGTAAGTACGGGTTCAGATGTAAGAATATCTATTAACCTTTTGCGTATTCTCTCATGTTCAGTAGTCCAAGTAATTCGTCCTTTTAATTTTGTAAGAGGATATAAGGGACCCACAACACGGGTGAAATCGGGGATGAATTTCCGGAAATAAGACGCTAATCCCAGGAATTGTCGGACATTCGTAGCTGACTTCGGTTCAGGAGCATCTACCAATGCTTGAATTTTCCGCGAATTGGGTCTGATCACACCAGATTGCACAGAATATCCTAAATAATCGATTTTTTGCTTCATGAATTTACATTTTTTTAGGTTTAGTGAAAAGCCAGCTTCCGATAATGCGTCCAAAACATCGTCAAGACGCTGCAGACCCTTAGAGATGTCCACAGAGTGGCACAATACATCATCCATGTAGATTAATGGTTTATCTTTTTATTGACTAATGGCTTTTGTGATACATCTCTGAAAGACTGCAGGCGCATTTCGCAAGCCAAAGGGCATAGCCAGATATTCATATTGGCCCTCATTGGTGATAAAAGCTGTTTTCTGCACTGAATCGGGATGAACAGGAATCTGGTGGAACCCAGCTGCCATATCTAACGAGGAGAAGAAATTGGCCCCAACAAGTTGATCGATTTGTTCCTCTATATGAGGCAAAGGGTAACGTTCGGGCACGGTATTGGAATTAAGCTCCCTGTAATCGACACATAATCTATCTGTATTGTCCTTCTTTTTAACAAGGACAATGGGGCTGGCAAAGGGGGAAGAACTCTCCTGAATCACTCCTGCATCTAATAATTTTTGGACCTGTTCCCTGATTATTTGTTTTTCTATGGGAGCGCGTTTAGTGGGACACCTATATACGACCTTTTGCGGTTCTACTAATCTAAGTTCACATACCCCTGTCTTAACCCGTTTGGTAGGTATTCCTTCTATAAAATGATTTGCATACTTACTTAAAATTGAAATCAACATTTCTTTATCGTGCCCCTGCAGATCTGTGTCAATATGATTTAAATCTGATGTATCTAAATTGTTATTACAAAAATTAGATTGCTCTTTGGTGTATATTACTAGGTTATCATTATCAATTTTCACGCATAAGCCTAAACCAAAAATATCCCTACCAATTATTATAGGATCTGATATATTACAATCGGGGACCACATGGAACAGCAAGCTTATTAAACGTTCATCGATCTTAACTTCGCTCTGAATTTGTGTAGTGCATTGAATGTCATTACCTCCTATTCCACTAAGATAAACGATATCTTTACGCACAGTACCCAAGAGGTGATCGCAAAAACTTTCCTTTAAAAGTGAACAAGACGATCCACTATCGAATAAAAAAGGAACAAGCTCACCGGATGATGTTTCCAAAGTACCCCTAGAAGGGCGGTGCTCGCAATGATGAACCTCTTTGACCGCAGCCTTGCTTCCGTACTTCTTGTCGGGGCAGTTAGTTGTCACATGCCCCTTTTGTCCACACGTGTAGCAGGTCACAGAAGTAATGTTCTCCGAAGTGCGTGAAGAACTCGGTGTGTCTTGAGATATAGGTCCGGAATGATCACGACGTTTTCTACATTCTGCGATGCGGTGACCCATTATTCCACAGAAGCTACATCTGCCTGAGAACCTTTCGGTGGGACGATAGCGCTTGATCTCAGGTTCGTTGATTTCTCCACCATCCGACCGACGTTTGAGAGGTACACCTCCCAGTATTCGGAATAATTGAGTGCGAGTGGTGATATTGTGAGCGTTTAACTCGCGACGTATCAAGCTGTCCTTTTGACAAAGTACTGAAATCACAAATCCAGTCACCACTTCTTCGGGCATCACGGTCTTTGGAATTCGTTCTATCAAGTTCCACAGCCGAAGTGCAGATTCTGAAGCTGTTTCTTTGGCTCCGATTTGGAATCGTAGAATGTCATCAAAGTAGTCCTGAAGTAATTTAGGTTTAGAAAACTTCGCTATAAGAGACTGCTTGACTACGCTCCAGGTCATATCTTGTAGGTTCAATTTGGTAATGCAAGATGCAGCTCGTCCTTTCAAAGCACTGGTAAGAGCCATGAGTAAGTCTATTCCATCCAGACCCCTCTTCTGAACGATGGCTTCAGTTATATTGCACCAACCGTCAATGTCGGCATCAGGGTCGTCTGGATTGAAGGGTAGCAGTTGCGTAGGATGATTAGTGTTCAAAGTTGGTACTTGCTGAACAGCGAGAACTCGAGATAAAAGCGTCTCCATGCTGTTGAGTAATTTGTCGGCATCCGTTTTGATCCTCTGGTCCTCAACTTGGGTCCCGTCGGATCCCACTTCTGATGAAGAGGCAGGACGGCCTGGAGGCCCTTCACCAGAACTCATCTTCTTCTAACTATGAGGGCAGGTGGGCGCGGAAAAAGGAATAAATGCTTCAGATCACAATCGACGTATTTTAATTGGTAATTCACAGGAATCACGATGTAATTAGGTAATTAGCGATTACTACTATACGAAATCAACTTAATTAAATCTTGAAATAGCGTGATGGCAAAGATTCTGAGCGATTCGTCACAAGCGTGGTGCGCGGGCGCCGTCTCGTTCAAAAGTGAGTTTCAAGATGGCCGCCCGCACTACCATCGACAATGACGCTTCGCTAGGTTGACATTGACAGTCCTGTCAACCTGACGTTTGACGTAAACGCCGTCAAACTTATTCCTTTTTCAAAAGTGACGTTAGTTTATAAATATGTTTACCCTCTTTAGTATGGATAAAAAAAATGTCACACGCACTTGCAAGTGCCAACGAGTTTTTGTTTAAAAAACTAAGTTTTAGAATTCGATAGGCCATTCCAAACCTATTCGCAAAAAAACGGCTAAATTAATCCTTCGTTGTTACGAATCCGCCATAGGATTTTTTTTAGGTACTTCTAATGTCTCTGTTATCTTTTTAAAAGGACGTTTACGTATTAGGTCTCTGAACCGAATGTGACACGTAAGCTCCACTTTTCACTAAGCAGCCTTTCTAAAACTCTAAATATAAATGCAAAAAATTCGCTGCAAACTAAATCAAATGAAATAAAAAGCACAATTGTCTTCAAAAAGAACTTTATCAAGGTCCCAGAACCGAAACTCATACACATTTGAATAAGCTCCACTTTTTTTTCCGTAGCGTTTCTAAAAACCTAAATATAAGTCTGCAAAAAAACCGCGGCTAACTTAACCCTGTGTCGGCTGCGGTGTGCCACACGCGCTGCACCTACTACGACGTAACGAAACGCAGCGTTTTTTCTAAGCGCAGTGCGAGTTACCAACGAGCGGCCAATAAATCATGCGGCGGCCGCCCCTTGATTTAATATTGTCATAATAATAAAAACGCGCGTTAATATAGCGAGGAGTTTGTCAGCTGATGGTGGGTAGATGCGATGTTGGGTGGAGTAGGTAGAATGATAGACTTATGCAAATCTAAGAATCAAAAATATTCAGATTTTTCTTAGGTCGAGAATTTTCCCTTCAATCACCAAGATGGGAGTGTATTTTTGTCAGCTACCACAACTAATAAAATATCTTGTTGTTTCTTCTGTAACTGTATCCGCTTTTATTTAGGTTCTGAAATTAGATGTCATCTTATATTGTAAAAAAACATATAGGGACAGAGAGGCCAAACAAGAGTGCATGAATTGTGCAAGGAATAATATAATAGCGTGAATGCCAGAAGAAAACGTGTTGCACCGACCTCAAGAAACATTGGACAAGGGCACTAATGTGATGGAAGATAACCTATGTTTAAGGACTGGAATTATCTTAAAATCCCCAGAATATTAGCTGCTAAAGCTTGGCTTTAGGTCTAATGGCATGCTCAAAGATGAAAGAAACACATGCATACTAAAGTGTCTCATCTACATCCAAGTCTTTGTCCGCAATCCGTCTCCGCGTTTTATAGCTGATGACCTTTTTTGCCCCACTTCGGCAAAGCTTTTGACACCTGCGCGATAGCTACTTTAATTTGCCCCGGGTCGCTTAATGCCCCTGAAACATCAATAACACTTAGCACCGCGGCGGTCTTGCGGACCGGCCGCCCGTAATTAGGGGTTAAAATTGACACGTTAGCAAACTGATGGGATATGAGGAATACATTATGTTTAATTTTTGAATTTTTAATTTAATTTTTTGATGGTTTCATTTGAGGGTTAAATTTTAAGTGATTGAGGTTAGGGCTGTTTGATATTGATGCTGATTGGGTAAGAGAAAACTTAAGTTCTAATAGAACTTGTTTCTGAAAATTCTTTATTAACTTAGAAAATTCTCTAAAAATTCTTTACAAAAGTAGTTTGTAGTTTGGCCATCAGCGTTGCCATTCAACGCGACAGTGCCGCCAGTGTTCAGCGCTTGTAAAAAGGACACTTAAGTAGAATCATACTTTTTTTTAAGAATGGGATATCATCAAATGACTCCTCCCGCTCTGAGTGAAGCAGAAGGGAGTGTCAGACTCTTACTGACTAAAACCCATCCGTGTTCCTCCTAATGCCCTTTGCGTTCCAGGGCCGCGGTGACTCTTTCGAATAAATCCCGCAGCCCCAGCAGGCACTGGCCCTAGCGGGCCCCGTCTTAAGTGGAATCATACTGGGATCATAATATTAATCATACAACAATCTGTAAAATTAGATTTTCATTTTTATCGCTAAAGCATTAGGTTCAAGGTTGATTGGGATAATTTTAGTTTCGGGTAGCTTGACGTGCTTTCTGATGCTATTAAATTGGCCTTTTCAGACCCGCTGGCCACTTTTGACATTGACAGGATGGATGAATTTTTTGACGCCCAATGTTTTTTTTTGTTTTGGAACGAAGTTCCATATCGCGCGTTGCGAAAGGGGGCTAGACGGAAAAAATTAAGACCAAAAATTGTAACGACACTTTTTGCTATAGTTCTAAGCCGTGCGGCGTGCGCGTGTTTCTCTGTCTGTCTGTCTCTCTCTCTCTCTCTCATAGAAAGCAAGCCAGTTATTTTGACAAGCCAATTATTACTAAAATTGAGACTACTGATTAAGTTTATATCACATTATATTTGTTAATAATAAAAAAATTATTATTATAACTTAAAAAAAATATTACAATTCCTTCACTAATTAATCGAAAGGAACTTCGTTCCATCCGGGTGTCCCTTGACACCTCTAAGTTTTTTATACGCATTTGTACATAATTTATAAAATCGCGAAAGTAGCCTCTAGTTGTTTATAAGTATTTAGTAGTTACTTTAGGTTAACTGTACATAAAGTAGAGAAAACATATAAAAAAACACCTAGTTTGTTTTTTTAATTGATTCTTTTAAAACTCCTTTTTCATCAACCCACGTCCCCATGAAGCTACTTGCACCCGTTCAGGTCCCATTTGCTTACACTTCTTAATACAAAGCTTATCATCAGGAACCCAGGTTGTGTCCCTGATACCATCGTATCGCGATCATTAATCTGACTGGATCCTGAGAATGTCTCCCTGCAATAATTAAACGCACCACCTGCCAGTGTTTACCACCTCCTTGGTCAACGTAAAGCTGAAAGCAGTACTTATGCCGAAAATTTGAAAATGAAACATATTCATAAAAATGCAGGTCTTTTAAGGGACTCTAGTCCCGAGGAATTTGAAAAATAGGTATTTGAAGAAACTATTGCCGATGCGTCGCACTGTGCCCTATCAAGTAAAGTGCGAAAGCGACAACTGCAGCTCAGGCTGATTTTTACCTATGAAAACCTTTACTAAAAGACGTTTTGTATTCCACTGTTTTCTTCCTCAAAACTGGACTGATCTAAAAAAAAGATATATCTGGAGGAAGTCTATATCTATGCTTCTATTATTTTCTATTTTATTAAAAACTTATCAAATTTGTTTGACAGTCGCCTGAACATGGCGGACGGGGTATTTTTTCGTGTTTTTGGAATTTCATAAGACTTTAAGTAATTATGTTTTGGAAAAAAGAAAATGATAGAGGCACGTATTAATTCGATCTAGATTTTTAGGAAAAAAAATCATTGCTCTAGCAGCGGAATACGTTTGTATGAAGAAAGGCCCAAGAGTTACCGACTAGAGTCCTTAACTGTCGGAGAAAGGTGTGGGAGAGAGGCACTGCATGGTTTACTTGTCACTCACACGACATCCGATAGCAGTTCGAATTTGTCCCCCATCTTTTATGATTGGGCAATGTTTTAAAAGTTGTATTAAAATGACCATCACTCAATCTTCTTTCGCTCGTGAATGGGTTAATCCAATAATGTCGCTTATTTTCTAAAAATTTAAAATGCGTTTGTATGGAGAAAAGCCCAAGAGTTACCGACTCGAGTCCCCTCTTAATAGGTAGACACTCCGTTTTGAAGCAAAATAAAGACATAATGCTGAACTTCAGACCAAGTTTTTCCCAAAGCTCCCTAAGGGCTATTCCCATACATCTTTTTACAAAGCAAGTTTGCCAATCCGTATTGTTACCGACTCGAGTCCCCTCTTAATAGGTAGACACTCCATTTTAAAGCAAAATAAAGACATAATGCTGAGCTTCAGACCAAGTTTTTCCCAAAGCTCCCTAAGGGCTATTCCCAAACATCTTTTTACAAAGCAAGTTTGCCAATCCGTATTTCGATATGCAAGTTCTTGCTGACCACAATGACAAAAAGCCAAAAATACAAGTCCCCCAAATGAACAGTAATAATTTAACATTCCCGTTGGCAACATCAATCAGTAGGTAAAAAACCCACGATATCATCTATAAAAATTATCCGTGGTACATTTAGCTGCACCCGCCGCGGTATGGGAGGAATGTCCAGCGCATGCGTCGAATTTGTTACTCGCCCTCGTTATACGCTGTGGTAAAAACTGTAGGACTTGACGGATTTTTGGGGATTGGGACAAGGGACAGGCGAATTTTCCAGATACATTTAGGTTGGTCTGGCCACTTTAGTCTAGGCATCAAGGTTGCATACTTTGTACACTTATGCGAACGAACCAGGCTCAACCTGGATTATTCTCTGCTCTGAAGAGGGTCGAAGAACAACATAATATTAAGTCAGACTGCTTCTAAATGAAACTAACTTAAGTTCCACTAATTTTCTATAAACTACTATCTCTTAAAATTCTAATTTAATCTTCAAATCGAATCAACCATGAATCATAAGATTGATAGTGATAGCTTGTCATTATTGAAAATAATAAATGGTTTATTTTTAACGGGAATGGGATATGATCCTATATGGGCCAAACAACATTATGAAGCATTGCAACGTATTACACATGTAATTGATCTGCTTTAAAAGAAAAACCCGCCGTATGTGCGGTATGGTGCCGTAAAAGAATAATACCATCCCATATTTCACGTGGGTGTCGTGAGAGGTGACTAAGGGACTCACCAGAGAATGAGCAGCAGCGTTCTCTGTAAAACGCAACACCATACACTGCGATCGCCAACCCGCCTGCCAAGCGTGGCGATTATGGTAAACCCGGGGGGAGTTTGCCATAATCCCCTTTGGGGGAGACCTATGTCCAGCAGTGGACGTCTTTCGGCTGTTATGATGATGATAAAAGAAATACCAGCGCAAATAGACAAGCGCATGAGTGATGTGCTTAACCTTGGATCAGCCCTAAATCTAGTGTGAATTAGGTTTAGTTATGGTTTCTGACTAAAAGTGCTACTTTAACACAACAATTTATATTTAAAAATATCGCCATTAATCTAAAACTTGCACCACACCGCCTCACTAATGACGAGTTTGGGAAAAACGTTTAAGTCTGAGATTGCGCAGGAGTCATTCGTTACGGCGCGCGGCGACACTCGCTATAATGATCTAACACCACATATTATGCTATGCTACACTGTGTGTAGTTGAATTTTGATAGTTTTTCGAAGTCGTTTATAAGGTTTGCGAAAGATGGAGCCACTTGGCAAAGTAAATTATTTGTTTGCAAAGGGCAGTGGAAAACGTAGAATACCTACTTGCCTATCAAATAGATTAATTTTAAATCTAACAGTGCTGAATCAGCAAATGGTTTTAGAAAAACCAAAGTATTTAAGGTTTTCTTAACAAAAAATACAATTCTAAAATTCTTCATTTATTTGATGTTTATTCAGTTTATTTATAACAATCAAAAGGGAATTTGACTAAAATCCTATCTTGATTACAGTTATTTTGTTACCCTTTTTAAAACTCATGACATCCGTCCTAAGGGTAATTTTCTTTCGAGGCACAAAATTCCTTCTGCATATTCATAGACACGAGTACCTTAGGCACAGACACAGTGCCTGTAGTTGGAAAACGTACAATCACAAAGAATAATATGACGCACACAGTAATGAGTTCTAAATGCGCAGGAGATGACGGATCCGAGTCTCACGGCCTCGCGATTAGCGGTCAGCTAAATATCTGGCATTATCTGACATTATGACTAGTGGGTTCAGAAGTCATAAGTCAGAGAATAGATATAAGCTTTTTATAACGGTCCAAAAAACGCCGGATGGAAGGAACTTGCAAACTTTGGTGGTTCTCCAAAATAAACGTTTAAGGCACTTGGAGCGCTGGTGATATCGAGGAGTGGTTTTGGATCTACCTCCTCGCGGTCCACCCCGGGCAACGGCACCACAGGCTTGCCTGTGGTACGGCAGAACGATCCCTCTAAAAGCGGTGGTAGGCTCCGCAAGGAGCCGCCTGGCTCGCTACCACCATCCCGCCAAAGTCCGGCGCCAAGCAGCTTGCTGTGTTCCGTCGGTGTGCGGGAGTGCCAGTGCCTCTGGGGGAGAAGGAGACTGTCAGTTGCTCTGCTCAGAACCGGTCTTGGTCACTGGGCTGGGCTTTCCGGGTAACTCATTTTGGAGGGTAGCGGGATCCGAAGCACGGTGCCAGCCGTTGGCCGACCGCAGTTAGTAGGGGGCCCAAGTAGCACGCCAGCCACGTGTGAAAGGCTGCCCCGCCAACTAGCGAAAAATCCCGGTATGTTCCACCGTGCCAGCCGGCGACTGGATGGGAGGACCCGGTGGCCATATCCGGGGGGGTTCGGGCGTCCCCGCAGTCTCCAAATGAGTTCCCCACAGGTCAGTTTAGCTCTAGTGTTCCACTTGGTTCACTGAGCAGCGCCTCGACAGTTCAACTTTTCTCCCCATCTACTCTCATGATGACCAAAGCAAAGAAGAAAAATATGGTAAAACAACGGCTGCACCTCCTCCCACTAAAAGTGCAACTCACTAATATTAGGGGGTTGCACTCCAATCTCGATTCGGTCCATCACCACCTTGAGACCGAGAAGCCGCACCTGTTTTTCCTAACGGAGACGAAGATAACAACCCCGTCGGACGTGGCGTACCTCAACTACCCGGGCTACTCTCTGGAACACAAGTTCAAGAAGCAGGCTGGGGTCTGTGTGTACGTCCGCGATGACATTTGTTGTCGTCGTCTCCGTTGCTTTGAGAAATCGGGTTTTTCTGCCATATGGCTACTTTTGGACACAGGCGTGGAGAAATTTATTTACATCGGCGTATACCGATCGCACAGCGGAGATCAGGAGACAACAGCGCTGTTCAATTCCCTCGTGGAGTCGGCCGACGTAGCCCAGCAACGGTACCCAACAGCGAAGCTCATTTTTCTGGGGGACTTCAACGCCCACCATAAAGAGTGGTTGTTCCCGTACCAGAAAACTGACCATGCCGGGTTAGAGGCGCGCAAGTTTGCTTTAACGCTAGATCTAACCCAGCTGGTGAATGTGGCAACGCGGGTACCGGATGTTGACGCCCATACACCCAATTGCTTGGACCTTCTGCTGACAACTGATCCGGGCAGTCATTCAGTATCGGTCTCAGCTCCGCTGGGAACGTCTGACCACTGCCTGGTGAAATCCGTATTGACCTGCTCTCCTCCAGATAAGAGTCCTAGAGGCACGAGACGAGTATGGCGATACGAGTCAGCAGATTGGGATGAGATGCGGCACTTTTTTGCATCTTATCCATGGCGGCAAGTGTGCTTCTCCTCGGGTGACCCTTCGTGCTGTGCTGACTTGATTGCGGACGTGATTCGGCAAGGGATGGAGTATTTTATTCCATTCTCCGACATCCCGCTCGGTCACAAATCCCGGCCTTGGTATAATGCAGAATGCGCCCACGCTGAGGCCCGTAAAGAGTCTGCATACCAAGCGTGGATCAAGGCCCGCGACCGAAAGGTTAAAGCACGTAGGGTTCGCGCGAGGAAAAGAACCTTTAATTCTGCCGCTAAGTTCTGCAAGCGGGTTTTACGTAGGGCACGTTTTGACCATGTCGGACGTATCGGGGCCAAACTAGCATTGCACCCTCCAGGTAGTAAACAGTTTTGGTCCCTGTCGAAAGCGGTTGAAACGAATTTCTGTCGACCCACTTTGCCTCCAATGTTGAAACCTGATGGCTCGCTGGCTCACTCTGCAAGTGAGAAAGCAAATTTATTTGCAACTCTCTTTGCAAGCAATTCGCGTCTGGACGCTGGCTCCAAGCAACCACCGACTTTACCTCGTTGTGACTCTTCGATGCCGGAGATCACAGTTCACATTAAAGAGGTCCGAAGAGTATTGTGCAGTCTAGACGTGAATAAGGCCAGCGGGCCTGACGGCATTCCAGCGAGAGTGCTGAGGCAATGTGCACCTGAACTGTCTCCTGTGTTGGCACGCCTGTACCGCCTCTCTCTTGAAAAAAGAACGGTGCCGAAATCATGGAAGCTTGCGAATGTGCAACCGGTGCCCAAAAAGGGAGACCGTGCTGACCCTGCCCATTACCGTCCGATCGCCATTACCTCCATCCTTTGCAAGGTTATGGAAAGGGTTCTGAACAGTAAGCTGCTGACCTACCTTGAAGACAATGATCTCCTCAGTGACCGTCAATATGGCTTTCGCCGGGGACGGTCAACTGGCGATCTTCTTGTGTATGTCACGCACTGCTGGGGCGAGGCCATCGAGAGACACGGCGAAGCACTTGCCGTGTCGCTCGACATCTCGAAGGCCTTTGACAGGGTTTGGCACGCAGGTCTACTGAGCAAGCTTCCTGCTTATGGCATCCCAGCTGGTTTTTGTAGCTGGATATCAGACTTCCTGAGTGAACGGTCTAGGGTAGTTACATGTGGAATTGTGCATTGAAACAGTCATAGTTAAATAGTGTATGCTAGTATTTCTATGCTAATCTAAAAAAAATGTTAAGTAATTTGTTAAGTCTTCATTTGTGATGTTCTCATGACCCCCTAACTACTCAATAACTACTTAGCAACTTCTTAGCTACCATCAGATGTAACTGAGAGGTTAACTGAGGGTTAATTACTCACCGAACGTAACGCTACAAGTTAAGTTTATTAATTGCTAAACATTTATTTAGTTTTTATATCGTCTGTCTAATGTCTGGGAACCTCTGACTGTTAAATAGCGTTAACTTTTGAAGTTTTTGGTTTGTTATTGAGGACTTGCCTTCTTACGCCCGCGCCGTCCCTAAAATAGTGGCTCCACACGAAATTGACTTTTGTTTTGAACTCTGAATAAACACCGACATTTCGCGCTTGGTCGTGGAGTTGCGGAAACCAGCCCGATTTATATACATACATACACACCGACATTTGACTGCATTGCTTTTTTTTGCACATACAGAATTCTATAAAAGTATATGGAAGTTCGTTTGGAGGTCTGCTTCGGCGGATCCAAGGGGGGGGCTTGGATCCGGTTTCTTAGGGGCTCAAGTCCATCCCTCCTCCTCCATAAGACCCAGATATTTTTGGTAGTCTACAACCTAATGAAGACATTGAGGAATTTTGTAAACTCCAGGAGGTTAGTTATGCGTTAAGCTAAATAAAATTTTAACTAGCAAAGCACACCGAAGGTAAAGGCATTCCAACCTGGTTATGGTACATCTGTCGCAAAAGATATGAAATTGGGGAATGGATCAAACCCTCAGGGAGATAATCAATTTCTGACAGATGTTAAAACAACTTTTCTAACGTGGTAATTTTCTGGAAAGGCTAAATAAAAACGGGAACAATGTATTACAATTACAATAATTAATTTTAATCATTATTATTTGAAAGTAAAACATAAACTAGACAGACACCTAGAACTCGTTTCAGGTCACCGACCGACCTCACAACCTACCTAATTACAAATATTTGTTTACAATCAACAATCATAGAGATAATTAAACTTAATTATATTCTCTTTTCTCTCAGAAGCCACACAGCACCGGGTGGTGTCGCGCCACAGAATAGATTAGTGCAGAAGGCCAGCTGACTGCATCGAGCAAAAATACACGCACACATTGACGAATATTCAAACAAATACCTATACGAGAAAGGTAAGCTTAAGTAGTCGTTTGGAAAGTCTTGGTAAAATACCGGACTGTTGTAAAATAATTCGAACTCTCAACTAAATATAACCTTCTCCAGTAACATTGAACTTTCGTTATTTCTAAAAACACCTTAATGTCTGAAAATCCGAACATATGTCAAAGCCGGACGTATACTGGACAGAGCGTTAAAAATCTCCGAATGTCCGGAAAAATACAGATAGATAGTACTATACCCTAGTCGCAAGATAGGAGAGCGCTTGCACTCGGTGTGTAGACACGTGTTCGGGCAGTCTATCCTGTAAACGTGCACCATGTCAACATAGATGTGGAGTGAGCTTGAAACGAACTGTCATTCCACATTGACAGCTCACTAGATGCTTCCTTCACCTTATTTAACACTGCAGATGAGTGGTATTTTTTGCTTGTATTAGGTATATGTATTCGGCCTTCTGTAACCATCTATTCTGTGTCCTCACGGCGGGCGCTCGCTTCATTAATTAAGAGATGTCTTCATCTCAGCGGCGCTCACAGAGGTCCCTTAACAATGCTATCGAGTTACCGTATAAGATGTGGTGCACAATGCTCCGACGTTTCGTTTTCGTTTTGCCGATGTTTCTCGGCTTCGGGTAAAGATAGGTCTTTTGATGTTCTGGCTGATTGGCATGCGTTCTATTTCCTCATTTACTGTTATAAAACATACTATCACGCATGTATTCCTAGAAGGGTTAGGCAGCCAGCGGTATCACAATCACATTTCTCCGGCTATTTTAAGTCTTATGTATCCCCTATGGGTATGCCATCAAATGGGCATAAATTACATTTACTTAGTGATTTTTGTGGTAAACCTTGAAATCAGAATAGATGAAGCTTATGATCGTGCAACTTTTATTGTGCTATACAAGCCAAATAGAAAAGAAACGATTTAAGATTTGTCTAACGGAACTGGATACTTATGGATACATAATACATAGAAATGACCTTCTCCGATTGAAATTTCTATAAAATTATGCAGATCAAATGCTGTTTTCTGTGGATTTAGGCGATCCACTGCTGGACTAAAGCATCCACATCGACAGGTTAGCTTGCACATTTCGCATTCAACAGACTCCCTTCTACCATCGGACATCCAGACGCACTGCATCTTACCATCCCTACCTTGTTGGTGTTCCACCAATTCGATGTTTCCAAACGTCTTTTATAATGCGCCTAGCAAAGGCGTGGAACTCTCTGCCTGCGTCTGTGTTTCCAAACGCTTACAACCTTTTTCTCTTCAAAGTTAGAGTGAACAGGCTCCTTCTGGGTAAGCTCGCTCCATCGTAGACTTTGTCTCTGTCATCTCTGACGTAGACTAGAGTCAAGAGCAAACCCATAAAAAATAATAAAAAAAAGATGATTTTGTACATTTTCATTTTAAGAGATTTGATACGGTTATAATTAATTTAACTTTGATTTTTTTTGCTGACATTGTATTTTTTATTTATTTTTTATGACTTTTTTGTACTACATACATTTAATATTGCTGACATTATATTTTTATGAAATTTTGTACTTTTATAATTAATTTAAATTTGATAATATTGACTTTAACGACACTATTTTGTATGCCATTTGGCGGAATATAGGATGGACCAAACATTTTTATAAAACATCTTTTTACCCTGTGTTTACAAAATTAATTATTGAATATATGAAACCAGCTGGTGAGACTCAGTACACCTTGTGGACCTTCCCCATACTAAGGCACAAGATGGAATGGTCTTCCACAGGTTTTACTTGGGTGGTATACAAAATATTAACACACGGAATTAGGTATCTGTTGCACGTTGTATCGCTAATTCTTTTTAATCAAACTTGAAGTTAACTAAGCCATAAACATTAATAGCTATAAAATTGACCATGAACGTTTATGAATTAGCGAAATGCTGGTATTTGCCACCTGCGTAGTTTATGAGAAAATTAAAAAATGACGACACAGTTACCGTTAAATTCTAACTTCTATCGTGTTAAAAAGGTGTTATCGTTAAAATATTTCTTTAATAACATAATCATATATTTTCTATTGATTATAATTTGCTTGGTAGCAAAGAAACTACCTCACATTAACTACTTGATATTATACTAGTACCTATCTACTTAATGAAAAATGTAACCATCCAGAAAGGAATATTGTAAAATAAAATTGAATATACTTGAAAACAATATCAGAATTGCGACCTGTAATTACGAAGTTCATTTACTAAACAACTTTTAATTAAAGCGGCGTCTACTCTGTAGTTTTCGTGTCGCTTGTCAATTGTCTATCATGTGTCCTGCGCTTTACAACAGAGCTGTCGGCGGTCTGTGTATTGTACCGATGGATCTCAAAATTAAGGTCGAGTATAGATAGATAGATGTATTTGGTAATTTGCACTAATTGTACGAGTTATTAATCTTGTGGTCTACCTACAGCGATCGCCAATTACGTTTTCAAAACTTCGAAAACGTATCATTGTGTTTCTTTACTGTTATTTCTGCAATTATAGGCTTCATTGTATGTAATTATATTTTTCACTGGCCAATAAACCTATCTACTTTTGTTTTTAGCTGAAAGTAGGAAGTCCGGAAGTAGGGTGTCCGTATTGGAAGCTACATAGTCGACACTGAAGAGCTGTCTCCTACCCAATCATGATTCCTTTGTGAAAAAGACACGGAGCTGTACAGCACGAACAGCAATATCTCATTTTCTATCGGTTTTTGAAGTGAAAACTTCTTTAGCGGCGTTGAGCACTTTTCTGTAATGGGTATAAAATCTTAAACTCGCGTCAGGGTCACGTGACCTGATCGCAAAAAGCGTAAGACGGACTCGCGTCAGGGTCACGTGATGCGAAAAAGCGTAAGATCGAGGGGAAGGGAGAGGAACTAGTATCTCCCACTCTTTCTACCGTGCCTGAGTGTGCTGCTCCGCTTAGGCGGCACAGGGCGCTTGCGCGAATGTCCGTCTGTGTTTATGTACAGCGTGCCACGCGTATCCAAGGATACGAAATTACGAAATTATGGATGAAAGTTGATTTTTCTAAGAGATAAAAATTAATGTAATATATAAATAAATAACGATATAATATTATGAATAATAACATGTAAATTGTCATATTTGTGTACGATAGCGCAATAAATAAACATTGTATTCTACCTCATAAATGATAGTATTTTTGTACTTATAATTAAACACAACGTTATTTTTGTTGTTTTTATGGTTCGTTTTGTTTATGTCAGGAACTGTGTCAAGATTGACATCTGTCACTGACAGTCGCTGTCGCGGCCACACGTCAGTGTCTTTTTGTTTATTTTGTTGTCGGTGGTTTGTCTATGATGTGACCGCGACAGTAAGGATGTATTATTTACATGTTTTCACTTCTGCCGGCACTCCCGGAGTGCTACCGGTGTTTTTTTTTTTATGGCATTGGTCATTGTACATTACTGCAGCGGCCAGCAAAAGAGGCTTTGATGGACGAACGTGTAAATGTGGGCCGAGGCGAAGCCAAGGCATATAAAACCTTTGATAAGTTACCTCCTTGGTTGCCATGTTTTGGAGTAAAAGATCGTTCCATTTTTAAATTACACGACAGATATGAGTTTACTATGTAATTTATTTGGCCGCTAAACCACGAACGACAGACATGGATTTTCATACAACTTTTGCCGGCCGCTGCTCGCATGTATTTGGCCAGTACAGCAATCTCGAAGAAGGTTGTCAAATTAATGCTCAAATATTCAAGCATGTTTGAGAAAAATCTTTACATAGTATAAAACAAAGTCGCCTTTTCCGTCTATACGCTTGTATATTTTAAACTTCGCTACGGATTTTGATGCGGTTTTCATCAATAGACAGAGTGATTCAAAAGGAAAGTATTATAATTCATCCTGAAATTCATACGGGAACAAGAAAAATGGGATATGTGCAAATGAATTTGCAGGCAAAAGCCAGTAATATTATAAGTAAATGCAACTAAAAAATTCAAACTTTGAGACTCACCACAAAATGTTCCTTCTAATCTACTACACCCTATATTCCCGGCGTAATTTTACTTTATTGTTAATTATTAATTATCTGCATTACAGTAATTGCACTCTACTTCCACCTGTTCGGAATGAAATATCATAATGACGTGGTTTTTGCCGTAAATACCACGCAAAACTCGCTGACCGTGTTGTTGGGAAAAAGTATTTGAATCGTTCTAGAATTAAACTATTTGAACCTATGCTCGAATGCCACTTTATGGCTTTCCGTATCTACAAAATTTGTTTTTTTTTTTATCCAAAAGGGGTCGCTGTGTTAATTCATCATTTTGGACAACTCTATGGCATGTTACATCGATTATTAAATGTATGGCAAATTTTTTTGGCACTTAATTTATAATTTTTATTTGCCTAAATGTTCGGTGCAATCAATCGTTAAAAAAGTTTTTATTTAAAAAAAGTTTGTCATTCTTTAGTTTGTGCCATAGTATGACAATAAAAAAAACGAATTGAGAAATTGTAGGAAGGTACCTAATGATAGTACTGATGTCGAAAATGGAGTAAACAAATATAATTTTGTCTTCATAATTCAAAAAGAGCTGAGTCTCTAGATAACGTGACATTTCACCAGCGATAACGATTGTTCAAAAGTCCAATAAGTATGGGTGGGATGGGCATTTGCTACCGAAACTCAAAGTCAAAATGTAAGAGGGGGAGCCTCTTACATTTTGACTTTGAGTTTCGTGACATTTTAGTAGCGCTAGCCAATCGAATGATCGATTGTCTCTTTGAGTAGAACCCCAAGTTGTCTACACTAAAGTTGCATTGATATCTATGCTTTGACGTAGTAACTACACTTCTCATCAGAAAATTCGAAACACCTTGCAAGTTTATGTTTTGTGTGAAATGTATGTTTTGTAAGGATTATCAGAAAATACACATTTTTCTGATAATCCTTACAAAACATACATTTAGGAATATATGTCAAATGTCGTTTAATAGTGAATAAAATGAGGTTTTCAAATCCTAATGTTAATGTTCTAAATTCAAATAAAATTTATATACGTTTCATATTTTGTTTAACAAGTCATTTTTACCCTGTATCTATGCCTATAAATTGCAAAAACAAAGTACCTTAGTAACACTATAAACTTAAAACCAAGCTATAAATTCCTAACTAAACAAAAGAACATCACAATTCGAATTTTGAAACCCTTCCTCAAATCTTCAATAAACAATTTTTAATAGACCAATCATCTGTCCACCAATTATTAACTGGATTTTCCAACAATCCTGTTCAGCTACCGGTCTCAACCCGATCCCTCACGATATAGGTCTATAGGCCGTGTCGCAGGAGCAGGTAACTCGCCTAATGTAACACAATATTTTGCACTTACGCCTCATAGCGTTACGGCCGACCACCTGGTTGTGAAATTTTACCGTGTTGCGAACCTATATCTGCTTGAAACTCTACCGTATTGCCAACCTATATTTGCGCTATCTTTTACGGGCGTCGGTAGAGTGTTGGGTTACTTAATTGTAGCCGTTTAGTTTTTTTTTTTTTTAAAGATTATATTATGCACATGGATAAACTAATAAAGGGATTTGGGTATCATCGTGGGGGCCTACAGGGCGTTCTATACCTAGTTACTGCCGTTTGATGTAGTATGACGGTAAAAACCGAAATAACACGAACCGAAAAAACACAGACGCACTGCATCTTACCATCCCTACCTTGTTGCTATTCCACCAATTCGACCTAGACTAGAGTCAAGAGCAAACCCATCACAAATAAAAAAAAAAATTAAAACAACACGTGTCTTGTATGGGAGCCCCTGTGATTTTTAATTTAATATAAGTTTTATTATTTGTTGTTATAGCGGCTATAGAAATCCACACTTTGTGAAATTTTCAACTGTATACCTATTACATTTCTTCAGATACAGCCCGCTGACAGACAAACGGACGGACGGATGGACGGACAGCGCAGACTTTGTAATAGTGTTCCGTTGGTTACCCTTTGGGTAAGTATCCCTAAAATGATAGATAAAATGAAAGTTTGTGGAATGGTAATGATAGTGATTTCAAAATGTATAACTGTCAACTTTCGCAATTCTATTAGAACGGGGACGCGAGTGACAAACTATAGGCGATAACTAGTGTCGAAAAAGTTCAATGACCACGTGAATTTTCTTTATCGTGACTATCCCATACATTTTGGAGTTTTAACCCTAATAACTAGAATGTAACTTTTTCTAGCTTTTTAAGGCGTGCGTCACCGATTTAGTGACGATTTTTCAATAGGTAGTGTACTCAGATGACTTTTGTTTCAGGAAATAAAAATGGAGTTTTGACAGCTTTTTTTTTAAATATGTCACAAAGACAAACACACAAACAAGACATTCTTCAGTTTAATTTATCTGACTACTGAAAAATCAGCCCGTAATCGAATTTTAAAAATCCTGTCACCTACATTTCCATATTAATATTATTTAAGTCTCCTAAGTACGCATTCGCCAGCGACAGTCAGGGAACAAAACGCGCACTCGACCTAAAATTCAGTAGTTTTTTGTACTTACCTTACCTAAGACTAAAAAAAAGTAGCTACATATCAAAATGATAGTAGCTATAGATAGTTAAATTGTCTTTGAGATAGTGTAAATTTCATTAAAATCCGCCCGGCGGTTTTGGTCGGATTGTCGTTTTTATGTCCGCGTTATACATAGCTTTACAAATTAATTACACTATGATGAATTAATATTACTTACTCAAAAATTTCTTATATAAAATTATTATTATTCTTATTAAATTATTATTCTCTTAATATTTTTTATTTTTTATTACGACTAGCCATTTAGACGTGATACTCATTTTAAAATCATCCACTCTCAGGTATCTTCGCCTTAAATAATCACTTTGTTGGAGGCCTACCTTTGTCAATAATTATGTAAAGTATTCCCTCCCCGAGCTCTTATTACTGCTTCCATACGATTCTTCATCGATCGGATGAGAGTCACGATCAAATGTTGTGGCATTCCATTCCATTCCTCTTGGATTACATTTTGCAGCTGGCTAAGTGTTTCTGGGGCAGGATCTCTTGCATGAATTTGTCTCTTTAATTCATCCCATAGATGTTCAATCGGATTCATGGCCGGGCTTCTTGCTGGCCATTCCATAATGGAGATACCGACTTCGGTAGCATAATCTCGTACGACGCTCGCGGTGTGAGCCCTAGCATTGTCGTGCATGAATATGAATCCGTTGCCAATAAAATGTGCATAGGGCATTACGTGAGGCTCAAGACACTGTTCGATGTACCGATGATTGTTTAGTGCAGGCAGACGTGGCCCAGACACAAAGACAAGCTCTGTCTTAACGTCGGCGCTGATTCCTCCCCAAATCGTCCACGAACCGCCACCATAGCTGACCTTTTCGTCAATGCAGCATTGTGCAAAGCGTTTTCCATCTCTTCTGTAGACCTTGTTCCTTCCGTCGTTACCATACACCATAATTTTACACTCATTAGAAAAGAGGACTTTGTTCCACTGGAGGTATGACCAATTTAGGTGCTCACATGCAAGGCGCACTCTTCAAAGGTTTGCAGGTAATTTCGGCGCATTTGCTGGCTTGTGCGGTACCAGTCAACTCTCTTCTAATTGTAGGTTCACTTACAGCCACCCTACGTACAATATCAAGCTGTTGTTGCAGTTAAAAAGCATTAAGGCGTCGATTTCGTAAAGTAGTTGTTACAATTAATCGATCATCTTGCTCAGAAGTGACCCGATTCCTGCCAGATCCTGAACGGCGCTTGAACAAACCAGTCTCCCGATAGCGTTTATAGACTCTATGAACAGACGACAGGCTTAGATGCAATCTTTCAGCCAAAACACGCTGACTAAATCCAGAATCCAGCAATGCCACCACTTGGGCGGCTTCTGCAGGCGAAGTATCCATATATTTTAGAAAAAAAAACTTTTTCAGACGTCCCAAAGTCACAGTAAACAAATAAATAACAAAAAAAAATAAGATTAGCGCTAATTTTTAGTTTTCAAAGGTGAAATGTACTCCAATTAACACACATTTGTCACAAAACAGTGAATCATTTCATTTATAGGATAAACAAATGAAATTCTAAAAAAAAAGCGCGGGAAACTTCCAAATTGGCGGACGCGAATTTTTTGACCGTAGTTATAAAAAATTAAAACGTGTATAATATAGGATCGGTAGCTATAGTTTTAGTGCTGTATATTCTTTTATTTATAATCTTAATTTAGTTTAGTGTATACATATTCTCCGGTAGTGGTAAGTTACATATATAATTTTTACTTAGTAGGTAAGTATGAACGACCCGCCCGACCCGGGGGACCCCGTTCCCCCGGCAGGCGTTTTTGTTACAATTCACTCTAACGAATCTGGAATGGATACCGATGGGTCATCGTCGGCCCGTAATCTAAAAAGAACGCGTCTACATCTGTGCAAACATTGCAATAAACGTCGCCGTACCCGCAAAAATCTTGGATCCGAATCTTCCGGTTGTAGCTGCAATGATTCAAAAGTTACTGAATCCTCCATGCCTACTAAAATTACTATGCCTACTCAACCTGCACCTCATATCCCAACTCCTTCTTTGGTTCCCGCCATTCAGATTGGCAGAACAAATTACGAAAAGTCAGATAGCGCGCCTTTTTTGATTCATGTTCAAAAGACATTTTCTTCTCCTGACGAAGGTACGACACTGCACCCCATCACTTTTGGAAAATTCTTGAAGCATAACGCCTTCAAAAATATTATAAATGGAAGCGTCAAAAAAATTGGACGAAATAAAATTTCTCTCTCTTTCTGTAACCATCTAGACGCAAATTCTTTTATTGAACATGAGAGCCTTAAAAAATTTAACTATAAAGCTTTTATACCCACATTTAATGTTACACGAATGGGTTTAGTTCGTGGTGTTCCTGCTGAATGGTCTCCCGAGGAAGTTATGGATAATATATCAGTACCAATTGGGTGCGGTCCAATATTAAAAATCCGAAGACTGAATTTTAAATCGTGTGTGGTCTGAGTAATAATGGTAATAATGAAACAAATGACACAAATTTTTCCATAAACAATCTTCTTTCTGCTTTACACAATCTTCTGTCCCAGTTCAACATGTCACCGTCCAACGTTGCCCAATCTTTCAATTTCCCTCAACCCATTCATAATGGACTCGTCCAAAATAATCCAGTGGAACTGTCGCAGTCTAATAAACAAAAAGAGTGATGTCATTCATCTAGTAAACAAATATGAGCCATTTGTCTTTGCTTTAGCAGAGACTTGGCTTAAATCATTTCATATTTTTAAAATTAATGGTTATTCAACCATTAGAGAGGATAGATCTGATGGGTATGGCGGAGTAGCTATACTTATTAAGAATTCTATCCCTTTCTCTTCTGTTACATTACCACCTCATAGTGAGGAAATTTCAATTGTAGCTATTAAAGTGTATAATACTTGTCTTGTTTCTATTTACATTCCCCACCCTTCCTCTTCTGTTCTTCAAGAGGTGAATGACCTCTTTTCTTTGCTACCAAAGCCATTCTTGATATTGGGAGACTTTAACTGCCATCACCAGTCATGGGGTTGTTCAACATCCAACAGTTATGGGGATGAATTACTTGATATAATAGACTTACACAACTTATGCATCTTGAACTCTGGAGAAGCCACACGTCGGTGTGCTCCCAATCAAAACCAAAGTGCAATTGACCTTTCCATCTGTTCTCCAAGCTCATCATTAACCTGGCATACTTTAACAACTACTTATGGTAGTGACCATTTTCCCATAGTTATTACATATCCTCTTTCCAAACCAAAAGCACCACTAAGGAAATCAAATTTAAAGCACAAACTACCAAATAGAAATAACAATGACTGGGATAAATTTAGAGACATTGTTGACAGTAAGCTTTGCTCCTTGCCTGTCATATCTGATGGCAATGAAAACATTTGTGCAGTAGCTTTAGCACACATATTAATCACAGCGGCAGATGAAGTTTTTCCTGTAAAAAATAAAAATATTAGTACAATCCCTTCACCTTCATGGTGGGACTCTGAGTGCACAGAATTGATTAAAAAACGTAAAGAGGCGGAACACAATTATAACCTGGATATGTCTGATGACAATTTTGAAATCGTTACTAACCTAATTAATGAAACCAGTAAACTTTTCAAGAAGAAAAAATTTGAATCTTGGCGTAACTTTTGCTCATCAATTTCACCGAATACTCACCCTACGATCGTCTGGCGTAACATTCGTAGATTTAGGTCCATTTACAATAACCCTGCTCCTATTCCTGATTCTTTAGCCAGTGACTTCTTAGATAAATTGGCTCCTCCTTGGGTGCCTGAGACTATTGAACTTAATTCGCCTCTAGTATCTAGTAACCATGACACTTCTGCGCTAGAGCTGCCATTCACTCTAACTGAATTAAAGTGTGTTATTTATAAAACTAAGGACTCCGCACCGGGCATTGACGGCATTCCGTATTCCTTTTTTGCTAATTTAAATGACGACGTTCTCAGTTATTATTTAATGCTTGTTAACTCTGTTATGATTACTGGACACATCCCTGATGAATGGAAACGTCAAATGGTGTTGCCATTCCTCAAACCAAATAAAACTCCATCTGATGCTTCTTCATATCGCCCCATAGTTTTGTCTTCAATTTTAATGAAAATAGCGGAACACTTAATTAAAAACCGCCTAGAATGGTATGTTGAAAGTAAGGGCCTTTTGGCGGAATCACAATATGGCTTTAGAAAAGGTAAAAGTACCACTGACTGTTTAAGTATTTTAACATCTGATATTCGGTTATCCTTCTCTAAAAACCATTCCACCGTAGCAGTTTTTCTTGATATTAATGCGGCTTATGATAATGTTGTATTATCAATTTTACAAAATAAATTAAAAGCCTTACGGATTCCATCGAATTTGTCGAATTTCGTTATTAATATCCTGACTGCACGCTCTGTTAACATGCTTATAGGAGATCATGACGTATCTCGCCTTGTATGGAGAGGTCTCCCTCAGGGTTCTGTGCTCAGTCCCCTTCTATACAACATTTACACTTTTGATATGGACTCATCCTTAACAAACCACGTTATGGTTCTTCAATACGCCGATGATTTGTTATTGTACTCGTCAAGTCACTCTGTTGAGCAAGCTAGCTTTAATGTCAATTCTGCTTTGTCAATACTAGAGTCATGGCTACATTTAAATGGCTTGGATTTATCCACTTCTAAAAGTGCGACTGTTTTATTCACCCGGAAAAAGAATATTCCATTAGAACATCTGATTTATAAAGGAATACCTATTCCAGTAAAAGATAAATTCAAATATCTAGGTGTAATATTGGACTCTAAATTAAGCAGTGTTCCCCATTGCGATTATATTGTTAACAAATGTGAAAATCACTTAAACATGCTTCGTTGCCTCTCAGGTGTGTGGTGGGGTGCCCATCCCTTTTCTTTAAAACTTATTTATAACGCCATCATCAGAAGCACTTTGGATTATGGATTGTTTGTTCTGGAACCTGGCAGTGTTATGGCTTTTAAAAAATTGGATCGCATCCAGTCTAAAGCTTTACGCATTATTTCGGGTGCTATGAAGTCTAGTCCCATTAATGCACTCCAAGTCGAATGCGGGGAAGCCCCCTTATATATTAGAAGACAATTCCTATCTGAAAAATACGTGTTCCGGATTCTTCAGCTCTCAACTCATCCTCTCATTCCCAAACTGGACTCTTTAATGTTGCAGATGGAATCTTCAGATTATTGGTCCCATAAACATGCTCCTTGTTTAGTTGTCAGCTATAAAAAAATCCTTTCAATTTCTTCGCCTATTCACCGTTCCAATAAACTCCCAATATTTAGCAGTAGTTATGAGAGTTTACAGTTCAGTCCCATCATAACTTTCGACTGTGTGAGTAAATCAGATCCGAATTGCCATTTAAATTTTAACCATTTTCTGTCTGAACATTTAGAATACCACCATATTTTTACTGATGCTGCCAAACGTACTCCGACGGGTTGTGTTGGGATAGGTACTTACCATTCTCAATACAATATCGTACAAAAAATCAAACTACCTCCGGAGACTTCCGTTTTTACAGGTGAATGCTTCGGCATTTTAAAAGCCATAGAATATATTCGTGTTTTTAAGCTCAAAAAAGCTATAATATTTACCGACTCTCGAAGCGCTCTTCTAGCCATCAATAAATCCCCTTACGAAGCCAAGTCTCAGCTTTCCTTAATTTATCTAATAAGAGAATTAGCGTTCAGAATGATCACTGAGGGTAACACACTACAATTTGTATGGATTCCGGCCCACGCTGGAATCCATGGTAATGAAGTGGCTGACGCTCTGGCAGGTGATGCGGTGTATTGCGGGGACTTAGTCCCATTCAAAATTTTTATCTATGACCTCGTTAAGATGCCTATGAGATTTCTTCGGGACACCTGGAAAGTAGCTTGGGATGTTAGTAGCAGGTCAAAGGGACATTATTTTTCCCTTATCCAACCCGAGATTCCAGAAAAACCATGGTTTTGCCGGGCAAAATTTGGCAAGATGGAGACATCTGTTTTAATAAGGATGAGACTGGGTCACGTTTGTTCTCCAGCCCATCTTGCCAAATTCCATATCCATATCCATATCCATATCGACGACCCTATTTGCTTGTGTGGCACAGATGTAGGCGACTTAAATCACATTTTTTTCTCTTGTCCCTTATACGACCGTTCTTCCTTCTTCAGTAACCTCTTATTCCTTGATATTCCTTTTCCTACCTCAATACTTTCTTTACTTTGTACAAATAGTTTTCCTGTATATAAATGTATAGTCTCATTTATCACCTTCAATAATATTAAGTTATAATTATTCGTCATTGTATTTTGTTCATCATACATTAAAAAAAAAACCTGATCCTATATATCCGTCCTATTCCAAATTCCGATAAAATAATTTAGTATTATTTATTATTTCGTTTCCCTAACTTTATTATCTTCAAATCAAGTAAACCAAACGTGTCATTGGCTAAATGCACAAACCGTGCGAAGCCATAGAAAAAAAAAAAAAATGAAATTCTAATTTTCGCTTATCACTGTAATGGCCAAACTGCCAGCTATACAATCTTGTGATTTTTTTCATGGAATGAAAACTCTTTTGTGTTAAATTAGGACAGAAACCATAAAAAACGGAAGTGTTTCGATTTTTCTGATGAGAAGTGTATTTATTAATCTATAGCTTTGTTCTAAAGAGGGAAACATTGTTGGTTATATGAAGCAGTTATTTTTAACACCATCATAACCACAGACACTTTTCCATGTTTACATCTTAATTAAAAAAGTTTGTAAACCAATCAAGAAAACCAATGTTTTGCGGCTACAAGCGCGGTGGATTAAAGCAACATTGTCCAACATTATATAATCATTTCCTAGTCTTACAATGTAGTGTGACATTTAAATAATTAGATGCAAGCTGTTATTCTAACTTGCACCATGTAAATACGTCGTAACGTTACATATTTTTATTACAAAACTATTCAAAAGGACAAAAAACTTTATTGTTTTTAAATCGTTTTTTTTTATTGTTTTTTTTTTAGGGTACGAAGGAGAAACGATACAATTGATATAAAACGGTTATTAATTTTATTTTATGACAATCGATTGTTGGTATTTTTCATTCGTTTATTGACAAAGGTAGGCCTCCAACAAATGTTGCGGGATTTGTTCGAGAGAGTCGCCGCGGCCCTGGAACGCAAAGGGCATTAGGAGGAACACGGATGGGTTTTAGTCAGTAAGAGTCTGACACTCCCTTCTGCTTCACCCAGAGCGGGAGGAGTCATTTGATGATTTCCCATACTTAAAAAAAAAAGGTCTCCAACAAATATATTATACCTGAGAGTAGCTGATTTTAAAATGAGTATCTCGTGGTATGGTGGCGACCAGTGCCGTATGGTGCAGTAAAAGAATAATACCATCCCATCACTTCCCGTGGGTGTCGTAAGAGGCGACTAAGGGACGTTCTCTGTATAACTCAACACCATACACTGCGATCGCCAACCCGCCCTTTTGGGGGAGACATAGATGTCCAGCAGTGGACGTCTTTCGGCTGATATGATGATGATGATGATGATCACGTCTAAATGGTTAGATGTAATTTTAAAAAAATATGTGTGTGAATATTTTCTTAATAATTTGATATAAGAAATTTTTGAGTAATATTAATTCATCATAGTGTAATTAATTTGTAAAGTTGTGTCTAACACGGACATAAAAAGGACAATCGGCCCAAAACCGCCGAGCGTATTTTAATGGAATTTACACTATCTCAAAGACAATTTAACTATCTACATTTTTGATATACAGCTACTTTTTTTAGTCTTAGGTAAGGTAAGTACAAAAAACTACTGAATTTTGGGTCGAGTGCGCGTTTTGTTCCCTGACTGTCGCTGGCGAATGCGTACTTAGGAGACTTAAATAATATTATGGAACTGTAGGTGACAGGATTTTTAAAATTCGATTAAGGGCTGATTTTTCAGTAGTCAGATAAATTAAACTGAAGAATGTCTTGTTTGTGTGTTTGTCTTTGTGATAATTAAAAAAAAGCTGTCAAAGTTTTATTTCCTCAAACAAAAGTCATCTGAGTACACTACCTATTGAAAAATTGTCACTAAATCGGTGACACATGCCTCAGTTGCTAGAAAAAGTTACATTCTATGTATCAGGGTTAAAACTCCAAAATGTATGGGATTGTCACGATAAAGAAAAACCACGTGGTCAATGAACTTTGTGACAATAGCTATCGCCAACAGTTTGTCACTCGCGTCCCCGTTCTAATTGAATTGCGAAAACTGACAGTTATTTATACATTTGGACCATTCCACAAACTTTCATTTTATCGATCGTTTCCAGGGATCCTTACCCAAAAGGTTATCAACAGGACACTATTACAAAGTCTGCGCTGTCCGTTCATCCGTCCGTCCGTCTGTCTGTCAGCGGTATGTATCTCAAGAAATTTAATAGGTATACAGTTGAAAATTTCACAGAGTGTGGATTTCTATAGCCGCTATAACAACAAATAATAAAAATTAAATGAAATTAAAAATCACAGGGGCTCCCATACAAGATACCTGTTTTTTTATTTTTTTTTATTTGTGACGGGTTTGCTCTTGACTCTAGTCTAGGTCGAATTGGTGGAATAGCAACAAGGTAGGGGTGGTAAGATGCAGTGCGTCTGTGATTTTTTCGGTTCGTGTTTTTTCGGTTTTTACCGTCATACTAGGTCAAACGGCAGTAACAAGGTATAGAACGCCCTGTAGATGCCCACGATGATACCCAAAGCCCTTTATTAGTTTATCCATGAGCATAATATAATCTTTAAAACGAAAAAAAAAAAACTAAACGGCTACAATTAAGTAACCCAACACTCTATCGACCCCCGTAAAAGATAGCGCAAATATAGGTTGGCAATACGGTAGAGTTTCAAGCAGATTAAGTTGGCAACACGGTAAAATTTCACAACCAGGTGGTCGGCCGTAACGCTATGAGGCGTAAGTGCAAAATATTGTGTTACATTAGGCGAGTTACCTGCTCCTGCGACACGGCCTATAGACCTATATCGTGAGGGATCGGGTTGAGACCAGTAGCTGAACAGGATTGTTGGAAAATCCAGTTAATAATAGGTGGACAGATGATTGGTCTATTAAAAATTGTTCATTGACGATTTGAGGAAGGGTTTCAAAATTCGAATTGTGATGTTCTTTTGTTTAGTTAGGAATTTATAGCTCGGTTTTAAGTTTATAGTGTTACTAAGGTACTTTGTTTTTGCAATTTATAGGCATAGATCCATTCCCGGAATTAATAACCGGTCAAGAGCGAGTCGGACTCGCGTGCAAAGAGTTCCGGACGATTTTTTAAATGTTATTTTAACACTATAGACTTCCTATAGGTTTGCCTGTAATCTATAGGTAAAGATATATTATTTCCATTTTTATCAAAATTTTAGGCTCAGTAGTTGCCGAGATAAGGGGGTTGGAATGGTAATTTTTCGTCAAATTTCTTGAATAACTTCAAAACCATTTACTTTCAAATTATGAAAAAAATAATAAAACACTCACAGTAAGCCCTTTCACTTGATGTCACACGATATTGTTCAAAAATCTTTTTGTTTAATTTTCAAGTTTGACCCCCAAAAGTGACCCCCTACTAAAAATTTAATAATTTAAGTAACACGTCCTTGTTTGGGTCACAGAAGTCCATATGTGTACCAAATTTCAACAGAATCGGTCCAGTGGATCCGGAGAAAACTGGATGTGACAGACGGACAGACAGATAGACAGACAGACACCCGAGTGATCCTATATGGGTTGCGTTTTTTGTTCGGAACCCTAAAAAAAAATACAATTCCTTATCTGATTTCAAAGTGTGGTAGGTTTTCAGTTATTGAGTACTTGAAGTAAGTACTTCATTCAGCATGGGGGATAAATATTTCACTTAGGTCTTATTAGCCTTTAGAATAGATTTTATTTCCCATATAACAGGCCTGCATAATTAGATAGAAAAATATAACATTTAAAAACAATTAAAACGCCCTTGATAACAAAAACTATTTAGAATCGTGAAACTTGTGTATTCCACTAACCAAAACAACCCAAGTTTTTTTTTTTAATCTTTCAAAGACGAATCATAATGATGCCTCAATCATTTCAGGTGAGTGGCACAAGACCATGCTCAGGTAATTCACTCCAAAACTTTTGATCCATTCACTAATCAAGTTCTTGATATTCGCTATCCGGTTTCAGGTTAATTCCAAGTACTTTGAGGTGGCTATCGGCATTCATCCAATTGATCGGATTATAAAACGGCGAGGGAGCGGGCGGTGTCGCGTTTCCGAATCTGTATGCGATGGCGACCACAATGAGCATGCCGTTTCGCGGTAAAACGTGTTAATAATGTGGTGGGAGTGCAAGTTATGAGCGATTGGAAGATAGCGAGGGTAGGTTTTTATTTTAAGGTTGGGAAATCATCAAATGACTCCTCCCGCTCTGGGCTGAGCAGAAGGGAGTGTGAGACTCTTACTGACTTAAACCCATCCGTGTTCCTCCTAGTGCCCTTTCCAGGGCCGCGGTGACTCTTTCGAACAAATTCCGCGACCCTGGCAAGGGTACCTAAGTAAAGCTGAATTCACATTAAGGCCAAAACTTTGCCAAACACATATCGTGCCTGTAATGTGCATAAAACTATGGAAGCGGCATGCCATAGTGACAAACACCAATCAGAACATATTTTGATGCAATGCCATGCAAGATACTTGCACACTTTTGTGAGAGTTATGGCAGCGGGTATGTGTAATTTGGGCTTAGTGAGTTGCGAGTCTTTTGATGTAGTTGATTGGCTACGAAACTCGTGATATGACGTCGGCTTGAACAGATTTGTATCTCAATATAATACAGTAATGTTCGCTTTATTTGGAGCCATAACCGTTGGCTGATGTGACAAAAAAGAAAAAGTGTTTATTTGCGTTACGCATGAGGCATGCTAAAATCAAAACGAGTAAAATCAAAATTAATACATCTACAGCATAATGTCACCCTGGTAACAATAATAACAACATAGCATAATAAAAACGCACGCTTGATTGAATGTTCGAGTCAGTCATCATACATCCTGCCTTTTAAGACAACTCTAATTCGCCTAGAAACGGATACTTTTTACACAAAATATGTACTTTGACTACAAAATGCACAAGAAAATCTCCACCAAATGTGCCAAATTGTCAAAAGTGTCTGCGTAGCGGCTACGACGTTACAAACATCGCCGCTACGCCACGACTGCCACGCTATCGTAGCCGATAACCAAACCTGTACGCAAGTGTTCGGTATTTTTGACTCCGTCGCCATTTTTTATTCTCTACGAGGGACACATTCGCTACCGCTTACACCTTAGCCAGTAGTAACACGATACTAGTTCCCGCGGTTTTACATCCCGACCCTAATTTTATGGCTCATTAGCACTTTAGCTCATCGTTTTTTGCAATAACCCGGTGTGTCTTGGAGCATCGCTGATTTTTCGTGTACTGAGGCCTTTATGCCCGACCACCGTATACCCGGGTATCGGTTACGGAGTAATTATAAAAGCAATGGGTTGTTTAAGCGAGCTATTATTTAGTGTGTATTGGATGTCAGAAAATCTCTGTAGTTAAGCTGTTGTGTTTTATTGAGGCGGAAGATTTTTACTGTCTCCTTGTTCTTTTTGGTTTGCGTTGTATATTGTTCGCGTTAAATTAACCATACTGCTATACCTACATACATGTTATATTTGGTTATCTAAACATATTCCTGTGCTTGTTAAGGGCAATTTTTATAGACACCACGAGAGTTCCAACCAGCCTTAACCAAAACGATTTCTTCAGATTTTCCAAGAATATCATAGAAATATGACTTTGTTTTTCCCAAAAGGTTAGTCCATACCAGTTACCAGTACACTTACAATTCGCAAATTATAATCATACTAGTGGACGTCACGCGATTTCACCCGCGTAGTTCCTAGTCCCGTGGGAGTACGGGGATAATATATAGCCTATGTTACTCCCTGATAATGTAGCTATCCATTGCTGAAATAATTTTTCAAATCGGTCCAGTAGTTTCGAAGCCTATTCAATTCAAACAAACAAATCTTTCTTCTTTATAATATTATAGTATAGATGAATACAAACTAATCCAAAAACAATTTGACACCTACCTTCCACGTATAGGTTAACTATCTGTTTTGCAATGTAAATGTTTATCACATAAGCCTGCCCTATAGCTCTAATCGTCCACTCATCGGGCTTCATCGGACCACGTCGGGGCTCGTCGGGTCAGGCCTCGTTAACATTTCTGCGCACAATTAGGTACCGCGGCTTGCGCAGGCGCCGTTAGAGCGCGCCCTGATTATTGTCAGCACTATTATCTTGTTAACTTCGTTAAGTTATATCTTGTAGGGACTTACTTGTGTGAAGAACTCCAATATATTTCTTTGTAATTTTCATACTGCTATATTATTAGACTCATAGAAAGCATTCTTCCTCTCTCCGACTTCTTTAAATTTTTCTGTGCCCGTCAGGAACCATAGTAATGATTCTCTGCATTTATATTTTACCACCTGCGTGTGTAAGTACATTATGGATTGCAATAAAGATTTGAGATTTGTATCTCTAACGAATTCTCAGTTAAAAAGTTTATTGTGCTATTGCCTGGCTCGCCCAAATTACAGATAAACCGATATATCAATCATTATTTTAGTGCCTTATTTAAGTCGATGTTTTAAAAAAATTAACCCTAAAGAAGTCTATACCAATGCCAGACTCCTTCGTCAATCTCCAACTGTGGTCCCTCGTCCTCGAAAGTGAAAGTTACAATTTTGGTTATTATTAGCTTGGTTGCAGGTTGCTGGTTACTGGCCCAGGTGGGCTGCGACTGTGACGCAGTGGGGCGGAACGAGACGCCACCGATACCCGACACCCAGTATTGATCACTTGGACTGTCACCGACAGTGATGTCTTTTAGCAGTATGACATACCTAATTATTATTGGTAGTTTATTGATTTCCTTCTAGAAGATTTTCTGAGGTATGTATTTAGTAGGTGCTTAGTCTAAATGTAGTATTTTTATGTTACTTAGAGAACAATATATCCCTTTAGCAGACCACTGGATGATTGAGCTTGGAGACTATGCTTGATAGCTTGGTTATATTATTTTTAACTTCTTGGAATTTGTTTCTCTAAAATAGCTTTCTAGAGCATTTTACTACATACCAACTTAATGTTTTATCATCGATAACAGTTGTCAAAAGTTCAAAATATTGGGACGTGATCCAGTGACATTTTGATAGTGCTTGTCGGCGTTAGAATGTCGTTTTGTCTAGGGCCAAACAACTTTAGCTAGCTTTAGTTTTTTATTTCCTACAAGAGCTTCCCACAGATTTTATTCTTAATTTACTTTCTAGCTATAACTTATTTTACAATGTTTATTCACAAACAGAATACCAAATAATTAATTCGATATTAATTTCCCGCCATTTCGCCACAGACTGTACATCGCCACAGATGCGTAAAATAAAAAGTTCGCAAATCCCCGCGGATACGCGCGTATCCAGATCGCGTTACACGCTAATGGAGCGTGCACGCGATCCAGCTCGCGCTCGTGTGCCTAGCTCAAGTATCGATGCTGTTTTTTGGAAATTAAAAAACCTTCGAATGTAAGTAGATACGCGTGGTAGGTGATCTGCAAAGACATAAATAGCTTTAAGTAAGTAGCTTGCCGTATAGATATTTTGTGTTTTTGTGTCAAACTTACATAACCAATCGTTAATTTTCAACTTTTACAGTATTATCTAGTTTTTTCTAGCTTTCTTTTTAAATCCAGCTTTCTTTGCTTCTATAGTAGTAACAAGTTAAGGATATTGAAAATTGCTCACATTTATATTCCTCATTGATCATCCCACGTTTTGAGATCGCAAGATTTTCCCATTACAACTAGGTACAAAATAATCCTCAAAATCCACCTGAATCTAGACCCCATAAAATGAAATGTAACTTAACAAAAAGTCCTATCAGCGGCGTGATTAGTAAACGTGTGGCGTATGTAAACAGACAAACAGACAGTGTTTGTGTTGATGAGATCTGGCGAGTGGGCGATGTCGCGCGCAATTACTTGTCAATTGAACTGGAGGCGCGGGCACACGCGAGTTTGAGGGACAGACAGCGGGCAGAAGGACAATCTGTGTGACTCCTTTAAATAAGTTTAGTTTAGTTCCGGGAAAAATTCATAACTTGTTTTATTCCCATTAACATTTAAAGACCATTAGACTCAAAGCTCAGCACTTAGACATTCGGCAGTCAGTTAGAAAGTATTTCGAAAGCTGAAATTTGAAAGTTTAAAGCCTAAATAAAGATCATTACAGAAAACAAAATACCTAGTTTAACTAATGGCCGTTACAGAAAGCAAAAGAGTTTAACTAATGATACTGTATATGCATTTTAGATCACTTAGTGTTAATGGAGACACGGATTAATTTGCACAAAGCAATTTGTGGTTTACTACAAGTGTCGAATCATACTTCTGAGAAAAGCTTTAGTAAGTTGAGCAGGAAGCTGACACATTCTTTCAATCAAAGCTGTCCAGTATTTCATTAATGAATCACGCAAGTCCATTCAGCCTGTAATGCTAAGGAGACAAGGTAATTAAGACATCGCTAAGTCATCCTGTGATTATCATGTCCTTGAAGACCTAGATATTGTAATTGGTTATAGTGTCAAAATTTTCCACACTTTTAAAAAAGCAAAACGTACTATAAAATTCAGCCATTTTGGCAAATAAAGACATGACAACTAAGACTAAATATTTCATGTTAAACTAAAAAAATAACTTATATAAAGCTTAAAATTTCTAAAACTTTCGCCCAAACCTTGACTACTGCTTTTCTTCCACACAGCGCTTCCCGCACAGTCGCTGTCGCCTCGGACAAACTAATTAAACGTCAAGCATCGGGAGCCGAAACACAAACAAGCGTGTTTGCCCACAGATCGAGACGACCCTGTCGTTAATATTTTAAACTGGCAACATTTAGCGCGCCCTCATTGGTCGACAGCGGTGGCGCGAAGCGCTCGTCATTTATTTTAATTTGTCATTTGATTTGACAGCTGATGTCAATGTCAACTTGATGTAAATTGAAGTTAGAGATTACTGTTTTGAGGGGCGCTGACCAATTGCTGCCGTTGTACTGATTGGAGGCAGTAGCGGATTGAATGGAGATAGAAGTGGGTATGTCAATATTTATGTGCTGATGATTGCTTGTTTTTATTTTGATTGGATACAAGAGGCACAGTAGCTATGCATTTCGTGGCTTAAGGCTGTAACATATTTCGATGAAAATGAATAAACTCACCGGGATACTTGGTTTATTTGAATATTTTGATCACAGCAGGATTATTTGAGAAATCGGCCCGAACTAATAAACTTTACAGCCAAAGTAGCCTGCAGCTGACAGAAAAATCGCATCTTTCCACCACACCCTTCTTGTTTAAACCTTACGACTTCAAGCGTAACTTCATCAAAAGCACAATAGGCTGGAACCCAACACTGGCGGCGGTCAAAACGGCGTGAACAGCTAAAAGCCTGCTACCCCTAGCTCCATACAAGAGCGTCCAACCGTCGGTGCGGCTTACTTACGGATGGGTGCGCGTATGAGGGCTCAGCGTGTTTGTTTGTAGTCGGCAATGGTTTTAATTCGATGTGCTTTTTAATGGGAAGATGGGTTTATGATCTGGGTCGGTATTTGCGGGAGATTGTCTAGTCAGATTTGATTGAATTCTGGGGTAAATTGCGGTTTTTGGGAAAGATATATTACTGCTGAACGTTTAAATTGTACATATACAGCCTTCGGTTAGGTTATATTTTCTAATGAAATAATTTAATTACAAATGGTTTATTAATAAAAATATCTGAATACTGCTGCAAGGATCCTCTAGCACTTGAATGACATTTTCAGGAGAGCACTGATCAGAAACTTTTCAGAAATTATTGACTTTGGCATTCTTCTTTTGTATCGATTGACTCATACTAAATTTTGTCCGACCTGCACCGACTTTGGAATTAGATATTTAAAAAAAGCATACAGTTCGGGTTTTGACTACACGCCAAAAGATGTATGGATTGCTTACGTCCATTTTGAAAATCTCGGTACCAACATTGAAAAACCAAAAACACTAAGAACATTACCGCCAATTTTTCCGCCAAGCAATTTGAAAATCGAACAAAAACTCTTTTCGATTCGCTGCGTTCCATAACATCACTTTATCAATCTTGCATTGTGAGTCGATGAATGCACTATGTTTAGTTATTCCGAGCATCATAAATCAATGAAAAGCACGGAATATGACTCAGTTGGCATAAAAAGCCACCGTCTTTTGTGCCTTTGTGCCTTACGGAGTTTCAAGAGGATTTCAAAGGGTTCGAGAGCTTAATGACTGCGTTCACAATGAACCAAAACATATTGATGTAACGCGTCATTCAGTATTTTGTTACAAATATAATAATATTTTATATCAATACGATTTGTTTTTATATCTTTTGCGGGCTGTACGTGAAGTAGCCTGTCCTATTCATGTGATTTTTTAAAGAAGTATCGAAGGAGCTAACAGTTCAGTTGATAATGATTGAGAAGAAATGATGATGTGAGGATTTCAATGAGTCACAAGTGCGGTAAGCCTTTTGAATAATCTTAATTCATACAATATTTTAATATTATAAAGCTTGATATAGCAATTTTGGTAGATAGAACACAATATCTCTACCATGTTTCAATATTATTTTTGAGGATACAAGTGGATTTGACACAAAGAAAGTAAGGTATCTTTTAATTAAATAAGGTGTAAAGTGTAATTAATCATAGTTTAGCCTCAGGGCAAGTTATAAAGTAGGTAGGAATGCTTTCCGACGGCTTTATGCTTCACCTGCTTCACGAATTTATGATTTTGATATGTTCTTGGTACACGCCTTGCCTAGCTGTTATATTCCTAGGGTTTTAGCACAGGTCAATTCATTACATACCTAGACTCTTCAATGCTTGTCCTGGAGGTCATTTGTACAACTTTAGCAAACGTTATAGTCGTCAGAAGGCAGATAATCAAATCAAAAGTAATTTATTCAAATTAGGCAGCACTTTTTGAACGTCAAAATTTTACTCTCAAAACGCCCGCCCGTCACCACTTCCTAGGGTTTTAGCTGAAGTGACGGACACCAGTCTTGCTAAAGTTTATAATGGTACCCGATTACTGCGTTGTGGAGGTCCGACAGGAAGTGTCTCCATGTAAAATATTGGTACTTAGCTGCATCCAGAAGGACTGGAAGGCAACCCAAACATTCTTGGGAAAATTCAAATAAAAATTATACCTTCTTCTCCACCAGCATCGCCCTCGCAAAAGTTCGAAGTTACCCCATGGGAACGAAATCGCGCACGTACATACGTACTCTTTTTATCCTACGTAGGTATTTACGTAAGTACGCAGGGATAGAAAGTGTATCTACCATGCCCTGATTTAGAACATGGTCTACCCGTGTGCCAACTCATCTAAATCCGTTCAGGCATGATCATCAATCATCTGAGTGACTGACAGACAACGCACAGTCGAAACTACTGGGCCCCAAGTCATAATGGAAAGTCATAATGACGCTTTTATATCCAGTGGTCAACCACTGACACTCCATTAAAAGAAATGGCATAGAATCTTGTCAAAATCAACCATTATGAAATCAATGATAGACCATTCTGACACTATTGTAATAGCAGACTTGAGGCCCTGGTCGTAGGAAACTCAAAGTTGGCATGTAGGTTCCTTAGGGGGTGTAGGGGAGCACAAAGAAACGAATTCCCGCAATTCCCGCGGGAACGGGAAAAAACGGAATATATGCGTACGATGTCGCGGACAAAACCTAGTAGACTAAACATCCAGACATAGTTTCGGGAATTGAAAGACAACATCCCCATGTCCATATTGCACAAGATATTTTTAGATGTACAATTATTAACGTATCTTGAAAAGACTGGTTGCTTTGTCTCTGTCAGAAAAACTTCCACCTGACCTCATCTGATTATTTACTAGTCTAATGCTAATTTGAAGGAAACACATGCATCTACATTATGTTGAGTAAAATGTTTCTCACTCGTTATTTATTTAAATTAGTACAAGAGACTGTCGAACCTAATACATAGTTGACCATTTAACTAGTGTCGACTTTGTTTCCCACACCTTCCTCCGTGTCACAAGTTAGACACATCCTGTATAATTTCAATAATTTGCCAACACCTGACCAGCACAAATCTTCAAGACACCATTTAAGAATAAAGCATAACGATATACATGGCAACATTTAGTGAATATTCAAACGCCATGCATAAATTAAAAACATTAACATGGCCATGCTGCCATGCATCGACCATAGATTATAGAGGTATAGAGTGCGATAACGATCTCACATTCTCACAGGCAGCTTTATGGTCTATTTGCGTATTACACTTGACAAATGAGATGGTAGGCGTATAGAGAAATTATCATAAAAACGTATGCAAATTATTTACTAAGTATTTTTGCTAATTATTTTGTTTTTGTTCGGCTTTGTTTCTATGTTCTAAGCCATAGAATAGTAAAATTGATTAAACTTTTTACTATGCACACAGCAATGGGTTTGTTTTATTAAGGCAAGGTTGGGTGTGTAGGATTAAGAATTGTGTGTCAAAATTGTGTAGGTATTTATCTATATAGTAGCATGGTAGAAAACACTTAGTTGACAGCTGTCAGAGATGTAAGAATATGGAAGAAACTCCGTCAACCGAACTATTTATTCGAGGTAAGGGCAATATTGTATAAGAATGTGATGATGAAGCACTTAATATGTTGATGAATCGTAAATTAAGTAGCAATCTCCTTAAAACTAACTAGAGCTGAAAGCCAACAATGTTTTTTCGCTCTAGTACAACTATCCCATCACGCACTATATCCAGTTCTATAAATTAAAGACACAAACGCATTGTAACATATTTTTTTAAACTCTCATCAACAAAACGAAAACACTCAAACTCCACAAGAACAAGCCAGACGACCCGTACAACAATCAAGTACTAAAAACTTTCACGCTACACTAAATAGGAAAACAACAGTAATAAATAAAACAAACATTGAATAAATAATACATAACATGCAGTTTGTCTTTTGAACGACAAGTGTAAACAAATGGCGGACTTCGTATTGCTATATTGGAACGATGCACGTTGCAGCCATGTTTTTGTTATCCCCCTTCTGATGCGCTTAACGATAGCAAGGAAATCTATAAATAATTAATGGGTAAGGAAATTATTTAAATGTACTTGTTCAACGGTGGGAATTTAGATTTTAGACTGTATGTGCGGCCGTGAGCGGAATTGTCAAACGTCAGTTTTCCACGATTTTCTTTAATGAGCTGTGACAGAAAAACAGGCATGCAAAGAAGAGCGTATCTTTAAATGTCTGCCAATAAGGGGAACTTTTTATTTTTACCATTTTGGTACGGAACCCTAAAAACGAGAAAAAGAAAAAAAAAGTAGTTACTATAAGTAAGCATAATTCAATGAGCATCTTACTTAAGATGGTCGACTGCAAGGAATTCTCTGAAAAAGAAAGTTACACCACATAATATTTTTGCTCTTTTCTCATCAATTACTATAAAATACAGGCACCCATTTTAAAATTTTGAAATTATGAAGCCATTAGGTAGTTATCATATTACTTATAAAATATAAACAACATCTCAACCTGTCGAAAGGAAACCATTTTATTCTATTTAGTTTTAAAATAATCGTCCCGACGGATGCTCGAAAGCTTTCGAACGAATCCTGCAAGTCACCGCAGACATGTGGCGACTTTGAAATTGGAACGAACCTCGCGAGCGCGCGTATTTACTTTTTAATTCTTTTTTTTATTAATCGAAGGAGTCATTAGATTGTAACTCATAACGGTCAGCGTTTTTTTATCGTCTGACCCAAAGACTTGTCAGGTGCCTTTTTAATATTTCGACGTAACTTATTTGGTGCAAAAACTTACAGAGACATTAAGGACTGCAACTGTCCGTCTTTTACTTTAATCGTTTGCTCGAAAAAGCTGCATTAACTTTAATATATTATTGTCTAGAACTGTCGAGTGATGCCAACCTTACAACATGAATTATAGATTCAAATCGATGGTTTGCATAATAATATTTTAACTTAACTATGGTAAGAAATTGTGATACAAATAGAAATGAGTTCGTTAGAAATGCTTTGTCTATATCAATTGTAAAGGTTACCTATTAGAAAAAGAATAAGAATTTATTTACTTGTAATCAACGAGCACTTAGGCAATGGATGTTATAAAACTCTAATAAAGATAGCTATGATAAATTCTTTCAGATTGATAGCTTTAAAAAAGGACAATGTCTAAGTTTTTAAAAGAACATTAGCGACGGGTATTACCCTGCTAATAAGGCCCACACTACACTATCTAAATTGTGTGTGCTCAATTTCAGGCTTGAGTCGTGAAACATTTTACAGTAACTTAGCACTCAAATGAAATCATTTCAATGCGAGTTTGCGTTTAATCAGCTCTACATTACACAGCGTAGAATAAAAAAGCCATTTACAAAATTATTTTAACACAAACTTATTACAGTCACCTTTATCAATCCATAGTGATTGATCATCTATAATTCTAAACAAAAGAATCGATCGGAAGATCCCACGAGCCGCGCCAAAACTTCGCGTTCCATTTTATTAATTCAAACCGTACCGTCAGTTTTTAATATCAGATCGAATCTCAATCTATCGGCCTAATATTTCATAACAAATTACAAAGACGTCTCAATACATGACACGGATTCATCGGGCGCCCGCCGCGTCCGGCTCTTAAACAAAAACAAGCCGTCATCTTACAATGGACCAACAAAAAAACCAGTATATCGGTAACACAATCTATACATATTAAACATACAATACAAACAATGCCATGCTGATTGAAACGTCAAGCAAATGACGTCCCGATTGATTCAGATCGCTGCATTGTACTTATTAACAACGTAATTACGGCACGCTGAGATATAACTATTTATTTTGTGTCCAAATTTATTATTGAGCCGCCAAAAAAACAGATCACGATGCAATGATTCGTGATTTTTGTACGTCCGTCCCTTTCTATCGGGTTTTATATCGATTTCCATATTGAGATCAGTGATGTATCGACAAAAAAAGTTGTTTGTTCTTTTTTTGAATCGAAATTGTTTTATGATGTTGGCATTTTGTGTGGTGCGTAGCTTTTTTAAAATGCGTTGTAACAAAAGTTGCCAGTGCGTGAGGTTTTTAACGGGTCTGTGGGCAATGAGTTTGTAATAGAGAATTTGATACTTTGTTACATGATAGAGTATTGTAATACGTTTTTTGATAGATGGTACACAATGTAGATCATTACGGTATCATAAACAGTTTAAAAACTTCCATAGGAGAACGTGGAAATGTGCCTTGTGCTGCCGAGCTGCACCTGGACTTTTCAATCTATCCTTACTAATACAAGCTGAGGAGTTTGTTTTGGATTTACCGTTCTCATTTCATAGCCCATACTTTAAAGAAAGTTTTTTAATATCTAGCTAAGACCCGCCGAGCCGAGCAAAATAAAAGTCAGAAAGAACACAGCAAAAACAAAACTAACACCACAGGCTGGTGAAACTGCGGGCACAGCTAGTCACCAATATTCTCGATTCGCTTGTTATGACACTATTAACCAACTCCTACTGCGTCTGATCTCTCACGTCGGAAAATCGATATAAGTAGGCGTGTCCGTCCGTCGTACCCGTAGTGCTGATCAAACGAACATAAATAAAAGTTAAAAGAACAGCAATAACAAACTAACACCACTGGCTATTGAAACTGCAGGGTATACCTAGTCACCAATATTCTTCAATCGCTTACTATGACACTGTGAACCAACTCTTACGGCTGATAACATTGAGATGCTGATCTTTCATGTCTGCAAATTGACATGGGCGTGTCCTGCGTGTCTCGACGGACGTCGTCGATGTACCCGTAACCCGTAGTGCTGATCAAACGATACGGTGTTAGAAATCAAGCGCGCTCCGTGAGACTTGACGTGATGTGGCCAGCTCTTACGTCGTCGTATTGAAATACAAGACATCATATATTATAATAATATGAATATGATTTTGAGTTTTAAAATTGATTAAGATAAGAATATATTTTATTTTACAGGAAAAATAGTTGGTAGCTGCAACCTAGGGGTCTTCAAGTCAAAAGTAAATAGGTTACATTTAGACAAACTCCGTGGTCCATCGTCGATCGCATTATCGCTTTCCATTGAGATTGTAATTTAACCCGAGTCTATGATAATAAACAGAACTTACTTACACAACTATTTAAGTACACAAACTTAATTCTATGGACCTAACTAACAATGGGAGTGATATCACTGACAGTAGTATCTGACTGAAAAAAAACTTAAATAAAAAGAAGAACCTAAACCTAGAAGTACTTAACATCTGCCGTACAATTATAAGCCGTTCTTTCCTTATATTTCGTTATTACAACACTATCTCCCGACCTCTGAATTAGGCATTTGAAGTTGAGTCTTTCTCAATCTTAGCATGATCACTGTCATACTTTGTTGATAGGTACTCTAAAAAAGAGTTTGACAAGTTCTAAACTTCAAATTCTCAATTCAAAAACTTATTTAAAGCTTACTAGGCTCTAATACATGCTTGGCTTTCAAATCATTTGCTTTTCAATTTTCAGCTTTAGCTACGAAGACATAAAGGTTTGCCCTGTTGCCAACGTAAGTACCAATAAGTTGTTACAGAGTTTGTATGTTTGAAATAAGAACAAATGTGGTTGGCGCCATGCGGTAGGGTTACCAATTTCGAAAATGGAACTGACATAGAGCCTATATTTCTTCTGATGCGAATGTAAATTAAAATAAGTAGAAATAGCACTCTGTTATCGTGTTACCAACAACTTTCAAAATTGAATGAATTCTACATTCAAAGTCATTTAGTTTTAAATGAAGCTATTTCTGTAGGCTTATTTTCTTTGCAGACGAATCATACCTCAAGGTTCTAGCTATTCCAGGGTTGGGGAATTTGTTCGAAAGAGTCACCGCGGCCCTGGAACGCAAAGGGCATTAGGAGGAACATGGATGGGTTTGAGTCAGTATATTATGAGTCTGACACTTCCTTCTGCTCCGCCCAGGGCGGGAGGAGTCATTTGATGATTACCCCATCCTTAAAAAAAATAGGTTCCAGCTATTAGGACGCACAGACTCCGGCAGGGGATTCCACTCCTAAGCTGTGTGCAAAATGAAAATATTCCCAAAACGTTTTGTGCAAATGGTTGGGTGGTAATTTCGCCAAAATAACCACTAAGCCATGCAAAAAAGAGGATCTTTACAATAATTTTATTTCCACAGCCTCCTGATAACCCTAGCCCCTGTTAATTGAAACCTCAATGTTGTCATGTCAGCCGTCACCCGAGATGTGTCTTACTTTAGTAAACGCTGGTCTTACAAGCGGCCGCGAATGATATGAACTTATAAACTTGTATGTTGTTGAACGAGATGGATGACAGCAATTTTTTATGACTCACAATTACAACTTAATTGAATTGTAGAACGGTACTTAGTATGAAAAATAGAGTGCCTTTAGGGCTGGTTATCAATTTCAGAGGTCTTACTATTAGACCTTCAAGCCCTTTTTTTTAAAGATGACAAATCTTTCCCGGATCCTCCCGCTCTAGGTGAGACAGAAGGGAGGGTCAGACTCTTACTGACTAAAACTCATCCGTGTTCCTCCAAGTGCCCTTTACGTTTCAATGACTCTTTCGAACAAATTCCGCAACCCAGGGCAATCTTCATGCCTTTAGGATTTCGTTGTGAAGAAGAATTAGATTATTATCATAGCTAGCTCCACCTTGAGGCCTGGAAAAAAACACGGGTTTACAATAACTAACTCGTACGTAAAATATTTCCATCTTCTTCTCCTAAAATCTTTCTTACCAACTCGAAATCGTTGAAAATCTCTGCGCTAATTAAAACACTGTCAGTCGGAGAGTCGATGCGCGCAGGCGCTGATAAGATCGATCTGTCGGTATATTCGCGTCGCTCCAGTCCAATGCTGTGCCCAGCGTGAGACTGGCTTTTACTGGGAACTGACGATATCGATGAGATTTATTTAATATACTAGGTATCACTGTAAATATAACTGTTCCAATCCAATCTGAATAACTTAGTGTGAACTTAGTAGTTTTTTTACTTTAGACTAGCTTCTGCCAGCGGCTTCGCCCGCGTGGTCCCTAGGGAACAAACTCCCAGGATAAAAAGCCTAAAGCCTATATATGTCTTTTCTCAGGCTCTAGACTATCTGTGTACCAAATTTCACTTAAATCGGTTCAGTAGTTTTGGCGTGAAAGCGCGACAGACAGACAGAGTTACTTTCGCATTTATAATATTAGTAAGGATTATAAACGACGGAATGCTGTACAAAAACAGGTGTAAAATACCTACTGGTATTCAGTTGAATTCGATTAAACTGGAAGCCGATGCCAACATAATTTGGAAAAGGCTAGGCAGATTATTTGGAGAACCTTATTTTCTTCATGTCAACTTCATATCGTTGAAAATCGAAAATATCTATAAAAATATAATTATATCTCTCTGCAAAATAATCTCAACACAGGTTATCTTCACTCAACTTGGTTTTACAACTGCTACGAATACCTCGGTATTTAACATTTTTAAAACACACTTGTAGCTTGGATACAATAGCAATATTCCTCACACAAATGAAACATTTAAAGCTTAGGCCTACATTTCTCACCCCCCATATCAGCACACTAGTACCAATTTGTACGATACTAACGGCTCTTCAAATATGTAGAACTAGCTGACCCGCGCAACTTTGTCTGCGTCACAATTTTCACCACTGCTCCACTCCTATTGGTCTTAGCGTGATGATATATAGCCTATAGCCTTCCTCGATAAATGGGCTATCTAACACAGAATTTTTCAAATCGGACCAGTAGTTCCTGAGATTAGCGCGTTCAAGCAAACAAACAATCAATCAAACTCTTCAGCTTTATATATTAGTACAGATTCTTGGGCTGTATAGAAAAAGTCTATGGATCAACAGCAGACCTCCCGAACCATATCAAATCTTAAACCCATATTTCTCATCCCGATATCAGCACACTACTACCAATTTGTATGATACTTACGGCTCCTCAAAATAGGTAGAATTCCTCGTGGGCCACTATTAGTGTCGTCTCGTCGCCGTATCGTAATGACGTCGAGCGAGCGGCGCCGGCGCATAATGCAGCGTCATCGTCTGGTGCTGTGGCGGGACACCAGTAGAACAGTTGGAAGGATAACGAGTAATTTTTGACGTTCTTGACGAATCTACTTTGGAAACAACGTTTAATTTTATTTACTTACTCATAAAGGGTGAAAATAAGTTTTTTTTTACAAGATGTGCGTTTATTTGCTGGCTTAGGTGACCTTCGTGCCACTTTTAGGTTTAATTCAAATCCTTATCGAGGTACACTGAAAAAAATATGCGTTTTCTTAAATTATCACTTAATATGTAAGACAGTGGAAGATGTTTTATTTTAAAAAATCCTATGTTCTACAGAGAGTGATGTACGACTTTATCATCATTATTATCACTAGTTGATATCCCACAGCCGGGCAAAAGGTTCTCTCTCTCCGTCATCTGCCCTCTATCCTCTTTACAAGTTTACAACTTTATAATTTTCAAAATCAATATTTCCAATTCGAATAATATTGACTTGTTTCACTGTTCCCCGTTGTGCTGTGTCATAACCCTCGATCACTCTCCACCAGTCCGTTGTTTCCCACATGCCACAGTTTGACAGCCCAAATGTGACGTCACGATGTGCCAGGCGCCACCTCGGACCGGAGGAAATGCCCTTCTAACCTGCGATAAGTGTTGCCAGCCGTAACGAGGTGTAATTGACATCTTTGGAATCCTTTCAGGTAATCTTTATATTGACAACTTTATTTTTAAGGTCACGTCTATAATAAGTAGCTATTAAAAAAACTGTAATTTTGAAACGAGAACTATGAAAAGTTTTTTTGTAAATACTTGCACCATATAATGTTTTATAATTACAAAGTTATTGAAAAAGTAGGTATTATCATTATTTTGTCAATGGATATTGTAGTTTGCAAGTTAATCGGTAGATAGGTATGTAACATGTTTGTGTATGTATGTCGAAGTATTTGAAGACCAAATATTATCACTAAAAAAATGCAAATTACTGCTTTAAAAGGAATAAAAAGTGTATATTGGAGTGCGCAAAAAAATGCCTGCCTTGGGCGGACTTTTTTGGACTACATTTTTGGAGAACCTATTTTTTCATATTTTTTTCCCACTAAGCAAACCAGATCAAAATACAATTTAATGTATTGAACTTACTTAGAACTAAAGATGTACTTATTGATGTCCCTGACAATCTTCTTGACCCACAACCACAGACAGGCCTAGCACATATTTTTTTTTTGGACATTCAACTGAAAAAATGAATTCAAAACGTTTGACTTCTCATACCTTATACTTACTTCATTTCACTTATTATTCCTATTCGCTGTCACTGTCAACAGTGACAGGCAGCTGATGTAAGCTTTGTTTTTCTTCCATTATCTAACAGATTACCATAGATTATACAGACTTACAATATAGCATTACAACAATATTGTGAAACTACATAGAAAGCAAGAACTTAACACTGCTTCTGGAAGGTAATTATTAAATATTATTATTATATTTATTAACAAATAAGACAACTTTTGGACCACAGTATATGTTAGTAGCGCTTAATACTAAGTTAGTTTAATCAGTAAACAAACAATAAAACTACCAGTGGAAAATAATAAAATTGAATTGTAAAAATTGAAATTGGAATGAATGTATGAAATTCCATAAAAAATATAATAGATTAAAATAAAATTGTTGAGGGGTGATCAACTTAAAGAAAGTCAAATGATGACAAAGCGATAACTTGTTAAAAAAAAGGCCAAGTGCAAGTCGGACTCGCGTGTAAAGGGTTCCGAACGAATTTAATTTTTATCATGTTATTTTAACACTACAGACTTCTAATAGGTTTTCCTGCAATCTTTAGGTAAAGATCTATTATCTCCATTTTTTTTTTCAAAATTTTAGGCTCAGTAGTTACGGAGATAAGGAGGGGGAATGGTCATTTTTCGTCTAATTTCTTGAATAACTTCTATACCATTTATTTTAAAATTATGAAAAAATATAATTAAAACCCTCACAATAAGCCCTTTCGTTTGATATGTCACACGATATTTTTCAAAAAAATTTTTTTTATATTTTCTATTTTGAACCCAAAAGTGAACCCCATACTAAAAATTTAATAATTTACGTAACGCGCACGTGTTTGGGTCATAGAAGTCCATATGTGTACCAAATTTCAACAGAATCGGACCAGTGTGTCCGGAGAAAACTGGCTGTGACAGACGGACAGACAGACACCCGAGTGATCCTATTAGGGTTCCGTTTTTTTTGGGAACCCTAAAAAATCTACAAATCACAGAAACTATTTATAAAAAAAAAAAAAAAAAATAAAAGTCTCAGTCAGACAGAGTCCATTTTTTGGACTCTGTCTGAACACAAATGTACAGAGGCGAACTGCGTATTTGACAATTTTTACATTCATTTTGCGACAATTTTCTTTCCGGGCCAAAGTAATGCGTAAGTACAGTTGGAATCAAAACTAACCTCTGCTCGGAAAAACCCACGTATAGCTTAGCAGTAGCAAAGTCATGACACAAACGTCATGAAGTTTGAATCGACTTATAAATAGCTTGTTAACGACCACACGATTTTTTTATTGCTAAGATAAAATAACTACGATTAATTGGGCATTACTCAAAGTTTATTCAATCATTAGATTTCTACATAAACTACAATTTGATGATAATAGGTAGATATGTGTTTCTATAAAAACTTTGACATTGATCAATAGTGTCAATGACAAGCTAAATTATTTCTTTTTTTTTTTGGTTTTTCCAATACATACACACATGCCAATTAAATACACACTGAATAGGTACAGTACAGTTTTAGATTTATACTAGTGGACGTCACGCGGTGTCACCCGCGTAGTTCCCGTTCCCGTGGGAGTACGGGGATAAAATATAGCCTATGTTACTTCCTGATAATGTAGCTATCCAATGCTGAAAGAATTTTTCAAATCGGTCCAGTAGTTTCGGAGCCTATTCAATTCAAACAAACAAACAAACAAATATTTCCTCTTTATAATATTATATTATAGTGTAGATGTAGGTGGGACAATGACCGTTATTTTAAATTTATAACTATCTGGTGTCGACCATAGGTAAATATTTTTTACAACTTAAAATTACTTCTGGAAAAATCACTTTTCATTTACACTTTATTTAACAGTACCTGGATGACTGAGCTTCACTCGGTTTTTTTTTACGAAGTTTTCTAAAAATGATACCTAGCTAGATCGATTTATCGCTCCCGAAACCCCCTGTATACTAAATTTCATGAAAATCGTTGGAGCCGTTTCCGAGATTCAGATACATATATACAAGAATTGCTCGTTTAAAGGTATTAGATGGAGTTGAAAACCTTCATACCTATTGTTTTTAAAATTGAAACTATGCATCTGCTATCTCAACCCCTGGTTGACTAGTAAAAAATGCGTTAGTTCTTAAGCCCAATATTGTACCTTTGAAGTGAAGTTTAATTTAGTATACTCGTACCTTTGTGCGTGAAAAAAAAAATAGACCTTAACAGTTCAATGTCAAAATATTTAAGGAGAGACAGAATGCAACTGAATTTATTGAAAGCACATAGTGTTTTTGGGCATAAGATACAATCTAAACAGACTCCTACTCGCCCAACAGAATTCTGATACTGCTTAAAAGATTTGCCCACTGCGCAAACAACTTGCAACATCTCAAATCTCGAAAAATCCGATATTAAAATAAAACACAACACAACACAACTGCCAACTGTCATCTTCACACACTAGAGGGGAACGCGAACGCTGCAAAAACTAAGGGAGCCTGATTACAAACATTATTATAAAATGACATTGGATTAATCCGGGGCCACCTTGCGGCATTCATTAACACAAATGGATTCACGACTCGTTCGCGGACAATAAAAATCGCATTTACAAACAAAAAAATGAATTGATTAATGACATCAGTAACTTTACTATAATATACAGCACACTGCCGTGATACACGGTCGTCACAAACGACACGCGACACGTCACATGTTTTACATTTTTATCGCTAAAAAAATATGTTGCTTCAAGATTAATTGGTGCGTGTCTCATGTAACTTAACTCACTGAAGATCGCCACTTAATTTCAATAGAATTTGAATTTTGTTGGTATTCGCAACTATGACTTATTGTTGACAGCTTTATTGGCGCGAAATTACCTTAATGGTTATCGAGTTAAATGTTCCGTTAAAGACGATGGCCAAAATATTGGCTTGCCGATTTAATTCATACTAAATAGTTACTGGAAAGCATGACCAATTCGCATGTTAGTGAAAACGTAGACATTTAGATTCTTATCTTAGACTTAAGAACAGAAAAAGTTGCATTTTGTTGGTTATTGCATTGCGCACGAATCCTGGGTAGCATTACACTCTCACCTGTCATTTTGAATTAATCTTTACATTAAAGTGATCGTTATTTTCAAGTATATGTATGTAATGAAGTTATTTTTTAACTTTATCTGAATAACAACGAGATATTAGAACTACAGTAATAATAATAATAAATAATAATAAATTCTTTATTTTGAGAAATATTTGTAACAGACAATCTCCTTACTTATTTTTTTACTTAAAATTAAATATACACTTAATGTGTCAAAGGAGTGCTTTGGCATTCGTACTAAGATTACCCTGTATCACAAATGCCGTCACCTTCCACCGGGCACAGTTGGTCTATTTCTAATTTTGGAGAAAACTAAACAAACTAAACTAAATCAAATAAAACTAAACAATAATTAAACAAAGCATAATAATAAAAAATAAAAAGAAACTAAGCAATACAAAATAAAATTAAAACAAAAGCAAAACTAAAAAAATAAGCGAAATTAAAAAAAAGCAGAAAAGCACAATAAAATAATAAAAATGAACTAAGCAGTACTCAATAAAACAAAGCAAAACTAAAATCAAGCAAAATAAAACAAAAGCAAAACTAAAAGATCAAGCCAAATTAAACAAAAGCAAAACCAAAGAACTGAGCAAAGCATCATAATAAATAGTAAAAAGAAATTTAGCAGTAGGTACCAACTAAATAAAACAAAGCAAAACTAAGCAATACTAGATAAAGCAAATATGGGCTAAACTAGAACTATACTCATTGTAAACTAAAAATAAATCTTGATGTGTAGTGTAATGAGTGTGTAAAGATGTGTGTAAAGTTGTGTGAGGCATTATTTGGTGTGCTTATAAGTCACCCTGGTTTTATAAGTCTTTCAGACTCTTCATATTTGAGACTTATAAGCCAGTCACTTACAACGGTTTTACACTGTTTTCGCGTAAGCAAACAGATATTTAACACGGCATTGAGTTTATTGTAAACCCGTGAACCCAGGATCCAGTAATGCCGTTGAGCAAGAGCAGTTCTGTATCTCTCCGTGCTGCACACTCTCATTCTTTTGCGCTTGCCTTCTAGCAACTGTAGGGACTGTGGTACAGTGGCATGTTTCCGCAGTGTTATTTGGAGCACAAAGAGTTGTCTGGCTGTTAAGACCTCGCATTCTTTATAAAGTAGTGCGGTAGGATACCTGAATGGTTTTCTGCACATAACCTTTAGGACCGCTCTTTGCGCTCGTTCAAGACGTAACATACTAACTGCAAAGGTGCCTCCCCAAACGGAGATACAGTAGCCCAGCAAGGATTGGGCAAGCGCAAAGTAAACTATTTTTAAAGTTTGGAAATTAGTCACTGATCTGAGCTTCTTAAATACAAAAATGAGCTTACGGATACGGGGGACGAGTTCATCAATATGATTTTTCTAACTCAGTAAGCTATCAACCTGAATCCCAAGGTACTTAACATTTGTGGTCCTGTTAACGTGTAAGAAAGATTTTAAAAGCTTCACTTTTTTTTTGTAAATCTAGAGTTTATTTTGACATTGCCCTTACTTTGATAGCTACTGAAAAGCTAATTAATCTTATTTCCGAAAAAATATTCTTGACACATAGACTCTTGCCAACTTTGCATCCTTTGATCACAATTTTAATACCAACAATTCAATAAACTATCCCAGAGAGCCAACTAATCCAAAAAAAAACAAAAAATAACTCAACTACAAGTACTTAAACCCATAAATTGAACCTCTCATCACAACGACAGCAAACAGAATACATTACCAATTTGTTACGTGGCTTGTTCGTCAGTGTGTCACGCGACGATCAGTCACAACTCACACGGCACAAATGCACCGTACATTTTGTACTACGACTTTTGATGTAACTACCGCGATAAATATGTATTTTGCTGCTTCCGATATATAAAAACTATGTTTTGTACTTTTGTTTCTAGTATAACCTAAATTGCTCGAGTTACGAGTTCGTCGTGAGCTGTATAATGTATAAAGGTGTTTTTTATGTTTTTTTCGTGTCATAATACAGTGTGGAGTTGTTTTAGTTATTCTATAACTATTTTACTGCATTTTGAGTGCTTTCAGTGTAAATTTTAACATCTTGAGTAAGTTTACTAGGCGCAGGCGGAGACGCGGCCTGCCTACAGTTTCATTGAGCCGTCGGCTATGGAAATAACTTATAGTTTTACATAAGCTTTATCTTCCTTTAAAAACCGTCTTTATCCGTATCCGTTTTTAAACCGTCTTCAAGGTGTTCGTGGTGCATGTTTTCTGCATGAAGGAGGACTTTTGGCCGCAGGACGCGGTGTTCCGTCGCTTCCTCGGACAGGTGCCAATAGAACGTACTATAAAACAGTGCTAATACTTCAGTATTTACTAACACAGGCTTAAGATTGTATGTACTAACTGTTAATTATAATATTTATGTTAGTCTATAAGGTATATATTTACGGGCCAAAGTAGCGGGAAATAAAGAGGTTATTATTTCTATGTGGTTAAGTAATTTCCAAAAATTATAAAAAAACTTCTATGTACTTACAAAATTACATCTTTCCACACTAGAATCAGAAGTAATTTATTCAAATTAGGCTGGATGCTAGCACTTTTTGAACCTCAAAGTTCTAAATAAACACAGTTCTCCAAAGTGCCCGCCCGTCACCACTTCCTAGTGTTTTAGCTGGGAAGAAGAAGTGGCGCAACCATAAGGAATCATCATCTTCCTGACATTGTCCCATGTTACTTGAGGTCAGTGCAACACGTTTTCCTGTTCCAATCCGTTCTGTTAAACATCATTCACTGAAAACTGATATCACTGAAACCCTTTTCTTTCATATCCTTCCTCAGTTCCTCACTCAAACCATCCATCTTTTATTTGGCCTCCGTAATTTGTTATGGGGTAGGTACAATAAAGATTAGGTACCTATATGTATCGTATGGTGTCAGCCGGTGCCGTAAGGTTCCGTAAAGGAATAATACCATCCCATCACTTCCCGTGGGTGTCGTAAGAAGCGACTAAGGGACTCGCCAGAGAATGGGCAGCAGCGTTCTCTGTGAAACGCAACACTATACACTGCGATCGCCAACCCGCCTGCCAAGCGTGGCGATTATGGCAAACGCCCCCCGTCTGGGGGAGGCCTATGTCCAGCAGTGGACGTCTTTCGGCTGTTATGATGAGCTATATCATCAATCTATCTCTCCAGTCATCCATAAGGGATAATACTAGCCAATTTAATGTAGATAACCAATCAAATCTAGATTCTATCTAGAATCCTATTTAGAATGTGCGAAGAGAAAGCTACACAATTTTACTTTCCATCTTGTCAGTACAAAAACCATTACTTAGCTCAAAAAAATAAACAACATTGATATAATAAATCATCTTTAAAAAACTGCCATAAGTTATTAAAGACTTTTTGTGTACCACAAAAACTTGCTACCTGTTCGGTAGCTTATCTTTAAGAATCTGCTCTCTCCTAAGCACTAAGTTGCCATGAACGTATTAGGCACGATAAAACTAAGTCCAGTCTTAAATATAGTTACTAACCTACCTCACTTGTCAAGAGATTGTTCTTAATGTTTAGAGGCCATTTTAAAAGTATTAATAACTATTTAAAAGGCTTTGTGCAGGATTAGGTAGATCATCATCATCATCATATCAGCCGAAAGACGTCCATTGCTGGATATAAGCCTCCCCCAAATGTCGCCACAACAACCGGTCCTGTGCATCTCGCATCCAGCGGCTTCCCGCGACCCTCACCAGGTCATCGGTCCACATTGTGGGAGGCCTTCCAACGTTCCGTCTTCCGGTTCTTCAATACATTCTGCGGTCTCCTCTTCGCCTGAAAAGAAAACAAATGAATGGGATTGCCATGTGCTGTGGAGTTTGTGGCTGGAGAGTTTGTTGCACCATTTCACCTTCCCAGCTAAAACTCTTGGAAGTGGTGACGGGCCGAGCGTTTTGGGGGACTTTCTTAATGTAGAACTGCGACGTTTAAAAAGTGCTGGCACGATGAGTGCAGCACTTGCCAGCACTTTTTATAATAGCTAATTTGAATAAATGACTTTTGACTTTGCTAACGAAATGACATATGATCTCTCCCTTACTTCATGGTATCTAGAATGTCACTTTGTTTGAGCTAGGCCGTCTTGTAGTGGTCTACGCTATACGATGTAGAGTTTAATCACATAAATAATAATGTTTATTTAGCAAATAAGTTAAAAACGTCACTTAATTTTGGAAATTAAAATGCATATTTCCTATTAGCTGAATACGTACTACTACCCTGATAATAAACACTTCCTCATTCTAATGGGTCCATAATTTGATTGTCTAACCGTTAAAAATAAAAGCTCATTCCAAAACCAAAATATTTCAATCTTACGGTGTCTCAATTAAACCGTAGTTTCAAAAAAACTCACAACTCTTAACTTAAATCATCAGTGGGAGGATACAGGCTGGCTCCGGTCGCGTCTCAACAACTTAATGAGGATCACTCGACTTCCGAATAATGGACGCTTTTGGTGCTTTTGGCCTTATACATAAAAGGCTGTTCACGGTGTATTGATTGCCCAATTTGTTTTTTGTCTTATCTTGACTTTTGACTCTATCTCAATGTCAATGCTTATTCTTTAACAGCTTTCAAATCATCAGAATTTCCTCCGGTCTTCACCTGATTAATACATTAATAAAATAATAATCCATCATCGGACCACAAGACGAACGGCGATGCGCCACCGGTACATGGTGGACATCCCACCCACACGCACTAAACGTTTTGGGAACACATTCATAGTGCGTACAGCTAAGGAGTGGAGTTCCCTGCCAGAGTCTGTGTTTCCAGATATCTACAACCTGGGAGTATTTAAGTCAAGAGTGAATAGGTTACTTCTAGGCAAGCGCGCTCCATCTTCGACCACATCATCGCTTACCATCAGGTGAGATGGTGGTTAAACGCGTGCCTATTAATAGTACAATAAAAAATCATGTTTAATTTATGGCGCACCATGTCTTCATCCAAAACACTGTTTGCCAAATTATCTAATGTCACCCACCTTCTTGCCCTATCATCTTTCACAATACAACATCGCTTAATTGATCTTCCTCTTACCACATAATAATCCTCAAAGCTTTCTTAAAGCTTGTATCCATGCCAATGACCTTGTACATATAAACGGAGCTAACTACTCCTCTAAGCGCCACTCCACTACCCGCATTTTTAATTTATTTAAAAACTAGTGGACCCCGTTCCCGTGGGAGCACGGGGATAAAATATAATGTTACTCCCTGATAATGTAGCTATCCATTGCTAAAAGAATTTTTCAAATCGGTCCAGTAGTTTCGGAGCCTATTCATTTCAATCAAACAAACAAACAAATCTTTCCTCTTTATTATATTAGTGTAGATGTAGAAAATATACATATTTTAAAAAAAGTAACAATACCAAATTATTTTCGTTTACGTATTGCATACAAGTAGATATTTTTTTTAGACTTTTGTTAAAAAATGAAGAAGTAAAATGGTTTCATCTCAACGATTTGGAGGTGACTTGGTGATTTTTTTTTTCTTATTACTGATACCGATACATAAATTCTGGCTAAACCAAATTACCATAAGTCCATAATTTGTTTGTTTCAACCACGTTTAAACCTTTTAAATGAGAGAGTATTGAAAAACTAAAATGTTTCAGTCCTACGGTCCCTCAATTAAACCCTTAACTTAAATCATCAGTGGGACGATACAGGCTGGCTCCGGTCGCATCTCAACCACTTAATGAGGATCACTCGACTTCCGTATAATGGACGCTTTTTGTCTAAACCGCAACGTCTTATTATCCTCTGAGTTCTGACCTTGTCTACGTTGAATCAGGGAAATATCGTAATGTAAAGTCAGTTTTTATTTACATTTAGGTACATGTATTAGCAAATCTTAATGATATAAGGTGTGAATGTCAATTGAAGAACTACACTAGCATTATTTTCGTTTGTATTGATTCTGTTCATATTCGTAACATTTTAAATATTACACAAAAAAAACTTTTAAATTTATAATAATAGTAAAAGCCTACCGCTGAGACCTGGACATTGAGGCAGAGTAAGAAAAAGAAGATAGATGCTCTAGAAATGTGGTGTTGGAGGAGAATGCTTAAGATATCTTGGACCCAGCATAGAACGAACATGTCCATTTTACAAGATCTAGGTATCAAACAGCGCCTATCTTCTATCGTACAAGCTCAAATTCTCACTTTCTTCGGGCACGTATCAAGCAAGACGTGGAGATGTCTCCATAGAGCGCCTTGTGGTACAAGGAAACGTCGAGGGCAAACGAGCACGTGGTAGATCGCCTATGGACTGGACCGACCAAATTAAGGTAGCAATAGACAATGATCTCTTGTATGAGTGCACCAGAAAGGCAAAGGTGCGTGAAGAGTGGCGATGGATTGCCAAGCATGCTACACAATCTTAAAGACGACCACGACCACTCTCTCAAGAGTGAAACGATCAAGAAGAAAAGCCTACCGGTATGTATCGGAAGGAGGGCCCAGAGAGAGGAACCTTCTAACAATACGAGCTGTCTCCGGAACAACCGCTTTCTGTATCAATCTCTTGATCGAACTGCATAACGAGAGCTTCCTAAGGTGTTGCTCGAGCCTCTAAATAATGCCTTTAAATCTACCTTGGTAGGCCCGGGTCGACGGCTCGCTGTGTTCCACGTGCGCCTCAAAGAGCTGTCCGCATAAAAGACGGGGCCCGCTAGGGCCAGTGCCTGCTGGGGCTGCGGACTTTGTTCGAAAGAGTCACCGCGGCCCTGGAACGCAAAAGGCACTAGGAGGAACACGGATGGGCTTTAGTCAGTAAGAGTCTGACACTCCCTTCTGCTTCACCCAGAGCGGGAGGAGTCATTCAGTGATTTCCCATCCTTAAAAAAAAAACAATCTTGGTACCTTATAATGATATCATCATACTTCATAATATTACCATCCTTATGACTTTACACAACACATTTCAATTTTTATACTGATTACAGAAAGAAGACATCCAAAAAAAGATAATCATCCAAAAATAGCAAACACCACGTTTTATTCAATCTCCGAGTCAGTTATCAAAACGCCGACAAAAGAAACAGCGACAAAGAAAAGAACTTGATAAGCAAATAACCATCAATTCTGATACAATATAACATCTATATTGAATTCGCTAAATCCAATCAATATACTGTTGAGGGTTGGGCCCCACTGAGAGCGGGTAGCGGGACCACTTATGTTGCGAACTTGCGACTTAGATTGCGTGGCAGTGGCAACAACCTCCTGAAGGTGATAGCTGACAGGCTTGGTGAGAGCATCATAATGGGGCATCTCATCAAAACAACACTGTCTGTCGTAGTGTATAAGTAAGACATAGATCACAAGACACATTGTTACTAACATCCTAGTATGTACCCAAGTACTAACGTAAGTTTATAGGATATATTGTAACTAACATCTTTTAAGTATTTTTGTTTGTGTTTTTATCAGTGTGGACCTTTTGTTGTCTGATAAATAAAATAATTTATTATTATTATTATAGATGATTGCAGCTGTAAAAGAATCTGATCGAAAAGGGAACAAAATAAAACACAGTCATGTTTTTATTAAGGAACTGGAATGGCGACCGCATACCGGAAGACGAAGCGTTGGAAGGCTTCTCACAAGGTGGACCGATGACCTGGTGAAGGTCGCGGGTAGCCGATGGATCCGAGACGCACATGACTGGTGATGATGGTGGATGATGAGGATGTTACGGCTGAAATGATGATGATATGCTTTTCTTTATTTTGTATGTATGTACACCGATTACTCCGAGGTTTGTCATCCGATTTGTGTGATTCTTTTTTAGTTCGATGCGATATACTTGCCATTTGGTCCCGCAAAAATTAATGTAGTTTGGATCAGTAGTTTTTATGTTATGGCCATTTTTGCTTATTTCAATTTTTGCGTAGATGAAGACGTCGTCCAAGTATCACCACTTAAAAGTGAAAAATAAAAAACATTTTACAAAAAAAAATATAACCGACTTCCAAAAAAAAACACTACAAAGTATAAAATAACCTTAATTTCGGAAGTCGGTGTTTTTGGTTTTGTATCTTCGTTTTTTAACACCGACTTCCGATTTCTATTTGTAAAAAGTTTTTTTCCTATGGCCTGTTAGCATACTGAGGGCCTAGCACGAATTTTTTGATGTATAGTAGCATTTTAGTAGCGTTATCGTAAGTGAATTTTTGAATTTAGAAAGTACAAGTTATGATCAACATACAAAAATATGAATATAGTATCCAAATTAATATTATGTGCGAAACGAGTATTATAATTAAAGTAAAATTTTACGTTTCTTTACTATACATCAAAAACATTCGTGCTAGGCCATCAGTCTGTTAACAAAGGAAAATCTATGGTTTTCATTATTTATTTTACTTAATATATCGTTTATTCATTATCTTAACTTATTTCTACATTTTTTAACATTTAAATAAAAAAATTAAAAAAAAAGATTTCAAAATATTAAAATATATTTGGTAATATATTCTTTAACAATAATATATGCTTAATATTATTGTTACAGATGGCTGAAAAAACAAACACATTGTTTAGATCCTCAAAAGTGTTTAATTTTTAGACCGTGGACAAAGGTTATTCTTATTCAGATAAAGGAACCTGTTAAATTTGGAGCGCCGTCTTACCTTACAACAACACTATTCCTACTAATTCTATCGATTTTCAACTTCTGCTAAAGCCCTAAAGATAATCCGCCCGCTAATCGCTCCCACTGAGCCCAACTCCTGGGGGCGCAAGACGCGTAGCTCCCCAGGGACATCACTCCTCAGGCCTCCGCCCCTGTTATTGTTTCAATCTCTCCCGAACTCCAAGTGAAATGAAAAAGTTGCCGCTGCCATCAAACGGTGAATATTTATACTTACATTACGAGCATGCGGTTTCGACAAGTTTTGATCGAAAGCTGTGAGTTGAAAAGTTGATAAAGATTTGTGTTTTCCTTTTGATTTTGCGTGTTTCTTTTGTTTTTGTAACTTTTACTTTGGATTATAAAGATTGTGTCAGTCGATTACCGATTTGAAATTCTAAATAATTTTGTGTACACAGTTTGGTTTAACATTATTACTTTTAGGATTTTTAAATCCGACTATAGATAGAGTTGTTGAATCTAGTCTAGAAGATTCCGAACTCTCCTAGGAATTCACTTTATAAATCTATACTAATCTATACTCCATACTAATATATAAAGCTTAAGAGTTTGTTTGCTTGAACGCGCTAATCTCAGGAACGCCTGGTCCGATTTGAAAAATTCTTTCAGTGTTAGACAGCCCCTTTAACGAGGAAGGGTATAGGCTATCATATCACGCTTAGACCAATAGGAGCAGAGTAGATGAATTTGCGCGGGTCAACTAGAGAATGTATTGGAATTATTCTAAGGTATTGGATATAGCTATGGTCGTAGTAATCCAGGAACCTATCATCAATTCTGCCGAAAGGCGTTCTTTCCTATACACGGCCAAGCGTTGAATTTATCGCTTCTAATGAACTTATATTATTATTACTAGCTGACCCGCGCGGCTTCGCTCCCGTCATCTGGCTACTCTACCTACCGACCCTAACCTACCTACCTACTTACCTACCCTACCTACCTACCATAGCTACCCTACCTTACCTACCTGCCTACCTACATACTCATTCTTTTTTTTTGTAAGTATTTTAATTCTTATTATGCTATTCCGGACGAAGAAATTAGTCTTCGTCCGGAATAAAACACAAAAACTATGAAAATCGGTCGAGCCGTTCTCGAGTTAGTTAGAAAAGTGTTCGAACAAACCCGACTTTGAGAATTTTGGTATATTGTGATTCGACCTTTTTCTAGAAGTCATTTTTATAAAATGTAACCGACTTCCAAAACAAAACACTACAAAGTATAAAATAACTTTAATTTCGGAAGTCGGTGTCAAAAAACGAAATAACCAAAAACACCGACTTCCTAAATTAAAGTTATTTTATACTTTACAGTTTTTGTAAAAAGTTTTTTATTTTTCACTTTTCAGTGGTACCTGCGTACCCATTCACAGCGTACCGGCGTGATGTTATGTTATGAAAATAAAACTAAGTGCTTTCGGTGTAAAGGTATCGTCAATGCGAATGAAATAAGCCCAAACACTTGGTAGTTCCTACATACCGATGTGAAGTTCCCTTGACTCTCTGTCGTCTCCATCATCAGGTCTGATCCAAACTTTTATTCTTTTGTAGTATCACCCGATATACACACGAATATCAAGTTTTTACCAAATGCGTGCCTACAATTTTCGAGAGTTGCCCTCGATTTCTCAGGGTTTCCATCATCAGATCCTGACGTGGTGGCAATGGGACCACACGGGAAGCATCAGCTTTCAAATAAAAAAAGAATCATGAAAATCGGTTCACCCAGTCGGTTAATATGAGCTAACAAACATGAAAAAAAAAAACAGTCGAATTGATAACCTCCTCCTTTTTTTGAAGTCGGTTAATTAGCGAGACAGAAATAAAACGAATAAACTGAAGGAAGACGGACAGCGGTGGCTTATCAATAAATAGGGTTCCGTTAGCAACCTTGGTACGGAACCCTAAAAATCGACTTGGTTCGCACGAATCAAAATCGTACGCGAAGGCTTAAATAATAGGGTCCCATTAGCAACTTTGGCACGGAACCCTATAATTTGCCTTGGCTTGCAAATCGAACTGTCTGATACTTAGCACGAATTAAAAACTTAGTTGCGGGCAACCTGGGAGTCTTTAAGACAAAAGTGAACAGGTTGCTTCTAGGCAAACGTGCTCCATCATCGACCGCATCATCGCTTACCATCAGGTGAGAACACGAAGGCAAAACGACAACGAAACGAAACAACAACGACACAAAAACGAACGAAACACAGTAACACACACACACACAACACAGTAACTGTCAAATCGTGTTATCATTAGTTCTCAGTGGTTAGGTGATACGGAGTAGAAAATGCCTGCCCGCAACTAAGCCCGAAACTACGGATTTCGTTAAAGAGTAGCCCCCCAGATCCGCAAGTCGAACCGTCCAATACTTCGCAAAACTAAATCAGTTTAAGACTCTACGATAAAAGCACTTTAAACGAAACCAGCACGACTCAGAGATTTCAGCAAATTTGGTCCCTAACAGTTAAAGACCTTACAGAGACCAAACCGAAATTCCTACGAACTACGACCGTGTTTGATAATCGTGTGAGGTCATTCTCCAGCGAAAAATCTTAACACCGCAATTCAGAAAAACGCGTCATCAGTGCAACGCCATCTATCGACCATGTAAACTGACAAAATATTTGGCAGCAGAAGACCTTAAATAAGAAGCCCGTATGTAACGGTAAATAACGATAAGGTATTAAAATGTTTACTTTTATTTTGTTACGTCTACGTATTAAAAGTTTCACAAATAACTCAATCAATGTGTTTTGGTGTAACATTCATGCTTTCATGCATTTTTTGGCTCCTCAATAGATGGCGCTCTGACTGATCAGAATACAGTAGGAAGTTTCTTACTAAACTAAAAATTCAATTTATTTTGATTTTGTGGATCGATTGTAACGATAAATAACGAAAAGGTATAAAAATGATCACTTTTATTTTGCCACGTATTAAAAGTTTCACAAATAACTCAACAATTTTGAATGCTTTCGTGCATTTTATTTTTCTCAATAGATGGCGCACAAATTTAGGAAGAAACTTCCTAATGTATTCTGATGAGTCAGAACTCATCAGAATACATTAGGAAGTTTCTTCCTAAATTTAAAAATTCAATATCTTTCGATTTTGTGGGTCGATTTTGATGAAATAAACGCTAAATGTTACTCGGGTTATCGCTTAATATTTTTAAGTACTTAGATTTGCAATCCAATCTGTGGTTTATGCGTGATGCTCCCACAAACACACAGACAAACAGACAAAAATTTCAAAAAATGCATTTTTGTGTTTTATACCTTTTTCCTGAGTTTTCTGTGTAATTTTCATGCAAAAATATTCAATGTACAGACACGGTTGGTCTACGATTTTATTAAATATGATACTTGGAAGAAACTGGACTCTTTCAGCCTTCCTAGTACCTTCTTAATTATCTTATTTATCTTCAGTAGTTCAATAGCCCGAATAAAAGCCATTTCATATTCATAGAAGCCGTTAAAAAGCTGTTGTTAGTAAACCCTTACAACTTCTAAGCGGCTTGTTGATCGCAACAAATTGTTATAAATATTAAAATGTTCGGCAGTTACTCGCCAGATCACCTCAAACCACTTCAAGAACATATTCCCATAATTTAATATCACTCTACGACAAAAACCTTGACATGATTGCAGAACACATTAAACTAAACGCTCCTATATTACTTATGTGCTAATATAAAAAAATATTATCGTCAGCGTACCTAATGTTACAGCTAATATGGTCATTATATTTGACCTTGAGTTGTATGCGCTGTAAAAACTTCTGTGAGTGTATTCTAAACCTTTGTAAAACATGATTTTGTGTTTTATACTTAAAAGTGTATCATCATCATCATATCAACCGAAAGACGTCCATTGCTGGACATAGGCCTCCCCCACGCGTCGCCACAACGACCGGTCCTGTGCGTCTCGCATCCATCGGCTTGCAGAACAGATGGTCGATGGGGCCGAAAAGTTCTGGAGTGGCGACCGCGTACCAGAAGACGCAACGTTGGAAGGCCTCCCACAAGGTGGACTGATGACCTGGTGAAGGTCGCGGGTAAAAGTGTAAAAAGTAATGTAACACCCTGTACCACAAACTTGAGGGTGACATCAACTTACGTGGGAAGGATCACATTGTATGGTAGGTATACGTTTCATCTGATTAAAGCTAGAGACAAACTGGTCCCATGTACGCAACGTAAGAGTCCAGAACTCTTGATTTTATATGAAAAACACACTTATCGTATGCAACGCAACATACGACACGATACAAAAGTGTTGAATACGTTGCATACGTAGGACCAGTGTGTTTCTCGATTAAGGGTGCCAGTCTATTCCAGCGGAGCGGAGAAACGGAGATATTTTAACCAATGGAATTGCACAAAATCTCTGCACCACATGAGTCACTGACATTTTATGCAATTCCCCACCCACCCTTAGGGTGCCTGTCCTTTTGCGCGGAGCGAGGCAGCGGCGCGGAGAAACAGAGAAATAATAACCAATCATGTCAGTCAAAATGTCAATGACTCGCGTGGTGCGGAGATTTTATGCAATTCCATTGGTTAAAATTTCTCCGTTTCTCCGCTCCGCTGCCTCGCTCCGCTGTAATGGACAGGCGCCCTTATACTGGACATTTAAGGTACCTAGGTATTGATGGGACGTTTACTACTTGCTGGGGTGACTGACGTTACCACGCTACTGCAGTGCTATTAATTAGCAGGTCACCGAGGCAGGAATAGTTTGGTGGCTTTCATGCCATCAAGCTTAGCTAGTCTATTCTGTAAATAACTATTTCGATATCGAGCTTCACCTGAGTGACAAAACTCACAAAGTGAGCTTTATTGCACACAACAAAGGTCTTAATTTGATACTCACCTCGGATTCCGTTGTCGAGATACGAAAATGTTGTTACAGAATAGCACTACAGGTTACGCTCCAGCATCAGCATCCTGAAACTGTAGCAGAAATGTGGGACAGCCCCGTGGGATTTTGGATGCGCACTGCGACGTAGTATTATATAGGTAGTTCATGTTGCTTTTCTGGAAGTTACGAGAACTAACACTGCTTATTTTAACCAAATCGATTTTTTCTGAAATCCAAGATTTTTTCCAAGATCTTCATCCCCGTGGCACTGCTAAAAAGAATGCTTTGTAAGTTACAAAATACAAAGTTGGTAGCGATTCTGCCAAACCTGCAAGTTTTCCGTCACTATTAGGACCCACGTACAAACCAATTACCATAACTATAAATATAAGTAATCAAGTTGCCACTTCTGTACGTTCCTGATTCCCCCAGAGGTTTCAGGTGTACAGGTACCTCTTATATGTTAGATTACAGTAGTACACACTCACAGATAAACTAGGTCATGTGTAATTACAGACTATCAGATACAATTGGATCGCGATCCTGTTACAACGAACAGGTATGTAGATATGTATGTTACATAAAGCACCTAAAGGCGGATACAGACATTGCGAGGCATGCGCCGCGAACGCCTCGTAACCACACGCTTCGATATAAATTTACCTGGGTAACACATGCCTCACCAGAATATGAACGTGCACACATTGCGAAGCAATGCGATGAGCGCCGTGCGCTGCGCATGCCTCGCAATGTCTATATCCGCCTTTGTGCTGACACTTCTAACAAAGTTATTTGAGCGAAATATGCTGTCATTACTTTTAACCATTGTTCTTTAGAAGATGCACGGGACATAGAGAATTCATTTTTATATTAATCTTGAATAGGTCCTAAAAGCAGACAAGCTTTTGCTGCATCGTCTTGAACCAGCGGTGACGGTGCGCGTCCAGGTGATCCCGTCATCCCTTTCTGAGCAGGCCTCGGCTAAGCCGTCCATCTTTTGGCATCCAGACACCAGCCACCAGCTAATGCCTGGCCCCAGGTTGAAGATTTCCGACCAGCCCCAAGTGAATATGGCTGCCAGTTTCGGAGCGCTGCGTGATATTCCATACCTATACTGTGTTGCTTTATACCCAGGATGCTGCGCAGTATTGCTTTTGATTTCCTTAGTAAAAATTTAAACGACATCTAGAAAATAGATAAACAAATGGTTTTCCCAGCAAAATAAAACGAATCTCCAAGGCATTCAAAACAAGGACAATCAAATTCATCCTCCATATAATATCTCCTTCGTATAACAAATCTCCTACAACTTTAAAAAGGAAATGATTCGCTCACCGCCATTCTTCTATGTAGCTTGCACATAGAGCAGGGAGCGCCGAGCTGTCAGTCAGTTAGAGACATCCTTAAGATTGATATTACTATTTACTATTGATAGGCACGCGTTTGACCACTATCTCACCTGATGGTAAGCAATGATGTGGTCGAAGATGGAGCACGCTTGCCTAGAAGTAACCAACAATGACATGTGTAAATCAAGAGTGATATCAAGGCTGTGCCCGGGATTTGGAAGGGACGTGGTCTGTCACTACGTGGTCAGACTTGTCCGTGTCGTCCTGGAACGGCCTGGTATGTGCAGATAAACTTTACTAATTAAATTCTGCACAAGCACACATTTTGGCTGTCGGAGCCAGAGTCGTCAAATTTTATCGGCGAGCAGTGACATTCACTAACTCGATTTGTGTGGATTTTTTTGACAATGTCGCTCGCGTTTTTATGTGTTTGATCAATATCTCACCAGATGGTAAAGTATAGCGATGTTCTGGTCGACAATAAAAGTATCCTATTCAATCTTGACTTAAAGTTCTCAGGTTGTGAAGCTATGCGAAAACACTGACTCCGCGGCTGTAGGCGTTACTGTAACGCCTACAGCCGCGGAGTCAGTGTTTGAGCTCTGTGCACACTGCCATTTTTAGTTCCAAAAAGTTTCGACCCAAAATTATCACAAGCCGTCAATATCTATGAGTAAATGATACGCTTGGTTTATATAGAAAGTTTTGACAGCGCCGTCTTTAGCAGTTGTGCCGAGACTACTGTAACACGGTGCTCTGTGGTCACCAACCTTCTTACACCTCCAACATGTTGGCGAACATATCCGGCGTGTCGGCTCGTTTCCGCGCCGCCGGAAGTCGAGTCCCGTCGCCGGAAATCCATGAGATTGGACAAAAATTGGCAGCGCTCGCGCCTTGTGATCGAATAACGCGCTGTGATTGGCGCGCGCTGATGTGTTAACGATATTCTGGGGATGGCGACTTTTATGCTTATTTCCTTCGGGAGATAGTGCGTACTGGAGGAAATTGTTGGTGAGGTTGTTATTTTTATATAGGCTGGATTATTGAGTATTTGAAAGATTATTATACAGCTAAAAAGTACGTTTGCCTCAACAGAAAGAAAACCAACTGATTTACTCGTAGAAGGGAAATACATCAGGAAATCTTAGTCGTCTAAAATACTTAAGACATTTATACAGTTAATAATAAGAAGTGTTTTACCTCAGGAGGCTCTCGTTAGGCAGCTGGATCAAAGGTTCGATTCAGAAAGTGGTACTTCTGGACACGGCTCGCATTGTTAGGAGGTTCCTCTCTCTGGAGCCCTGACCGCCGGTAGTTTGGACCCTGTTCCCAATACCGGTGCTGTTTTATTTTTTGTGCGGCTACTGTTTTGTTTTATATTTTTAAATGCTTTTTCAAAGAAGTATTTAAAAATGTATAAAATAGATAGATAAGATAAGATTTTATTATTTTCTCCCAAAAAGTATAAAATTACAATTTATAATATTTTAATATATATAAAAGGAGGTACAAAGGTTTGTGGGAGACAGGAATCCAAACTAGGATTCCCTGTGCTATGGATTCCTTCCGAGAATGGGATTATAACAATAATTGTAGAACTATTGTGAGAAAAGAATACAAGAAAAGGTACTTATAAACTAAAATCAAAACATAAAACTAAAATAAAATGCGTGTGTTGTGTGTGTGTGGGTGTATGTGTGAGTGTGTCTGCGTGCGTGAATGATGGTGTGTTTGTTAGTGGGTGTCGTGTGTGTGTATGTGAGAGATAGTATGATAGTGTATTGTGCACGTACGTATAATGATGGATGTTTATACGCAAATGGGCGTGATGGGGTGGCGGTATGGTTTTATGGAAAACGCTACACTAGCAGTTTTTCTGTTTCTTCATAATCACGTCCTAAGAGCCTCTGGATAAGCTTCTTTTTACATTCTACCCTCACAATTGTAAGCACTCTGTTAACGTCATTATATAGTCCGCTTGCTCTGAAATTAAAAAAAAATCTGGGCAAAAGATGTTTTTACCGCAGTTGTTTCACAGACTTCATAAAAACGCCTATTGTACCAACCTTCTGTTTATCTGTGGAAGCGTCTATGGAGGAATGCTTTTTTAGTACAGTTATTAACACATAAAGCTGCCTGATTGTCAATACATTCGCTTCCTTATAGAGGGTAGTTGTAGCGTGTAAACGTGGTTTGAAGAGAGCGACTTTTAGGAGAAGTCGCTGAGCTCTTTCAACGTTTAAGATACGAGCCGCCCCAGGTGAAAATACCATACGAAAATAAGTGTAAAAAGATGAATAAAGAGGTGTTATAGGTACACGTGGTATAATTTCATAATGCATAGATATAGGGCTAATCGTCAATTGGTGCCCCATTCCACTTGAAATGTCTAACGAGGCCTCTGCGAGTTGGCTTCGGCTCCTCGTACGCCTACCCAAGGAACTGGAGCCCAGGGTCCCGAAATTGTCAAGAGAAGGAGAAAGAAAGAACGGGAGCAGAAGTTTTAATTTGACGACAAACCTAGCGCTGCGCACATTTTATTCAAAACAGAACCATTTCTTCAACCAAAACAATATTTTATGTCTCCCTTTTCCATACATACAAAACAACAATGCACTAATATATTACAAACCAACAAACATTTAAAAACAAACACCATTGAATACAAACCTGGGCACCAAATATGTACAACTTTCTTCTTGAAAAACCCCATAAGATGTTAAAAACCAACACAATCGGTTTAAAAACCATAGGATACATTGTCACATTAATAGTAGCAGTTTTTATCAGCTCCATAGTGATGTTTTGTGGGAAAATTATACGGTAAAAGGTCTCAAATAGGTCCAGCATACCAATACAGAGCAGTTCATTCAATTTAATATACTTTTTTTGATGTAGTTTCGAGGGAACAGTATTTATTTACGAGGTGTACAATAATTTAGGTCATTATCATAAATGTCAGGTTAATACACCGTTTGTCGCTAGTTAGGGAGTATTTAATGGTTTATTGCTTCATCTATATAATATTGCCCCATATTGGCAATATTGGAGAGTGATGTGAGCAATATCTTGGGCGGTTAACCCTTAAATTGATAGATGTAGTGTCGAGGGTCTTTATTACCGCAAATTGAATGTTGTGTGAAATATAAATTCGAAGGAAGTCTTTACCTTATAGTGGGATATACTTTCGTTTATACTAATATTATAAAGAAGAAAGATTTGTTTGTTTGTTTGTTTTAATTGAATAGATACACAAAAGGATAAAATAAAATGGATGGCATATTAAATAGAACTATCCTAATATATAAAATTCCTCCGTTACTGACTGATTGAGTGACTGGCAGACAACGCAAAGCCGAAACTACTGGTCGTAGAGAGCTGAAATTTGGCATGTAGCTTCTCTACATTTTGTAGGGAAGCACTACGAGAGGATTCCCCAAAATTCCTACGGGAACGGGAAAAACGGGATATGCGCTACGAGTTCGCGGTCAAAAGCTAGTCTTAAATATTGGTTCTGAAGAGACGACATTTCTTCTTTAGTAATCAAAATCGAAACATAAACATACGCTTAAGTTTTGTAAAAAAATTCTATACCTTCTTAGTATTTGACCGGAAGACGTAACGAACGCTAGGAAGCCTTCGTTATGCCTTTATGGTAGACCGAAAACCTGGACCTTGGAAGTCCGCTATATGCAAGCCACAGGACAGTTCGATGTGGCGCAGCTGAGCTGGTGGAGGCATAGGCTCAGCACAATAATGCGTTCAGAATGTTGTTGGGTCTGCTGTAGAGATGCAGCGCATCTGGGATGTTTGCTGAAGCGCGCACTGATGGTTTCCAGGCCATCCATGCGCAAAAAAACAGCTTCTCTGCTGACCCGTATGCGGGGTAGCAACAACGGCATTCTGAACGCAATAGCTGTACGTTTCGATTGTCCCTTCCAAAATCACTGGGTCATGACTTGTTTTGGTGTGGCGAGTCTTAGTAAAATAAATAAAAAAATATTATCAGACTACAATGATCCATAGTGTTAGTAACAAAAATACTAAATAAGTGTGTACTGTGTTGACTAGGTTAAGTTTTCTACGGGTCTATGACACCCGAAATAAAAGTTTTATTATTATAGGCCTCCACTGCTGGATATAGATCCAGCAGTTGTAGTTAGGTAAGATAACATCTAATTGTATACCTGTCAAGTCCAAAGAGAAATTCATTCCACAGTGTTTTCAACTAATTTAAAGTTAATACAAATAATAAATCATTTGTCATAGTTACCTAGAGATAGATAAAGGCTGCAATATCATCCATTTGTCATAATGTTATATATATTTTAGAAAGTATTTAGTAATATACTCAAGACGTGTAGGTACAGGCGTTGTTTTTAAATGTAACTCAATAAAATAAAAAGTTTACATTACAAACAGCATAATTCTGTCCTTATCGCGTTATAAAATCATGTAACTTTGTAATTAAATAATCTTTAAAATAAGCAAACAAAGAACTTGCGTGCTTACCTGTAATATACCTGCTTTACTTTCGACCCATGACATTTTATACACATTTTATAAATGTAGGTACTAGCTTTTGCCCGTGACTTCGTACGCGCATATCCCATTTTTCCCGTTCCCGCAGGAATTTCGGGAAATCTTACACCCCCCAAGGAACCTAATTGCTGAATTTCAGCTCTCTACGATCAGTCGTTTCGGCTGTGCGTTGTCTTTCATCAGTCAGTAACGGAAGCCTTTTATATATAATATATTGATGATGTATGTATATCAGTACAAATAAAATTATTTGAATTTTTTCCTCCCGCTTTCGCTCCCATTGGGTCCCATTTGGTTATCCTACAGTAACCGTGTTTCTTTCATGAAAGAATCACAATAATTCTTCTCAATATTATCTTTTATATACATAAATATCATCAGCAGCATTCCAGTCGAGAGACTGAAATGCAGCAACAGCCTTCCTGCTAGCGTCGCCACTTTGACTACTCCTCCATTGTTCTCATCTTACTTTTAAAGATACAAACAATTTGCCTCTTTGTTATAATTCTCTCTTTTAAACCGACTTAAAAATGGAGGAGGTTCTCAAATAGTTGGTATTTTTTTGTCCTCTTAAATTTCTTAAAAGTCGGCCAAGTACGAGTCAGACTTGCACACGAAGGGTTCTGTACCATAAACCTTAATTTTTACTATTTGTTATGTTAGCGCCAATAGAAATACACAATCTGTGAAAATTTCAACTGGCTACCTATTGCGGTTCTTGAGATACAGGCCGCTGACAGACAGGCGGACGGACGGACAGCGGAGGCTTAGTAATAGGGTTCCGTTGGTTACCCTTTGGGTACGGAACCCTAAAAAGGTTCTAACAAAGACGAAGATCGATGGTCAGGCTCGACTCCTACCGAAAGAGCTGGCCAGGACTTACAGAAGAAATAATTTGTTGCTAAAGAGAGGGGAGGACTTGCAGTGAAACAACATAGACTAGATAGATAGGTGTTTGACATTTCGACAAAATGTATGTAGGTACATTTTAAACTTTTTGACAGTCGTACAACGTCTAGTCAAAACGTTTATTTCAATTAGGCCAAAACGGCACTTTTGAACGACATCATTTACATTTTAAATAATATAGTGACTCTACTGTCCATTCGGAAGGGTAGATTCTTATGGAGAAGAACGGACAAGAAACTCCATAGTTACTCTTTTCAAATAAATGTTTTAAAATATGCTCTCTCTCAATATGCGTTATCACTGACTGATAGTGATTCATTTTGTCTATTTTCCCTCTTGACTGAAAAATACACTTTTTCCCATAAAGAAACATTCCTTACAAGAACCGAAATGACGTTTCCCCATTGTCCCCAATCAAAGGGCGAGATAAATGCAAATCAGATCCATCCTCAATTATTACCAACAAATTGTCGTCATGCCGCTCATCAGCAAGCAGTCCCCGCGTCTGCGCCGTCGCATCTTTTTGTTCCCGCTTCAATAAAGGAACATAATTGCATTAACAAAGACGGCCCATCAGTTCGTTGAATTATTGGCCCAATAAAATTTAAACCACTCGATATATTAGCGTTGTTTTTGTTCAAGACAATTTAGTGGGTGTAGGGGGATTATTATGGAGTAATAGTACATTGTGGTTGAATGCAGAAGTTGTAGAAAACAGAGGGAAACGTTGCAAGTTTGTCTCTGTACGAGATCTACTTGCAACGCAGCCTAGACTCTAGGCATCGCTGACATCCCTTCGTCGTCCTTCGTCTTCGTCTTGCAGCCCAGAGTCAACTCCTGTGTGAAGACACAGAAGTTTACTCTAAGCATCGCTTCCATACCTTCGTTTGCCAAAAAAGGCCAAAACCTAGAACAATTCTTTATCAATCCTTCTGTCAGGAGTGGCAATAATGAAATTTTCCTTGCGAATATCGATAACTAGCTTTCGCCTGCGGCATCCCTCACATGAAAGTCGTAAATTTCCCCAAGGAAACATTTTCCCGAGATCCTATGCTTAGTTCCTGAACATGGTCTGGCTGTGTGCTTAGTCCCTGAACATGGTCTGGCAGTGTGCTTAGTCCCTGAACATGGTCTGGCTGTGTGCCAAGTTTTTTTTTTATAAAACTTTGCCTCACTTTAGGAATTTCTCTTGTATCGTGGGTGCGTTCACAAACATACAAAGTCACATATACATACAGTCAGACCCGGAACAATTATCTGTAGGCCATACAAATATTTGTTCCGTGCGGAAATCGAACCCGTGACACGCTGCACAGCAGTCAAATCGCTGTGTCGTCAAAATCCGTTTCATCCAATTCCGTTCAGCCGTAAGGGTGCCGATCCATTGCGGGCGGACCGGAGCGGATCATGTCAGTCAAAATCTCAGTGACTCACGTGGTGCGGAGATTTTATGCAATTCCATTGGTTACAATTTCTCCATTTCTCCGCTCCGCTGCCTCGCTCCGCTGTAATGGACAGGCACCGTTAAGACATGAAGAGGTAACAAATAAGCCAAACTTAATTTCGCATCTATTACTAGTCAGAATACCTACCTAAAATTCTGAAAACGTGATTACCTGTGTTTCCAAACGCCTTCAACCCTGATCTCTTCAAAGTTAGAGTGCACAGGCTCCTTCTGGGTAAGCTCGCTCCATCGTAGACTTTGTCTCTGTCATCTCTGACCTAGACTAGAGTCAGGAGCAAACCTATCACAAATAAAAAAAAAACCCACCTTTTTTAGCTGTAAGACTTTAAAATTAGCTTTTTATCATTGCAGGGTAAAAAATGAGCCTTCTCTTCCACATGTGATATGTCATTTTGTCAGTGTCACATCATAGTTACATTGTATGCCTTGAATGACTTACTGGTAGAATTACAAAGTAGTGGCAACTCAATATTTCTCGAAAAGCCATAGATTATAGAAGTATTATGGCGGGTTATGAATGCTGATCCGAATCGCTATTGATGTTAACATGCCCCCCGTGAGTTGACTGGCTAATGCAGCAGCTGACATATTGAGGTTTCTAATAGTATCCTTAATGCAATTCAAGTACAACAACAAAGGTTTGTGGGAGACAGGAATCCAAACTAGGATACCCTGTGCTATGGATTCCTGGCCCCCCTCGCCGAGAATAGGATTACAACAATAATTGTGGCACAATTGTGTGAAAAGAATACAAGAAAATGTACTTATCAACCAAAATAAAATAAAAATAAACAAAATTAAAATGCGTGCGTTGGTACTTATAAACTAAAATCAAAATATAAAACAAAATTAAAATGCGTGTGTTGTGTATGTGTGTGTGTCTGCGTGCGTGAGTGATGGTGTGTTTATTAGTGTGTGAAGTGTGAGTGTGTAGTGGAAGGTGTCATGTGAGTGTTGTGTGTGTATGTGAGAGAGAGTATGATAGTGTATTGTGCACGTACGTATAATGATGGATGTGTATACGCAATTGGGCGTGATGGGGTGGCGGTATGGTTTTATGGAAAACTAGCTACACTAGGATAGGATAGTAAGCAGTTTTTCTGTTTCTTCATAATCAAGTTCTAAGAGCCACTGAGTAAGCTTTTTTTTACATTCTACCCTAGACAAATTGAAAATTGTAAGCACTCTGTTAACGTTATTATATAGTCTGCTTGCTCTGAAATTATAGAAGTTCTGTGCAAAATATGTTTTTACCGCAGTTGTTTCACAGACTTCATAAAAACGCCTAGTACCAACCTTCTGTTTAGCTGTAGAAGCGTCTATGGAGGAATGTTTTTTTAGTACAGTTATTAACACATAAAGCTGCCTGATTGTCAATACATTTGCTTCCTTATAGAGGGTAGTTGTAGTGTATAAACGTGGTTTGAAGAGAGCGACTTTTAGGAGAAGTCGCTGAGTCATTATTCAAGTATTCATTATGGGGAAATACTTCATGTCTAAATAGTTTTTTGTTTTAACTTTGTGCTAAATATTGTCTAGCAAACTAGGTATCTTCACACATTACCATACCATTTGCCATTAAATTAGCCCACTACCTTAGACTCCAACCTCAAAACTAGGCTTAATAACGGGCTATTGCCTCTCAAACAACTATTTTTCAAACTTGGCTCCGCAGACAGCCGCTTTGGTGCCAAGGCTGGAGAACTACTTTGGTGCCGAAGCTACAGAGACTGCTTTGGTGCCGAGGTTACAGAGAAGGCTTTGGTGCCGAGGCTGCAGAGACTACTTTGGTGCCGAGGCTGCAGAGAATGCTTTAGTGCCGAGGCTGCAGACACTGGTTTGGTACCGAGGCTGCAGAGACTACTTTGGTGCCCAGATATCATCCGCCCACTTCATCCTGGACAGCCTGGAAGCCGTGTCCTCTCTGCGTGTAGAATTTCCTCGGACCAATGAGGTAGCCAGGATACCTCTTCGCGCAATGAACTGAACGTCTAAGTGCGGGTAACGAAGTCCCTACACTACTCTACCATAATATAATATTACACTGCAACCGTGGTTCTATGTATAAACATGGTACCAGACAGAGATTCTAATTCCAGTTTTCTAAAAGCACATCCCAATATTCACTTTTCATAAAAACCGAGCTTTTAAAGGCATTTTCTCATCAAATTAACATAGAAAGCTATTTAATTAGACAAAAACAATAGCTGGCGAACTGGTAAAAGCCCAAAATCCCAGTACAATAAGCTAAGCCGAATCTACTTTTCCATGCCCCATGTCATCATCAGCCTGTGACAGTCCACTGCTGGACATAGACCTCTCCAAGTACACGCCATTTGGCTCCATCTCCGGCAACTCTCATCCAGCTGCTACCAGCCACATTTCGAAGATCGTCGCTACACCTAGCCTGAGGGCGTCCGACCTTACGTAGGATCCTACTAAGCTCATTGTACTGCCCCATGTCAATACCAATAATGAAACCAGTAACACTCAGCAGCTATAATCTCGAACACCTACAAGCGAAAAACACTATCCTTTGGTGAAGGTTGCTTGAAAGTGCAACTGGCCCGTACACTTAGCTAGGTAGAGTCGGCTTTTACAAGTCCCATGTCAATAAAACATTATTTTTTTTTACTATTAATAGGCATACGTTTGACCACTATCTCACCTGATGGTAAGCGATGATGCGGTCGAAGATGGAGCACGTATAGAAGTAATCTATTCACTCTTGTCTTAAAGACTCCCAGGTTGTAGCTATCTGGAATCACAGACTCTGGCAGGGAATTCCACTCCTTAGCTGTACGCACTATGAATGTGGAATGTCCACCATGTACCGGTGGCGTATCGCCGTTCGTCTTGTGGTTCGATAATGGAACGAGCTTAGCGGAATTAAATCATGTAAGTCCGTCGCACACTCCCCAAAATGCAACCGATAGAAAACCGACAGGCCAGCAACTCGGCGTCGATGCTCAAGACTTTGGAGCTTCGCATATAAATATAAAAAACAGTTTGCTTATTAAAAAACACTTGTTTATTATATCTATGCAGCTTCAACTCGACGAGCCTATCACTACCGAGGATCCTCTTGGCTCGGCTTTAATATATATACATAAATCCAGTTCCAATAATGAAACATGTGAACAGCTATAATATCGAACACCTACAAGCGAAAAACACCAACTATTCGCCAGACTATCAGCACACTATCAGACTCAAATATCCGCAATATAATGAGAAAGCGAATTAATACATTATGATCGACAGCGTTGTCGCCCGGCGCAATATCCTGCCCCCCGGGACTAGGCCACTGGGGGAACACCCACCCATCTGAAAACCAACCTTAATCCACCCCTGTAGAGTGGTTATTACAGTGATAGGACATTATCAATTAAGTTGTACCAAAAAGGTTCGGTTAGCGTATAGGTAGCATGATTAGATACTTTTGAAATTAATAAGGCTATGTTTTTTGTTGATGTTGTAACGTAGTTTTTGAGTTGTAAAAACAGTAATTTAAATACTAATTGAAATGTTATAAGATGATGGGAAAGCAAGGTGTAATAGGATGAGTAGAAATAAGAATATTTGAGGAGCTTGTATAACTTTGAGTGCCGAAGGAACACTCTCTTAAATACATCTTAAGAGGAAATGCTGGCGGCGAAACTTTATATGTAAAAATTCATAATTCGAGGTTTGGCTCTCGACTGTTTTCTCCTCCAACATTGAACCGATTTAAGAGATATTTCACAAACTGAATAAGAAGGATATACACTGTGTCCCTATGTTTTCTTTTCCTTAGTCTCGCTGCCAAATGCTGGCAGCGAGACTAAGGAAAAGAACAGAACTCTTAACAGATTCATATTCTTTATATGTTTTAAGATAGATATGCCTGTTAAAGCGGCTTCAAAGAAACTGAAAATCTCAGAGTAACCCTTCATGTGTTCGAAACGACATTCTATTTGGGGAACAGTAGTTTCCTATTTGTCGCAGAAACTAACAATTCCGAGAATATCACCAATCCAATGCTATACAAGACAAAGTTAGCACATTAACTTGCTTATAGGACCCAAAACTATAAATATAAGCCCTTCAACAACACAATCCACCATACCTACCATTATTTAATCTTTATGTAAAACAGCTTTTGTCAGTCAATCCTTACTTATAATATATGCGAAAGTAACTCTGTCTATCTGTCGCGCTTTCACGCCAAAACTACTGAACCGACTTAAATGAAATTTGGTACAGAGACAGTCTAGAGCCTGAGAAAGGACATAGGCTACTTTTTATCCCTGGAGGATCTTCCCTAGGGACCACGCGGTCGAAGCCGCAGAAGCTAGTATAAAATAAATAAACACTACGTGTACCTCTCTTGGCAAGATTGCTGTCAGACTTTCAGGACTTTGTTTACCCGTAACGCCTGTCAATGAACAAACAAATGAAAGCCGGGACCATCGGCTCATCGTGCTTTCCGAGGCACGGGTGAGTCCCGATATATAATGACCCATCCACAAAACAAACTTAACTTGCTTAGCCTGAAAGGTCGAACCGTGTTTCTCTAATAATTTAGACACGAGCTCCTTCATATGCCTACCTACTCATCAACAAAGAAAACCTTATGATACTCGTACGTACGAGACCCTGAGAATTATTATTGAATAGCTTTTAATAATTAATATTAAAAACTATACTACACTACACTGCACTGTACTGCATTTCACTGCTTCTATATTATACTTTTGTGTATTTTCTTTATTTTACTTTTTTGTGTTCTGCGAGTCCCAAATAATTTACATATTTCTTTCTTTAAATCAGGTAAAACTCTTTCCCTACTCCAACAAAATCGATTTCTTTCAAACAAAGAAATCTGAATTGTCATTAAAGTAAAGCTCAAGCCATATCTTCGTATCTTCAAGCCGTCGACGGAGGGTGGACAGCAATCAAGTTTATTGAGTTTGCAGGCCAGATCGAGAGGGTGAGCAGGGCTCTCCGAGTGGCACACAAATTGTTTTTTTAAAGGTCACTTCGATTTTTTGTAAGTTGTTTAAAGTGTTGTGTGTTCTTTTGTTTTTAATGCGTTGTAGTTGAGATAAGATGGTGAATTAAGGTTTATAGAAGTTACTGTAAACAAACTTAATCGAATATCAACGAGAACGAACACATATGAACGAATTAGTAATTTAATATGAGTAAAACTTGTAAAAGAGATGTACCTTATCTATTTTTATGGTGTTTTTAATTGTATCTATGGTGTTTAGCAGTAAAAATTTCCTGGAAGAAGAAATGATTATTCGTTTTCAAACAAACTACGCGTGACCCAAGGGCTGGCTTTTACCTCGGACAGAGGATAAGCATTGCCATACAACGTGGCAATGCCGCCAGTCTTTTGGGCTCACTTCCAGCGGACAGCGATGCGGACGAATTTTTTGACGCCTTATTTTAGTTAGGATTTTTTATTTTAAGTGTATATATTTAGTATAGTTTAATTGAATAAAGAAAATAAAAAACAAACTACTAGATATAATAATTTAGTATTCTTCTTGCAAGAACGAACGGCACTGCAGTTTCTACTTAGCTTTAATTGGCTGTTAAGATAGTACATCTCCAGCTATAAGCCTAAGTGAACATAGGCGTCTTTTGGCACAAATTATGACAGTTTTTGTCAGCATTCACGGACAATGGAACAGTTACTGATTGTGGCGACACAGTCACTGAAAATGGATTTAATGGATAGATGGATGGAATGTAAATGGAATCAACTCGATCAATGTTTGTGTAGGCCTAACTGTGACCCAGGGTTGCGGAACTTGTTCGAAAGAGTCACCTCGGCCCTGGAGCGCAAAAGGCACTACGAGGAACACGGATGGGTTTTAGTCAGTAAGAGTCTGACACTCCCTTTTGCTTCGCCCAGAGTGGGAGGAGCCATTTGATGATTTCCCATCGATAAAAATAGGCCTAACTGTGACAGTATTTCAAACTTCTAAGAAATCTCAAACGATATTTAATTTACCTGACATTTCAGACACCCTACTAACATAACCTTGCCACACAATTCAAAAACTATTCCTCCACAACGTCAGCCCATTGCCACCCATCACCAATATTGACCGTAACGATAACCCCTAATAATTCGCGCCACCACAAATATGCCGCAGAACAAGAAAGCAATAAGCAGCGGTCCCCAAGGACCAGGCGCTCGAGTGTCGACACTAAACGTCGCCTCTTCGGTGTCTGACACTCGGCTTGACAAATAACGGGTAATTGAAAATGGAGCCCTGTGTGGTGCAAGGGATGAACGGAGTGATGTTGAAGGTGGTGCTGGAGAAAATGTTTCTGAATGTTTGTTTGAGAGAAGTAGAAATAAATATCAAATAATCTATATTTATAACGCGCGCGCGTGCACGTTTTTATTTGAGCGTTTGACTCGTGATTGAGAGTTTTGACGTGTGATTTTGTTTTATAATTATATAGCCATAAATTAAAAAAATATATATGTCCAAGAAAGTTTGATTCTTTTGCTTGGGAGTGCTTTAAATAAATATTTCAATTTGTTTACGTAAATTAGTAAAAACCTTGTCTCTGCAAAGGATGTTTCATAAAATTTTATTTTAGGCATCTTTTGATGCTTTGTTACATCGAAGATATAATAATTTAATCCTTACTTCCTTACTAATATTATAAATGCGAAAGTAACTCTGTCTGTCTGTTGGTCTGTCTGTCTGTCTGTCGCGCTTTCACGCCAAAACTACTGAACCGATTTAAATGAAATTTCGTACACAGATAGTCTAGAGCCTGAGAAAGAACATAGGCTACTATTTATTCCGGGAGTATGTTCCCTAGGCGTCCCTAGGGAAGAAGCCGCTGGACATTAATAAAAATGTGTATGGCACAACTGTATCTTCTACTTTGGAGTGTTTTATTCAATTTATTATGTTTCATACAGTAATACACCAAAAATAATTCCATAAAACAGAAAGTTGCTGATTATTTTTTTTTTCTATGAAAATATAATCCAAATTCAAACAAAAAGTAACTTATAACTAAGGCCACTGTTATAAGTTACTTTTTGTTGTTACCTTGCTTGAAAAAAAAAATACTGTTGTAAAATGTGTAAAAAATGTACAACAATATTTTTTAACAATTGTTGTATACAGCGCAACAATCACTAGAAATCTCGGGAAACGCGGTCTGTAGCTTTAGTCCGGGCCAAGCGCCCGATTTTGTAATAGCGCCCTTAAGAGATGTGAAAGACAGAGGACCCGGTTTTGTGATGCGGCTTCAGAGAGACCTGTGTCCAGCACTGAACTGCTGATGTAAACTGAAACGTGTCACCTCGTTTTTTCACCCCAGAGATGACTTATTACCTGATTTTCAAGGTCGGTAAAATTCCTATGATATAAGATTATACAGAACACTTTAGGCAAAAAAGTCTTATCTCTTGTACAAGTTTCAAGTTCTTATAAATCCATGTAATTAGGCCACCACTAATATCTTTCAGGGTGGTTGCACAAACGGAAATAGATATATTAGTAGATTCATACAATTTAATTAATAAATATAAGAATTCCTCATTGGACTTTGAATTGGCCATAATAATCGACGGATCACCATTTCCATTGGTTTTCTCGATTGACATACGCTTTATTCGCTTAACTTCGTTCCCTTAAAAATTCAAAAGAGCCTCAAAATGGTTTAATTGAAATACACGCTTTAAGTTTGATACTTCCGCTTATTCTCCTTCTTTACTCCACACCTCATCAGCGAAGACCGCCTCACGAGTGTTGCCAGAAACAACAACATTACGACAGCAACCCCGCAACCTTTGCCTTTTACAAGCACGGCTAAATAGCCCTCCGTCGCGGCTACATAGCCCTACATAACGGCTTAATAGCCCCGTCGCGGCTACATGTAGCCCTCCGTCGCTGTTGTTGTTCCGGGGACTTACGCCTGGCTAAACAAATGACGAGCATTTGGGCATTTTAACGTAATACCCCTGATAATGGAAAAAAGGTCGGGTGAATTAAATCTGCGGTGTTACACGGATAGAAGGTCAAAACTTGTTGAGTTGTTGTGTTTAAGTGTACGTAATTTCCACTTAAATTAAAGGGGAAATACTATAGATTTTTTTTTCAGCCTAATCTGGCCACTGCTGGGCGAAGACCTCTTCCAAGGCCGGCCTCGTGTCGTCGATCCTCAGGTACCCATTTTGTGGAGACCAACTCAACTGTTACAGTACATGTGGCTGACGTGATTCGGCAAAAATAAAACAAAATTAAGTACCTTCATCTTGTCTTCGCTTCATCCCCTGAGTCATGGATATCATCGTTGATTCAGGAGATCAAACAGTGATTGAATATTGTTGGAGGACGTATTTATGAGTAACAGCTACTATAGTATCGGCAGTACCTACATAAATTCCTACATTTCCTTTGTACTCATAATTTATAATGTTATTTATTACTCTTTTTCTGTGTGTATATAAATAACTAGTGGACGTCACGCGGTTTCACCCGCGTAGTTCCCGTTCCTGTTCCCGTGGGAATACGGGGATAAAATATAGCCTATGTTACTCCTTGATAATGTCGCTATCCATTGCTGAAAGAATTTTCCAAATCGGTCCAGTAGTTTCGGAGCCTATTCAATTCAAACAAACAAATCTTTCCTCTTTATAATATTAGTGTAGATAAAACAAATAAATAAATTGGAGGCCTTCTATTTTGTTATTACCTGCTTACTTATTTGTTTCGTTGTAAGACTGACCACATATTTTTCTGTTCGTCGTGTTTTTTTTTTATTACAACCATTACTGAAAAAAATATCGTTAACCAATAAGATACAAACACTCCTTTTAACAAGTTTCTGAAAATTCGGTCAAGTAGCAACGAACTGTTTGAGAAAGATACCGGGACTGGACATACAAGCTCGCTTCACGAAGCTCCCCTAATAGGGTAATCTAAACTCCTAGTATTATCCATATCGGATACCGTCGGCGTGGTTCAAAGGCACTTAATTACTATTGCCTTATGTTTTAGGCGCTTATAATTATCTACGTATTGGTACGGAGTTAAAGAGATAAGTTATACCTGATTTTCATATCAGAGGCTCTAGACAAGTAACATTCTGTCAGTGTCAGCGTGGCGAAGGCAATAGGGAATATGCATGCGATTTTTTTATTTGAAAAATGAAATACTTATGAGCTCTAATAAACAATTATGAAATTATTTTTTAAAAACCTTCATCAGCGGTGAAGTTATAAAGCTTCAAAGTTTACAATTAGAAAGAGAAGTTCTTGGCGCCTATACAGCTGCCATAGAAAACAGCGTTTTCGCGAGAGGGACAGATATATTTGTTTAAAATCATTATATCTCGTTTGTTTATCGAGAAATTTTGATTCTATTTTCACTGTTAGTATTATATTTGTGTATATTTTTAGATAAACTGTATAGATAATAGATATTTTTTTCGTGCATATTCCCTATTGTTAAAACGGCAAAAGTGTATGGGATTAACAAACGCTGTCGAAATGTCACGTGATCATTCTCATGTATTTTGCCATTTCGAAAATCGAATTCGCTGATAGAATGGCATTTTGTCTAGAGCCCCAGGACATTGGATACGTGCGAAATTAAATCTTCGGATACTTACTTCTTTAAACATATTATAATACTTATTTACGCAGGTTTTATGTCACTGTACTAATTTGATGAAATGTTTTATATGTTTGAGCGGCTGGGTGGTTTAGATTCATAAATTGGACCCGTTTCACCCGAGGACAACGCCCATCGGTACCGCTAGTTGACATACTCGTACGTAATACCTAATCAAGTTATGAAAGTCCTGAATAGTGAATTGTCAAAGTTGTTTTTTTAGGATTCCGTACCAAAATGGTAAAAAGGAATCCTTATGGTGTGATTAAATCTGTCCATCTGTCCAACAGCTGGACATCTGAAGAATTGCTAATGCCATCAACTTGAAATTTGGAATAGTTTTAGATGACGTTTGTATGTTTGTAATTTATGTAAATCTGGTTTCCGCAACTCCACGACTAAGCGCGTATTTTGCGTGCAGGTGGGACAAATGTGTCATTCGATCCACCCCAGCTCCCCAAGGAAGGCCAGCAACGCCTTGGTGTTACCAACTATCTCACAGAGGGTACCTGGGTTACCGAAGTACTCTGCCCTGTAATTCGCGACTACCGGGCAGCTTAGAAGCAGGTGTGCTGCTGTCTCATTCTCCTCCATGCAGGTTCTGCATAGCGGGCTGAGCCGCTAGATGACGTTTACTCAACAAATTTTGCAAATAAGAAAGATATAAAAATGTTTGGTTTTTTTTTGCAACAGCGACTGAAATGGGTTCTTAAAAGACTTATGACGAAAAATGTAAAAAAAATTGACCAAACTTCGGAGATAAGGGGGCGGGCCTTACCTCCGAAGTTTGCATAGAGAAATGTCTGAAATTATTCTATGTAATAGAAGTTTTTGTAAAGATTACAGGAAAAATAAAACGATATCTCTAAATATCACACTTTTACACACAGAAATCAACGAAAATAAACATTTTTCTTTCTTTCTTTTCTTTAAAATTGCATTAGTTCCAGTATTGGGCATGGAGATGGCGCTGATATAAAACTGCAATATACAACCGCAGTATTAAAATTCTCTGACGAATATAGGCCTCGCCGATGAAAATTTAAAAACATTTCACGTTTTATAATGATGGTACAGAACCCTCGGTGAGCGAGTCCGACTCGCTCTTGACCGGATTTTTTTTCCTTTTACCGACTCTACCTCAGTTTGCGACCTCGACATCTTCTGCTTTACCTTCATTATCATCATTACAGCCTGCAGACGTCCACTGCTGGACAACAGATTCCCGCGGTCCTCACCAGGTCATCGGTCCACCTTGCGGGATGCTTTACTTTAGGTCTTTATTTATTTAAACTTCATGTTCAATAGTGGTATTTCTTCTTTTACAGTTCTGATCAGTAGATGCTCATGTAATTCTGAGGTCTTTATAAACCATGGAGCATTTGATATTATTCTGAGAGCTTTATTTTGAAATCGCTAGAGAATTTCCACATTTGAGTTCCTCGCAGAGCCCCACAGCTCGATTCCGTACGTCCACACAGGCTTTAATACTGCTTTGTAGATGAGTACTCGGTTTTCTAGGGCTCTCCTCTCTCAATTATGACGAATGTTTATTTTCATGCAGATTCGCTCACATGGAATCCATAGGGGGGACCCTTTTTCGCGGAATATAAAGTAGCCTAGCTAATGCACTTCGTGATATTTTAGCTTTCTATCAATGAAAGAATTTATCAGTATTACTTTGTACTCCATTGTTGCTTTGTAATAACTTGTGTGTGTTATCAATAATTTAATTATTTAATAAGTTAAAATTAACCACATCAGAAAGTTGTTGCAGAGATTACAATCTAACTGTTTATGATAATACTAAGTGTACCTAAGAAATCGTAGTCTTTGCGGAGAATTACAAAATAACAAACCCAGAACGATGTCACTTTTTTTTTATATGAACCATGTAGGTATCTTCCCCAATGAGCACGTGTCGTAAACGCGCTATTTTGTTAGCAACGCGACAGGTTGGACTCAACGCGATTTATGTATGGCGTGACCACCGGGCCGGACATGTGGTCACTGTGGTCAGCGAAGACATCTTTATGTGTGACGTACTAACTCATCTGCCTCTTATGAAAGATTTGGTTAAAGAAATGGTTAGAGCTAGGTATGTATACCTGGCTAGCGAACCTCCAAACGCGACAAAATGTGTAGCAGACAGACAGAAAATATAGTAGGTAATGTTTTTATGGTAGCTTTAGCACCTGACCTGTAAATTAAGCGTCGGCCCTAGCTAGCTAGTGTACTATTACAAACTACAAAATAAGTAGGTAATGTCTAAGGGCTCTTTGATCTTTCTCTATCAGGGATGAGACCTTAGTAAGTCTATCAAATTTGAGGCAGCCTAACTATTATATGCGCAGGGTGTCATACAGCTACTACTGCTAATGTTTTTAGGGTTCCGAAAAAAAAACGGAACCCTTATAGGATCACTCGGGTGTGTGTCTGTCTGTCCGTTTGTCACAGCCAGTTTTCTCCGGATCCACGGGACCGATTCTGTTGAAATTTGGTACACATATGGACTTCTGTGACCCAAACACAACCGTGTTACTTAAATTGTTAGATTTTTAGTATGGGGGCCACTTTTGGGGGTCAAACTAGAAAATTTATAAAAAAAAAGTTTTTGAACAATATCGTGTGACATATCAAATGAAAGGGCTTACTGTGAGGGTTTTAATTATATTTTTTTATAATTTGAAAATAAATGGTATTGAAGTTATTCAAGAAATTAGACGAAAAATGACCATTCCCCCACCCTTATCTCCGAAACTACTAAGCCTAAAATTTCGAAAAAAATGGAGATAATAGATCTTTACCTAAAGATTACAGGAAAATAACCTATTAGAAGTCTGTAGTGTTAAAATAACATGTTAAAAAAATTAAATTCGTTCTGAACCCTTTGCCGACTCGCACTTGGCCAGTTTTTTTTTACCAGTTAAACCAGATGGAGAGAGATCGTGAGGCGAATTACAACAACATCAGCAACGCCAGCGATCGGACAGAACTGTCAGAACAGTGGTCATGGCATCATCACATGTAGGGATTTGAGTTTTTATACGATAGTTATTTTTAAGAACACATCTTTAATAGAACCTAAACATAGAGTTTATAACATTCAGGCTCACAAGTCTCAACAGCCCTAGTTTAAACGCATATTCTAAACCGCAACACATCCCGATCTTTCTCACCCGCTAATTAATTAATTAAAGAAAAAAAACAAATGAGCACATAACACGTTAAGCTCAGTGGGTATTCTCGTCACGTGTTACAACTAATTCGCGTGCCACGAACGGACGGACGAACGGACCAACATATTAATCTTAACACCGCCCCCGGATAATTGCAGACGGAGTGAAACGCTTTTGTTATAGTTTTTATGTCACCGCTGATTACTACCACTCAATATTGAGTTTTTTTGTTTAAATTTTTAATGTGGTTTTTTGTTGCAATATTTTGTAATAGTTTGGTTGTTGTAAAAGAAGTTAGGATTATTTTAATCATGTAAACAACTGTCGATTTAACGGGGGTAGGCCTATGTGAACAGGCAGAATGACAAACTAAATAAATTCACACAATAATTGACGACAGAGCTTTGGCTTCATTCAAGCATACCCTTTAAAAATCAATAATTTATTTAAACAATAAAACAAAAGTAGCAACACGCGACTGAATCACAAAAGATTTATTTAAGTGTCATTAACCTAAAAAAGAACAAGCCTCCAAGGTTTCAAAATTGAAGTACCTACCCTACCTAGGCACTAAAAGTGTTAAATTATAAAATTAATATTTTATGTTTATAGAACGAGAAAGAAGATACATTTATGAGGGTTTAAAATCAACAAAATCCAATGTATTTCAAAATAATTCATGGCGAATGACCTAATGCTATTCCTAGCATCATCTGCATCTTGTGAGTCCACCCGCCATCTTGGTTCCAATGGTCGCCATTACGCATAAAGTGACAGTTGCTAGTCCATTGTCTACGGCACCACAATACATCATTTCCGTCGGTTTTGTTTTACAACTTGTGTAGGATTTTACAATGATCTGCGTAGGTTTAGCTTTGAGATAATAATAGATTGTATAGGTATCCTTTATAACTGGGGATAGGTAGTGAAACAAAAGATTACGCTTTGCCGGCAGTTTTCCTGGTGAAAGAATTTACGGGTAAAGTTTTCCGCCTAAAACTTTGAGCTGAAATTTTCTTTTGGTATTTAATGGAAACTGGCACTTTAAGCCTTCCTAATTTGTTAACCATTGTCTGAATTCATCCCTTTACGATTGTTTTAAGAAATTGTTGTACAGCTATGTCCTACTTCTTATTATTCTACTAATATTAAAAATGCGAAAGTTTGTGAGGATGGATGGATGGATGGATGAATGAATGTGTGTTACTCTTTCACGTCAGAACGCCTGAAAGGATCTTCATGAAATTTGACACAGAGGTAGATTATAGTCTGGAATAACACAAACGATATTTTTTTTCGTCATTCACGCAGGCGGAGCCGCGGGCGACAGTTAGTATAGTAAGAAATGAACCAATGTAATGATACGTAGGTCCTGTCCGCTTAATCCACAGAAAACCAGTATTTGCCAAAAATGTATTCAGGCTTATTTCCAAACTAGTACATACATCTAAGTTCATGTATTTTAAATATTTCAAAATACAAAGACACGGATGGAAGCCTGTAACGTTTATAATAAAACTTTATTTTTATACCAAGTAGTTAGCAGGTCAAGTTTGATATTGTTACTGAAAATCCTCTTGACGATACCAGAGTTATGATTTGTATCGGTACTTTCTATCTCTAATCGGCTATTGAGTTAACTGAGGATTAAGTTATAAGAAGATAAAGTAATACCAAGAATCTAGACAAACAGAACTATTCAGTTATTCAATTCCAAATAAAACTTCGTAAACACAAACCTTTTAATCACTCATCTTTCAACCGTTAAAATCCTAATGACGCCACAACAAAACATTAGAAAGAACAACTTAACACCAGACATCTGAATAAATCCCAAATCAACATCCAAATCTCTAAAATGTTTTGTCACCAAATAAAAATAAAACTTGGCTGAATAGAGTTGTGTCTTGTGTCTAAAGAAAAAATTAAAAAAGTTACGAGCTGTCAGTTTGACACCGCCGGCGCCGGGAATCCGATACGGCGGACATGTCAGTAGGCCTAGCCAGTAAATAAATAAATCAATTCATCTAAACGCTTTTTAATTTGAAGGGAAACATCTTTTTGTTACTAATTGCTTGATGATTAATGAGTTTGAGTTCAAGAAATCGATAGCGGCTGAAAAACAAACGGTTTCAGGTGCGTGTATTATTCGATATTTTTTTACAGCGTACCTTACGTAAGCTTACTGAAACAATCGCACTTTGAATTATTTTGCAGTTTTTCAATATTTTGCCGTGACGTCTAAAAACAACATTAGTTATTACAAGTAACCTAACATATTTAATTTTCTCACAGAGAAAAATTTTTCAAAGTTTCATTTTAGTCCGTTTTCTTTCAAATATTTGTATTTGCATTTGTCAAACCCATTTGATTTCTTAATTTGACAGCCATGTAACTATTTAAAAATAAATCAGTTGTCTCGTTATTTGCAATAGGTTGCTTACAAACTACACTCAAAAAATCGAGTGCCGAAATATTTGCATTTACAAGCTGACACCACGAGACACTTCGTATATTACGTTGTCCTAGAATATCGACTAAGTATCTAAACATTACTCGTCAGTTTCATTAGCCAGCGATAAATGTCCGTTAATTTGTTTGAGTTGCAATTAACATGTCGGGTCGACGCCCGGCTTTACATTTTGTTGACTAAGCCTTATAAAAAAATATTTAAAAAAAACTTAACGGCTGCGTTCATATTTGACAGCTCCTCCGCTTACTGATTCGTTCTTAAGAACAGACCATAAACAAACATTACCCAACTCAATCACTGTATCACGATGTAATAAGGTTGAATTTTGAATTAGGAACGTTAAATGGCGCTTAAATTAAATTTGTCGGTGAGCAATAATCGGTTGGGCAACGTCAATACAGACTGTTTAATCCATTGTTACGATAATGTTACAATTAATCAGTTTTGAGCTGTTTATAGTTGTTTATGTATCACGACTGATGACTGGTTGTGAAATGAAGCCTGTTGCTTAATGTATCATTTAACGAGCATTAGGTGCACCGAACTTGACATTGAAAAATGTTATGATGTCAGGCGGTTATTTGTTTTCCGGAAAACAGCCACTATACCGCTCATGATGCTAAATTGGCAGTTGTTGACCTGACTAGGCAAACTTATTGTGTGTTCCTTTGGAATTACCAAGAACAGCTAATTGACCCGCTCTATCTTTGAAACCGTCAGCAAAAGCAATCTCATAATTTAAATTACTTTAAACAAATAATTAAATTTTAAAAAAACTAACTAACTCTCTCTAACTTTAAATTTGGTGTACAATAAAGCATATTTAAGTAAATAATAAATAAATAATTAAAAAATAAACAAATATATTAATCTCATAATTATAAATTCACAAATAATTATTACTTCAAGCAAATCAAGTATAAAGTTTGATTTAAACGATTCAGAAAGTTTTTAACTCGATCTTTTAAGGTGAGATAATTTATTCTTACGCAATTTTAGTCTGAGTAAAACAGCGAAGAGTCAGTACATACTGGTCGGACATTTGAGTCAAAACGACACGAAAATAAAGAAATACTGTGTTATTGCAGTCGATTCAAAATAACATAAAGTAGGCACAATTAATTATACTGTAGATGGACAAGAGGCAATAGAGCCTATTTGGCTGAATAACGAGTTTTATTTTAACAGTTCGTGAGATTAAAAAGCGAACTTCTTAAAAATACGGGAATTTTTCCTTTGGTATCACCACAACGAATTAAACTGAATTTAAAGAGCTCTCTCAGTATTTTGTAAATCATTGATTCAAATGATCTATTATTTTATTTTGCATCACACAGTAACTGGTAGAACTTAGGCCGTACATTTCCATACGAACCCTAATGGTTTTGTTTTCACAAAATTAAAACTTCTAATGGTTTATTTATTCAGTATTAAACATCTTGATAATTCCTAGGTAACACCTACTGCAAATAAGTGCTTAGTAATTTAAATTAAGAGTTAGATTTTTTTCTCTACCTAGCATTTGCAATTCACACTTATCTATAAATTCTAATCATCAGTTTTAGCAGATAGCAGACACAGTTACAACCAGCGGCAATAAATTACATGTAAATTACCCACAGTTTTATGCAACTGACACAGTTCGATACCATAGACACCAATAAATAATAAGCTAGAGACAAGCAAACGTTTGACACAACCCCGCACACTCAAGTAAAGGCGCCGCAAACGACCAAATGTGACTGAATTAATATCAGCTTTTAATTAACGACAAATAAATATGTTTTGCACTTTAAAATATGGCCGTCCCACTTAATTACGTAATTATTAGCGTTATTTCATCTAATTAAGTGCTAACTGTGCGACGTTTACGAACACTTACCTCGCCGACATGGCCTAAGCGTTCCCGCCTCGCAAAAAATATCTTTAATTCAATTTTGCCATATATAACTCCCATAAATAAGATGACATTTAAAAAACCCGGAAATTTTTGTACGCTTAATTAATTTCTATCGAGTGTTGTCATTCATGAAATTTTTATATTGCCATAAAAGTTATCACTGATTAAGTAATTAAAGCATTCTGCTGCGATAATTGATCGCTCTGTGTTGCCATTTATTGAGCCGTTGTCTATGAATTGTGGAAGGAATTCGAGGTTAATGAATGCCCGCGGCGTGTGTGCATAGTTACTCTTAAGAGGGGTTGCCATAAATGTCGTTAGACGGATAGGGAAGCTTGGAAAAAATTGAATGGCTTGTTTTGTTTCTCATGCTTGATGGTTAAGGGACGGAAAGCGAATGTTGCTTCTAAAGTAGACTGCAGTTCCTAAACTAACACCTCTTATTGTTGTTCATCGGTTACTGAGAAGATTATTATTAAGTAGGATTAATTTCAATACAATATTTTATTAATAAAACAAAAAAAAATAGAGGTGAGAGAGGTGCATTCTTTGTCCATTACGTACGCAGACGAAATTCAAACATTTTCATTCTGGATGGCTGGCCATAAGCTGTGATAGCCGAATTGCAACTGCAGTGCAATTCTGTAAACATCTCACCAAGTAAGCTTAGGTGAATTGAACACGAAGTGTGCTTTCACCACGTACATAATTACATATAAGATGGTATGAAAGCTCATTCATGATCACTGTGTGTTAACAGATTAGACCAGGTATTCTAAATGCAATGTATTTAACATTTCAGAGAGCCCCCAAATCTCAAATAGCGAGCCTTTTACTACTATTCTAGAAGAATCTCTTTTTTGTCTGCACCAGAGCCCGATCTAAGGAGGGGCAACCCGGGCAAATGCCCAGAGCGGCAAAAATGAGGGGTGGCAAAATTTCACGTCCTTAATTTTATCTGTAGGAGTGAAAAATCTTACAAAAATTACCATGCCTAGCAGCTCGACAAAATAGTGAGATTACTTTAAATAAATTCTACTTTAGCGGCAGTAAATCCTTAGACGGATATTTTAAAGTGCAGTCTTTCTTTATAACTTTCTTAATGCTGTCTCCTAAGAAAATTATAAGACAGCACTTAAGCAAGCCAAGCGGAAACAAAAAAGAAGAAATACTAGGAGAAGAAACCGCATCTTTGGAATAGCAAGCTCATGACTAATATGGTGTTAGTGTAAAGGGCGCCGAATATTATTTTTCCCGGAGCGGCTAAATAGCTAGATCGCCCCCTGGTCTGCACTAGTCTGCCTTGAAATTAATACCTTACATAGGTAAGTACTAGCTAGCCAGCAGTTTCTACGAAAATTACCTATCCCAAGAGATCATATTCCCATGATAAAAATAATCCTATGTCCTAAGCCAGGATTTAGTCTACCCGTGTCATGTGTCCCAAGATTCATCCAAGTCGTGAAGAGGAGACAAGCAGACAGACAGAGTAACTTTCGCATTTTTTCCAATGCATCAAAATATTTCTGTTTTATGACTAGGAACCCTAAAATAATATAAAACTGGCTGTAAGGTGTAATATTCCGTGTCTTCTAGATACTTATTAATATAAGATTACGCTGATAAGCGTGTTCTTTCCATTAAGTGAGTGGACTTAACGAAGTTTGTCATAAGACATGTGTCGCTTAAAGGTTAAATATCTTTACCATATCTAGAGAACAATATCTATACGTGTGACCGACTGTCTGTCTGTAAGACTTAAGTTAAACATAATTAATTAACTTAGCTGGAAATTCTAAAACAATCTAAATCCTCAGGCAATGGCACTTGAAAATAGATCGAAAATAAAACTGCAATATTTTTTTAACATTATTGCATAACCTTTTAACTTTGACAAAAAGTTCAATCTAATATATTTTCTAATTTATATTTAATAACTGTCATGGTGTCATTTTATGCACTTAAATAATGACTTACACAAGGATTACTATAGAAAAATAAAAGAGCCGATGCCAGGCGCGTAGATACAAATAGTGGGCTGCACCTGCGTTTTGTCCTTCAGAACATTCAATTACAGTGAAATACGCGGCGCACTATAATATAAAGTTAATTAGCAACAATATAAATTGAGTCGCTCGTAACGAATTACTAAAAATTACACATTATTAATCTATGGTATGAAATGCTAACTTTTTTGTTGGGTACGTTCCTTTTCCCGCTAAAAAGGTTTGTAATTCAAATCAATTTAAAATAAGAATACGGAGTTCATTGGAAGCATTTTTTAGATGGCCCTCTCGCATAAAAGTTGGCAAAGGTAATTGATATCAAGAGCTTGGCTTTGCCGATTAACGACTTTTACACGGTCGAATGGACGAGCTCTTTAGTCAAACATGAAACTTGAACTTCCACGAAGCAAGAAAAAGGTGCTCAACTGCTCACTAAAGTCTAGTTTTTGTCATCATTATGGGACAATGAAGAAACTTTCGCTCTATTATTTGGTATTCTGTGTAATTATTATGAGTGCTGGGGAAAATATCAACTGCAAAAGTCAACACTTCCAGAAATTGACACATCCATATTCTGAGTGAATTGAAACGGACAGGCTATGTGTTATGCATTGTTGAAAAATATCTAACTTAAAAGGAATAAGATATTTGATGGCTTAAGACAAATCATTGCCTTTTCCCCCTTTTTATTCTCCCTTTTCTTAATAATAGGGAAAAAGTCTTTGTGGATATTTTTGATGGTGACAAAATAATACAAAGATAAATTGTTTACGAATATAATTTTATTAACAATTTTAATTTAATGACTGTAATGTAAGTCGACATCATATTTACAATTTGCATTTTTGTTTATTCATATAATACATTTTTACAAAGTTCTCTCGTTGAGTCTACCGCTAACTAGCCTATCGCTACCCGCGTTCTGTTTGCGCGGGAAATTTACAAAAAAATACAACCATAAAATGTTGCAAGTTTGAAAAATGTAAAAAACGGTATTTTTTCGTTATACGGGTAATGATAATAGTAGAAATACTGTAAGAGTGTTCGATAAAGTTCGTTCAATAATTGTGAGAAACATTTGCCTCGGTTTGCGTGGACTCGTATTCACAATATTGATTTTTTTACAAATTCACATTTTTACAATTCATTTTTCCATCCGGGTATTTTATGACTGTTCAAAAAAACATTCGTAAAAGAGATTATTCACATCAAAATATTCTACAGTGCATAAATTTCATTTAAATCCAAGTATACACGACTTAAATATATGACAAATGGACAAGAACAATACGTATTTACAAAATAATGGCGTAATAATTTAAAACACAGGCTTTTGAGTCGTTAATTGAGGACTTTAGCAGAGTTATGTGGAAACAAGCTTCACGAAGCTAGCCAAAACAATATGTTAATGTATTTTACTGCGAAGACAGATGCGCTTAAGCGTCAATCGGCTGAACTATGAATTGTTTCGAATATTGTTACCTAATTTGTTACAAATAATACTAGGACAAAACTTGCTCAAAGTCCCAGAGCACCGTATAATCTTCTCACCAAATCGATGTTTAGTGGATTAGTAAAAAAAACTCATCACTCTACCAAAAGCACAAGTAAATGCAAACAATATCTATCATTGTAGTTCGTCAAGCGATCTAATTTGTTTTTATCATTTACGTCATTTCAAATCCATATTAACCACAGACATAGGTATAATACGCACATTTTTTTCTCGTTTTAAAATCAGGTCGTGATAAATAAATCTGTATTCGATTACAACTGAACGTGGTTGTACTAACATTCCTTTGCCCGTTTAGCATAGATACTATGTAGAACAAAGGATTGATTGACACTATGACAGCACAACAATGCCTAAGTGCAATTAATGTGACGCGATTTTATTTCAACATTCACTTTAACGATAACTAGATATCTGCCTAACTTATTCTTGTGAGGTCGATTAGATATATTTGATTTGGAATTAGTAACAGCGATTAACTATTGGTTCTAGGAACGAAAGAAATTCTGACAACGACAGGATTATTTTTTAAGCGTTGCACCTGGCGTAGAGCAATGACTCATCGTTTGCCTAGAATCCAATCCAAATGATCATTTTGATAGCATTTCACGAACAAAAATCTATATTGAACACATTTTAAAATATTTTTTGTTTAGCAAAATAAAGATAAAATTCTTCTCTACCATAACTTTCACACAGAACAAGTTTAGGTAATTCACAATAAATAAATAAATTAATTAATTGCTTTCTTGAGGGCTTACTTACACTTATTTAATTAAATTAACCATGTTTGTAAATTATATCGACCACATTATATTACCTATCTCTTTTTCGTTATAAACAAAAATGATATTATAATTTAGTTTAGATTTTCCATAGAATTATCACACAATTTAACTATTTAATTTTTTCTGATTTTGGATTGGGCAACTATTAATTTCGTTCAATCATCATAATTAGGACCGGTCGTTGTGGCGACGCTTGGAGGAGGCCTATGTCCAGCAGTGGACGTCTTTCGGCTGATATAATGATGATGATCATAATAATTTTTTCTCTTTATATTTTGGCGCATTTCATGGTGATGATGCTTTACCTAATTCAAACAATTAAAATTTTTCGTCTATTGCCCCAACTCTACCAAAAACCGAAAGGTCTTAATTTCCAACACCCAACAACCACAGTTCACAAGTTTTTGAATATATCAATCATCATCGACAAGATTTATTGCCGATATTATAACACTGACTGACATATGAATGCAACTAATGATGGATTGAGGACCTCGGGTGTTATAGAGACAGGTTCAATCGATACTGGGATATTTAAAATGGCTAAGACAAAGGAAATCCTTTGTGAATGTCACCAGGTCATTGCAAACGCCGTAATTTTATAGTAAAACGAGTGAGATTGTAAACTCTTTATTTTTAATATGACACGGATTTTTTTGGAAACTTTTGAGTTTGATGGGATTTTGGCTTCGATCAATAATAGTACTATTATTGATCGAAGGATTTGATATTTAAGTTTATCTGTCCACAATATTTCGAGAGTTAATACTATAATATAGTTGAATTACAATTTTACGGTGTTTGCAATAATTCGGTGATATCCACAAATTAATGATTAATTAACTAGCATTTTCCTGTTGCTTGTCCCAAAGGAATTGTATTTTTTTTTTTTCTGAATAAAAATTAACCTATGACGCTCAGCGATAGTTCAGCTATCGATTATGATTTCTTATAATCGGATCAGTAATTCATTATAAGATTAGTTTTAATTTTCGTGTTAGACAGAATTGTTTCTTATCCCATTAAAAATAGAGTCGATTAGAGAAAAGATTATATAGGTGCAATGGAACCATTCGACAAAGGACAATGATGATAATCATGAGAATATTAAAATAATTTTACATATTTTGAATACATACAAACATATTTGATTTTTTATCTCGAATTGATGATCCACGACTTTACACTATAATGTAAGCCCACAATAAAAAAAAATAAAGACCATAATAATAAAACAGCATTTAAAGCCAACGAGATTCGCACGAGATTTTTTTTTTATTTGAAAACTTAAATCTGTGTATAACAAAAATGTGGAAGGTTTATTCTGTCTTTCCCAAAATAATTTAAGCATAAACAAATTTGACGCTAGACCATGACATCTAGATAAAAAGATAATATTATATTATTACTGGTATAATTTTTTTTAATCTCCTTTAAAAACTTATTAAATTAAATTTGTATAACTTTTATTATAAAAATTATAATTATTCCCTGTACTTTTTACAAACAAAATAATGGAAACTTTTAATAATCCCTGCTAAACCGAACAACAACAAACGGCAAATTAGCAGCCTTAATTTAAAAATAATGAGCAGTTTAAATGAAAACTCTGACAGATATTTAGGTTTCCAAAAAAAAACTTTTAAAATCCTTTAGGTATCAAAGTATATTTTGAAAAGAAATAATTGATCAGACGTGATATTGAATCGGAATCAATAAAATCCGGTAAAACGTGGAACATAATAGAAAATCTATTAAAATAGTTTCTAATGAAAACATCTCAAAGCAGACCTAAAATTATGCGTCCTGTATTTATTTCTTTCTTTTTAGTTTCCCCGAAAATATAAAATTAATAAAAGATCGTCATTTCCATGCGGCGGCGACAATTTATTTAGAAAAAAAAACCGAAGTTTTATTTTTTCAAAAACCTATCTACCTATCTAGATAATTAAAAAAAAAACAGTCAATATTTGAAACGTCTAATCCTTGAATATCTGTCCACAGTAAATTGATAACTTTCAATTTTAAATAAAATGTTGTCCGAAATTAAGTGAGTAGGTACCTACCTAATTATCAAATAAAAAATAAAACTAGAAAATAAAAATCTTGATCCTTGAATTCAATATTTGTTCATTATTTAATTTCTTATGTTTCAATTAACTTTTATTTGCTAAGACAAATGTACTAGGTTTTGCTATTTTAGTTAGGCCTATATCTTGCAAAAGATTAGCTAACTTCTAGGTCATAAAGAACTTCTCTTACAGCATTTCTATTAACTTATAAACAAATGATTGCGGTCTATATCGTAATAAATAATTTATGATAGATATATTTAATTACAATTATATGAAACAACATCACTTTACACGGGTGTCGCGAAGTGATCGTGTCAGGTACAAACCTTCAATAATAGCGTTACTTTACATCTACCACGAACGTAATTATCTACATCTTTATCATTACTATAACATACAACTAAAAGCTGATATGATAAATAAAATCTATATTTACTGGTAAAAATAGTTAGGATGTATAAATATTTAGGTAAGTAAATGCTTCTCACGGAAACGCATCCATATCAAACGCAGCCGCGCGAAGGTTTCAAATAAATTAGCTAATGTTCTGAGTGGGAGTATAAACACGAAATTATACGTAAAATTAACCCTGTTAAACCTTATCAACAAGTAACTTATCAGTGCAGTCGAGTTACAGCTACTAGTCGGAGGCCTAGGCCTGGTACATACCTGAGATACGCCGATGATACTTCGAGCACTCGCTTACACTTTAACGATACAAATACGCCCTATAAACTGGTTTACAATGCCTTAACATCACATACATCACGGACTTGCGCTCTAACTAAGATAATAGATAACTGTGGTCTATATTGCATCGTCAGTCACTGAGCGTCCACGCCCGACGGCGTCGCTGTTTAACACTATAGTCTGTAACTTTATTCTTCGTCCACGTTGATCTCCGAGTCGATAGAGTCCTCGTCGTACGTGGAGGAGGAGGCGAAGCCCTGGCCGAGCAACGCCGAGCGGTTCTTAGCAGCGGCGGCTCTGTCTCTCTGCCGCCGGTTTTTGAACCAGTTGCCGACCTGCGTCGGCGTCAAGCCTGTCGCGGCTGCCAGCTCACGCTTCTTGGTCGGGTTCGGGTAAGGGTCCTGCAGGTACCACTCACGCAGCAGTGATCGCGTGCGCTCCTTGAAACAGTGCGTCTTCTGTTCTCCGTCCCAGATGGTTCGGGGCAGCGGGAACTTCTTGCGGACTCGATATTTGTCGACGGGTCCCAGTGGTCGTCCACGTAGCCTCTCAGCTTCTTGGTAGTGGGCTTCGAGCCATAAAGCCTGCAATTTTGCGTGGCTTGAACGTTGAAATCGGTGCCGTTCCAAGATCGCATAAAGTTCACGGTGTCTTCCAGCATGAAAGGCGACCACAGCTCGTGCTCGCAGAACAGCTTCACATCGTTCCAGTTCAGCAACATTGGGGTGGGCCACCGGTAGCGACCAGAGGAATCGCGCCAGCCGCTCAACATCGCCGCTCTCCTCGAGCGTCTCACAAACGGTGGCAACTTGCGCGGCGCTGAAGGATAGCGTGGGCAGCGGCAGCAGAGGAGTCGGTGCAGCCAGTTCCACGCTGAGCTGCTGAGGAGCCGGTTCGGCACAAGCGGCGGGCTCAGCCGCGCGCTCGGGCGCGGCGGGCCCGCGGTGCGCCTCCAGGATGCGCGCGTGCAGCGCCGCCGTCGCGGCCTCGTCCCACGAGCCGCGCATCGGAGCGAGTGTGCGCGCCGCGGCCGAGCGGCCCGAGTCGCGCCCGGCAGGGGCGGGCCGGCCGTGCGCCGCGATTGGCTATCGCTTACGGAGCGGGTGGCACGCGGGCCAATCGCGGGCCTGTCCGCCCGGGGGGCCGGATAGCTTTCAACCGCGGCGCGGCGCGTATCCGGCGGGCGCGTTTAACTGTGGCGGCGGGGCGCTCGCCCCCCGCGCCGCCATGATCCGTCACGCACACCGGCGCGCCGCCAGCGCTCGGACCGCGCCTCGTGATCCGCGCTCGCCCGCCACCTCTATCGATTACCTGCAAACCTGCAATTAATAGCCTCCATGTAACAATCCGGGTGGATTACATGCTAGTGTTTGTCCTGTGTGTCGCGCCTGATCGATAAAATAATAATTTAGCGCGTAATTTGCATACTTACCTGCCCATAAATCATGGAACGGACACCGATGATAAATCACTGCTGCTATATATAGACTTCAACTACACATATCATTGAGCAGAGTCATTTCACGACTCTCTTACAGTTAGATATTTCTCAGAGTTATTTAGGTGATTTTGTTTCAACATAACGAACATTATGTACTTACATTTTTCTTGCATGTAGAGCCAGTTCTCTTTGTATTAGGTACACTGAGTTTATTAAAGACCAATTTATCGCTTTCCTTGTTTATGGGTCCTTTTGCCCTCCTGCAATCGGTACTATTTCTTACATCTCTTCACCTATGCATCATCAAGCATTAAATAATTAAAATTGCCATCACAGGGAAACTGAAACTTTCTTACAACAGCTAACATTTCAACCTCAAACAAAATCCTCCATCAAGTATCAAGACGATTCGGTCGCAGTAGAGTCGAGCGAGATTTCAGCGTGAAAGCCTTCCGAGTGTATTAAGTTATTGAACGGCAAACCACACCCCACTGTAACGGTACACAGGTGCCCACCCTCCACCCCCACTCGCCCACCCCAGCGCTGGGGGGCTAGCCCACGCACATTACGTATTGTCATCATGTCGCCTTTTTATCTACCACTATTAATATTATTCCGATTTTTTTCTGTTTTGTTTTCGAATCTTTTATCGCGCTTGTTATTTTTGCGGTGTGTGCAGAAGTTGAGGTTTAAGTACCCACTTGTATGAGATGGCACGAGGCATTGACATCTACCTATTGAATTTTAATATAGACACTATCACAACAAAAAAAATAGAAACAACTTTGAGAGTACCCAGAGATTTTTTACTCACTCTACAAATAGTCTTTAATAGGCATCTAAGTTGAATAGCACAAATGGCAACTGGATTTTGTAAATGACGCTTTTTGCCTATGTAATGTTACCATGGTTTGCATACTGTGAAGCCGAACTTATGGACATCCGTACGTAGCGACTACGGTATGCATATGTAGATTGTAGTTTGCCATCGCGCGTCGGCGAGGACGGCTCGGTAGCGTTTGGCTGTTGTTCAGTGTTAATCATAAACTTGCTCATTTAGGTAGTCCTCTATTTGTACTAATAAAACACATTTTTAGACAATTTATAAAGATTTTTAAAAGTCAGTCGTTAGAGTTGTTTTCTTTGAAAATTCCAATAGTGTAGGTAGGTATCTATCTGTTTTAACCGGAGAAATATAAAAAAAATCGGTATAATAATCCTTACTAATATTATAAATGCGAAAGTAACTCTGTCTGTCTGTCTGTCGCGCTTTCACGCCAAAACTATTGAACCGATTTAAATGAAATTTGGTACACAGATAGTCTAGAGCCTGAGAAAGGACATAGGCTACTTTTTATCCCGGAGTATGTTCCCTAGGTATCACGCGGGCGAAGCCGCTGGCAGAAGCTAGTTTCTCATATTTTTTTTTACCTTGTATTTCTTTTAATTTCTTATACGGTGTACATTATACAGAGTATTCTGTTCTATTTTAAACAAAAAATAAAATAATTATTACAAAATATTTTAATTGGAAACATTTCACCTCACTATAAATTACCTCTCAGGACTTCTGGAGCTAGTATTTCTACTACCTATCTATACGAGTGCACTCTACCAGCGTTTGCTGAGAAGTTAAGATCATCTATCAAAGAAAAGTAGGTAGGTGTCTCAAATTGAACAGGTAGGTTGAGTCCTTTTTAATATTTATTAATTTATTCGTTTATCCTCGCATTGTTCTGACAAAAATTACACCAAGATTCAAGAAAGATTTTTATCTTAACATTAATTAACCTTCCAAGTATTAAATCTCACATCAAATGTATTCTATTTTCGCAGCCTACACGAGTATATTGGAGTCACTTAACAGCCCGTCCGGTGTGCTGCACTGCCGGCCGGCAGATGGCAGCGGTGACCGATATCTGTGCCCATCGCTTTTTTTTTAATGTATAATCTGCTTCGTTAATCTGGACGGAAGAAAAACGCAAATGGATCAGCTGTTTATGTCCCTGCGCTATTTCTGCGAGCGGTGTGTTAAGAGTTAAAAAAAAATGTGCTGTCTAAAATAGGTTTAACGCGACCTGAAAGAATGAAACTTGCACGCCTACCTTGTAGTGAAGTGCACAATGGAAAACACGGTCAGGGGAGGCTGACTCCAAGTAAATGGGATAAATTCTTTTTTTTTTGTTTAAGGATGTGACGTCAAAAACGACTCCTTCCGCTCTGGGTGGAGCAGAAGGGAGTTTCTCGTCAGTACCTAAGAGTCTGAAACTCCCTTCTGCTCCATCTCAAAACTCATCCATGGTCCTCCTAATGCCCTTTGCCGGCAATTGCCTTTCCAGGGCCGCGGTGACTCTTCTAAACAAATTCCGTAACATGGGAAGAAGCCTAGCAAGATCGTAATGATGTTATCTAAAAATTAATAAAGCTCGGAAAAACCGAAGTATTTTTGCTTTTTCCTGAAATACTCAAATCACGGTTACAATACTATTAAGATGACAATAATTGTAGAACAATGAAATTATATTCCAAGATTTAGGTTTAATTTTCATCAGGTTCAGACCGAAAAAATATTTCCAATAGGTTAGCAATTAAAAGAAAAATATATTCCGGGGCCTATTTAATAAAACTGACTGGTGTCGCGAAATCGTGATAATTATTTCAGTTTTTGACAAATATGTAGCATTGTCAGTTAAATCTTTAAATAGGCCCGTGAGGATGCTGCGTACTTACTGCGAAATAGTCGTACCTACTTGACTGATCCTATGTTCCCTAGCTGGGGCAGAGGGCGTCCACAGTAGACTTCCATCACGAACGGTCTTGAGCTTTACGCTTCACCTTGCTCCATGTCATTCCGATGCTCGTCGCTTCTGCCGACACGGTGCGTCGCTAGGTTTGACGGGGACGGCCACGTTTCCTTTTCCCTTGAGGATTCCAGTCCATAGCCTGTTTGGGAACGTGATCGGGATCCCTCCGGAGCGTGTGACCAATCCACCTCCACTTTGTGCTTGATCTGGCGGTCGATCGGGCTCTCGTGGCATTGCTCTAACTGTAAATTAAATTAATTAGGCCAGTAAATTCCGAGTATGCGACGAAGACATCGGTTGACAAAGACCATAATTTGTCGTGAGATTTCCTTTGTCACCTTCCACGTTTCACACCCGTAGAGCAGCACGGATTTGACATTAGACCCGAAAATTTTGAGTTTAATTCTTCGAGTCAGTTTCCGTGACTGCCAAACAGGTCTTAGCTGCGCAAAGGTAGCTCGGGCTTTGGTCGTACCTACACCCGACACGTTTATCCTCCGGTCGTACCCAGCCTTACAGGACCAAATACCGTCATTAGCGACAATGAAAACATCCTTGCTGACCCTTCGAGGCGCCAACCGTAACGAAAGCTAATATTATTGTGCACAAATAATTTTAATTTATTTTCTACAAATGGCCTGAGAAGTGGTTCTTACAGTTTTTGCAGTCATTTATTTATAATGACCATTTTTGGTGCTGCTATGCAAATTTACAATTGCAAATGGTTTAACTGTCATTGACCTGAATTGCCTACCATGTAGATAACAGGAGGAGGAGGCTTGTGAACTGAATGCCTTTCTATTTTATCAAGAAAGTTGTGAAATCATAGTCACAGACTTATCTATGGGCAAAGTATACGTCGGAATACCTAACTAATATTGTAATTGTGAAGGTGAGTTTGTGAACCTAACAGTTCGTTTAAGTACTTGTTTTACGCCAAAATCACTAAACCGATTGAGACGGTCATGTACTAGGGTTTTTTTTGCTAAAATCTATATTAACGCAAGCGAAGCTGTGACCAAAAGCTTGTAATAAATAGGAATCTAAAAAAGATTGAATTTTTATTTTGAGTATTGCCCACCAGTCCAATACCTACACATACCTACTCAAGGTATGTGTAGGTATTTGACTGGTGGGTTAAAATACAATAACTTCCAAAACGCAGCTTTCGTAATTAATCTGAAGTGAAAATGATTTAAGCTTTTACCTAGTTGTTGTAGGTGTACCTAAGTAGAACAAGCACTTGGTTGGGTACCTGTTGTATAGGTTTTTTACACTTTCAATCAATCAATAATTTATTTATTTGCAAATTTTTGGGTATTGATTCATAGATGTTCTTTTAAAGGGTTTCCCTGACAAGGAACCCTAATAGTTTTGTCATGTCCGTTTGTCTGTCTGTCTGTCCTTCTGTCCGAGGTTTTGCTAAGAAAACGTTACTACTTGAAAGCTGCAATTTTTTAGAGTGTGTTTAGCAGTACTTAATAGTCGTTGAAGTGATAACGGGCTACTACGGAATCCTACACTGCGCGTGGCCCGACACGCACTTGGCCGTTTTTTTTACATAGTAAAATCCTCCATACTTTACCGTCACAAGGGCATGCAAAGAATATTGAATTCCAAAATTAAAATCATATTACAAGAAAATATAACACTTTATTTATTCATTGATATTTACTTTACACCTAGCACCTACCACTGCACCGTAAACCCTTTCCTTCACAATGGTCATAGCAAGAGCGACACGTAATACCGACAACAGTTAATTCGGCAACAATTTGCATTTTTGTTCCGTCCGCGTCTCTCCGGCTCGCGGGCTTTCCGCAATTCCGCTTGATTACAACGACGCACTAATCCGCTTACGAAAACGAATTTATTTAAAGCAAGAACTTACTGCGAAGCTCGTTTAGATTTGACAAACAGAAGTTATTGTAAAAGTCGTCAGTTTTCGTACTAATTTTGACTGAAATCTCAGTGTTACCCAAATAGAGATTTATTCTATTATTTGAACTAGAACAATTCTTTAATTATTTTGATACCTATTTAATTACATTCGCATAGATTTAGGTGTATGAAGAATTACTAAGAAAGCTTTAAAGATCGAGCCCTGCGGCTGTTAGGTACCTATTATTTAGCCATGAGCTCCTCCTGCTGCTGCGTCTTCTATGTTTTTTTTTACAATTTATAGGCACGCTTGACCACTATCTCACCTGATGGTAAGCGATGATGTGGTCCTTACCTAGAAGTAACCTATTCACTCTTGACTTAAATAGTGATATTGATGATATAGCGCCGAGGGTGCAGCTGCTGGAGTCGCATCGCAACGTCAACTTTAAGGCGTTTGTGGTGCGCATACCAACATGCTACCTACCTCAGGTGATGGAGGTAAGCTTTTGGCCTCAGGATCTGGTTTTCCGCCGCTTTCGCGGACAAGTGCCACCGGAACGCACACGGACATAGTGCAATTAAGTGAAATTAACATAGTTTTAAGTTTATTTTTGCTAACACAATTGTAATTATATGTATACTTAGGTTAAGGTATTTATCTATGGGTCTTTGTTACCTGAAAATAAATGGTTTATTATTATTATTTAATATAATGAGTAAGGTTTACCCTTACTCGCACCTGTACCTTTGCTCCTTGCTACCTCTTTTAACGTTTAGACGGACTAAACGTTATAAGTAGTAGCAAGGAGAACCCATCTATTAAACCAATTTGTTGAGTCAGGTCGTATGTTTGACCTGGCTCTAAAATTATGCTCTAATGATATAGCTCTTAAATTATCTACCTACAGACATGACAGGCATGTATGTATTATTAGTTATAAAAACTCTTCCATTTAATTTAGTGTTCATACGAAATTCTTGTACATGTGTCTGACCGTTATTATTGGGAATTACAGGGTGAATTTTAATTCATGGACAATCTTTTATTATAAAACAACCCTAAAAGATTGTTCTCTTCAATATTTAAGAGAACTTTTAACCTCTGAAATGTAGCCAGTGATTTATAAATCTACCGGTATATACGTAACTTGTTAGGAAAGACATATTAGGCGTCGTCCTAATTGACTAACGAACGTACGAGTTAACGATAAGATTTCGTCGTACAACGAGATTAAACACACATCTCTTAAGAGTGTCCTAATTGAAGCTTGCGAAGCGTGCATCGCGCGAGCACAGGAATCATTTTCATCGCGCGACGAAATCGTATAGTTAACTCGTACGATTGTAAGCCAATAAGGACAACGCCTACGTGTTCTCATCTTGCAACTTTGTCTGCTTGTACCTTTTTTTGTTTATCGGAAAAATAAGCCACTACTTTACAGGTAAAAATCTATCAAAAATCCCTCTTAATGCCATGAAAATCTTGCAAACCGATCCATAGATTTATCCACAAACTACCACAAAAAAATATAGCCAAAAGATACTAAGCTAGATACTTAAACCATGTTTAAAAAATCATTTACAACTCAATCAACTCCTACGCAGGTCGTGTTGAGAACGGAACCAATTTACTGGTATTTTTAACGAGTATTACGTCATGCCTGGAGCGATATTAGACAGACGTTTGATGTCCACGGTTCGATGCCCGGACGAGTTACAATGTGTTTTGGTAACCTTACACGCTAAATGTATCGTTACATTTAAATGGTACAGGAATATCTTTGTGGTAAAGTAACCCTGGCTTGTAGCCAAGTTTGAGGAGTCACCCTTTTGAAAGCAGTACCTAGTGATATTCTGTAACAACATTTGCGTGTCTCGACAGCGGAATCCGAGGTGAGTTATCAAATACGTATTAATATAAGCCTTAAATTGTTTGTTATAAAGATCACCTAGTGAGCTCTGTCACTCAGGTGAAGCTCGATAGCGAAATAGTTACTTAGAGAATAGCACTGCAGTTGTATTTTGCTACGTATCGTCTACACTAATATTATAAAGAGGAAAGATTTGTTTGTTTGAAATGAATAGGCTCCGAAACTACTGGACCGATTTAAAAAAATCTTTTAGCATTGGATAGCTACATTATCAGGGAGTAACATAGGCTATATATTATCCCCGTACTCCCACGGGAACGGGAACTACCGAAATTTGGCATGTAGGTTCCTTGGGGAGTGTAGGGGAGCACTACGAGAAGATTTCCCGAAATTCCTACGGGAACGTGAAAAAACGGGATATGCACTTATGAAATCGCGGGCAAAAGTTGGTTACTATAAAATAAAGTTAAAGGACAGTTTTATTGCTCTCATTGTCTCTGTGCCGGGAAAAAGCCTCTTTCTCATTTTACAGAGGAAAAATGAGAAAGAGGCTTACAGAGAGAGCTCCGTCCAGAGCTGCCAAGGACCGGTCTTTATTAAAGAAACTCAGCTGATCTCGGTGATCTAAATTGTTAACAAGCCAAATCATTGATTTGTCTGATTCTTCCACGAGAGGGTTTCGATACAATAAATTGTTTTAGTAGAACAGCTAGTCTATTCTGTAAATAACTATTTCGATATCGAGCTTCAACTGAGTGACAGAGCTCACAAAGTGAGCTTTATAACACTCAACATAAAGGTCTTATGTTTATACGAATTACGCGCCAGAATTAATGTTGGATACATAACGATATTTACGTATATTTTTTTACTATAGATAGGCACGCGTTTGACCACTATCTCACCTGATGGTAAGCGATGATGCGGTCGGAGATGGAGCACGTTTGCCTAGAAGCAACCTATTCACTCTTGTCTTAAAGACGCCGTACGTATTAGTGGCGCCATCTAGTATCGAGTAGCGGAATTAGTGGAGTCAAGATGTTTCTAGACTTTTCTATGCTAGAACATTCTCGATGTTTCGACACCTGGTCAGTCGTGGCCGGAATGTACCTGAACTTTCCAGATGTTTCCATACTAGAAGGTAACAATACTCAACCTCGGATTCCACTGTCGAGACACGAAAATGTTCTTACAAAATAGCACTACAGATTGAATAGGATTTTTGTACGTTGGATTAGACAGCAGGACTGGGATATAAAATTTTTATAAACTCCAAAATCTACGCGAAAAAGACATATGGAGGTAACATCTTATATCATGTTAATGTGTTTATCTGCATCACACTCACCTGCAGCTTCTTCTGTTTAAAATTAACGATAGGAGATATCATTATCTAGTAGATAACTATAGACAATCTACCTATATGAAATCAGCCCAACTCTTGAGTAACAACACATCTTTTTCCGTCGGCGCCGCTTACGTTACATTTTTTTTTTGTTTAAAATACTTTGCCCCACACTAGGAATTTCTCCTGTATCGTGGGTGCGTTTACATACATTATAATCTCACATACACGAACAGCCAGACCCGTAACAACTATCTGTAGGCCATACAAATATTTGTTCCGTGCGGGAATCGAACCCGCGACACGCAGCGCAGCAGTCAATCGCTCAACCACTGCGCCAACCGTGTCGTCTACATAATAATGTACCTAAGTATCTTTTTCTCTTGCATCCTTCTTGCTGCCTATTTAATCTCTCCACCACGGCACGAGATACTCGTGTTACGTACGCGTACGGACGCGAGAGGAGAGTGTATATCTTAATACTTAGTCGGCGAGAGGGTGTCGGAGGGTAGCTGATCGTAATCCCTGTAAATGGAGTTCTGAAGCACCCCTTGATTGAAAAGTTTTACACTCTAAATTTGAGACACAAGTAGGTAGCTTTTGTGTAAGTACTTTAGGTACTTGCAATTATAATGTACTAGCTTCTACCAGCGGCTTCGCCCGCGTGGTCCCTAGGAAACATACTCCCGGGATAAAAAGTAGCCTATGTCCTTTCTCAGACTCTAGACTATCTCTGTACCAAATTTCATTAAAATCGGTTCAGTAGTTTTGGCGTGAAAGCGCGACAGACAGACAGACAAACAGACAGACAGAGTTACTTTCGCATTTATAATATTAGTAAGGATATATGGATAAGGATTATGTTTTAGGTATTTCCAAAATTAAAAAAGTCATTCTTCTTAACTTTTTAGTAACCTGCTAGCTTTCTCCTGCGACTTCATATGCGTATATCCAGGTTTTTCCCGTTCCCGTAGGAATTTCGGGAAATCCTCTCTAAGTACTCCCCTACACTCCCCAAGGAACCTACATGCCAAATTTCAGCTTCCTACGACCAGTAGTTTTGGCTGTGCGATGTCTGTCAGTCACTCAGTAACGGAAAAATTTTATATGTTAGGATTAGCTTCTTCCTGCATCTTTGATCGCGCTTCTGTTTTCTTTTTGCAAGTCGAAAAATATCAATATTGTTTCAGCGATTTAGGCGTGAAAGCGTTACAAATTGACTTTCGTATTTTATAACATTAGTTAGGCAGGCTTAAAGTCACTCAAAGGGCAATGCTTGGAGTTTCCTTGCGTGATCGAATCAGGAATGATGATATCCGCAAGAACACCAAGGTTACCGACATAGCCCGAAGGATCGCCAAACTAAAGTGGCAGTGGGCAGGGCACATTGCTCGCAGAATAGATGGTCGATGGGGCAGAAAAGTTCTGGAGTGGCGACCGCGTACCGGAAGACGCAACGTTGAAGGCGTCCCACAAGGTGGACCGATGACCTGGTGAAGGTCGCGGGTAGCCAATGGATGCGAGACGCACAGGACCGGTCGTTGTGACGACGCGCGCGGGGAGGCCTATGTCCAGCAGTGGACAACTTTCGGCTGATATGATGATGATAAGTGAGGATAGGACCGACCCATATTTCCACACCGGTTCATATCTGAAAGTAACTCTTAACACTTTTATACTTATTCCTTCCTAAAAATACGTAGATATCGCCATTGTGTGGGCGTAGATTCTCCTTTCATATCAAACTAGTCCATCAATCCAATTTCATCTTTCACAAAAATATTCATTTGGAGAGTGCTGGTGGAGCCATAGAGTAGAGAGCTATAGAGGTGGGAGGCAAAGGTACAGAGGTTTACAGCCAGTGATAAATCATAGTAATGGATGACGTACAATCAGAAGATGTATCCTGTAAGGTGACCACACTATGTGGGATAGTCCGATTTTATTAAAAGTTTAAAAACAAACTAGGTATAGTTTTTATGAACTTTTTAAGATTTCTGTTTTTTTATTCATTTAATTAGCAACCCACATACCACAGTATCTCAAGACGAAAGTCTATGATCAGAGCGTGTTGCCAGTGATGACATATGGAACTGAGACGTGGTCGCTCACATTGTGCCTCATCAGAAGGCTCAAAGTCACTCAAAGGGCAATGGAGAGGATAATGCTTGCGTGATCGAAGCAGGATATCCGCAAGAACACCAAGGTTACCGACATAGCCCGAAGGATCGCCAAACTAAAGTGGCAGTGGGCAGGTCAAATTGCTCGCAGAACAGATGGTCGATGGAGCCGAAAAGTTCTGGAGTGGCGACTGCATACCGGAAGACGCAACGTTCGTAGACCTCCCACAAGTTGGAACGATGACCTGATGAATATCGCGGGTAGCCGATGGATGCGAGATGCACAGGACCGGTCGTTGGGTCGACGCTTGGGGGAGGCCTATGTCCAGCTGTGGACGTCTTTCGGCTGATATGATGATGATGATGAATTAGCACAAAAATTACTGTGACTCTCTGTCGGTCTGTTTGTTACTTTTTCACGTCTTAACTCTTTCTGGCATACGGCAAAAGCATGCCCTGGACAACAAAGTATCCACTTTATCGCGTTCACTTGGGATAATTTTCCGATGCTCACGAGGCTGCGGGGTTCAGCCGCTTGCCAGCAGCTAGCAGTCCTACATTTTGACCAACAGTTTTATTTAAAAAACGAACATTAAACACCGACAAACGCTTAAAGGGTATCAAATATAAAGCAACACTTTCGCCAAAATCTTCTAAGTACTCAATTTAATGTTTCCAAATATGGTCGAATGGCTATTAAGGCTAAACTTTCCTTTTGTCACTTTTCACTTGTTCACTATCAGAAAGTTGGTGACATTTACGCTTACGGAAGCTTCTCCATCTGTAATTTAAATATATTAGTATAAATCAAAGTCGCTGTTTGCCCTATTTCTCCACTCACTTCTTTAAAACTACGCAACGGGTTTTAATACGGGTTTCAGTAGGAAGACTAATCAACGAGGAAGGTCCGTTAAAATATTTTCAACTGTGCAAAAGCGGAGCGGGTGTACACAATGCCGCCACAAGTTAAACTAACGAAGAGAAAATCGTAAGGCAATAAAAAGTACTGCAGCGAACTACTAACGAATTCCTGCATCGCGGTATCAGAGTTTTCCATCTGATTTCAACATATACCTACAACAGTCCGAATATCAATTATTGGGCAGTTGCCCTCCGGACAAAAGACCCGTCTGGTCGGAGTATCCTCCCTTTTCAACGGAGGTTGGCGGGACTTTACACCCTGTTACGCATACCCTCTAAAATATAAAGTACTAGCTTGCCACACAAAATAAACGTCATAGATGAATAAAACTCTAACGACAAACCACACCAAAAACAAATACAACCATCAGTCTCCAATAAATCCAAATTCATGGCCCACGTACTTTCAGACCACACCCCCTGAAGATTTTATATGATCCAAACAAAGGCTCCGCTGAAAGGGGCCGCGCGGTATCGATCTACCCCCCTCCCCACTCCATTTGGAGCCGGTAGCTCGATACCAATACCACGGTGATACGTTGTACTTAACGGAGCGCCTCTAGTAGCGATATCGATGGTTTCATATCTATAGATTGTGACCCTATTTGTATGATGTTTAACGTCAGATATTAAATTCTAGTTCATAGGTGACGTGATTTGGTTGCATAGTTTTGATATTGAAGATTCCCCTGAAGACCTTGTGTCAAAATTCGGATTTTTGAGCTAGACACGTGTCAAATCCAATTTCAATATCAAAGTGACTGGTTTTAGCGTAAAGTTTGACAAAATGCTCAATAACAAAAAAAATATTTAAAAACCGAGGGTTATTCAAAAGGTAATATTTTGCCAGTGTAACGTGTTTCATGAAAATATATTATCTAAATCGCCTAATATTAGTACATATATCTTCAAGAATACAAAATTAATTTGAGATTTGAAAAAAATGATAACGCAATTTACTAGTTACGTACAAATATCTCAGTTGATCGACACCGTCTAATGACGCCAAGTTTCTTTACCTCCCAATTCGTCCCCGAAATAAACGAACAATACACCATTCCATAATCAAACGAGAGAAGAATAGCATAAGAATATTTCCCAAAGCAATCATCATCGCCAGACAAGAGCTTAAGGCACTTCCTCCAAACATTCATCCATCACAATGCTCTATTCCAAAAGTAACGCGTCAAAAATCTCACGTCCCAATGAAGAGTTCAATCGTCTAACAGAACTGCTGCAACGAAATAATAAAATATACAACAGCTACCTCCACGAACACAATATGCTATTTTGCATTTGTAAATTTGAAAGTAAAATCTTTCTGAGCTACTGTCTCGCAACATAGTAAACGTTGTCTTCTTTTAACAAACAAAACCTCAAGGGAAACTCAACCTTGTGTCTTTATTCTTAACCGTGTAATCGCTGTTGAAGGGTCAAATTGACCCGCAAGTGTAGATTTGTTCGACAGACAATACATAATACGTCATGAAGCGCTGTTTACGGTCGCGAGGTATCGCTAGCGGTTTGACACATCGCTTAGCACGAATGATTTGTGAAGGGGTAAAATCCTTGGGTGTGAGTGATCACTCTGTGTGGTACCCAGAGGTACCATCGCTGTTATAGAAATACTAGAAAGCGTTAAGAAAACAACAATTGAAATGAAACTATGTTGTTAGTTTTACGATCATGCAAATATCGCAGTTTAATGACGGGAACCTACGTAAGTAAATTGAAGAGTAACAAAAAAATTAATTCCTTGATGTTTTGCGTCGTCTCATTAACCTCAGTGTTATTCACATTCAGTTCTATTTTATAGGTGCGAGCATTTCCTGTCATAACTAAACAACATACAAATTGTATTCTCAACAAAAAAAATTCAACATCAAAAACGACTTCATTCTCATTAATTCCTGCACAGATCAATGTCTGCGTACATTTTCCGCGTCAACTATCTAACCCCCTCGTGCCCCTATAATCCGCGGAATAGCCGCACCGCATCGCCGCATAACAAGAATACCAAAAATGAAACTAGTGCGATCACAGAGACCGTAACCCTTGTCCGCGGGTGCCACGGTTAGTTAGGCGGGCACAGGGTTAGGCGTAATGGTACATGAAATCACCCGGAGTGCAGTTAAATGCGATGCAATGCGACATCAAAGATGAACTTATGATTGTAATAGAGTTTTTGATGAGTTTTGGAATTGTTTGTGGATGATTGCAATGTTGCAATAATGGTTCGTCTATTTCCTTGTTTTGAATAAAGAATTGTACTTAACGGCTTTGGTTATTTTACCATCCAATAGATACTTCTAACTACTACTTCTATTGGATCGTAAAATGAATGTGAAATTACGAACTTTTACGACCGTAAAAGTTAGGTTTTAGTATCGTTGATAGAGACAATTGTATAATTCCAAGGCAAATCAATGATTCTGCGGATCGAAAAAGGCCACTTTAGCAGAATCAGAAAGCACATCACGCTACCCGTCACTGTCAAATTATCCCAATCAATCTTGAACCTAATGCGTTAGCGATAAAGATAAAAATGAAATTTGACTGATTGTTGTGTGGTTAATATTATGATTCTAATATAATTCTGCTAAAGTGGCCTTTTAAGTCCCGCTGAGGCTTTAGACAAAATGACATTCCATTGATGCCAAAATATTTGGGATTGACCACTTGACATGTCGGTAGTGCACAATGTCAATCTCGCATGTCAATCTCAAAAGCATTTGTCTTTTCGACCATCAGTATCGCTGATAGAATTGACACTTTAATAAGAGGCTCAGGACATTCATGTAAATCAAACATCATAAGTGAATCTTCCAAAGCTCTCCAGGTTCAAAGACAAAACAGCACAGTTCATGATAGAAATCAGAGAGCATATTTTATTATCATAACAATTGGCAGCTTGCAAGTGATTAAGTTACATACTTTGATTCAAAATCAAAAGGTATTTATTCAAACTGAGGCTGAAAATCAGCACTTTTCGAACATCAAAATTTACATGAAGACAGTCTCCCAAATCGCCCGGCCCGTCACCACTTCCTAGTGTTTTAGCTGGGAAGAAGAAGTGGCCAACAAACTCCCCAGCAACACAACTGTCTGTTAAGTTTAAACAACTTGAATTTAGATAACATTACTGTTCAACATTTTTTATGATAGATATAAAACATTAAATTAAATGACACACGTCAGCCAGTACACCATGTTATCCCAACAACTAAATATGAAACAACTAAAGATTTTTATGGTTAAAACTTGAGTAATTTGAATTCAGAATTTTTATTTAGGAACTTGTCTAACCTTTCTTCAATGCCTCATTTAGGGAACATAGTATCGTTAAAAGAGATGACATTTTAATGGAACTGAATAATATGATCATTCCTCCATCCCAAATGAATCTTCCAAAGCGCTTCAAGTTCAAAGACAGAGCAGCACAGTCCATGCTAGACGTCGCAGAGCATATTTATTAGCATGACAATGTAAGTCGCGAATAGAATACGGCAAGCAGTGCCGGAACACCCACAAAGGGACGTTCGGCCGATGGCGACCAGCCTTCCGTCGTTACGCACTGTTTTGTTATCGGCTGGGTTGTGGCCTGGAGCAGGCGATGAAGCGGGGAATAGATAGCAGATTAGAATGCTGAAAAATGTGGGTAAATAGCCAGTCGAATCTATAAGCATCTCACCGTGAAAAACTTAAGTGGAGTAAGCTTGAAATTGACTGTCATGTCACCTTGATTATATACATATGTCGGAAATAAGTTAGTCAATTGAACAATCGGGACGCCAACGCCATCTAGTGGCCATCTTCTTCGCCGACACATAGATTGCCTGCTCGAGCACTGCAGGACAAGAACGAACGAGTCTTTGGATTCTGTTTATGCATTTTACGCAGCAGAGTTTGAATGAGATCATGCTAAATCACCATGACCTTCTAATCTCTTTTTACCTCAAAACAATTAGTTTCAACTATAAGATCACCCCTAATAATCTTTCTACGTCCTACACCAAAACTGTTCATCATGCTGGGAAAGGACCGCACTGAGCTCTCATGTTTTCCACTTAAGCTACGGTTGATCACCAAGTCTTGTCCAAATAAGGCCTGGCATCCAATCAATAGTTTTGTTGGTCATTGCTCCCCGTAAGTTTGCAAATTGCTACCTCCTTTCAATCAGACCACCGCTCAACCCCATACATTCCGCAAGCGTCCTTTGTTCAAGCTGCAGTTTAGCGAAAGCAATTTCGTGTTTTATGCGCAACCAGCAGATACACGCGACAACATACGAGATGTGAATACCTGCCACAACACTGAACTAGGAAACCTAGAAGAGCATAAACTTTTTAGAGAAGTGAACCTTAGTCATAAAAAACTAGTATTTTTCTTTGTATACCAAGAGAGACCAGAAGCTCTAGACAAGTGACATTCTGTTAGCAGTAGCGTGGCGAACGCGATTGTCAGAACGTCAAAATGTATGGGATTGACAAACGCTGTCGAAAGTTCACGTGATCAATCCCTTATGTTTTGGCCTCAGATGAAGCTAATGACAGAGAAAAAGGGAAGATAGGAAGGGAGGTATTTGCCCTTAATTGAATCACAAGAGGCTCATAATAATACTAAAAGAGAGACAGGTCATGTCATGCAACAGTCGATGAGCTTCATATCATAACGTTGATATTGTCAGCCTTTAACCTTTGTATTGGTCTACCCAGGAACCCGAGCTGCTTGACTTGAACTTTCATTCAGCTTTGTGACACTAAAAGATTTAGTAGTATCAATATGATGATAGAAATTGCAATGCCCTAACTATAAGCTACGAATATTCAAAGGCCTTTGTGGTGTTAGCGGATTTTCTGTGTAGAGACCAAATACAAAATGTCTGTCTATGTCAAGCATACTTTAACATGTTAATTTTGAAGCCCTAAATCTACTTAAATTGGTTCTACGTCTTTCTTGCCGACATCTACAGGGTGAAGGCCTTAATTGCTCCTTTGTCATCATACAGGATCCTTTCAAACTGGTACCCCGGCAAGATGAAAAGAAGCGAGAACTCTTTACTAATCAATGTTTCTGATTTGTATGCCAGCCAGCCACTAATGATGGGTATTTATGCGATCACCCGCTCCCGAACAAAGGGTGATTTAGTTGCGCGCGCGCCGCCGCACCTATTAGAGAAGCGTCGTCGTATTTCAGCGCGTGATTAGTTTATGTGACATCGCGAGCCGGTGCGCAAGAGTTGCGGTTGCGGACTTATTACGTGTTCGGAAAAAAAGTTTTTGAAGTATTGCAAGTGATGGCAAAATTGACAGAAGTATTGCTAAGCTTAGGTAGCTGCAATAGCAAAGTCGCGCTTAGGGGGGCTACCTCGACGAAACGGTAGCAGTGTGGATATGCGGTGCTCAGTTGCAAGCTATGCTCCACCAAATTGAACACTGTGCTGCCACAGGTGGCGACATGGAAGTGGCAGTTTTGGGCTAACAATGTTTAATGCACTGCTTGGTCAGCTTCACGCCTTCTTAGCCAGATCTTGCCAAGCTGAGAATTTAACCAGTAGCGAGTTTACAAGCGCAGGACCGATCGTTGTGGCGACGCTTGGGGGAGACCTATGTCCAGCAGTGGACGTCTTTCGGCTGATATGATGATGATGAGTTTACAAGTCGTGCACGTCCTTATCCTTATAGGTGATTTGTTTGAAATTTCGAGTTTCTTCTTCCAGCTTTAATTTCTAACAAGCCCCAATATCAGTCCCTCATGAATCATCGCTAAGTCTGCGGTGGTGATCAGGCTTGCGGTCACTCGCCATGCTCCCTCAGGATATTGCCTCGCCATCACACCACTATCAGTGCTCTCAGGAGTTGTTAGAATTATTTTCTTTTTCTAAGAAGTACCATAAAATAAGAAGGCATTTTTTCTTTAACTTTTAAAAATAACCCAATTTCATTCGCTTCAATGTCCATCTCCCTACTATCTACCATAACACGTAATAAGCCCTTCAAATGTTTTGGCACGCAGATAGCACTCAGTCCCTCATGATTCATCGCTAAGTCTACGGTGGCGATCAAGCTTGCGGTCACTCAGTCACTGGCGATGCTCCCTCGGGATATTGCCTCGCCGTCACACCACTATCAGTGCTCTCAGGAGTTGTTAGAATTATGATCTTTTTCTAAGAAGTACTATAAAATAAGAGGGCATTTTTTCTTTACCTTTTAAAAATAACCCAATTTCATTGGCTTCAATGTCCATTTCCCTACTATCTACCATCACACGTAATAAGCCCTTCAAATGTTTTGGCACGCAGATAGCACTCAGTCCCTCATGATTCATCGCTAAGTCTGCGGTGGCGATCAGGCTTGCGGTCACTCAGTCACTGGCGATGCTCCCTCGGGATATTGCCTCGCCGTCACACCACTATCAGTGCCTTCAGGAGTTGTTAGAATTATTTTCTTTTTCTAAGAAGTACTATAAAATAAGAGGGCATTTTTTCTTTACCTTTTAAAAATAACCTAATTTCATCCGCTTCAATATCCTTCTCCCGACTATCGACCATCACACGTAATAAGCCCCTCAAATGTTTCGGCACGCAGATAGCACTCAGTCCCTCATGAATCATCGCTAAGTCTGCGGTGGCGATCAGACTTGCGGTCACTCGCGACACTCCCCCGGGTTATTGCCTCACCGTCACACCACTGTCAGTGCTCTCAGGAGTTGCTGGAATTATTTTCTGTTTCAAAGAAGTCTAAAACAAAATTATGAGGTACTAGTGGACGTCACGCGGTTTCACCCGCGTAGTTCCCTTTCTCGTGGGAGTACAGGGGTATTATAGCCTATGTTACTCTCTGATAATCTAGCTATCTAATGCTAAAAGAATTTTTCAAATCGGTCTAGGAGTTTCGGAGCCTATTCAATTCAAACAAACAAACAAACAAATCTTTCCTCTTTATAATATTATATATTATAGTGTAGATAAGATGGTATAGTAAAATTTTATTCAAGCTAAAAAGTAATATTAAATAAGCAATAAATCCTAACTATATACTCGTATGAATATACAAAAACAAATACACTCAGGCGTCGAAGAATTCCTCCGCATCGCTGTCATCCGGAAACGTGCCCAGAAGACTGGCATAGACATTAAAAACAAAAATCTTCTATGGCTGTATTACTTCTGGACATAGAAATTAAAAACAAATATCTTCTATGACTGTATTACTTCTGGACATAGACATTAAAAACAAATACCTTCTATGGCGTTATTACTTCTGGACATAGACATATCTTACACAAGTAGGTAATAGCAGTATCAGTGGCGTTTGACTTGCTACAAATGCCACTGAGGATTTTCAGGAAAATTTACTCCACCAGGTGGCGCCACATAGGCGAGAGGTCCTCTTCATTGACAAACTCTGACATTAACGTGACGTCGACGTCAACTTAACAAATGTCAGAAAACAAATAATTTGATAGGTAGGTGTTTGGGTGTGACGCCTAAGTGCTGCCACCTGGTGCTCGACATTAATTTCAGAAAACCGACATTAGTCAACTTCACTCAGAAAGTCTTCACCTGCTTTCTGTGCAAATAAACAATTATTCTATTCTATTCTTCTATTCTATTCACCTAGCCTGAAAGCGTCTTACTCTACATTTACCGTTCGGTTACTTCCCACATATACCGTAGTTAGAACAGTGATTACATCTAGTATTATTCTGGGTATATCGCATTAGCTAAGTGCATTAGCATGCGAAAAATAAACCAACGCACATGCTCTTGGCTTGGTCGGTTAATCCCAGGGTACGTGTCCATTGTTACATACGGTACGATACGAGAAAAGCTTGCTTACAAAATCGTTTTACTTTCACCAACTGTCGAGCAACGGGCCTTCTCATGCAACAGTAAAAGATCACCGCAAAAAAGTTATTAAATATTTTTTTTTATTTGTGATGGGTTTGCTCTTGACTCTAGTCTAGGTCAGAGATGGCAGAGACAAATTCTACGATGGAGCGAGCTTACCCAGAAGGAGCCTATTCGCTGTAACTTTGAAGAGACTAGGGTTAAACATGGTCAGATTCGCGTAATTAAGAGACGAAGTCCTAAAGTTTGACGTCCAGTATTTCTCATGGGGTATCGTGTTAGTTTAAGTTATAATTTATACTAGCTGACCCGCGCAACTTCGTCTGCGTCACAATTTTCATCTATAATATAACTCCTACCCTACTCCAACCCTACTCCTACCCTACTCCTACCCTACTCCTACCCTACTCCTACCCTACGCCTACCCTACTCCTACCCTACTCCTACCCTACTCCTACCCTACTCCTACCCTACTCCTACCCTACTCCTACCCTACTCCTACCCTACTCCTACCCTACTCCTACCCTACTCCTACCCTACTCCTACCCTACTCCTACCCTACTCCTACCCTACTCCTACCCTACTCCTACCCTACTCCTACCCTACTCCTACCCTACTCCTACCCTACTCCTACCCTACTCCTACCCTACTCCTACCCTACTCCTACCCTACTCCTACCCTACTCCTACCCTACTCCTACCCTACTCCTACCCTACTCCTACCCTACCTACCCTACCTACCCTACCTACCCTACCTACCCTACCTACCCTACCTACCCTACCTACCTACCTACCCTACCTACCTACCTACCTACCCTACCTACCTACCTACCCTATCTACCTACCTACCCTATCTACCTACCTACCTACCTACACTACCTACCTACCTACCCTACCTACCTACCTACCCTATCTACCTACCTACCCTATCTACCTACCTACCCTATCTACCTACCTACCCTATCTACCTACCCATTTTTTTTTTGCTTTTAAACCTTCCCTGTATTTTGACGAATCCAACAAAAAAAGAATTATTAAAATCGGTCCAGCCGTTCTCGAGTTTTAGCGAGACTAACGAACAGCAATTCATTTTTATATATATAGATGTAGGTATACATGTCAGTTCTGTAACAATAAAAACTCTTTCTTTCTTTTTCTTCACGCAAAAATAGGTTACGGAGGACAATAACCCTGACATTGTTGGAAAAGACAAGGCATGCAATTATTATCATAAAATGTAAATATATAGACCAGAGGGCCTCGCATTGCATTTTTGACTTATTATAGTAACGTCAACGTAAGTGAATTTCGAGTATGAAAAACCACAAACCCAAAGTGTTTTGGTTTAATTTTATGCGAAATACACAATTTGTAGAATAAGAATAAAAAAAATGAATTTAGTATCAAATTCAAATAAATATTATGTGCGAAACAAGTATTATAATTATAGTAAAATTTATGTTACGTTACTATACGTCATCAAATTCGTGCTAGGCAATCAGATGCTTACTGTTCCTCGTACCGCAGAAAACAAGGCACACGCACCCCCATAATAATTTCCCGCGCAGATCCTCGCCTGTTCGCATTAACATTCAATAAGCCATAATGCCTTGTACCAACACCACAACGCGTAAGGATTTGAACATAACATCAACAGCGCCGAATTAATTCTCATGAAGGAATATCTTGGGGATGTATTTGAATATTTAGCGGTAAAGGAATTAGCTGAGACAGCTGTTGATGTCCCAAGGAAGGGTGGGATGGTTTAGTATTGTAATTATAGCAGTCCTGGTTTACCAAGGCCTTAGTATCTTAACACAGGTATTATATACCTGTAGTTTTAATTACATTTTACTCTATGTTAGGTAATTCAAGAGTATAAGACAATTTCCTGTGCCGTAGGCGTGGTGCATCAAACTAAACTAGGTAATTCAATTTTCTTCTTATCGTTTGGGCAGTAAGGTCTAACGACCCCACACACCCTAGCGTCAGAGTTTCTAAACCGCCTCAAGAGGCTGATTCAATGTAGGCCTGGAAAGACAGCCAAAAAATACCGCACTCATAGACAAAAGGCAAAAAAAAACCCAAGATACACACTCAGCATCTCAAAAACGTCCGCAAAAAATAAGCGCATAATGTATAATTGTGCGCAAGTTTCAAACAGTCTCGCATCGCTCGCCATACTGCACTGCTTTGTAAAAACAACTTTAAGCGATCCGTATAAGGATGAATTTGCAAAAAAAATTGCGCATCACTCGCCATACTGCACTGCTTTGTAAAAACAACTTTAAGCGATCCGTGTAAGGTTTCTTCATTTTTTTAATTTGCAAAAAAAAAATGTTTATGGTATAACTACACACAACTCACACATGACACTTGATACATGTCAGTTTTTGACGACAGTTTCGAGCATAGAGGAAAGTAATATATGGTTTCGAGTGTTGCATTTGTTCGAGACTGTGCATCTTGGGTTTTTTATATATCAATAACAAAAGGTGACCAATTCCTGTAATTAAAACAATTCCATTTTCAGCATACTGTTAAAACAAAGGTAAATCAGAGGTGATCTGAGAATATATGTATAACGGAAGTTATCTAGTCATTTTACCATTAAAGTCACCAGGCATGCATGTCATGAAGGACACCCTGAATTAACTTCAACCGTACGTGTCTAGAAATGGGTCAATGATGACAACGTTTATGGTCGCACCATACCTACTAAAATTGGGGCAGCGTTGCCAACTTCACACCATCGATTTGCGATATGTACATATGCATAATGTTATGCTTAAAGCTGGCTACTAACCCAACAATATAATATAATATGGTAGGCGCACAGTCACTCATACCAGTAAGCGGATTTGTACTCCACCTCTTTGCATGGTCCAAGTTGTTGTAACACAGCGGATTTGGAACCACGTTTTGTGTTAATCCTTAGTTCCTTACTAATATTATAAATGCGAAAGTAATTCTGTCTGTCTGTCGCGCTTTCACGCCAAAACTACTGAACCGATTTTAATGAAATGGTACACAGATAGTCTAGAGCCTGAGAAAGGACATAGGCTACTTTTTATCTCGGGAGTATGTTCCCTAGGGCCCACGCGGGCAAAGTCGCTGGCAGAAGCTAGCTATAATAATCTTAAAATTATCAGGTCAGTTACATATTTCAAGTGGCTGTCCTGAGGGTTTAGACAAGTACATTCTATGAGCAGTAGCGTAGCGATGGCGATTGTCAAAACGTTAAAAATTCATGGGATTGACAACCGCTGTTTTGACGTTTCAGGTAATATTGATCATGTGACACGCCCTCTTATTTTAGCATTTCAACAATCGCCAAGGATAATACACTTTCTCTACCGCTTCTGTTCTTTGTAGTTTCACACTACGGGCCCACACCTCGCACCCTACAGTAGGCTGTTTTTCCTCACATCAATGTCACCTAATTCTGCTCCCGCTTTCCGCTCTCCGCTTCCCGCTGCCGCTCATAACTTACCCCACAGCATAAACATATCACAATAGTAGTTTGTCGTTACGTTTTGCAGACTTTCTTTGTATGTCGGGCACACAATTACTTTCACTGTCGCAGTGTTGCTACTAACAATTTTCTGGTGATGTCACTATGTAATTGCTGCGGCAACACTGAAATAATGGAGCGAAATGAAAAACATGAAGTTTTGTGTTTTTTGTAACTTTTAAAAGTGTCTTACCGTGACGGTGACTAAAGTCATCGTGTAAGAACAATATGGATGAGTTATTTTATGAAAAATTAATAGGTTAGTTCTAGGCAAGCATTATCCTTCGACGACCGCATCATGGCTTACTATCAGGTATGATATTGATTAAACACGAGCCTGTCAATAATTCTTTGTATAATACACTAGCTGACCCGCGTAACTTCGTCTGCGTCACAATTTTCATTACTGTTCCGCTCCTATTAGTCTTAGCGTGATGATATATAGCCTATAGCCTTCCTCGATACATGGGCTATCTAACACTGAAATAATTTTTCAAATCGGACCAGGAGTTCCTGAGATTAGCGCGTTCAAGCAAACAAACAAACAAACTCTTCAGCTTTATGTATTAGTATAAGTATAGATAGGTTGAAATTTTGTTTTGTTATGTAAATAAATTTGCATGAAGCCTACCTCAATGACAAAGTTCCAGGTTTTGAGACTTAAGTACTTAAATAGAGTTTGATAAATATTTAACTCAAAATTCCTCATTCAGAAATCCCGGGTTATCTCCGCAAACACCTTGCTAGTAAGATTTATTTTTGTTTAAAAAGTTTCTAATAAATTAAGGCTGATGCGAGAGTCCCTTCATATTTTTAGTTTTTTTTACTTTTCTCTCTGTCTCTGAAATGAATATCAGTACCCAGTAGCTAAATAATGTAGAGAGTATTGTTAACAATCGATTTACTAATCTCCACAAGTTTTTACAAATTAATAAAGAGATTGCACTGTATATCAAAACGAGGGTGGATTTCCTAGTGTCAAGCACATACACTACTAAACCATACTCTCTAAATTCAACCTTAATTTTATTGCAATACGATTGATTTTAGAAAATACTACGGCTTTTCACGAATTACGGAAAAACGAAATGATTGCATGTGCTATTGGAACTTAAACTCTATTTCGTTGCAATAACGATCTAATGCATTTTACTATCCACAAAAATAAACGTGCACATTACAAATATACGCAGAATCTTTATCACCATAAAAATAAGAGCTATAATCGTTCAAAAGTCCACCAAAACTAGGGTAAAAGTGCAATTTCCCCAGAATTAAAACACGGGGTGGCAGCTAATCGGTTGTGGGACTTTACTAAGCTCATCGGGTTACTAAAATAATGTTTGTGTTTACTGTAAGCTTATATTTGCCATAGGGTCGCCATTAAAACCATAAACCCATACGATTCACATAGAACCCCATAGAACTCCCCTAGCCTTGCTCGCAGCTCAACGCAAATCCATTTTGGTGAACTTTACTAATAGATTCTGTTAAATTGAAACAGACTTAAATAAAATAGAAATTTTTAAATTTTTTTAACAAAACTATTGCATGTACACTAATATTACCTATAAAGAGAAAAGATTTGTTTGTTTGTTTGAATTGAATAGGCTCCAAAACTACTCTTAACCCGCGCGAACGAAGTCGCGGGCGAAGTGCTAGTAACTTTATAACTTTATTTTTTATCGTTCACAGGCTCTGATTTATTAATTCGTGAAACAACAATTAACAGTTTTTACTCACAATAAACAAAAATAGACCTTTTAGTAAAATGTGCGCGTGGAGTGGACTGAGTGATCTTTTTAAAAAGTCCGCTTAATCTATACAAACAAATCATGTGCTTCATAATTGTAAAAAAAAACATGTTGATAAAGTAAAAAATGATCTTTTTAAAAGTTCGCTTAATCTGTACATGTTCTTTAGTAAATAATTGTAAAAAACACATGATGATAGGTGGACCGATGACCTGGTGGACAAGCTGATGGATGCGAGACGCACAGGACCGGTCGTTGTGGCGACGCTTGGGGGAGGCCTATGTCCAGCAGTGGACGTCTTTCGGCTGATACGATGATGATGATGACATGATGATAAAGTAAAAAAAAAAAAGTAAAATTTGAGGTTAAAAAGTTACGATCAATTAACTAGATCACTCAGTCCGCGCGTGTGTGGATTGAGTGATCTAAATAAATCGTTATATCTGTCTGAAATGGCGTTCAAATGAATTGAAAACTTGTTAATATCTTTTACAATGTTTTTACTGAAATTTGAAATTAAATAAAGACCAAGGCTGAGAATTCGGAAATATATTGTGTCATGGACTTTTCTTGAGGCGAGCCGATTAAGTGATCTAGTTAACTGACCTGAAGTTTTACTATTTTTTCACTTCACCGTCATGTTTTTACAATTATTTAGTAAAAACCTTGATTCGTAGCATAGAATAGAATTGTATTACCCTATTTCTTCTGTAACAACAATCAATAACTTCATCGAAATGTGATTTATAAACCACAGTCTACTTAAACTGACATAGGTAATAAGGCTGAGTAACACCCTCAAAAAAACACACAACAGTTTCTTACATCTTTATTCCCAGTATCCTTTATGCTGAAATGCGTTTATCAACAATGAGTATACGCGGATAAACTTAAATGCGGATAATCCGGCGAAATGTGTCAAACATCGCAGGTATCTGTGTCCGCAACAATGGCGGACTGTCCGCCACGCATTATGTGGGATTACTGGGATGTTTAGCAGAATACGCGTTGAAGCATAATGGTGGAAGATAAAATATTAAGATAGACACGTGTAGGAGTAAGGAATGGATAAGTTTGATAAGGTTTTTAGGAGAAATTGTCAATGATGGCTAAGATTATTTTGGATTGGGTATGGCAGTATGCTTCACACTTTAAATACCATTTCATGTAGGTTTTGAAGTCTGCAATTAATAGAACCAAAATAAACACAGATACACTTGAGGTTTCTATGCCTATTAATCCTGGATTGCAATACAAGACAGACTCGTTTTCTAACGTCAAACTTGATACGTGGACCCTGAACGTAATCTATCATTCATAAACAATCTTTTGTTAATCTTGATTTCCATCATTTATTCTTTTGCATACCCAGGTTTTTTCCTTTTGCCAGTCTTTATTCTCTTTGTAAGTATATTATTCAGTGCATTCTTGTTATTTAAAATCACTAAATACAATATGTATTTATAACATATCAGTAGCTTAACCCTCCTCTGCGTGGGTGCGGACATTATCCGCACTAAGCTTGTCTGCTGTCCATTATCCGACTGCCCGACGCCTCTATTGTCCGACCCTGTTCAATGTTCGTATCAATATTATATGCGCGGTTGATGCACCTGGCTGCCTGCTATTTAAATTATGTTCTGGCTAAACATTTACCTAATATATTACAGATCAGACTGTACAGTCTATTTGGAATGTGGAAGCCTGTTCAGATATTAAATTGATACAACATGACGCTACTTATATGCTAGCCATTGATAAAATTAGTAAAGCATAATGAGCTCATAACATTCACTCTGCTGGGACATCATCATCATCATCTTCTCTATGAGAGAGGATGAGTCAGAAGTATCTAATCTATGACGAGGGCCCAGTGCAGATTGGTGGAGGTTACATGTCTTCGAATTTTTGGTTCAAGATCATACCACTTGCCGAAACATAATGTTTTTCGTCCCACAACATGAAATAACGGCAATTTCTCTTCTTCCAGAATTTTGCGTTGGAGGACCCCTCGGTCTGAGATATTCAACAAAATCTACGAGTCATGTCTAGTGGTTTTAGAACGATGCCATTAATTAAATAAATCGTTACACGCATCATCGTTTCATCTGGAAGACGTCCACTGCTGGACATAGGCCTCCCCCAAATGTCGCCACATCGACCGGTCCTGTTATAAATAGACATAAATGGTTAATTTATGTGATACCACCTATAATATAATACTAGCGTAATATTGTTATATAATATTAAGTTCCTCAATTTAAGAACAAAAACAAAACACCAACACCTTTATTCTGAAAGCTTGTCATAACTTTTTACTTATAAAACTAAACAATTGTATATTCCTGAGTACGTCGTAAAAGTTGTATGAGGTATACAAATCCATGCGACAATCAGAAACGGCGCTCGTCCGATCCATTGTGGACAGTCAGAAGTGTTCATAAAATAACTCGTTTCATGGGTATCTTTCTTAATAATATTTTCTTAAGTTTCAGTTTCTTCCTGTATCGCTTTAAGACAACGTGCATGGATTTATCAATAGTTTTAGATTATCGCCTAAAGTAGCCTATATAACCGTCTCCAGAGGCGCTAGAAGAAGTTCTTTTCTATTAGCGAATACGATTATCGAAGTGCCAAAACATACGAGACCAACCAAGTGACATTTCGACAGCGTTTTCTATCCATTTTTTGACGTTTTGAGAATTGCCTTCGCCACGCTACCGCTAACAGCATGGCACTTGTGTAGAGCCTCTGGATTTCGGCGTCACAAACTCTGCTCCGTAGGTCAATTAATGTTGTGGACAAAATCAAACTGGTTGCTTTATGTATTAACTTTATTGATGTTCTGTTTCTTTTTGTTTGTATTTTTCTGCTAACTCACACACTGTTAATTAGTAAGTCCAATATTTGTAAATGTGTGAGTATCATGTACTTATTTAGAAAATTAATAAGTCTACCTCTGCATACCCTAGGTGCATGCTCCTCCTATATAACTTAATTTTTGTATACCAAATATTGTAAAAGATTTATTTGAAAAGAACTATGGAGTTTCTTGTCCGTTCTTCTCCATAAGAATCTACCTTTCCGAATGGACAGTACAGTTACTTTAGTATTTTATATTATTTGAAATGTGAATGACGTTCAAAAGTGCCGTTTAATGGCCTAATTGGAATAAACGTTTTGACTTTGACTTTGAAACAAATAAACTTATTTTCACATTTATATTATTAGTTAGGATACCTAGCTACGGAGGTGTGTTTCATCTGTCTTTGTGGTTTAGCCTTACGCAGAAGCTGAGGGTTGCCTTTTTCTGCACTGCATCTATATTAATCAGTGTTGTAACGTTGTAAGATTTACATTTTCTTCAATCACAAATTTCCCTGAAGGCCTTGACAAGTGGAAATCGCTATTTGACAAGTTTTTTTATTATGTAGGTAACTGTCAGCCTCATAACGTTTTTGACTTTTCTGTGGTATATTTATATTTAATATGACTTTGTCTAGGCACTCTTTCTAGTGATGTCTACCTACTAATTTCAGTTTGTAGGGTTTATTTTGCATGAAGCTTACTAAACTTTAGCTGTTATTTGTCCCTATTTCAAAAATGTAATGACGTTTGACGAATTGCTAGTTTACAGGGACCTGAATTTCATAATCACGGTTTTTTAATAGATTAGGCCAGATTTATGAACAAAACAGTAGCCAGTAGCCATATCAGAAGCATTGTTTAAAGCCAGCAACTGGTAGACAAGTAACCAGAGAAACTGTAGAAACCGGCTCGCACCGGAATTATCCGGTAATAGCAAGTAATTGGGCGGAATAACCACGTTAACTGTTACCAGAGCCCGCCTTGTTTAGCTAACCATCGGGCATCGATTTACAATCATGGATTAGCATGTGGGTGGACTGTTGTAACGGGGGAGCGTTGAAACAATGAGGTACAGTAGCTGATAATTTAATTTTAGTACAAAAGTTTTTTTTTATAGTTTCCTTCTCTGTTTCTTTACACACTGTGTCTACTTTTCTAATCAAATTCTTCTGTCGCAGGTCTGCTGGAAGAAATTTCTGTGGAAATAAGAAGTACCTTTGTGCTCTTTTCTATGTTCAATAAATACAAGCGTATGATGTACCTAAACATAAACCTATTAACTAATATAGTAAATGTGTGTTTGGGAGGAATAAATAATTTTTCTTTCTTTTTTTTATTGCGAAAATTAGTTTGTCTGTAATGCTTTCACAGATTTTGATCAATTTTGGTATAGAGATAGACTAGTTGATCCACGCAAATTCATCTGCTCCGCTCCTATTGGTCTTAGCGTGATGATATATAGCCTATAGCCTTTCTTGATAAATGGACTATCTAACACTGAAAGAATTTTTCAAATCGGAACAGTAGTTCCTGAGATTAGCGCGTTCAAGCAAACAAACAAACTCTTCAGCTTTATATATTAGCAATATAGATGAGATCAATTTGCCCGTTTAAGCATTTTTTTGTGCTACGCCAATCGACATCTTCACAGGGTAGCTGGTAGCAGCTGGATGAGAGTTGCTGAAGATAGAGCCTAATGGCGTGCACTTGGAGATGCCTTTGTCCAACAGTGACTATAGACATAAATGCTGATGATGATGATGATGATGACGTCAAATCTGGTTTAGATTGTAACAGAATGACTCCTAACTGCACAAAAAACATGGCAACATTTCAAATTCAATCCCTCTTAAAAATCATAACACCAGTAGCAAAACCGACTCCATAAAATAATAATAGCCCCACGAATCGCATTACAAAAATCATATTTAACAAGTAACTTTCACACCCCATCGGGTTCAATATGGCGGACTCCCCTCCATGGTACATGGCTACATAATTACGTGTCCACACAATGGCCCAGCACAATGGAGGCATTGAGATGTCGCCGTCGGCCTCGGGGTCCCAGTGTTAGTTGAAAAGTAAATATGGCGAATGTGTCTTTTAATATACTAAATGTGAAATATTTGTGTGGGTTTTTCAAGAAATATCTTGTGATTTTTTTCAAAAGAGAACCCCAAAATTGCCTTGAAAATATAAAAGTGATCGTAGGTGTATTGTACAACCTATGGGAAAGAAAATCAATGGCTGAAAATCATTACTATCCCAGTATTTAAAAAAGAAAGAAAAAAACATTTATTAAGCACAAACTTAAGGCACTAGATTTATAAAAATCGTTGTATGTAAGCAAAAACACAATATCCTTTAACACTCTAAAATTTTATTCAATCAAAACTTTATTCAATCTAAAATCTAACGGCCAAAAAGCTAGAAGTTAGTACCCTAACAGTACGAGTATGTATATAGACAACTAAAAATAAAAATTGGTATAGGTGCTCCAACTGTAGATAAAAGGAAACTTGCCCTAAATCATTTTCCCTGCATATACCTTATCCCCACAACACATACAGACATCTGCCACGCGAGGACATACGTAACAACTATAATAATAATTTAATTAATCAATTATTATCCCCATGAGGCCCGGGCACGAACACTGCTCGCTCTATGCCTGCTGAGACGCCATTGTTGCGAACTTTGAGGAGTTTCCCGCCAAATGTTACTTTTGACAGCTGACAGTTTGATAAATAGAAGTGTCAAACTGGCTTTTCCGAAATTAAATTTACAAAACATATTATGATGAAGTTTTCGGCTAAATAACAAAAAATACGTCCATTTTACAAGCGCAAGTAATGCTTTTAGGTACCCACAGGCTATGTTTCAGAAAAAAAAACATTTTGAATTAACTTTCAATCACCTAGTTTATAGAGACTTGGTAAACATTGGCCAGTGCGTCGCCGTCGTTACCTTAAAACATTATAATTAAAAACCGGCCAAGTGCGAGTCGGACTCACATACGAAGGGTTCCGTACCATAAAGCTTAATATTTGTTATTTGTTGTTATAGCGGCAATAGAAGTAAACAATCAGTGAAAAATGTTACTGTCTACTTATTACGGTTCTTGAGATAGGTACCTACAGTTCGCTAGCAGACAGACGGACAGACGGCCGGACGGACGGACAGCGGAGGCTTAGTAATAGGGTTCCGTTGGTGACCCTTTTGATACAGAACCCTAAATATAGAGCTAGTCGCATGCATGCCGTCGGCCAAAAAAGTTGTAGAAAGATACGGTTACCCTGAGTAACCCATACCATTATCATAGCATGTAGCGCAAATGATCCTAAACAATTTGGATAATAAACTCTCAGCAAAAAAAAAAAACAATCAGCATTCCAAACTCAAATTATCCATTTATAAAAAAATCTCTAAACGTCAAATTAAAACTTTTTAAATTCGACAAAGCAATGAAACCGTACACCGTGCGGCCGCGCATGGCCACAGATAATTGAGCATTTTTGTACAGATCCTCAAATTTTGGATGTGTCGTGTTACGTATACCCATAGAGTAACCAGACACTACCGGGTGCTCTTGATTCGTTCACAATAGGACGTGTCTAGTAGAATTACTGAATTTTTGAGAATCTGATAAAAATTTTAAGAGATTTGGTATTGAAATATTTGGATAAAGAACGAAATAATAGAGAAAGAATGTCTTTTTTTAATGTAGGTTGTATGAGATCGGTAATTAGATAAGTCAGAATAGTTTTAATTAGAACATTATAATGTTGAAGGGCATTTTTTCTTAAGCTTCAGCTACTTTAGGTCACCCTTGAAGCCAAGATTAATAATAAGCATTGCTATCAGCTCGGTAATTTCGCTGTTTCATCAATCTATCATCAATCACCAAACACTGAAGTAACTGGAGCTAAAATTAATGTGACCGTCATGCCTTAAGCACGCAGAAAGACTATATGTTATCGACCGACACTAAGTACCTACATAAATAAGATCTAACATTTTAGCTTAAAATTAAACCTGTTGATCGACGCCATCATTTTTAGAGTTCCGTACCAAAAGGGGTTCCAACGGAACCCTATTACTAAGCCTCCGCTGTCCGTCTGTCCGTCTCTCTGTCAGCGGGCTGTATCTCGAGAACCGTAATACGTTGACATTTTCACAGATTGTGTATTTCTATTGCCGCTATAACAACAAATAATAAAAAATTAGGTTTATGGTACGCAACCCTTCGTGTGCCAGTCCGACTCGCACTTGACCGGTTTTTATCTATAAATCAATCTGGTTAATTTTTTCCCAACTATGTTGGAGTAACGCTTCCAGTCTACCCGGATACGCTAGTATTATATACAAACCGACTATCTAACTGAACTCCTTAACCACTAGGTTACTTACCACTAGGTGTGTTACTTAGTTACCTACTAAGGTAACTAAGTAACACAAATCCCTCAACACTGATTGTCAGATTTTCGTTCCTCTAAATCAAACTAACCATAAACCCTAACGTGACATTGGCTAAATGCACAAACCGTGCGAAGCCAAAGGAAAAAAAAAAGCTAACCATAAAAAAATTATAAAAAGAAAACTTATGTTTCAGATAGAGTCCATTTTTGGTTAGTATATATAAAAAAAAAAACTTAGAAAATAGTGTTAGTACTTATAACTACTGGAAAAATACAAATACATATGATTTAATTTACCTACGCCACAGTCACATGTAGGCCTATCCAATGTCCCAGTATGGCTGTCCCACCTGTCCGCTATAGCTCTCAGAATGCTGGAGGGCATCTGCTCCCCCCTGGAAATCTCGCAGAAAATGTATGAACTCGCACTAATCACTAATCGAAGTGTAAACGGGCCTTATGCGCTAACTTTTGAATAAACTGCGCAGTAGACGCTGGCGAAATGCATGATCGAAGACAAATTAAATGGACTTGGTATGCTCAGTGTATCTACATAAAAAACTTGTAAACAGTATGGGCAATTCTTTCACGGAAGACGTCACGTCACGTCATCTGTGGACGATCTGACCTAAAAAATCTGACTTGCCCCCCGCCTTGGCCAGAAGCTGGGTACGCCCATGCCAACACGTTCAAATCTCAAATCGTTTATTGCAATCCATAATGTACACATACAGGTGGTAAAATGAATAGATAGAAACAATTATGGACCCTGTCGGGCACAACAATTTATATTCGTATATCCTTGCTGTAGGTAATCAGCCTCCACACTCCATACACAGATATTTTAAACCATAATTGCCCGCACAATAGGTTTTCACGTTCACATCGCGGTATTAACATTATGGATCATTACAAATGCTCTCATCAGCCCGCGGTGACTAAGCGAGATCGCTAAATTACATCCGGATATATAATAATAATGGTGACGGATATTCAGGGTCAGCGTTGATACTGGTTTCAGGGTGAAGTAAAAGATAGCTTTTTATTTCGCCCTGAAACCAGAGAGGCTCTTGCTAGATAAAAATTAAATTCTATCAGCGGTAAACATTGTCTCCTGGCTTGATATATTTTGACTTTTCAAAAGTTTTGAATTTTTATCTTTAGCCTCTAGACTACGCGCTCTAGGCACGTATAAGCTGGTGGTCCCGGCCGCGAAATTGCGGTCGTCAAATAAACCATGTCAGAGGCCCTTGAGGCGGTGTAGAAACTCTGACACTAGGGTGTGTGGGGTCGTTAGACCTTACTGCTCACACGATAAGAAGAAGAGACTAGATCATGTACCTAACATACCAACCATAAGGTTTAGTGTAAAGACCTTTTCCGGCGAAAAGGTTAGTGGAAAGACTTTTTCCGGCGAAAAGGTTAGTGGAAAGACTTTTTCCGGCGAAAAGTTTTAGTGGAAAGACTTTTTCCGGCGATAAGGTTTAGTGGAAAGACTTTTTACGGCGAAAAGGTTTAGTGGAAAGACTTTTCACGGATTGTAGTTGTTTTCTAAAACCGTGTCTTTAATCTTTACGTAAGGAAAACTATAAATAAAGGTATCTATTTTGTTTTTAGGGTTCCGTACCTCAAAAGGGAAAAACGGAGCCCTTATAGGATCACTTTGTTGTCCGTCTGTCTGTCAAGACCGTTTATCTCGGGAACGCGTGGAGGTTTCGAGTTGGAATTAAAACCATATACTCAGTTCTATAGCCCCTTGCAGCTGTGAAAAAATCAAACTTCTAAATTAACTTAAAAAAAAAGATACGGTCGTTTGTGCCGCAAAAAACGTGTAATTCGACACTCTCGAGGGAATCAAAAAGTATAGAGTATTTCCCGTTGACCTAGAACTATGAAATCTTGCAAGTAATACCTAGAAAATATATATATTAGTATAGGGACGAGTCTGAAAACTACATTTTTAATTAAATCATAAAAGAAATATAGTCTTTATTCAAAGTAATTTGTAGCTATAAATTTGTACGGAACCCTTGACCGGTTTTTTATTACTATTACAATTTACTACGGTAAACTACTTAACAATCAAACAAAATATGTAAGTACCTAACTAAGTAATTATACAAGAATCATATTTTAATCTATGGACATACGAACCCATCGCCCTCGTAAATCATCCGCCATGACGGAATGAAATCATTACAATACTAGCTTTTGCCAGCGGCGTCGCCCGCGTGAATGTCGGACGTTATCCCAAAGGAACATACTCTTGGGATAAAAAATAACCTAGGTGCTATTCCAGACTATAATCTATGTCTGCGCCAAATTTCATCCAGATCCGTTTAGCCGTTCTGGCGTAATTGAGAAACAAACATACATCCAAAATTTCGCGTTTATAAATAGTAGTTTATCTGTGCTGTATCCACTATCCTGCTTTTAACACTTTGAATATTACCTCGATTCGTAATCTTTCAGATACATCTGCTAAACATGAGTATTTTTGTGTTTCTTCCATGTTCATTGTGAATTGTGTAAAAAAAGTAATCGTTCTAATTTTAAACGTTGTGGCTTGTCATTTTATGAGCCCGTATGTTAGGTACTGCTAAGGTTTCTGTAAAGGCTTGTTCGTAAAAAGAACGCGCGTATGGCGAATTTATTTCATTTGATATAAATGACAGAAGAATGTATCTATGGTACCTATCGATCATAATTACTCTAACTAGAGTGTTGAAAAACTTGAGACGTGTCAAGGAACACCCGGATGGCACGAAGTTCCTTTCGGTTAATTAGTGAAGGCATTGTAATAAAATTTTATTTTTTTAGGTTATAAAAAAAAAAAAATAATAAATAATAGGCTTGTCAAAATAACTGGCTTGCTTTCTATGAGAGAGAGAGAGAGAGACAGATAGAGAAACACGCGCACGCCGCACGGCTCACAACTATAGCAAAAAGTGTCGTTTTCGTATGATTTTTTTCCGTCTAGCCCCCTTTACGCGCGATAAGGAACTTCGTTCCAAAAATAATGGACACGTATTTTTTATTTTTGTAAATGAATATTGAAAAAGAAAAAACGCATCAAAACTCGGTAGTGGGGACTCGTGACGTCAGAACCAATGATATTAAAAAACTATAGATACGTTGTCCGCACTCTAAAATGACAACATGAAATGAAGCCAATTGGCCACATCGCGCTTAGTTACGCACCAACCTGTCGCGCGACACTACGTTTGTTTTTAATTAAATGAGCATGTAAGTTGACTATTACTTATCCTGTGACGTAACTGAAGATGTATATTTATCTCTCTCTAGCAACAGGCATCCCGCCGTACGGTATCATATTTTCTTTCCTTTTCTTCACGCGTATAAGTAGCTATCTAGGATTTTCGCCGTTTTTAAGCGCCGCGATGTTGGTTCATGACGTGTCTATATTTATAATACGTCATTGGTCAGAACACACTAAAAATTATAACACGGCGTGACGTATTGAGAATTTTAAAAGCGTCGTATCTTCATCAATTTTGTTTTACGTAACAAAGGAAAACACGAGTCAAATATTTTTTGATAATCTAATTAGATGTTTTCAGTGGACAAGCCTAATTATAGGAACGGTGCCTAGGGAATCAAGATTTTCACTGTCTTTTTCAGTCAGTTTCAAGAGATGCTGTAACCCCATTTATATTTTTTTCAATCAAAAACGCATTTGCAAGGAATATTTAGATAAATTAAAGATGATTATTCTGACAGATATTATTTGCGGTTGCGACCCGAAACGATTGAGTCGTCCCCGCGAAATATATGCGCATATTTATAGACTTAAATGTGCGTTAATCGACTGTTATATTGGAGGGAAATGAATATTTTAATATTGTGGTAAGCGACAAGTATTGCAAGATTTTAATATTCATGTCTAAATGCCAGCTTATGAATGCTTTTATCACACTTTGGTTGGTAATGTTCACAGAAGTGTAACTAGATCAATCTTCTTAACCTTTGAGAATTTGTCTCTGTCTTCTCTGACCTAGACTTGAGTCAAGAGCAAACCCATCACAAATAAAAAAAGAAACCGAGAAATTCTTTAAAAAAAAATGAGCTTGTTGTGCACAGCTCTGCACCGCTTTAAGCAGATCTGCGTAACCCGGCTATATAGCTCTGGCTAGCACCTAAATACTATAGAATGACAACTATAAAATCCAAAGACACATAGGTAGATAAACGCTTTATTTTGAAATAAAACTATTTCAAAATTAACAGAACTTGTAAGTTGTACGATATCATACCTAGATACATTTCTACAGTACAACAGTTAAACAAATTATTTCGTATAATTGCGCCCTGAGAACCGAAACGACTGTTCCCATTTTGTAACATTTTATTTACCTCATGTTCTATGTACTTACTTGTAGTTAATTAAAACTCTACGATCTGATAAAAATGTAATGTTATAGCGCTGTCGAGTGCTTGCGGTTATCAACTAATAGAATTTTGAGAGTATTTCATATTGTTTTTACAATCTGATATTATTTCTACAAGATTCATATCTTGCGTGAAAAATTGTTGAGCTTTCGCGGGTTTCTTAAAGCTTTTTTTCCTTGTAAACTTGTCTTGGATTACATACCAAGCGGTTTTAATTTATTTCATGTACTTATCGCAATCGACTTTGGTACCTTTGTTTACCCAGCTTGTAACAATTCTTAAACTTACTATCCATTCTTTCTTTGGTCTCGCTTTAACATTGTTATCTTCTTCTTTATTTATTTGCAATAATTATCAAAGTACGAATGTTATATTTTTAACTGCATTATGTATTTCTGAATAACTTATACCTCCGGGATCAAAGGACCAAACGAAGTTTAAATTTAGAAAATAGTTCAACGGACGTCCTGGCAGGAAAAAGCAGCCAGATATAAAATAAAACCTCCTTTCGCCGTCGGAAATAGAATCGTGATCTAATAGTAAAACTGCCACCTGTCTTATCTGTTCGAAGCTCAATAAACACCTCGACTATTAAGATAAGGAAAGTATTTAGTTTTTACTAGGATACTTTAGATAAACAACTACACAGGTGAACTGAGTTGTGGTTTGAACTTTTAACCTCTGTTAGTGTTTGTATCACTAAATAAGTACCTACTTAAATAATCTTGAACCACATAGTTCTAATTTTGAATTTTTACTAATGGGTACTGGATTTTTGAAGTCATGACCTAATGACGCAAGCCAGTCACAATTGCCGCCTGAAGTTTCGATGAAAAGTGTTCAATAGGTAGATGATGAAAAATCCATCTTCAAGAGTGGATTAACACTGGCCACTACAGAAGCCATTAGAACCAAGTTCAAACAGATCCCTGACGTCTCCCTTCATCCACATATTGACACAAGCGCATAATAGGTGCGATCGCGAGCATCCCGACATGATAGCGACGCCAAGTGTCCCGCAAATATTTGTCGCCAGCCATCATCGAGCCGATTTGTTCCTAATCCGATGCGACGCGACAGACACCATAAAAACATTATCGCAAACCCCATACAATGATGGCACAATGGCGAAGGGACAAAGCCATTCATCCCTACACTCTGGCACTATATTTATTTACAGTGAATAATATACAGATAATAAATAGTGTTTTTTTTATTCGTGAACGCAGCCGTTGGGTGTCAGAATTGACGCCTGTCGTACTGTGTGTAGTGTCCCCAAATCAGAAGGTATTTTAACAGGATAAAAGTCGTATTTTTTTAAAGGTTAGCGTATAAAACTCATAATTTTCCATTTACCTAATTAAGTAGGTACCTATTGACGTAAGTTAGAATCATTATGAAATAATTTAAATATGATACGTAATACTGTACTTTGCATTGCTTAAAAAATTGTTGGAACGATGAAATAATTAGATTAATCTTGAGATTGCTTAACTTATTGCCCTAAACCTTTTCTATATGAAAGAAGCAATATTTCCGTTAACTTTTAATACTCTTACTTTAGATCTTGTTATCAAAACTTAAGAATCTAATAATGATTTCTAGCTTTCTACTAACAATACTCGAGAGTTCAAATAACAAAAATTCTAATGTCCCAATAAATTTCAACTTTGAGTGTCACATTAAGACGCGGGATTATTCCGAAGATATCGATCTTGCCCGATCAGCGCTGCCAAACATCGCCATTTGTGCGCTACAAGACACAAAGGAGGATTAACCTCACGATGTTTTGATTGCACCAGGGCCCCAATGTGTGATATTACACAGTACCAACTTTAATTTATCCCCAGAAAACTACATTCCAAACCTTATGGTCTAAAACTTAAGGTGCTAATGGTCAGGGTGTAAACTTTGTGAAAATTGACGGAGCGTAATGTTTTAACGACTCAACACTTCTGAGAAGATTATTTTAGATCTTTGTGGCAGCTTGTATAGTATTTTGGCTACTTTAAGGTTTAAGACCCTGGAAACAGGGACAGATAAGGTTTAACATGTGAAGGTAACACTTCGTTTTTTGAAGTAAGTAGAGGTTTAAGTGACGCCTGTTAAGGTGTGTGGTTTCGCATGTGCCAAGATTTTGTGGTTGATATTTTGACGGCTTACGTTCGTCCAAAAGGTCAGACAGATGGACACTTACCAGACAACGGACAACTAAGCATCGCCTTTGATACTACACATAGGTAGGTAGACAGGTCCTGTAACCTCGTTTACTGTTGTGTTTAAATTCAGAGATCTAAAGTGCTTTCAACCTTTATTTTCAGCCATTTTATTTATTACTAGTTGATCCGCTCAATTTCGTCTGCGACACAATTTTCATTACTGCTCCGCTCGGAATTCGGCCGGTTTTAGCGTGATGATATATAGCCTTCCTCGATAAATGGGCTATCTAACACTGATAATTTTTCAAATCGGACCAGTAGTTCCTGAGATTAGCACGTTCAAGCAAACAAATATATTAGTATAGATGTAATTTATGGTCAACAAAGCCATTCGGTATACAGGCAATAATATTAATTTTTCCACAGCACTGCCAATGTTTATTTCTAATATGTGGATTATAATTTTTTAAGCTTTTGACATACTTACGAGTGTGGTGTACAATAATTGTCTACTCAGAACACTCACAACATTGTATAAAAGTAGTTGCAAGTTAGCTGCCTGTATACCCAATAGCTTTGTTGACTGTACCTACGAAATTAAGGCTTGTATACATGCCAATGACCTTGTGCATATAAACGGAGCTAACTACTCCTCTTCACGCCACTGCGCTACCCGCATTCTTAATTTATTATAAAGAAATAGCACATATTTAAAAAAAAGTAACAAAACCAAATTATTTACGTTTGTATTGCAAAGCAGTAGATATTTTTTTTTACTTTTAGAAAAAGAAGGAATAAAATGGTTTCATCTCAACGATTTGGAGGTGATTTGGTGTTTTTTATTCTTATTATGTAATACCGATACATAAATTCTGGCTAAACCAAATTACGTATCATATCATATAGATTACTACCAATTTTGTTCAGATGTAATTTCTGAGTAAATGCCGACGAAAAGTTGCTTCATCTGCACGCTGTTTTTAACCATTACTCGAGAGAGCAGCCTTAACCTGAACAGAAAAGTTAGAATCGAGAGTCGAAGGAAGAATCGCTTGTTTTGGTATGTTCATGTGAAGAGGATCTCGGGAGATGAAACGCAGATGACTAAAAGAGTTATGAATATAAATATGGATGGATGGAGAGGGAGAGGAAGGCCAAAGAAAAGATGGATAAATTGTGTGAGCTACATGGAAGAATAGGGACTTAGTGATAGCGTGACGGCAGATAGGACAGAATGGAAGAAAAAAACGTGTTGCGCCGACCCCAAGTAACATGGGGCAAGGGTAGGAAGATGATGATAACGTTGACAGATATAACATGATCAATATTAGTACAAAGAAACTTCTTATTTCTAAAGAAAGTTCTTCCAAGAGATCTGCGAAAGGGGAATTTTTGAAGATGAAATATAGTGTTTAACCACTCAGCCTCTGACAGCTCCCGAGGGGCAAAATCGTTTTTAAACGTTAGAATCCGTAAGTCCCTATTGGGCCAAGTGAAAATAAACGCAAGACGCCTATCGAATAACAACCAACAAAGTTTAAATCGCGCGAGCGTTGGCTAGTCCCGAAAGGGACTTACGGATCCAGAGTGGTTAAGACAGATCAAAATAAAAGTTTATGTGAAGCCACAAAGTATCACATACTAACAACATACATATCAAATGCGCACAAAGTTGCGCGGAGGTTGATCTCCACGCAATTTTACCATTAAGAGCTCTTAACGCATATGAAATTTCAGCCCAAAATACCTCAACAACATTCGTTACTCGTACCATAAAAATCTCCACCGTGAGAGACCGTACCCAAGAACAAAGACTTGTTCAAACAGTAGCTAAGTAAACCAACATTCACAAAAGAGCTATGCAAAAGTCATGCGTATTACCCACAATGGCGGCCACAAACCTACCCTAAATCTTATCGTTACAGGGGTAATCCTTGAACGAAAGATGGCGATTGTAGTGTATAATCCTTCGAACAATTCATTTGAGTGAAAACAGGACAGGAAGACGAAAATATGTGACTTTTTTGGAGTAGAAAACATTGCTGTAAGTATTGTTGTAGTTGCTCGCGATATTCTCGAGTCTGTGTGAGAAACTTGAAATGAATATTGAAAACGAGTAAATACATAGCGGAACCCATTGTCACTCATGAACTATTTCCATTACAAAATAACTTTAAAGCACATTCTAATGATTCAAAATGTTGCACAAGACCTCTCAATGACAATAGGTCTCAACTCTATTGTTGCACTCAAAACTTGCAAAACCTGATGTGTGTTAGCTTCAGGGCATGTCAGGGGTCCATAACCTAACTATTGAATGTTCCGAGCTATCCCACCATCCTTTGTAAAGACAGAATCATACACAGGACGATGACAGTTGCACATTCTGCCTGCAAAGATTCTCGTTGGGTCTTCACAAAGAGAAATTCAAACTGCAATTCTGGAATTTCCAAGAATTCCATCTGTCAATGTAAGTTACTGGCCGCTTGGACATAATCCCCACGTCCGGCATCGATTACTTGCGTATTCCACACAATGAATATTCCTCCTTTGTGGAAAAAATATGTCAAAATAGTGCTTTGTTCGACCCGGAAGGATTAAAGCTTAAGAAATGGTTAGATAACTTTTTTAATTAAGCATTATTCGTTAGTTTTTGCGTAACTTACTCGTTTGATAAGAAATTGATAAGGATGCAACTATCGAAGAATGATTGAGTGTTTTTTTTTTCTGGCGACCTTTGGGGTTTGTTTTTGTCTCATAAATTCCTGCGAATGTTAAGCAGAGAAGATCTTATCTTTAATTCTTATGTAATACAGACATCTGCTCATAGGTACATATCTTTTAACTGCATTACTAAGTTAAGCTAAGTCCCTTCCCTGGAAGATTTTAATAATCATAACAGGACTCTTTGACCAAGAATAAAAAGATTTCAATTCGTATCGAATATTTATTCCGAAGATTGCTTTCAAATAAATAAGTTAATTAGGTCAAAAATTAGCAGCCGTGGTCAGTTCATTCGCCTCCTCCATCAGCGCACATAGTAGGAGTACGGAGCGTAGGCGTACGCGGAGGAGGGGAGCGCGTAGTCGTAAGTGCTGTAGGAGTAGGCCACGGGCGCCGAGTACGCGGCCAGGGGGGCGCTGTACGCCACGGGGTACTCGTACTCCACCACCAGCGGCTTCGGCTTGGCGTAGGCGAGGGCCAGGAGAGCGGCGAACAGCACCTGGAGAGGATGATGTGATTAGTTAAACAGCTGAAGGAAGATTATGCGCTATTTGGATAGATATTGTATCCAGGACTTGATGCAAACTGGTGAACAAAACACAAAGGAACAGAATATTTAAACTTGAATGATGAACAGCGGTTAGCAAAGAGAGGAGAATTCACAATTAACTGAGAAAGGTCAGAATGTGGTTTAAGCAAGAATATTGTCAGGCTGAAGATTTGGCACTCATTTTCATTCTGAAGGAACACTTTATGTAAATTTTAATCGACAGACTTAATCCTTACTAATATTATAAATGCGAAAGTAACTCTGTCTGTCTGTCTGTCGCGCTTTCCCGCCAAAACTACTGAACCTTAAATGAAATTTGGTACAGAGATAGTCTAGAGCCTGAGAAAGGACATAGGCTACTTTTTATCCCGGAAATATGTTCACTAGGGATCACGCGGGCGAAGCCGCTGGCAAAAGCTAGACATTCTATAAAACGTGAAATATTTTTAAATTTTAATCGGCGGAGCCTATAGTCGTTACAAAATTTTAACACAGCGATGTATATTGCAGTTTTAGATCAGCGCCATCTCTTGACCGATAGTGGAATTAATATGATTTTTGTTGATGATTTCAGATTTTTCTCTATGCAAATTTCTGAGATAAGGAGAGGTCGAAAAGGTTCAATAGTTGAAAACCATACGGCCTAAAAAATAAAGAAAAATGTTTGAGAATGTGCAAATAGCGCTCTTCTATATGATAACCCATTTTCTTATTTGCAAAATAGTTGAGCAAACGTCATCTAAAACTATTCCAAATTTCAAGTTGAAAGCATTAGTAGTTCTTGAGATATCTAGCTGTGACAGACGGGCAGACTTAGTCACACCATAAGGGTTCCTTTTTACCATTTTGGTATGGAACCCTAAAAATAAAACAATCAATAAATATCAAAGCATCAAAGAAAAGAAACAAATACTTACGAATTTGAACATCTTGGAGTTTGGTTGGCTGTCGGCTGCGAGATGTAAGAGACGATGGGACTCAAGATCCGATGTGTAATGGTTTATCGAATACGAGGTTCTTCTTATATATCATCGATCAAGTGTGGACGTGCCTACTATACGGTAGTACAAGCGGATAAACTGCCCAAATATCCTGCTACCGCGCATTAGGCATGATGATCACGCGCAGCCTTGTGCAGTGTCAGCGGACGGAAAATGTTATTAGACCAAGGACTTTCCTGACACTATTCCTAGTGACATGAATCTGCCGTGCTTGACAAGGAAACAAACTCACATGTCCGGTCTCAAAGTACCTTACCTACTTAATTAATTCTTCATCATATACGATCGTCATCATATCAGCCGAAAACGTCCACTGCTGGACATAGGCCGGCCCAAGTGTCGCCACAACAACCGCTCCTGTGCGTCTCGCATCCATCGGCTACACGCGACCCTCACCAGGTCATCGGTCCACCTTGTGGGAGGCTTTCCAACGCTGCGTCTTCCGGTCCGCGGTCGCCACTCCAGAACTTTTCCGCCCCATCGACCATCTGTTCTGCGAGCAATGTGCCCTGCCCACTGCTACTTCAGTTTGGCAATTCTTCGGGATCTTCAATTCATGTTTACTTACCTAAGGTTACGTCAAACACGTCAAAGGAATGGGTAACATACTGCATCATCTCCGATCCTCCAATAACTTCGATTGCGTAAATCTATTTAGGCAAATATGATATCTATATTTTACTGCCTTACCTGTGCTTATGAAATGTATTCCAAGATGTCCATGTTTCGTTATGAAAGTTTTTGGCATGTTTGTTAGTCTGCTGCTGGTTTCTGTCTGTGATTCCCCTAAAAAAAATATCTTGTCAATAAACGATAGATCCCCATTTGAAACTCGACTCAACATGATTAGCCTTCAATTAGGATAATACGAGCAAACCCGAGCTAACCCGAGCTCCATTTAATAACGAATTACGTCTAACGAACCCATGTAACAAAACTCCGTCATTTTGTCGAGCGATCCGCCATTATTAGTGAGTTGGTGCCTTTCGCGCCATTTTCACAGTAATGGCGACATACACTCCCGTTACAGAGTAATTACGCCCTTTGAGAGCTGAGCCGAGCATTGCCGGTAAACACCGCTTTGTCAATAGTTATCCAGGTTAGTTTTACTTTATTATGGGTGTTCTGGTTAGGTGTCGCGTTAAGGGTTTGTGCCTGCATGCTTACTGCCTATTTTGATTAAATAGATCGCATTACGATTTTATGTTGGAGACAAATGTTCTGCCTATGTACCTAGTAACGTTCATACAAATTCATTCCTAAAGCGAAGGTGTCATTGCAATACATACGAATAGGTATAGGTATTCTTAGATTGATGAAGTAATAGTTAATTAAGGTACATATGTAGGTAAAAAAAATCTCAATGCCAATACCTACCTCAGAACAGAGAGCACGTTTAAGGCTACCTTCGTTTTGGATGGCATGAGGATAACACATGCACAGCATACCCAGCATACCTAACTAATCAACCCATGAGCCTATTTTGTATAATTTGGTGCCTACTTATCACCGTTAATTTCCTTTCTCAGAAGCCATCTTTGCTAGTAGCATACTCAGTATTTCATTAAGCTCTGATAGAAATGAACGCTTAATAGGATTTCAAACTATCGAATTTATCCCTAGATATATTACTCTCCTCTATGATCTCTAGGTTCCCTCGAACATAATCATGAGTACAATATAATTACACTGCGTTACACGATTTTGGTACCCTCTTAACTGATAGCTGGAATGAATAGGTAATGAGTCACAGATGAAATGTTCCAAACATATGTGGTATCCATCACGTCTAGTTTTCGAGGTACAGTCAATTATTTTTTCTACTACCCTCACTTTAGGCGTAAACCCCGCTTTCGATGTATTGTACTTTTTAAATATTTTGTTTTGTTTAGTAATCGTTTCCATTCGATAACGTCGACATCTTTGTGCATATTTTACTTGAAAATACAAAATGAATACTGGATAAGTGGTCGTCGCAACTGCTCAAATGCACCAAATAAGTTTTGTTACGTTTGCGGACAGTATATTGTGAAATCACAAACGAAAAATGTTTCCGAAAAAGTGAGAAGTGCATATTTACTATATTTTGGACGTGCTATTAATCAAGATAAACCATGGATACCAAAGTTTTTTTGTGTTTCGTGCTATGCTACTCTCATATCTTGGTTCAATGGGAACAAGACATCAATGCCATTTGCCATACCAGCTTTATGGCGGAAACCTAGTAATCATTTTAATGATTGCTACTTTTGCATGACTGACATACGTGGTTTTACAAAGAAAATCAAGCACAACATCAAGTATCCTGACGTTCCTTCAATGTCGAAACCAGTACCTCACAGTGAAGAAATGCCTCCTCCTTTACCTCCCTCCAAAAATGAAATTGAGGTTCCAGAAGAACCAGATTTGCCAAATGTTGTAGAATACAGTGAAGAAAGCAGCGAAGACCCCGAGTTTTTACCTTCAACAAGTTCTCTTGGCCGTCCACATCTGATAAATCAAAATGAATTGAATGATTTGATACGAGACTTAGATTTATCAATTAGGCAAGCTGAATTACTAGGATCTAGATTAAAAGAGTGGAATTTGTTGGCTCCTAACACAAATGTATCTGTGCAACGAAAACGTAATAAGGAACTGGCTTCATTTTATTCAAATTTTGAAAACATATGTTACTGTAACGATATCGAAACTTTGATGAGTGAGTTGAACATTCCTTACCAAACACAAGACTGGCGTTTATTTATTGATGGTTCAAAAACAAGTCTGAAAGCGGTATTGCTTCACAATGGCAACAAGTATGCATCAGTACCAATAGCATATTCAACTGTTTTAAAAGAAACATATGAAAATATGAAATCAATATTAAATTTAATAAAATACAAAGATTACGGCTGGAAAATATGCGCTGATCTCAAAGTTATAGCTATTTTGCTCGGATTACAGGGTGGATTTACTAAATACTGTTGTTTTCTTTGTATGTGGGACAGCAGAGCCACAGAAAAGCACTATACTACAAAAGTATGGCCAGAAAGGTCAGAGTTTGTTTGCGGAAAATCTAATGTGAAACATATACCATTGATAGATCCTAAAAATGTCATTTTACCTCCCCTCCACATAAAACTTGGTTTGATGAAAATTTTTGTGAAGGCTATGAATAAAGAGGGAGATGGATTTTTATATTTAAAGACAGTATTTTCAAAATTAAGTGATGCAAAACTCAAGGAAGGGATATTTGTGGGACCGCAAATACGCACATTGATGAAAGACCCAAATTTCGACAAAAAGCTTACTAATAAGGAACTTGACGCCTGGTTATCACTTAAAGCAGTTATAAAAGGGTTTTTAGGGAACCACAGAGCCGAAAATGCGGAACAGCTGGTTAACGACATGTTAAAGGCATACGAAAAGTTGGGTTGCAGAATGTCATTAAAAATTCACTTTCTTCATTCTCATTTTTCTTTCTTTCCATCTAATCTTGGTGCGGTCAGTGATGAGCAGGGTGAGAGGTTCCACCAGGATGTAAAGAAGCTTGAGGAACGATTTCAAGGTCGTTGGGACACAACCATGCTAGGTGATTACTGTTGGCATTTAAAACGAGAAGATCATTCAGAGCACAAAAGAAAAAGTTAAATTTTCATGATATTTTGTATTAAAATTTTATAAAATGGCTTTTTTTGAGTTTTTTTTACCTAAATGATAAAATTAAACTTGATGAATGTAAAAAATTCTGGTTGATTTTATTAGATTTCTTTAAAATATGTTTTTGCCTTTTAATTTTTAATATAAATTGGCACATTCTTACAGAAGAAAAATGAGACGTGATGAAAAGAAAATTTGTATGTATGTTTAATAAGCGATAGGTATAAATAAGAAAACATGACATTTCAAAGCGGGTACTCAAATTTTTTTTTAATTTGTAACGCAGTGTTATTATTCCACAGTTTTGAATTCAGAAAAAGACTAGTAGCGACCTCTTTGATAAACAAGTAGCAACAGATAAATAAGTGTTGGTAAAATGTAACACTAGATGGCGTACAAAACATGGGTTACAATTACATATATATATGTATTTTCTAGCTTTAATTTTCCAATTTGATGAGCCGTTTGTAGGTAAATAAAACAAATGAAATCGTTGAAAATTTTAAATCTGTTGGCAACAGCCACATGATCAAGGTAGTTGTTAGTGTTCTGCCACTGTCAACATGTCAATGTCATCTGGTCTGTCATTTCATTCATGATCTGTGAAGCTGTCAAAGTTGTTTGGTTTTCGGTTTTGTGTATCGTTTGTACTCATAAATAAACAAAAATAATCACCTCACAATGATCGGTGTGCGATTAAATAATTTTAATGACACTTCTGGTGAGCCAGAACAGGATGCTAACTCCGCTTTAACTGAATTAGACAAAGGTATAACCTAACCTTACTCTCAGATCTTACTGTGCCAATTCTTCAATAACTAACGAAATATACCTTGTTTTAGGACTTCGATCAGGTAAAGTAGGCGAACAGTGTGAAGCCATCGTCCGATTCCCGCGTCTTTTCGAGAAATATCCGTTCCCCATACTTATCAACTCCTCGTTCCTAAAACTTGCTGATGTGTTCCGAATGGGCAACAATTTCCTACGTCTATGGGTGCTTCGAGTGTGTCAGCAAAGCGAGAAGCATTTGGACAAGATACTGAACGTCGACGAGTTTTTAAGAAGAGTTTTCAGTGTTCTACATTCAAACGATCCTGTTGCTAGGGCACTGGCTCTAAGGACTCTTGGTGCGGTGGCTGGGATCATACCAGAGAGGCAGAATGTGCACCACGCTATACGTAGAGGGCTTGACAGCCATGACAATGTGGAGGTGGATGCTGCTATTTATGCTACTACTAGATTTGCTGAGCATTCCAAGTAAGTTGTCTTAAAATTTCCTTATTTGTGTCTAAAACTGATTTGATTCTTATTTAAAATATAAATCAGTATGCAATGTAGTTCCAAAGGTCACACCCACATTCCTAAACTGAAGATTTGGAAAGATCATTCCTTTTTCAAGAGTAATCAACATTTCACCAAATTAATGAAATTTATTTTATTTTTCATTGGGATGCATTGTCTCAAATAGCTGTTGGTTTTCAGTGCATTTGCAGTGGCCATGTGCAATAAGCTTTGGGACATGGTGGACTGTGAGAGTACCGCTGCGGAGCGCAGAGCTAAACTTGTGAGGGCTCTCCGGACCGTGCATGGTGGAGGTGAGTTTTAGCCAAGTCTTGTGTTACTATGAAAGGGAACATTGATGAACAAAAGAATTCGGAGACATGTGACATCTACCAATATGCACTTGGCTCATTTGAAGCCCACACCCTAGAAAGAAAGCCTACTAGTTCCTACTGCTGGGAGTAAGATCTAGTAGGCTGATTATGGTATGTTATGCTAATATCTTCTGTTTCAAAATTGTAAAGAACCTATCTAAAATATCATCATCATCATATCAGACGAAAGACTTCCACTGTTGGACATAGGCCTCCTCCAAAGGGGGGGTTTGCCATGATCGCCACGCTTGGCAGGCGGAGTGGCGATCGCAGTGTATGGTGTTGAGTTTTACAGAGAACGCTGCTGCCCATTCTCTGGTGAGTCCCTTAGTCGCCTCTACACGACACCAACGGGGAGTGATGGGATAGTATTATTCTTTTACGGCACTGACCGACACCATACGGCATTAAAATATCAGTAACAAAGATATTCCTCTATGTTACTTCCTAGCTGTCAGAGCACAAGGTGTGTTGAAGCTGCTCCGTTCCTTACTGGAGCGGTTCCCGTCGTCCAGTTCTGTGCGCGCCGCCATTGTTGCGCTCACGCATATCGCCGCCGACACCGTTGTGCATGTGCCTGATCAAGTAAGTCACAAGTACACTTCTCGCCAAACTTTTTGGCCGCCCTGAAGTTGGCTTTCCGATGCGCAAGGCACGGCGCGGTGCTATTTTTGTATGAGATTTACTACTGCGCAGCTATTATAGCCAACTTCAGGGCGGCCAAAAAGTTTGGCGAGAAGTGTATAGAGGTTAAATAAAATACAAAACCTAATTTAGTTTTATGTAAATTAGACATGAGGGACATCGTGGCTCATTCATGGGTTGATCTTTAAGGTTAAAAAAACACTTGCCTAGGTTGATCTTTGGACCAAGCCAGTTGTCACTTGTTATGTTTGACAGTTCTAATGGCAGTCAAAAGCATCTCTGCTCAGAATAAAATTGCAAGATGAAAAAGCTTACTAACCAAACCAGGTAACTATGACTTGAGTCTCCATCTAAGCTTGCAAGATTTGACTTAAAGAAACTATGATTCAAAACAACATGCATTGCATTAACTTGCACTGTTATGCTTGCAATAAAAGCTTGTGAAAAATTGTTATCCATTCCAGGTGGAACTACTTCTAAGTATAGCAATGAACGATGCCCGCTCGGCCGTGCGCCGCGCCGCACTCTTAGGGCTGCGCAAGCTGGCGGAGCACGCAGCCCTGTGGCCAGCCGACTGTGTGGAAAAGCTGGTGAGAGCTGCCACTGACAGCCAAGAGATGGAGCACACTATGTTGTGTTTGCAAGTTATGCAGGTATGTGATCCTGGACTTAGTATTCAAATAAACTTATGTCTGGACTGTTAACAGATTTTCTGATTTTGACCAACTAATAAATATGGCAGTTTGTCAGCTTTTGTGTCTGAAATTTCCCAAAAGGCCATATTCTTTACGTAAAATTTATGTGACGGAAACACGATATAGAAAAAGCACCAAAAACAGTCTTGTTTACTATTCCTTTTCAAAATATCTATTTAAATTCGGCCGAGAAATAAACAAATGAAAACCAGCCAAGTGCAAGTCGGACTCGCCCACCGAGGGTTCCGTACAAATTTGTAGCTACAAATCAGGGATGTTATGGAGCTTCGACTCCGACTCCGATATGTTGGAACTTCCGATTGGTCTTACACCTCCGGTTCCGACTTCGGTTCCGATACTTTCAAGTCGGAGGTTTATTAAATATAATTTGCTACGTCTGGAGTCAATTAATTTATCTAACTGTATAAAAATGTGATTATATTTCAGACTTTTCCCTATACTTGTAGTATAAGACGGTATTATTTGCCAAATTTCAAAGTTCTAGATCAACGGAAAATACCCTATACTTTTTGATTCCCTTGAGAGTGTCGAAATATACGTTTTTTTGCGGCATAAACGTCCGTATATTTTTTTACGTTAACTTAGAGGTGATTTTTTCCACAGCTGCAAGGGGCCATAGACCTGAGTATATGGTATTAATTTCAGCTCAATACCTCCACGCGTTTCCGAGATAAACGGTCTTGACAGACAGACGGACGGACAACAAAGTGATCCTATAAGGGTTCCGTTTTTTCCTTTTGAGGTACGGAACCCTAAAAAGAAAAGCATTTATTTCTTAATCTATCAGCTCTGATGAATATCAATCAATCAATCATTCAATCATTCATTTATTTATTTGCAAACATGGGTAATAGTTACATAGATGTTATTTTATACACACATAGTAAAGTCCTCCATATTCTACCGTGGCATGGCATGCAAATAATATTCAATTTCAAAATTAAAATCAAAGTTAAGTAATGTAATTTTTACTTTACAATAAAATAATCTGAAAAAATTATGTAAATTCCTTAGCAACAAAATCTTCTCCCATATACAGAAGCTGGTATCTTGCCCAGCCGTATGCGCTGCCGCAGCGAACCCTACCGGCGGCTGCGCAGCTCTCCGTCGCTACTGCAGCGAGGCGACCTTGTCAGTCGACCTCACCCGCGCCGCTACTGCTGCTGATGTACTCACTAGATTGGTAGTGCACTGGTGAGCATTTTAAGGTTTCGTTTCTTTAACAACAAATACAAGGATTCGTGTGGATAACTATCTCAGGACAAGATTCACAAATCAAACTAGTTGTACAGTGGAAGTTTTTCGTTTGTGTATGATTAATATTTATTTTTGAAGTTTGATATTGAAATGTTTGAAACCCTTTAAACAGTGGGTCTAAAAAGGCCACTTTAGCAGAATCATAATATTAACCACAAAACAATCTGTAAAATTTAATTTTCATCTTTATCGCTCATGCAATAGGTTCAAGGTTGATTGGGAAATTTTGACAGTGACGGGTAGCGTGATGTGCTCTCTGATTCTGCTAAAGTGGCCGTTTTAGACCCGCAGTTCAAACATTTCTCTATTGTTATCGTCACATCACCGAAAAAAAATAAAAAGTGGGAGATTTTATGCCAAGTATAAGTGCAGTCTGAAAATCTTACCTTGATTATTGTCTTAGCACTCGGTAGGTACCCTGAAATCTTTCAAAACTCCTTAGAACTTCATGGCTAACCTCTTGTTTCAGCTACGAAGAATGCCTGCCAGTGGAGGGTGGAGACTTGATGTTGGCTTTAGAGACTTTAGTCATAGCCACCGGCGACAACAACAACCAAAACAACATCAAGCCACTTCGAGTTGCGCTGCGCTGCTTGGTAAGTAAAATGGATTTTATCAATTGTTGCTATATTAAACCACCATAAGCCTAGATTTATAAACGTATCTTTAGCTTCCATATCTTCTCGTCTCCATCTTGCACTTGTAGATTGACAAGGAAGCTACAGAAAAATACTAGACATTGACGCTTCTATGCTGCTACCCATACTTCCAACACGCTCCGTATAATGCTTACCTAAAGCGCGTTCGAAGTAACGTTTTTCAATCCCAACCTCATGTTGAGATAGAATCGTGATGAAAAGCCTCATTTTGAAAACATAACGGTTAAAAGCTTGCACTTGTGACGTAACATGACCGCCCGTAGGTCCAACTGAGCCGCGCCGAGGCCACAGTGTACGCGTCGCGCACGGCCAACGTGGTGGGCAGCCAGCTGCGCGCGTGCGGCAGCACGGCCGGGCCCCGCATGGCGGCGCTGCTGGAGGCGCTGGCCGCGCTGGGCGGGGCGCCGCACGCGCCCGCGCACCTCGCGCCCGCTATGCCCGCGCTGCAGCACACGTTACATCGTTTGCATCGGTAAGTCCATGTGTGCCAGGAGAATTATGCCCTTATTGAACATTGTTGACTAGTCTGGCAGGCCACTATATTGAGCACTATTGACGAGTGTAGCAGGTCACTATATTGAGCACTATGTCTAGCCTGGCAGTCCACTATATTGAGCACTTGACTAGTCTGGCAGGCCACTATATTGAGCACTATTTACTAGTCTGGCAGGCCACTATATTGAGCACTATTGACGTGTCTAACCTGGCAGGCCACTACATTGAGCACTATTGACGATTCTGGCAGGTCACTATATTGAGCACTATTGTTTAGCCTGGCAGGCCACTATATTGAACACTATTAACTAGTCCAGCATGCCTATAACTATATTGAGCACTTGACTAGTACAGCAGGCCTATAACTATATTGAGCACTATTTACTAGCCTGGCAGGTCACTATATTTAGCACTATTGACTAGTCTAGCAGGCCACTATATTGAGCACTATTGACTAGTCCAGCAGGCCACTATATTGAGCACATAACTAGTCCAGCAGGCCTATAATTATATTGAGCAATATTGACTAGTCTAGCAGGCCACTATATTGAGCCACTACTGACTAGTACAGCAGGCCTATAACTATATTGAGCACTATTGACTAGTCTAGCAGGCCACTATATTGGGCAATATTGACTAGTCGAGCAGGCCACTATATTGAGCACTATTGACGAGTGTAGCAGGTCACTATATTGAGCACTATGTCTAGCCTGGCAGTCCACTATATTGAGCACTTGACTAGTCTGGCAGGCCACTATATTGAGCACTATTTACTAGTCTGGCAGGCCACTATATTGAGCACTATTGACGTGTCTAACCTGGCAGGCCACTACATTGAGCACTATTGACGATTCTGGCAGGTCACTATATTGAGCACTATTGTTTAGCCTGGCAGGCCACTATATTGAACACTATTAACTAGTCCAGCATGCCTATAACTATATTGAGCACTTGACTAGTACAGCAGGCCTATAACTATATTGAGCACTATTTACTAGCCTGGCAGGTCACTATATTTAGCACTATTGACTAGTCTAGCAGGCCACTATATTGAGCACTATTGACTAGTCCAGCAGGCCACTATATTGAGCACATAACTAGTCCAGCAGGCCTATAATTATATTGAGCAATATTGACTAGTCTAGCAGGCCACTATATTGAGCCACTACTGACTAGTACAGCAGGCCTATAACTATATTGAGCACTATTGACTAGTCTAGCAGGCCACTATATTGGGCAATATTGACTAGTCGAGCAGGCCACTATATTGAGCACTATTGACGAGTGTAGCAGGTCACTATATTGAGCACTATGTCTAGCCTGGCAGTCCACTATATTGAGCACTTGACTAGTCTGGCAGGCCACTATATTGAGCACTATTTACTAGTCTGGCAGGCCACTATATTGAGCACTATTGACGTGTCTAACCTGGCAGGCCACTACATTGAGCACTATTGACGATTCTGGCAGGTCACTATATTGAGCACTATTGTTTAGCCTGGCAGGCCACTATATTGAACACTATTAACTAGTCCAGCATGCCTATAACTATATTGAGCACTTGACTAGTACAGCAGGCCTATAACTATATTGAGCACTATTTACTAGCCTGGCAGGTCACTATATTTAGCACTATTGACTAGTCTAGCAGGCCACTATATTGAGCACTATTGACTAGTCCAGCAGGCCACTATATTGAGCACATAACTAGTCCAGCAGGCCTATAATTATATTGAGCAATATTGACTAGTCTAGCAGGCCACTATATTGAGCCACTACTGACTAGTACAGCAGGCCTATAACTATATTGAGCACTATTGACTAGTCTAGCAGGCCACTATATTGGGCAATATTGACTAGTCGAGCAGGCCACTATATTGAGCACTTGACTAGTCGAGCAGGCCTGTAACTATATTGAGCACTATTGACTAATCTGGTCGCCATATTCACAGCGACAACGCGATAGAGAACCCGCCCGACGACGGCACCGCACTGGTATTGCTGTGCACGGTGCTGTTCCAAGAGCGAGCCGGCAAGGCGCTCACACACAACATTAGCTCAACTTGGCAGCACACTATATTGAGCACTATTGGGAAAGCTGATGGATGGGTGCGGTATCGAGTTGCTAGGGCGGCTTTGAGGTGAGATTTTACTGATTTACTAACCTTCTTTTCATTAAAACTTTTATCTTGTGGTCTAACAGTAGCTAGCAGCAGCTACAGCATAAGATGCCTAAGGGTACAAACACAAAAATGTGGCCCAGTCGAAGTGTCGAATGTCTACAGTTAAGCCTTTGGCTGCTACATATTTTAGAAAATATAAAAATATTTTTACCTACAATATTTGTAGTATTTACAAAAATGTTTTTGAACGATCTGAATGTTCTTCTTTGTGCTGTTCAGATTCGAATCGGACTTTATTTAAATTTTACCGTTAAATTTGCGAACATTGGAAATAATTTATTTCGAACTAATGTAGTCTGTGGAACATCCACTGCGAGTATTGTTTTTGCTGCCTGAGCTGCACACATTCGATTTCAGGTTTTTTTTATTCCTATACCTTTTTGAAATGGCGTACCGGAAGACGCAGCGTTGGCAGGCCTCCCACGCGGTGGACCGATGACCTGGCTCAGGTCGCGGGTAGCCGATGGCTGCGAGACGCACATGACCGGGCGTTGTGGCGACGCGCGCGGGGAGGCCTACCAGCGCCCGCAGTGGACGTCTTTCGGCTGATATGATGATGATAACCTCTTTGAAAAACGCATTAATGGTTGTTATTGTTAGGTACGGTCACCACAGCCTCGCGGCGACTATCTTGAAGCGCTTGTCAGACGAAGCCCCCAGTGAAGCCGCACATCGATGGCTCACTGCATTATATCGGGCGGCTGCCGCTGATACTAAACTTATTGAAGAAGGTGAGTTAAAAATAATATAATATGTGATTGGGTGCCATATGAGTAAATCGGATATTCGGATGCATATTAAATTTTGTCTAAAGTTAAGATGTTGACTATTATGGAATTAGGCACTCTTTTTCCAAAAAATATCCCGCGATTCCGGAATCAACCAAAGGCATAGAACCAATGTGGCGTAGCCTTTTTTTTTAAGTTGTGGCGCACGATCTTACATGCACATGGGTAGAAGACACTTCAACAATCAAGACACGCGTCGTGGGGCGCAAAATACAGCAGTCAGCAGTTTTGCTTCGGTGAAATTAGATTCGTCGTCGATTGCAAATATCGAGGGCGATGCACCGTGCCCCGCCGCGCCGTGCCCCTCTGCTCCGACAGAGAATACGACACGCTTAGCTACGTCGACCCCCAAACTAGCCTACGCCGCAATTGCTGCCGCAAACAAATCAGCTGCACCACAACCTACGCAACAGAAAGGGGGAAAGCAGAACTGTCGCTGTGAAACCTTTCCGGGGAATCCGGTACAGCGCTGTCCAGCGAAGCCAGAGTTTGATGAGGATGGCTTCACCAAAGTACAGAAGAAGAAGAAGCCTACTTGCTACGTCCAGCGGTACCTACGACGTCTCGACTACATCACTCCACGACGTTTGAGGAGATCGTGGAGTACATGAAGGTGAAGACCAGCTGGACCTTGAGGGTCGAGAAGCTAGAGCCGCGTCACAACACCAACTTAAAGTCGTGTGTGGTGCGGGTTCCGACACAACATCTCGACAGGTTCCTAAAGGAAGAGTTTTGGCCCAAGGGTGTAGGCTACCAAGGTTTTCGTGGTAGGCTACGGCTACCGCGCAGCGTTACACGACGCCGTCACTTCGTGTATCTTAGTTTATATTTTATGAATTTATGTATGTATTTAGTTCTAAGTTTCCTTTTTGTTCATACTTTTGGTGTACAATAAAGCGTATACAAAATAAATATTTTAAATGTGTTAGGTAGTTTATTTTTATGTTTTGTTGTTTATTGTATTTGTGTGGGCCACAGTTGCCTGAAATAAAGGAATAATAATAATAATAGTAATTTTTCGCCTAATTTCTTTAATAACTTCAAAACTATTTATTTTAAAATTATGAAAAAAATACAAATAAAACCCTCACGGCTCAGATAATATAATACTAGCGTACAGATGCCTCATCTCATACAAAGAAACGCGACCGCCTTAAAAAAATAATTTACGCGAATTAACGTTTTTTTGGGTGGATGCCCCGCCCTAGATGGTGTTAGCAGTGACAACTTGCAAGCGCGATTTCCTCGATTCCAACCAATAGATGGCGTTAAAAGCATATTGTAGGTACTGCATGTCGCTTGTCCACTTGACCTTGAAGCTGACGTCGTCGTTACAAGAGTAATGTAGAGATTTCCACAAATATTTAAAATGACTCGAATATTTACTCAAAATAGTGGAATAGTGAAAACATCTACACTAATATTATAAAGAAGAAAGACTTGTTTGTTTGTTTGAATTGAATAGGCTCCGAAACTACTGGACCGATTTGAAAAATTCTTTTAGCATTGGATAGCTACCTTATCAGGGAGTAACATAGGCTATATATATTATCCCCATACTCCCACGGGAACGGGAACTACGCGGGTGAAACCGCGTGACGTCCACTAGTCGTTTATAATTTGACAGGTTACTTTTATTATTCAAACCAAATAGATTGGATAGAATTAGATAAAACTCTGTAAATTGCCTATAAAACCGGTCAAGTGTGAGTGGGACTCTCACACGAAGGGTTCCGAACCAGAAACAAAACACGTTTCTTGGATGGGTGCTCCCTTTAGTTATTTGGGAAATTTTAAATTCGACAATAAGTTACTTTTATTTTCAAAACCAAATAGATTGGATAGAATAAATGAAAATCTGTAAATACCTACAGATTTTAGTAAAAATACTTCACAGTATGAAACCGTCCAAGTGCGAGTCGGACTCTTAAGTATACGAAGGTTTCCGTACCATAACTCGAAAAAAAAACATTTCTTGTGTGGGAGCCCCCCTTTCTTTGTTTTTGTTCATAAAGTGGCAATAGAAATACACATTCTGTGAATATTTCGACTGTCTATCTATTACGGTTCATACAATGAAATCGCGAAAAAAAAATCGACATTTCTGTTTGGGGACTTGGTCCCGTCATCTTAATGCTCTCCTAGACAAGATGTACTGGACAGCTGATATTTTTTCGCGATTTCGGGATTGGTCCCATAGTAAAAGTGGTTCATAATTATGAGTACAATGACCCCTTAGGAGGCATTGCTTTTATTCTGTTAAACGTTGTAAATACGAATATTTTTGTTCCTTAATTTATCACTGCAACTGTTTGTAGTTAGGTAGGTAACATCCCTGCAATGTTACGGAAGTGGACTTACCGACACCAAAGTCGGGGTCGGAGTTTTCAAATTTGGTTCGCCATATTATTCGTTCAGCCTAGACGGAGACCCCACTACGGGTTCTACTTGCTACTGCTAGCTAGGCCACAGATACTATACCTAGACTTGACTAGACTTGACCTTGAAGCTTGCGTTGTCACAAATTTTCTTATACGCCTACTTTATGATGATTATTCGGTTATGCTAGTACCTATAGGTAATTATTATAGGTACCTAGTCCTCCTGACCTGTTTCGGCCATAACGGCCAATCTGAACGCGGTGCGGGCGAGACAAATAGTGCACAAGCACACACACACAGCGACTTTAGTCAGCGGCTCAGCGCGTCCATTGGAAATGCGCGTAGATACCTACAAACGCGAGACTGAAGCGCTTATTACACTACACGATCTATCGCTCCCGATTTCTACGGCGCCCTGTCCCTGCGGCAGGGAGCCGAGTATTACACTACACTACAAATCGCTCCCGATCTCGATCTGAATCTCAATCTAAATGCGTACGTGGATAGCGTTGCGCGCAGTGGCGGCGTAAAGTGGGGGCCGAGGGGGCTGGTCCGCCCTGGGTGCCAAGCACCAACCTGCCGTGGCAAGTCAAGGTGTTGAATAGCTTTGGAAGTTCACAAACACAGATCGATAGATATTTTTTTGTCGTTAATATATCCAGATGACCAGATGTCGGATAACGGCATTTTAGTTATACCACGGCAGCAGGGAGACAACGACAACTCACTCGTACATCCAAAGAAGGCGCACTAAATCTCCCTCTCCCACATATCGATAAATAACTACCTACTCTTATGCATACGTACAAGAGCCCGCATCGCAACTATTTTGTCTTTTTTTTGTTTCATTTCGATTTTGTCAATTGAAAGAGACAGGGAAGTAAATTTTGATAATGTGATCGAATATTTTAGTCAAATAATCAATCGGAAATCTCTCAATACATAACCGCCCAGGGTGCCAATCTACCCTTTTTTTTTTTTTAACGATGGGAAATCATCAAATGACTCCTCCCGCTCTGGGTGAAGCAGAAGGGAGTGTCAGACTCTTACTGACTAAAACCCATCCGTGTTCCTCCTAATGCCCTTTGCGTTCCAGGGCCGCGGCGACTCTCTCGAACAAATCCCGCAACCCCGGCAGGCACTGGCCCTAGCGGGCCCCGTCTTTTATGCTGACAGCTCCTTGAGGCGCGCGTGGAACACAGCGCGCCGTCGACCCGGGCCTGGTTCTGATCAGACGGCGAGTTACCCAATGCTCGCCGTCCGCAGGCCCGCGCCTACGGTGGCCGAGAATCGCCCTGCGACTCCCGTCGCCCGGGGCGTCTTCTTCTGTTACGGCGGCTGGGGCGTGAGGTTTCCCTCTCTCTCACGCGTTCGGCCTCCTCCTTTGCTAGCATTACTGCTTCGCAGAAGGAGGTGATCGCTTCCCATGCCTCCTCGCTGCGGACCATGGATTGGACAAGGGCCGAACGCGAGAGGTCGCCGCCGCCAATCGCCTCGACGAGGACGCGGCGGTGTTCCGCCCAAGCAGGGCAGACCTCCACCGTATGCGTGCCAATCTACCCTACGCCGCCACTGCGAGATCGAACCACCAGATCCCTAACTCCCTGTTTCTTACTACAGCACACTGTCCGTTCAGATCGGCCCGATAGATCTTGTAGTGTAATAAGCATAGCATCATTACCGTTGCGTTTACACCTATTAATTATTGTTATTTTCGAAAAATCGAAATCGTTTTGTTTCATTTAAGTTCAAATTATTCACATTCAATTTACTTAATTGTTTAATTAACTTGAATGCCTATTCAAGTTAATGAAACAATTAAATTAGGTAGGTACATAACCTTACTCGATTCTTAAATAAAAAAAAAAACCGTAGAATTAATAGGTACCTACATTAGGTATTAATATTGAATCTTAATTCCAGCTTCGAATTCCTAGTACTGATTTGCTATTCTACAGTAATATTCTTTCTATGGAAGATACTACCTAATACAGATTCATACATTCGATTTAATAATAAATCTACATGGACAAGTTTAAAAAAAAACCTAAATGACGAATAATAATTTTTATTAAAACTGAACAGAATACTATGATTGAATAAGATAGAATACTAAATATATACACTTAAAATAAAATAATAATTTTCGCAAAAGAATATGAAATGGTAACAAACATTTTTTGCACACTGTACTTTGCACAAACGTCATTCGAGGCAGTTACCAAGCAACTCGCCCGAGTAGTAGTATTTAATTTTATGAATGAGTTGTATAGCAAACTCTAAACTTTCGAACAGCGCCATCTATTGCCACATAATGTACGGATTTTAAATGAACGAATCATTTAAAATCCGTACATTATATCCAATAATCTTCCAAACTTGAGTAAGAAGCCCATTATTCCATAATTTAGTGCTTAGGGGAGGTTATTAAATAAGAACGTACTATTCTTAAGACCATTAAAAAGAAAAAAAAATATTTTACACTAACTTCAATAAAAATCAATACATGTCACGCCATCTTTCATTATTTATTAGAACTAAATTTCATTCTTCGTGTTGGGACCCCATGCTCACGGTAAGCCCTTTCATTTGATATGTCACACGATATTCTTCAAAACACTTTTTTTTTAATTTTCTAGTTTGACCCCATACTAGAAATTTTATTATTTACGTAACACGTCCGTGTTTGGATAACAAAAGTCCATATGTGTACCAAATTTCAACAGAATCGGTCCAGTGGATCCGGAGAAAACTGGCTGTGACAGACGGACAGACAGACAGACACCCGAGTGATCCTATAAGGGTTCCGTTTTTTGTTCGAAACCATAAAAAAAAACTGGCCAAGTGCGAGTCGGACTCGCTTGCAAAGGGTTCCGAACGAATTAATTTTTTTTAACATGTTATTTTAACACTACAGACTTCTAATAAGTGACAGACGGACAGACAGACAGACACCCGAGTGATCCTATAAGGGTTCAGTTTTTTTTTCGGAACCCTAAAAATGACTTAATTATGTGCTTATGCATCGTGTAATGCATTAAATTCAATTCAAATAATAGTTCCCAGCTTGGTTTAATCATTTATTGGAAAATAAGACATGAAAACCACTTTATTAAGAACTTCGCAAAATAATAGTGTTTAATTCATATAAATGGTTAAATCAAGTCGAGATTTATTATTAGAATACAATCTACTGCATATAAGCGTGTGATAAGTTCATTTTTAACTATTGTTATTGTTCTCACATGGTAACTTTACCTTCAAATCTCGCAAACGTGACACTTAGGGCACCATGTTGCAAACAAAAAATTAAATCCAATCGGCGGATGGAGGGGCTATACCTTCTCCCATAGATTTTCGGGATTTTATTTTTAAGATAAATAAGCCGCCTCCATAATATGTTACCCAAAATTAATTTAGGTAAATACCTATGCATCCGATTATCCGATCTGTACTTAAAATTGCAATCGATCGATCGATCCGAGGTCGGTCTGTGGATGGGTGACCACCTTAACATATCGAGACTCCTTCGTGTCTCGAAAAGCACGTTAAGCCGAATTTAAATTTCCTTTTTGGGATATTAATGTTGTTCGTTAGGCATCGCCGGCTTAGAGGAAGCCAGCTCCCTCTGGGAGGTATCGTCGGGCTGGGGAGGCGCGGGCGGGTCGGGCGGCGCGGGCGTGGGCGGCTGCGCGGGCGCCTGCCCCGGCTGCGGCGCGTGCTCGCCGCTGCCGCCCGCCTGGATGCGCGCGCGGGCGCACGCTCTCGCCGCCCTGGCTAGGACGGCGCACGCGGCGCGCACGCTGTGCACGCAGCCGCCGCCCGCTATAGCACATGTATACTCGCAGGTATTCATTAAATCGTGTAAAAGTGAAAACCTTTTTAAACAAACTTTCATTGAACGCTTAAATAGGTACTAAAAGTTATCTATGATCCCTTAATGATGATTTCCACCAAACGGCTCACATCGCATCGGATAGGAATGAATACGAATGGATGCCACCATCGAACTATATACAAATACTAAATTATCTCTCTAAAAGTCATAATGCTTTATTTGTTTTTACCATTCCAAATTTTACCAACCGATCACAAAACCGGTAAGCGCCCTGTATCGACTAAAATCCATTCGCGTGTGTAATACAAATGAACGCGACGAACGCTTTCGCGACAGAGAAGCAACTAGTTATATAACGCGTCCGTGTCCTCAGAGCAACCGCGACCCGTCGATGAAGGCGGGCGCGTTCGCGGGCGCCGTGCGCAAGGCGGCGCGCGCGGTCAACAGCGTGGCGCACAAGTACGCCGCCATCGCGCGCACCGCCTTCCACGCTGACGACTCCACGTTGCGCCATCTGCATATGTATCCTTTTTGAACGACTCGTCTAAGGCCGGCCACACATGTTACGGTAAGCCCCGATTCTTGATAAAAATCAGGCAAACCTGGAGACCAGAATAGTATTCTGGCATCGAGGTTCCGCCACCCACATCTGGCACTTACACAACGGCCGACCCGGGACCGTTAAGACCGCCCCACCAAAAAGCGATTATTTGTTTTCAGTCAAAATTGTGCCACTTGAGATCAAAGCCACCCTTTCATTTTTCAAAGCTGGCTCGATCTTGAGCTAATAAGGAACAATTTTTCTGTAGAAGGCGATTATGTTCTTCTGGATCTGCGGTAAAGGGGATAGACCTGTGTGGCATAGTCCCCCCCCCCCGCTATTTTGATTTTTTCAAAGTTGTGGCGCACGACCTAATATGCATTTATATGGGTAGAGGACACTTCAACAAACAAAAAATGTTAGGATTATGGTGCCCTAAAGTGTCACCTTGCCGAGATATTTCGAGTTAAAGTCACCATGTGAAAATCATGACTATCATGAACGTTGCAAGTGTCATCTACCCATATATGCATGTTAGATCTTGTATCTTTAAAAAAAAAATAACAGCGGGGGCTATGCCAGCTCCTATGGAAAAAAGTTTGAACCCCTTTTTGTAAGCAAGGTAAGTAACGAGATCAGCGGGTCTAAAAAGGCCACTTTAGCAGAATCAATATTAACCACACAACAATCTGTCAAATTTCATTTTCATCTTTATCGCTCACGCATTAGGTTCATGGTTGATTGGGAAAATTCGACAGTGACGGGTACCGTGATGTGCTTTCTGATTACAGGAAAACCTTGCTATAGTGTCAAGTTTTGCTTCAAGTTTGATAGTAATAAAAACGTCAAATTTTATGTGACATACTGTCTGAATTATTTAGTAGTGGTAGTAAGTAGTTTACCACATATTTAATAAAATAATAATCGCATACATTTTGCAGCCGATTTGCTGAATATAGTCAATCCTCACTCTCATAAGTGAAGTGTGAAGAGTGAAATAAATGATTTATTATAAAATGAAAGATTTATTATTATTATGAAACAGTTTGAAAAGGCAATTATTTCTAAAACAATATTGTTTCCTGAACAAACACCACCAGCTCACAGCACACATTCAGCCAACTAGCGCAGTTCCTGGACCGCATCGCGTCCATAACCCAGGAGCGACCACCGGAACTGGACCACGTGGACCTGAAGCCGACCACTCTGGAAGAGATGATAGCCCTGCAAGCCAGCAACACGCTCACCAACATATCTAGCAACCTGTTCGACAACCCCACCACTAGTCCTGGGATCACTCATAGGGTAAGTCTATATCAATCTGTCTGAACAGCTTCTAGTTTTAGCGGATACTGCTGAGTACCAGTACTTTACATGAAGCCACCACTACAACTCGACGACGTGGACCTGAAGCCGACCACTCTGGAAGAGATAATAGCCCTGCAAGCCTGCAACACGCTCACCAACATATGTAGCAACTTGTTTGACAACCCCACCACTAGTCCTGGGATCTCTCATAGGGTAAGTCAATACCGATATAATATGATGCCTCTTACAAAACTGTGTTTTGACTTAAAAATGTCTAATTTAATCATCAATAAATATTATATAAAATTCTTCCGTAACTGAGTGAGTGACTGACAGACAACGCACAGCCGAAACTACTGGTCGTAGAAAGCTGAAATTTGGCATGTAGCTTATACACTCCGCAAGGAAGCACTAAGAGAGGATTTCCCGAAATTCCTACAGGAACGGGGACACATAATACTTAACAGCAGCAAGTGCTTATCTGATCTCCAATCCAGAAAATTTGACACGATACCGTTGGCAAGACCGTCAAATATTCTGACTAACGGCTTAATAGTGGGTCCACACGACACCGACCTTGAACATCATATTGTATGTCTGCGCAAACTTAGTTTTAAGTATGTGCAGACTTTGTTGTAAGTGCGTGCAGACTTTGTTGTAAGTCAGTGCAGACTTGGCTAAAGTGTGTGCAGACTTTGTTGTAAGTGTGTGCAGAATTTGTTGTAAGTCTGTGCAGACTTTGTTGTAAATCTGTGCAGACTTTGTTGTAAGTCTGTGCAGACTTTGTTGTAAGTCTGTGCAGACATTTTCGTTCAGAGTTCAGAGTTTGCGCAGACTAGTCGTTGTCGTGCGGACACATTATAACGTACTTTTCGAGGCACGGAAGAGTATCGGTATGTATTGGGTGGACACCATCCACGAACCGACCTTAGCAAACGTTGCTGCAGCCACGAGCTTCTCATAGGGAAAATGAATTATTTAATTGAATTTCTGAATGACTCTGTTCTATTGTATTTGCTAAGCTTTATTTTTTTACCATATCGTCTTTTTTTTCTTGAATTGCTCTAGATTTGGCAAATGAGTTGGAGGGTACCATAAACGACAACCCGTTCAGGTGGAGACTACTTTGTCAACCTGTAAAGGTGATTCTTTTAAATGTCATTCACTACACACACGTGTTGTACTGACCTTAATCCCATCAAAAACATAAATGTGAAAAAGGAAGCCAAGTTCAAAGTTAATAATATCCGTGGTTGTCGACTTCAGCGCAAAAATAATTGAGATATAAATGGGCGTTAAGTTCTGTAATAAACTCTACACTAATATTACAAAGTCAAATTATTTGAAATAATGTTTGTTTGTATAAGATAATCTCTGAAAATGCTGAGCCATTTGTGAATATTCTCTCACTTACAGCACTGAGTGCCAACTTTATCATACAACTAGTTGACCCGCGCAACTTCATCTGCTCCGCTCCTATTGGTCTTATCGTGCCTATAGCCTTCCTCGATAAATGGGCTATCTAACACTGAAAGAATTTTTCAAATCGAACCAGTAGTTCTTGAGATTAGCACGTTCAAGCAAGCAAACAAACAAACAAACAAACTCTTCAGCTTTATATATTATTAGTATTAGTATAGAAAAATGCACAGCTCTGTGGGTAATATGAACAAAGGAGCGACAAAGAGGAAATTAAATACTCTTCATAATTAGAAAATCATTTATTGAATAGTATTTCTAAATAACATCGTCTACTTCTTGTACCAAGTTGTAGGGTCGTAAATATGGAAACCTCCGTCAGAGTCTTCTATACCAGTTAATCTTCTGAAGTTTTCTTGAGCATCGCCCGGAATACAACCACCATCACAGTTGCAGCCGAATATATTACATGTGCCTTTACCACAGTACGTTCCTATCGGTTTTTTCCCATCTCCACAGACCTTTGCGAAACAGCGATTAGGTAACATCATATCGGACAGAAGATCACCTTCATTATTCGATTGCATGTAGTAATGTTTTTCATATGGGTAACAACTATGTGCTGACCAAAATATGGCCGTTCTACCGCAACACTCAGAGTGGACCCTGAACACAGTAAGTACTAGTACTGACACCAAAGTTCCAGCAATGTTCATTTTGATGAACTGGGATCGTAATGTGATGCCGTCTAGACGAGTCGCATGTCTTTTATAGTATACATGTAGGCACCTTAATGATTTGATGATGAGGTATGATGGATATTTGGACGTCATGAAACGAACAAACAATAGAAGTTTAGGCAGACGGATATATATTTGAACGTCATCAAATGAACAAACAAACAAGCCTAGTAAGGTTTAGGTACCTAGTCGAATAAAGGCAAACAATCTTGATGTGTTTTTGTACCTTTTTTAGGATTCCGAACATAAAACGGAACCCTTATAGGATCATTCGGGTGTCTGTCTGTCTGTCTGTCCGTCTGTCACTGCCAGTTTTCTCCGGATCTACTAGACCGATTCTGTTAAAATTTGGTAATATATGGACTTCTGTGACCCAAACACGGACGCGTTACATAAATAAATATTATTTTTAGTATGGCGGTCACTTTTGGGGGTCAAACTGACCGAGTGACATATCAAATGAAAGGGCTTGCCGTGAGGGTTTTAATTATAGGTTTTTCATCATTTTAAAATAAATAGTTTTGAAGTTATTCAAGAAATAAGACCAAAAATGACCATTCTCCCCCTTTTCTCCGAAACTACCTAGCCTAAAATTTTGAAAAAAATGCAGATAATAGTTCTATACCTAAAGATTACAGGAAACCTATAAGAAGTCTGTAGTTTTAAAATAATATGTTAAAAAACTTCAATTGGTTCGGAACCCTTTGCACGCGAGTCCAACTCGCATTTGGCCAGTTTTTTATTGTTTAAAAATAAAATGCAACTAAAAACCAATGTGACTAAATCAAATGTACCATTAGTTTCACCTGTAGTTTATTATGTGTTTGTGTTAAAAGTCACATCAAGATTCTTTACCTTTATTTAACTTTAGTATTTTCTAGTGTAGTCGACTAGTACCTAAGTTGTATTATAAAGACTAGTCGCAGAAGTTCTACTTGATTAAAAATCGATGCACGCACTCATAAAAGACGCTTCACGTGAAGTATGTCAAAGCGCAATCGTGTTTGACAGTTGAAGGGTGCAGGGGAAAGGGCCAGTGTCAAATATGATTACTATTTGATTAAAAACTTTATTAACTTTGCAACCATATTTTTTGGTGAAATGTATTTAAGTATTTATTCAAATATTTCAAACAAATAACTGTTTCGAATTCGCAGGAACTACTGGTTCGAATTGAAAAAATATTGTAGTGTTGGATAGCCCATTTATCAAGGAAGCCTATAGGCTATATAACATCACGCTATGACCAATAGAAGCGGAGCATTAATGAAAAATGCGACGCTGACGAAGTTGCGCAGGTTGGCTATGGTAGGCGCCTGATAAATGTGCAATAACGGTCAATGACCCACATACATTTATTGTCTTTCTTAATACACAGTATCATGTCTTACGGTATTTTACTATGGGGACTGCAGACATAGAGTCTATTTTTATTCTGCAGAAAAGAGCCATCAAAGCGATATACAATCTCCGCCAGCGCGATTCTCTAAGAGAGCTGTTTAAAAGTATTGTCAATACATTTACGAAAACATCATGTATGTCAGAAAGAATTAACATCTTTTTAGTAAAAGAGGCGACAGACATAATTATGGTACTAGAAATTGGGACCAATTAGTGCAACCAGGTTTCAGACTGGTTAAAGTAGCCTCATCTTTCATGGGGTACTGTTTAAAATGTTATAATAAGATACCTTCCCATATATTAGAACTAAATGAGACAAAATTTAAATCTTGTATTAAACGCACACTATTCAGGCAAGCATATTATAAGTTGGAGGATTATATTGAAGATAAAAATGCTTGGCTGAATGCTGGTCCTGCTCCACAGCCACTAGGGCGCGCAAAATAAACTGTTAGCATTTGGAAATATTGTTGGACCGGCTGAAGATTGTAAGAAACCAATCTTTGCATTGTATAGACTCAATTTATTTAGCATTGTATAATTTCATCCATTTTAACGGCACATGTGTGAGTACTGTGTATCTTAAACTTAAGCTATAGCTATCAGGTTTGTGTTTGACTTGAATGTACCCTGGCGGTTGGGAGTGTCATGCTCACTAAAAAGTATAGCTGATGGTGGCGTATGCGTTGGATCATTTGGCTCCCTTCAAAATGGTTGAGCCGAATGGTGCTAGCGCATGCGTCATGTTCGTGAACGGGCGCTGTCAGTTGGGACTGGTCATTTCTCAGCTGCCATGGTTTAACTATTTCTTTGAATTGTTCCTTTTTTTCCGGACGCTGTTATCCTGCAAATTCAAAATGATGTAAACAAAACTTTGTAACAATTTATTATTTTTAAAAGAGTGTCCGTGGAGTTTCTTGCACGTTCTTCTCCATTGAGATCTATGCTTTGGAGCGTGCAAATAGCTTCATCTTTTTAGACCGACCGACCTTGACAATTCAAAAGTGCCTGTAAACGGTTTATTTGAAATAAATATTTTAAGTTTTGAGTTTTTAATATAGAAACAGAAATAAAGTCATAAAGCTGTCCTGAATCGACTTCTATCGTGATCCTTTACGGTCTTTAGTTATGAAAAACGGTTCATAATTTATTGTTCGGGTATCTATGAAGGGATATTAGGGAAAGGTCAATGTACTTTATTGCAAGTTTATCTGGCGTCTACCATAGTATCTACTAAACCTAACTACGTACACATAACAAAAACAAAATATTACACGAAAGCGTCGAAGTTTTTCTCCACATCGCACATCACTGTCATTCGGAAACGTGCCTAGAAGACTAACAGCATTGCCACGTTCTTTCACAATTCTTCGGGCAAAAACAAGTCAGCCCTCTAGTCACGCAGTGATCATTCGGAAAGATAGGTACCCTAAAAAAGAATATTTACAAACCACTTGACTCCAGCCGTGCTTAAAACTCGCTTTTGCCCGCGACTTCGTACGCACATGTCCCGTACTTTCCCTTTCCCATAGGAATTTCGGAAAATCCTCTCTTTGTGCTCCCCTACTCACCCCTACGAACCTACATGACAAATTCTGTGCGTTGTCTGTCAGTCGCTCAGTAATGGAAAGGTTTTATTAAACCTAATTATATTGATTGATTGAAAATATTTGTTTGAGATCGACTCATGTTCGGGTCTATGTTTACTTGCAGGTATTTTCGCTCAGTGTTGTGTACCTATCTATTATATAGCACAAGTAGTACGCACACCGCTATTGTTCCCTTATCGGAGGTAAAACCCGAATGACGAAGTCCCCGATTGTGAACCGAACCGGGGACTTAGTCAGATTAACAAGGAAAAATCATAGATTGGCTTCACTACCTAAACTAAATCGGAGAGTACCCAATGGTACTTTCCGATTTAGGTAGTGATGATACACAAACTTATCAAAATAATAGCGACATTTTGTACACTGATGATCACAGCCAGTGGGAATCCCAAGGCCCGTTTTGATCTTATTGAGTTTGAAATATTTTGAATGGCCTAGGAAAGTAAGACAAATTAAAATAAATATAGATCCCAGTGAAGATATCACCAGGAGTGTCCAATTGTCGGTGTCTGACCATGTCCATTGTCCAATAGACACGAAACAGTATGTTCGCGATGTTATTGAAGAACTTTAGCTTTCACGTATCACTAGATGCTTATTTTCATACGTCCTTGTTCCTCGTTCGACCAGACCAGCTGAACTCTTATTTTAAACTCCCACTCAAAAGTTGTTCTTACAAAACTGCAGAATTTGCTTGATTTATAAGCTTCAACGTTTCTTCCAAAAGTTTGGCCTTCCTGCCCGCACGCCGCATCGTGCAACAAAATCTCAATCCTATCTAAGAATTTCCACAATTTATTCGCGCGCCTGGTCAACTTCATGTGTGATTTCCACGACAACGACTCGGTTTGCCAGGTCTGAGTGCAACGCTTTAGATTATGTCGTAGCTTGGTTGGAGACTAGACTTCATCAAACGAATTCGCTAGAGCTTGAATTTGATGTGACCCTCAAACAAGTCAGTAATCGCTGCCGGTATGAAATCTGTTGTTATGCTGAAGTCTGCCTGAGTCACTATAATGTTCTCTATCTCCCCAGCACATGGAAGCCATACTAGCCGCAGTGCTGGCGTGCTCGGGCGGCATGTGCTGGCCGCGCGGCGTGTGCGCCGGGCGCTCGGGCGGCGCGCTGTGCCGCGTGTCGCTGTCGCCGGCGTGGCGCGTGGCGCCGGCGTCCGGCGCGCCGCCGGACCACGCGGCCACGCTGCCGCTGTCGCATAGGTTGGCGCTGAAGCTGGAGGGCGTTGTGTTGCCGCCGCTGCCGCTCAGGTAATGGTGATGGTAAAAAGTTCATTGCAAACTAAACACTGCTACTACAGAATTTTCGAATCAACTCAATGACCGATCCTGTATAAATAAGCAGCTTCTTGGGGTTTCGAACGTACGTATGAAAATCAGAACAGCTCTCCTAACTCTATTAAAACATTAAGACAACGAGACTGCGTTCGATCGATTGTGCATGGTAGTCAAATTATAATATCAATATGGTTTTGAGTATCACGGCAATTCGAATATTTTTAGAGGCGAACAAAACCACCTTATGAACTCTAACGCAGTCTAATTGCACGTTTATTATTTATTTATTAAACACACAATTATTGTCCAAATAGACACACACACACACACACACAACAACAACAAAACAAATACTACTCTCAAACTTATATTGTTTCTGATAAAATAAATTAAAAATGATAATTAATTGCGTTTCTCATCAAGACAGGTGTTAGTTAGTTTCTAATGTGAACCTTGTTCTTTAAGAGTAAATAAATTGTATTTAAATATATGTTTAACCCAACAGCAAGCGGCAGCGCGTGCGGCAAGTGAAGGGAGTGCAGATCACGGTCACAGCCACACCGCATCCTCGCACCAATGAGAAAGTAAGTGCCTTCCTATTAGAATCGATAGGTTCTTTTTTTCAACACACGGTTTTCAAGTAACACAATATTTTCTCAAACATGCTTGGAAATTTGAGCATTATTTTGACAACTTTCTTCGGGATAAATCGAAATTGCTGAACTGGCTTAATACATGCGAGCAGCGACTGGCAAAAGTTGTATGAAAATCCATATCCGTTGTGGTTTAGCGGCCAAATAAATTACTACTAAACTTCGATCTTTTACTCCGAAACATGACAACCAAGGAGGTAACTTATCAAAGGTACTAACTATATTTAAATTTCGAAATGGCTTCCAAATAGGAAGCTGTTTATAGAAAAAAAAAAACAAATGAACACTTTAACGCGGGAAAAATTATTGTTCGTTGTTTGTCATTGATGTTTAAAAGTAACTAGCTGACTGTCTAAACTATTACGGACTCAGCTATCAAGGTCTCTTACAAAGAAGTCCAAACCATTATGGACTCAGCTATCAAGGTCTCTTACAAAGAAGTCCAAACCATTATGGACTCAGCTGTCAAGGTCTCCCACAATAAAGTCTAAACTATTACGGACTCAGCTATCAAGGTCTCTTACAAAGAAGTCCAAACCATTATGGACTCAGCTATCAAGGTCTCTGACAAAGAAGTCCAAACCATTATGGACTCAACTATCAAGGTCTCTTACAAAGAAGTCCAAACCATTATGGACTCAGCTGTCAAGGTCTCCCACAATAAAGTCTAAATTATTACGGACTCAGCTATCAAGGTCTCTTAGGGGCCGTTCAAGTATTACATAATCAGAATTTGTCATTTTTTAACCCCCCCCCCCTTGCCAGCGATAGTAATCAAAGCTCTTACCCCTCCCTCCTATGCATACGTAAGCATTGGTAGATTTGAATCGCGCAAGACCTATTTCCCCACTTGTGTTTTTTCTTACTAAACATCGCGTGAGAGCACAGCAACTTACTGGCAATAATTATGTCAAAAAATCTGCTAAGATTTGCAAACAAAAAAGGAAGTAAATATTGCTGATGTAATCACCATTTAAACCCCCCCGTCGATGACATGGGGTCATCCAAAATAAGCATTGTGCTTACGTAATATTTGAACGGCCCCTTATAATGAAGTCCAAACCATTATGGACTCAGCTGTTAAGGTCGAGGAGCGAAGACGCGCGGCGTCTTCGCTCCCATCAACTGGCTACCCTACCTGCTTACCCTACCTACCCTACCCTACCCTACCCTACCTTACCTACCCACATCCACCATCTACTAAATAGTCCGAACAAAGCCTAAACATTTGGTTTAGATAGGTGAGCACGTTCTTGAGTTATAAAATTACAACGAAAAGTGGCATTGATTTTTATTATAGATTGTATTTTACTGGCCGTTGCAGTAATTATTATTTTCTTGTTTGTAATATTTTTTTCGTGTAAGTATGTTAAAAAACGTTTCGTATACGTATGTTGAAAATCGCTTAATACTCGTACACATGGACATTACAGATCATAATCATTGCTGTCTCTCGGCTCCAACTCTTAAGGACTTCAACTACTCTTGCCAACTTACATCTAAATGTACTACTTCTCCATAATACTAAATACCAAAATCAAGACAGATACTTCGTGAAGAAGACACATTGCAAGGATCCAAAATAAACTAAAAAGAGCAACACATTTTATTCTATACACTTCGTACGGATGCTACATGGTTGAAAACATTTAGGCTACTATGATTTGACCAGTATGGTTTGGGAAGAAACACAGAAACAAACTCAGCTGGCAAGGTCTCTTATAAAGGAGTCCAAACCATTATTGGTTTGTATTTCATAATGGTTTAGACTTCTCAGTAAAAGACCTTAACAGCTGAGTCCATAATGGTTTGGACTTCATTATAAGGGGCCGTTCAAATATTACGTAAGCACAATGCTTATTTTTGATGTCCCCATGTCATCGACGGGGGGGTTTAAATGGTGATTACATCAGCAATATTTACTTCCTTTTTTGTTTGCAAATCTTAGCAGATTTAAATTTGACATAATAATTGCCAGTTAGTTGCTGTGCTCTCACGCGATGTTTAATAAGAAAAAACACAAGTGGGGAAATAGGTCTCGCGCGATTCAAATCTACCAATGCTTACGTATGCATAGGAGGGAGGGGTAAGAGCTTTGATTACTATCGCTGGCAAGGGGGGGGGGGTTAAAAAATGACAAATTCTGATTATGTAATACTTGAACGGCCCCTAAGAGACCTTGATAGCTGAGTCCGTAATAATTTAGACTTTATTGTGGGAGACCTTGACAGCTGCGTCCATAATGGTTTGGACTTCTTTGTAAGAGACCTTGATAGCTGAGTCCATAATGGTTTAGACTTCTTTGTAAGAGACCTTGATAGCTGAGTCCATAATGGTTTGGACTTCTTTGTAAGAGACCTTGATAGCTGAGTCCATAATGGTTTGGACTTCTTTGTAAGAGACCTTGATAGCTGAGTCCATAATGGTTTGGACTTCTTTATAAGAGACCTTGATAGCTGAGTCCATAATGGTTTGGACTTTTTTGTAAGAGACCTTGATAGCTGAGTCCGTAATAGTTTAGACTTTATTGTGGGAGACCTTGACAGCTGAGTCCATAATGGTTTGGACTTCTTTGTAAGAGACCTTGATAGCTGAGTCCATAATGGTTTGGACTTCTTTGTAAGAGACCTTGATAGCTGAGTCCATAATGGTTTGGACTTCTTTGTAAGAGACCTTGATAGCTGAGTCCATAATGGTTTGGACTTTTTTGTAAGAGACCTTGATAGCTGAGTCCGTAATAGTTTAGACTTTATTGTGGGAGACCTTGACAGCTGAGTCCATAATGGTTTGGACTTCTTTGTAAGAGACCTTAATAGCTGAGTCCATAATGGTTTGGACTTCTTTGTAAGAGACCTTGATAGCTGAGTCCATAATGGTTTGGGCTTCTTTGTAAGAGACCTTGATAGCTGAGTCCATAATGGTTTGGACTTCTTTGTAAGAGACCTTGATAGCTGAGTCCGTAATAGTTTGGACTTTATTGTGGGAGATCTTGACAGCTGAGTCCATAATGGTTTGGACTTCTTTGTAAGAGACCTTGATAGCTGAGTCCATAATGGTTTGGACTTCTTTGTAAGAGACCTTGATAGCTGAGTCCGTAACAGTTTAGACTTTATTGTGGGAGACCTTGACAGCTGAGTCCATAATGGTTTGGACTTCTTTGTAAGAGACCTTGATAGCTGAGTCCATAATGGTTTGGACTTCTTTGTAAGAGACCTTGATAGCTGAGTCCGTAATAGTTTAGACTTTATTGTGGGAGACCTTGACAGCTGAGTCCATAATGGTTTGGACTTCTTTGTAAGAGACCTTGATAGCTGAGTCCATAATGGTTTGGACTTCTTTGTAAGAGACCTTAATAGCTGAGTCCATAATGGTTTGGACTTCTTTGTAAGAGACCTTGATAGCTGAGTCCATAATGGTTTGGACTTCTTTGTAAGAGACCTTGATAGCTGAGTCCATAATGGTTTGGACTTCTTTGTAAGAGACCTTGATAGCTGAGTCCGTAATAGTTTAGACTTTATTGTGGGCGACCTTGACACCTGAGTCCATAATGGTTTGGACTTCTTTGTAAGAGACCTTGATAGCTGAGTCCATAATGGTTTGGACTTATTTTTAAGAGACCTTGATAGCTGAGTCCATAATGGTTTGGACTTCTTTGTAAGAGACCTTGATAGCTGAGTCCGTAATAGTTTAGACTTTATTGTGGGAGACCTTGACAGCTGAGTCCATAATGGTTTGGACTTCTTTGTAAGAGACCTTGATAGCTGAGTCCATAATGGTTTGGACTTCTTTGTAAGAGACCTTGATAGCTGAGTCCGTAACAGTTTAGACTTTATTGTGGGAGACCTTGACACCTGAGTCCATAATGGTTTGGACTTCTTTGTAAGAGACCTTGATAGCTGAGTCCATAATGGTTTGGACTTCTTTGTAAGAGACCTTGATAGCTAAGTCCATAATGGTTTGGACCTCTTTGTCAGAGACCTTGATAGCTAAGTCCATAATGGTTTGGACCTCTTTGTAAGAGACCTTGATAGCTGAGTCCATAATGGTTTGACCCTCGTTATAAGAGACCTTGATAGCTGAGTCCATAATAGTTTGTACTTCTTTGTAAGAGACCTTGATAGCTGAGTCCATAATGGTTTGGACCTCTTTGTAAGAGACCTTGATAGCTAAGTCCATAATGGTTTGGACCTCTTTGTAAGGGACCTTGATAGCTGAGTCCATAATGGTTTACCCTCGTTATAAGAGACCTTGAAAGCTGAGTCCATAATGGTTTGACCCTCGTTATTAGAGACCTTGATAGCTGAGTCCGTAATGGTTTGACCCTCGTTATAAGAGACCTTGATAGCTGAGTCCATAATGGTTTGTACTTCTTTGTAAGAGACCTTGATAGCTAAGTCCATAATGGTTTGGACCTCTTTGTAAGAGACCTTGATAGCTGAGTCCATAATGGTTTAGACCTCGTTATAAGAGACTTTGATAGCTGAGTCCATAATAGTTTGGACCTCGTTATAAGATACCTTGGTAGCTGAGTCCATAATGGTTTGGACCTCGTTATAAGAGACCTTGATAGCTGAGTCCATAATGGTTTGACCCTCGTTATAAGAGACCTTGATAGCTGAGTCCATAATAGTTTGTACTTCTTTGTAAGAGACCTTGATAGCTGAGTCCATAATGGTTTGGACCTCTTTGTAAGAGACCTTGATAGCTAAGTCCATAATGGTTTGGACCTCTTTGTAAGGGACCTTGATAGCTGAGTCCATAATGGTTTACCCTCGTTATAAGAGACCTTGAAAGCTGAGTCCATAATGGTTTGGACCTCGTTATAAGATACCTTGATAGCTGAGTCCATAATGGTTTGGACCTCGTTATAAGATACCTTGATAGCTGAGTCCATAATGGTTTGGACCTCGCTATAAGATACCTTGATAGCTGAGTCCATAATGGTTTGGACCTCGTTATAAGATACCTTGATAGCTGAGTCCATAATGGTTTGGACCTCGTTATAAGAGACTTTGATAGCTGAGTCCATAATGGTTTAGACCTCGTTATAAGAGACTTTGATAGCTGAGTCCATAATGGTTTGGACCTCGTTATAAGAGACCTTGATAGCTGAGTCCATAATGGTTTGGACCTCGTTATAAGATACCTTGATAGCTGAGTCCATAATGGTTTGGACCTCGCTATAAGATACCTTGATAGCTGAGTCCATAATGGTTTGGACCTCGTTATAAGATACCTTGATAGCTGAGTCCATAATGGTTTGGACCTCGTTATAAGAGGCTTTGATAGCTGAGTCCATAATGGTTTAGACCTCGTTATAAGAGACTTCGATAGCTGAGTCCATAATGGTTTGGACCTCGTTATAAGAGACCTTGATAGCTGAGTCCATAATGGTTTGGACCTCGTTATAAGAGACTTTGATAGCTGAGTCCATAATGGTTTAGACCTCGTTGTAAGAGACTTGATAGCTGAGTCCATAGTGGTTTGGACCTCGTTATAAGAGACCTTGATAGCTGAGTCCATAATGGTTTGGACTTCTTTCTAAGAGACCTTAACAGCTTAGTCCATAATGGATTCAGCTGTTAAGGTCTCTTACAGCGGAAAGCTATTTTGTTGTAAACAATTTATATATTTCTATTAACTCCTTATTTTTTCCCCACAGACAGTAGAACTAACCAACATCCCGCCGGTGCTGACAGCAGTGCAGACGGTGACGCCGGTGCGCGACTTCTTCTCGGCGCAGCAGCTGGTGTCGGTGGGCGCGCCCGGGCTCTACACCGTGGCCGTGGAGGCCGCCTTCGTCGACCACGCCGCGCAGCTGTGGAACACCGGGCCTAGGACTGCTATTGTTATCAAGGTCAGCCATGTTGTACAGACGGTGACGTGCGCGACTTCTCGGCGCAGCAGTTGCGCTACTGATCTAGTTTAAATACATTTGAATTACATTTTGGATTGCATGAAGTCATAGTCCTCCAGATCGAATTTCGGCCACGCCATAATCAGCTAGCAAAACAGAACTGGCCATCGGCGCGAGAGCCGATGGCTAGTATTAGCGTACACAAAGTGTGTGTGCTAATACAAGTGCACTCTCTGATGCACTCAACACGAACGAAGAGTTATCTGGTTTAGGACCAAGTTCTTAAGTCGGATACAGACATTGCGAAACGTGCGCCGTGCACGCTTCGCTATAAATTTGCCTCGAGTAAAAATAAAACAAGCGCATCCTCAGGTCGACTGACGCATGCTCAGGTCGACTGACGCATGCTCAGGTCGACTGACGCATGCTCAGGTCGACTGACGCATGCTCAGGTCGACTGACGCAGCTCAGGTCGACAGACGCATATACGGGTCGATCCAACCGCATACGAAGCACTTGTCTCGCTATTCAATTATGGCGAGACATGTGTTACGCACGTACAGAGCGAGCCAGCGAAAACCGGTGTACGGTCGCACTGATCAAAGCGCCTCAGTGCGAACAAAAGGGCGTAACCTACGCCCATTTGCTCGCAACAAGCACCAGGAGACCAGAAAAATATCGAAGTATTTCCGGGGCTGGAAAAGATTCAAAAGTACCGGGAGACCAAAAACATGTCAAAGTATTGCCATGGCTGGAATTACGAGCGCTACAGATTCACAAGTAGAAACCAGGAGACCAGAAACATGTCAAAGTATTTTTTCGGCAAGAAACGTCACAAACTATCAGGATTCCAGAATCATGAGGTGTTTTTCCAAGGATCAGAATATGAGATAAAAAAGTTGCGCGCCAGCTCTACTAAATCTACGCAGACGAAAAGTCGCGGGCAGACGCTACTTGATAATAATCTTCATGTCACAGTTGAGCGCGATTTATAGGTTCAGGGGAAGATGATACGAAAAATTCCCATTTAGGAGACAGAAACTAACTACAAATTATTTCGGGGACAGATTAGGGTTCAGGTTGGGGGATACGGAGTAGAATACGCCCGCCCGCAACTAAGCCCGAAACTACGGATTTCGTTAGAGAGTAGCCCCCCTGAGTCGTTGTTTTAAGTAGCTATATGTGACTTGTGTTCATGCGCGGGTTGTGGGCACACGAACGAATTGTTGTTCGGCCCATGTGTTGAGTGCTTGGCACTAAAAATGTAAAAACACTTTTGTACTTGGCACTGAAAGTGGTAAATGCGGTGTTAGATATATGATGATGCCATGCACCTCGCTCATTATGTCATCGCCAGTTATATTGACCTTCGAAGCTGTATTACATCATGCAACTGCCTCGTCGGTCTCAGGGTCGCTGTTCCCGTGATGTACTAAAGTTTAGTTGAGTTTTTCCATTAGGAATTTCTCAATGGCAGCCCCGAGTTTGGATGTCAAATCAAATCAAATCAAATCGTATATTTCAAATAAACCATTTACAGGCACTTTTGAATTGTCAAGGTCGGTCAGTCCAACAAGATGAAGCTATTTGCACGTTCCAAAGCGTAGATCTCTATGGAGAAGAACGTGCAAGAAACTCCACGGACACTCTTTTATGTAGGTGATACGGAGTAGAATACGCCCGCCCGCAACTAAGCCCGAAACTACGGATTTCGTTAGAGAGTAGCCCCCCAGATACGGGTTGTGGGCACATAACGAATCACTGCTCGACCCATACGCTGAGTTCTTGGCACTAAATGTGTTACACAATCGTGTTCGCCATTCGCCTCATCACTCGACGAACATTCGTAAACGAGTGCCGTCGCGAACTACTGTTCACACATTCGCGGGGTGAATTATTTTGACATTCGCACACGAACATGGAGGACGTGAAAATAATTGCGGCATGCGCGCTACATCTAATGAGTTTATACGCTTATTTAGATATCCTGCGGAAAAAAGTAAAAAAAAGAGTTCTTCCTTTTGATAAAGTTCTAGGAATTCTAAAATTCGCATTTCACTCATTTTGTCTACACGTTCTGTTGGATCTGTCAACTGTATGTGTAAACAGTAAGTTCGTGTTCGCCATTCGTGCCCTTTGATCCGCGTCCGAAAAACCGCTCCCAACGCGAGCGCTCGAATCGCGAACCGAAGCACGAGGCGAATAGCGAGCGCACTGTTTACATATGCGTGTTCGTTATTCGCCTCGCGATTCGCACGAATGTGTAAATGCGGCAAAAAGTAAGGATATAGTTTAAGTGTGACCATTGTGTTCTTTGTTCCAGGCTCACGAAGACCCCAGCACGAAGGGAAGCGTTCAAGCAACGCGCGCTAGGTTCTAAGTAATTCTCTTATACTAGCGACTCCCTCCAGCTTCACACGGGTGCAAATGATATATACAAACCTTCTTCGCTCCTCGTTCTTTCTTTTAGTGAAAACCGTATCGAAATCCGTTACGTAGTTTAGAAGAAATAAGCGGAGAAGCAGACAGAGACAGACAACGACTTTGTGTTATGCTGTTTACTTAATTTCGTTATAGTATTTAAGTAATTATCTATCTTTAATGGCTAGCTTAGCTTCAGTATTAACTCATCAATTTATGCGGAAGCATGGTGATGGTGAAGATTGAAGTAGGTAGATACTAGATTAATATACACGGGTACTGTGGCCCAAATAAACAGTTTGTCGCTAACCACCGCCTTTTGTTGACGTCTCAGTGATTGTATCGTGGATAGATATACTTTTCTAATAAATCCTTTGACATATATCTCTGTTTTGTTTGGTGAAATCATTATTATTTTACTTGTATATGTACTAATATTAAAGTAAGTAGAACAAAATAATACGTTCTTTAAATTAATATTAATAAACCACCTTTAAACTCAACGTCACATTAAAAACAAAAGAAATTAGGGCAATGACCGCTGCAAAACGATTATGACGGCGCAATAGGAAAAATACCTAATCGATGAAACATAAAACGACCAACAAAGCTTTGCAAAGGTCTTGTGTTTCACATCAAACTCATTTCTAGTTGGCAGCTGAATATATCGGTCATCTCGCTGTAAATAATGTGAAATAAATATAGACTTTCTCCAAAAACACGCAGTTTTTGAACTAAATGTCCTACATGTCTATCAACTGATAACTTCATTGTGCCGTCAAGCCAAGTTAAATGACCAAATAAATATCGATAAGAAATTATCTTGGCGCGATAAGTTTCCATACTTATCACACAGTACCTGAGCTACAGACGAAGCAAAATGATCGTCCACTTGCTGATTCTCGCTCTCGTTCTACAAATAAACTGTTCATCGATATGTGATAGTGATGTTTGTGTGTGTAAACGATACCAAAGTGAAAAAAATGAAGAATTCGAAGGAGAACAGATTGTGTGCGCGCACAAGGACTGGGATATTCTACAAAGGAACTACACGCTCCCCGCTATTGTGCACTCATTGGATTTATCATTTATTAACATATCTGTAGTGCATTCGTCATCTTTACTAAAGTCGAACACTTTAGTAGAACTAATTTTAAACGATAATGACATTACAAATATTGATATCGACAGTTTTCAGCTACCACAGCTAAAGAAACTAGATCTTAGTAATAATCAACTGGAATTCATAGACAAGGAAACTTTTAGAGGTGTCAAGAACTTGGAATATTTAAATCTGTCCAACAATAGATTCACCACATTCACAAATTTAATGTTCCATCATTTGAGCAGTCTGAACGAGATCGTTTTAGACAACAACAACTTTGGCCCAGTTCTAAGGAACTCAAACTTATTCGACAGAAGTGGTTTCGGACTGACAGTCAAGATTAAAACCATTAGTATAAGTGGGATCAACCTGAAAAGAGTACCCGACAACTTCTTTGTCGACGCTTACGACTTACGAAAATTAATCATTTCGAATAACAGCATTAGCGAAATGTTTGAAATACCTTACACGTTGCAATACCTGGACCTATCAGACAATCCTATAACAGACATTTTCAGCGAAGATTTCACTGATTTAATAGCATTAAAGGTGTTGAAACTGAACAACTTGAAAATAAAGACAGTCCCTGAAGCAGCATTTCAGTATTTGCCAGCTTTAAAGACTTTAGAGCTGGAACGAAATCAAAATCTAACTTCGTTTAGTAAGTTAGCATTTGGGCAAGAAGTCCTAAATGATCCAGATAATTTTGCCCTAGAAAGACTGTCGCTGAAAGGCTCAAGATTGTCTACATTAGACGAAGCGTTGTCTACGCCTCTTGGCGTACTGATCGAATTGGATTTACAAGGAAATCCTTGGAGTTGTGATTGTGAAATCGTTTGGATCAAGCAGCTACAGATTCCAGAAGACCATTATGACCATTTAAGGTGAGTTTTAGATTTTTTTTTCGATAAAAACAAGCTAGATTCACAGAATAAACAAGGTCGTTTTCAGTAATCTAGGTGCTAAGCGTGTGTTTTTGCCATAAAAAGGTAATAAAAACAGCAATGAAACAACATGTTATCATTTGACAGCTGTAGAAATAAAACATGATAATATTCTAGCCGATAACGCTACACAGCCAGACATTTAACAGACAAAGAACTCAATCTAGATAGTAGAATTCTAACTCCGTTTCAAGTGTTTTTCCAAACAAAAGGGTAAAATTAGCTCAGTGACGATGTCATTATTTTCATCTGGCGCGTAAGTTATGCGCCTGACCTTGTAACGATCCAACACAATGCATTTGACTATAGAGTAAGGGATCGTAGAGCCGGCATCGACTGGAGAGGTCGTTACTAATAATATTCGCGCAATATGCGCTGAGCGCAAGTTTCGGCTGTCGTAGCCATAGACAGGATAATTCGACTAGATTTTTAGTGCATTTCTATACCTAGAGAAAAGTCTAGAAGCAGTCAAAAAACGCTGAAAAAAAAGAGAAAGCGCTAATTGCGTGAAAAACATAGAGAACTACTTCGAAAGCATGTAACTTTTTTTTGTAGTTACCATTTTCAAATAAGTACCTATTGACTCGTGTAAATGATTGATAGTAATCAATTGCACACACTTGGTTCGTATTAAAAATATTTCCAGTGCCATTTCTACCAGTGGGCGTTTCAGTACTCTATGCATTGAACGATAGATTATACTGTTTACGGTTTTCTTAGTCACGGCCGCGTGTTGACCGACCTTATCAGATGCAAATAACTTTATTTCTGGGGAGAAAAAATGTGATCAATATTTGTAGAGTAAAAGCGTTGTCTGTGTTTGTAAATAGCACGTGGATGGAAAAAAAAGTGACAGTGCTACTGGGTATCGTTAAAAACAGATAAGAGATTCTTAGCGGGTTCTCCCGTTGCTTATATTGCATCTCTTGGCACTTGGTCAAAACATGTGGTTGTTAGCAAAAATATTATTTACTGAGCAGACCTTGTAACTATTAAAAAACTGGCCAAGTGTGAGTTTGTAACATGTTGTTTTAACACTATAGACTTTTTATAGGTTTTCCTGTAATCTGTAGGTAAAGAACCTACAGAAGATATAGGGGAAGATCTGCTTTTTACGAAATTTTAGGCTTAGTAGTTTCGGAGATAATGGATTGTTTGGTCATTTCGGATCTAATTTCTTGAATAGCTTCAAAACTATTAATTTGAACATTATTATTATTTATATTACACCTTTTTTTTCTAGTTTGACCCCCAAATGTGACTCCCGTATTCAAAATTTAACAATTTACTAAACCCGTCCGTGTTTGGATCACAAAAGTCCATTTGTGTACCAAATTTCAACAGAATCGGGCCAGTGGATCAGGAGAAAACTTGCTGTGACAGACGGACGGAAAGACAGACAGACACTCGAGTGATCCTATAAGGGTTCCGTTTTTTACGGATTTTCGGAACTCAAAAAGCAACACTAGTCTATTCTTTGAAATAGGCCTACATGGGAAATTATAAAACGTCTGAAGCTACGCTAGTGCACGGTTCCGAATGGTCGTTACCTATGGAGAAATAGTTGATTTGTACAATGTGGAAACATTATGTATAGTATGTTCAGGGTTAATAGATATATAGGACCGCTCAATAAAGTATCAAGTAATTTAAAGACTAAAGCCAAGGTAGTTTATTTTAGTTCTTCTCCTCACTTTTGCGACATCTCTAGATTGTTGCCAAAACGAGGAGATTGTGGGAAAACCTATGCTAAAGTCACAAAAATCTAAGAAGTCCGATTTGACAGCTGAGTAGAGAGGGATAGAAGATTGCTTTACCACTAAGTGCGGAAGAGATTTATTTTAATGTCTCTTTCATACTTACTAGTAAAGCAATGTTGTATCCTGCTGTCAAAACGGGCCTTTTATTTCTTGACAACTTTAATGTCCAAACTAGCCATACATTAATTTGTTGAAGAGCTGTCCAAATTTACTGAGATAGAGTAATTAATTTCTTTAGCATATAACTCTTAAGACATTTACACCAAAAAATGTACCAACAACTATTATTTTTCAGGTGCGCGACCCCATCAAATTTATTCAACGCACGCATATTCGACCTAAAGCCCAAATACTTCACGTGTTCCCAAATTAAACAGCACATCGGGATAACGGTAGCAGTCGTCACTCTTTGCTCTATGCTGGCCTTCATCGCCATGTGGATATTCATCTGCCTTCCTAGGAGACAGTCAAGATGTAACTTCATCAAGAATATGTACACTCCTACAACTGCATATTCGATGCTTCCTATGGCAGCAAGCTTTAATAACGAGAATTTAAGATAGGGTCATGTTTAGGGTATCAATCTGAGGCCTCAAATAAGTGAATTTGACCGTTATGGCAGTGATTTAAGAGTTATTATGCTAAGTCAAAAGCTGTTGCTGAAGAAATGAGTTTTGTTATTTTTATATGTTGATATTAATATATGAAATTGTTACTTTGATATATTTGTCTTTTTTTATGTCTTTGTGTCTTATTTTTAGCATTGAGCAATCCTTAAAGGACTACGAACAACTCGAAAAATATGAAAGTCAGCCTGATACATCATATTTACCACAGAGGTTTCTAGTTGAATCGCAATTAAACAGGTGGATATGAGATAAGATTAGCCATTTTCAATAAATGAGTCAAAACATGATCAAATCCATCCATTGTGTTACCGTACTCCAGAAGATTTTTTTTTATCGGTAGGTGCAGATAACACAAATCTCGGTGACGAATCCAATGCCGCAGTTTATCAGTGTGATGAAAACTTATAAGTTCCGGCAAGAAAACAACCTCCCCCCCCCCCCTACTTTCCCTTCCTGATGCGTTAAATCGCCATGTTTTTGTAGCACAATGCTAACATTTTTAATAGGTAACCCAATGCGGGCCATGCACGTTCAAGAAATTTGATCAAACATGCTGGTTAAAACGGTTTGAATAGAATTTTCGTATTTCTTCATGCCATTTGACGACTCATTTTTTATCAAATTTCCCACAGCTATTCATGCCAATTTGATAAATGTGTTAAGCGAGCATTATTGTGGTCTAAAATAAACATTAGTTGCGTCCTAATACAAAGCGACCATCGCACGAGTACGCGATCGTAGCGTTCAATTTTACGGCAAACCCGTTCGCGTATGAAGTGCTATCCTCCTTCTGGGACAGCCGGTCAAAAAGAGCAGGCATTGACTGCGCCTGATAAAGAACCTATATTTCTTGCAATGTACAAGAAAAGGAACTTCTTTTCCGCGCCTATTCTTAATATATGCCAAATTTTTCAATATCTCCCCCCTGTTTGTATTGTGTCGTAAGACGCTGCTAAGAGGTGTAGTGTAGCTAATAAGTAAAAAGCAGACATACAAAATCACTTTATATTATTTAAAAAATACAAAAGTGTACAAATTGTTCTACAATGATTACAATATTGTGCATACAATTACATCTATAGGCAAATACTTTGTGCATTGTATTGAGTCTTTCGAAAATTTAACAAACCTATAAAATTAGCCTTTTGTTGGAGTCTCATATAAATTAATTCTTTTATAAATGCTGATGGCCAAATATCATATATCGAATTTCCCTCTCACTGGGATAAAACGAAAAAAGGGCGTTGTTAGTAATCAACAACTACATATTTTATCTTGTACACATTTTTTTTTATATCAACCGACCAAAAATCCATATGGTAACGTTTATGCCGCATGGTGTCGGCCGGTGCCGTATGGTGCCGTAAAATAATAATACCATCCCATCACATCCCGTGGGTGTTGTAAAAGGCATCTAAGGGACTCGCCAGAGAACCTCAACAATCCGTAACCCGTACAACTGTAAAACTCAACAACATACACTGCGATCGCCAACCCGCTTGCCAAGCGTGGCGATTATGGCAAATTTAACCCTTTGGGGGAGGCCTATCTCCAGCAGTGGACGTCTTTCGGCTGTTATGATGTGACTGGGTCGTGGTGGTTAGATAGGCAGAATTCAGACAATATTCTGGTGTTCATCTGATTCCAAATTAACTGGAAGCCGACCCCAATATAGTTGGGAAAAGGCTAGGCAGATGATGACAAGCTGACCATCAGCATCAACTGGCCTTATCATTCAATCAGTTCTCTTCCATTAAAACAAAAATCATACCAAACAATAATTTTAAAAGTCCTATTACATTACAATATTGAATGGAATAACTTCACATTGGCTACATTACTTAACACTAAGCAGGCACAAGCATTTTACAAAAGGCTGCTTTTTGAGCATTAGAGTCCGCAGCGAGTACTGCATGGCCTTTGGAGGCTTAATCTCAAAAATCCCGGTTTGGGTCAAAAAGTAAAAATACCACCTCAGACATTTAACGGGAGCTGGCATAACGCCCCGCTGCCATATATACACCGTTAAATTTTGATCGTTTTAATCCCGTGGAGGGTCGATTCGCTACATGAAACACTATCAATTTGTAAAGATAAAATAAAAAATAAAGTACTTTTTTTAACTCGAATTAATTTACTCATGTACGAAATTAATTTCTTTAAGTAAACGTCAGCGGGACGAGTTCAATGACCTGTAGGTAGTTAGTACGCAACGACCGACAACTACCTAAAAGGTTATTGACTCGTTTATCGACCCTCCACGGGATTAAAACGACCAAAATTTAACGGTGTATATATTTTTTTTTTCAAGTTGCGGCGCACGATATATCATGCATATATGGGTGGGTAGAGGACACTTAAACAAACAATAAATGTTTGCAACATGGTGCCCTAGTGTCACGTTTCCGAGATATTTGAAGGTAAAGTCGCCTTAACTTTGAAAAAAAAACAATCAAGATGGCGGCGGAGAGGCTATGTCACAATGGTTCTATACCCTTCATATCATTTATCATTATGGCATGAAAGGTTTCTAGGAACCACTCAGTCTGTGGTTGATCAGCAAATTGCTCTGAAATCTAATGTAAGTGATGTGATTCCACAGCTAGGACATGATATTTGATAAGATTTCTAGAAACTGGGTCAATGATTCTTTAGCAAGATATTTTCATTTATATGTAAATTCTTGAATATTCTTTGTAAAAAATGATGTGTAAAAGTTTTTCATAGATTTCCCTGTATTTCAAGCTAACTGGGTTGTTTACAAAAATACGTCCAAAACGTCTCCTAACATTACAAAATACTTTCAAGCCAATATAGTCCTTAAGAAACTGGTATCAAACCTTTTAGCAGCAATTTTCCTCCTAGCACATTCAAAGCTGCCACGATAAAGTGCCAAACGATTGTGAACCTTACGATATGTTACAATTAGCTACAAATTCCAAGCGCTCTTTGGTCAATTCAGCGACACCCATACATAAACACATTCATAATTGTTCTAAGCACAACCTCACTCACTTGCATTATGTAAAGAGTTCGAAAATTTCATAAATCCAGTCTTGCAACTGTCTTTTTTGATTTTTGATATATTTTTAAATACTTATTATGAAATAAGTCAATTTTTTTACCATCTCTTCAACGCTATTTTTTATAAACAAATAAAAATAAAGTAAATTTCTCAATTTACTATAAAAATAAATATTTCAAAATACATCACTTAATATTTAACCTACAATTAAATAGCTGCCTTAATACTTATTTAATTATACAATAAATATAATATAAACCTATGATATGGTATAATTAGATTTAATATAAGACTATACAATACATATTCGAGATTCATACAGATCGCTAAAGATGGATTCACACGATGCGTATTTATGTATTTTGAACACAGATTTCAGTACATATTTTGTGATACATAACCTTACACCTTTTCCTGTTTGGGGATAGGCAGAAACTACAGAACGCCACCTGATATGATCCATAGTGTTTAATAAATAGTTGTTTGCGCCTGAGCCTTTAGTGGCTTTATGGCGGCCTAGTACGGTCGTGCTTGCGCTGCTCTGTCCGAATATTTAATTCGCGAATCGCACGGCTGTAGTCGCTGCCCGTTGTTCGTGCCGCTATGAGTTCACAACCGCTCATAGCCAACGAGTTGTTGGCATTCGTCAAGCATGCCATCGATTACATGGACGAAGTTAGCATCTTGCAGATCTGCAAGTCCGCCTACAAGGAGGATGAGATAAAGACGGCCAAGTTGCTGCTTTTCCAAACGCTCGGCAAAGAAGATCAAATGCCGTCCCGCCGAAGAAATGGGACAGAAAAGAGTGTACAAGATATCGTCACTCTGCTGAAGTCGACCGACCCAGACGACGTGCCAGATTTTGTGGCGAAGGATCTGCATAGGCTGCCCCCGTTCACATTCGATCACGGCGACGTCACCAGGTTGCTGAAGGACTTCCCTATAAGCGAGCCTGGCAGAAGTACAGTCAAAGTTCGAGGTGTCAAATAGCAGCATAGGTGAACTTCGTGCAGAAGTAGTGTTGTTGCGCAGCGCAGTTTCGGTAAATAGGTCACCTGACGTCTCTCGAGTGAACACGAGTCGTGGAGCGCAATACTCTTCTATCGGCAGTTTTGAGTCGGCGAGCTCAACTGCGTCACCAGCTGCTAAAACTGCTTGCGTTGCATCGTGTTCCACCGCCGCCGTCTCTGCCTCGTCACCGGTAGAGCAAACGATTCGTGTAGGTACGTCGACCCCTAAACGTGCTTACGCAGACATTGTCACCGCTTGCAAACCTACTGAGTCGCAAAATTCGCAGGCAAGTCAAGCGATCATAACGAAGGGGGGTAAACAGAGCCGCTTTACATCCAACACGGGTTCGAAACAGCTGGTGCCAGACAAGGTGACGTGTGACAAGGATGGTTTCATCAAAGTGGAGAAGAGAAAGAAGAAGAAGCCTGCTTGTCAGAACCAGTGCGGCACCGCGCTGGCAGGACCAAACATGCTGCTACGTCCAGCAATACCTACGACGCTGCTGTATGTGTCCCGGCTACATCACTCCACGAAGGTTGAAGAGATCGTGGAGTACATGAGAGTGAAGACCAACTGGACTTTGAGGGTCGAGAAGTTGGAGTCGCGCCACAACACAAACTTCAAGTCGTTTGTGGTGCGGGTTCCAACTCACCATCTCGAGATGTTCCTCAAAGCAGAGTTTTGGCCGAAAGGTGTCGTGTATCGACGTTTCCGCGGCCAGCTGCGCGACACCAGTCAGCGAAACACGACGCCGTCATTTCGTGTGCAGTAGTTTATAGTGTTAATCAGTATTGTAATATGTATTAATTTATTTATAGCTGTTATTGTTTTATGTTTATGTATTTTATTTATGGGCCATAGATGCCTGAAATAAAGTATTAAATTAAATTAAATTTATGGCCTGAGTCAAGTTGCTGCTAACTGATTTCCATAAGGCGCACACCAGTGACTGTAGTTCACGCACAAAATTATCGTCGGCTCAGGAAAAATTTCTACCTGATCTTTTTTGATAAATTCATTGTGACATTAAGAAATCTCAAACGACGCAAATCGATCGGTCCGCGCATGTTTATTAGTTTTTATATGCTAAATTCTGTCTAAAGTAATAATTAAACTTTTCAAGTAACATTCCTAAGTTTTATTGAGCATTAAGCTCCAGTGTCTCGCGTAGACAATAGCAAATATTATGATACCAATATTAAAGAAGTAACGTGTTCACCATAATGTCTAAAGAGAGTTGTGGTGCGGGACGCACTTCGCTACCGGTCTCCGACGACGGCACGCGCGCGCACTCCATACGCTTACCAACATCGACATTATTGTACCTTTATGGCTTATTTATTTATTTTAAGTTACAGTCCATTGCTTTTATAGTTTAGTCCTTAGCAAGGCCCTAACACAGCAAAAGTAAAGACAAAATACTATATTAAATAAACATCTGTAAGACAAAATACATACGTGTGATGTGATCCAAAAATACGTATTGTGTAAATCTATCTATAGTAATAATATTTAATCTATTCCTTCCTCAAAAATTGTGCTTAATACATTTGTTATTAAAATATGACACAATGTACAAATTACAACTAAGATATAAAACATTAAATGCAGTCTAGTCTTTTATAATTTAACAAAATGGCGACAAATTGTCTTGTTACTTAATATACTTGAGATTCACGTAAATTGAGATTCCTTTGAGATTTAAACAGTTCGAGTCGAGTAGTATAAAAATGGAGTATTTTATTTCAGTTAAAGCTACATGGCTATCCTATTGGTACATTAAGACTCAAAGAGCATTTTTTTTAAGAGCATGTCGCATTACACTTATTTCCTTCATCTAAATGAATCCTAAAAATCTTCAGTTTTAGCATAGCAAACATTTGTAAGCTCGCAATGTGCTCGTTTTCATAATAATTCCATAACAAAATTTTCTATCAAACCTTAATCGTAAAAAGTAATAATAAAAAACTATGTATAATGTACAACATTTCGACGGTCAATATACTTGTTTAAAACTACTTAAACAAGCTTTTGCATAGAATTACGATGTTATGCACAGCATAACTCGATAGCTGTCAATTATTTGTAGAATTACAGTCTAATATATTATATGAAAACATTGCAAAAGCAATAAATATCAGACCATAATATTGATCGCAAAATGAACTGTCTCTAAAGAATAGACAATGAACAGAAGCTCAACTTCGCACCAAATTGAACACAAGCGTTGACGAACATCCCTAGACTATTTAGCTAAATCATTTATTTAAATAATTACTTCCTAAACAACTAGAACTGCCATTACAATACGCAAAACACAGATTTTTTACATTTTGGTATAGCTGTTGCATTACAGGAGCGCGCCACAATAATTTTAACTCGACCCTTATAGCAATATCAAACGTCAGAAAGCGCATTCCTAAATCGCAACGACTATACCTACACACACTGGACTTTAATATCAAGCAAAACTGTCCGACAACGACCTCAAAAATGGCCACAAGGAAAACTTCTGTTCATTACCTAAACTAAAAAAACTCCGTATGTCATACGAGCCTAAAGTCGTCCCGACTACAATACTCCTCCTGTCAAACTGACGTTTCAGAGTTCAACCGTAAAATGAACCTGTTACTCTTGGGGTCGACGACCTCTTCTGTCAGTGAGAACTTGGGCAATTGCTTTATGGTACAAATGAGAGAGATATCACCTTGTCTGAGCTGGAACTCCACATTGTCTGCCAGCGGTCTTGCTAAGAGCTCGTCGGAGATCAAAGACCATCTCTGTATGGGTCTGGTCTCCTGGTCTGCGGACAGAACTGGACCTTCCACGAGGAATGGTTCGAGGAAGGCGCGCGGAGAGGCGTCTTGTGAGAGGCAGCGCGCTAAGTGGGCGAGGACCTGAAATGGAGAGTTAATTATGTTACCGGTTTGTTTTTATGATTCAGGAGTCATCGCATCTGTACAACAGTAAGTAGAAACACCCTATTCCCTAGACTGAGCTATCACGAACCTTGTGCTTACTTGTGTCATTGCGCACTTGTGGCTAAATTATAACAGCAGTAGATCTTTGGCAGTCGCTATGACGGGTAGTCTGACAAAAATCACCAAACACAACACTGAAAATAAAACACTGGTACTCACGGGCCCCTCTTCTCCACTGGGCACTCTGAACACGAGCTCAAGGCCCCGCGATCGATGGGCCCCCTAGTTTCTGCCAGAATGTAATGTGCTCAAATCTCAAAACTAGAAATAGCTCTTCAATAATTATCTATAGATTTTTAAGCATCAACTTGTAATTGCTTAAATATTATTTGTTCTGGATAATACAACATTTTCATTTAATGTGGCAGTCTAAAAAAAATTTAACTTTGACTTTTTAGGATTCCGAACATCCATAAGAAACAGAACCCTTATAGGATCACTCGGGTGTCTGTCTGTCTGTCCGTCTATCACAGCCAGTTTTCTCCTGATCTACTGGACCGATTCTGTTGAAATTTGGTACACATATGGACTTCTGTGACCTAAATACGAACGTGTTACGAAAGTACCCAGGCCGGGTAAGCCCAAATCCTCCCCGTCCTCCTACCGCCCCATCAGTCTGCTCAGCTCGCTCGGCAAGATCTACGTGAGGCTTATTTATAAGCGTCTCAGGGATTACGTCGAGCGAAAGAGTCTCATCCCCAACGAGCAGTTTGGCTTTAGAGCCACTCACTCGTGCGTCCAACAGGTATACCGCATCGTTGAGCATATCAACGGCCGCTATCAACGCGGCTTGATGACGGGAGCCCTGTTCTTCGATATAGCGAAAGCTTTCGACAAGGTCTGGCACAACGGTCTGATATACAAGCTATATCAACTCGGAGTGCCAGATCGTCTCGTGCTCATCTTACGAGACTATTTGTCGAACCGCACCTTTCGGTTCCGAATCGAAGGTGCGCTTTCCACCCCCCGCCCCATCCGCGCCGGCGTACCGCAAGGCGGTGTGCTGTCGCCTCTCATTTTCACGCTGTTCACCAGCGATATTCCCTCCGATCCCCAGTCGCAGTTAGCGCTCTTTGCCGACGACACGGCCATTTACTACTCTGGCAAGAGTGGTAAATCCATATCTCAACACCTCCAAAGGTCCGCCAACCGCCTAGGCGGTTGGTTTCGGAAATGGAGGATTGAGGTCAACCCCGAGAAAAGCCAGGCGGTCCTATTCCGCAGGCCGCGGGCTAGACTCCCCCCGATCCTTCCACCGATCAAGATGTTTTGGTAAGCCGATCCCTTGGGAAGAGCGAGCCAAATATCTAGGTGTGATTCTAGATAAGAATCTCAGCTTCCATGAGCACATTAAGGCGGTGCGTTCGCGTGCCGCCTTCGCTCTCGGTAGGCTCCACTCCATGATGAACCAGAACAGCAAATTGTCCCTAAAATGCAAGCTGCGCATTTACACCACTTGCATTCGCCCCATCATGACTTATGCGTGTGCTACATTCGCCCACGTAAAGTCATACCGGATCCATAGAATACAGTCCCTCCAAAACCGTTTTCTCCGAAAGGCCACGGGTGCCCCGTGGTTCGTAAGGAATGAGCGACTCCATGTCGATCTCAAAGTCCCGACCATCAAGCAGTTCATGAAACGCCTCACAAAACGTTTCATCGAATCTGCTGAAAAACACCAGAACCCTCTAATCGCATCGGCTACCCGATATGCTCCCTCCCAGATCAGTAAGATCCGCCGTCCACGGCACACTTTACTCGAACCCGACGATCCCATTACCCAGAAGAAGAAGAAACCAGTACTCTGAAACAAGCACACAAACCGCGACCCGCCGCCTTCCGGCCTCGCCGCCGAGGCCCCGCGCGACGTCCCAGTAGTAATAATAGCAATGTTGTTATTGCTCCCCGTCTTTTGCCTAACGAGCCAGCCCGCGCCGCTGAGCCATTAGCTTTAAATCCCCTAACTAATATTGTCATGACCCAGCCTGTCCCTTGCTGCCCTCCCGATAACGATGCCGCTGAGCCGAGGCCCGTACCCCACAGGAGGTGCCCCCAGCGAGCAAAGTTGTAGGTTTAAGTTTTGTTTGCCTTGGCTGGGGGCTTTAGAATCATTCTGAGGCCACCACAGGCTAGCTCGGTTGAGTAGTAACCACCCTTCTAGAGGTGAACATCGAGTGGTCCCCGACAAAAAAAATAAATAAAAAAATAAATGTAGGTACAACAATAAGGAGTGCAGCACACTACCGAGTCGGCGGAGTGGCGCGGCTGCTGGCGCGTGGCGCGCAGGTACTTCTGCAGCGCGCGCGCCAGCGACGGGAACACGGCCTGCGCCGCCTCGCGCGGGCCCAGCGCGCCGCCTGCAATACGAACATTACGTAAGACCATTGATGTGACCACACATGTTAGGGCCAGGCCACACCGTGCGTTGACGGTGCGGTGCGGCGCCGTTACGCTGCCGATACGTCAACCTACATACAAATCAATAAACCTGCCGTGGGGCACACGGCAAGCGACTTGCAACTTGAGAGACGAGGCGGGGAGGCGGATGCGCTGCGGCGCCGAAGTGGCGACCGTGCCGTGCCACCTTACAGTTCAAATAAATTACAGTGCGGCGCCGTACCACACCGTTAACGCATCGTGTGGCCTTACCCTTACAAAGAGGAAACATCCAACAGTGATTCAACAATATAAAGATATTATCATTTCTTGATAAAAATTAAATGGCAAAAGATTTCAAATTTTTCACAATATCATATAAAAGGACCCAAGTAGGGCTTTTTTTAAGAATGATGATTTATTGTTATCGCTCATCAACAGGGTTGAGATGGACTTTTAGAACATCGTTTGCTTCACCCACTGCTGGGTTAAGTGCATTGTACAGTCTTACTACTATTATAAATGCGAGTTTGGATGGGTGGATGTTTGGTACTCAATCATACCAGAATGGTTGAACGGATCTGGATGAAATTTGGCACAGAGATAGATTATAGTATTTTTATCCAGGGAGTATCTTCCCTTCATCATTATCATATCAGCCAAAAGACGTCCACTGCTGGACATAGGCCTCCCCGCGCGCGTCGCCACAACGACCGGTCCTGTGCGTCTCGCATCCATCGGTTACCCGCGACCTTCACCAGGTCATCGGTCCACCTTGTGGGAGACCTTCCAACGTTGCGTCTTCCGGTACGCGGTCGCCACTCCAAAATTTTACGTACTCGTCTGCATCTCGATTCTTGTTAGCTTGCTTTGGGATAATTTTCGAAGAACACGCGGGCAAAGCCGCAGAAGTACTCAATATAGTACAGTCACGCTCACCATTAGTAGACACCCTGACCCTGCGCACATGCGCGAAGGCGTCCTCGGCGGCGCTGAGCAGACGGGCGCGGCGCTTGCGCACGCGGCGCTCGCGCTCCGCCTCCTCGTAGTAGCGCTCGTTGTGCGCCGAGCCCGAGTCGCGGCGCCGCGCGCTGCCGCCGCCCATCGATCCCGTCGTCGATCTGGAATATGGTGCAAGTGGTTTTGATATATCCTCTCAAAAAACCTCCGCCACAGAGACGGTCAAAAATATCAATTGACTCAAATTAAATTTTGTTCGAGCAGTATTTAGCAACCTGTGCAGCTCTATCATTGGCCTAGTTTAAATCTTGGAAGGTGCAGATGGTTCTGCACAACAGGCAACAATAAAGGCAACGCATTTCCTGTGATGAGGCTCCACACTGACGCTGCATTTGGAATAGGTGAAGAATGCCCCAATTTGGCAAAATTAGTTTTACAGCGGCCAACTTGAGTCAGTGGTGCAGTCGGTTAAGATATTTCCAGATTGACCTCTGCAGTTCGCGACAAAGGGGCCAAACTGCAGAGGCCAATCTGGAAATCAACCGGAGTTAAGAAATGTTTTTTAGCCTCCACAGCGCGTATGTCTCAAATTCAAGTCTACTCTTTTTCTTTTTAAGATCGGAAGCGTTCTAGGTTGTAAGTTCGATCTTTGGGCTACCTAGTCAATTGGGTTGGCATAAGAAAATCTTTAGTTTCGCCGCTTATTACTTAAGAAAACGTCCATAAAAAAAAAGTATTTTTTACCCATTTTCAAATCCCTCCCACCATGACTTATGCCGTGAAATTGTAATTTAAATGAACTCGGAAGTCGAATCCGTGGCAGAAGCATTACAATAATTATCTACCAACCGACATTCGACAATCCGTTCCACTCTTTAAAATTCGATTCGACGCAGTTCAGTTCATTAGGCACAGCTATGGCTAATCCATTACACTATGACGGAATACCAATTATTATTTACTTCCAAACTGTTATATTTCATAGTCTTTGTGACCTCTGAAGTTCAAAGATAATTGCGAGTTGGTAAAATGAAACTGCTGCGTCTTTCTAACCGACTTCAAAAAAAGGAGGAGGTTCTCAATTCGACCGCGTATTTATATATTTTTTTTTTTATGTGTGTTCGCGGATAACTTCTTCCTTTATGAACCGATTTCGATGAATCTTTTTTTTATATGAAAGGGTATGCTGCGAGGTGGTCCCATTGCTACCACGTCAGGATCTGATGATGGAAACTGAGAAACCGAGGGCAACTCTCGAAAATTGTAGGCACGCATCTGGTAAAAACTTGATATTCGTGTGTATATCGGGTGACTAGCTGACCCGCGCAACTTCGTCTGCGTCACAATTTTCATTACTGCTCCGCTCCTATTGGTCTTAGCGTGATTGATATATAGATTGATATATATGATATATAGCCTTCCTCGATAAATGGGCTATCCAACACTGAAAGAATTTTTCAAATCGGACCAGCAGTTCCTGAGATTAGCGCGTTCAAGCAAACAAACAAACTCTTCAGCTTTATATATTAGTATAGATACTACAAAACAATGAAGGTTTGGATCGGACCTGATGATGGAGACGACAGAGAGTCAAGGGAACTCCACATCGGTATGTAGGAACTACCAAGTGTTTGGGCTTATTTCATTCGTATTGACGAGACCTTTACATCGATAGCATTAAGTTCATAACATAACATCACGCCGGTACGCTGTAAATGGGTACGCAGATAAATAAAAAAGAGATAAAATGAGAAAAATTAAAAACTTTTTTACAAAAAATATAACCGACTTCCAAAAAGTCTGGGTGTTTGGTTATTTCGATTTTTGACGCTGACTTCCGACATTAAAGTTATTTTATACAAAGTATAAAATAACTAATGTTTTGTTTTTGGAAGTCGGTTATATCTTTTATAAAAAAGTTTTTGTCGTGAAAAGATCGCACTTTCATCGAAAATAACATAATATTACCATGATTGGTCCCATTAAAACCAATAATCATCTATTTGGCACTATAATTACACAGAACTTGCTATGAAGTAAGTTGGATGTTGAAGGGAGTGAATTTGGAAAAAAATATCCAGTGTTTGAAATCAGAAACCTCACTAACCAGTGAAATGACAAGATAGATGGCCTGGCATATTATCTCAGTAAATCCTCTATTGGAGCTAAACTACGCTCCCCAAGAAACCTATATGCCACATTTCAGCTTTCTATGACCAGTAGTTTTGGCTGTGCGTTGTCTGTCACTCACTCACTCACTCAGTAAAGGAAGAATTTTATATATTAGTATTTATAACTCACCGTGCTTGTCCGGGCTGTACATTAGTAGATCCATCCACCTCATAGAACTTTATACTGGACTGGGCCTTCCTCTGTGACTTAGATATCGGGATCTTCTCCAAATACGGATTGTATATCGGGAACTCCGTATAATACTTCTGTAGACACCACACTGCAGCTCTTTGTATGCTCAACTGTCCAATCGCATAAGACCTGCTCTCTCCATCAGGACTTCTTACAATCTTCACGTAATAGACAGGCTCTAAATGCCTGATTTCCATTAAAATAACAGCTATATAATGTATAAACAGTAACGTATCCGCAAAGCTGGATACATAAGACACTAAGGCATTGTAATCCATTGCTTCCTCGCCTACTGCAAGGGCTTTCGTTGCCTCAGTTATCTGCACAATGTAGAACAACCAGTATGAAAATATACAGACAGCTAGAATGACAAGAGTCATAGCTCTAAATACAAATATTCTGGGTAAAATTGCATTTCGTGGCCTTAGAAACACAGCCCATACACCTATGGCAAGTAATACAAGTTTGAAAGCTAAAGAAAGCAGTATGCCTTTACATTCAGCTGTGCAAGATAGCAGCTGTATCCTTTGACTTGGCTGAATTGCAATGTTGTCTGACAATCCTGGGAAGAACCCAATCTTTGGGAGCACTACCATTGCTAAGGGACTGACAAAAGAAACAAATGACAGTCCGAGAGCTATTGTCGTGCCAAAATATCTTGTGCAGACAAAACCTATGCCATTATCTGACTCCATGGGCCAGTTGCTCACATCTTCCATGGACTGGGAGCCTTCGGAAGTGTTTCCTGTGACCGCTGTAGTGTTTTCTCCCCAGTTCTCATCTTGTGGCAAGATTTGGACCTCAATAACCTCCTGGCCGTCTCTACCCATTTCTGGGTTGATATTTACACTGGTTTGGAATGGCGCCATTGTGTTATCTGTAGATTCCTTTCTCTGAGACTTGGTGCTCCTGAAATTGAACATAATTTAAGGATTGTATTTGTCTTCTTTTTCCTATGAACATTGTAATTAAATTAATACAGAGCATTCTATTCGATTTTTTTTACACACTAGCAGTTATTAAAGTGTGCACATAATACCTAAATAGGAAACGTTGTCATTTATCATACTGAAAGAGTAGTAAAGGATTGGATTAGTTAATTCTATCCTCATTACAGTTCTCTTCATTTAAATCATCAACATCAACAAAAAGGAACATTCACCACATCTTATATTACACTCGCACCTCAAAACAAAATAGTGACAGAACATAGTTTGTATTCAAGATAATTAGTCATACAATTCAACGAGATATTGCATACAAAAACATCCTGGTTCTTGACCAGACATCCATGAAACAGTAGTTAGTGAACAACATTTACATACACCTGCCATGCATACTTTATGTTTTAGAATAATCCCAAAACAACTTGGGAATATTAATGAGGTCAATTTCGTACTTAGATCTTAAGACTTTTTGGTTAAACTTACATAGCTGTAGGGCCCTGCCTAGCAATTAAACTACGAGCTGACAACATAGTAACAGTAATTTGGCTGAAGACTTGTAATTATTTGATCCTATCACACTGTAATTAACTTAGGGGAATTTCCCATTGGAATTGTAGCAGATTTTCACAGTTCTATAGGGAGAACAATGAACTATGGTGGGTTTCTTTATCTCAGCATCTAAAAAGGTACGAATTAAGCCCGGAGGCCTATCATACCGGGTGCTCCGATGCGTGTGCTGCCGGTGCCTCGAGCTTCTTCGCGACCGGCCGCTCAGCTCAGACCTCACCGACTCCGTTTCCATGGTACAGCCTCCACTCCCCGACCCTACCCATCAGCACTGCACCAGAAACACCTGCACCAACACACAATCATGAAACCACCAAAATTACAAGCAATTAAAATGCTTCACGGAGTATGAACACGATGTAAAACAAGTCGCCACAACGAAAACGTTTCACTACTTTAGTAAAATATGATGATAAACTTAGTACGCTCGGTTTTAAGAAAGGTTTAATTGAAAATACCTTTGCATTATCGAAATAAACGAGAAAATTCTTATTAGAGCGTCTTTTACGATGTCGATCAAACGGATTCATTCATTTTGTACTAACCTAACTTTTTTATGTCCACGATGTACAGTAATCAAATATCGGAAGTCTCTTTTCGTCTCATAACTGCGGGTGTCTATCTGTTCTATTCGTCCAAACTGGCGGGACGTTCCTAACTTGGTAGTCTTATATTTTATTTCTTTCGTTTTCGTTCAGAAACCAAACACAGAGCAAACAAAGTATTAAATTGTTTGAAGTTTTATTCTTATTTTATTTTTCGATAAATAAACCAGCTGTTGCTATCAGTCGCTATTAACAATATTATTCTGTACCGTTACATTAAACAGTATCCAAAATATAAGAATGTGCATAGTTGTGCGTTGTGTTGGATTAAATTGGCGCTGATTTTAAAAATATAGAGCAAGTGATTACGCGAAAAGATAATGATAAGATAACACACCCATTCCATATAGATAACTTACTGACTACACGTATTTTTACCATGAAGTGATTGTTTTTGTGAAAATATCATGGATGTCCAGCCAATTCCGACCGTGAATCGAATGCATAGAGGTGAAAGCAGGGTAGACGACCTGCATTTGGACAGGGTGGTGGCCTCACAGCCTGAAATTGGACCTACGCCACCCGATGGCGGGTATGGATGGCTGATTGTTGTGTCCGCAGTGATATACCATATCACTGTGCCAGCGTTGCTGTCGATGTACGGGCTGATCATCCTGAAGGCTATTCGGGAGGAGGGTCATGAAGGGGACGATGTTATGAAGCTATGGGACGTGGATATTGCGTTGGTGCCAGTTATAGCTGTGGTGATAAGACTGTTACTGGAGTCTTGGTGCAGAGCCATGGTGAAGATCTTCCACATGCCGCGGTTCATGGCGTTGTCTGGACTTTGTCTGACGGTGGCCGGAGTCTTGCTGTCCAGCTACTCGACGGATGCGGCCAGTAACGATCACATCGTGAATATATTCTCCGGTATACTAACAGGTAATTATTCTCGCTTTGTTCTCAAGGTCGCTTTTGAATACAATCAATAGAATAATAAAAACGTCTTTAAATAGTTTAGTGCATACTTTAGAGACTGAACGTGGTAATGAATAGTGACAACCTTGGTACCTACCTAACTGGAACAATGAATGAATTTATTGATTTATCTTTCTAGTAAATTGTGATAAAGACGGAAAGTTAAGTAGGTAGGTACTACTTACCTATCTAATAGTCAAGACTTGAAGAAGGGTATGTACTATGTAATACTAATATCAAGAGCTATCAACAGTATTATTAGTCACAGCCTGGAATATTCGCGTTACAAAGAAAAATCTTATGATGGCTCAAACTGATTACAGTAGGGAAGTACCGGAAGTACCTATATCTACTTAATTATTCATCAGTAGCTTTTTAACTTTGGCCATGTCCTATCTATCCGAGGTAGATATGAGCGCCGTGGCGATTTTTGATGGCGGCGGCGTGGAGGTTAATTTTCTACGGCGGCGGCGGCGCGGCCTTGAACCTATCGCTGAAGTAACGCTTTTTTGGCTGCCTTGTAAAGAAAATAGCCTTCTGTCGGGCGGCGTGTTGTTCAAAAAAACTTTGTTCACATTTCGAATCCCATTTGGGCTCGGCCCCGCATTGTCAACGTCAACCTACAGCAGTCCATTGCGAACATGGTGTCTGTCACTCATCTCGATTCTCGACAACTCTCATCTTGCTTATGTCACCCTGTGAACATCTGATCCTTCAGAACATAACATTTTCTATAGCTTGCTGAGTTATCTTCAACATAGGTATAGACCGGAAAGTATCCATGTTTTTAACATTATCTAATGAATTTTTCAACTCGCTACATCCAGCTGACACTTCTCACGTAGTATCTATCCTATGTTCAGTTTGCTGGTCCTGGGTTTGGACGTTGTCGCCGCTTACGTACAATGGACATCTCAGTGCCTATACCTACGTGAATATATGGTCAATTCACTTGGCATCGCAGCAGACCTCAAAACGGACCGGCCTGGTGCCCTACTATGACGTACCAATTCCGTCATGATTCTGATTTGAGAGAGATGGAGCTATGTATAGCTCAAAAAATATTTTTTATTCAGCCTATACTGCCCCACTGCTGGGCAAAGGCCTTCCCGAAGTCCTTCCCAATATTTTTGTCCCGAGCTAGCTCGAACCAACGCTGGCAGTACCTAGGCGTTTAGGTCGTCTCACAACCTCTTCCAAGGCATGGCTAACGTTAATTATATCATAAACAATTTTAGTAATAAAAATTCAATGTTAACATTCGTTTAAAACGCATGCATACTTTGTACGAACATGAACCTTAATACAAAAAAAAAAAATTCGCAGCGGCGCGGTGTGCCGGTTCAATCCCACGGCGGCGCGGCGGCGCGCCGTTAAAAATCCACGGCGGCGGCGTCGCGCCGGCGCGGCGCTAATATCTAATCCGAAGACATGGCCAAAGTCAAAAACATGTTTTGACAAAAATTGCGCCAGAAATAATTTTATCTTCGCTTTTTTGCTCAAAATTGTATTTCCACTAAGTTAGACCATAATCTCCATTTAAAGGTGCCACCACGGATTATGCACAGGTTTAATTAATCACACATTTTATCGTAATTGATAAAATCATTACAAGCAAAACGAGGAGCATCCATTAAATTAATGTGTTTTTAAATAACGAAGCGTTCACGTGCATTGTTAATCAATATAACTTGTGCAGAACAATGGATTTTATTATGAATACGGAGATGTAACGTTATTTAAACAGGTGGTCAGTTATTTCATGGTTGTAGAAACTCGCATATTTATCAAAATATTAAATCGTAAATCAACATCATAAAGACAGTTTGGAAAAAGTTCGCTCTCGCGTTATAAATAAATATGGCGGTTACCTCTGAAGTTTTATGTCATAGGACCTCAGTGAGGAACAAAAAAAAAGGAACTTACCCTGCGGGCCGATTTCTAAATTGAGTAGAGAGTCAAGAACGTGTCAAACCCAACTTTAATCTCAAATTGACAGACTTTCAGGCTACAGTACTTAGGTAGAGTTGACAAAACCTCAACTTCAAATTCTTCATCAATCATTCCCAAAAATGTCCTCCTCAAATAATAACTCATCTGTACAGACCAAGATATGGTAGATACCTACCTACCTAAGTCTACACTAATATTATAAAGAGGAAAGATTTGTTTGTTTGTTTGAAATGAATAGGATCCCAAACTACTGGACCGATTTGAAAAATTATTTCACCATTAGAATCCTACACTATCCCTGATGAACATAGGCTATATAATATTTTCAAAAAAGTTAGAGATCCGTATGAAAACTTCGATAATGTAACCCAAGGTGTGAAAAAAATGCCAAAAAAAATCCTTACTTCGCGTACGCTGTGGACACTATTGACAATAGAGCAAAGTGATGTACCTACTACAGTTTTATAGAGGAAATCAATATCTACAAAAAAATCCGAGAGGGTATATATCTAACTATTATGGGCACACAATGACCGCACAATGACCGGTGACATGGAATAGTAGCGATTTTAGTATCACGATGTTAATCCTTATCTATTTAAATTGTGTAATAATTAAGGTTAGGTATGTAGATGTAAATTACACTTTAAATTATTCAAATTGGACCTTTCGTTTAAAAGCAACGACGGGTATAAAATACTCCAAGTAAGAAAAATGTTGCGGTTTGAGCGAACTGCCCTACGTTTAGTCTATTAATAAGTGATTTACACATTACCTACTCGAGGGTAGAAGGGAGATGAAGTTCGTGGAGTACCAACTAAATCCGCGCGAACGAAGTCGCAGGCGAAGTGCTATACCTACTTAATAATTCCATACTCCTTGTTTTGATTTTCGGTTGTTGAAAGCATTAATTTCCTGTTTTCTATACCATCAAGATCAGACTGCGTTTTTAATTCAGGATTATTTAATGATGTCCGCGGTGATGGCTTTAAAGACCACAGACGTGACGCTTCAAGTTATTGGGTAGGTAGGTATCTCTCATTCATTGTTCAAAATAACTAGGTAGGTACACGACTCACGAAATTATTGCGAATAAATTACGGAGTCACGAAACGAGTTGCTAAAATGCTATCAATTAGATAGAGTTTCAACACGTTAGAATGTCACCTATCTATCCAACGTCATTGTTTTCCTTATTTACATACACCGCGGTAGTGATTCGATGTAAATATATTGGCACTGTTTAAATAAAGAGGAGATAGGAACTCCTTTGTCAATTTGTTGATGAGGAAATACCTTAAATAGAATGGGCCATAACCTAGTCAATAGTGGTTAGATGAGAGTTGAACGTCCGTAAAAAATGCAGCCCTTAAAGGATCACTCGTTTGTCTGGCTGGCTGGCTGTCTGTCTATCCGTCTGTCACAGCCAATTTTTTTTTCGAATCTACTGGACTTATTCTGTTTAACGTAGGTACTGTAGACGTTCCAGGTTGGGGCTTCTGAAACGTCTGGGGATCGATATGAATAAAAAATACTTTTGGCGATTTAAGAGATCATTATATTAAGCGGGTGCTCTCAAGAAAAACTTTTACAGGTCTGTCAGAAAAACAAATCAATCATCGTATATATTTAAACCTATTCTAAATTCCTAATTCTTCTAAAGCTTTTTTTATGATTAAATTGACTGAGGTCCCCGGAGGGTGAGCCATCCAAGGAGGTTGTGCCACAGTACACATATGAACATCAGTGACCCAAACACGGACGCTTCATGTAAATAAACAAATTTTTAATATTAGTGGTCACTAATGGGAGAGAAAACAGAAAAAAATGAGTTTTTCAAACTGTGTGTCATATCAAAAGATGGGTCTCATTGTGAGGGTTTCAAATATACGTCTTTTTCGTTATTTTAAAATAAATAGTTTTTTAAGGAATTAGATGAAAAATGACCATTCCCCACGCCTTATCTCCGCCAAAAAGATTACAGGAAAACCTATATGAACACTATGATTTTAAAGTTTGTACCTGTCATAAAAATGAGATTCATTCGGAATCCCTAACGCGCGAGTCCGACCCGCACTTGGCCGGTTTTTTTCTTTGTCGAACCCATAGACTTCCAAACCAACATAACAAAACGTAGGGTAGACATTTATCAAGTACTCTTTAAGTACGCAGTAAACACTTGACAATGACCGATTAGGAACACCGAGCACCCTAATAGTAGGCAGCACTTTGTGACGAAAATATTTGAATTTCACTATCGCGGTTTCACTAAATAAGTAACCGTGTTTCAATTAATTTACATTTAATTTATACGATAAGAAGTTACTTTAAGTTACTAAATTACCTACGTTAGATGACAAATTTTCTGAGAAATAATTATAAATTCGCAGGTATCGGATGCGCTTTGACCGGCCAGCAGACCGAAGTAATCATAACCCACTACTTCCGCGAGAAGTTGACCATGGCCCAAAGAATCGTTCGCATGGCGCCCTCTGTCGGAAACTGCCTCGTCCCTGTCCTCGTCGGCTATCTATGCACCGTGTACACCGGAGATGTGGTCGTCATGATCTACGGCGCCATAATCATGCAGAACTGCGTCTTCCTGGCCTCATACACCAGACCTATCTACATCGAAAAGGTCATAAGACATACCTACAACATGCTCAGAGACGCAGTAGAAGACGAAGATGAAGTTATCTTTTCGAATCAAGCTCGTTTACATGCAAACAAAGACGCTGAAAGGGCCAACGCTCAAAGAACGAACTCTCAAGAAGAACCTTCTCAAAGCACAGCGCAGGAAGAAGACGCTACTGATGTAGTTGTCTTCAATTCTAAGAAGAATGCCAAAGAAATTCTAGATCCTGCTATTCAGTATAGAGAAAGCAGATCAGTTTCAGCAAAAGAATCAAGGTTCTCGTCAGACTTCAGCTCTATTTACGACACAACGCCCGACAGGTTTTCTTCAGATTTCGGGGCCTTGGACATTACAAGCTATGCTCGAGTCAATGGGTATCAGGAATTGGAGAATATAGACAGACAGGTCCCACAACCTTTGTATAGGGAGACCACAGTCAACGCGCCTGCGAACAGCGTGGTATTTGCAGCCGAAGTATCTCCGGGCACGGCTAGAAGAACAGCGTCTATGAAGAAGAATTTCATCACGATTACGAACATGCTGATGGACATCAATTTCTATCTGTATGCGTTGCTGCATCTTTGTACGACGTTCTCGATTCTGGTGCTGGGTGTAGTCTTCCCTCCTTTGATTTGGGAGCAGAATCCATCGATGAATATTTGGTCGGTTAGTATATTTCTTTTCCTCAAATTTCCTGCGCTGTTTTCTAACTATGGAAATCATGCTTCTTCTTTATTTATTTACTCCGGAACCTGAAAAACCGCATAGCTGCGGATGACTGCATCAGGATACATTTTGAGTAGATTCCTAATCTTACCCAGATAGGTGACTGGGCGTAACTGTCCCCAAAATTCGTTTTTCAACAGTAGTCACACAATTTATTGTTGGTGAAATTCAGAACCAAAATCTGAGAAGCATAATCTTACTGTGTTCCATTTCAACTTCCAGGTAGCAACGCTGATAGCAGTGGCTCACGGCTCAGCATTATGCTTCATAATGCTGTGCGTAGTACTACCCAAGTCCATCAATGAGAAGGCAAGACTGTGCGCCGCCTTCTGCGTGGCTGGTGCTATGGGCTTTTATGGTAAGTCCTAGGATTCCACATAACTGACTACAACGGTCCTGTGTTACAAGTACGGTAGGTCAAAATGTTTTTTGAGTTTTTCCTTTGAGAATTTTTTTATGACAGTCCTGAGTTTGGCAGTTTGTGGTGTGTGGTGTGCCACCCCCTAGCCTCGGACCGCATGTTAAGTCAGACTATTATTTCCTCACTTCCGAGTCGATCAAATTCTTCTTCTTCTTCTTGACACTGCTGATTCGTGGCAAATTCTATAGAGGAGTGGCCGATATTATGGTGCTCTAGTGCGAACACGCTCACGGCAAACAAGGCAAGAATCGGTCAGTATTCCACAGGATATAGGTCTCTTCGATATGTTTTGATCTCGGCAAGGCACACGTCTTATCTTGAACTTGAGTATTAATCTAGTACAAATTCATGGCTAGTCCGATCTGCCCATAAGTTCCGTTTAGGCAGGATTTTCTAGCTTATTTGACGTCGATGCTGGATACTTTATTAACACTTTTAGTGCCCATCACTCAGCATATGGGTCGAAACAAAATTTGTTCGTGTGCCCACAACTCGCATCCACGTCGTCGACCCATATGACGACCCATATGCTGAATTCTGGGGCACCGAAAGCGTTAATAAACTTCAGTTACTTCCACTCCAGCGACAAAACTGCCATCCGAAAAGAGGATGAGCAAGATTTACAACGCTTCGATAGACTAAAAAAACAGCTGTGCACTAACTACCCTCTTTTTTTTCTAGGCATCACACTATCAAGCAACAAAAGCCTACTAGTCGTATGGTGCATGCTCGCCAGTTTCTCGACCGCCGCGTCCAGCATACTCCAACAGCCGCTATATAACAGTACACTGAACGAGTTTGATACAACAGCCACCATGACAGCTTCAAATACGATCGTCGCCATCTTTATTATGACGTGGTCTTTAGTCTATAACTATGACTATAGAACTTGTTTCTTGACGGCCAGTGTGTTGCAAACTGTGACTGCTTGCATGTTCTTCGCTTTGTCTTTTAGGAGGAGGCGGTAATTTTAAATTGAGAAGGCCTGTTTTATAGTTCGCGCCAGTTTGCTAATAAGGTAAATTCGAAAATGGAACTTTTTTTAAATTACGTGGCAGTTAAGGCTAAGGCCGTAAGTGTATTTAAGAGTAGGGACTAAGATTACATTATGGTTAAGTATTTTGTAGATTACTTTAACTTTTAAGTGCAATAACAAATGTAACAATATTTGTACAAGGTATTTTTTATGAGATTGTAAGTATTTTTACATACATTTATTAATTTTAACTATTGTTTTAGAGAACTAGAAAAAAATCGGCATAATGAGTGTTTCCAAAACCTAGACGTAAGTGCTATTTTATGTACTAATTATCTTGCCATACGTAATAAATAATTACCTAAATCATAATAATGAAAACAATATAAATAAATTATTACAATTAAAACCATAACATTATTTAGTAGTTGTTTATTTTTAAGAGATCACATCTGTTGCAGTCTGTGTAAATAAAATAATAATGTATCACATCTATTGTGGTAGGAAACGCACTAGGCAGAATAGCTACATACGCTAAAGAAAATTACGTATATAAGAGTCTTCTGCCCGGTGCGATTCCACCTCTGTCTAAAGGATTTCATGTGACAAAGGAATTCATACGATTTAATATCTTTTTGATATAAACATAATACAGAAAAAGAAAAAAAAACTCAGGTATATTGGCGGTCTTCTGCAAGAACGATCAATTATAAACTCTACTGACAAGAACTAAAGGTTCTCAATTGGTTAACAAAAAACTCTGAACCATAGATCATAAGAGAGGTTGTATAATATAGTATAGTATTATGAAGAATACTATACAATAGGTTAGGGCGTAGCCAAGAGTGCACAATTCACCCCTCCCCTTGAAATCCTATATACATGTCACCCATTGCCATTCTACTGTTTCCAACTAAGTCCCTTCTTTAAGAACCCGAAAATACCTTGGCGACGCTAAAATCTACTAATTGTAAACCTGTAAGTGATTTCAATTGGTCTTAAAAACAGTATGTGCTTACACTACAATGCATGGACTTAGTGATTCAACGGCTAAATAAATTGTAATATCAATTTGGTCGATAAAAGAATAGAATTGTTTTAAAATTTCGTAATGGGTAATAAGCACTTACAGGTCGACAATAAGTAATTCAGTAAATAAATATGATATGTTCGTAAACAGTAAATCATTTTAAAGACTATTATATTTTTAATATTGTAATTTATAATTCGAATAAATAATAATTTTACAAAAGACGTCATTTCGATTAAATTATTGTGTACCCTCACTTTTGTTGCACCTAAAATATAATTAATTTCAAATTAATTCATAAATAATAATAGGAATGTATTGTATTATGTGATTAATTACAAACAATTTGTTTGAAAATTAAAAAGCAATAGTAATTAAATGCAAGTCGTGAAACTTTTTTTTATATTTTACGATTTTTTTCGAATTGTTCAATCGAACATCGTGACGGCCGTTTAATTGTAACGCCACTCGGTTCAATTTCGAATCACAATTCTCAATTTTGATTTTGAACATTTTTGTCTGGCTGTCCCGAATAAAATTCAATAATTAATACTTTCTTCACTCTTTTTAACTCAACAAGTCCATCATTTCGTTATCTGTTAGTTTTTTGGCGTCACTGCTAGGGGTGGGGTTATTGTTTGCTGTAGGGAGGAGAGATTCGAATGCTGACCAGTCCTGTTTCGCTTTGTTCTGATTTTGATTGTTGGCCCACTTGTTATTGTAGTTGGCGGAGCCAGCCGAAGTTGTCGATAGGGTGTCGAAACCTGCGAACTGGCTCTGGTAGGAGTAGTTAGAGGCCATGGATGGGGTGCTGTAGGTCGGGTTGGCGATTGGCACTGCATGGTTGGTCGGGTGTGACGCTGATGAGGGGAGCGGCTTCGCTAACTGGTTCAAGTTGGACTGTAGCAGCGTGGTTGTAAGGTCCATCGGTTTGGTGATAGACTTCCGAGGAGCCGGGATCGCTTTTGGTTGAGGTTGATTTGAGAACTTCCGGACTATTTCTTGCTGGTGCGCTATCCTGGAAAATGGAAATGTTTGTTTAAAATCATATTCACTAAATCCCTGCTCCGTTACCGCATCCAAATTCTCTACAGGGCCAATGTCGGATCAACTAACACAAAAACCTGGTGTATATGAACGTATTTTACAGGTTTGACTAGGTATATACTTAAGATAGTAATGAATAATACGAGTATTGAAATTGGTCAACTACTAAAATTAATTTAGGTAATTACCTAAATGCTTGACCAAAATGAGAGTGTTTATGTTCTTTTTTCTTTTTGGACCTGCAAAACGATCCAACTATTGAGTAAGAAATAATATACTACTCATCATCTGCCTAGCTTTTTCCCAACTATATTGGGGTCGGCTTCCAGTCAAACCGGATTCAGTTGAATATAGTTGTTCATTTACTTAGTGTGCGTAAGCTTAACTGTTCGCTCCCAAGCTTACGCACACTAAGACAATGTGCACGTACATTTACTTACACAACCATGGCTCGCCCGCACTCGTGAGATAAAACAACTGTACCAGTATTTTAGGTTGAAAGACTGCCTACCTGACCTCCAGAACCCAGTAACTGGGTAAGGGACTACTCACACTTTTTGAGCTCTATTCAGCTTATGCCCATAGAAAACAACGACTTATATGGAGACGCGTACACATACGTTCAGCTTTCCGCGTGTATTCAGCTTTCGCGGCAAACAAGTATAAAATGAGGACAAATGTGTTTTTATCATGCGAGTGCTATAAATAGAATTCAGCGCTGTTACTACTAGTTTACTTACGACGCTGTACGCGGCTGATAGAAGCAGAACTGTATAAGTGTGACCAAAATCGTTCAGCGAAACGCGAATGGGGCTGAATAAGGGCCATTTTCACCAATTCAATGTCAGTGTCGTAGTCCCTTACACGGTAGTTTTTGGCAAGACATGGTACCTATTATGACATTTTAAAACGATCATAATAACGGTGTGGGAGGGAGACGGAGTTATACAAGACGCATAACACTATCCAGCTTTATCATGATGACATTAGCAAGTCAAAATAGAACCCCAGGTGGCAGATTTTCTGGTTTCTTGCCAATCCGTAACAACTGCCAAAGATCTAGTATACTACCATGGGCGCCAGCAGAACTATTTTCAGGGGGGTGCATCTTCAAAATTCCGCCTCGAATTGGATAGGTTTTCTTCTGCCCATTCACACAGAGGTGGAACTAACTTTGTTAACTTATACAGAGAAGCTTGAGAACATAAGAAGATGGGTGCAAGGCCGAACGCGAGGAAGCCCGAAATACCTAGAATTTGCTAGGTCTATTTTAGAACATTGCACTTGTCTAATACTTTTTTTTATGTTTTCGTATGTTTTATTGAATTACAGGTTCAATACGGTTGCGGAATTGGTTCGAAAGAGTCACCGCGGCCCGGGAACGCAAAGGGCATTAGGAGGAACATGGATGGGATTTAGTTGTAAGAGTCTGACACTCCCTTCTTCTCCGCCCAGAGCGGAAGGAGTCATGTGATGATTTAATTATTATTATTTAAGCGTGGTACATTCATTAGCCAACCTATTCGTAAATTGTAAGTCCCCAAGTCTCTCTGCCCACCCTTACCTCTGCTTATCCTCCATGGTAAGATGCCTGCCATTGTCATTGACAGTTGGCAAGGAAGGTTCCTTCTCCCTGGGCTGGTTGAAGGAGAACGGGTCGATGCCCAGACCCGTGAACATCTTGTCCAGGTCTGACTGAGGAGCTGGTGCGTTCACTAACGCCTCATTCGATGGGGCGAGCGTGTGCTCCATTATCCTGAAGAGTTGAGAGGATAACAATGAAAACACAGAATATAGCCAAGAGTCAATATGTTACTTCTAATCAATCCGCCGTATGGTGCCGTAAAAGAATAATACCATCCCAACACATCCCGTGGGTGTCGTAAGACGTACCAGAGAATGGGCAGCAGCGTTCTCTGTAAAACGCAACACCATACACTGCGATCGCCAACCCGCCTGCCAAGCGTGGCGATTATGGCAAACCCCCCCTTTTGGTGGAGGCCTATGTCCAGCAGTGGACGTCTTTCGGCTGATATGATGATGATGAATCAAGCGTGCTCCATCTTCGACCACGTCATCGCTTACCATCAGGTGATATAGTGGTCAGACTGAACTTGAAAGAAATTGTTTTTTTTTTTTATAAATAAATTGATTTTCTGTAAATTCGGTTTACGGACGATAATTTTACGTGATAACGTCATAAGAAAACAATTGAATTCTTAACAAACAAGCCGAACGCTTAGGCTGATCGTGCCTCTCTATCGCTTGTTCCGCGCTCACGCTTGCACGCTCGGCTCCGGCGGAACGTGACACTCTTTCGTGCGTGCAGCCGGCGTTCATCGATTTATAAGCCGTTATCACGTCAAAAATGTTCAATTTGCCGCATATAGCATGAACATAAACGACAGAAAAATCTTTAATTGCGCCTAGGTTAAGACACGTAAAATACAAATAAACGTAGGGAAAATAGCGTCACGTTCACGAAATATGACCACAGTGCATCAAAATGCGCATAAAACAGAATAGGACAAAAACGATGTCAGTGAAGACAGATGTAGTCTGCACGGTAGGCGCCATTTTTTTCCATGATTTTTGCCGGCTATATACGATAGCTGAGGTTGACGTTTTTTCTTTTCAACTAATATGAAAATAGCTTATAGCTTATGCAGTTATAAAATTAGTCATTAGGTTTGTTAGCTAGCCTGACTAATCTGACAACGACGCCGTAATTAAGTATCGATACTCTAAGAACCTGAAACGATACTAACTGATGACACTAAAAACAAGCCTTATCCGCTATCCCGTCAGCCCGATTTTGGCTAAAATTGGAAAAACACCTAGCTTGGAATTTTAACAAGAAACACAAGTATAATAAATGATAGGAACAAGTTTCAGAAACAAAATGAGATCAAAATCACAGAAAGCAGCAAATTAAATCTTTACTCACTTGGCTTCATTATTAATAGAATTCAGCTGCTCCAACTTAGCTCTATGTTCCGTCTCCATCTTGGATATCATCTGCTTAACCAGGCTGATCAGTGCGTTGAACTGGTTGAGGGTCAAACCGTTCTCCACGCACAGGGGAATGAGGAACGGGAGCACTTTGGTAGCCAGTACCTCCTTGGTGATGCCAAGCTTTGAGTGGCTTAGAGCTAGCTTGTATATGCCTGGAAAGCAAGAATAGCGTTCATCTGTCTGTCTGGTATGCTTCCACACCTAAACCACTGAACTGAATGAATTTTGGCCTAGACATAGATTGGAACTTGCAAGACATAGAATACTTTTATCACCCTTTTTCTTTGTTTCCTTGGACTATTCTCCGACTCTCATGAGGGCGCAGCCGCTACCAGAATCTAGTGGTCTATATTAATTAAGCGATAAGGACCACGTGCGCTCGGGAAGATCTAAATCTCTCTCTTTAAATAGGACTTCTTTCCTTTTTTTGATGTGGGGAACTCGGGATCTCTCCGACGGTACCATGAATTGGAGACCGGGAGATACAATCACATTTGTCATCAGCTAGTAGCGTTTGTGGCAGCGGACTTCATCAGCTAGTGCAGCCAGACCCACGACCACATGTCCTCACAATACGGCGGGCATGGAACATCTGCAAATCCCCTCTTTGGGTGCGTCATTTCCATAGAATACATAACGCTAAATGACACAATTGAGTAAGTAAGTAGGTGATGGAATGTAAATTACCCAATACTATATGAAAAATATTATTCATACAACCATAAAAACTTGCGACCCTGCTATGATAATATTCACGATTTGCTTTCTAAACATGGACAAGCAGTTTTTTATTTACTTTACAGTATTCATTGCCCATGACGGTTATAATGATTTAAATGCCTACTTAAATTCAAGTTTTATAATATTCTAATGGTCTCATACATACCCAAAATCCCCATGAGCACAGCCGGTTCCCTCGAAGGTATCTGAGGCAAGAACGGTATGATTTCGTCCAACACCAACCATTTGTCCAAATGCTCCAACAGTTTGCCCAAACACAGCAAACAATTGACTCTCACTGACAGGTAGTTTGTGCTTAAACACAACTTCTTTATTCGCGGGAGGAGCGCGTTCTTCATCGCGGGGTAGTCTATGAGAGAGGCGAAGGTCGGCAGCACCGACAAGCACAGCTCCTGTATTTGCTGAGCATCTGATTCTAAAGCCCTATGCAACATTGGCAAGATATCCGACTTCACCTCCTCTCCCGGCGTCAATTTCAATAACAATTCCATTTTCTGCATAAATATAAGCAAGATTTGTATCGGATCCTGTATCAACATCACGGGTTTCAAAGCTGGTAAAATATATTTGATATATTCCTCTTGAGTACTGTTTTCGGCTATCAGCAACACGTTCGGAAGAACGAAAGGAACCATTGGCGGGTTGATGAACTCTTTTGTTAGGCACGGTAGAACTCGATAGATGCAGATACGATGCGGCATCTTTTGGAGGATTTGCGGTAAGCCCTTGTAGAATTGTGACTTTTGTAGGTTGTCCCATTGGAATAAAGAGTCTAAGTAGTTGAGGGTTTTAACGCCAACGTCTTCGAAATATGGTATCTGTGAAAAAAAAAACCCTGGTTAACCGAGTTTGTTTTTGTTTTTACTTGAATATGTTGCAAGCTTGAGGCAGCGCTGTGCGGTATCTTAGCGCTTCACGTATACGTTAATAGCGAATGTGGATTCTATTTACTTGCTAATAACATTGAAATTCCTGGGAATCTCGTATCTTCATGCACGTCGTCGCGCGGACGCCACAAAGACTGCGCCGCGTAGAAATGGGGCGCTTAATAAATCTACACTAATACTATAAAGATGAAGATGATAATTATGATGTTTGTTTGAAATGAATAGGCTCCGAAACTACTGGACCGATTTCAAAACTTCTTTCAGTAATAGATAGCTACATTATCAGGGAGTAACATAGGCTATATTTTATCCCCGTACTCCCACGGGAACGGGAACTACGCGGGTAAAATCGCGTGATGTCCACTAGTAGAACATAATTTGCTACAGTAACGTGGTCGCATCGCGCCCTTACTAATCTTGCTATCTTGCTTACCTTTAAAAATTGATGCGAGTCGGGCCTCAATTCCGGCGTAGCATTTAACATAAGTTTCACGTACTCCCGCAAGCCGTCCGCGACACACAACAACCTCGTCGTCGGCAAGTTTCTGATCTCGTTCACAAATCTCTTGTACTTCGAGTAATCATTCCCCACGTTACCCAGCGTCTGATGTCCCGTACTGTGCAAGGCATATATCACCATCCCTAATGAATACAAGTCGCTAGCAGGAGAGTGAGTGGCTGAAAGAATGTACTCTGGAGCCAAATAATCAAGTACTGGTTGAGTTAATGCATGCATAGCAGGACAGTACTCCTGGAATGGCCAATAAGGAGCTGATCCTGCTCCTCTTTGGTTGGCAATACAGAAATCAAACCCAAATATCTTCCAGGCCCCTTGTTGGTTCACTATGATTGACTCCGGACATAGATTGTGATGGAGAAGCTTCACGTCATTGTGGAGGAACGTGAGTCCTTCAGCAATCTGCATCAGACCATATTTAATTTCGAGCTCATACAATTTATAATTCACGAAGTGGTTTGGTACAGGCTGTGGCATGTTTTCCATGTTGCCTAAAATATTTGCTAAGCTGGCAAAAACAGGTTCTGTGGCAAAAGCAATGCTCTCTCTGCTCTCTTCAAGACTGTGTTGAACTGTGAGAATTTGTGGATGCCTCAGCTTCGTCAACTGCACAATGCCACGTTTCAGGGTTTCCAACATAATATCCCTGTCAGATTTTGACCATCTTTCTAAATGTTTCTTTTCGAAGACAAATATTGATGCCTCTTGCTTTGTGGACTTCTTGTAGCCTTTGTAAATTTTCCATAGCAGCCCTATGAAACAAAAATGGTGACTATTATCTAGAAACTTAAACTTTCTTTAGAATCTATACTAATATATAAAGCTGAAGAGTTTGTTTGTTTGTTTGCTTGAACACGCTAATCTCAGGAACTACTGATCCGATTTGAAAAATTCTTTCAGTCTTAGATAGCCCATTTATCGAGGAAGGCTATAGGCTATATATCATCACGCTAAGACCAATAGGAGTGGAGCAGTAATGAAAACTGTGACACAGACGAAGTTGCGCGAGCCAGCTAGTTTTATATATTTGGTCTCCTCAGATAGTAACAGAAAAACATGGTTAAATTTTTGTTGCCAGTCATAAAACTCTGTTTTTTATTTTTTGTGTGGGAGGGGATTCATAATTATGTGTTCCCCCCAATTCTTACTGCGTAAATAAGTTTTGGAGTTTTAATTAAAATTAATTCTGCATTCCATTTTTATCTTTATTTCAGTGTTTTCCAGATAAATGGATTTACAGTTACTTGAATAATAAAACTGTTTGTGACTTAAGTTTGGTTTTTACCTGACATAATTTTTCGCATCTAAAAAAGATATCTTAGATCGTAAAATGTTATAAAGCAGATAGGTAAATTACATATATTAAAAACACATTGTGTATGCAATACATAAAAATCTTGTATCAGGGTGTTTGTTACTGAACTCCTCCGAAATGGCTCGACCGATTTTCATGAAATTTTGTGTGTATATTCGGTAGGTATGAGTATAGGTAGGGTATTTTTTTTTGCAAAACAGATTTGCCTAGTCAGCTAGTTATTTTTATAAACAGAAACATTGTTTATTTGTTTGTGTTTATGATCATCAATTTACTGGTACAATTATAAATGACTGGATTTTGACTGACTAAATGGACTAGCCAATCTACTACCAGGTACACAAGAGATAAACACTTTCTGTAATTATTATTACCCTGTACAGTTAGATACACAGAATGTTCTGGTACTCTGATTAATAAAACAACATAGACACATGTGATACAGAAAATTTATATATTTTAATTAGAAAACAACCAAATCTAATTGCAAAGTAAACCTCAATTTAATACACGGATTCTTTTTAAATACTGTACAACCTCAAATGCTGTCTAAGTCATTCCTAAAAATCGTCTATAGATTCAAAATGTTGTTACCATAAATGTACACAAAACACAAATAGAACCAACTATTTCTATAGCATACTAGCTCACCTATATCACTGAACTGAGTAACCAAAGAGCTCAGTATCAAAGCTAATAAGGTGCACAATAGACAGCGCTCTGTGTCTGAATGCAAATTATAGATACATCAATCGTTTTTTACCTGGACCAGCGCTTGCAATAAATTGAGTAGCCTCAAACTCTCTTGTCACAGGATTTCCAGGCAAAACACCAGATAAATGCGAAACTGTGTTGCTGACCGAAGAATAAAACTTGTTAAACACCTCCATGTTAGAGTTTTTACACTTTTAACTTTTTATTGTATTGTAAAAATAAAAATCATTACGGAGCCAGACAAAAATGTACGGACATAAAATGTCACTTTGACACATTGATTGACATTTTGATCATAGTTTGGAAATTGTGTTTGCTTTTGTTTTTAGATTGTGTTGTAGTTTGAGTTTCATTGAAAATGTATAAAACAATACGTTAAATATTAGAAAAAATATTAGATACGAAAGAAAGAAGAGAAGTACGTGTCACTGACTGCCTCTATGTGGTCTGTGCACTGAGTCCTGAAGTTATAGTGGTTATAAATATCCAGAATTTTTAGAACGAAACTTACCTGAACATTTACAAATGTCGTTTTTTCAACTTTTTTGGATACTTTATTTTTAAGTTATTAATTTGCGACAACCGTCTGCTAACAAAATAATATTAGAATTAATTACACCTCTTAAGAAATAGAATGGCGAAAAAACACAAAGACAGTGAAGGTACAAAAATTATATGATGACAGTGAATCTGAGTTTAACTTGTGTTGTCACAATGATAGCTATCCTTGTAAACGTCTAAATGTCACTGCTAAATGTTCACGAATACGATTTGTTTTTGTAAATGAATCATTAGAAATAATTCAATGTGATAAAGGAAAACAAAAGCAAAATGAGGGCAAGTCGTTCCATAATCATATTATCCATGGTCCTAGCAATCATACCAACGATATTATCAGAGAGCGACCCATATTCGAAAGAACCATATCGGCCTCTTGGTCCTTTGGTGAAATGCAACTTTTTACCGCTGGAATTCTTAGATTGTGACGAACCAATCGACCATAAAGGGAACCACACCGCCAGAGAAGCGATTGGCCATGGCTGTGTGAAGTTTGGAGGCGTTAAATATGATCAAGTAGAGAAAACAAGGGTGCAGTGCAAAGCTTTGGATGGAATCGAGTGTTTCGGAAGCAGGAGCTTCTTGAGAGACGGTTTTCCCTGCGTGAGATACTCCGGACACTATTTCACGACCACGTTAATCTACAGTATATTATTAGGTTTCTTAGGTATGGACAGATTTTGTCTTGGTCAAACCGGGACTGCAGTTGGGAAGCTCCTCACATTGGGAGGTTTGGGAATATGGTGGATAGTGGATGTAGTGTTGTTGATTACAAACAGCTTGCATCCTGAAGATGGAAGTAATTGGAATCCTTATGTTTAGAATTCAAATCCAATCTAAAAACAATAGTGTAAATATTAATGTTTGAAACAAAGATGCGATTTTTATTACATTCTAATCTACCATTGATCACTGTTCAGTAAACACGCATACACAACCAATAGTGACAACTATATATGTCATTAGCAAGGAAACCTTAGTAGATTGTCAATGTAAGCCCAGAATGAAAATATCACAATGCTCAACCAGTACCAGTATCATCATAACAATAGAACTAACTTGAATGTAGAGGACTTAAGAAAAACTTCAGTCTTGCAGTTAATTTTCGTCTTGAATATATTTTACTCTAACTTATTTCTGGTATTCAGAATTTCCTTTGTATTCCGTGTTCTACAGTAAAAATCTAACCAAATGATTTTGTACCAAGTTTGTGAATCTTTCTAAGTAAATTGTGTTTGTGATAACTATTTTTTATTAATGTGTAAATAGTAGGGTATAAAATGAATGTAAATATAACATTTTTTCATGAATTAAAATTGTTTTTACTCTGAATCAATGCAGTTGCAGCTACATCTGTGACTTACAAAAATATCTATGAAATTTAATGAAAGTGAAATAAAACAACAAAATGGGAAATTATTTATAGTTTATTATAACTTAAGCCACCAGGGCTGAAGCAGTGCTTGACTCATACTTCCAGTTAGGTGGGAGCACGCTCTTTGTCTTGTAGTAGCGGGCTAGCCTGTGGATCCTGGACTCGACGAGAATCAGCCTGAATTTGCTGTCCTTGTCCTTCCTGTTGCGTTCCAAGTGCTTCCTCATGGCAACAGCTTTCTTGATCAAGTAGTACAAGTCCTCCGGTAGGTCGGGAGCGAGGCCCATGGCTTTCATGATACGCAGGATCTTTTTGCCAGTGACGAATCTGACTTGTGCAACTCCATGGGAATCCCTAAGCATGACACCTGGAATAGATAAGTGTCTTGTTAAACTAAATCTTCAAAATATAGTTTGACAATTAGTTAAGATAGGATCATAGTAAATCTACACTAATAATATTATAAAGAGGAAAGATTTGTTTGTTTGAATTGAATAGGCTCCGAAACTACTGGACCGATTTGAAAAATTCTTTAAGCATTGGATAGCTACATTATCAGGGAGTAACATAGGCTATATATTATCCCCGTACTCCCAAGGGAACGGGAACTATGCGGGTGAAACCGCGTGACGTCCACTAGTCTTAATATAATTAAAAGTTGAAAGGCTCCTTCTGGGCAAGCTCGCTCCATCGTAGACTTTGTCTCTGTCATCTCTGACCTAGACTAGAGTCAAGAGCAAACCCATCACAAATAAAATAAATTAAGTCTTTTTTTATTGTTGCATGTTGTCTACTCGATCCTAGCCAAGTCGAGGACAGTTATACTGTCCCTATCTATTAGAATGAAGTTTTAGTGAAGTCATTGAAGTCTTATTGCCAATAATAAAACTGAAAACTATGATGGGGGATAATCATTTCTTTCTTCTTTCTTTCTTTCTCTTTACCACTATTCCCAGTTTTGTGGCATTACATGATGAAGAATGATGGAAACGTAAAATTGAAGAAAACCCTGACCCTAAAGAAATTAGTACAAGGGTAAGATGACAATAATTCAAGAGTTTTTGATAGTCAATCCAGTTTTCAAGATAAGGGGCTAAATCCTTGAAGTTGCTATCAGTGTAGAGCTAGATGTTGCTGATCACACACTGATGCAGTGTTTGCCTGAAAACATGTGTTACTGCTGCTCAAGGATAACTTGGACACTCACACAAAACTCTTCATTAATCAGATTTATTTGATAACTAAAAATTCGGATTCTAGTGCCTGATCTAAACTTTATTGGCAGTTCCAAGAACTTAATTTATGGTGGTTGGGAAATAAATAAACACTTCAGGATGCTGCTGGCTGGCTGATAAGTGATAACACACATACATTCTAGCTTGATATGCAGAATTTTCACCATGGTTCTAAGCTTTCACAAGAATTTACTATAATTTCGGGCCAAAATGCTTGATGATATGTCATTATTACTGTTCAAAATCACCAAGAACTCTTGAAATTGTATCATCAGCGCCAACAGAAGTCACATTACTAAAAATTACGATCAAGTTTGGCACTTACCGATTTGGGAGGGAGTGAGGCCTTTCTTGCCAAGTTTGAAAATCTGTTCCTTCACATCATCAGCGGTCAGTTTTAACCAGGTCGGCACACTGCGCCGGTATGGCAGAGCTGATTGGGAAATACCCTTACTGAAAACATAAAATTACACTTCGCTGTAAAGCCATGTGGTGACCACTCAATCGGTAGGTTATGTTAATGTCACAAAAACTTTGTACAATGAAAAATCTATGTTGAATCATTAGTATAATGTTGTTCACTATAAATTACACAAAAATTTACCCAGGTGCGTGCATACGACCCATGGCTGCGGCTTTTAATAAAAATCGCCGATCTGACAACGACAACAAGAGAAAACGAAAAGATGGTTGCCGGAAGGCGGCTATTCATTCAATTCTCGTTCTTATTACTTTGTGGTCGTTCTTCATTCACTAGTGTTGTCCCTGCAGAAAAACCGATAAAGCGACTAAATTGTCTTTGATTGGCTCTGTTTGGTGTTTCGTTTAAAATGTTACAGCATTTATACAAACAGTTGATTTCTTTCCAAAGAGTATTTCTTTCTATGTCATTAGTGTCAGAATCAAATGACAGTTTTCCATCCTTCCTATTCCTAACCAAAGTAAAAAGTCAATCAAACATTGGAATTCTCAATATTTGGTCTCAAAAATGACTAACCCCTACGGCGTATCTGATGCCGAGTTCAACCTCATTAAGCAGCAAGCCACAAGGCGCGCTGCACTCAGACAGGAGTTCTTAAAACAGAAAACTAACCCATTTAAACATGCCAATGAAGCTGGATATGTCGTGAGTTTTAAATTACGTAATTTTATTGTAAAGAATTCAAGTATAAACAAACGTTTACTCTTCATGGACTACAAACTTATACCAGCGGTTTCGCTAGCGTGATCTTCAGGAAATTATACAAAAAATATATTATGTCCTTCACCAATCCATCTTTATCTAAAAATTCATCATAATGTTTTCAGTAGTTTAGGTGCTCAAATTCAACAAAGCTACTACTGCAATTGCAATTATAAGAAGTGTGGATATACAAATTCAAAATTATGATTTGTTTATTTTCAGTTTGATTCAGCTTTACAGAAGTTTCTGTCAATGAAAGCGACGGGACTGGAGCACTTCACTGCAAACACCAGGACTAGCTTGTTTGGAATCTGCGCTATTATAATTCCCATGTTTTCATACGGATATGTTCTTTGGAAACACAGGACGGACCGTGAAGACAAAATAAGAAAGGGAGAACTCCGTTACAAAGATAGAATGTTCAAATTGCAGTAATGGTTGAATTCAGTGTAAGATAAAACAATTGTGTAGAAATTAATAAAATCAAGTAACTGTTGAATTGCTTTTATTTATTGTTTTTGTTGATGTACACTTATTATGTTATTTGTAACGGGAAGCACATAAATATGATTTAACCCAATGTTTTTTTAATTGATTAACCATTAAAAATGCTGCTGGCAGGTAAACTTCCATATGGCTAAATTAAAAACAAAATAATATAATGTTGTCAATGTCATTCAGCATCTTTTAGTGTTAGATCATAGAATATATTTGTGTTTTAAATAATAATAAAAAATGGCTGATAAATATGGATTTTCTGATCTGGAGTGCAAAATTATGTTGAATCAGATTGAGAGACGTGCCAAATATAGAAAGGAATTTTTGAAACAAAGAACTGATCCTTGTAAACATTCTTTGCAAGCGGGCTATGTTGTAAGTGTTTGACTCATAAATATGGATTACTAGCTGACCCGCGCAACTTCGTCTGCGTCACAATTTTCATCTATAATATAACTCCTGCCCTACTCCTGCCGTACTTCTACCCTACTCCTACCCTACTCCTATCCTACTCCTACCCTACTCCTACCCTGCTCCTACCCTACTCCTACCCTACCTACCCTACTTACCTACCTACCCTATCTACCTACCCATTTTTTTTGCTTTTAAACCTTCCCTGTATTTTGGCGAATCCAACAAAAAAAGAAATATTAAAATCGGTCCAGCCGTTCTCGAGTTTTAGCGAGACTAACGAACAGCAATTCATTTTTATATATATAGATTGTGGGTGTATAAAAACTTAGGTACTTATAAGCCTAACTGAAAAGTGTAAGACAGGTAACATGGCTTCCAAGCTAATGAGACTAGGGGTTACATGTCCCTTAGCTCTGAGTGAACACATCAAATTAATGGAACCCAAAAGGTAATGGCGGGCCTTTTCTCAAGTGTTAGCCACAATACTTAATATAACGCTATTTGCCCGCATCGACATCGTGGCGTACGCTACGGTATAAAGAGTATACCTTTCGCTCTTGAAGCAGTAGGGGTTATTTTTGTAGTTACTATTATTATGAATATACTCTTCACATGTATGACTTCACTGTTGGACATAGGCCTCACCCACCACCACAACGACCGGTCCTGCGCGTCTCGCATCCAGCGGCTACCCGCGATATTCCCCAGATCATCGGACCACCTTGTGGGAGGCCTTCCAACGTTGCGTCTTCCGGTCGCCACTCCAGAACTTTTCGGCCCCATCGACCATCTGTTCTGCGAGTAATGTGCCCTGCCCACTGCCACTTTAGTTTGGCGATTCTTCGGGCTATGTCGGTAACCTCTTTCGGTTGATATGATGATGATGATGATACATGTGACTTCATGGTCGCTCACAATGGGCCTCATCAGAAAGCTTAAAGTCACTCAAAGGGCAATGTTTGGGGTTTCCTTGCGTGATCGAACTGGAAATGATGGTATCAGCAAGAGAACCAAGGTTACCGACATAGCCCGAAGGATCGCTAAACTGAAGTGACAGTGGGCAAGCAGGGCAGATTGCTCGCAAAACAAATGGTCGGTCGATGGGGCCGAAAAGTTTTGGAGCGGCGACCGCGTACCGAATACGCAACGTTGAAAGGCCTCCCACAATATGGACCGATGACCTGGTGAGGGTCGAGGGTAGCCAGACGCACAGGTCCGATTGTTGTGGCGACACTTTGGGGAGGGCTTTGTCCAGCAGTGGACGTTTTTCGGCTGAAATGATGATGATAGTAACTTCATAATAAAGGTGAAAATAAAATTCAACTATACCTCAGCGCCTACCAAAAGACGCACCGCAATCAGTATCAGTGAGACGTTTAACAGTCCTGACTGATTCAGGCCAATGGCTTCAGTCAACACAACGGAGACTAGACTTCGGCACAGGACATATTATAGAGCACAAGTATTATTTATTGGAACGAAGTTCCTTATCGCGCGTTGTGAAAGGGGGCTAGACGAAAAAAATCATACGAAAAGTTGTAACGACACTTTGCTATAGTTGTAAGTCGTGCGGCGTGCGCGTGTTTCTCTGTCGGTCTCTCTCTCTCATAGAAAGCAAGCCAGTTATTTTCGTTTCGTCTTTCTATTTCTGTTTACATTATATTTGTTAATAATAAAAAAAAATATTATCATAACTTAAAAAAAAAAATTACAATTCCTTCACTAATTAATCGAAAGTAACTTCATTCCATCCGGGTGTACCTTGACACCTCTCAAGATTTTTATTTATTTAATACTTCATGCACACAAATGTACAGAGGCGGACTTAATGCCTTAGGCATTTTCTACCAGTCAACCATTGGGTGATGCAGAGACAATTGATGGTAGGTGCAATTTTGAGCAAGAAACGCGATTAATAGATATTTATATATTTACTAGCTGACCCGCGCAACTTCGTCTGCGTCACAATTTTCATCTATAACTCCTACCCTACCTACCTACCCTATCTACCTACCTACCCTATCTACCTACCCATTTTTTTTTGCTTTTAAACCTTCCCTGTATTTTGGCGAATCCAACAAAAAAAGAATTATTAAAATCGGTCCAGCCGTTCTCGAGTTTTAGCGAGACTAACGAACAGCAATTCATTTTTATATATATAGATAGATATATAAATATATATGAACTATACATACAATAGGTACTATAATATATATACTCAATGCACAAACTAATACACGAATATACATTAACAGTTCATGCAAACAAACAATGACTAAAAATTTATACTACTGCCTCCTCTCCTCAACCTAACTACAGCACAAACATAGATGCACTCAGTCTTCCGTTACATTCAAAGTCCGATGGGACGGCAATCCGACATGACGGCGGGAGATCTGGTGCATGATCAACGGCTTACTTTTCGGCGTGTTTTCTAAGACAAGGGGCTGTCACAGAGGAATTCAAAACGGAAAAATGTACTCACACTTTTGGCTCGACCTGGGAATCAAACCTAGGATCGCACGCTCAGCAGATGCGCTTGCAACCGTGATAACGGAGTCGACGTTACATTAAGAAAGTTAATCACTCAATCCTAATATATAAAACTTCGTCTGCTACGCTCCTATTGGTTTTAGCGTGATGATATATAGCCTATAGCCTTCCTCGATAAATGGGCTATCTAACACTGAAAGAAATTTTCAAATCGGTCCAGTAGTTCCTGAGATTATCGCGTTCAAGCAAACAAACAAACTCTTAAGCTTTATATATTAGTAACTAGCTGACCCGCGCAACTTCGCCTGCGTCACAATTTTCATTACTGCTCCGCTCCTATTGGCCTTCGCGTGATGATATATAGCCTATAACCTTCTTCGATAAATGGGCTATCCAACACTGAAAGAATTTTTCAAATCGGACCAGTAGTTCCTGAGATTAGCGCGTTCAAGCAAACAAACAAACAAACTCTTCAGCTTTATATATTAGTATATATATATATATAGATTAACAAGCTTACCAATAATATATTTAAATGTTTCAGTTCGACAAGGCGATCCAAAACTTCATGTCGATGAAGGCAACCAGTTTGGATTACTTTCCGTTTAACTTCAGGACGATACAATTCGCATTGCTGACCATTGTATTGCCAATGGGCTCGTTGGGCTATGTGATATACACTGATCGAAATAAAATCGAGCGCGAGATACGCTGCGGAAGATTGAAGCCCAAGGACCGGTCGAGGAAACTAACATAGAAACAAAAAAAAATTAAAGCTCTGGCTTTAGTATAGTAGGTGTTTTTTTGCTCAGTACAATGTACATTTATAGCCATTTTCTACCCTACTAGAAATTGCAGCAAGCTGTCTTTCGCGGTTCTAATAGCGTCCTTAATTTTGTTGTGTTGAATTTATTGATCGACCTTCCTTTGTGTGGGATAGGATTTTTTTTAATAAAATATTTCGTTGATTTAAATTCTTATATTCTATTAAATTAACTGTAAGACAATGAAAGACTTCATATAACAACAGCATAACTTATTTATTAATATTAGGGTCTGTGCACAGTGTTTTTACTACGACGCGCGTATACGCACTGCAATCGCAGTAGCACCTGCTTTAACGAAATAAGAAACACGCGCGTATAAAAGACGTTGGTACCTAATTCCCATTTTGTTCTATGGAACATGACATGACATCATCAGACAAAATATTACTACTTAAACTAAATTAAAAAAGTAAAGAAATATTTTATTGAAGTGAAAACTTCTTTAGGCGCGTTGAGCACTTTTTGGGTTAGGAAAAATCATTGATTTTGCGTCATCGTCACCGAACGCTTTCCACTAATATTATAAAGAGGAAAGATTTGTATCTTAAAAAGTACTGGTCCGATTTCAAGAATTCTTTTGCCTTTAGAATGCTACATTATCACTGAATAACATAGGCTATAGAATATTTTCAAAAAAGTTAGGGATTCGTATGAAAACTTCGATAATAATGTAACATAAAGTGTGAAAAAAATACCAAAAAAGATCCTTATCTGGCGAAGGCTGCGGAAACTATTGACAATAGAGCAAAGTGATGTACTACAGTTTTATAGAGGACATCTACAACAAAAAAGTCCGCGAGGGTATATATCGAACTATCATGGTTAAGTCACAATAACCGCTTTTTGTTTAAATTATTCGATCAAAACCCAGGTGGAAAGGAATAGTGTTGATTCTGGTATCATGATATTAATTCTTATCCATTAAAATGGTTTAATAATTAAAGTTGGTTATGTACATGTAATTTACACTTTAAATTATTCAAATCGGACCTTTCGTTTAAAGTTCGGGTATAAAAATACTCTAAGTAAGAAAAATGTGTTACTTAGTTTTCACTTCTATCAGTAGTGCCCAAAGACTGCCAATTTTTTTTAATTACTTATTTTGTCCGATAACGTCATGTTCCATAGCACAAAATGGCATATGATAAAACATGTGACAGGCCCTTAGCGTGGGTTACAATACTAGTAATGCTAAATTAACTCGGTTCAGTTAGCGGTCGTCCAGGGACTTATCCCGGGCTATGACTGTGTCGTCAAACTTCACCATGTAGGTTGTCCCCTTGTGCCAGTGGGCGGTGACTTTTGCGGGCTGAAACAAAAATGGAAGTTCACAATTTGGCTTTAGAAAAGTTTGGGATAACCTGGAACATGAGCTCCTCTTCCCACTCAGCTAAAATTCCTACTCATTTTATAAAAATTTGAGTATTTGATAATCAATTACACCGCTGGCTGAATGAATTTCGATGAAACAAAGTTTTCGACTTTCATGTGGGTAAAATTGCTAGCTAAACACCAATTAATAATGATAGGATCCTTCTGGGTGAGCTCGCTCTATTGTGGTCTTAGTCTCTGTCATCTCTGACCTAGACTTGAGTCAAGAGCAAACCTACATCAAATAAAAAAAATTGCCTGTTTTTATCCTCTATTACAGGACAAAGACCTCCGTTTTTTATTTGTGATGGGTTTGCTATTGACTCTAGTCTAGGTCTCTTTCCACTTCTCTCTATCTGAAGCCATTTGGAATCATTCTTTATCTAATCAATACACTCTCTAACTTAACACTCACCCACTATAAACAAGTTAGTCAACGCAGCACACGGCAAGCAAGTTTGCTAGTTTTACCCAAAACAAGAACAACTATGGCAAAAAAATGCTAACTTTTGAAGGAGCACAACTCTATAATAAGTTACCGTCCTGTTTTAGAAACCTACACTCTTTCGATGCATTCAAATCTCAACTTAGTCAGCACATAATTGTGGATCAAACACTTCTAGAGAAATGATTGCATTGGATGGGTATTAACATGTAACACTAACTGATGACGAACCTTTTGTAAAATATTTATATATGTCTTTTTAGTATTGTTCTCGAGTAAGTGACTAATGTCTTTATCTACACTAATATTATAAAGAGGAAAGATTTGTTTGTTTGTTTGTATGTTTGTTTGAATTGAATAGGCTCCGAAACTACTGGACCGATTTGAAAAATTCTTTTAGCATTGGATAGCTACATTATCAGGGAGTAACATAGGCTATATTTTATCCCCGTATTCCCACGGGAACGGGAACTACGCGGGTGAAACCGCGTGACGTCCACTAGTTGAGAATAAAGTTTCTTTAAACCGAAACCGAATAAAAGAATACTTACAAATCCACTCTTAGTAAGTACTGCCTCTATGATCCCAGCATTGAATGTGGCACAGTTCAGGGAGCCTTTGTCCTTTGGCACACTGATGAATTTGTTGATCTGCAATCATCATTTTATGGCTGATTATTATAGAATTGAATGAATACTCTTTATTGTACATCATACAAAAATTACATCAGCATTTTAAAAATTGAAGGTGGAAAAGAGCAATAACACTGCCCAACATAGGAGGTCAGCATTTGAGATCACTAAAGACCAGAGCAGAGGAAGCAGTTACTGTCTCAAATCAAATGAAAAAACTATACTATACAAAAAAAGTGTAACTTACAAGTGCATCCTTCTCAATGATGTAGTAAGTTCTCTCATCGTCGTTGGCATGCTCCAGTTTATCAGCTTCCTTGCCAAACAGGACCTGGAATCATTGACATGATTGTATAGGTACATACACAGGTTAATTTGATTAATTAATAATGATAGGCTCCTTCTGGGTAAGCTTGCTCCATCGTAGACTTTGTCTCTGTCATTGCTGACCTAGACTTGAGAGCAAACCCATCCCAAATAAATAAAAAAAGTATATTTATTTAGAAAAGGAGTGTACATCTTTTCGTCTCTGTTCTATGACATAAATTGATATCTAGTAAACTGGGAATAACCATATTTATTTTTAAAAATGTTACAATTGGAGGGAAGTCTTCAAACAATAACAGGTTGATGTTGAAATACTACTGAATAATGCTAGATTATCTCACCTTCCACAAAGTAGATTTTACAAACAGAAGCATATTGAGAAGCTTAATTTCTCGCTTGCTATTTCTCTCTCTCACAAAGTATAAGTCCAAGAGTCTGGTCCCTACATCATGACCAATATCTGATAATCTGAAATGTTAGATAAACCAAATAATAAGTATGCTAGTAGGATTTGTAATTTTAACAAAATCCCAGCAAAAATGGTTTAAAACTTACTTTGTTTGGAGTTCGTGAATAGAATGTGAACGATTCTGACAATATTGGACTATTTCTGAGAACAGAAGTGCATAAAATGCTAAAGAAACCTCCCCTTTGCCTTTGCTGAGGGGTTTGTCGAGAATAGACGATTTGGATCGTCCGGACGACATGTTTTTCACGTTTTGACTAAGATACACTATTCTGTAATAGATAACTAACTCACTTTAACTAGGATTCCCTAAAAAAAACTATTAATTTCACTTGGAAAATGTAACACCACTACAAAACGACTTTACTGAATAATATTAATTAGGGTCGATGAATAACTATATTTGGAACATCTATCTATTGCTATTTCAGCTATACTCATACCAAAAGCGGTCTGTTTATCGCTTTCTAGTGCACTGAATTTTTAATTCAGTAATCAATAAGCACGGAGCACGGAACGCTTTTATTTGACGCGGAATGTTAACTGTCAATATGACAACTATGTTATCAGAGAAAATAAAATATTATTTCATACTGGCATGGCTCCTAGCCTTTTAATCATCTATGTGACACAGTACTTTGGTCTGGCTTTTTTTTAACTTTTACCGTGATACGGAAACAGACATTTTGCGTAGACGCATAGTTTTTGAAAATTAACACAAAGATAATTATAAAAGCAGCAGCCGAATGCGGACAGTTGATGCTTGGTAAGTAACCATGTCCGCATGGGCGCCGCCGCCGGCAGGACTATTGTCAGGGTGGTGCATCTTCAAAATCCTGCCTCAGCCACACACACACACAGCCCATTCACACAGAGATAGAACTAAAGAAGGCGAGTGCAAGGCGAAGGGAGCTCGAAGTACATGCTTACCTCGCCTCGGATTTGCATTTCGCTCGTTTAATATGTATTTTAATTTCTTCATGTTTTTTCATGTAGGTATTATTGAAAGCGAGGGAGGTACAAGCGCACCCCCTTGCACCCTCTTTCCGACGCCCATGCATGTCCACGCTCCACAAGTGAACATAGGAAGAATACACACGTCTATTAGTTTTGAGGCGCTATTAGTTCCTGGTATACCGTATGGTGCCGTAAAAGAATAATACCATCCCTTCACTTCCAGTGGGTGTCGTAAGAGGCGACTAGCGATACTGAGACTAACGATAGCCCTTGAAAATTCAAAAGTGGCCGGAAATGGCCTAATTTGAAATAAAGGTTTTTGATCTTCTCGCGAACTTACGCTTAGTTAGGTCATTGACTCTGATCGGTTGGTTGGGTTAATGAATGCAGTTCGTCTACGTAATTTATACGTCACACATTCAATTCAATGCAACTTGTTAAAGTGATCATCTAGAAATCTAGGACCTTGGCTTTTACGCTAAATACCTACTGATGTTTAAGAGTTTTGTAGCATTTACGCAGTTATGTAGGTACCTAGTATTTTTTTTTTCAGGATTTTCGGATAGAAAATTTATTGTAGGTACTCCTTGTTTTTTTAGGGTTCCTTACCCAAAGGCCAACGGGACCCTATTACTAAGCCTCCGCTGTCCGTCCGTCCGTTCATCTGTCTGTCTGTCAGCGGGCTGTTACTCATGAACCGTAATATAAAATTATTCTATGTAAAGATTATATATAGACCGCGACCCAGGGCCAAATTTTGTCATACATTTCCGCCCGGACGAAAACTTATAAGGTGGTTAAATGAGCTTTATTATGGACCTCTGTGATCGTCAGCTGCGATTCGGTGGGTGGGTTAAACAGGTGTCAATCAAATATCACCTTTTTTTGACGTTTGGGAAAAAAATACGGTGTTACTGGATTCTAATGAGAACTAATACACACTATTGTGAATAAATAAACATGTCAGCTGGCTCAGCTGATGCCTTGTACCGTGTGACGTAGGTGCATCTATCGCCTATTTAAATGAACCAGCTGACGAGTCTTCCCTCGTCATCTTGCCAGCTGACTTTGTTTATTACTTACAGGATCATATTAACTATCAGCTTACAATTTCTTATACGGGAGGAAATGGGGTGTCCACGTAAAAGTTAGTCACGATGGAATTTTGTAAATTTTTGGTCTAGGATTTTTTTTTATTCTTCATAGTTATGGATTATATTATTGAATTCTATTATAGAATAAGGTCTTAGAAATCTATATATGTATAAATTGTAAGGGCTTTTCATGTAAAAATAATAAATAAAGGCTCCAATTTTTATTAATCTTTCATAGCATGAAGCATAAAGTCGAATAACTTTAGACATCCCATTTCCTCCCGGATAAGAAATTGTAAGCTGATAGTTAGCATGATTCTGTAAGTAATAAACAAAGTCAGCTGGCAAGATGGGGAGGGAAAACTCGTCAGCTGGTGAATTTAAGTAGGCGATAGATGCCCTCTTCAGGGCGCTAGCTGACGACCTTTCAACCAAGATACAGCCGGCTGACGTTTTGTTTTCTGCAAGATACTTATTGGGTTAGCATTAATCTGACATAATTTTCAATCGGGAGGAATTGACTGAAAATATGAAAAAAAATACATTTTCGTGTGACCAGCTGACGACCTTTCCATCGAGATACAGCTGGCTGACATTTTGTTTTCTGCAAGATATTGGGTTAGCTATAATCTGACACTATTTTCATTCGGGAGGAAATTAATGAAAGAAAAAATTTTTTTTCGGCGTGTTTGGGAGGCTGCAGCTGCTCACCCACCGAATCGCAGTTGACAATCATAAAGGTCCATAATAATGCTCTCTTAACCATCTTACAAGTTTTCGTCTGGGAGGAACTTGGTCATGGAAATCTGTTGCTGGCTCGCGGACCATTACAGGAAAAATAAAACGAAGTCTCTAAACAGCACACTTTTTCAGAAGTCATCAATAAAAATTACGTTCGTTCCGCTATCGGTTAAGAAATAGCGTTGATCTAAAACTGCAATATACGCCACAGTGTTAAAATCAGTTAAAATTCTCTGGCGAATAAAGGCTTCGTCGATGAAAATTTAAAATATTTCACGTTTTATATGATGGTACGGAACCCTCCGTGCGCGAGTCTGACTCACTCTTGACCGGTTTTTTTTTTACTATAGATAGGCATACGTTTGACCACTATCTCACCTGATGGTAAGCGATGATGCGGTCGAAGATGGAGCACGTTTGCCTAGAAGCAAAACACTCCCTAAGAGGTAGGGATCTCTACTCTTTATGTTGAAAAAGTGGAGAACCCTACCTAAGAATTCTTGTTTTCAATCTATATTGTCCCACTGCTGGGAAAAACTTATTCCATAGACTTCCGCTCGTTCCGGGGTCTTGGCTGTACTGGAGTAAGAAACCTCCGACGACCGTTTCCTAAGCCTTCCTCGCTGTAAGACAAAAAAATAACATCGGAACTCAGTTCCGGTAGTACAAGGCGAAATATCCGAACGTGACAGGATTATGTGCCGGTTTTGCACATTCTCTTAATTGCTACCTATGTTGAATAATTCAAAACTGTTATAAATCCTACTTTAGAATCATGCAATATGATATCACACTACGTAACTTCGTCATGCTGTGTTAGCAGGGTGAACGGACAGGTGAATAAGATTACGGAAGGCCGCATAAATTTATCTAGAGTAGATAGGAATTACTACAAATAGATTTAGATATGGAAGAAGAAATGAAATGAAATGATTTTATTTCCAGATTTACATCCAATTAAATTAAATAGGTATTCATATGTATAGATAACAATAAATAAATAAATTTAGAAGCCGCGACTTATGCAATCGGCGTATGGTAGGACTGCCACTTTTGATGCAGAGGGCTGTTGTCCCAGTGAAGAGACGTGCTGTGCGGATCTAAATTGGCATAAGAGGATGAGTACCTAGGTATTCTATAAAAAAAAAGAATTTGAGATGCTTGGGACCATTAAATTGCAGTGTCTGTCTGTGGCGTGCATCTGGTTCTACAATGCAAGCACTGCGACGGAGATACATTCAATAAACAATAATAAACATCTGGTGATAGAGTCATCATTTTTTAAATCATAACTATTTACATTTCACCATTTGCTTTCTGTTCGTCAATTTGTAGGTACTTACCAATGTTGAACGTATTGACGTTGCATAGCATTGGTATAAATTTACGATGGTGCTGTAACCTTTTCTACCAGCAATCAACTCGCAAGCAAGTTTAATTACAATGCAAGACACGATCGAGCTGTAGATCACATTCTATCTCGGTAGCCCGCAGTGTAATGCAGCTGGCATGCGAGCGGTTTGCTGGTGAAAACGAGGCCAAATATTTCACAGATTGACCTACTGCAACTTATGTACCTTCCCACATACCTATAGGTACTATAAACACCTATTAGTAAACTATGTAAACAATATGATAAGCTCGCGCATGCAGTTCTGTAGGTACAACTGTAATTATCAATTATTAGTTATATCCGTAGGTAGTTCATATCTTTAATTTATGCCCTAATTACCATCACTTAATTGAAATAGGGTTATTTACTTGACCCACTGTCATGTAGTGTGCTGTGACCTCAATAGCTTAACGTGTAGTATCCTAATAAGTTAAAATAAAATTAATTAAAATAAAGTCGAATTTCTTTGTTTCGACATTCGTGCAAAAGTCTCTGCACCAACCGGGGATTGTGCTTGGGTATATTATCATAGGGCTTATAGGGATAATCGTCGGTTGGTGACGGCTTGAACATTTTTTGCTAATGGCTTTGCTATTATGAGATTAGCGTTCAGAATTCTGCTTTTTAGCCTGGACTGTCGAACCCTGGATGTCGACCCCCCCCCCCTGCCCCTATGAAATCCCCATGACTCGTATGTCTACCAAAAGCCATTGGGTCCCAAGATTATCAAAGTAGGTAAAATAAAACAAAGACATAATTAACAAAAAAAACTTTACTTCATATAAAGCATTATTATAACAGCATATTATAAGCTACTCCAATAAAACAAACTGCTAGCATAAGATTAAAAAATAACATTTTAAATCATTCGTCCAAAAGTACATTTTCGTTACGACAATCCTAAATATTGTCAATCGACTACATTTTTGTTTTTTTTTTTTTGTTATCTTTTAGTCTTATGTGATGACCTTAAAATTATTTAAATTAAATAACTTGTGTTCGAATGGTTTTACAAAATGTCGGTAAGTATACCTCAAATCGTATTTAACATACCAGTGCCCAATATTCAAATGTCAAGAAAATGAATGATCATGTCAATATTTAGAATATCTTAGATTTTTGAGTAAAAACCTGACATTTAGTATGTGAGAAAAAGCGCTGGAAAGTATTTGTGCCGCGCAAAACTGTCAGGTTTAACAATAATTTTTATTATTTTGTCCATTTACCACATTCCATCACTTGAATAAATCTAGGCGTTATAAAGACTATTTTAACATTAGTCGTAATTCAGAACTTAATTATTACCATCACTTTTAATTGCATTATATTTTAGACAAATTACTGTGTAGCGCACAATATAGATCTAGCGTAACACTTTTCATAATTATTTATGGGTTTGAAAATTAGGGTGCGTACACATTAATAAAATGTACTTTACGTCAAATTTAGGATACGCACACATTAGTAAAGTGTACTTTATTCAAACTTAGGGTGCTTACACATTAGTAAACGTACATTACTTTAAACTAAGGGTGCGGACACATTTTTAATGTACTTTACGTCAAACTTAGAGTACATATATGTATTTGAAATGCACCTTATGAACACTTCGTTACCAGTACATACATCAGTTCACATTCGTGAAAATGCGTCTTATAGCACTTTCTGTCTAGACAAAACATTTTATCATGTTGGCGTAGGTCAAGAGGTCAGTGCGCATATCCAGTGTAAGTGTATTACGCATCCTAAACCAAATTGTTTCATATTTTCAAGTTGTCCGTACTAATGGACGGCTCAATTATTTAAGTTTTAGAATCATGTCGCTGCTTAACATCTTTATTTAAACGAACATAGTCTATTTGCGGCTACAAGTTCCTGGGGCCTAATGTAATATTACTTTGTGGCTATTGTGAATTCTATATTTACGTAGAAAAATTGTATCTACAGACTAATTTTATGGTTTCGTTGAGAAACGCAATGGATAATCCTTTCAAAGGTTTCTTCTAAATCCGTTTTTACTTCACATTTATAGAGTACTCAAGATAGAGGACGTTGGATAAACGGATCCATTCTGCACATGGATTAATCTTATACAATTATAATGTTTATCTAACGATTACATGGTGTTGCAGGTACAATATTTTTAACTTATAGTTAGTAAAGGTTAATGAACAAGACTTTAACTATACAGTTTGAAAGAAACAAAATCGTAGGGATCATTTTCGAATTCTTTGGTTCAAATTACACGCGTAATGTATAAAGCGGTCCAAATGCCACCGTGACGGTTTAGTGAGAACCATTGACCTTATTTAACAAATCAATCTTTCACAAAATGATGCTACCCCGTATTAGCCACGATTTTATAGTTTTGTTTAACCCTTGTGTCAATCTTAACGAAGTGGTCTATGCCGATTTTTATCATTTCAAAAATTGAATTATAAACCGTGGCATTTGGATCATAAATATACTTTATGGGCATATTTTTTACAATATTTACATCGGCTCGTAAACGAGTCATTTATAGCGAGAGCTAATTCACCTTTGTTTGTAAATAAAAAGGATTCTTCAAAATATAGAAAAATAATAATATTTTAGTTTCGTTTTTATAGAGAAAAGTTTATAATTTGCATTGCAATATTTTACTGGAAAAACTAATTACTCCGCCAGATAAATTACCAAAAAAATAGTTTTTTCGAAATTTTTAAAATAAAAATACCGTAATAAGAAGGTATCCCAAGCTGCATTTGAGTAACAAATGTTTATTGTTTGCAGCAATAATATGACCGTATTTAACTTTACAGATCAGACTAGGTCAAGATCATTTTCAGTCTAGTGTCTGTAAAATAACTAGTTCTTTCACTTTTACATTTTAACGTTTTAAATACTTAGCAAGATTTCTAACAATGTGTAATATGACTGCCTTATGTGTTTAATGAGTAAAACCACATAATTCCCGTATTACCATAAATGAAACCTGCTCATACAGTAGATATATTTGCAATGCAAATGATATTTTTTTCTGATTCAATGTTATATTTAGAGCTCGTTATCTTTTCCTTTGAGCAAATTATAATAATCTTGTTTTTTTTTTTTGCAATGGATGAAAATATAATATGAATTATTATTTGACATTTGCTTATAAACATTATCATTTAAAAATTGTGTACTTGATAAGGAATAACTTCATATATTTTGTAAAAGAAAATCTAGGGAAAGATGTTTTAAGTTTGATTAAAAGTTATGTTACAAACTGTGATACACATTTTTCTTTGTAGTTAGGTTCCTAAATAAATAATTACCTGAAAAAATGCAAACACAGTTAGTAGCATTAACCATATCTGAATCAATTAACTTAATATTAGAAATTCAAATGTTCCGATTTTTATTGATTACGAGTTTTGGTAAGTCTAAAAGTAGCCTATCTTTTAATATTTTTAGTAGCTGTTGCTAAAGTTGCCATACTTTTTGTGTTAGTTTTATTCTAGGTACTAAACTATGCAACAATTTAAGTAGTATTTATTTCAGGACTAAAAATAGAATGATGGTCATAATGTCAACTATTTAAGAATGATAAAGCATTTGATAAACAGCCCCGTATCTTGCCGTTACTTTTAATAAATGTGTTGATTTAGGAACTTTTCCTGACCTCATGAAGAGTAGTAAAGTCATTCCTTTGTTTAAATCAGGTAATAAGAATGACATTGGTAACTTTAGGCCTATATCCATCTTACCTGCTTTTAGTAAAATATTTGAAAAATTGATACTCAAGCAATTACTAAGTTTTTTTAACATAAATAGCCTCCTTCATAAAAATCAATATGGCTTTACAAAAGGTCGTTCGACTACAGATGCGGGTGTTGCTCTCCTTAAACACATATTTAACGCATGGGAGAACTCGCAAAATGCGATTGGAGTTTTCTGTGACCTCTCCAAAGCTTTTGATTGTGTCCACCATGACACGCTATTGCGAAAGCTACGTCACTACGGACTCCAAAATGAAGCTCTTAACGTAATAGATTCTTATTTGCATAATAGGTTCCAATGTGTAGATGTTAATGGTGCGAAGTCTTCCGGGCTGCGAGTTCAGTTAGGTGTACCCCAAGGGTCAATACTGGGTCCATTCTTGTTTCTTGTATACATAAATGATTTACCATTCTATTTAAAGGATATATGTGATGTTGTTCTCTTTGCTGATGATACTTCCCTTATTTTTAAAGTTGATAGGAATAGACACGATTTTGACGACGTAAATAGTGCACTCACCATGGTTACGAATTGGTTTACAACAAACAATCTAGTTCTAAACCCTAAGAAAACAAAATGTATAAAATTTGCCTTACCAAATGTTAAAAATCTAGGACCCAATATCATTTTAAGTGACGAGGTGCTCGAAACTGTAGACTCAGCTGTTTTCTTGGGCATAACAGTTGATGCCAAACTTCAATGGGGCCCTCATATATCAACACTATCGGGAAAGCTTAGCTCTGCCGCCTACGCCGTCAGGAAAGTTAGACAATTTACTGACGTCGACACAGCTCGGTTAGTGTATTTTAGTTATTTCCATAGTGTTATGTCCTATGGTATGCTACTGTGGGGAAAAGCTGCTGACATACAAAATATATTTGTCCTACAAAAGCGAGCCGTACGAGCGATATACCAGCTAGGGTCCAGGGTCTCTTTAAGGGAACTTTTTAAAGAAATAGGTATTCTCACGGTTGCTTCGCAGTTCATTTTTGCCAACATAGTGTATATCAGGCAAAATATACATTTATATGCCAAAACTAGTGATATCCACAGCTTTAACACCAGAAATAAGCACAAACTACATGCTCCTTTCCACCGTCTTCGTAAGGTCCAGGGCCATTTTGTGGGGATCGGTATCCGCTTTTATAATAAGTTACCTCTTTCTTTTCTAGACTTGCCTTTTAATGCTTTTAAAGCGAAAGTGAAATCTAACCTTATTTCGAAGGCATATTATACTATAAACGATTACTTCGACGATAAAAATAGTTGGTCGCTGTGTTGAACACGAGACAATGCTAAATGTTCTTTCGTAGATTCTTTACTTGCTCAAGATGACATTGTTTATTATTCTGACCGTATAGGTCATTTTTGTTTTTTTTTTTATTTTTATTTATTGACATAATCTTCTCATTAGCTTGTTTTTTATGAGTTGTATTGCAGTATGTGATTAACTAGCGACCTCGACAAATTGATAAGTATGACTTTGTCTGAGAAACCGGCAGCAGGTTCGTCATGCTCCCTTAGACGTCGCTGCTTGCGGTAGCGTCGGGGATCGGGTTACATCCTTCCCTCTAATATGGCGAGGGAGGTAATGGCTGATCTTTGCGTTATGCTCGTGAACGGGTGCTGCTTGTGGTGACTGGTCGTCTTGCTGTCCGTGGTTTATTATTGTTAAAATTTTAGTGTTATAATTTAACTGCGATGGTCCTAGTTTATCACTTGTGACTTTGGGTCACAGATTATGGTTAAATTGCATTGTTGAACATGTAAGTGGGCACGCCATTTATTCCTGGAGGCTCATTTTGATTAGTATTGTATGCTTGAGTTTACTTATTTAATTACCTATATATGTAATTAGTTTTATCATTGTTTCATTTGTAATTTTTGGGATAAAATGGTATGTTAGCGGACATGTGCCATCCATTTATTTAATTTAATGATCGACATCTATCATAAAATGTTGAATAATGTTCAAGTTCTTTAAACTTAACAGACAGTTGTGTTGCTGGGGAGTTTGTTGGCCACTTCTTCTTCCCAGCTAAAACACTAGGAAGTGGTGACGGGCTGGGCGATTTGGGGGACTGTCTTCATGTAAATTTTGACGTTCAAAAAGTGCTGATTTTCAGCCTAGTTTGAATAAATGCCTTTTTGATTTTGATTTTGATTTTGAGGAGGAATTACTATTTGTATTGAAAGAATATGTTTTGAAATCTGAAGATGCACCAAAGTACTTGTACTTACATTTTGTTTGTCAATATTCTAAGTTGTTATTTTCAATATATGACCACCAAGTAAGGAAAAATGAATGTTTATAAGTAAAAGGTCAACTACAAAAAAAATTAACCAGCTTTTACAGCAGTCGCCACACCTTATCTATACAATATATATAAAATTATGCTTACACATTGTATATAACTAAACTAATGTGAGTCAAATATATACACTTAGTTCTTACTCTCCTAGCAACATGTGGACTGGACTGTCTCAGCTTCAAGGAGATTGAAGTCCATACCGTTGGGACGGTTGAATCCAGTCTTGATCCCGTCCCACCCATCTTCCACTTTGTATTCTCCTGTTTGTATGCGGTTGTATACTTCTTGAGCGACTAGCACAAATGCTTCTTCTACATTTAGACCTGTTTTTGCTGATGTTTCTACATGATGTAAACCTAAAAATATAAGTAAATTTAAAGTTATAAATTTAATCTGTGATTGTTTTCATTGTAGTGATTTTGTGTTATCAATCTCTTGATAAAGCTGATTTCACATATTTAATACATGTTTATTACTTTATTATATCCTTCTTATCACATAGATGTTTCCTTTGTCATCTTAAACATTGGAAATAAACATAAATGACCATTTCCTGTTGACTTTTCATGGCCAATAAAAGATCAAGAGGCAGTGTTCACAAGAATAATAATTAATTTATGAGAGCTGTTTACAAATTTAAAACTTATAAAAGCAGTTGAGTGAATACTGGAATTTATGAATGAATTATTTATCAATATTTGTGCCATTTGTAATAAAAAACTGCCTTGTTTAAAAAACTGTGTATAGTCCTTGAAATTCTACTATGTAAGTGTTTAATAACATTTGTTATTAAACACTTAAATAGTAGAATGTGTTTTTTTCAAGCAAGGTAACATAGTAACCTTAGTTATTAGTTACTTTTTGTTTGAATTTGGATTATATTTTCACAGAAAAAAATATAATTTCGGACGAAAAATTATCAGTAACTCTCTGATTTAAGGAATTAGTTTGGTGTATTACTGTATGAAACATAATAAATTGAATAAAGCACTCCAAAGTAGAAGATACAGTTGTACCATAAACATTTTTATTAATGACTAGTTGACCTGTGCAACTTCGTATGCTCCGCTCCTAATTGGTCTTAGCGTGATGATATACAGCCTTCCTCGATAAATGGGCTATCTAACACTGAAAGAATTTTTCAAATCGGGGCAGGAGTTCCTGTGATTAGAGCGTTCAAGCAAACAAACAAACAAATTCTTCAGCCTTATATATTAGTACTAGCTGTCCCGCGCAACTTCGTGTGCGTCACAATTTTCATTACTGCTCCACTCCTATTGGTCGTAGCGTGATGATATATAGCCTTCCTCGATAAATGGTCTATCTAACACTGGAATAATTTTTCAAATTGGACCAGTAGTTTCTGAGATTAGCGCTTTCAAGCAAACAAACAAACTCTTCAGCTTTATATATTAGTATAGATAAAGTATAGATATAGATTAAATTATTATATCTTCGATGCAACAAAGCATCAAAAGATGCCTAAAGTAAAATTTTATGAAACATCCTTTGCAGTGACAAGGTTTTTACTAATTTATGTAAACAAATTGAAATAGTTATTTAAAGCACTCCCAAGAAAAAAAAATCAAACTTTCTTGGTCATATATTTTTAAAAAATTTGTGGCTATTTATAAACTATAATCCCACATCAAAACTTGAGTCACACGCTCAAATCCAAGAAAAAAAGTAAAAGCTCTCTTAAGCCAAGCTAGGCTAAGAAAAACAGTCAGTTAACATTTGAAAATGTTCTAATTTCAAGTAAGTATTCGGAAAACATACCTTTTACGACAAATTAGCATACTTTAATATTGACCTATATTAAACCAGAGCTACATTGTTATCTAGTTCTGGCAGCAAACAAAAACTATTTTTAAGATTGTAAAATATTTGAGCAACTCACCATTTTCTTCTGCAAACATTCGAGCCTCTTCACATGTTACTTCCCTCCGGGCTCCGTTTTTGTTGTCTGTGCCCACTAGGTCCACTTTGCAACCCACCAGAGCAAACACTGGCCGGTGAGGCTCTATGTGCCTCTTTGCTTCCATCATCCACAGGGGTATATGCTCAAAGCTAGATCTATTACACACATCGTATACTAGTAACGCACCAACTGAGTTCCTATAGTATGATTTCGTTATAGATCTAAACCGCTCTTGACCCGCCGTATCCCATAACTGCAATTTAATTCTCGTACCATCTTGCACTTCTATAATTCTCGCGAAGAAATCCACACCCACTGTAGGGTCCGACAGCTAAAATTTAATGCGCAATTTACATCACAAATTGTATAAATAACATCAAAACAAAGGCGATTGTATGTACTCACCTCAGCGAATTTCCCATCTGTGAAATATTTCAAGAGAGAACTCTTGCCCACAGTACTGTCACCAATTAGGATAAGCCTAAATTGGTAATCGAATATTGGATCAACCATTTTTTAGATGCACTTGCAATAACATCAATTGATAGCAACAAAGGTCTCGTCAAAAATTACGTATTTTAGAAAAAGTGACAAGACAAACAAGAAACATCAGTCAAGTCATATCATATCACTGCACGAGTTTTCTATTTTGTCTATGATAATTGTTTCGCATAAGTTTTTAGGAAAAATAAAACGAATAAAGCAGTACCTACATAAAACTATAATGCTAAATAAATGCCATCCATTTTATTATAATAATCCTTGCTTAGTACTAAAATTTTATGCCATAGTTTCTTGGAAACAATTTAGTAAAACTAAAACCGTAAACGTTGTAAAGCAAGCACATCCCTATTCATTTCCGTAATTAAAAAATCGTTCACTAATGAATGAGTATTTGACTGTTACGAAACAATCACTGTTTATGTCATTCAATGTTCAATCATTCATGCCAGATTTTTTCAATGGGAGTGTTTTAAAAATTAATTTACGCGCTTGTGTGGCTGTAAACTCCTACTGCGTTATTTAAAGCCATATTTGTTGTGATTTAAATCGTTCAACACTTGCATCGATAAAATGTTAACATAGTATTAATGAATGAGAAGCGATTAACCTATATTTTTATGGTTTTCGCTGCCGGCCATTCCAGCCCAAATAGTTGTTGGGCAAAGTAATTAAGTAAGTTTCCATACTTTCTATTGTATGTACAGAGGTTTGTCTCGTCTCTTTTATTAGTTTTTTGTAAACTTTTTAATACAATATAACCAATCTTTTTGTTATTGATTTTTAGAAATTGAACTCTATTGTCATTGAAATAATTTTTGACAAATTTTTGCAGCTAGCCACAATAGTATGATGAATACAAGCCAGAGTTATAAAATGAAGGAGAATGCAACGGAGCACGGTGATAGTAAAGCGAAATCCACTCCTATTGGTAGGTTGTTTGAATTTCAAAATAAAACTAGTGTCATATGACGTCAAGTTTGTTTACACATGAAAATGTTTAGTTCTATGTTTACTAGGCAAGTAGCAACGTATCCGAAAAGTACCAAATATTCAACCTGCTTCCTGTTTTTACAATTTTATTAGGAACTATGTGGCTGAAATACAAACACTAGACCATCAAACTTGACTTCCTTGTCATCTAGTACTGTGAACAGCTTTTATTTATCGAAATATACTTGATTTATTTAATGTAAGGGTTTCTTAACAGCAATGGTGGCCCCAGAGTTGAAGCAGTATGCGGATACTGATACAGAAATCACCAAGACTTGTGCAGTGTTGGGATGTGAAGACTTCAAGAATTTAGATGCGGAGTCCTTTTTTAGGTAAAATATTTGTTTTGAAGAAATTACAAAGATTATTTGGTTGGTAACATAGCGTAAATGAAACCAATGCTTAATTTGCAATTGTTTTAAAAATTTGCATATTGTTACAAAATTAGTTTGAGCGTACTCTCCAGCTAAAATACCACTTTGTTATTCAACATACACTATAATCTGCTGTGCTTTGGTTTTGATCTTGCTTTTAAATGGCTCAAGAAATACAATGCCATGCCACAAGAGGTGGTAGTTTTAGTGAAATACTTGTTCAATTTTAGTTGATAAATTAAATATGGTAGTTAACTTTCACTGCTTCAATTATTTCAGTAATCCACCACTGTGGATTTTGTGGTGGTGAATTAGTGAGATAGAACATTTTTATTTTTAGTCACTTTCTCAGCATTGAAGGGTCAAAATTTAATCTGTTAATTTTAATATATGAGTATATCCCTTATTCTTTTAAAAAAATAATCAGTTGTGAGACCCTCATAACAACCAGCAAGCACATGTCTAGCACTGCACAAGAGCTACTTCTTATAAAATATCTTGCTCACAATTTTACCAAAACTGGCATCTAGGGGCATGGTAATGCACCCCCCCTAGTTGATACAAAGTAAGTGAAGGACTACCTACCTTTTGTCAGAGCATTTCCTCAAATTTTCGAATTAGCTTTACTTCCTAGTTCATAATAGAAGTAGCATCTATTATTCTAACAGAACACATTAGTATAATGTAGCCGTAACCTTAATTTCTTCTGTCCAGATTTCCAGAAGACGCGAGCCTCCGACAAATATGGACAGACCTGACTGGCCGCAACAACTGGACGCCGACCGACTTCTCCTACATCTGCATGCAACACTTCTCCATCGATTGCTTCAAATGTGACGAGGATGATCAGATGGTTCTGGTGGATAAGGCAGTACCCTCACTTAAGTTACCCAGACACGTTTTAGAGGTGGGTAGTTTTATTTTCTTGCTTATCTCCCTTTTTATTGTTAGTTTTGTAACAATGAATACTTTTTCTTTCTTTCTTTTAGGAGTTTTTTTTCTATTTTACTCATTCTTTTTTCTGGCTCTTTAGAGCATCAGATGCACAAAATAAATCAATACACAGATTCTCTGCTATTGATTTATTTTGTTTTACATTGAAATACCATTCTCAAAAAATGCAAAGACACGTTCTGCAGAACTATGTGATAAAGGTCAGTTACATTCCCATGTTTTTTTCGTATTTTTTATTTTATTTTTTATTGTAATCTGAAGTATTTTGGTTCATCACATCATTACAATAAAGCATGTGCACTGTTTAACCAATTAACCAATCTAATTTTGTATTAGGTCGAATACATAGATGAAGAAACACTGGAAAATGAAGAGGACGAAGACTACATGACCACCGATGACGATGAAGGAAAGGCCGCCACCGCCGCCAACGACACATCTCTAGACCTCAACATACCTCAGAAAGAACTGGAAAGTATTGAACTGCTCAAACTCTTCACTGAAGTCCAAAGACTACAGAGGCAGGCGGTCGGGCTAAAAGACAAACTTAAATACAACATGAAAGTTCACAACAGACAAAACAGATTTTTAAAGCGTATAAAAGAAATAATTGAGATGAAGAAAAAGGTTTTGAACCAAAAACGCAAGAAAAAATGCAGGATCCTTTTATCATTGCAGGATAAAATAAAGGAGGATTCAACAGGACTCGTCTTGGCTATGCCAATGAGACAGACAGAAGACTTGAAAAACTTCGCATTGAGCATTTACAAGTACTCACCGCAAGCATACATTTATATTAGGAACACGTTAAGAACGATGTTGCCAAGTACTGAAATACTGGACTCGTGGATCACGGCGGGTTACCAGCCTAGAAATGTGTTAGCTAATAGCAACCTTATAAAAGTGGTAGCCGAACAAACGGACACGCAATTGTCGTGTAAAGTAATGATAGGATAATAAGTGTAAATCACGGAAATATTGTTTTTTAAATAAACTAGGAATTTTTCCGGTTGGTTGTTGTTTTATTGAAAGGTTACGTATTTATTTATTTATTCAACTTACACATACTGTCTTTACAGGATAACCCCAGTACATTAGTGATTTGCAAACAGACATCTAATAAATTAAAAAAATCATTTTACAGCTAATAAGTACTTAAAGTTTAGATTTTTAAATCTAAACTTTAAAAATAGAAAACTACACTAAACTCTACTAAAATTATAATCTGAAGTCAGACTACAATTGTACCTATGTAATAATAAACAAACTAAACGTTTTTTTAATGTTATAAAATCTTAACCTAAAATATAAAATCAGACTTAATTACTTAACACAGGATATTAATATTTAACTATAAATAACAAAATTCAACAAAACTCTTGCGAATTCATTCAGACTGCACGAAAATATGTCAATCCTCTCTTGAACTTCATATTGTGCGGGTGGTTTTTGACAGCAAGTTGGTTTTGGCAGCAGGCACGGCCAGCAGTGGCGGTCGCCGCCGCCTCCACACGTACCGGTCTGCGGACGCAGCACACCTGGGTTTTGTGCTACTCCACTCAGGAGCTTCAGTGCATACGCCGCGTGTGTAAATTCCCGGCGCACTGAGTTCTTTGTACCCCACCATACCCAGTTCAAACAGTGTAGGATACATCAGCGTCTTACAAGTGTCTTGTTAATTTATTCTGCACTCGCTCCAGCGTGACATTGTATTTCGCTTCATGAGGAGCCCAAATCACCGCACTGTGTTCCGAGCGACTCCTTGCCAAAGCGTCAGCAACCTGAGCGTGCTCACGTTTGTGAATCCTTGCGACTGTCTCAGCTCGAAACCCAGATTCTGTACGCCTTCTTGCAAATCTTAACTATATGATCCCGGAAAGTTCGATCCGGGGTAATGAGTACTCCTAGATCTCGTACCTGAGGCACTCGCTGCATCGGCGCTTCCTCTACTTTGTATTCGTAGGTTAAGGCAGCCTTCGCGCGCGTAAATGTCATCACAGAGCATTTCGCTGTGTTGAAATAGAGAATAGAATAGAATAGAATACTCTTTATTATGTACACCACATAAGTTACAGTAAAGATAGATGAGAAACATTACATAGGGTGACACAATGGGCGGCCTTATCGCTAAAACCACTCCACTCCACTCCACCACTGTCTATGTCTTCCTGCAATCTCTCGCAGTCCGATTCACCCTTGACCTCGAGCAATTTGAGGTCATCTGCAAACAATAAACCTAAACTATGTTTGACTACGTCATCTATCATTAAAATAAATTCGAGAGGACCCAAATTGCTGCCCTGGCTCACGCCTGACCTGGTGTAGTCAACGTAATGCTGTCGGTGTTTCAAGAAGCTAGCGATTTGGCGAAGAACTGTAAGAGGTGCGGTGTGCAGCCAATTTTTGCCAGCTTTATAAGCAGTACATCATTGTCGACGGTATCGAACGCCTTTTTAAAATCAAAATATGCCTCGTCTACCTGCACACCAGCATCGACGGCTGGCAACACCCGTGCCATGAAGCTAAGTAGATTAGTGGCAGTGCTGCGCGCCGGCTAGAAACCGTGCTGCGCGTCTGATAGCTGTTCGCTCACTTGAGCCTGCACGCAGCGTTGGATCGCAGACTCGAACACTTTTGCAGGTGTCGACAACACTGTCACCGGTCTGTAGCCACTGACATCCGGACCTGCCTTGCCCTTGGGAACCGGAACCGTGATTTTCCACCTATACGGAAACGTTGTTTGTTTTAAACAAGTGTAGAAGATACTTATGATGTAGGGGCTCGCTTCCCTTACGTCTTGAAGACTGAGGGTCTCGATGTGCACTCGCGCACTGTTCGCTTCCGCCTCCGCCCCAGCCGCCCGCGCCTCCAGCCGCTGCCACTCTGACATTATTATTTTTGTAAAAATATTTATTTAGAGTCGAAAGGCACCTTCTTAAGAGTTTCAAAAGTGTGTTTTAAAAGACTCATGTCGAAAGCCTAGGGACTGTGACTTCCAACTTTTCCATGGATTATTATCACATACATAGATAGGACCTAGCATTCGTCCCTGTAGTAACCCGTTTTAATTTGAACGTTTCCTTCGCTACAACACATCGTTTTAGAATTACTACTTTCTTTTTAAACAACAATGGCGCTAGGACGCTTCCCTGTAGCACCCCTCTTGAGATCAGATTCAATTTTATTTTCCTACTTTTCAAAAATTTATTTGTTTTATTGGTATTGTTGGTGGTACCTTATAAAGAATATTTTATTAAATTTTTTGAAAGCATGACCTCTTTATACCTAATTTTTAAAGGCAATGTTACTGCGTCGAAAGCAGCAATTCAAAAGAAAAACCAAAACAAAAACCTGCTTTGATCGTTGAAGAGTAGTTGATGACCTTTCCATATTGGATAAGGTTATTTATTTATTTTTACGGAAAGCTTACAGAATAGCAAAGTTAAAAATGAAACGCAGCCAACTGGGTTAATCAGGCTTTAATAAGCGGCCCAGCCTCTTCATTGAACGGGCACCGTTTAATCGGCGATATACCTATATTGAAACCCAAAGAATGTTTATTTAATCAGCTGCCAACCGACAATTTTAGGAGTAATTTGCTTATTCCCATGGTACGGTCCGCAGTGTCTTGCTCCAGTTGAAGGGTATTCGTAGACATAGCAGCAATGAACTCATTACATACTGCTGATTCAGACGAGTGGTCTTCAACCAAGCATTTACAGCAACCGATCGATACAGTTTTCATAAATTTGCATTGTTAAATGACATCTGTAGGAAAATGTAAACTTCAACAAGAACCGCAAGTAGCACCAACTACAGTAGTAGCTGCTCGCTGCCTGCATGATACGTGGTTCAACCAGCGTCAGTTAGGTGGAGCTGCCATCAAATTCTTATTAGAAAGGGAAGGCGAAGTCTGAACCAAACAAACGCGGTGTTCCGAGTCAGTGCCGAGAATCCCTCCGCGCGGACGGCGGTACGGCGCGGTGTCACCCCGCACGATCTTACGTCGCGCGTCAAACCAAAATAAATATCCCATCTGTTCAAATATTGTGCAAGTTTTTTTTTTATTGTTTCCCCAAAAACGTACGTAAAAGGATGTGTGTGTTTTACGTTCAGCCATACGTTACCCCGTAAGAGGCCCTAAGTTTCGTTATTTTTGTGTTCGCAAAGTGCTCGAGTGGTTTTTGTTTCGTATTGTGAATGGATTTATAAACCCGATTATGAGGAAGGACGCCTCATAAGGTACGTTTTTCTTTAAAAAATATTCGTTCTATTTTGGTTATTTACGTCGTCTACGATTGGTCGTCTGTATTCCAGTGTTTTAGCTAAAACAAGGTGAATTGGACGTCTAAATTGGCTAGAATCCGAGCGTAGCGAGTGGCCAGTAACTGGACTTTCGCAATATTTATTCCTTATGCGTGTTTCCATGCCTTAAACGTAAGGCCCAACGCCATAAGAGCAGCGGTCGTACGCGGCTGACATACGTGTAATATTTTTAATGTTCACCATTATGCTGCTATAAGCAATTATAAATATAACAAAATGTTAATGTCACATTCAAATCATGTGTCTAATAAATTTCTCCTCGCTTTTTATGGCCTGGAAGTAATTTTCTACTTGCTACGCCAATTGAAAGTATCCGTTTGCCGATTTCTTTTGTGTACATTTAATTACTGTATTGTTGTTAGGAGTTTTGTGTTTTTAGGTGCGGTAACTAATGTTATTTTGCGCTCAACTGGTTTTCAAGTGGAGAACATATCTTCACGCTAGCTCATTTCCGGGTAGACAACACGAATGGTTGTAGTCTCTACATTTGTTTCCTTCACTTCCATATTTAGAACAGTGCGTAATAGACTTGAGTGAAAAGAAATTTAGTTGAGAACAAAAGTTCTCTCATGCACATTAAAATTAATCCTTGCCGAATTGCCTCCAATGAAGATAATACGTCTGAGTAGGTACTCATTGGTATTTTAAATTACCTCCTTCATTCGTTACATCTTTAAGTGTTTCGAATGCGTCTCGCACCATCTTGTTAATCTTACATGGGGGATTAGCTTTCCCTATTCCCCGCTTGTTGCCCGACATCCGTATCGGAAACACTGCATGCTTCCATGCCCCTCCGCACTTCATCTATTTTCGATTGAAGCATTCCGAAACAAGGATTGCGGTCAATCCACTATCCGGAATTCTTTGATTTGGTTTAAAAAAATGGTTTCCGTGAAAATAGTGAAATAACGTTAGTGTCAAAGTATTTCCGATTTCTCGGTGGGTAATCATCCCATGTGGGTGACGATGCGAACGGAAATATTTGATAACTCTGACTGACGAATACTTTCTGATTGACCTATTTTATATGCACAAAAGTAAATTTGGATCTGTAATGAAATCAAATTACTTATCAGAATCAGATTTATTGGTATCTGCGAAAAAGAAAACAACAGTCTTTCCAGACTTTTCAAGTGTTGCAGACGAATCTAGGATGGAATTAAGAGGGTCTGTACCATCTACCTATGGGTTAATGTCACCATACCATACCTAAGTCTCCACGATAGTAAAGGGCAATGATGATAACCATAATTCACTCCAAACGTTCATTGTAGTGCTTTATTAGGAGCCCCAAGTTGACCACTGGACATTTAAGGCTGACAAGCACCAGTGAATCGAATTTACCCAAAATGGCGACTATGCCGAACATGGGTACAAGCTTAGCTTTGGCACTCACTTCTGTTCGACGTAAGTTGTGGTTTTAACTCGGAAGTTTATCGTACACTGAAATAATGTTGGAGTAGGTAATGGTGGCTACAGAATTAGCATTGGATTATTACTCGTAGATCCATCGCCCACGTCTGTTAATCCGTTATCCTCCGATGAGTCATGGAAAATGTCTATAAGAATATGCTAATTCTACAACTTGCTACGTTTTTTGTTTGATTTACTTATAATGTAAATTAACATTTCAACGTGCAGAATAAATTAATTTAAATCACGATGCATCTTATTTACGTCTTATTTCCAATATTTCAATACAGGTGTCTGTATTCATAATAGAATCCTAAGAAAATCTATTCTATTTTATTTTATTCTATTAGTTCTATTCTATTCAATCTCTAAGTCCTTTAATGTTTGATGTTTCATGAATCCACAGAGATTATAATTTAGATTTCCGTGGTTAGACTTGTGTCAATACAAGCTTCCCCAAAGACCCAGAAATAGAAGAACCTCAGAACTCGCTCTATCTATTTACACTAATAAATAATAATTAATTAGCAGGTAATATTATACCATGGCATAATATAATTTAAATATTAGTTTAAACGAGTCCAGAACACTAGGTAGTAATCTTTTTACTATCTCAGTCCTATGAAGATATAAGTACCACATATTTTTCATGACGACATGGGACAATAGCACTATAAATACTAAATAACCATAAAAAATTAAATTATTATGGAAATGTAAAATTGCAATAATAATTTAATTCCTTATCTTATATTATAATCTAATTTAATAATAATATGTTTTTACTCATATTTATTAATTTGGTAATATTTTAATAACTATTGTTCAACTGATGTATTGTGTTGAGTATTACGTTAAGTATGCTTGCAATGTTGTTTGTCCGTGATTAACTGATTCTGGAGGAACATTGGCTCCTAAAACACAGGCTCTTGGTCTAGTTTAGGAGGCAGCAGTTCGCTTTTGATTGTGTCGCAATGTTCAATACTTTTTTTGTAAGATTATTTATAAACCATCAGCAAAATAAAACCCGAGAAAAAGGAGATCAAAGTAAGCAGTATCACAATTAATATCACACTTATTAAGTTGTTATTTATAATAGTGTTAATAATCGTTCAACAAAATCGTGAGCCGGCTACACCTCGTCTCCGGCAGTCACTGGTAGAAATCGCCGTAGTTTCGCAACGTCCACAACTCACACGATGCCGTTAACCGGTTTAACTGGCCACTTGTTACGCGCAATCGTAATTTGAGGGACTATTTTCGGTTTGGATAAATCTGGAAACAATTGGGTTATTTGTTTTTTGCAGTTTTATAAATGGGATATGAATAATCATTTTCCTGCTCTTGGCAGAACTAATTTTAGCGGAAGGAATTCGTTCGAAAGAGTTACCGCAGCCCTGGAACGCAAAGGACACTAGGAGGAACACGGATGGGTTTTAGTCAGTAAGAGTCTGACACTGCCTTCTGCTTCGCCCAGAGCGGGAGGAGTCATTTGATGATGTCCCATCATTTAGAAAAAAGCAGAACTAATTTGCGTAGCTTTTTCCACAATTATTTGCTGTAATTTGAATAATTTCGTCTTTTCTAGCTAAATCATCATTTACACAATCCATTCATCGTTTCTTTGGTGTTTTGGTATGATTTAAGTAGGTACCTAAGTTTTTCTCTTATATATCCATCATAGGAATTTGCAACGAAAAGATTGAGAATGAGGAACTTTATGATATCTAACATGACTTGGAAGACATGTTCGCATATCTCATCATCCCTCATATTATCACATCAGAATGTCGTCACACTTCATTATGAGGTCTTCGGAGACAAATGAAGTCTCATAAAACTGGATAAAAATGAAGTCAATATTCTGAAATTAATGAAATAACGATTAGAATCTAAGAGGGCATTAGAAATGTGCAATATTAATATATTGCTAGGATTTATCACCTATGATCATTTTGAGTGGGCGGGTAGTTTGACAAATAGTGTGGGTCTCATCTGGGCAGAGATTCAAAGTCAAAGTCAAAGTCAAAGTCAAATGATTTATTTCAACTAGACCAATAAAGGCACTTTTGAACGTCAAATTAAAATAAAATAAAATATTATAGTGACTCTAGTCGTCCGTTCGCAAAAGGTAGATTCTTATGGAGAAGAACGGACAAGAAACTCCATAGTTACTCTTTTCAAAAATAAGCTTTACAATATTTGCATACATTAATCAGTTGATTATATGTGAGGACGATGCTCCCAAAAAAAACACTTATGTACTACTAGTAGGTACAATAAAGAAATGCCAGCAGAGGTAAAATTAATAAGTTTGCTAGTAAGGGAACATAATACTCACATACGTACAAATTTTTGCAACTATTGATTTATATGATCAGTGTGTGAGTTAAATTAAATATGAAAATCAGTAAATACACCTGTTTACATAGTAAATATTAATACAAATACAATAAACACAAACATATCAACCAGTTTCACAATGTCTACTACACCCTAGATTGTCCTATGGAGCAGGACTAGCATGTTTCCAAGCATTCTTATCTTGAATATAATCATCTAATTTGTAATATGCTTGTTCACAAAGTGTCTTTTTTACACACGTTTTAAATTTTCTTTCATTTAATTCTAATATTTCAGAAGGAATTTTGTTGTAACATTTAATACAGTACCCCATGAAAGATGTTCGTACTTTGGATAATCTAAAAAATGGTTGTTCTAGTTTATTTCTATTTCTAGTATTAAAATTATGTCTATCACTAATTTTGCTAAATAGATGTCGATTTTTCCTTATATGCATAATATTTTCATAGATGAATTGACAAGGGACTGTCATAATATTAATCTTTTTAAAGAGTTCCCTAAGAGAATCGCGGCGACGAAGATTATAAATGGCTCTGACAGCACGCTTTTGTAGAATAAATATGGATTCAATGTCAGCAGCTCGACCCCACAGCAAAATACCATACGACATAATGCTGTGAAAGTAACTAAAATAGACCAAACGCGCAGTTTCTATATCTGTTAGCTGTCTTATCTTTCTAACAGCATAAGCGGCTGAGCTTAGCCGCGCCGCAAGAGATGTTATGTGAGGTCCCCATTGCAATTTCTCGTCTAAAGTGATTCCCAGGAAAACCGTCTGATCAATAAATTCCAGTTTTTGTCCATTCAATATGATGTCACATTCGTTACTTTTAACATTAGGTAAAGAAAATTTAATACATTTAGTTTTTTTTTCATTTAGTACTAAGTTGTTTGCCGTAAACCAATCTTGAACCTGGTGAATAGAGTAATTGACATCATCAAGGTTTTGTGACCGTCGGTCTATTTTAAATATCAATGATGTGTCATCAGCAAATAACACCATCTTTGGTTCATTTTGAAGTAATTGGGGCAAATCGTTTATGTATGCTAAAAAGAGGAATGGACCTAATATGGAACCTTGCGGAACGCCCATTGCCATTTCAGACCCTAGTGAGTTTACACCGTTTACCTGTACTTTAACCTGTCTGTCTTTCAAGTATGATCCAATCAAATCAAGGGATGTATTCCTAATCCCATAATGCTCAAGTTTCAACAAAAGTGTCTCATGGTTAACGCAATCAAACGCTTTCGAGAGGTCACAAAAGATTCCAATGGCGTCTTGTGAATTCTCCCAGGCGTTAAAGATGTTCTTTATTAGGGTGACACCAGCGTCAGTTGTACAACGCCCTTTAGTGAAACCGTACTGTTGTTCGTGAAAGATGGAATTCTTATTAAAATGTAGTAACATCTGGCTAAGCATTAACTTTTCAAACACCTTACTGAGAACCGGCAGGATTGACACCGGCCTGTAATTGTTGGGTTCTTGACTATCACCGGATTTAAACAGTGGAACGACTTTACTGTGCTTCATGAGATCAGGAAATACTCCCTGGTCTACACTAGAGTTAAATATGTGAGCTAAGTAGGGAGCAATAGTTTCAATAACAGATCTACAGACTTTTACAGACATTCCCCAAAGATCTTCTGTTGATTTAATTTTAAGATCTTTAAAAGCCTTTATAATGGCTAAGGGGTTCGTGTGTTGAAACTTGAACTCTGATGGGCATACCTTGACATTCTTCCTTAAAAAGGCAGCAGAGAGCGCGGGTGACGAGTTAAGAGCTTGTGTAGTTTTACGTGGAATATCAGCAAAGAAGTTTTCAAATTCCTGAGCTACCTCTGCATCTGAGTTTATGGGACCACGTACGGTATTTAAATTAAATTTTGTTTCACGCTTTTTCTTCCTACCTGTTTCATTATTTATTATTTTCCAGGTGGTTTTTATTTTGTCATCTGCTGATTTTATTTTATTGCTAATAAACAGAGCTTTAGCTATTTTGCATACACTTTTAAATGTTTTTGAATATTTTGCAACATACTTATGAAAGCTTATGTTATTCACATGTTGCTTTAGGCCATATAGTTCGTATAGCTTTTCTCTACTTATTCGAATGCCTGGAGTCGCCCAATCACTGAATATAAACTTAGTGTAAATACTTTTAGACTTAATTGGAAAATTATCATTAAATTGAGTGTTGAGTAATGAAAAAAATTTGGTATAAAACACATTTGGGTCTTCTATGTTATTAAAATTTTGAACACATAATTTACTGGCCAAAGTACTATTAAGTTTTTCTAAATTTTTATCTGTTATTGGTCTAAATTTAATTTGAATTTTTTGTAAAGGTATATAGGTGCAAAACGTTATTGTTTGTCCACTGTGATCAGAGGGCAACTTATTCACAATCTCTTTATGTAAATAATCACAATTACAAAATATGTTGTCTATGCAAGTCGCAGACGAAGCTGTTACTCGGGTAGGTTCAATAAATACATTTGATAAATTAAATGATTTAAATAGACTCAATAATCTAATACTATTCGAGTTAGTTTCTAATAAGTTAATATTAAAGTCGCCACATATAATTATTGATTTATTGCTAGTACAAACTTTTTTTAACACATCTTCCATTACAGAATCAAACACAGATAGATTCTGGTAACTTGGAGGTCTGTAGACACATACAACAACATGCTTATCTAGCTCAACACAGGACAATTCAATGGTGTGTTCAACCGACAGCTTAACAATGTCTTTTCTTTCTTTAGATTTAATGTAACTTTTAATTAAAATAAGTGATCCTCCATGTATCATACATTGTCGGCTGAAATGGCTAGCTACACAATAATTTTCAAAATTAAGAGATCCTACTTGGTGATCTTTTAACCAATGTTCAGTTAAGCAAACTACATCAAACTTGGTCTTTTCTAAAAACATTTCTATTTCAAGTAATTTGGAAGAGCAACCTTGAATATTCTGATTAAACAATTTTAAAGTGTGTTGCCCTCCCTTAGGATTTTTACCATGAACTATATTACTACTGCTAGAAGATACCTTGTTCCTATTCACATATAATAATTGGTTATTAGAAGAGGTAGCTTCTGTTGTCTTGCAGTTCAGTTTAAAGAATTATCCGGAGCGATCTCCACAGCTACAATTGAGGAGTCTAAAATGTCTTTATAGGTTCCATCAGGAAGAGAATACTCTATCTGATTGTTTGTAGCTTAATTAGCATATAACTCGATAAGGCTATGTAAAGTAATACACGCCACCCTGCTCTACCTCAAGCAGACAAGCTCTCATTTCATAGATATCTGCATATAATTCTCGTATATTCACGTACCTTCATAATCTTCCTGTATGTGCCTCTCAGCTAGGAATACACTCCTTTCAGCACTGAATTCAATACAGATAACGTCTTGATATCACCAGTCTTACGTCCGTCCTGCAAGCTTTGTACGGTCATGCCTTTCTCAATTGAGGGTAGGTAGAAACGAACGACTATGCGGACTATGGTAATGTCTATGGTCCTTAAGGGAAACGATCGTAGTTCTATTGACCGTATTTTTATTTTGAAGTTTATTTTGTGGCTCATGTCCCAACTTCTGATCAAAGGAATAGAATAGAATAGGTACTCTTTATAATGAACTCTTTGTCATGTCACCCTTTCTTCCGTAACACTATAATTTGCGAACGACCTTTCTCCAGCAGTTTCCCAGAATCTGCCAGTACATTTATGAACATATTTTGAAACATTGCCACGAAGTAGAATTATGTGTTGACCTTTGAAAGGACATTACCAGAAAGGTCAGTCAATGTCCTTCTAGGCGTTAAAGGTAAAATGACAATATTGTAACTTTGTGTAAAAGAGCTATTAGCTATAGGTAGCTGTAAAAATTTTGGTATGTAACAATTACACTATCTATCTTTTGCAAGATCGCTCCACGGAAGATTCGAACAGATCTACAGGATGATGCAATAGGCATAATTAAAAGGATGCCGTCATTTTTCATACAAAAAATGATTAATTGCCGCAAAGCAGTTACAATAATAAATAATCGCGCAGCTCTGGCATCGCAATAAGTCCGTCATTCACCTACTTACACAGTTTTAACGTAGGTTGTGCGTACATCACCTGAATATCTATTTATTGCTTTCTGACTAGGTCAGCAGGACACCATGTGAACACTGTATAATTTAGCAGTTACTATAGTTAAAATAAAACAACATGGATGAACCAAAGCTAAATTAGCGTATCGAGTTTTTTTTTGTAGAGTAGGTAGGGTCGCCCTTCGAATGGCACTTTCCTACTTTTGCCTAACTTCTACTTCGAGATTCCCTTAGTAGGTAAGATTTGCTGTTAGTACACAACGTGTAACAGAATAACCGCAATACCTGTTAAGGGGTCATTGTACTCATCATTATGAAAAACTTTCACTATGGGATTAACACTGAAATCGCGAAAAAAAATCGACTTCCCCATATATGCACATAACTCGACAAAATGTTATTTTTTCGCGATTTCGGGATTGGACCCCTTAAGAGGTATTGCGGTTATTCTGTTACAGGTTGTATATGTCACAGGGAAATGATAAAAACGCATTTTTGATCCCATCTCAAAGGTCGATCAGTCAATTGGAACTTTCTTTATAGTAATCACACCACACTGTTGTTATTTTAACATTTTCCGTGAATTGATCGTCTACCTTAGGCATTTGATCAAATCTCCGTTTTCGTCATTTCCCTGCGCCATTTACCTACATGGATATATTATTACTAGCTGACCCGTGCAAATTCGTCTGCGGCACAATTTTCATTACTGCTCCGCTCCTATTGGTCTTAGCGTGATGATACATAGCCTATAGCCTTCCTCGATAAATTGGCTATCTAACACTGAAAGAATTTTTCAAATCGGACCAGTAGTTCCTGAGATTAGCGCGTTCAAGCAAGCAAACAAACAAATAAACTCTTCAGCTTTATATATTAGTATAGATAGATAGATGAACCTTGTATCTAGGTACCACAAACATTCATTCAGTATTCTACACAGACATCGATTATTATATAGCTTAACAACGTTCTATTTGGAATGGAATTTAATGATGATGAACCTATTCCAAATGTGCGAAGTAACTACAAAGGCACGTGAACATAAATTACCTGTATCCACTATCATTAATGTAAAATTATATGGTAAGCTAACCCTAGAAAAGCATTAATAATTACAACATCTTACAAAATCGCCTATTTGTAAGCAAAATTAATGTATGTTACGAAATTATAAAATTAGGGCTACAGAGTAGCTAAAATTCAAGCACAGTGTATACGGTAGGTCAGTCTAGATGCTGCTGATAACTGGTGGCTGGCCGCATGTCGGACTTAATTACGTTAGGCTGTGGTGCGTGCAGGAAATTAAGTAGTGTTGCCTAGAAGATTAACAATTTAGCCATGTCATGTTAAATAGGGATTTGGGTGTTTCATTTAAAGGCAATGGGTAGTGGGTTTTATGAAAACTAGGGCTTGGACTTTTAATTCGAGGCTAGTGAGTTTCAACTTAAGCTTTTTATGATTTCAAATCAATATCATGCCATACATTTGACTTCACTGTTACATTTGTGACAATAGAAGTCGGTTTTGTCAGCTGAGTAGATAAGGATAGAAGATCGCTTTACCATTTAGTGCGAAAGAGATTTATTTCCTGTCTCTTTCATAGTTATTAGTAAAGCGATGCTGTGTCCTGCTGTCAAACCCGATTTCTTAGATTGTCGCGATTAAATACATGACCAATTAGAACCTCCTCCTTTTATGAAGTTGGTTAAATTAGAATACCATACCATACATACCTACGACTGTGACATTAATGCAGTAATACCTGGCAACTTCACATCTTGATAAACAAAGGTTTTCGGAATTAGAATAAATAATATGTAAATTGTAAAATATGTATAATATAATTGTATGTTAATTGTTAAAGTAAGGTCTTCCTTACCCGGACCCTGGTCTTGGCCTGGTACTTATTTATATTTATTTGTTTGCCCCATAATCCAAGAACATTCTTTTTTATTTAATCCAGTTCATGAAAGAAAATTCATTGTAGATGAGCAAGGGACAATAGGATACATTCTTTTAACTATTTACGACATTCGCTGTATTGAAAAAGTAAGTATAAGTAAGCCGGCACGAGTCGTGAGCACAGATGAATGCAGCGGGGAGATCTCGCCAATGTCCGGTGGGCGAACGAAACTTGCAATCCCAATAGTCGATGAGCATTGGCTGACGAAGCAATAACGTGAAGCGTCAGAGCTGTCGTCGTCAAACCGACCAATGGAGAGTGCTCAACACTCGTGCCGGTTATTACACCTAAAGGATGAGCTAAGGTTTATTTCATTTATTTATTTTACTCTAATTTGTACCGCTTGAAAACACTACCGAGAATCTTGGGATCCACGGACCGATTAACCTTCCTTAGAATCAAGTAAATGGGCATTAGATACCGAGGTTCCAGCAAAGCGTATTTATTCAGACGTTAGAGGTAAATCGATACATCGTTACGGGGCTATTTACAAGCTAAATAACGTTCCTGAGGGTATTTTTCTCGCTTCGCTCACGTAAAATTAAGATTTCGCTCTGCCCCTAAGGAATCGCTTTTTTCCGGAGCGAACGATGGTCGAATGAAGTGAACCTGTGGTTAGGGAAGCGCGAATGTTTTTCGGATACACAGATTGGCGCCAAAGAGGGGCGAATTGAACGTCGAACGAGAATTGCAGTTTAATCTATGTTTAATAGGATTTAATGTAGATTAAGCGTAGTTACTGCGATTTGTTTTTGGGAATGGTTTTCTGATAAAGAGTTCTTATTGGATTTTTTTATAGCATTCACGAAACAGCCAAAAATAGCAACATAAGAAGTTAAGTATTCATATTTGGAATTTCCTGAGTCCATTCTAAGAGTCGAAGTGTTGTTTTCCTAAAATTCAATAGCGAAATGTTTCCCGAAAAACTAAATGGATAAATAAATTGTAAATTTTATCGCCTGAAGCCTGTTTTTGAAAACTCTGTATAAAATATAAAATTTTCGTTATCTTTTTCAAAAACTTGATGGAAAGATACCTCAAGAATAAGGCTTTCGTCCATACCAAAGCATTCTTAAGAAACCAATTGGCCATCCCTTTACAGGGATGTCAACCCACGAGGTTCTCTTTCCAACCCGCCCCAGACAATACAAGTTCACGTACAATTTTACCCCACAATAGTACCTGTTGTGTAACCAAGTGCGAGCCAGAATTACCATAAACATGTCTTGTTGCTCGCCTCACTGGGTTTAGATAAACAAACCGTATATTGTGTGCGAAGTGGTCTTCAGTGCAAATCAAGGGGATTTATATTATGGAGTGCATTGCTTGATAACTTAGAAGAAGAAGAGGAGGGCATGGTAGATTGGCGTCTGTAAGAGTGTTTTGGAGTGAGGAGCTAATATTTGAAAGCAAACGCAGAAAACATTTAAATGTCATGGGCCTTCCCTTCATATAACTGTTTCCCAGCTTTGGGAAGTTACAGGGCGACAGTAACAGAGGAAGAATTAGCTAGCCAGACAACAGCCGATTCTGTAAACATGCCGAAGTGAAGACTTGAGTGAAGTGATAACGAAGTGAGCGGTCATTCCATCTTGATTACTTGGATTGATAGCTCACTTCGTGATCACTTCACTCAAGTCTTCACTTCGACATGTTGACAGAATCGCATTGCTGTAGCATTGTAATTGAAAACATGGGAACATGAAAACACATATTCCCCTTCCCGGCTTTGGACAAGTGTGGACCAATCCTGTCGATAGACGTCAAGCTCGTTTCACCATCTTCGCCTTGGTCTGCCGACACACATTGTGGTTGCTTTAACCTATGAACCATTCGACATGCGATTTCCGTGTCTGGCCCAGACCGACAACTATGACAAAGCGCTTAGTTTAATTAGATTCTCAAAAATCAACACGGCCCTCAGCAATTTTCATTAGCTTAGTTGAAATATTCCAAAGTACAGGCAGGCGTCACCCATAATTCAACTAAGCAGATCACATTCTACAGCTGGACATGGACACTTTCTACATAAGTTCAACGACATCCTTTTAAAAATATTTCAAACCTTCTTTCTCGCTGTCAGTGATAGCAAAACAGACATATTCAGCCGCTCAAGCGACCTTCCATTTTAAGTGCACATTACGAGCCAGCTGGAACGCATACAAAAAGAGCACCTGTAAAAGATTTTGAGCGTTGAAATGTTCAGCAAAGCAAGAAAATTTCGCCAGAGAGGTACGGGACTTTATGGTCTCCGTTTAGTTTTTGACTTAAAGAGCTTTGGTCCAAGTCTTTTTTTTTGCTTGTTTTGTGGCCAGTGAATACTCCGTCAAAGGGACTGGGTCGAGTTTTGAACGAACCGCATGGTGTTAGATTTGTGATGAATTTAATCCTTATTGAAATTCATAGGGGAATGCGTTAATACGTGTTCGAGCTTATGCGATTATGATTATGAATGTGTTCAATATTCTTTTGGGAAACCAACTCGTGTGATGGTATTTTCAGAACCAAATACTTTTTTATTATTGATTCGCGTTTGACCACAATCTCACCTAGATGGTAAGCAATGATGTGGTCGGCGATGAAGCACGCTTGCCTAGACGTAACCTATTCACCCTTATTTTAACCAATATGTTACTCTATTGTCTTTATTCGTTATTCTCCAATTCAATACATCGATATCAACTCTTGTCTGACCTACTTATCCATATCGAGTTACAACGTAACATCTAATTTGTCTCTAAAGATGAACAAGATATCTTTCCTTATTTATTTACCTTTCCATCTTGAAAAATATTTATATGTCAAGTACTAATCGTTATAATAGCGTCGATGGACCAGATCTATCTAGTTTTAACCGGCGCTTACCGGTGCTGACCTGTATGCGCCGGTTGAAACTGGTTACGGCCGGTATCGGGCAGTAATTAGTTTGTAAATCGGTGCACAGCACCGTGCAGGCACAGGCTACCTTTGGCCGTAGATGGGCTATCAATTAAGATATTAATTGGCTCCCTCAAACACTCCACTGCTGGGCTATTAGGCTAACTGCTGTTGGATCCACGTTTCGCTACAATAAGCGTGGTTTGCAAAAAACTTTGCTCATACGGAGTGGAGAGTAAACTTATGAATATTCTTAGTTGGTTATTTTTATGCTGATATGGGAATATTAAAAAAAAGGCGAGGGTAGCTGTTGATTCTCACGTTCATTTAAATAGGCTCGTTGATAGTTTGTTAAATGACTGCTTAGAGCTTATCAATATACATATATAAAAGTCTTCTCCGTTACTGAAACTACTGGTCGTAGAAAGCCGTTTGGCGAGGAGAGGACGAATTTCCCGAAATACCTACGTGAACGAGAAAAGAACGGGCCAAGTGCGTGTCGGGCACTTCAGTGTAGAGTTCCGTAGTTGCACGTCTTGTACTAAGTATCTCTTTTGCGTTAACTAACAACTTTATCTAACCAATTTTCAATGGAATTTGTACGAAATTTTTCCTTCTCCAAGTACATTTTATAGCTTGGTCGACAATTACTCGTTAACTCGTAAAGCCTACTTAGCTGTGATAGCTTTCCTTTTAAATTCGAGAAAGGATACACAAACATGACGAATGATTCGAGCATTAAAAAGCACTTTCATTCTGAGACGATTGATGAGTGCACTTGTCTGTTCTAGCCAAACGATTAGGTCGTTGTTTCTAGCTTACTACAAAGTTATTCTTATTCTATCCACCTATATTTTTTATCACACCACTTAAATACAATCACCAGCTAGTTTCAAGCTCTAAGTGATAAATTGCGGTGATAACATTCTAACCATAACGTTGAACAATGATGAGAACACAAACAACTATTTCTGTGGTAGACATGAAATATTATTACAATGTTTGCAAAATAAATGGTCGAAAGTAGAAAGATAGTGGTTACCGAGTGGATATTCGCATGGATAAAGAGTTAAATGTATTATGTAATACGTATTGTTAGTGTCAGGCCTTGTGGCAGCTTATCTAGAAAGTAATAGATAAATCTGTCTGCGCTCTGAAGGCTCTGGATTCGTTTGCAGACTGTATAATGGAGTTTTTATCGATAGAGTCGGTTTTCTTTAAGGGATGAGAATGTAGACACGAGGAAATGGTCAGAGGGTCACGTTCTGTAATGGGTATGTGGGAGCCAAAACCTACTTAAATGCCAAAGTTTGAGAGGTTTTTAGGATAAATACGAGTTTTTTATCACCTGATGGTAAGCGATGATGTGGTAGGTAGAGCACGCTTGCCTAGAAGTAACCTATTCACTCTTGACTTAAAGACTCCCAGGTTGTAGCTATCAGGAAACACTGACCCCGACAGGGAATTTCAATCCTTAGCTGTACGCACTATGATGTGTTCCCAAAACGTTTTGTGCGTGTGAGTGGGATGTCCACCATGTACCGGTGGCGCATCGCCGTTCGTCCTGTGATTTTTAAAACTAATATTGATTTGAAAAATTGGAGTTCTTAAATGCTGCACGCAGAATTTAAATAAAGTGCAAATCCCCTTGAAAGTTTTGTTTCTATTCACCCCTTATGTTTCTTTTCACCCCGTTCTACGGTACTTCGAATTCTTAATTCCGATTTTGGGGTTTACCCTCTTTCACCAATAATCGAAGGTAACCTCTTGTTGTCTAGATTGTTTATGGAATATATTTGATGATTTTTCAAGTCTCCTGTGAACTTAGATGATTTCTAATTGTTATTCTAATCAGCATCCGATTTCATGCCTTCCAAAAACTGAGTAGGTGGTAAGACCTATTTCTATATATCTGAATAATCCTACACGTTACCTACATTAACTGTTACAGCTACGTTATACACCTCTTCTCAACAAAATACTTTCTCTGCCCACAAGGATTAGTTACGCCTCGCCAACATATCGACATACGGGTTAACAAAGAGATCCAACGAGGAAAACTGTCGAGAAAACGTATGATCCTCAGAAGTGACATAAGACAGACTGGTAGGTGGAAGCTAAAGGTGAGAACAAGGTGATTTGACCTTACGCTTCAGTCCTTAGGCTATTGGTTATTTTTATATCAAAGGATAAGAAAAGGATTCTCGATTCTCAATAAGCGTTGTTCGTTGATTGTTTTATTTTGATATCGATTACTCAATTGATTAAAAGACGTCTTTAGTTATTTAATTCTTTAATACCTGGCAACTTTTTTTTGTATAGCAATCAAACCACAGACTACATTGAATCAAACGGATGTTGACATAATGTTGTACTATTAATTAACTTTAACTTTATTTCCAGGGTGAAAGAAATTGTATAAAAATACCCTGTACACAAAATCAAATAATAATATTTTTAGGTTATTATTCCAATCAGGCAACAAAAGGGACCTGCTCCGTGTCAATCTCCTTTGGATGTGGCTCAAAGAATGTCTCTTAGTTCTGTGTGCCTCTTGGCATAGGCCTCCTCTAACATCTTCCATTGCTTCCTATCCCTAGCGAACCCTTCTCCAATTGGGACCGACTGCAAGTTTCAGCTCGTCCTCCCATCTCCTCTCTTGCCTTCCTCTTCTCCGCTTACCATCTGTAGGATACCATTCCGTGACTATCCTACTCCACTTGTCTCGGGTACAACGCAGTAAATGGCCCGTCTATCTCCACTTTAGTTGGTATATCTTTAAAAGCACGTCAGTAAGGTGTTCCTTATCCTGTCTTTAGAAAAGGTTTACCTACCTGTAAATATTTTGTTTGTTGTTGGTATTACCAAGGGATCGTCTAGTAACTGGGATGTGTGTGGAGGTTTGACAGGCAGTGGCTCCATGTACCTACTGGTACTCAGCAGCATCCAGGTAGAGTGGAAGCAGACTCCACGACAACGTAGTTGGGAAAAAGTCAGGTAGCGAGCATTGAGATATGGGTGTTTTTATAAATCAATGGTAGCGAGGGAGTTTAGAGTTTAATTCACGAGCGAAGCGAGGAGGAGGAGGGAATAAAAGAATCTTAAATGCAGCGAGGGAGAGGGATTCAAGCTAGCCCAAGGCAAGTACACCTTTATACCTGAGGATCATACTCGGCTTTTCACACCTACTGCGAGAAAATTGTTCGTAAGTCATGATGAGAGGTGGCTGGCCGCGAGCGGCTTTCGTCGGTCTCCAAGTTGAGTTCAATATTCAAATCACATTATTGACCTCCGGGCAATAATATTGTACTGAATTGAATTTTAACCCGCCGGGCAATAATGACTTACTTTATTTAGGTTGAGTTTGCATGACATACGAAAATGATTTTATGAACGAAACGGAAACATACCTACAGTTTAGATTACTGTATGTTTTCATTGAAAAGTTAATACCTTGTCAGTGTCACACGTCAATTCACGTTCACCTCTAGCTACAGGTAGTCTAGCAGGGGATTGCGAATCGCGAGGAGCCTTTATCTATCTAGAATAGAATTCTTTACTAGACACCTAACTTTAATATTAGGATGTTCATTGTTCAGTCAAAAACACCTGAACATAAAAAATTATCACTTGTTTTTTGTATCTTGCTTATATGATTTTATAATGTACTAGTGGACGTCACGCGGTTTCACCCGCGTAGTTTCCGTTCCCGTGGGAGTACGGGGATAAAATATAGCCTATGTTACTCCCTGATAATGTAGCTATCCATTGCTGAAAGAATTTTTCAAATCGGTCCAGTAGTTTCGGAGCCTATTAATTTCAAACAAACAAATCTTTCCTCTTTATAATATTAGTGTAGACTAGTAGACGTCACGCGGTTTCACCGGCGTAGTTCCCGTTCCCGTGGGAGTACGGGGATAAAATATAGCCTATGTTACTCCCTGATAAAGTAGCTATCCATTGCTGAAAGAATTTTTCAAATCGGTCCAGTAGTTTCGGAGCCTATTCATTTCAAACAAACAAATCTTTCCTCTTTATAATATTAGTGTAGATAGGCAGGTGCAGACGTTCCTGGCAGGGTTGCGGAATTGTTCGACAGCAATCCTGGCAAGCAAACTGCATTAGAAGGAACACGGATGGGTTTTAGTCAGTAAGACTGTCACTCCCTTCCGCTCCGCAGCTCCGCCCAGAGCGAGAGGAGTCATTTGATGACATTCCACCCAAAAAAAAAGTTCAGAGGTTCATTTGTTATCAAAACTCAAGACTTAACACGATTGCTGTGTGTTTCTCAGCTAACTTTTTCTAATAACGATTTTTTATTCGGGATACGGTTTTCACAAGTGGAAAGTGCGATAATCGAGGAAGGTTTTTGTGTATTATTTGCATGACAATTGAACGATTGTACCTAAGTAGAAAAGAATAACGATTTCAATGCGCCTCAGGCACTAGCCTTAAATAGAGAAATAAGGATATAAACATCGATTTTATTAGATAAGTGCAGCAATTTGAACCAGCCGAGTCCCGTCACAAAGCGATCCAATCCCGTGCAATCTTTGATTGTCAACCACAAGACTTTTTTTTTTGTACAAGCCCGCCACACATTCCCAACCACTGCAACTCCTGAAAGCCAGAATCAACAGTGGCGACCACCAAAAAACGCCGAGCCAATGAAGCCCGACGAGTCCCGGAGAAACGATTTAACTGTCTTGGATCCTGCAACGAATTTAATCAGAAAAGTACAGCGGAGGAGTAGGAAAAAAATATATATGTAATTTCCACTATATACATATATTTCCTACTCCTCCGCTTCAGGCACTAGCCTTAAATAGAGAAATAAGGATATAATAAACATCGATTTTATTAGATAAGTGCAGCAATTTGAACCAGCCGAGTCCCGTCACAAAGCGATCCAATCCCGTGCAATCGTTGATTGTCAACCACAAGACCATGAGCGAGTGTCGACATGCGAGTAGTTTTCTCGCAAGTTCCATCTCACAAGACGGTACACTTCCCGCCAATAAATCAGCCCGCCCCAGCGCATTGAATTAATGGCTGACTTACTTACACTGGAGGGCAATAAAAGGTTAACGCAGTTACGCGGCGCTTGTCTTTTCTGTTATAAATATTAAACGTGTAGATTATAGACGTAATCTTGTTACTTTGTCAAGTTAGGCGTTGGATTATTATATTAATTTGCAAGGGGGGTTGTTTTTGTGAACTTAATTGTAGTTTTTGCGTTTTTGTTATTATTTTTGATGCTTTTAATTAGTAGACACGTTGTTGTAAAAGAAAACAGAAAATGTTTTTCAATATATTTGTGTTGTTTAAAAAAACGGCTACACGGATACAAGCATTTAGCAAACTGATATCAAAATATTCCCCATTTACAGTTTAATGCGCGTTTTCCTGCGATAACGTATTCCTAGAATTCATGATAATTTAAGTAGAAAATAAAAAAAAACACGGCCTCTACCAACTTGACGCAATTTATATTTACGCAGAATAAAGATTACTTTTACGATTTCATTTTAAACATGAAATGAATGTACTGGAAAGTCCTCTCATTTCGGAGAATATAAAATTGAGAATGTTATTGAGTAGTAACTGTTATAAGAAGGCATTTGTTTGAATGTTAAAACCGATAACTAGGTACATACCTACTTAGTGTGGTTTCGTTAGCTGTGCGCAGGCTTTTCCCATGTTCATCATTCGTCACAAGAATATCGTTTCTATCTGTTGAGGTTAGGTTAGTCGTTATGATCATGACCAAAATACCTAATAAACCCTTGGCATTGATCGAAAATACTTACATAACAATAAAAACATTCTTTATTTAAATCTTACCACAAACAATTCCATTTTCGTTAATTTGACGGCTAACGTCACAAAATGGCGACAGGTCAAATACATTCCTAATTAGATTTAAAAGTTACCGGAAGAGGCAGTCAAGTGTACGTTTATACTGGCGAATACCTACAAATAAAATAATAACAAGGAATTAATAACATTGCGCCGGAAACTTTTCCTTACCATCGTTTATTTCACAGTTAAATGTCTGAAACAGTTGAGACTTGTTCAACTTCAGTAATTGGTTCCGCGGCTACCGTTACAACCATCCAACATTTAGTTCAGGGTTGACCGACTTTGTGAAATGATACTGCACGAATGTAAAAAAAGAAACATTTTTATTATTAATCATCATAATAATTTGTTTTCTTTTTTATTCTACGAGCAGTCCTGTGGTCACTAAGATCTGTTTTTGATCAGTGCATAAATTATGGTAGGTACTTAATATTTCCATGCTATAATCGGACTAATTTCAGTTCAAAAGGCAATCGATTTGTGCAAATTCAAAGACCAAATCAGGCATCTTCTGGGCACGCTCGCCCCATGATAGACCTCATCCATCACATTCCATCAGACGTGATTGTGGTCAAAAGCAAGCCTACTCCTCAATAAAAAAAATATAATTAATGGAATCGGCTATCAAAATTTTCACGAAAACGGTCGTTCCCAGTCTACCTACTTCAATTACCTAGTTTTTTTTGCCATTTCTGGCCTACAACGGTGCTCTTATAATCTGTGCGCGGAATTGAAAAATGGAAGTCCAACCGTCCAAGTGCGTAATTTTGTGCTGGAGACTTTAATATCTTGCTCGTTACGGCAACCGGGATCCGAGTATCTGCTGCAATGAGGGACTTAATATCTGCACTGCGAAGTCACTGGAAGGGAATGAAACTATCAGACTGTGCTTTAAAAAGACTCATGGGACTGGATATGTGGATCGACATGGGTTAGACATTGGACTTCAACTTTCTTTGCTTCCTAACATTTATGAGAGTTTGAGAGAGATGTTAGATTGCCAATTAAATATTGTTAATTTAAACAAAAAAAGCAACATTTTTTTATTTTATTCTATTGCACCATGGTTTTAATCATCATAATCCAGAACACAAGATAGTGCAATTTATTCAACAGGCAGTTACAATTTGTCGGTCATAACTCATAAGTCCTTATAAATAGGATAAGGTTCTTTCTTTCGATGAGATTGACTTACCTACCTATATCCGTATTATCCCCAAAATCCACACTCTGGGGAAATATAGTCGTAAAACTTCACACACTATCCATGATAATCATCGTACAAACACATTGTAAGACAGAAAAAATATAACCGACCTCCAAACAAAACACTACAAAGAATAAAATAACCTTAATTTCGGAAGTCGGCGTTTTTGGTTTTGTTTCTTTGTTTTTTAACACCGACTTCCGACTTGTAAGTCGGTTATATTTTTTTGTAATAAAGTTTTTGTTTTTCACTTTTAAGTGGTGATACTTGGACGACGTCATCGTCTACTCAGAAATTGAAATAAGTAAAAATTTTCATAAAATAAAAACTACTGATCCAAACTGAATTAATTTTTTACGGGACCAAATGGCAAGTATGCCGCATCGAACTAAAAAAAATCACAGAAATCGGATCAGAAACCTCGGAGTTATCGGTGTACATACATAAAAAATACCCACCGAATTGAGATCATCCTCCTTTTTTGGAAGTCGGTTAAAAAAATACCCACCGAATTGAGAACCTCCTCCTGTTTTGGAAGTCGGTTAAAAAGAGAGAAAATATTATGTAGGTGGGTATACACATTTCTTTAGAACAGATTAATTGATTAGCTAGGATGAAGGGGTATCGCGATTCGCGTTACCCAGTGACTATGTTGTCAAAGTATGCAGTCGCTTCATGTAAAATGCTGGTACTCAGCTGCATCCGGGACTGGAAGCCAACCCCAATATAGTTGAGAAAACGCTAGGCTGATTGAAATGGTTTCACTAGCAAGAAACTTCGCTAGGTTGCGGATTTTGTTCGAAATAGTCACCGCGGCCCCGTAGGCCCATCAGTTAGATATCAAAGAATATTTAAGCCGTTTTTTTCTTTTGTTACGTAAACCAAAATTGACGAAGATGCGACGCTTTTAAAATTCTATAAATACGTCACGCCGTGATATAATTTTTAACGCCCGACCAAAAAAGAGGGGTGTTATAAGCTATGTGTGTCTGTGTGTCTGTCTGTGGCACCGTAGCTCTTAAACGGGTGAACCGATTTGGATGCGGTTTTTTTTTTATTTGAAAGCAAGTTTTCCAGCGATGGTTCTTAGACAAGTATTATCAAAATCGGTTGAGCCGTTTGAAGATCATCAGCTCTTTTCTAGTTGATGAAGTCATTTAACCAGCTTTTACAGGTCTGATCGATGCGAATTTGATATTCTGATATTTCAATGACATTACAAGAACATGGTTTCATTGAACTGATGCTTTAGCATAACCTGGGGTCTGTAGAATACCCAACTCCTCACGAAGTTAAAGCAGAGGTATCGTGTTAGGAGTCACTGGAATGGTTTCAATGAATAGATTATATTTAGATCAGTAACCTTAACCTGATGCTGAAGCATGTTCTGAAATCTGCAGGATACCTAACTACTTACTTACACCAGACCTTCCGTTTTCGTATTCATTTAAATGGTCGCAATAAATAAGGTTATAAATAGATTGTGATCAGGGTCTGATGATGAAGCAGAAAAGAGAAATGAGTGAATACATTGGTGAGAGATGCAAAGCTATTTTCCAAGCTTGTAGGATGTAGTGCCGTTTAGGTAAGTGTAGATTATATGTGGATGGATGGAGAAGGAGAGGAAGGCCAAAAAAAGATGGATGGATTGTGTGAGGAGCAATATGAAAGAAAAGGGAGTTAGTGATAGCGTGACGGCTGATAGGACAGAATGGAAGTAAAAAACGTGTTGCACCGACCCCAAGTAACATGGGATAAGGGCAGGAAGATGATGAGATCATAGATTTTCTAGTAGTACCTATTAGGTAAATTAAGATTAAAAAGCATGAAATAAAAATTAAATTAAAAATTAAAAAAAAACCCGACTAAAAATAACTTTAAAAAGTGAAAAAATAATACGTATTGATCCTTTTAGTTTAATATAGATACGATTCTTTGGGCCAAGTGTCATGGCGTCGGGGGACCGCTAATAATAGAGAGGTATTTAACAAATAGAAAAATTTGCGGTCTCCCGAGGCGAATACGCTTGGCCCAAAGAATCGTACCTACATACCTAATTATATTGAACTAAAAGGATCAATACGTATTATTTTTTCACTTTTTAAAGTTAATTTTAGTCGGGGGTTTTTTAAATTTTCTTTTTTTAGGTCGTTCTGACGATTTTGATGCGTTTTATCTTTGTCAATATTCATTGATTTATAAGAATTAAAAAATACGTGTCCATTATTTTTCAATACTCTTAACTGACGGACTAAATAGATTTGCAATTTATTGATGGTGGAAGCCCATTAAGACATTAGGAGGAACACGGATGGATTTTAGTCAGTAAGAGTCTGACACTCCCTTTCGTTCGTCAGAGTCATTTGACGATGTCTTCGCTTCATCCGATTCCCGCCTATGATTTTCTCAATGTTGTGTCCCTATTATTTTAAGCTTCTAGTAAGTGAGATAGTTATTTACGGATCTTTTACGCTGAATATAGCCAGGGATCAGCCACCTGTGTTCGAGATCACTATAATTAGGTCGGGTGGAGACGCGAGGGAGACAGGGCTAAAACAAATCCCTTGGAGCTTATGGCAGGAGTATTATAGTGATATGACGCCATTGTACATGTCTGGCTCACATGTGTTTTCAAATCTCGGTTTGTAAATCTAAAAATCGACTGTTTTTTTGGTAGTGGCTCAATTACTGCAACTATTTGTAGGTAGTTGTCAAAATGGAACTGTACGTCTACCATGAGTTTTATCAATTTACTAGCTGACCCGCGCAACTTCGTCTGCGTCACAATTTTCATTACTGCTCCACTTCTATTGGTCTTAGCAATATATAGCCTATAGCCTTCCTCGATAAATGGGCTATCTAACACTGAAAGAATTTTTCAAATCGAACCTGTAGTTCCTGAGATTAGCGCGTTCAAGCAAGCAAACAAACTCTTCAGCTTTATATATTAGTATAGATATAGATACATGCTAGCGACTGCAGTTTAAAAAAATGTAGGAAAACTTTTAAAAAACAAGTTTCTAATTTATTTGTTTGAGTTGTTAACTAACAAGCAAGCAAGTTGCAAGTAAAACTTTAGTTAACAACTAAACTAATAAATTAGAAACTTGTTTTTTAGAAGTTTTCATACATTTTTTTAACTACAGTCGCTAGCGAGTATAGATTGAAAAAAACTCATGGTAGAGGTACCTACTGTTTATATTTTAAATATTTTTTTTTGTTTATTCAGTTTTCGATTTGGTTTTAGTCCAAGTTGAGCACTTTGACTGTATTACAGTAGGCGTCGTCGTCCTAAAACTAGGCGATAGTCGCGCGAATACGCGTTTGTCGCTTTGATTTGTCGATTATTATAAACGATTATTATTATTATTATTTGTACCTACGGAAAACCCGACAAAGGTCCTTCCGGTTCTATAGAAATGTTTTCAACCTCACTCCAACTGCTTTTTCCAAATCCCTTAACGTTTAATTTAAAAGCTAACATAACAACCGGCCAATTATTTAATATTAGCTTTGGTATTTCAATTACTGACCGCTATACCTTTTATTTTACCTCGGTCCAGCAGCAGTGGAACTAAATCATTATTATCAGGGTACGTTCGATATGTCCGAAACCGCGAGCAAACGTCCCGCTCAAAGTGATTGATGACACAAAATGACACATTGCCTGAATGTCCACCGACGCGCAGACGGTTACACTGACTTCTATTACGGCCATTTTTATTTTTGCACTGAATGTAGCAACTGTACTGAGTATTGCACTTGAATTCCGGGTCTGGATGGAGGATAGACTTGTCCCCTGCTACACAAGACAGAGTACCGTCTAACAGCGAATTCAAATTGTTAGATAGCAAGAATGTTAATATGATATTATGGTTGTGTGTTGTTCTGGTGAATTTATCTCATCATCGAAATCTTGGCCGAAAGACGTCCACCCCTGGACATATGCCTCCTCAAATTTGCCTCACTACCCGATCCTGTGCGTCTCGCATCTTACGAATTACCGTGGTCTTCACCAGCCTAGGTCATCGGTTCACCTTGTTAGAGGCTATTCAATGCTGCGTATTCCGGTACGCGGTCGCCTGTCCAGAACCGTTCGATACCATCGACCTCATCGTTCTGCGAGCAACATTCCCTGCCCACTACCACTTAACAATATTCCCTGCCCACTACCACTTAAGTTTGGCGATTCCTCAATTTAATGTTTTCAAAAGAAAAAAATAAGATTTGCCGACTGTTCCAGTAGACGTTCACTCAGCAGCGAATTTTAATTGCTTTATAGCAATATTATCGTTTATAGGATGTCATGCAAGTAGTAGTACCTCCTCGGGGTTCTGATTTATCTACCAGGAAAAATACAGCTGGTAATGCCAGGTCATCAGTTGACTTTTAAAACACGGGATATAAACAACGGATATCTACATCCTGTGTTCTCGTTTATCTGCCAAGGTTATGACTTACACTATGGAGCTATGAATAATTTGGTACAGTGGGGAGAGTACCCGGTAATTCTATGATATACTAGTTGACACGCGCAACTTCGTCTACGTCACATTTTTAGGGTTCCGAAAAAAAAAACGGAACCCCTATAGGATCACTCGGGCGTCTGTCTGGCCGTCTGTCACAGCCAGTGTTCTCCGGATCCACTGGACCAATTCTGTTGAAATTTGGTACACATATGGACTTCTGTGACCCAAACATGGAAGCGTTACGTAAATTATAAAATTTTTAGTATGGGTGTCACTTTTGGGGGTCAAACTAGAAAATTAGAAAAAAAGTTTTTTGAACAATATCGTGTGACATATCAAATGAAAGGGCTTACTGTAAGGGTTTTAAATATATTTTTTCATAATTTTAAAATGGTTTTGAAGTTATTCAAGAAATTAGACGATAAATGACCATTCCCCCCCCCCCTTATCTCCAAAAAATGGAGATAATAGATCTTTACCTATAGATTACAGGAAAACCTATAAAAAGTCTATAGTGTTAAAATAACACGTTAAAAAAATGAGATTTGTTCGGAACCCTTTGCACGCAAGTCCGACTCGCACTTGACCAGTTTTTCTAATTAATGCTACGCTCGTATTGGTCATCGCGTGATATTACCTCTGTATAGCTTCCTTGCTGACCCGTGCTCAATTTGTTGGGCGGTAATTTTCGGGTATATAGCCTTTGACACTCAAAAATAACGTGGCTTTCTACTGGTAAAAGAATTTTCAAAATCGGTTCAGTAGATCCAGAGATTACTCCCTACAACCTCACAAACTCACAAACTTTACCTCTTTATAATATTAGTATAGATAATAATGCCTTCCTCGATAAATGGGCTATCCAACACTAAAATCATTATTCAATTCGATCCAGTAGTTCCTGAGATTAGCCCGTTCAACCAAACAAACTTCAGTTTTGAACTATTAGTATACTATTAGAGTGAATGGGTTGCTTCTAGGCAAACGTGCTCCATCTTCGACCACATCATCGCTTACCATCAGGTGAGATTGTGGTCAAACGTATGCCTATACATAGTAAAAAAAAAAAAAAAAATACAACGTGTAACAGAATATTCGCAAACCTCTTAAGGGGTCATTGCACTCGTCATTATGAAAAGTTTTACTGTGGGGCCAAATCCGAAAAATCGCGAAATAAAATCAGCTGTTCAGTACATTTTGTCAAGTTATGCGCACATAAATGTATGGAGCAGTCGATTTTTTTTTTTCGCGATTACAGTGTTGGTCCCATAGTGAAAGTTGTTCATAATGATGAGTTCAATGAATCCTTAAAAGGTATTAGGATTATTCTGTAACAGGTTTTAGATAGGGGAGCCATTTCTACTTATTTAAATCTGTCAAAGAAGCCTCATTTTTCATAAATTCTTGACAGACAGAGCGTCTGACATTCAAATGCGAACTGAGTTTGAAAATTAGTAGAATTGGCACTAGGTGAGATTTATTTCTTCAAACAATAAACTATATACACTTAAAATCCTTACTAATATTATAAATGCGCAAGTAACTCTGTTTTGTCGCGCTTTCACGCCAAAACTACTGAACCGATTTCAGATAGTCTAGAGCCTGAGAAAGGTAATACGCTACTTTTTATCCCGGCAGTATGTTCCCTAGGGACCACGCGGGCGGAGCCGCTGGCAGAAGCTAGTAGATAATAAAACTCCTAACTATAATTAGCATTCAAAATATTCGTCCGCATCGCTGTCAACCGGAAGTGAGCCCAAAAGACTGGCGGCATTGACACGTTGTATGGCAATGCTTATCCTTAGTCCGAGGCATAGGTTGATGAATAATACTTACCCACAAAAAGCCCATATGCTATGAATAGTTTGGTGCACCGGGGAAAGCAGCAACTGCGTATAGCTAGATATAACAGTCGTTATCATACGTCTGTCATAATGGGGACACAAGTGTTTTAGAAAGGGAGGTAACTATCAAACCTGATGGTAAGCGATGCTGTGATCGACGATGGAGCTCGCTTGTCTCATCAAAGCTCTATTCAGGCAAAAGACGTCCACTGCTGGACATAGGCCTCCCCCAATTGTCGCCACTTTGACCGGTACTGTGCGTCTCGTATCCACCGGCTACCCGCGACCTTCACCAGGACATCGTGCCTAGAAGTCTCTATACTATTAAATCTGCTCATAAATACTCCCAGGTTATAGCTATCATCATCCGCCATAATTATATCTTCGTATCATGTAGCGCGACAATTAACAAAGTTAGTGGTGAATGACACATTCAATTCTGAGTACGTAATTGTCTCTTTTCGGTAGTGTTGACGTCGAGTCGTGAGAAGCAAAAAAAAAGTAAAAGTGAAATGGCAGTATTGTCTATGCATCTGTCTGCTAGAGTTAACGAACTTGAAGTAACGTTGAAACTCCGATACCACAGCATGCAAATATATTTATGAGGACACAGGAAGCTTCCGTTGAAGGAAACGTCGTCGGGAGCAATAAAAAAATAATAAAATAAAATTCGTTTATTTCAGGCTATTATAAACCCATAGAAATCAATCAATACCTACAACATTTTCTCCTTCCTCAATTTACACATGTCATGAAATTAAAAATTAAATTAAATTAATCACATTAAATTGATTTTTTACACATATTATTCAATGCCTGGACATTTAATGTAGGACAGAAATCGCCAGCCCTGCTTGAGCAACCGTGGTAATTAATGCCGTATAAGAAGATACCTTTTCCGAGCAGCGGGACAGATAAAAGCAGGTGCTATAATGATGGTAGAAACAATTTAAGTTTAGTGGTAGGTAGTAGGTAGACTTCTCTTGTTTCGGGAGATACCTGTTTCGGATTCGGCGGGAGGACACGCCTGGGTGTCAACATTGCGAGGATCGGCCGGAGGACACGGTGGAGCATACGGTGGAGGTCTACCTGCTTGGGCGGAGCACCGTCGTGTCCTCGTCGAGGCGATAGGCGGCGGCGACCTCTCACGTCCGGCCCTGGTTCAATCCATGGTCCGGAGCAAGGAGGCATGGGAAGCGGTCACCTCCTTCTGCGAAACAGTGTTGCAAGCGAAGGAGGAGGCCGAACGCGTGCGAGAGAGGGAAACCGCACGCCCCAGCCGCCGCAACAGAAGAAGACACCCCGGGCGTCGGGAATCGCAGAGCGATTCCCGGCTACCGTAGGCGCGGGTTCGCGGACGGCAAGCGTTGGGTGGCTCGCCATCCGTTCAGGACCTAGCCCGGGTCGACGGCGTGCTGTGTTCCACGCGCGCCTCAAATATATGTCAGCAAAGTAGACGGGGCCCGCTAGGGCCAGTGCCTGCCGGGGTTGCGGAATTTTTTCGAAAGAGTCACCGCGGCCCTGGAACGCAAAGGACATTAGGAGGCACACGGATGGGTTTTAGTCAGTAAAAGTCTGAAACTCCCTTCTGCACCGTCCAGAGCGGCAGGAGTCATTTGATGATTACCCATCCATAAAAAAAGGTAGTACTTCTCTAACTAGGAGGTCGTGGCGAAATAATATCTACAAACGCACGGGTTGATCTTCCGGTCCGAGAATGGGAGACCATTTCAACGTACCGAGATTGCTGCCTGGCTGTTAATTGTACTTAGATCTTTAACAATCTTTACAGATAGTCAGACGTCAGCAAATATGAAAGCAGTCTTGCCAAAGGATTCGGTGTATAGTTATACTGAGTTGTGGAGATCAGAGGGCTTACCACGAATATTTTTAATTTTAATACAACCACAGACAATATAATACTAGCGTCTACAACTAAAATACTCGTTTCGCGCCTATTGTTTATTTGAATTGGATACTATATTCTTATTTTTGAATTATACAAATTGTGGAAGTCGCACAAAATTAAACCAAAATACTATGTCGTTGCAGTTTTTTTATACTCAAAATTCACTTACGTTAACGTTGCTATACGTCACAATATTCGAACTAGGCTCTCAGGCCCGCAGTCTTGCCTCGAAAAATACTGATGCTCAGCTACATTCGGTTAGACTGGAACCAACATAGGCTCTCGACTAAACCTGTCACAAAGAATTACAAAGAAGCCCCATCACCAGAACACTTACAGTAATTCTAATGAAGGCTATCGCGTCTGGATTCGCCGCTAGAGGTGCTAATGGTTGGCTTTTGACGCGATTTATTCACTTATTTGTTTCGATTTTTGTGAATATTTTACTAAAACGGCCTCACTATGGCAGATTAAGTTATGGTTCTACTGACCACTGCTTTGAGTTTTTTTTTGTGTCGAAAATATGAGTTATGTTCTTCTTTTTTTTTCGAACAAAATTTTGTCTGCGTAACATTGCGGCACTATCTACGTTGTATTTAATCGCGCGTTTACGATGTTATAATGATCTTACTTCTAACTTTGCTCACGCGCGCGTAATAACATCTTTGAATAATATGACTACGGACCTCACTCGCCAGTGGCGCCAACTGGTGAGCACGAAAACGGTAGCCCTCATTCCTTTAATCTTTAAATCCGATGCAGTTTTCCGACCATCACACACGTACTCAAGCACTTATCGCCTAGTGTTCAGATCACTGCGAGGCAACTAGAGCGTGACGCTATGATTTATATTGTTACTCGTACACTTAATACTTCACAAGTTACTCCGGATCAATTTCTACAACTGTTACGGGTTGTATTATGGGCCATATTCTTGCTCTGATTTTGATGGCTCGTAAACTAAATGCTGAGGGGAGATTGTGATCGATATGTGTCAACTTACCCTCCTTGGAGGTGCGTGTTATGTCACGTCACCCCCTGTACCTGCAATTTGTGTCAACTTGATTATCAAGCAGGTTCATATAATTTTAAAAGCGGTACCATGTAACTTGTAGTTGAGGTAGAAAACGATTTTCTAGTAATGTTTTTTTAATTTTGATGGTAAGCAATGATGTGGTCGACGAAGTACGCTTGATTAAAAGCAACCTGTTCACTCTTTACTTAAGAGGAAGTATACATCCTTCTTATTCAGTTATTGAAATATCTCTTATATCGGTACAATATTGGAGGAGAAAACAGTCGAGAGCCCAACCTCGAATTGTGACTTTTTACATACAAACTCTCGCCGCCAACATTTTATCAATACCACCAGAATGAACGCACAATGAAAGCATTCCTCAAAATATTTTGGGCAAAACTTTCATTGTGAAAGTATTGCCCAAAATGTTTGAGTAGTTATTTTACTTATTTAAGAGTGATATTTGAATATTTGTTGACATTTGAATATATATAACAATATTAATTTCATATTGGACTGTAAATCACAAATTGTAAAATAATTGTACTTAGTTAAGAGTGTTTGAATTTGTACACCATAAGTTGTGGTAGAATGTTTTTTTATTTAATTATTTATTTATTATACACTTTATTGTACACCAAAAGTACGAACAAAAAGGAAACTTAAAATTAAACACATACAATGGGCGGCCTTAAACAAACCTAGGACTTAAACAAAGATTAACACCTACTAATAACCAAAGATTAACACTATTTAAAACTACAAATAAATAATTCTGATTCTGATTAGTAGAAAAATAACTGACAATGTTCTGACAGTATAAGTAAAAAAACTACCTTTCTACAAACTTCAGCTAAACCGGCGAAAGTTTTAATCGGATTTAGCCGGATTTCCACGGTTTAAAAGATTAGAGCTCGATGAAAATGGTTTTAACAATACGTTGCAGTTGCGAGGCTCCGAAAATCGACATCAAAGCGTCCAACTAGGTGAAGTTGAGACTCAAACGTCTTTGGAACACTGTTGACTTTAGCAAGTCATTTGCTGAGCGTGGTTGGATGAGCATTAACTTAGCAGTATTGAGAGGATAATGTAGATGCTGAGCTAATATCCTCTTATGTATAATGTTCTACTAATATTCCCTCTAGTAATAGGTAAGGGTTCTCCCAAAACAAACCGCATTCTCTAATATTTGTTTGATGAAGAGGTCACGATTTGTTTGTAGGAGGTAATCTCAGAAAGTACTGATTCGATTTATTAATTAATGTCGTCCACTGTTAGAAAGCTAGACTATCTTTTAGTGATACAGGCTATCTTTTATATTTGTATCCCGATTTATGTAGAGTTGGTTCCTTAGGGCAGATTTGCGTTTAATACTTGCGAATTACCCACGGCTTCCTTGCGTACAGACCACGCAAGGAAGCCGTGGGTAATTGGCAAATCTGCCCATTTAAGAAAAATATGAGGTGCTAACAACAATGTTCTACACGAAGCAAGGGGTCGTCCATATATTATGTCACGTGCACAACCTGAGGCAAGGGATGGGGGGAGCGAAGAACAATTGTGACTAAATGTGACGTGAATTTGAATGAACGGCGCATTCATAATCATAAAGGTAACATGTTTTAGTATTCGGGGTAATGTGCCAGTCGGCGGGTTATGGCGATCACGTGCTGTAATCAGAGATTGAAGATTATGAGTGTGATGCGAAAATGTGACAGTGTCAAATAGACAGTGTTTTTCTTGTGAGGGATTATTTTGGAACTGTTTAAGTATGCAGCATTCATAGACAGGTGATTAGTTAACTTGGAAAGTATCTTATCTCAGTTTTCACGAAGTTTTAAACAGCTGTTCGTGTCTAATTAACAATTTAAACAACCTTGGCCAGTTTGTCAGTGAAAAAGACAAGAATGTCATTGCTAATTTCCTGTCAGTGTAAAGAAAAATATTAAAAACACAACATTGCGTGTTAATAATAGCGCACGTTCTAACCTTCGACCTACCTCCAATATTTACAAGCCCAGTGCGTTAACCCCGCCCGAGGCCAAACTAACGACACATTAGGCTTATACAATCAATTGTTACTACACGTCGCTTCATTAATTTCATTAATCAATTGTACACGCACAGCCGCGGCGCACGTAGGTACTAGCGAGCGGGTGTATCGTCGAGTACATCAATCACTCGATCGGCTGATTGATGTCCTGACGGCCGCTGACGCCCGACACGCTATCGGTCCGACCGGCGACCGTACGACCCGACCGCGCGACTGTACCTTTACTTATTTTATGGATATGCCTTCATTTTTTAAATCGATATGTTTTTTTGCGTTGCTGTTTTGAATTGAGATCAGAATCAATTATAAACAATACAAATTGAAGGGCGCTTAAATAATAAAATATTATAATAATCAGTGGCGTAGTTATAGTCTCAAAGAGGCCCTGTGTTAAACATTTTTGGGGGCCCCAGTTTTAGGGGTATTGTTTACAAAATAGAGCCTACTAGCTCAGAACTGTTTTGGCTGGCTATGTAGGAGACGGCAGAACTGAATGAAGAAGCCCCGTATCTTTGATACGGGCATATACAGCAGGCGTTACGCCCCTGATAATAATAATTATGCACAGATTTAAATAGTCAATTAATTTATGATGTTGAGATATCACAAAATAATCCAGCTTGTACCTCTTTGCAAACACACAACCACCTGACCATTGTCTTCTCAAAAGAGCCAAAGAGATCTCTTCAATCACAAATCCTAGATAACCAGTGTCATAAAAAACTTTTTTACAAAAAAATATAACCGAAGTCGGTGTTATAAAACAAAGAAACAAAACCAAAATCACCTACTTCCGAAATTTAGGTTATTTTATACTTTGTAGTGTTTTGTTTGGAAGTCGGTTATATTTTTTTTTAAAAAGTATTTTATTTTTCACTTTTAAGTGATGATACTCGAACGACGTCTTCGTCTACGCAGAAATTGAAATAAGCAAAAATGCTCATAAAAAAAAACTACTGAACCAAAATGAATCAAAAACCTCGGAGTAATCGATGTACATACATAAAAAAATACCCGCCGAATTGAGAACCTCCTCCTTTTTTGGAAGTCGGTTAAAAATAGTCATTTCCCTCCTCTTCAGGCTACCTATATCAGATTGTAGATATATCAAGTAGGGGTAAAGCAACTCGACGACAAAAATCATAGTAACGCGATCCCTCTGTGGCTTTTCGCTCACATCGAGTGATACCAGCCGATAGCGATTTTATTCCCTTGCCAGATTGAAAAAAGGGGAATATTTTCTGAAATATCCTCAAAGGAACGTGGTCGAAATATGTGTACTTACATAGCTACGGGGAGTGTTATTGCATGTTTTTTGCTCAATGCTTAGTTTTCAGACGTGGTATCTGATTTACATTTTGCCGAGTTGTTTCTGACAAGTTTATTTGCTGACATGTTGGAATTCTGTGTTGCTAGAGAATTTGTCAAGCTGCGGTAGTGTAAAATATTTTTTTTTTATTTGTAATGGGTTTTGCTCTCGACTCTAGTCTAGGTCAGAGATGACAGAGACAAAGTCTACGATGGAGCGAGCTTACCCAGAAGGAGCCTGTTCACTCAACTTTGAAGAGATTAGGGTTGTAAGCGTTTAGAAACACAGACGCAGGCAGAGAGTTCCACTCCTTTGTTGTGCGCAATATAAAATCTAGTTATCCAGTTATTTTTGCCTTAATAGTTAAGTTTTATACTAAACAACTGAGATTAAATTCCTGATTCGTGTGATTAAATTCCTGCTTTGTTGTTTTTCTAGTCTACAACTTCTTTTTTACATTTTTATAATGTTCTTCTCGGGGAGGGTCTGTGTTCTCCAACGATCTAGCTAATTTGACGTTTATTAATATCATGTAAAAGTACCTATCGGCAGCCAGGACCGTCAATCTTCTTAAATTATCCTAACTCTCAAAACCGCTTCCTCATCGGGTGTTTAGATACGTCCAAGTTTACGAAAGAACTTTGTTAGTAGATGACTGTTAGAAAACTGTGTTTGAACGAAATAAAAGACTGGCACTTAGCCAGTCTTTTATTGAGTCGGACTTGCGTGCATAGGGTTCCGAACGAATTTTTTTTAACATGTTATTTTAACACTATAGACTTGATAACACTATAGATTCGATAAGGGGGGAACGGTCATTTTTCGTCTAATTTCTTGAATAACTTCAAAACTGTTTATTTTAAAATATTAAAAAAAATATAATTAAAACCTTCACAGTAAGCCCTTTCATTTGATATGTCACACGATACAGTTTGAAAAACTCTTTTTTAAGTTTTCTAGTTTGACCCCCAAAACTTATCCCCATACTAAAAAAAATTGTTTGTTTACGTAACGTGTCCGTGTTTGGGGTCACAGAAGTCCATATGTATACCAAATTTCAAAAGAATCGGTCCAGTGGATCCGGTGAAAACTGGCTGTGACAGACGGAAAGACAGACACCCGAGTGATCCTATAAGGGTCAGCAGAAGTGAATGAAGACAAGGGCCCCGTATTTTTGATACGGCAGAAACAGCAGGCGTTACGCCTCTGATAATAATAATTATGCACAGATTTAAATAGTCAATTCATTTATGATGTTTAGATATTTCAAAATAATCCAGCTTGTACCTCTTTGCAAACACACAACCACCTGACCATTGTCTTCTCCATGGAGCTTTAATTTTCAAAAGACATCTCTTCAATCACAAATCCTAGATGGTTGATGGTTCGTGTCATAAAAAACTTTTTACAAATCTTCCCGAAATTAAGGTTATTTAATTCTTTGTAGTGTTTTGTTTGGAATATTTTTTTGTAAAAAAGTTTTTTATTTTTCATTTTTAAGTGATGATACTCGGACGACGTCTACGTCTACGCAGACATTGAAATAAGCAAAAATGCTCATAAAAAAAAAACTACTGAACCAAAAAGAATCAAATTTTACGGGACCAAACAGCAAGTATACGGCATCGAACTAAAAAATAATCATCTAAATCGGATCAGAAACCTCGGAGTAATCGATGTACATACATAAAAAAAATACCCGCCGAATTGAGAACCTCCTCCTTTTTTGGAAGTCGGTTAAAAATAGTCATTTCCCTCCTCTTCAGGCTACCTATATCAGATTGTAGATATATCAAGTAGAGGTAAAGCAACTCGACGACAAAAATCATAGTAACGCGATCCCTCTGTGGCTTTTCGCTCACATCGAGTGATACCAGCCGATAGCGATTTTATTCCCTTGCCAGATTGAAAAAAGGGGAATATTTTCTGAAATATCCTCAAAGGAACGTGGTCGACATATGTGTACTTACATAGCTACGGGGAGTGTTATTGCATGTTTTTTGCTCAATGCTTAGTTTTCAGACGTGGTATCTGATTTACATTTTGTCGAGTTGTTTCTGACAAGTTTATTTGCTGACATGTTGGAATTCTGTGTTGCTAGAGAATTTGTCAAGCTGCTGTACCTAGTGTAAAATATTTTTTTAATTTTTTTATTTGTGATGGGTTTGCTCTTGACTCAAGTCTAGGTCAGAGATGACAGAGACAAAGTCTACGATGGAGCGAGCTTACCCAGATGGAGCCTGTGCACTCTAACATTGAAGAGATTAGGGTTGTAAGCGTTTGGAAACACAGACGCAGGCAGAGAGTTCCACTCCTTTGTTGTGCGCAATATAAAATCTAGTTATCCAGTTATTTATGCCTTAATAGTTAAGTTTTATACTAAACAACTGAGATTAAATTCCTGATTCGTGTGATTAAATTCCTCCTTTGTTGTTTTTCTAGTGGAGGGTCTGTGTTCTCCAACGATCTAGCTAATTTGACGTTTATTAATATCATGTAAAAGTACCTATCGACAGCCAGGACCGTCAATCTTCTTAAATTATCCTAACTCTCAAAACCGCTTCCTCATCGGGTGTTTAGATACGTCCAAGTTTACGAAAGAACTTTGTTAGTAGATGACTGTTAGAAAACTGTGTTTGCACGAAATAAAAGACTGGCACTTAGCCAGTCTTTTATTGAGTCGAGCTTGCGTGCATAGGGTTCCGAATGAATTTTTTTTAACATGTTATTTTAACACTATAGACTTGATAACACTATAGATTCGATAAGGGGGGAACGGTCATTTTTCGTCTATCTTGAATAACTTCAAAACTGTTTATTTTAAAATATAAAAAAAAATTTAAAACCTTCACAGTAAGCCCTTTCATTTGATATGTCACACGATACAGTTTGAAAAACTCTTTTTTAAGTTTTCTAGTTTGACCCCCAAAACTTATCCCTATACTAAAAAAAATTGTTTATTTACGTACCTAACGTGTCCGTGTTTGGGGTCACAGAAGTCCATATGTATACCAAATTTCAAAAGAATCGGTCCAGTGGATCCGGTGAAAACTGGCTGTGACAGACGGACAGACAGACACCCGATTGATCCTATAAGGGTTCTGTTTTTTTTGTTCGGAACCCTAAAAACAAGCACATTGTGCGTTGCAAAGCGTGGTATGCAAAAAAAAAACTGGCCAAGTGCGAGTCGGACTCGCGTGCAAAGGGTTCCGAACGAATTTAATTTTTTTGACATGTTATTTTAACACTACAGACTTCTAATAGGTTTTCCTGTAAACTTTAGGTAAAGATCTATTATCTCCATTTTTTTCAAAATTTTAGGCTCAGTAGTTTCGGAGATAAGGGGGGGGAATGGTCATTTTTCGTCTAATTTCTTGAATAACTTCAAAACCATTTATTTTAAAATTATGAAAAAAATATAATTAAAACCCTCACAGTAAGCCCTTTCATTTGATATGTCACACGATATTGTTCAAAATACTTTTTTTTTAATTTTCTAGTTTGACCCCCAAAAGTGACCCCCATACTAAAAAAATAATAATTTACGTAACGCGTTCGTGTTTGGGTCACAGAAGTCCATATGCGTACCAAATTTCAACAGAATCGGTCCAATGGATCCGGAGAAAACTGGCTGTGACAGACGGACAGACAGACAGACAGACAGACAGACAGACACCCGAGTGATCCTATAAGGGTTCCTTTTTTTTTCGGAACCCTAAAAATTGTTATAAATAGGTGTTGGTCCCAAAACGTATAGGTATACAAAATAATAGAGAAGTGAAATGAAAAAAAAAACAAAAGTACTTCAGGGTAAATACCCTGAAGCACAGATAATATAATACTAGCGTACCTGAAGTAAAAATATGTACCTACTAATGTCGAGAAAAATTGACATGGGCGGAGCCTGCACAGTTGCGTAGCAAACTAAAATAATCCTAAATTCGTTAATAACGTTGATGACGAGATTGCGTCTAAGAATAGGCCCCATCCCTTTTCCGTGGGAGTCATAATGGGCGCGTGTGCTACCTACGTCACGCGCTGTTTACCTAAAACACCAGGCTGCGTAGGTGTCGTAGACGGTGGGTGATCGAGATGGGATCTGTCGTTGGTAGATTTAGGACATCGGTTGAATTGAAGACCCTCAAATAGCCTTATTATCCATTGAGGTTACATTACCTCAATAATCCAAATTTTATTCCTCCGCTGTTGGTACTTTTCTAATTAATTTCGTTGTGGGATCCAAGATTGCATCTTTTCTCTGGGACTTGTCGAGTTTCATTGCCTCGGAGTTTTTCTGTTGGTCGCCACTGTTGATTCTGGCTTTCAGGAGTTGCAGTGGTTTGGGAAAGTGTGGCGGGCTTGTCCCACAAAAAAAAACTGGCCAAGTGCGAGTCGGACTCGCGTGCAAAGCGTTCCGAACGATTTTCATTTTTTTTAACATGTTATTTTAATACTAGACTTTTTACAGGTTTCCTGTAATCTATAGATAAAGATCTGTAATCTCCATTTTTTAATTTTAGGTAGGTAGGGGCGGGGGGGAATGGTCATTTTCCGTGTAATTTCTTAAACAACTTCAAAACCATTTATTTTAAAATTATGAACAAATATGATTAAAACCCTTACAGTAACCCCTTTCATTTACTATGTTTATTGCTCTTTTTAAAAAAAAATCTAGTTTGGCCCCCAAAAGTCAACCCAATACTAAAAATTTAATAATTTACGTAACGTACGTTCGTGTTTGAGTCACAGAAGTCCATATGTGTGCCCAATTTCAACAGAATCAGTCCAGTAGATCCGGAGAAAACTGGCTGTGACAGACGGACAGACAGACACCCGAGTGATCCTATAAGGGGTCCCGTTTTTTTTTCCCAAAAAAAAAAATTACTTGAAAAACAAGTCTTCAACTGTTCAATAATATTTACTTTTAGCTATAATTATAATATTTACTTTTAGATGCACTCAAAAGGCTTTCGATTTGTTTTATTTACATTGTTTGTTGTGTTTCGGCCATTTTTTAATTTCGACAACCAACCACTGCGAACCATATATTATTATACTCTTTGTGCGAACCATAGCCTCTCACAGTGCGCCCGCGCGTTCCGTCATTTGTCTATGACATTGACAAATGATACTGGAGCACTGGGCCATTGGGATTTGGTTAATTTTGTAATTATTTATTATATGTATTTATGTAGCTCCACATTTTATTTTGTTATGTATTTACACAAACTTTTATATTCATTACTTTATTTGTATCTTAGTGTTGTGTTCCGTATGTGTATCCGTGTCATCACTTCAGGCCCTGTCATAACACCAGCGCTGTGATATTTATTTATTTTTTAAATATCGCAGCATATGCTGAGACAGGGACCTTTTTGGCCTCGCACAGATTAATTTAAGGATGCCGCTTAACTGCGTAAACATATTTTTATAACTGTCAGTTTTACGTATTTTTCTACTGTGTCTTGTGCGAGTCCCGAATAAACATTTTTCTTTCTTTCTTTCTTTCTTATCTTAACCTGCGCCGTTCAAGGAGGGAAAATTGTTTGTTTGCTTGGATTACGAAAAATTATAATAAAGCTTTTCAGTGATAAAAAGCCACAATATTCCTAGTGTTCCACCGGTCCTATGAGATCAGACAGGTAGGGAAGACACGGAAACAAGCTTGTGTGGCCTAGATTTTGAAGGTGTCGTGTCGATACTTTATTTTAATAAACTCTGATGGCTTGGAAAAGTATTTCAGAGCCTCAAAGATCAAAGCTCAAAGCAAAAAACACCATGGATCTCCAATGTATCACATCGGTGCCACCACTGCCGTGAATACCAAACAGCAATGTTTGCAACTGACATATACGAACTGTAAATATTTATGACAAAAACACGGTCCCGTTTGACGGTATGCCACATAAAATGTGGAGTATAGCAGCTGCTTAGTATTCCATGCGAGAGGGGTGAGTCAACTGATTGACTAAGCGTACTGCAGTGGGTTTGTAACCAACTAACCACAGAAATGTAAGTAGAGGCAGGTGGCTTATTCATAAGCTACAGTGAAGCTTATTGTCGAACAACCTGTGATGTTTGTACATTGTTTTGGCGTAAAGTTTAAGTAATAAGTCTTCTCAAGAAGTACGAAATTGGTATTTAAATGTTAGAAACATCTTGCTCTCTTTTACAGCCGTGCTTAGCTCTGCTGACAGTCAGCCACTCAGTTTTTATTTAGCCGTTGGAAAGACCTACCAGGTACCCTTTTGTGCCATCTAGAACCAGACCTGATGGTACGCGTTTAAGTCATAGACAAAATAAATAAAAATTGTTTATTCCTCCCAAACAGACGCACATTTGTCGATGATAAAATAAACAAATAAAAAAAAAACAAAATGGCCGCATTCATGAAAGCCTCCGACCATGTCCAGCCAAAATATCGATCAGCAGACTTGAAACGAATTATTTCATGAATGGGCCGTCCAACTCATGCCAGGGACGGACATTAGGTGTAGTTAAGACGTTACCAACTGTCGCATCATAGACAAAGTCATCGACTAGCAGCACTAGCCATCTCATTCCGGACCGGCTTCGACGGTGCTTTTCATCTTCAGAAACCCATTTTGATGAAAACATTTAACTTTACATTATGCAGTAATCAATCAATCAATCAATTTATTTATTAACCGACTTCCAAAAAGGAGGAGGTTTTCAATTCGGTAGGTATTTTTTTTTAAATGTATGTACACCGATTACTCCGAGGTTTCTGATCCGATTTCTGTGATTATTTTTTAGTTCGATGCAGTATACTTGTCATTTGGTCTCGTGACAATTTGATTCAGTTTGGTTCAGCAGTTTTTATTTTATGAGCATTCTTGCTTATTTCAATTTCTGCGTTGACGAAGAAGTCGTCCAAGTATCACCACTTAAAAGTTCAAACCTTAGTTTCGGAAGTCGGTGTTAAAAAAAACAAAGAAACAGAACCCAGAACACCGACTTCCGAAACTAAGGTTATTTTATTCTTTGTAGTGTTTTGTTTGGAAGTCGGTTATAATTTTTTGTAAAAAGTTTTTCAGACAAATAGTCCATTTGTTAGTCACAAAAATGTCTTACAAACTATGTTAGTAAACACATTACAAAAGAGTACATAAAAGTTGGTAGGTATAGCCATTCAGGTCAACTAGTACTTAGGTACTAGTTGACCTTCAATTCATCCGACATTTGGTTGCCCAAAGCTGCTGACAGAAAAATATACAATTCGCGTCTTGCATGTTGTATATTTTTCTTCTCAAAGGTCGTATCATAAATCTTATTTTTCAGCTGTTAAACTACTGCATGCTCAAGACAAGAGACCGTTTTACTTTAATCGAAGCTCGTTATTCTGCAGAGCTTTAGTTTAAATAGTTATTTACCCAGCCACCGAAGTTATTAAAACTCTTTGCAAAGCGCCCAAGCTTATATTTTCGTCCATAATTAGCCAAACTAAACTCTGCTCCTTAAGTACTTACGTAATAGGTACTTTGTGTTTTTAAACGAAATAAACTTAAATAATTTAGTTAAGAAAGTTTTAGAGCACAAAAGAAAATGTAAAGTAATTATTTTCTTTTAAACTGCTGTTAAAATGTTTCAAAAGATAGCGTAGGCAGGTTTTTTGAAGGATGGCGGAATTTAGGCAATAAAAACAATGAAAAAAGTTACTGTTATCGTCAATATTTACTTGGGATATAAAAGGTTGTTTAATGGTTCCTGTTTGTTTTTCCAAAATGGCTGACTTTTGTTTTATATAATTTAACGTCCATTTAAAGGTTGCTTGTAGTTTGCTCAACATTTAACATGAACTTTCATGCTTGTTTTCAATAACCTCCTTAAATAGGATTGCACAAAGTTCAACAGCGCGCTTTGATTTAAAAGTTCAGTTAGGTGTTTCTAAGTGTACCTAAGTGTTGTGAGGCTACTCTTACAAAATTAACAAATTCACAATCTTTATACCATATATTACCCGACCATTATTTTAACTTGCTATGCATAATGTTGTCTACTTATAACAAGTTAAAATAATGAATAAGTCTAGTTTAATTTGAACACAAGCTAGTTGACTACATTTTTCTACGCGAGTTTTCTTTATACGGCTTTGAAATATTTCGCCAAGACAGAAGAACTACCAACCTGAAGTTCAAAAACTTTTATTGGGGACCTAAGTATTTAGCATAGCATAGGTTTACAAAATGCACTGAAACACTCGTAGGAACCAATATTTTTTTTGGACTTCTGGGTTAAAACTGAACCACCAAGGACCACTTTAAAGTAAGACCTTGGGTCTTACCAACTAGTGACCACTGGTCGTGCTTATCAGAAAGATAAAGAGCTTTAGTATCGAATGCGAAGTATCCATTGAAAGAAAGATTAGCGGTATCTTTAGATAGATAGTGAGTGTAAGCCTGATGCACTTAGTCTTCTTGTTTCCTTTGCCGAAGCCTTGTTCTTCTACGATTGGAGCTAAAACTAGGTAGGGAGAGAGTACTTATAAGCTTAATCTTTTCTTTAATATGAATTGTTTTAAACCTTGGGCCACAGACAAAGTGCCATTCTGTCTGACATTTCGGTAGGTAGCGCATGATGATGTAATACATTGATTTTTTGGTATCTAATTGAGACAACGTGACTTTTATTAGTGGCTTGCTGATAAAATGTCACTTTTGGTAGGTAGGAATAACCTGGAAGTAGCATTAAATTGTTGGAGATAAATGTTTTGCTAGATAACCTTCCTTCAAATTAAATTGTATCTACGGCCTAATTACCTAGGTACTTACTTGTATTTTTACCAAAAGGGTAAATGCATACTTATCTAATTAATAAATTTAGTTACAGCCAAAAAAATCAAAACTAATCAATCCTAAATGAGCCTTTGCTTTCATCAATCGAAAAATTTCGTAAATTTTCCAAATTCTAAAAAAAACCGCCATTTTTTGTTGGTAATCAATCTGGTGTTTCACACGAGCGGACCCGAAGCGCGCCGATTGCCGAAGTACCGATCAATCAGTCGCTATCTACACGACACGACACGATGCCGACACGACACGGCCCGACTGTTCTCGGCACGCACGACTGACTCCAATACTCCCAGCCTGCCTTCATTTCCCTCGTTTTTCCCCTCAACTAAAGCAGGCGAAGGAAAAAAACTCAAGATTAAAAGTCCGTTTTTCCCTCCAAAGGTGTCAAATGAGGTTAGATGGAAATATTATTAATGTTGCTTTCGCTTTTGTTAGTGATATAAAGGCCTCTTTTTCTTAATTTTTGTTTGTTTTATTCTGACTTGAGAAATTGCGGCGATAAAATATGCCACTGTTTACTGCTACACGTTTTCTTTTAACTTTTTGTTTACGCTCACAGATATACCGAGTCGTTACTTTATCCTCAAGTTAATGTCATTCTTATCTAACACTTATAAAAGCAAAGAAAGCAAGTCATTGAAAGTACAAAGCAATATTTGCGGTCATAAAAGAAAGTGTGCCCGCGTTGGCATAATATTACGGCGTCATTACGAAACATAAACAATGGCAGAAAAAAAATAAAACGATAGAACGCAACCGTCACGGGTCAGTTGATGTAAATTGAGTGGGAACAATCTCCGTAATAAATTCTTTAACGCCATGTTAAAAGCATGGGCCATTCTTTGCCCAAAAACTGTCATGGTACAAGTATTTCGCAATATATGTATTGTTTAAAATTCGCATAATTTTTTACATGTGTGATCTTAAACAATTTTACTGTCTGTGGTTTTTGAATTGTGTGATTTTCGCGCGGAAATATTTACGTTCCAAATTCGAAATTGTCGTTCAAATTCGAGGCATCCATTTTGCTTGCTTGATTGTTACGCAACGCGAAAGCTCGTACGTTTAGAACCATTGAATTGAAGCAGTCAAGTCAAATTTGATATTTCCCACCACATTTTCCCTAATCGCCTGCAATAATAATGAATTCAATTCAATATGATACCCAGTTATCGTCATTTGAAAGGATGCGGGTGGCTCAAAAGAAAAATATATCTGTATAAAGTTTTCGTATAGGTATAAACCTATTCAAAGTACTTACGTACAGGAGGGAAACGTCATTATGTATTCTAAAAATTTTACGCGTCGTTTGCGTTGGGAATATCAATATTTTCACGTTGTTTCTCATATCCCTTACGTGTTTTTTTTCGGATACAAAGTATTAAAATATTTATAAATCTATGTCCTGTATTCTTTTTCATGGAAAACATTGGGCATGAATTCGCTTTGGTGTTGAGTGTGAATGATTGAATGAAAGTGAGTGGGTTGGTGGGTAATCCATTTATTAATCCTCTATGCCCTACACGGGTTTATGAAATAACTAGCTGACCCGCGCAACTTCGTCTGCGTCACAATTTTCGTTACTGCTCCGCTCCTGTTGGTCTTAGCGTGATGATATATAGCCTATAGCCTTCCTCGATAAATGAGCAATCTAACATTGAAAGAATTTTTGAAATCGGACCAGTAGTTCCTGAGATTAGCGCGTTCAAACAAACAAACTCTTCAGCTTTATATATTAAAGTATAGATAGGTGAAGTGCGACCTTCAGTGCTTACTCCCACAGCTCTCCTACGCTTCATAAAGTGCTTTCTTTTCATTTTGATGTTGATTTTGAAATAACGTCTTCTTAATTCTTCTCATGCGGAGGATGTATGTAGTTTTCTTTTATTATAATACTAGCAGACCCGCGCAACTTCGTCTGCGTCACAATTTTCATTACTGCTCCGCTCTTATTGGTCTTAGCGTGATGATATATAGCCTTCCTCGATAAATGGGCTATCTAACACTGAAATAATTGTTCAAATCGGACCAGGAGTTCCTGAGATTAGCGCCTTCAAGCAAACAAAAACTCTTCAGCTTTATAGATTAGTATAGATATAGATAGTCAAAGGTAATTTGATCATTTGTCGGAGGTTCTGTTTTGTTATTATAAGCCCCAACTTAAAATAAACAATGTTGAATTATTTTCCATGAATGAAAAACTAATTTTCATACGCACACAAATAAAACAACATTGAAGTCCACCCAAAAGGACCTCATAATAGAATGTTTTTCCTGCATGGATAACATATTTTCCCTTCATCCCAACCACACTATAGAAAAGCCATCGATCATGTTTTCCTTCATAGAAATGGCATTTATCATAAATATTCCGTATACGAAGTGAGTCGGGAATTCGGGATTATTCCGTGTATTCAAAGCGAGGGGTCCATTTTGTATTCTTTGGGGCCAGAGGCTTCAGTTTTCGACAGTCGCACAAAAATATTGGTCGCGTGCAGACGTGACCCAGTTACTGAGCCGAGATTTATTTGTTATTTATGCTTATTATGACGCGACGGTTGAATAACTTATGCTTGTAATTAATTGTGTGTTGGTTAGGTACAATAAAAGCTATAAGAGAGGCAATTCACTTATTTTTAACATTTTGACAGAGTTGTTGACATTGATTGCCGCTGCGACGAAATTTAACTTGAATTTGAAAAACTTTTTAAGTTCGTGAATTGGCATTATATTTTTATGTGAATAGACACTTTGTAACTAGAGGCGACATTTTCATGTTTTTGTCAACAAAAATCCAGTAGTAAGTAATCAGGAATTTAGAAAAGTATGAAAATGTAGTATAACCTATAGGTAACGATTTTGATTTAGGTTTCGCTAAAGATTGAATTCAGACAGCAATAGGAAATGGAAACCCGAGCACTGCGGCGGGCCTGCCGATTACAATGCTACCACATTTCGCAATGTAAATTAGATTTCCTCGCACTGTAAAGAGTAGATACGTATCTACTCAAATGTAACTTGACACATTGAAAACAGAAATCGAAGCGAAAAGAGCCTTTAATATCAGTAAGAAACAAAATCGAATAATACGTAACATCTGTGTTCTGCAACTGAAGCAGAATGGAATTTAAATTAAGGCAAAAATGCGATATGATTGGCTGCATTTTCATACTCGTATTACGCCCACTTTCCAACTTCAAAGCCCTCTTGAAACCTGTCTAGACGAGAAAAAGCAATTAAATAAAAAGTAATTATATTTCTTAAGCTTGTTCAACTTGAAATTGATACAATTACGAACAATAATAAAAACTTTTTACTTTTTCGTGCCTTGGGCCTTAAAACTTCAAAGACTGGCTGTAAATAAGCGTTCTCAATTCAAATTACCAATTATGAGCGTTTAATGTAGAAAAGGAATGCTTTCAGAGTGATCCTGGGTCACCTCGGGGTCATGGATAGGTTACTTTTGAGTTAGATTTGCATTTGATTCGTTTAAAATTAGAACCTTCTCAGTAATTTAAAATTCTTTGCCTCCACATCGTGAAAGAACGAGCTGGTAGTACGCTAACTACTAAGAAATAAGATTGACGTACGATAAGATATCGCTAAACCAGCTACAAAATCTTGAACATTTTTCTTAGTCGAGTATTTCAAGAAACGAGCTTTAACTAACGCGGTGAGACTAAAAGGCGTGATTAACGACGTACACACGACTATACACCTTACGTCGTTTCAACATGGTTGTTTTTGAATGTGTTAAGAAAGGAATAGAGGGGTTACCCCATGGCTCTTGGGCAGGAAGTGACGACGGTAATAAGGAGTTTTTATGCATGTTTCATTATTTGAATACGGACTGTTTATTTTTAAGTTCGTGTGAAGATTTAGTCGTGGCGTGCGTTTCCGTGGGTTTTAATTGCTGTGAGTTTATGGCCTTTTTGTGTTATGGGGTAAACGCGACGTGTAATGTATGCACAGGTATTTACCTACTAGTGTTAGGAAGGTTTCTAAATAAGAGTAAACTAACTTAGAGAGCCAGTTTGTGACTGTTAAGGAAACCATTTGGTTGGAAATATGTATGACGTTGAGTTCTGCATTAGACCAGAAAGAAATGAGAGGACAATTTCTAGCGTTGAAACTTTTTCCAATCTTGGTTTTAATATTTCTTTTTGAATTTTCCTGGATACACATATTGCATAGCCATCCTGTTGGAAGAACGTCAAAAGTTACCAAAGCGGAATAAACCTTTGTGTGGATAGCAAATTCAACAGGAGCCATTCCGTAATCCGTGATTACCATTCACTTGATATCCACAATTTCAGCATAACTCGATTGTACGCGTCGTGCTCGACTAAAATAGCATTACAATCGATCGACTAGCGCTCGCTCTATCAATTTTTCACAACACTGGTTCTGGGTTGCCATCACAAAATTTTACGGCCGCGTCTAGTCACAATGTTGCTAATATAATTTTATAGTGGCTGTTATGTCGCCTGCGATTGTCTTCCAAGATTGATGTTCGGTTACATACGTTTTTATTAGAATTGGGTAGTAAATTTCGTCTGCTTTGTATTTTTATGTTTCTTTTCTTCGTTCTCCCTGTAAGTGGCGACGTTACGAGATATTGGTAATGCGTTGCCATTTTCTGTAATAGACTTTCTATAGATTCTGAAAATATAAAATGGAATAGAGACATTATGTTAAGGTGGGATCAAACCACATAAGGGTACCTTGAAACCTGAACTCTAAAACGGCATTGCCATTTATCGTACAAGGCGAAATGTGGCCATCAAAGCGGAAAGGAAAAACGAAATGCACCAAGTCTAATTTCGTCGATTTCACTTTCTATTTCAATGACTACAATAATGTTCTCGTTTACCTCAGATTTGCATTTTTATATGTGCATAGAGATAAAATAATGTTCTGTATGCTCAGCATGTAATAATTACCCGACGAATTTTAATAGTACTTTCACTATTACGACCTGAAGACGGATTTATCAGCAGTTTCAAAGCGAGTTCGACCATAAATATTTATAAGTATCTACAAGAAACGGATTATATGTAAGAAGCTTTAGAATATCTGCTTTTTAGTAATCGCATTCGAATTTGTGAAAAGGCTGTAAGAAGGATTTCCTTAGCCAAAAAGGCAATATTTTGGTCGGTTGAATTAAACTAATGGAGCAAAGTAACACCTGGCGAAAATGAATGAATAATTTTAAGAAAATCCTGCAGAAATCCACCCTACGACTGTTGCCACCAAGAATACTTTGGCTGTAGCCGCAATAAATCAGAACATCACGCAAAAAAGAAAAGATAGAAAGGCGGGAAAAAAAACTGTCATGGCGTCTGAGCCCCTTAGGCGATTTGTTATTTCCCCGTTGAGTGAAAGGTCCCGTTGAAATTGTTTCAGTGCGTTGAAATATGTTTGAGTAAAATGTGTGGTAACTGCCTCACGAGCTCAGTTGATGATAATGATTAATTAAAGTTATGTAAACAACTTGCTCCATTTGCTTTGTATACGCCTGCTGCAATTTGTCTTGCCTCTTTTAAGTGTTGAGAAAACTGGGTTTTACGAGTAATGTAATACTATTAAAACTTGCGGAAGCGTGCTTTTTTGCATTTTTACGTTTCGTTATTACAAAGCATAAATAAATGAACAATAATTTCATTTTTCTGGTTTTAGTAATCCTTGAAATAACATTTGCATTATTTGAACTGCAGGTTCTATTCCAATCATATAAATGTTAGCTGCTTAAAATCGATGCCCTCAGACAACCACCAGACGGCGCAATAACAATCCAATTTGTCAGCCGAAACGCAGCTCGCAAAGTCAGACACGATTTATTACAATACCAACGACATAGACAATCCTTTAGAGGCCAGTGAGTGGGCAGAGATATAAATACGCAGTTAATATACACTGTTATTCAAAGAGCATACGAACACGGAAACCCTTAGAACCCACGAGAATAGTACAAGAATTATCAAGACAAACAGGCAACTAATCCACTAACCGAAAGTAACATAAGATTAAAGTTGCCAGTTAAAATAAACACGCCGAAAAAGCAATCAAACTAAGTGTTGGATAGCTAATCTTTCAACGAAGCGGCCAGATCAGAACGATCCATAGAGTAAACAGAAGTACAGCTGTCAGTAGTACAGATAACTAAGCGAAGTGATTTTATGTGCGCCAGCAACTTTTTTAATTAAAACATCAGAAAAAGAGCGCGATGTTTCTGCGCTTGTAACGTTGGCTTTTTGTGTTCTGTTGTTCTGATGGTTATCTGAGATAATGAGGGATAATGTTATGTTAAATAATGTTTATAGCTTCTTGTTACATACAGCCTACATGTCTGGTTTTAAGATTTTTACTGACGAAAGTTTAGATTAGCTCTGGATTTTGCACAAACCAAAAAAAAACTTGAAAGTTAGGGCTACCAGTACCGGCTGTTCATTTAAGGACCAGTCCTTCCTGACAAGGAGTTGACAAGAGAACAGTCTCAAGTCGAGTTGGAAGTCCTTTGTGTCATAGTATAAATTTAAAACTAATTTGGACCTTTATCGTAATACCTACAGCGGCTTCAGCTGTGCCTATTTTATTTATAACAGTTATTCTATTAACCGTTGTCTACTTGAATCCATTTAGACAGTCGGACAGAAATCATTTCGTTATTATGATACTAGGGGTGCCTGTCCATTACAGCGGAGCGAGGCAGTGGAGCAGAGAAACTGAGAAATATTAACCAATCATGTCAATGACTCGCGTGGTACGGAAAGTTTATGCAATTCCATTGGTTAAAATTTCTCCGTTTCTTCGCTCCGCTGTCTCGCTCCGTTGCAATGGACAGGCATCCTAAAAGAGAGCTTAACCTGTTTATGACAAGTAAATTTCCGAATTACAAAACCCTTCCTTTTATAATAAGCACATTATCAAATTAGATCTACGTACAAATGTAAATTGTGAATATTAATAGTAAAAGTTAAAAGCACTTCGTAGTTACAACAACTTATTTTATTATTGTTGAAATTCATGATGAGATCGACGATGGAGCACGTTTGCCTAGAAGCAACCTATCATTTTAGACTTAAATATCATTCATGTATTCAGTACATATTAAGTAATTTGCTGTTTTATGAGTGTGAATTGATTAAAACGTAATGCCCATCTTCCTGCGTGTCGAAATGCAAGCGTATCCGTACGCCAAGTAATTTGAACGTAACCTCCTGTTGAATAACAATAAACAATATTAAAATTACTAAACGACAATAGATATGCCGTTTACAAAACAATATCTGAGCATTCCATAAGGTGTTTAAACTCTTCAATTAAGCTGTATGGCTTCAAGACCTTTGCCTGATTTCACAAATACTTATTAAAACCCCTACACGTCATAATCTTGTGTCACAGATTATAAAAACTTTTTAAGATTACGCAACGAAAACGGAAGCATCCGATCCGTCGATTTGGTTTAATGAAAATCGGGATAGTGATGTGCTTAACTGTAGTGGAGCAGAGGGGTCCGCAGCCGCCGGTTCTAATTTTAGATCAGAATGATGGCCAGATTAAATTTTTAACGCGCTCGGTTTCAACACGGAAAACTTCATAGTAGGTATGCACGTATAAACTTTTTGGTACAAACGCGCGTGGTCTTTTTAAAATTAAAAGTTTAACATTGTTGGACAAAACGGAAGAGATTATTTTTATTAACTTTTGAATGATGGTTTAAAATGCTTTTAATTTTTTCGCGCTAAATCCTTTGTTTGTTTCAGCGAATATAATTATACCGTGGAGTGGACGGAGTGTGTTATTTAATTTATTTTCGGTGCTATGTTAGAATTTGTGTCACTTTGTTATTCCTTTTAGGCTTCAAGTGTTTGTCACCTCAATTCGAGAGGGTTCATCCCTCTTTAAATATCATCATATTAGCCACACACACACAGAAGGCCTCCAGAAGGCACAAAAGGCCTTCTGTAGTCCAGTGCTTCTTGCAACAGCTGTCGGATTTCTGCAATCCTCACCAGGTCATCGGTCTATGATGGAGAAGACTTTGACTGACCTTTAACTTCTGCAGTTGAACGAGATAGCTTTCTTTTAGATCATGTCCCCATTGAGCCTCCATATCAAAACGCTCCAATTCCCCAATTCGACCCGTTTCCCTCAAAAAGAACTCAAAGCCGCCAGTCACAATTTACATTACAAATACGAACCCAGTTCCTTCACCGTTCTACTAAGAAATTACCTTGAAATTATAATTGCAGGCTGGAACGAGGAGGAGGGAATAAAAAGCAAGTCTAGGCAGTACTAGGGACCCATAACAAAGTGAGGGAGGTCTTTGAGTTTCTCAGTAATTGTGCGCGACTCGAGAGACTCGCTAACGGTGCATGGAATATACTTTAGTGAAGTTGCACATTGAATTTAAATGTAACGACATTTTTGATGTGATTTATGTTTCGGGTAATAGCTCAAAGGGTTCCGTTCGGTTCTAGTTTGTTGAAGGAGTATTAAATTTACTTTACTGGAGGTATATTAGCTGGAGAAGGCAAGCTGTTGTGATTTGTCGATAGAGTTTGTTTTGATAGAAATTGCTATAGTTTTGATTGTGAACCGCGTGTTTTGTGTGAGGGTTTAAACCCGGAACATAGCCCACCTGTACAGGCGGTTAATTGCTATCTCTATAATTACATTAGTATTGAGCATAGTAGACGGGGCCTGCTAGGGCTAGTGTCTGTCAGGGTTGCGGAATTTGTTCAAAAGAGTTACCGTGGCCCAGGAACGCAAAAAAAAATTGACGAACATAGGTCAGTAAGAGTCTGATAGGTACCCGCTTCTGCTCCGCCCAGATGATTAAAAAAAATAACCCTGCAAGACCTGCCAAAATTTTGACATTAACGTTGGATTTGACACGTTCATAACTCTAAATACTCAATTCAGAGTTCAGTCTTTAGTATTAATTTCAGTGATAAAATTGATAACAAACCCCATAAAAGTAGAAAGCTATCGCCTATATTTTAGTGTCACTACCCACCACAGAGCTACCCTATAAATGGCCGCCAAAATTACCATAGACAAACACAGAGGCCGGACAAAGCTTAGTGACATATCGTCAGAACTGAAACCGCTGCGGTCGCTCAGACTGGCCGTCATTTAATCCGAGTGATCGGGCCATCAGCACGAACTCAAACACAGAACTATCAGCGAACAATGTCGCTTTAGGATTTGTGGAGCTAACTTTTAATAACTTGCAACCCTTTATGGGTGTGATGTGTGGGCCAATATGATGCTGTGTTCTGTTGGTATTGAATGTTTATTGAGGAGAACATTGCACACAATTACAACTGTCAAGGAACATGGAGAATACATGAGCCAATCTTGAAAATCGACCTAAATCCATTGGGTTGGAAAAAACTGGCCAAGTGCGAGTCGGACTCGCGTGCAAAGGGTTCTGAACCTTAAACATGTTATTTTAAAACTATAGACTTCTTATAGTTTTCCTGTTATCTTTAGGTAAAGATCTATTATCTCCATTTAATTCAAAATTTTAGGCTCCGTAGTTTCGGAGTTTTTCGTCTAATTCTAAAACCATTTATTTTAAAATTACGAAAAAAGTATAATTAAAACCCTCAAAGTTAGCCCTTTCATTTGATAATTATGTCACACGATATTGTTTAAAAAACTTTTTTTAAAATTTTCTAGTTTGACCCCCAAAAGTGACCCACATACTAAAAATTTAATGATTTACGTAACGCCTCCGTGTTTGGGTCACAGAAGTCCATATGTGTACCAAATTTCAACAGAGTCGGTCTAGTGGATCCGGAGAAAACTGGTTGTGACAGACGGACAGACAGACAGACACCCGAGTGATCCTATAAGGGTTCCTTTTTTTGTTCGGAACCCTAAAAAAGAAGGCTAAGTGTGAGTCGAACTCGCACACGACGGGTTCCGTACCTACCATAAACGCTTCCCGTTTTTAATTTAGTATAATTTTTATTATTTGTTGTTATGGCGATGGCGGCAATAGACACACCTCTTATCTAAACCTACATGATAAACAGTCCGCTAGCAGACAGACTGATGAACGAACGGTCTAACAGCGGAGGCTTAGTAGTAAGATCCCGTTAGCACCTCCTGGGTGCGGAATCTTAAAAAATAGAGATCCTCAAAACTGATATCTCTAGCTTGGGCCTTATGTTTGTAGTGTTTCATCAGAGAAGAAGTAGGTATTTGAAATATGGAGTCAATCACAAACCTGGCAGTTAAGTGTTCCTCCAGTTTAAAACCGAACCGTCTGACCCACTTCGTAACATCGTAAATTGTAATCCGGAAAATGTTTGAAACTTTTATAGGCTGTTGAAATTAGGACAACTGGAAACGAAACAATGAGGCAATCTATACTTTATGGGAATTTGTGAAACATAACATCTCGCACATTTGTGTTACGGAATTTGACAGTTGTTGCGTTAGAAGTTCCATAGACTACATGTAACTCTTGTCATTACAAAGAATATGTACTTTTATTTGTTCGTTTGAATCTGTTTGAAGTTTAAATGGTAGTGGTAGGTCCCTCACCTACTGATGCAGCTGATTGGTGTAATTAGCCCTTTGAAAATCATTTGCAACCTACAACTGCTAAGACTAATAAGAATTAGGCGTATACTATGCAATAGGGCACGGAATTGATCCCCCATATTCGTGACCATGCAATCACTGAGAGCAAGTTTCACACTGTCCCAAGCGTAGTTAGAATTGTCGCTTGCCGTCAGTTTCTATCAGTAACCGGTGACACTCACTGTCACGCTTAGTTTGTTTTTTTTTTTTTTTTTTTTGACAGGGACCACTCGTAGTTCACCTCTAGACGGGTGGTTACTACTTAACCGGGCTAGCCTGTGGTGGCCTCAGAATGATTCTAAAGCCCCCAGCCAAGGCAACTAAAAACTACGCTTAGTTTGTAAATAAAGTTTTGGCAACGTCGTCTCAAGCAGGTCAAAAACCACAATAAAAAACCAAAATTCATGTTTTTTTACTATTACTATTAATAGGCATACGTTTGACCACTATCTCACCTAATGATAAGCGACGATGTGGTCGAAGATGGAGCACGTTTGCCTAGAAGTAACTTATTCACTCTTGTCTTAAAGACTCCCAGGTTGTAGCTATCTGGAAACACAGACTCTGGCAGGGAATTCCACTCCTTAGCTGTACGCACAATGAATATGTTAAAGTTAGGCTGAGAGCCAGTCAAAGATGTACAAAAAGACAGTCCCCCCCATAAGGCCCGCCCGTCACCACTTCCTAGTGTTTAGCAGGGAGGAAGTGGCGCAACAAACTCATCAGCATATCTCTCTGTTAAGTTTTAAATCGTTGTCGAAGTTCGTCAATGCCTATCAGTACTCTATTTATTTATTAATAAGCACACCAACAGCACTGTCACTTACAATTTATAATAAATAACATCTGAAATCGGCATTTTACCATGCAAATAACAGGTATGCATGACATTGACATACTGAATATTAGAGACAAGAAGATAAAATTAAGAGTGTGTCCAGTAGACCTAAATCCAAAACACTACAAGAACAAAACAAGTTTTGAGCTATATAGACGTACATTGTTCGCACTGTTTATATAGGGAACGTCTGTATAAAGCGAAACTCATAGAAAAAACTTCGATAGGGTAATCCGTTCATTATATTATAGCCTTGCCATACGTGTTAGGAGGATATTAAAGGTGGAATTTAAGGTAGATGTAGGTAATTGAAAAATGCAATGATGCCGCTTGCTACGTTGGCTAATCCTAAAGTTAAAATAGTTAAGCGCATCTATAGAACAATAATTTATAATTTTGTGTATTGTAAGTAAGTCAGTCAGAATGGATCCGTCTTTCTTTTAAGCTAAACATCTTATAGTGCTTTAACCTGTCATTGTTGTCAGGTATAGCTTTTCGGAATAGCTGTGGTTTGTACTGACAGCTGACGGACCACAAGTTGTACAGACTGTACTTGAAATTGTCAAGTTTTCCCAATAAACCTTGAACCTAAAGCTTCAGCGATAAAGTTGAAAATCTTTTTTAAAAAATTGACAGATTGTTGTAGCTTGATGTGCTTGGCGTATGTACAAATCATTTCACTTCGCCACTTAAAACTTACACAACGTATTATCCAAGTTGATTGTACATACTTATAGGTAATTGTTTGCGCAACAAAATATAATTGTTTTTCAAGCATTTTTAGCGCGCGGTAATCGAACCGACGTCCATTAAGGTTGCTATCGAGTTGCGAAACTTCCGCTAAGTGTTGGGGAAATAACAATGTGGTTTGCTACCTTTATATGGTTTTCACGCGGTTTTGTCTGTCTGGGAAAAATTGAAAAATGCTGTAAAGTCGCGTTGATTGTAGAGCTGAATGAATGTCCAATATTTTATTAATGCTGATTTGAATTCGCGGTGCTTTGTAACTGGACTTATACTGAGGCTAGACAATGTGACATTATATTATTTTATTAGAATAGAATAGAATTGAATAGAATAGAATGCATTCATTTGTCAGAATATTGTACAAAGTTGTTATGTGCATTATTATGTATTACGTCCATAATATTCTGCCGTTTCCGGCGTACAAATATAGTTGGTGAAATTATGGGTCATTAGTCAAAATTCAATAAAGTCAAGCTAAATAAAAATAATTAAATATGATTTATAAGAATTAATGTCAATTATTAATTAGGTAAGTTTTTCGTTCATAAAATCTTCTGTCGAATAATAACATTTGCTTAAAAGAAAGTCAAATAATTTACATTTAAATATTCTGAGGCTGAGAGTTTTGTAGCCATCAGGTAATTTGTTGTAGACAGTAATGGACATGCAGTATACATTATTAGAAAACAGTTTAATTCTACGCCTAGGAACATTAAGCATATGCACTTTCCGGCTGGGTCTCGATACAACATCATTATGCAATTCAAATTCATGTCTGTTTTGGTGAACAAAGATACAAATTTCAAAAATGTATAGTGCTGGAAGTGGTAGTATTTTAAGTTTTTTAAATAATGGAACACAACTGTCTAGTGGGTGCGATGGCTTTTGTCGAAATACCATAATACAAGGCATTGACCACGTGACATTTCGACAGCGTTTGTCAAACCCATACATTTTTGACATTTGCCTTCGCCACGCTACCGTTGACAGAATGTCATTTGTTTTGAGCTTCTGCTACCTACCTCTGTTCTGGCTCCTGCTGGCTCAGCTGTTCTTTGCTGGTCAAGTTCGTCGTGAGATCCAAGACATTTAAGGGCGCTATTACAAAATCGAGCGCTTGGCCCGGGCTAAAGCTACAGACCGCGTTTCACGAGATTTATAGTGATTTTAGCGCTGTATACAAAAATTGTTTAAAATATTATTTTACATTTAAACTAGACAATTTTTTTTCAAGCAAGGTACTAACTAACCTTAGTTATTAGTTACTTTTTGTTTGAATTTGGATTATATTTTCATAGAAAAAAAATATAATTTCGGACGAAAAATTATCATTAACTCTCTGTTTTACGGAATTATTTTTGGTGTATTACTGTATGAAACATAATAAATTGAATAAAGCACTCCAAAGTATAAGATACAGTTGTACCATAAACATTTTTATTAATGATTATTTTTATAAATTATTATATCTAAGATGTAACAAAGCATCAATAGATGCGTAAAGTAAAATTTTGTGAAACGTCCTTTGCAGAAATAAGGTTTTTACTAATTTACGTAAACAAATTGAAATATGTGATTAAAGCACTCCCAAGAAAAAGAATCAAACTTTCTTGGCCATATTTTTTTTAAAAATTTGTCTATATTTATATAAGCCATAATCACACATCAAAACTAAGTCAAAAACTCAAATCCAAGAAAAAAGTGTAATAGCCCTCTTAAATCGTTTCTTCGGGACTCGACGAGCTCCATAAGTTTGGCGCTTTCTTTGAGGACGCCACTGTTAATATTGTTATTCAGGAGTTGCTTCGCTTGGGAAAAGTGTTGCAGGCTGTTCCTAAATGGCATGCGACGCATCTGCTAGTATTTAACTATCTAACTCAAGAGGACTCCTCATTAAATCCACTTAACTTTGATTTTTATGTTTACAGGTACACATTTTGGTTTTTTACCTACTCAACGCAGATGGATGGGAGATGTTTGCAGTAAGTTGTTATTACATACAGAGAAATGCTGATGTGCATTCTCTTACTGTTCATCTACAAACAAATTAGTCGGAGCATGTAATAAATGTTCTATTGCGAATTCTGAGTAACCTGAATCTAATATCTAGATCCCATGACACAGGGTCTCCCAGTGTGAACCTAAGGGTTGCTTTGTATCACAGTTGGCAATATTGTAGATAGTTGGAATATACTGGCATGATTGTAATCACTATAATGTATTTAATATATACAGGATGTCTAGTTTAGGTAAGATATTATGTGTTAAGACATTATTCAGCAAAAAAATAACTCCAAAACTAATACCAGTTCGCCAATACTTACGTACAAACATGGTAAGTCCGAAAACTTTTATTCACAAAAAGTTTCACTGAAAGCGTGCGCCGCATCACAATTGGTCGCTCAGTTGGCGAGATGTAAGCGAAAGTTCGAAGTAAACAAACAAACAGATGTTTCAATAATGTTTCTATTGGAACAAGTTGTTACGTCTGCTTGTGGTATAATGTGATGTGGTTGGTAATTGGTATGCTTTTATGGCAAAAGTTATAAATAAACTAAGTATGTGATTGGATTACCGTTACCTCACTAAAATACTATAGTTACAAAACATGCTCCACCTCCCATCTTGCAGTCTGTGCCCAAAACATGCAGCCAAAGAGACCTGTGTGTTGCCACCAACGATGCCATGGAAGTGGCAATGTTTTGGGTCAACCAAATAAAAAACTTGTTACAAAAAATATAACCGACTTCCAAAAGCTTTAACAAAGCAAATGAGTTTAATATCGGAAGTCGGTGTCAAAAAACGAAATAACCAAAGACACCGACTTCCGAAATTAAAGTTATTTTATACTTTGTAGTGTTTTGCTTTTGGAAGTAGGATATATTTTTTGTAAAAAGTTTTTAATTTTTCACGTTTTAGTGGTACCTACGTACCCATTCACAGCGTACCGGCGTGATATTATGTTATCAAAATAAAGCTTTCGGTGTAAAGGTCTCGTCAATACGAATGAAATAAGCCCAAACACTTGGTAGTTCCTGCATACCGATGTGGAGTTCCCTTGACTCTCTGTCGTCTCCATCATCAGGTCTGATCCAAACCTTCATTCTTTTGTAGTATCACCCGAAATACACACGAATATCAGGTTTTTACCAGATGCGTGCCTACAATTTCCGAGAGTTGCCCTCGATTTCTCAGGGTTTCTATCATTAGATCCTGACGTGGTGGCAATGGGACCCCCTCGGCAGCATACCCTTTCATATAAAAAAAGATTCATCGAAATCGGTTCATAAACGACGAAGTTATCCGCGAACACACAAAAAAAAATATATATATACGCGGTCGAATTGAGAACCACCTTCTTTTTTAGAAGTTTTTTAGAAGTTTTTTAGAAGTTTGAAGAAGAAAGAAGCACGACAGTTAAAAAAAACTGTCGTGCCAGCTACACGACGAAGAAGAAGAACTACAATACCTTTGCCTAATTCTTATGGAGAGTACAACCTTGCTGGCTGCCCCATATTTTACCACGGCATAGGCTATTTTTATTTTGTGCCGATCAGCCAATCTGCCTAGCTTTTTCCCGACTATATTGTGCTCGGATCGCATTGGGACCGGATGGAACCGAGTCCCAGTATTTTACATGGAGCTACTCCATATCTAGCTTACTGGGTTGAGGACCCAGTCACGGAAGAACACGATACCACTTGGCAAGACTGCTAGTCTAATCAGTAAACAACTATTTCGATATCGAGCTTCACCTGAGTGACAAAACTCACAAAATGAGCTTTATTGCATACAACATAAAGGTCTTAATTTGAAACTCACCTCGGATTCTACTGTCGAGATACGAAAATGTTGTTACAGAATAGCACTACTGGTGTCAGTCGGTCGATTCTGTAAACATGTCGAAGTGAAGGCTTGGGTGAAGTAATCACGAAGTGACTTGTCAATCCAAGTAATAAAGATGGATTGACAGCTCACTTCGTGATCACTTCATTCAAGCCTTTAATTCGTCATGTTTACAGAATTGCACTGCAGGTTTTCAGGCTTCTGCCTCTCCGTAATGACTGCCGAAGATCTTCAAATGACAGCCGGGACCAACGACTCGAGTGCATAACGTGCTTACCGAGCCACGGAAGAGTCTCGGGATGTTATAGATGGTCGAGATCACTTATCCAAGGGCCGAATTTTGCAAATCACTCATCAATAGACCGACTTTGGCAAACGTTGATTATAGCCTTGAAGATGGAACCTATTCTGTACTGGTAGAGTAGTGATGATGATCATCATCATTATCAGTATCATAGGACTATGTCTATGTTTATAAATCACGATTGCTGTATATTATAATAACCGGCAAAATTCGTAAGCATACTCTCCATTGATCGGTTTGACATCGACAGCTCCGACGCTTCACGTTATTGGTTCGTCAGTCAATGCTCATCGACTATTGCGCTTGCAAGTTTTGTTCGCCCACCGGACATTGGCGAGATCACCTCGCTGCATTCGTCTAAGCTCACGACTCGTGCCGGCTACTATATAACGCACTAGTTGACCCGCGCAACATCGTCAGCTCCGCTCCTATTGGTCTTAGCGTGGTGATATATAACCTATAGCATTCCTCGATGAATGGGCTATCTAACACTGAAAGAATTTTTCAAATCGGACCAGTAGTTCCTGGGATAAGCGCGTTCATGCAAACAAACAAATTAGTATATATAGAGTATAAGGATTGCTCATGCCCACAAATATCTTGGAGTAAAGTCCACGTTTAGCTTTACTCTGACAAACGAAGTATTATGATGGACACATGATGTCACGTTTATATTCCTTAGTTTTCGTCAAAGTTATAATTGGAACAGCTCTTTTATATCAGTTTAGTGAGCGGCCATCTTTTATTTCTAAACATGGTTATTTGCTAAATAGATGAGTTGTTGGTTCTGTCTTAAAATAGAAGCTAGATTAAGATAAATTGATAAGGCCGTATTAATTCGTTTTTATTATTTTGCACGTTACTTGGGAACGAAGGTAAACATTGCATCATCCGTGGTGTGCTTATTTAAGCTCTAGGAGTTAGAGTAGTATGCCAATTTCTGCTAACGCTAGATTACGCTTAAATCTGTGCTTAATTGTAGGAAATGCTTAAATGAAAGCGCAATGTTGAGCAGTGTAACTAGTGTAAGAACTGTAGTGTTATTCTGTAAGAACATTTTCGTGTCTCGACAGCGGTATCACTGAGGTGATTAAATTCGTGTAAACATAAGACCTTTATGTTGTGTGTAATAAAGCTCACTTTGTGAGCTTTGTCACTCAGGTTAAGTTCGACATCGAAATAGTTATTTACAGAATAGACTAGCTGTGTATGTAGGAACTAGCTTCTGCCTGCGTGGACTTCACAACGGGCATTCAAATCCATACTGTAGTTTTTGCATTAAAGAGAAACAAACATCAGTCCATAATATTAAAGCTGGAGTAGTAGAATAGGATAGGATTACGTAAAATTAGGTGTCGCTTAGTGTTAATGAAAACCCAAATAAGGTCGCATACTCTATATTAACTGTAGTTAAAACCTACCTATAAGTGTACGACAATGATGTGAAAGAGCGGCCCCTTCTTATACAGGCATTGTTTACTTAAAAGGAGGCTCCGAAAAGTTTTAAATGTAGGTAATGTAATTATCTATTTGTCACAATAATTATGTATTTATTGATTAATAAGTTACGTGATGATTCAGGGGTCAAATGTTTATTTAAACAATATGACATAATAAATTGTAAGGTATGTATTCAACCGGTAATCAATATTATAATGAAAAGCTATAAAGCGCAATCAAAGGAATTTCAAGCATTTCATTTCATATTTCCATGTAAATACAAAAGCGTTTGTCATTTCGGGAATTTAAACCAATATTAATTTGATCACTTCATCAAAATCCGTTTATGTTATTTAGTTTATTTTCAGACGAACCTGTAAATTAATTCCATTTGCGGTTGTTTAAACCTTTTATAATTTAGTTTACAATGTAGCTTTGTTACAAATTAATAATAGTGTTTAATAGCTTTTCTTTACCGTTATCCGTATGACATAATTAAAGCGAAAATATTTACAGTTTTTTTTTATCTATACTAATATTATAAAGAAGATAGATTTGTTTGTTTGAATTGAATAGGCTCCGAAACTACTGGACCGATTTGAAAAATTCTTTTAGCATTGGATAGCTACATTATCAGGGAGTAACATAGGCTATATATTATCCCCGTACTCCCACGGGAACGGGAACTACGCGGGTGAAACCGCGTGACGTCCACTAGTGAACAATAAAATACTCAGTTTGGTTTGTCACATCCACATCGACAAACGTTGTCCTGGCTAAACTGAGGTCATACTAAAATATTTTTTTATTATTATTATTATTTATTCATTTATCAGATTACAGGATCCATTATGGTTAGTAACAGTATGAGATTATTAATATAATAAATCCTATAGAAAAGCTAGCATTTCAGTAAACTTTTTTTTTCTTTAAAAAAAAAATTAAAGTAAGTAACGGTACGTGTGAGTGTGAGACGCTTTTTTTATGAGTGGTCTCTCGCAGTTCAAAAGAGGTTGTCGTCTGCTTAACCGGACTTGCCTGTGACCTGATAAATATTAAGTCTCCAGCCAGGGCTTATTAAAAACTTACAAATTAAGCAATTGCACGCTAAGGGCACCCACTAATGGGGTCGGCTTAGGGCGTCGCTGGGGGAGGACAGCTAGGGACGGGCTCGATCTATGATATTCTAGTAAATTGTGATTACTATCATTGGGCTGGAACAAGGTGTGATGCGCTTACGCAGCTTTTCATTTAAATTTACTTGAAAGATACCAGGGAGTGTAACATAAGATGCAAAGCTTTGTGACTTTTGGACCGAATTTCCAAATAAATCCAGAAAAGTTAGCTATTTAACTTAAATTAGGTACATAAAAAATACTTGAAAATCTAATAACATCTTAGTGTTACATATTAACTTGAAGAAATCCAATTACGTAATAATCCATCTTCACGAGCGAGACGTGACTAATTTAATTGTGAACTAGTTTTAGGTTATGAACAGTCTTAACTTACTAAGTTACATGCTATAATAATACCTAGTAATACATAGTTAATCACTTCTTTAGTAAGAAGTATGCCTCAGAGAAGGAAACGAAAAAAAAAACTCGTCAAAAAATCAAATACCTACTTAATTTTTTGGTAAGCAGCTTAGCCTGTCTCCTATCATTGGTGCCACAGACCTGTAGCTTTACTGATATTTTGACATCTGCAATGTCAAAATGTCAAAAAAACTGAAGGTCATTGCGTGTTTTATATTGACGAGCAGACTCATTTTTAAACAAATTCATCGACGGATCTAAAGTTCCCTTCAATTATAAAAGAATTTGCGATTGTATGAATTACGCAATTGAGGTCTTACTCTCTGTCAGATAGTCCATAAGACGGTATACTGATATTTCTGATATACCGTGTTACGGCTTTGAGGTGTCAGTGTTTTATAAAATAAAATAAAAGAACCTAATATCACAAATATAAGTGTAGAACCATCAACTATCCTTTCGCCAACCTCCCATTCCGTCACAAAATAAAATAAAAAACGGTCTCAAATCACACGATTTCAGTCTAACAACATTGATCTTCGGTTCCAGTCGCTCATGTTGTACCATTTGTAACATTACGCAGTTACTGGCAACATTGATCGATAGTTTTATGAACGGTAACAGTAACTGTTGCCTCGAATAGCCCGCGTTTTATTACTGTTTGAGAATTTAAACGCGGTTAGGGTTGACAAGCGTACAGAGTAAGCTGGAGATAGTTTATATTTTAAGTTTTTTTTAGGATTCTTCTTCCTATCCGCTCAACTTAGTTTCTATGACAAAGGAAAAACTTTTGAGTCGCGGACGTTCACGTCACGAAATAACAAGCTAAGTATAGGTAGCTGTAAATTTGGGTGAATGGAGTGGAAATTTCTTGGAATATGGGTTTGGCTTGAGGCTAAAAGAGTAATGAATATAAATGTGGATGGATGGATGGAGAGGGACAGGAAGACCAAAGAAAAGATGAATGGATTGTGTGAGGAGCAATATGAAAGAAAAGGGTGGTAGTGATAGCTTGACGGCTGATGGGGCAGAGTGGAAGAAAAAAACATGTGGTGCCGAAACCCAAGTAACATGGGATAAGGGCAGGAAGATAATTGTGGGTTTTATGGAGGCTGATAAGTTAGGCTGAATTTATAAGAAATTGGTAAAAAAAATCTCAGAGAATTTCATAAGACTGATTCATTGAAGTTGTTATTTCAATAGAAGTTAGCACAAGTGAATGGATACCTAAAGGGGAAAAAGCCAGATTGATAAAGGTTTTCTTTTTGCAACTAAGATGTATCATCATCATATCAGCCGAAAGACGTCCATTGCTGGACATAGGCCTCCCACAAGCGTCGCCACAACGACCGGTCCTGTGCGTCTCGCATCCATCTAAGATGTATATCTTTACTAATATATAAAGCTGAAGAGTTTGTTTGTGTGTTTGCTTGAACGCGCTAATCGCAGGAACTACTGGTCCGATTTGAAAAATTCTTTCAGTGTTAGATAGCCCATTTATCGAGGAAGGCTATGTACCATCAAGCTAAGACCAATAGGAGCGGAGCAGACGTAGTTGCGCGGATGAACTAGTAATATATATTTGCTTGTATTCTATTTAAGCGAAGACACTGCCTAAGATACAGGATATTTTTAGTTTAGGAGGCAGGGCTCTAATTTTGTACTGACTGTTCTTTACCTATCTCTCGGACATTAATTTTGCTATTCATTTTTCTGCCCCCGCGAGACAATGATGTGAAATTTAATTTTGTCATACTGTATTTTGCTAAAAAAATATTATGTTAATTCCTTGTTAAGTTAAGGTATCTTTCAATCCAATTTTACCTAGTTGGTTTTATTCGGCTTTCCAGGTTTTGAACCTAGCTCTTGACCAAGTGACATTATACCTACCAGCGGCGACAGCCATTGTCAAAATGTGCTTTTTTTTAGTCCTCTTTCTATATATCTAGTCTTTGCCTCGTACATTTCCGTAGCCCTTACGCTCTAGACAAGCTGCTATTCTATCAGCGAATGAAATTGTCGAAATGCCAAAATATGTATAAGTAACTGATCACGTGACATTTCAATAGCGTTTGTCAATCCCATACATTTTTGACCTTTTGACAATTGCCTTGGCAACACTAGCACTAACATATTGTGTGTGTTCCGAAATAGGTATAAAACAGTATACTGACCTGTGCTCATGAGGTCATGAATCCGACGCCATACTGTTGATTCGTTCTGAAATATATTGACAAGTGCGTTGACGTCATAAATTAAAAAAAAAATCCTCAAAGTCTGATGCACAATCGCCCGTTTGATACATTACTAATACGTCACATTTCACATTTGTCTCACCAGTAAACTATAGTGGCACACCAGTTCAATATGGCGTCGGATTCATGACGTCATGAGCACAAGCCAGTATACTGTTTTATATTTCGGAACACACACATTGTCGCGTTACTTGTCTAGAGTCACTTGTCAATTTCTTAAATTTTTAACATTTCAACAATACTTGCCACTTTTTCTAGGGGGCAACCCTAAACACGCTACGTAAGAACAATTAAGTATTATTTGAAATTGAAATGTTGATTGTTGAGTTTATGTCGTGAATTCGTGCTGCAATGCGTTTTTTACGTACATTTAGAGGCTGATTATACTAGTCACCTACATTTGTATGAATGTGGGTGAAATGTCACTTTGACATTGGCATGTAACGAGAAATTTCGTTTTCTTGTGACTATGTCAAATTATACATAGTATGTGTGTCAAATTATACAGGGTTATTTGTAAACACTAAAAACCTCTTAGGGAGTGAAAGTACACATGATTATAAACAAATTTTACTTTGAGACCAACACTGAAAACTCAAAAAAATATAATTTATTTTTAGCTTTTTTTTATACAAAATGCAATATTTAGCCGATGAATGTGTATAGATAGATTCAAATTAGATGCTATAGTGAATAACACAAGAGTACCTAATCGAAGTGACAGTATCAGCGGTAACGGTTATCAAAAAGACCAGAATGTCTATGGTTGACACGCGCTACAGATATGTCACGTGACAATTTAAAACATTTTGAAGTTTTGACAATCGTTATTGTTGATAAAATGTCAGTTAGTCTAGTGCCTAAGATGTGGTTATCGCAATGCCTTTTTAGATTAACCAAAATTGTGCCAAAACTTCAGGCTTAGAGAAAGTAAGTTTTCTGTAGAGACAGATTTTTTAACACTGGACATTTTTTTCCCTTTTATCATTTTCAAGTGTCAAGGCCGTTTTCTTAGAATTATCTCGAATTTCTTTCGACCTAACGCTGGCTTTACAACTTTCAAACGTAGCATTAACTGCAGAGTTGTGAAAGAAAACGGGTTAGAGACTCGTTCGTATTTCGAGCTTCCTCTTCTTGTTTTAATTGATTGTTTCCGCTTCCAGTGTTTTCAGAAAACAATCCTCTAAAAAGATTCGTGTTTCAAAAAACAAAGATAAAAAAAAATCTTAATTTATCTAATAACAAATAAAGAAAAGGTTATCTGATCGTAGCGTCAGGAAGGGATTCCGTGATTTTAAATAAGAACTCATTACCTTCAGGAATCGTGTTAAAGAGTCCCGCGGGACAGAACCCTCCAGTTCCAAGGGATTTGTTCTAACGAACACTACAATTGAGAAAGAAACAATTCAATTGAACTGGAAATAATAAAGTCGATCCGTTTAAGTCGTTCTATTACTGAGGAGTGTGAAGGAATGGCGTCCTCGGCGCGAACAATAAACTGTTCATAGAGCAAATTGCGAGATGGAGGGAAAATTAAACCGAACCATTTTTAAACTTCTGCAATTTAAAATAGGGTCGAGAGTCAAACCAACCTCTGCGAAGCACCTGTGACGTTTAAGGCGCTCCATAGACAACTGACAGCTTCCGTCAGTAATCAGGTCACGTTCCTTTTTTGAAATGCGCGCGGTTGTCGCGTTCGTTTCAGCGTAGAGAAATTCTATCGTGTGTGAGCCTCTTTGTGCGCTGTGTATGGGCTTGCCCAAAATAGATTTTATTGGACCCTAATACGATTTGCGCGTTACTTTCATGGAACGTAGGTCCAGCACTTAACGCTGCGAAATAACCGAGTCAGTCGATTTAATTTAGTGTAATAGTAAGGAGAAAGGAAGTGGAGGCCTTCGGTGCCTTGGTTCTTTTATTCTGATTTTATAAAATGCTCGTCTTACTCGGTTCGCCATTTTCCGCGCCAGTGCCTCCATCCGCGGTGACACAAAAGCTGTGAACGATTATGGACGTGGAGCGGAATCCGCGGAGTGTAATGTAGTCCCTGTCGAGTGACGTACTTGAGACTGCGCAGCCGAGAACGTTCCGTAATTGTCTAATTTTCGTCTTTTCCTCTCAAATGAGCACTGGGAACAGCTGTTAAGAATATAATTTCAAATAGTTTCAAAGCGTCTTGAATATTTTAATAAGAATAAAAGGACAATGAGTTTCGGAAGGATTAAGTTCGTTGTAGCAATCCTTAGCAGAATTAAATGTAAATGAGAGCTCAATTTGTATTTTAAATTCTGAATTTTTGGTGGAATATGAATCGAATACAGAAAATTAGGGCCTTTAATGTAAATCGTGTGGTTTGCCATTTTACCAGATTTCTGATTTCTTGACATTGCGGTTGTAGCCAATTTTGTAAAATGCAAACAGAGAGTTCAGCTAATTCTTTGCTGGCATAAAAAAAAAACATAGAATCTTACATACATTTTTAAGGGATTTAAGTAACAAACAAATGCGAATCTTAAGTCTCATCGGTTACTTTGTTAATTAAACACAACTCACCATTTTCTTGACTTAACAGTTACTTTCTCAAATTAATTGTTTCCATTAAATGTGACTATGTGTCCGGAATACAAACACACCTTGGTGCATTGACACACATACAATTTATGCGTGCATTCCTATGCGTCCAAGAAAGTACAATTGACGTTTGACGTTTTAATTTTTTAAACCAGGTCGTCTGTCAAAAGTGTCAAATGATGATGATTGTCACATGTCAATATGACAACGATTTTGGCGGTAGAGCTTGGTAATAATAAATATTTAAAATGAACACTCTTTGCTTGATAGTCGCAGTAATAGAAGTTAATTATAACTGGATGAAGCTGTAATATTTCGTTAACGTTGTTACAAAATTATTTTTAAATCAACTATAATTTGTTCTTATTGCTTGTTGGCTTGCTGATAATTTTCCGATTGTATAATATGATACTCATGGCTGCAACAAAATAATTCCAATCAAATCTTAATTAAATTGTAACATTAGTCGTTAAATTAAACAATCTCTAAAGCTCGTAGACGCCATTAAACTCTCATCTCAACTTAAGACGTTGTAGTCGTGATATTATTACGACGTGTCTTTACGAGGTAGGCAAACTACCAAGTGGAGGCATATTAAGTAATAACTTTGTGCTCAGACTCAAGAATTTCAATAACTACTGCTAAAATAGAGGCTGTTAAAGTGTCGCGAAGCTGCCGAGATCTTCCCTCCGTTGACTTTAGTACCTACGCGCCAGAAATCGGGGGATGCCAGCTTAAAACTTTACGGCATTTAAAACTTGGTGAATATTTTGAAAGTTCCTCGTTGTTGTTCGGAATATTTTGATGTTTAAACAGGTGATAATGAGATCTTGATGTTTCTTTTGTTTTTGTCTTTTATTTATTGTTAGGTATGTCTAGTACCTATTATTATGAGATATATTTAAAACTGTAAGCATTTATTTGAGACAAACCATTTACAGGCCCATTTGATTCGGCGGCGAGTCTCTACCAGAAAATGAAGCTATGTAGTTGCAAAAAACACCCTTAAATCTTTAATTAAAATTGAACAATAGGTACATAAACCATAGACCAGATAGAAGGAAGTGCTTTTGCGGTTACGATTGCATTAGCCCACCTCTATGGTTTGCGAAATGATAACGACACGGAACAATCCTACATCATACAGAGTAAAGGGTGGCAACACTGCCTGTATAAGTAATTATGCAATGGGTTGCCATTTTATACATATTCATGGAATCCCGGGGATCAGCAGAGTACCAATTAGCGCTGATTGTGCATTACACTTTTCATAAATGTGAGGTTTAATGGTTATGGAACGCTTGTTTGTACCGTTAATCAAATATGTAGATAGCTAATCTGCGTTTAAACTTTTTTTCCAAAACAGTGAGAATTAAAGTCGTTAATATTTCATAAAAACGCGGCCAGGGGTTTCGTAGTAGCCCGTTATCACAATATAGAAGATTCTAAGGATTTTGTATTTGGTACAAAATTATTAATCCCCGACGCAAAAACGACGGGGTGTTATCCAACACCCAAGATCAACGACTATTACTGCTAAACTAATAAAATTATCTTAACCGCTATAATTTTCCTTTAAAGTTCATGAAATGCACTATCATCATGATTTTTTCCAGATTTTTCAAGCCAGCAGTTTAGCTTTTAGAGCCCCCCCCCCTCTAAAAGCTAAACTGCTGGACTACTGGAACAAAAATTTGCACTTTAAAGTTTAATATTTCGTAAATGGAGCAGTAAATCGAATTATAGTACACATATAGCAACCCCTAAATCATTTTAAAATACCTATTTAACAATAACCCACACGATGGGTTAGGCGACGAAAACAAAACTCATTCCCACTTCACATGTCCCCTACATGTGAAGTGGGAATGAATTATGCTAGCTACCCTAAAACAAATATTTTCTAAAGTTTAATTTTACCACTTTGTCGTCGTAATTGATATACACACACCTACAAAATTACAGCTTTCTAGTACTAACGCTCTCTTAGCAAAACCTCGGACAGACGGACAGACAGACAGACAGACGGGCATGACATAACTACCTTATATTTTGTTCCTTGTTAGGACTACGGAATCCTAAAAACTGGGCATGTTTCACAAAACAGGGTGTCTTACAGGGCCCCACGTCTGCTATTACAATAGGGGAAAGTCATAATGACGCTTTTATATCCAGTGGTCAACCACTGACACTCTATTGAAAGAAATGGCAAAGAATCTTGTCAAAATCAACCATTATGAAATCAATGATAGACCATTCTGACACTATTGTAATAGCAGACTTGGAGCCATTCTTTGCTTGTGAAAAATGCACAGAAATTGGAAGAAATCACATAAAAAAACCACTGGGTTTTATCGGTTGTAATAGGTAAGTAATTCTAACAGGAGAAAAGGGGTTAGCACAAGAAAAATGAGACCAGAAAGCAGATAACCCAGGCATACCTTGCCTGGGTTATCTGTTTTCCTTGCTTTAAACAACGCACCTGCTACGTTATCTCTTCACTATCCACTCTTGTTTGACATTCCGATATTGTACCTTTGTGCATAAAGTTTAAATCTATATACTTTATATATAAAGCTGAAAAGTTTGTTTGTTTATTTGCTTGGACGCGCTAATCTCAGGAACTACTGGTCTGATTTAAAAAATTCAGTGTTAGATAGCCCATTTATCGAGGAAGGCTATAGGCTATGTATCATTACGCTAAGACCAATAGGAGCGGAGCAGTAATGAAAATTGTAACGCAAACGAAGTTGCGCGGGTCAGCTAGTAAATAGATATAATAGAGTGGGGCTGTGTAATAATGATGGGTCATATTGGTCCCAGACAGTATTAACCAAAAATTATTTGAAATCAGTGCAGCTCCCTACTCTTCTCCCATACCCACATCTCTAAAATATCCGAACATGTAAAAATATCGTAAATCTTTGCCAAAGCGGATATTATCCGTATGAAATGCTTTAAATCTCGCGTCAAACATCCACGGAGATTATTGACAAGCTATTAAGAACCCCTCTGTTTTTAAAAGGAATATCAGCTTGGAAGACATGTGGAATTTTACCATCAGCTTATAGCTCGTGCTTAATTTTAGCTGCTTCATCTCCTCACGTCGTTTTCTTTAAGAAAACGTATTTAAAAAGACCGATATGAGTTTTTCATTTAGACTTCATGCACATAGGTAAAAAGGCGGATTTATTATTGCCCTAGGTATTTATTCTCTACCAGTTGACCAAGGGTGGTGAAGAGATTTCATGGCAGAAGCATTGTTTAATTTGTGAACCAAAAACAAATGATATCGTTATTCGAATACTTGGTGAAATATTTAAAATATGGGCAGGTATAAATTGAGTTTAAAAAAAATGTCAATGCTTATTAATGGCGAATTTATTATATCAGTTACTAATTATTATTAGACTTCAGATTTTTTTTTTAATCACGGAAAATCGGTCAGCGCACTCTGGGTTCGCATCCTAGCTTTTCATGTAACGTAGGCACCTATTATTGTACCCTTCTCAGACATGGGTATTTCTATTTATATATAGAGGAAAAAATCGCGACAAGAGAAGCCTGAAAACGCCCCCAAAGGATTACAGTCCTCACTAGCGTCGTATTGCAGTAAGCCTAGCCCTGGGACTTCGCCCCGGGTCTTCGCACAGGCCCTTCGCCCTCAGGTTGCGTCGCAGACCGCAAACTTCGCGACACTCGCTATTGTGTTACACTGATAAGTCGCAGATCTAGAGATGCATGGAAAACGCAAGTTGTACAACTGCCTGCCTAGATTGACGAAGCAATAGACAATGACATGCATACATACTTCTTTTTCAGTGTAGTAGGAGGATCATTGAAAAAGTAATTTAAGTGACACCACTTAGAGATAACATTAAAAAAAAGACTGAAAGCAATAAAGTTTATTTGCGCCAAGTATCTACATCACAAAAAGTTGAAAAGCGTATTTTCTAACCAAAATATTTGACTATGAGGGAAAATATACACACTTATTAACAAAACACTTATACAGAACCGCACAAATACAATTATATCACAGAATACACGATTGCCAATTCCAAAAACTGGCCAAGTGCGAGTCGGACTCGCGTGCACAGGGTTCCGAACCAATTTAATTTTTTAACGTGTTGTTTTAACACTACAGACTTCTTATAGGTTTTACTGTAATCTTTAGGTATACAAATATTATCTGCATTTTTTCAAAAAATTTGGCTCAGTAGTTTCGGATATAAGGGTCATTTTTGGTCTAATTTCTTGAAAAACTTCAAAAGTATTTATTTTAAAAATATGAAAAGAAAAAAAATAATTGTTTCTTATATTAACTAGGTACAGCATTAAAGTACTAAATATATACACTTAAAATAAAATATCCTAACTAAGATAAGGCGTCAAAAAATTCGTCCGCATCGCTGTCCACCGGAAGTGAGCCCAAAAGACTGGCGGCATTGCCACGTTGTATGGCAATGCTTATCCTCTGTCCGAGGTAAAAGCCAGCCCTTGGGTCACGCGAAGTGTCAACTAAGCGTTTAGATAAATCTTTAAATAAGGCATGAGCACTCGGACCCCACGGTCCAAGAGTTTCAACCCCAAACGGCTCAAAAATATAATTGCCAACAAGGTTATTATATTTCCGCCGCTTGAGGTTCTCAGCAGCCGCAGCGGCAGTACCAGCACAGCACGACGAGCTAGGAAGATGGGATGGCGCAAGAGTATCGACACAAGTAGCGTCCCACACTAAAGGCCTACCCATCTTCCATGGAAACAAAGACATACCGTCCGGTCGCTTGCCGTCGTCGCGTGCCAGGCCATTGGGTTCTAGTACGGCTGGAACGCCGACGGCGACAAAAGCGCGTCGGATAATGTCGTTGATGTTTGCGTGCCGTGCAAAGCGACCCGCACTTCGACTGCATGAGAGACCGTGGTGCCCGAGGCTGTTGACAGCTTCGCCACAGTGACAACGATGAGGAGAACAACACGATGCGCCTAAGCGAAGGGAAGCAGCGAGGCGGAAAGTTGTATCGTCGAACAAGGTGCCTATGTTCGACGACGGTAGTGCGTGAAGCCAGAGGCCCGACTCCCACTCACCCACAGCCAGCAGGCGCGCACGCTCCGCAGTAGAAGTAGAAGTGGCTATAAGGTTCCTCTGAACTTCTCTACAGACCGGCTCATCCCACTGTCTCTGGTATGATGGGTTGTCTGGTAGATTTACATTCGGGCAAGCGAGTTTCCAGGCATTCACAGCCTCGGTGAAGCACGGCACATCAAAATCAATCAGTGTGGAAGCTAGGATATTCCTGATTAATTTATCAGTGCCATGAACCGAAGATATAAAAGCCGGTAAACTAATACTGGTAATTTTACGGACGCCGAGGCCTCCCATATGAATGGGAAGAGTAGCTTGAGCCCAAGCTCGGTCGTCCATGGCCACATTTAAAATTGAAGATAGTGTATGCTTGATAATTTGGTCCATTTTTTCTAAAAGGTGAGGGTGCTTCCACATATGGGAAGCACGAAGGAAATATGTCAATTTAGGACCGAAACAGCAGTAACGAATTATGGTGATAGCCGAATGCATGTTAATTTTTAACAGTCTTTCCGAAACGTCTTTGAAATTTTGAATTTTTTCTTCGACAAAATTGGGAAAGGAATTCTCAAAGATTGGTGACCCAAGGAGGTGAAGAGAGCTTTTGTCCATAATTTTGATTCCAGGGGCTATTGCGTTGAATTTTGAAAGTGTGAATTGTCGGTCAGTACTGTCAGACAAAAATAATTAAATAAAGAATATATTTAAAGCCCTCACAGTAAGCCCTTTCATTTGATATGTCACACAATACAGTTTGAAACACTTTTTTTTAGTTTGACCCCAAAAGTGACCCCCATTCTAAAAAAATATTTATTTACGTAAAACCTGCGTGTTTGTGTCACAGAAGTCCATACGTATACCAAATTTCAACAGAATCGGTAGAAAATAACTAGTAGATCCGGAGAAAAGGGGCTGGAACAGACAGACAGACACCGACGTCCCGAGTGAACCTATAAGGATTCCGTTTTTTACGGATGTTCGGAACTCCAAAAAGGGTAACCACCAGAACCCTATTACTAAGCCTCCGCTGTCCGTCCGTCCGTCTGTCTGTCAGCGGGCTGTATTTCAAGAACCATAACAAGATGACAGTTGAAATTTTCACAGATTGTGTATTTCTATTACCGCTATAACAAAAAATAAAAAGGAGGTTTATTGTACGGAACCCTTCGTGTGAAAGTCTGACTCGCACTTGGCCGGTTTTTAAAAAGCTAAGCCAGTTTTTGAAATTTACATCGAGATTATTTAGGTAACTGTATGCAAACATTGAAACAATATGCATAATGTCGTTTGATTTAAATTATTGTATTGGTTTTATATGGGTTTGATAGCCTGAAATAAATGAATTTTACACCCTTATCTCAAAAACTGCTTAACCGATTTTAATAAAAATTGCACTGTTCCCTAAGTTAATATACTTAGTCCAACTAAAAAAGCGTTTTTGAAACCCGACATAATTATAGTTTTTTGAAATATGTGCGGAAAAACATACAAACATACATACACTTATGAAATTTGGCATAGGTATTTTGAAGCTGGTATCGACTAACGTATACATAAACTGTGCAATTCTGGCAATATTACATACATTCGGGTCGAATTGATAACCTCCTTTTTTAAGTCGGTTAAAATCAAGACAACGTTCTGTCACGGTTCTCCGTTAAGTCCGCTGTAAGGTTAGCCATCAAACAAGTCAGGTTTGTAGGCACGATCCGGTCATTATTTGTAACAAATCTCTTTATCTTGCTCAAATTGATTGTCTATGGCCAGCCAGTCCGCGCTGTCGTCTGTACGTTGTAATAATTCATTGTCAAGGCTCTTGTGCAACACAGATTGATTATGTCTTATTAGTTTAGGAGGAGGTAAGATTTAAAACATAAATAGGGGTTTCGGAGAATTAAAATAAAAAAAAGTGAAAATTTATAAGCCTGTCACCCGCAACGTTTTTTACGAAACTATTGATACCTCATTCATCAAAATCAGTTCAGTGGTTTAGGCGCCAGAGTGGAACATACTTACGAATATACATACATAGACAGCTAAAATCATAACCCTTCCTTTTGGTTTTGCCGTAGTCGGGTAATAAGGTGGATGTATTTTTATAATTCACACCACAAAGCCTATTCTTGGAGTTATATCTTAGTCGGTTGCTGGTGAAACGAATACTTCTGTATTTTTGGGTGGACACATGCACCATCTATAACCTGATGAATGCCACTGATGCGCAGGACAAAATGTTTAAGGGTCCCCATCGACTCGAAAAGAAGAAGAAGAAGGTACTACTAACCAGATACTACCGTAGTATTAACTGCCTCCGTGGTCGAGTGGTTTAGGCGTTTGCCTTGTGACCCGGTGGTCGTGTGTTTCCCACGGGAAGCATACTTTGTAAAGTTGTTTTCAGTTTGGCTAGGACAGTGCAGGCTTGAATCACCTGATTGTCTGATAAAAAGATGATTCCGTGCTTTGGAAGGCACGTATAAGCCGGTGGTCCCGGCTGCCAAATGGCGGTCGTCAAATAAAACCATTTCAGAGGCCCTTGATACCGTATGCCCTTGAGGCGGTTTAGAAACTCTGACACTAGGGTGTGTGGGGTCGTTAAACCTTACTCCCCACACGATAAGAAGAAGAAGGACTACCGTAGTAGGGAAGACCGCCTAAGGAGGTAAACCGATGACATAGTGAGGTCCGCCTGAATCCGCTGGATGCGAGAAGCACAAGATCCGGCGATGTGGCGACGCTTGGGGAAGCTTTTAGCCATTAGACGGTTTCGGTCATAAAGTAGTTAATATATTCTAACTAAAAACAATCCACAATACAACATTACCATATATAGAACTCCAACAAAACCCTGTTTACCTACCGCATCACTCCTAAGTCGGCCAACAATTTGTAAGGAAACATGCCTTAATCCGTGTGCCGAAGAAAAAGCGCCCCTATTGCCGGGAAAGCGCTTAATACCGGATTAACTGAGCTATTCACTACTGACTGAGTATTAATGAGACGAGCTTACTATGCGCATGGGAAAGAAAGAAAGATAGAAAATAAAATGGAGTACGGTCAAAAGTGCAATTTTGATAGCTGCGGACGTGCAACGGGAAAATAAGTACGATTACGGAAATTCAATTCCGCGGTCTGGTATTGTGCTAAATTTAGTAATGTTTTTTTATCAATCTGTAATGTACAGTTAAAATGGTATCTTGCTTTACCGACTAAGCTGGATAAGTAAATCAATTTCACTTGATAGTAAGGCTCATTTGGTTGACGGTGGTGCACGATTGGCTACTACAAGTAACTTATCTCTCAAGATTTGAAGATTCCCTGGTCAATCATCATCTTCCTTCCCTTATCAAATGTTACTTGGAGTCGGCGCAACGCGTTTCTTCCATTCTGTCCTATCAGTCGTCACGCTATCACTAACTCATTTTTCTTACACATCGCGCCTCACAAAATCATTCCATCTTTTCTTTGGCATCCCTCTTCCTCTCCATCGAAGATTCCCTGGCAATAATATCGGGAAACACAATACAATACTGCGGGGACCCCTTATCCAGGCTCCTCCGTATCGTGTCTTTTCAGTTGTCAAAAGTCTATGCAGTGTTCGCATATTGAAATACCCCCTCAGACATTAACCTACATGGTTCTCATATGATTTGACCATAACATGTTTATCTTGTATGGACTTGAAGAATTTTGAAAGCTGAATTTGTTTCAGTGTTTTTTCCCAGGACAGTCAGCTAGGAAACACCGGTTTTTCCTAGCTTCATCTTGTTTAAATTTACGTGTAGAGGTGATGTTTATAATCAATTTTCTGGACTGCATCATCGCTCTATCTCCTCAATACCCCAGCCCCTGTCGCAGCAGCACTAAGCCCGCACAAACGAATCCGAGAACAAGTCGACACGTTCATTGACGGCTGTGGTGGCGTTCATTTGTTTTTTCGTTCGAGTTTCCACTTTAATTGGGACTGGAATAGATTTGGGTGCGGGTGGGGCTTCCGCTGTGTTGTGCGAATAGTTTAAATGATTGTTTTACGGGGTTGTGGGTGCGAAACTTGTTTAATTTATTTAATAATTTATCTTTATACAAAATTAAAAGTTCCCTATTCAGTTGTTTCCTGTAGATATAATACCTCAGTACAACTTTCCGGCTATGGGATATACTTTGCACACGTAGCATGATCACTTAGTTTAATGTTCCATGTTGTTAGCTTAGTTAGTTTTGAATGTATTTTACTGTTTTGTTTATCTGGTGCGACTCCCAAATAAACACTTTTCTTTGTTTCTTTTATTTTTTCTTTCTATCTATCTTTCTTTTTTCTTTCTTACTTTGTCTTATTAAGTTCTGCCAGCAGGAAATTGTGGATAAAATTGGTGTGGTGGTCGTGGTCTAACCGCGATCATATTTTCATCCAAATTTTGCTGTTGTGGCGTGATTGTTTAGCAAAAATTCAAAGATCTAAGCATAATTCAGCCTAAGCATTGAAACACACTTTTACATTTATCATATTAGTATCTAGTATAATAGAATAAATAAAATTATTAAACAGAAATTCACAGAGGAAACAATTACTTCCATTTTATTATACTTTTATATTAAGATACAACTTGTTTGTAATAAGCTCGGGCAGTTTAAATCCCCCAAACATTAAATTCGCCGAACCACCAAACGTAAGCCACTCCCACGCACAATTTTCTCATTCAGGCAGCCTTCCCTCCCTCGGTCCATCCGCCCACTAATCCCGTTCATCCACATCTTCATTGACAGGTTTAGACAGATCATCCCCCTTCGGAAAGTTGAGTGATTCGGCTTATGAGCTCCGATTGTTATCAACTTTCTTTTAATGAAAACATTTTAATTTAAGGCTGCTCTCTTGAGAAATGCTTAGAAACAGTGTGCAGATGAAGCAACTTTTCGTCGTCATTTATTGAGAAATTACATCTGAAAAAAATAGGTAGTAATCTACATGATATGATACGTTATTTGGTTTAGCCAGAATTCGGTATCACATAATAAAAAATAAAGCGGCCAAGTGCGAGTCGGACTCGCCCCATGAAGGGTTCCGTAGCAGCAAGTAACATAATATAAAAGTTCTTGTAGTTCGTTGTAACTTTATAATTATTTTTTACTTAGGCACCTATTACAGATTTATTATTAGAAAATAATGGTTCACGGTTTATGTTTATGAAATTAAATGTTTTTTTTTTTTTATATTTGAGTTGATTGAAAGAAAGGAAAATTGCGGTTTACGATTTATGACGTATTAAAAAAAATTGCAAAAAAATTACATCATATTTTTTTTAGTTTTATCATTCTCTTATTTTGGAAGTTACACGGGGGGGACACATTTTACCACGTTGGAAGTGTCTCTCGCGCAAACTGTTCAGTTTAGAAAAAAATTATATTAGAAACCTCGATATCATTTTTGAAGACCTATCTATAGATACCCCACACGTAAGGGATTGATGAAAAAAAACTTTGAGTTTCAGTTCTAAGTATGGGGAACCCCCAAAATTTACTATTTTTTTTTCTATTTTTGTGTGAAAATCTTAATGCGGTTCACAGAATACATCTACTTACCAAGTTTCAACTGTATAGTTCTTATAGTTTCGGAAAAAAGTGGCTGTGACATAGACGGACAGACAGACAGACATGACGAATCCAGAAGGGTTCCGTTTTTTGCCATTTGGCTACGGAACCCTAAAAAACACCAAATCACCTCCAAATCGTTGAGATGAAATCATTTTACTCCTTCATATTTAACAAAAGACTAAGAAAAAAAAATCTACTGCTTTGCAATATAAACAAAAATAATTTGTTTTTTTTTTATTTTTTTATTTGTGCTGGGTTTGCTCTTGACTCTAGTCTAGGTCAGAGATGACAGAGACAAAGTCTACGATGGAGCGAGCTTACCCAGAAGGAGCCTGTGCACTCTAACTTTGAGGAGTTTGTAGTACTTTTTTAAAATATGTGTTATTTTTTATAATAAATTAAAAATGCGGGTAGCGGAGTGGCGCGTAGAGGAGTAGTTAGCTCCGTTTATATGCACAAGGTCATTGGCATGTATACAAGCCTTAAGTTTTTAAGGACTGCGCAGACCAGAGATCTCCAGATTTTAACTTAGTATTATGGAATCCAGATTTTAACGCAAAGTTAGTTGTTTGGTTAAAATTAATTCGGAATTAAAAATAACTTTGGTTTGTGCAAGCGGACCTAAGGGCGAGTTTTAGATCCGCAGTTACTTATTGGTTTAAAATTATGGGCACCTCAATTCCGTTAATGTGCGTTTTTGATGAATATTTAATTACGGAAAACCTCAAGCGGCGTATATATTAAGTAGCCTAATTGGGAACTATATTTGCCAGCTGTTTGAGGTTGAAATTCACTGCCATTTCAAAGAAATTTCGGTACGGCTGGTTGACTCTTCCCGTGATCCAAGAGCTGGCTTTTACTTTGGTCAGAGGCTAAGCTTTGCCATACAACGTGGCAATACCGCCAGTCTCTTGGGCACATTACCAGCTGACAGCGTTGAGGACTGAGATTTTTTCGATGCTATATTTTATTTTGTTGTAACTTTATAAGTTTAGTGTATTTGTAATTTTTTGTTATTATCGTAGACTTTGTCTCTGTCATCTCTGACCTAGACTAGAGTCAAGAGCAAACCCATCACTAATAAAAAAAAAGTTTGTTAATCGGTATGTTTCCACTAATTAAATTTCTACTCCGGATCAAAAATGCCTGCCCTAAGAGGTTTCTTTGGCAGTTCATGTGTTTACAAGCTGGTTATTAAACTTGTTGTGGGGTGCTTCCGCCATGTTCGTTTTTGATAGGTTTCGTTGCTTCTTGATGTTTTGTTTTGATTGTTTTACTTATGAATTTATTTATTTATTTATTTTATTTATTTTATTTATTTTATTTATTTTATTTATTTTATTTATTTTATTTATTTTATTTATTTTATTTATTTTATTTATTTTATTTATTTTATTTATTTTATTTATTTTATTTATTTTATTTATTTTATTCATTTTATTTATTTTATTTATTTTATTTTATTTATTTATTGCACAATGTACACACAGTTACAGGCTTTTCTTATAACTAATCTAATCTTTTCTTTATTGATTGACTGGGACTGACACGGTGAGGAGACATCTACTTTAACATAAATTCAGCATAAATTTAAACTTAAATTAGTCTCGACGTTTTTGGCCTCGCACAGATTAAATTCTGAATGTTGCTAACTATGTAAACATATTTTCATGTCGGTTAGTTTTACTTATTTTACTTTTATGTGTCTTGTGCGAGTCCCAAATATACATAAGTCATCAAGTTATTCTTCTAACTATGTATTTACTTATCACTTTTATAACTGCCGTTTGACCGCTTTTCTGTAGAAAATATGTCAAACCACAATTTTTATTCCTTTGCTAAAAGTTCTGACTATCGAAAAATCTGCTCTAAACGGACTATTCTATTTTTAACTCTAGCCCTTAATTTTCGAATACTGAGAAAAGTCTTCCTCATTTTACACCAACATCATCCCGAGATTTTTTCAACAGTATCAAATTCTCAAAACGGTTGCTTTTTAATAACAGCTCCAGCTTTCTTAAACAGTTTGCCATCTTCCCAACTATGACGACAATGTTATGAACTATCCTAAATATAATACAGACTAGAACTAGTCTGAATATTTTGACCCAGGACTGAGTTGAGCTTGACAAGTGGAATTTCATTATTCTCTGAGTTATTCGCTCTGAAGGATGCTGCGCTACGAAACTATTCGGTTTAGCGTGTGCTGATATTAATACCTACAGTTGGGTAGGTGGACATCGTGGAATGGTTTGGTGTTGGCCACACAATGGGTGTTGATGGTCGTGAGGTGTTGTTGGTGAAATATTTAGATATCACTTTAGATAATTATTGTGTTTTTTCAACAGGATCTAAGCAATAAATACACGATTCTTTGGTCAGCATTAAGATAATCAGTTGGAACGATTACAAAAAGAAAAAAAAAGTTTCAACATGTTTTGCCTAGAAAGGCGTACAAATACAATAATACAAAAATAAAAAATCATAATAAATTCGAAGTAGAAAAATCATTGTTACGTCAAAACGATAAAAAAAATCATAGTTATGTCAAAATAAATAAAATAATAATAAAAATGTCTACAGTACATCGTTTAAATAGTCGTCAACACTATAGTAACACTTATTTATTAAAAGTTTCTTCATGCTGTTATTAAAACTATTAATATTTAGGTATTTGTATGCCTTTGGTAACTTATTGTATAAATTGGTTGATTATTTTGCAGTACCTAGTATGTTTTGCGTTAACGCGAGGGAAGAGTGTTGCTCAGTTACTGGGTTGTGGTGGGCGGATAGGCAGTCGTTCCGAGTATAAACTGGTTTTCATATTCATGCAGCTAAACTGAAAACCGACCCGAAAATAGTTGAAAGGAAACTTAGTTGGTTGACTTCTTGCTGGTACTGATGATTAGTCTCTATTACTAAGCTATCCACTAAGCTTACCAACTTGATGCCCTTGAGTCAATTGAGAAACGAGCCAAGAGGATCATCGGTAATGACAGGCTCGTCGAATCGAAGCTCCAAAGTCTTGAGCATCGACGCCGAGTTGCTGGCCTGTCGGTTTTCTATCGGTTGCATTTTGGGGAGTGTGCGACGGAATTGCATGATTTAATTCCGTCTAGCCCGTTCCATCATCGGACCACAAGATGAACGGCGATGCGCGACCGGTACATGGTGGACATCCCACCCACACGCACAAAACGTTTTGGGAACACATTCATAGTGCGTACAGCTAAGGAGTGGAACTCCCTGCCAGAGTCTGTGTTTCCTGATAGCTACAACCTGGGAGTCTTTAAGACAAGAGTGAATAGGTTGCTTCTAGGCAAACGTGCTCCATCTTCGACCGCATCATCGCTTACCATCAGTGTCGGTGTCATAGTGGTCAAACGTATGAAAATAAGAAAATACCGAAGTGAAGAAAAATACCAAGTAAGTTCATTTGGCACTTTCATTTACAGATGTATGATAGGTTACTTCTAAGCAAGCGTGCTCAATCTTCGAACACATCGCTGGTCAAACACGTGCCTATCAAAAGTAAAAAAAAGATGTAGGTATAAAAATAAGGATACTTAATTTTAAACAACATTGTGTGCCGTATTTTGGCGTAGCCGTGAAATAGGTCCACTTCTGCAAAATCCTAGACAACTCCTAATTCCTGGGCTTTGCAAAGACACCTCCGTTAAAAACGTCAACAACAAACAAAGAGCATCCGCACCAAAGTTGTCCACAAAAACCCTTACCCAAGTATATTCCACCTTGATTCCACCTATTATGAAACAAGGGGGTCCTCCCAAAAGTTAGCAAACAATGCTATTAATACAGTAGCTGTGTAAGGACCCTCCGCTTCGTTTGTATGCTGACGACCACCTCATTTAATGTAAGGGTTATGGCGGACGCTGCTGAACATGAATTAAACAATGGCGCGGATTTTTTGATGGTGTTTTTGGGTATTAATGGGATGAATAATGAGTATGAGATTTGCAGGATTTTGTAGGTTTGGGTTATTTGTATGTCGGATGCAAGTATAGTATAAAGGGTATGGAATTATGAAGTGTTGGATTAATATTCTTAATGTTTCTCTTCTGGTTTTGTTTAATAAGAGTGTGTTTCATCATCATCACATCAGCCGAAAGACGTCCACTGCAGGACATAGGCTTCCACCAAGTGTTGTCTTCGGTCTACCTTGTTGAGGCCTGCCAACGCTGTGCCTAAAAATCGGCCAAGTGTAAGTCTCAACTCGCACACGAGGGTTCTATACTATAAACCTTAATTTTTATTATTTGTTGTTATAGCAGCAATAGAAATACACAATCTGTGAAAATTTCATCGGTCTACTTATTACGGTTCATGAGATACAGCCCGCTGACAAACAGACGGACGAACGGACGGATGGACAGCGGAGCTGCTTAGTTTTTATGTGTGTTCGCGGATAACTTCGTCGTTTATGAACCGATTTCGATGAATCTTTTTTTATATAAAAGGGTATGCTGCCGAGATGGTCCCATTGCCACCCCGTCAGGATCTGATGATGGAAACCCTGAGAAATCGAGGGCAACTTTCGAAAATTGTAGGCACGCATCTGGTAAAAACTTGATATTCGTGTGTATGTCGGGTGATACTACAAAACAATGAAGGTTTGGATCAGACCTGATGATGGAGACGACAGAGAGTCAAGCAAAACACTACAACAGTATAAAATAACTTTCATTTCGGAAGTCGGTGTCAAAAACGAAATAACCAAAAACACTTCTTTTTAATAAGTTTTTTTTTACATATTGCGACGGATATGAGAATGTGAACTGTGATGTAAACGTTTAAAATTGGCAGAATTGACCCTAAATTTAATTCATCAAAGATAATTTACCTTACTGAAACATGATATAAATTACCTAATAGTGTACCTACTTATGTATCTACTTCACAGTTCATCTATATCTATATACTTAAACATATATAAAGCTGAAGAGTTTGTTTGTTTGCTTGAACGCGCTTATCTCAGGAACTACTGGTCCGATTAAAAAAAAATATTTCAGTGTTAGATAGCTCATTTAAGAGGAAGGCTATAGGCTATATATCATCACGCTAAAACCAATAGGAGCGGAGCAGACGAAGTTGCGCGGGTCAACTAGCATAGATATATTCTTAGCGTGAACCTAATAGCTGTAACATCAAAGTACTAATGTATTTTATTATCTACTAATGGTAAACATCACACAACAAAGTTACGAATACCTGATAACTTTATACGAATTGTACTCGTAATACAACTTGACACTCAATTTCGCTGGAGAACTGAGAACACATTAGCGAAATGATGTTTTGTACAAACACTCAGGGTTACCAAATACGAATAATTCTAGAATGACCTACCTTTTTTTTTTCTTGAAGTGAAAACCAGCCAGTCATAATTTTCCTTAATATTTTTGTCTGGCAAGACTAAACATTCGAACGTCAGATTAAACATTTTGTTTTCTGGCAACCCTTACCACATGCGGTTGACATTACGTGTTCAATCTTTAACATAACAGTAATAACATTTAGTTTTAACGTTATTATGTGTCTGGAGGTTAATGTGACAACCACGTGTCACAACGTTTATTATTTAGGTTCTAGGAAAAATTCGTGTACCAGGCTGCGGGGTGTTTGCGTAACATACAGGACTACTAACTAACAAAAGAATTAATGTTGATAATCATAATTTAACAGAGTTCATTGTGTTTATTACGTTGTCGAGTAAACTAATTAAAAAAACCGGTCAAGAGCGAGTCGGACTCGTGCACTGAGGGTTCCGTAGATACCATCATATAAAACGTGAAATCTTTTTAAATTTTCATCACTGCGGTGTAAATTGCAGTTTTAGATCAGCGCCATCTCTTGACCGCTAGTGGCACTAATGTAACTTTTGATAATGATTACCGAAAAAGTGTGCTAATTAGAGACATCGATTTATTTTTCCTGTAATCTTTACATAAACTTCTATCACATAGAATAATTTCAGATTTTCTGTATGTAAACTTCGGAGATAAGGGGGGGGGGATATTATTTTTTTTTTTTATTTGTGATGGGTTTGCTCTTGACTCTAGTCTAGGTCAGAGATGACCGAGACAAAGTCTACGATGGAGCGAGCTTACCCAGAAGGAGCCTGTTCACTCCAATTTTGAAGAGATTAGGGTTGTAAGCGTTTGGAAACACAGACGCAGGCAGTGAGTTCCACTCCTTTGCTGTGCGCATTATAAAAGACGCTTGGAAACGCTTAGTGCGAATTGGTGGAATAGTAACAAGGTAGGGATGGTAAGATGCAGTGCGTCTGGATGTCCGATGGTAGAAGGGGGCCGGTGGAATGAGGTCGTGGAGTTCTTGGGCACACTCACCGAAGTACAATCTGTAGAAGACCGACAAGCAGGCAACCTTACGGCGATGAGCCAATCTATGTAGCTTGGTATCCACCAGTTTTTCGTCACCGATGAGCCTCTTAGCTCTGCGTTCCACCGAGTCAAGCGCGGCAAGCTGATACTTGGCTGAGCCATCCCAAAGGTGGCTACAATACTCCATGCAGGATCGGACTTGTGCTTTATATAGAGTTAAAAGCTGTCCAGGCTTGAAGTATCGCTTCACCCTATTTAGGATGCCCAGCTTTTTGGCAGCGGTTTGGGCTTTGTACTCGATGGTGGCGCCGAAGTTGAGACTGGATGTCAACTCCATGCCTAGGAGCTCGAGCCGATCAGTCACAGGAACAGATGCACCCCGAAAAGTAGGAGTTTGGTCAAAACGACTCCTTTTTGCGGTAAAAAGACACGCCTGTGTTTTGGTGGCGTTAAAAGAGACCACATTGTCATCACCCCACTGGGAGACAAGGCTTAAGGTCGAATTTGTCCGCTCTACCATGGCCTCTCTCAAGGAACGAACTTCATCCCCGCTGGTTGTTGCGCTAGACAAGTATCTCTCTGAAACCGTACTGTCATCTGCGTACTCAACAAGACCAAGCTGAAGTAGGTCATTGATGTGCAGCAGGAAAAGAGTTGCAGAGAGAACGGACACCTGAGGAACTCCGGCATCAATAGCCATGATATGGTCAAAATTTTAACATTTTTCGACATAAGTCGATAACCCTGCGACCTAAAAAATGTTTAAGAATGTGAAAACAGCGTTCTTTCGTATGATACTCCACATGCCCTAGTAGCTTCACTTCGAATTTTTTAAGAACACTTTCAGTCGCCTTTGCAAAAAAAAAACTACATTTTTATATCTTTCTTATTTGCAAAATAGATAACCAAACGTCATCTAAAAATATTCCCAATTTCAAGTTCATAAGTAGTTCTTCAGATATCCAGCTGTAACAGACAGACAGACTTAGTCTCACCATCAGGGTTCCTTTTTTACCATTTTGGTACGGAAACCTAACATACGAAGCAATAGATCAGCAGTGCTATTCTGTTAACATCTAACCGTGAACATTATAAGTGAAGCAAGCGTGAAATGAACTGTAATTTCATCTTAAGCTATGAATTGACAGTTTACTCCACCTAAGTATTCTAGGTGACATTTGAACGTATTAGACTGGCTTTTCCTTTGGTTGTGAAAGAAGTCTGAATTACTCACTTTAAGCAAGTTCTTCTTCTTCTACTTTAAGCAAGTGATACCTTCTCTATGAGACATTTTCCCTACAGTGGGACAGTTTAGGAACCTGTTACTTCTATACCCATTAGAATTTTTCCGACAAAAATGGCGTCGGTATCCAGTGTCCCTGGAAACGTCTGAATGTTTTATCCGGAAGGACGTGATCTGCGCAGTCCAATTTCACTAGAAATACCGATGTCCTATAGATTAGTTTGTCTCTATTTTGAGAATTTGTTTGATAACTGGAATCCTATACACTTCAGTTTAAATTACTCTCTCCATCAAACTAAACGGTTTAGAAAACTTCTTTCTGAATTTCAAGTAAGTTGCTGAAATATTCTCCTGGTATATCTTCATAACAACATGCAGCACATTCACACTTGTAAATTCATTTTAATGCAAAAGTCTTGATCCAATCGCCGGTCGAATCGCAGAATACAGAACACGTAGACAGAAGGTTCACCTCCATGCGTCACCATTTACGAAGTATTTCGCAATCTTGCTCAAGGTGAGTCAAAAAGATATCTTATCATACTTATATGTTCTAGATTGAGATGAAGTTTGCATGTCTTTGCTTATTCTTTTTTAAATACTAAATCTCTTCTTTTTCTGGTTCTTTTTTTTGGTGCAGTGTCTCCTAACTTTTCTGCGTCGACTTTACGATATTGGTTTGTCTGTTCTAACAGTAGCATTGCTTGAGGTGAGGTCACTAGCTTTACTGTACGTCTACCATGAGTTTTATCGATCTATACTCGCTAGCGACTGTAGTTAAAAAATGTGTGAAAACAAGTTTCTAATTTATTTGTTTAAGTTGTTAACTAAAAAGCAAGCAAGTTGCGTACTGGACCATCGCATAAATGAAGTGATTTGGTACTGGAAGCTTTGCTCTGTTTTTTTTCTTATTTCCTTTGATAGGAACTTAAAACATGAGAGAATATGAATAGCTACCTGGCACTATCTTTTTGCAGATTAAGTAGTTCTATAAGTATAGGCTTCATGGTTTATCTATGATTTTTTTTTCAAATTCATACAATTATTGGCGAGTAAATGGCAATATGGCGTCACTTACGCACTTATGGCGAAGTGACACTATCATACCTTCCTTTTCTGTTGTTCTTAGTAGGCCTTCTGTCCCTCCTGCGGCTGCGAGTGTGAAGCCAGGCAAGTGCCTCAAGTGGCCAGGTCAACCGCTGCGTATAATTAGGATCATCTCGTCGACACGCCACGCCATGATTGGCGCCGACTCAGCCCGACTTTATTCTCGCCCCATTTCCTGTTTCCATTCATATTTTAATTAAATTAAATAATTCTTTAGGCACTCCCTCCTTATCTACTTAAAAATACACTGAAAGCGATACCTTTTCGTTTCTCGGTTGGTTCATGAATATTGTGAAAATTATGTAGTTTGATTCCCTGTGATTATTTCAGGAACTATCTACCTGGTATATTCGGGAATTATTATCAAACCAGCTCCGCGATTTTGTCTGCGTGGACTTGAGTTCGATATAAAAAAGTCTCATAAGTGTTAACAGGTTATAAATAATGTATACCAAATCTCTCCTAAATCCGTTCAGTAATTTTTGGATGAAAGAGTAACTCCACCGATCCATTCATCTTAACACATTTTCACATTTTAATTAAGTAAGAGTGTCCCACAAATCACTGACATAAATATGACTTTACTCGTATTGGTGTTATTCTTCAAAAAGGCCAGGTGCGTAGTATTCACAATCTACGTACGTTCATGGCCCGATATATAACGTAAACGAAGGAAAAGGAGCATAATTATAGGGATCGTAGCAGGTGACGTTCTGTAGTTTTTACCACGGGAAAATGGTGTGATTTTTTGATAAAAATTACGCATAAAGGTCTATACTTGGTATATGTATTATCCAGCGGAAATATGTACCTGAAGAGGCTCTAATATACTTGCAAAGATCCCAACAACATAGCTATAGCTTGCTTAACCAAGGTCCCGTTTAAAACGGAACTCCCAATCTGTAGTCAGTTTGCAAACCCTGTAGAGTATCTATCACAGGATTGGGTCAATTAATTGCTTCCCTGTCACCCCTTCCTCAAAGATAAGGGATGAAATTGGACCGATTAGACAGGGCAACCCAACAAGCTTATTAAAGGCTATTTATACAAAGCTAGTTGGCCACGACTCTGCTTGGCAAGATTAAATTTTAGACTACAGATATTCAACATTTGTATTCAGAATTTTCTTTGCAGTTCTAAAAGGCCACTTTAATAGTATATTAGGATCATAATATATCATACAACTATCGTCAATTTTTTTTTCATCTTTATTGCTAAGCATTAGGTTAAAGGTTGATTGGCAAAATTTGACAGTTTCGGGTAGGTTGAATTGCAGGCTGAATCTACTGCGGATTTAAAAATGCCACTTTAGCAGAATCAGAAAGCACATCACGTCACTGTCACTGTCAAATTTTCCCAATCAACCTTGAACCTAAATGCGTTAGCGATAAAGATGAAAATTAAATTTGACAGATTTTTGTGTGATTCTAATATGATTCTCCTAAAGTGGCCTTCTTAGCCCCCTTAAAGTGGCCGTGAAGAAGCTGCTGATTTTTGAAAATTTGTTAGCCAGTTTTGGGGGATGAAATTGCTAGGTCATCAGAACTTCCCAAACAGACAAGATAGTACTGTAGTGTACGAGTTCGATGGTTCTGTCTCGATAAAACCTATGAATATCAATAAACACGCAACTAGAGAATTAGGCGAAAGTAGCCAAAGATTGGGTCCTTACCATCAGGAACCTGCGTCACCGTAGCCCCAAAAGGAGATGGCGAGAAGAGCTGAACTCCTACCAAAAGGGTGATAATAAATCTAAAAACAACTTTAACTTTGAGATCAACTCAGAAAGAACAATCTGCAGTTCCCCTTCATTTTGTCGAGTTATGCGAACAAAATGTACTGAATACTTGAACAGCTGTTTTTTTCATGTTCAATTGATTTTGAGTTAAATTAAAGGTCTTAAAACCATATATCCTTCCTAATACCTATATAAAACTAGCTTCTGTCAGCGGCTTCGCCCGCGTAGTCTCTAGGGAACATACTCCCGGGATAAAAAGTAGCTTATGTCCTTTCCCAGGATCTAGACTATCTGTGTACCAAATTTCATTTAAATCGGTTCAGTAGTTTTGGCGTGAAAGCTACAGCAGACAGACAGACAGACCGACAGACAGACAGTTACTTTCGCATTTATAATATTAGTAAGGATATTCTTCCGTTACTGAGTGAGTGAGCGAGTGACTGACAGACAACGCATAGCCGAAACTACTGGTCGTAGAAAGCTGAAATTTATATATAGGTTCCTTGAGGCGTGTACGGGAGCACTAAGAAAGGATTTCTTGAAATTCCTACGGGAACGGGAAAAACGGGGTATGCGCGTACGAAATCACGAACAAAAGCTAGTTAAATATAATTTTAAAGGTTGTATTCATCTTGCATTAAAACGTAGCGTGACTAAAACAAATAAGTTTAACAAAACGATTAACCTTAAATCGTTATTTTGCTAATCAATTTTCATTCAATCTATTTGCGGTATCAATTAACATTTGAAGCAATTTCAATGACATTTGCTCACGACACCACAATATTTGTGAAGTATTTTGTCGTAGTTTGAACTAAAAATATATCCATTGTATGATGTCATTTAAGGCTGCTCTCTGGAGAAATGCTTAAAAACAGCATGCGGATAAAGCAACTTCTCGTCGGCATTTACTGAAAAATTGCATCTGAAAAAAATAGGTAGTAATCTACATGATACAATACGTAATTTGGTTTAGCCAGAATTTATGTATCGGTATCACATAATAAGAAAAAAAAACACCAAATCGCCTCCAAATCGTTGAGATGAAACCATTTTAGTACTTCAGTTTTTAACAAAAGTCTGAAAAAAAAAATATATCTACTGCATTGCAATACAACGAAAATAATTTGGTTTTGTTACTTTTTTTTTAAATATGTGTTATTTTTTTTTAAATAAATTAAAAATGCAGGTAGCGGTGTGGCGCGTAGAGGAGTAGTTAGCTCCGTTTATATGCACAAGGTCATTGGCATGTGTACAAGCCTTAAGACAATGTGAAAATTGTGTCTGTTGGTATGACCTTTGAAAATTAACACGCAAACAACAGTTCTTATAATCAATTCTTGGTGTCTTTAAGTCAAGAGTGAATAGGTTACTTCTAGGCGAGTGTGGACCGATGACCTGGTGAGGGTCACGGCTAGCCGATGGATGCAAGACGCACAGGACCGGTTGTTGTGGCGACACTTGGGGGAGGCCTATGTCCAGCAGTGGACGTCTTTCGGCTGATATGATGATGACGATGATGAGGCGAGCGTGCTCCATCGTCGACCACATCATCAAATTTCATCAATTTTCTGGTCAAACGAGAGCCTATCGATGATGCCTAGCTACAAACTGGGAGTCTTTAAGTCAAGAGTGAATAGGTTACCTCTAGGCAAGCGTGCTCCATCTTCGACCACATCATCGCTTACCATCAGGTGAGATAGTGGTCAAACGCGTGCCTATCAACTGTAATAAAAAAAAAAACTAAATAAAAAACTTTTTACAAAAAAATATAACCGAATTCAAACAAAACACTACATCATCTCATCATCTTCCTGCCCTCATCCCATGTAACTTGGGGTCGGCGCAACACGTTTTTTTCTTCCATTCTGTTCTATCAGTCGTCACTCTATCACTAAGTCCCTTTTCTTTCATATCGCTCCTCACACAATCCATCCATCTTTTTTTTGGCCTTCCTCTCCCTCTCCATCCATCCACATTCATGTTCATAACTCTTCTAGTTACATGCGTTTCATCCCTCCTCTTCACATGACCATACCAAGACAAGCGATTCCCTTTTAACTTTTCCGTCACTGGCGCCACTTTTAAACTACCTCTAATGTACTCATTTCTCACTTTATCCATTCTCGTTACTCCACACATCCATCTCAATATTCTCATCTCCACTACATGCAATCTATTTTCATCCGTCTTTTTGGCAGCCCAACATTCTGATCCATACATTACGACAGGTCTTATCACAGACTTATAGATTTTCCCTTTCAACTTGAGGGGCATTCGAGGGTCACAAGTTGTTCCAGTGACCTGCCGCCATTTCATCCATCCTGAATTGATCCGTTGAGTTACGTCTCGGTCTATATCGCCATCTCCCTGGACAAGCGACCCGAGGTACCGAAAGTCGGAGCAAATCGGTATAGGCGTTCCGGTGAGAGTTATAGGCAGCGGACTGGAGAGACCGCCGAAATCGCAGAACAGGTACTCGGTTTTGGTTATGCTCAATTTCAGGCCAACACTCTCCAATCTTTGCCACCACGTCTCCAATTTGCTCTGGACCTCTTGGCCACTTTCGGCAACCAGCACAATGTCATCAGCAAACAGCATGCACCAGGGAGCCTCTTCCTGGATGTCCGACGTCAGAGCGTCCATTATCATCAGGAAGAGATAAGGGCTGAGGGCCGACCCCTGGTGCAAACCGACCTCCACACTGAAACTGTCAGTGGTGCCCACTGCAGACCGGACTTGAGTACTGCATCGACTGTACATCGCTCGGATCAACTGCACATACTTCCCAGGCACACCTTTCTCCTTAAGGGCCCACCACAAAACCTCACGAGGTACCCGGTCATATGCCTTTTCGAGGTCAACGAATACCATATGCAGGTTTTTATGCACAGCTCTATATTTCACACACAGCTGGCGGATAGCAAAAATGGCATCCGTTGTACCCCGACCAGGCATAAAACCGAACTGGTTCTGTGAGATTTCACTCTCAAACAAAACACTACAAAGTATAAAATAACCTAAATTTCGGATGTCGGTGTTTTTGGTTTTGTTTCTTTGTTTTTTTAACACCGACTTCCAAATTTTTTTATAAAAAGTTTTTTATTTTTCACTTTTAAGTTATAAAATTATAATACTCGAACGACGTCTTCGTCTACGCAGAAACTGAAATAAGCAAAAATGCTCATAAAATAAAAACTGCTGAACCAAACTGGATCAAATTTTTACGGGACCAAACGGCAAGTATACCGCATCGAACTAAAAAAGAATCATAGAAATCGATGTATCTCCTCCTTTTTTGGAACTCGGTTAAAAAAAGAACCTTTCACAGTTGATAACTATTCCTTCAGTTATATTAAAAAGTTCGGCCCTTATCAATCCCCATCCAATTTACTTTACCTACCTTAATAATATGCAAATCTCTACAAAGATCCTCTCTTGACACCCAAAGATTTAACAATTCATACTTGAAAAAGGAACCCCAAAAAAACTTACGTAAGCTGAGCATTTTCCTTTCGGCAGCACGTTCTCGGAATAAAAAAGGGATCAGAGAATTTGGATCTTCAGCAAAAGTTTTCTCACCTTCAAACAAATATGGAGGAATCCGGCTAAATAGAGCGGTCTACGAAATAATATCTGATGTTTTTACATGCTCTACTCTAGAGAATGGACTGAACTATACTCTCACAAAATTGAACACTCTGTGGACAGAGACAGAAAAACTACGCGGCTAATACCTTTCATCATAACAGCCGAAAGACGTCCACTGCTGGACATAGGCCTCCCCCAAAGGGGGGGGGGCATAATCGCCACGCTTGGCAGGCGGGTTGGCGATCGCAGTGAATGATGTTGAGTTTTACAGAGAACGCTGCTGCTCATTCTCTGGTGAGTCCCTTAGTCGCCTCTTACGACACTCACGGGAAGTGATGGGATGGTATTATTCTTTTACGGCACCATACGGCACCGGCTGATACCATACAGCCAATACCTTTAGTACCTACATATCTTAATTTTTGAAGGTCGCACTGACGAAAGTGACTGCAAGCCTGTGACGCAGACAACAACAAAATGAAATTAACTGGGCAGGCTGTAGGATCACTTTATCTTTCTCACACTTTTCTGCCCTTATTCTCGTTATACCTCAAGGTAAGAAAAGATCAGAGCTAAAGGTAACATTCACTATTGTCAATGAGAAAACAAAAAAAAAGATTTTCCGTTATTTTCAGATTACGTTTATCCAGTTTCAATATTAGTTTATGTTAGCGCGATCGAGTACCTCTGAATTCAAATGTAGTTAGCTATTATATTCGTTTTAACTTTGCACAACTTTTTCAACTAAAAAGTAATGCCTATTTTTGCAAATATGTTTTAGGAAATTGATAAGTATTTTCCAGACAAATGTGGAATAAGGTCCACGCTCTCTGCCTGTATTTATTTCGTAATTGGAAAATTAAAGCTCAATTCATTCTCTATGCCTATGCTATTTCAATACGAACTTTGTCTTCGAGGAACTTCGGGGATCTTCGGAAAACCTCGTAGGTATCAGAATGGAACATTAAAAGTGTGTCGTACCGCCACCTGTCACGCCTGGACAATAAAAACGGACTAAGGTGGATATTGCGGATGCCGCGCATTCAATGTCGTGGCCCACATATCTATGTACTCCTTTCTTCGCCCCCCGACCCACGATGTAAGGAACCTAGTCTTTTTGTTCGGCCACGTCGAAATAAAACATTTATCTTATTTATTGTGAATGGCTGAAGTTATTATAGTGTCCGGCGCTTTTTGACCATTTTGGGGTTATGGTTTCATAAAATGGAATTGATATTTATGATAGTTCGCAATGGGCTTACCCTATAGATATAATAAATAAGGAGATATGCCCGATAGACGAAAATGTATTTTATTTTTTATATTCTATGGGTTACCCTCTATTAAATGAGATTTAAACACATCTATCTGGTGAAATGTGGGTTTTCTTACTCCTCCGCTGTTCTTTGCTGATTAATTTCGTTTCGGGATCTGAAGAATCGTTTCTCTGGGACTCGTCGAGCTTCATTGACTCGTCGCTGGTGGCCGCCACTATTGATTCTGGCTCTCAGGAGTTGCTGTGGTGGGAACCATGTGGTGAAATGTGGGTGCACTATAGGTTGAATACAAGGATAATTAAAGAAATATTGTCTTTTGAAATCTATATATACCTTAGATTTTGTAGCACCCAAAAAGTCTTCGACTTGACTTCCCAATTGTTATTTTCAGCAGTCTGATAGGATGACCATATTTTTGCCTTAATCCTCCAGTTATTCATTCCCTAACCCAAGGAACTTTATTTTCCAACTAAAAACCTTTCTTTTTCTGTATCATATAAAAGTTTTGTCCATAGTTTATTTGCTTGGCTTCATTCTGGGATGGGATCCAATCCGTTCCTGAAAAGAAAACATGAAATAACTTGAAAGAAAAACTTGTTACATCAGCTACTTCGTGAGTTGTTACAACAAACTTACAACTTGGAATGAAGAGTAGTTTCTAGAGGACACTGATTAGTTTGGTACAGAGAGGGTTGTGATACAAGACAATGAGGTTTTGTTACAGAATCTACACTTCTGACAATGCTATTGGTTGTCTTACCTACATCATCGTGATGATATAAGTGTTTAGCAACATACAGGCACAGAAGCGCCCTGCATTTTTTTAACGATGGGAAATCATCAAATGACTCCCCTCGCTCTGGGCGGAACGGAAGGGAGTATCAGACTCTTACTGACTAAAACTCATCCGTGTTCCTCCTAGTGCCCTTTGCGTTCCAGGGCCGCGGTGACTCTTTCGAACAGATCCGCAACTCTATCAAGTTTGATTCAAATCGATTCATTCATTTTTAAGATTAAAACCGTGCAAGTTTGTATGAATTACCGTGAGGAATAATCTCATAAACGAAAAAGGAACGACATTCGATCACACCATGCTAATTGAATTCTAAACATTCACTCAGGGGTTCTTCATTTTTCCTCAACCTCTGTAACGTAGCGCTAACAAGACTTACAACTTACTATGTTCACCCTAACATAACGAACTTACCGAAAATCACTTCGAAAAACTTCGAGTCAAGTGTGAACCTTTCTATAAAAAGGTCGAGTCCATCAAACCTTCGATATTGTCGTAAAGAGTGACTTTATTACTGAACGAACCATAGACCTCGGAATCAACTAGAACGCCATTACTATATTCGTGACAATTAAGGAAGACAGATTTGACAGCAGGATAAAACATTGGTGTTTAATGGTAAGTATGAAAGAGACATGAAAGTAATTTTCTTTCGCACTTAATAGTAAAGTGATTTTCTTTTTTTTATTGAGGAATGGGCCTGCTCTTGACCACAATCACGCCTGATGGGAAGCGATGGATGAGGTCTATGATGGAGCGAGCGTGCCCAGAAGATGCCTGTTCACTCTTGCTTTTAAGGCAGACGTGTTATATGTGGAAGGGAACACAGACGCTGACAGAGAGTTCCACACTATAGCTGTGCGCATAATAAATGTGGAGGAGAAACGCTGGGTATGACTAGACGGGATATCGACCAAGTACGGGTGGTACCCTGCGGTACGTCTGGTATTGCGGTAGTAAATGGTCTGGGTCTTCTACCCCTTTCTGCTCAACTGTCAAATCCGACTTCTTACATTGTCACTAATATAGTAATGGCGTTTCAACTGTAACTGTAAAAAAAAACCCGTTGGATTTTTATATGTTGTCATCCGAAACATTTTCGGAACGAATCCAACGGTTTCTGTGTTACGAATTTGAGGTTAAATATTTGTCGAATTTGTCCAGTTCAAATAGTGTTCTAGTTCCAGTCCGAAATATGTGATTTCAGTCCTACCTTAGTGCTTAATCTTTAGTCAGATTTGTCACGAACTGTCAATGATGATGAGTAGACGTAGATGCTCATCCTTGGTGATATGGAATGTTTTGAAAATTTACTTTCTATCACTGGCCACACAATTTTAGGGTGCCTGTCCATTACAGCGCAGCGGAGAAACGGAGAAATTTTAAACAATGGAATTGCATAAAATCTGCGCACCACGCGAGTTACTGACATTTTGATTGACATGATTGGTTAATATTTCTCTGTTTCTCCGCTCCACTGACTCGCTCCGCACAAACAGACAGGCACTTTAATTCTTTTCCTTATAAAACGTTCAAATTCATGTCGCAAAAACATCCCATTCAAAAATTAAAAAAAAATCAACAATCAATACACACAGTGATGCCAAAAATCAACGTCAGCTTGTCTAAATGAAGGGAAAGTAGAGGCACATTTATTAGTCTTTTTTAATACTTTTTTAGGATGGGAAATCATCAAATAACTTTTATTTCTACGGTGACTGTTTCGAACAAATTTTGCAACCCTAGATGTTTTTGACAGTCTGCGTGTTCGCATTCACAACTGCGAAGTGAATGCGAACACTCTTTAAAAATACGAGAATTGCCTTATTGCTCTGTGGAACGAAGTTAAACCTCCGTCATACATGCAAAATATGGCGCCTTTTTTATTCTTCCACTAAAATGGTTTATGGGTGTTTTATTGCGGATAGGTTCCGGATTATGAAGTTAAGATGTGGGGTTTATCACCTGCGTTTCACGGTGTGTGATAGACTGAACTTTACGCGTTTCCTCTGTGAAGCGATAAAACGTGTATTGATATGGCTTGCTGGATTTTTCTATACCTGATAAAGATATTTTTCTCAAACATGCTTGGAAATTTGAGCATTATTTTGATAACCTTCTTCGAGATAAATCGAAATTGCTGTACTGGCCAAATACATGCGAGTAGCGGCCGGCAAAAGTTGTATGAAAATCCATATCTGTCGTGGTTTAGCGGCCAAATAAATTACAAACTAAACTCATATTTGTCGTGTAATTTAAAAATGGAACAATCTTTTACTCCGAAGCATGGCAACCAAGGAGGTAACTTATCAAATGTTTTATTTACATTTCGAACTGGCTTGCAAATAGAAAGCTGTTTATTGAAAAAAAAACAAACGAACGCTTTAACGCGGGAAAATTGTTCGTCATTGATTTTGAAAAGTTATTGTATTTTAATTTCCGCGCATTATTTGAGAAAAGTACTATACAGGCTTTGGCCACAACTACGTATTGATGGACGTACGTATGAGTGCCTCGGCTTCGCCCACATTTACACTTTCGTCCATCAATGCCTCCTTCGCTGGCCGCTGCAGTAATGTACTATTATTGAGGCACAAATTCAAGGGGTTGTTCACTTACCTCGGTAATTTGCCTTCCAAAAAAGCGTATCGTTTTACAGGATTCTGTCCACTTCGAAGTTGTATTGTTGCTTGGTTTAAGATGAATTAGAGTAAAGATGGAACAAATATTGTCTTTGGATGTTCGCTAGGTGAACCGATGACCTGGTGAAAACTGCGGGAATACGCTGGATGTAAGAATGAGAAATGAGTGATCTCTTTATTTGCTGGAATATGTGGGCGGGTCTGTGCCCAGCAGTGGACGTCTTTCGGCTGAATTGGTGACGATGATTCGGCACCCACTATAATTGTTTTGAATGTAGCTGTTTTTTATTTTTTTCACATTTAGTTTCCTCACTTTGATAAAATCTGATTAACATAACATGATCAAGTTATCCTATGTTGTGATATCTAACAATACATTAGCAATAACCACACACTATCGTAACAAGTACAGCACAGATGCGGTTAGCGGATTGTGTTGCGATCTACCGGCGGCGCAGGCGCAGGCGACTAGCTTGACCGCTTTCTTCCGACGGACCTGTCACTTTCTACTGACAGGAATTGAATCAAGCCCTCCTACCTGCTTTGTGCGTGACTTCCATAGTAATAGGCAGCCGTTCATCTACTGTCTAAAATCATTAACTAGTGGCGGTTGAATTAACCAACCATTTAGGTACATTAATATGATTTGGAAAGGACTCAGTCCACGCCCGTGATTTTGTAGTTCATGTAGGGTTAGGGTTCCGTAGTCGACTATTACTCGTTAGGTAACTTGTAAAGCCCACTAAGCTGTGATATTATAGTTTTTCTTTTAAATTCGTCTCCAAAAACAACCGTTTTGCTGATATTTTTTCCTACTCCTCCGCTGTACTTTTCTAATTAATTTCGTTGTGGGATCCAAGACAGTTGAATCGTTTTTCCGGGACTCGTCGGGCTTCATTGGCTCGGCGTTTTTCTGGTGGTCGCTACTATTGCTTCTGGCTTTCAGGAGTTGCAGTGGTTGGGAATTTGTGGCGGGCTTCTCCCAAATAAAAAAAAAACACCGTTGTGCTGGCAGAGCGGGGAGACACTTGATTCTAACAAAAAATAGCATTTTAAAGCTTAGGTAATAAAACGTGCAAATAGAACCTTGGATGAAAAAATGGTTTTCGCACACCCTCAATATTTTTAAACGACTTATCTAACGACACCTCACACCATGGGATAGACGATAAAAAAATCATCGCCTCTTAACATGTAGAGTGGATTTTTTTCAATATTTTATTTATTATATTATTCAATATTAATAATTTGGTATGGGTATACCAAATTCCAACTTTCTAGTGCTAAGCATCTCAAACGCGGTTAGACAGACGGACATGGCGAATCTATGCGGGTACCTATCTTGTTGACTACGTGTTAGGTTTCCACCTGGAGCCGTGTGCAGGGCCGCACACGATGTCAGGACGGACGATTGTTAGGTTTTGTTCCTTACAATGAATAGCAGCTTATGTTTTCGAAGATAAATTGTTAAAATGATTTAATTTCGCTATTGTTTTATATAAAAATTATGTTTTTAATTTCAAAGGAAAGTTGTATAAGCGATACATTTCTAATGTTTGGGAATGTCAACCCCTGATTTAATATTGATTGATGGAATGGATGGCGGGATAATAGGTGGCTCAACGATTGGATCACGGCCCTGGCATTACCCGATATCGTGGTCCAATTGGAGAGCCGGATTAGTTTTTGGACAGAAATTGTTGCGCAGGCGGGCATTCGCTCCCAGATCATCGATTGCGACATTCGATTAGAATATTAGCTTTGAGTAGTATAATTAATGTGACATAGTTGTTTTTAGGGTTCCGAAAAAAAAGGAACCCTTATAGGATCACTCGGGTGTCTGTCTGTCTGTCCGTCTGTCACAGCCAGTTTTCTCCGGATCCACTGGACCCGATTCTGTTGAGATTTGGTACACATATGACCCAAATACGGACGCGTTACGTAAATTATTAAATTTCTAGTATGGGGGTCACTTTTGGGGGCCAAACTAGAAAATTAAAAAAAAAGTTTTTTGAACAATATCGTGTGACATATCAAATGAAAGGGCTTACTGTGAGGGTATTAATTATATTTTTTTAATAATTTTAAAATAAATGGTTTTGAAGTTATTCAAGAAATTAGACGAAAAATGACCATTCCCCCCCTTATCTCCGAAACTACTGAGCCTAAAATTTGAAAAAAAGAATGGAGATAATAGATCTTTACTTAAAGATTACAGGAAAACCTATTAGAAGTCTGTAGTGTTAAAATAACATGTTAAAAAAAAAAATTCGTTCGGAACCCTTTGCACGCGAGTCCGACTCGCACTTGGCCAGTTTTTCTTAACGTGTTTAATACAACAAAGTGAACAGTTTGAGTTTGTCGTTATACAGTCCTCTCAGTTAATAGTTTCCCTCTGAGTATTGCGACCGCTAAGGCAACGAGTTTTTATATACGGAACCCTAAACATACTTAATACACGTCTCACAAAACGGAATCCTAATTACAACAAACACAATCACACAAATATATCATACAAACAAATCCTTTTCAAACATGATTATTGTTCCCAATACGAAATGAACTCAGTCTGTTAATTATAAAATTCAATTATAAACTCCATTGTATCGTGGATTCGGTAACACAAAACGGTTCGGACCCTTTTTGTCCAATAAATGATAATTCGGATTATGAGGACGGACTCTCGTGGCTGGTAAACGGTTTACTGCTGGACATGGGGTGAGGCAATGGCCATCACAATGGTCCTTAGGGACAACGATTGTGATCACTTTGTTTTATAAACGGTTTCATTAGTACTAATTAGTAGGTAATCTTTCTTTATCGTGCTTTTAGTGTGCCAATTAATGTGACTAATTTAATATCTGTTTTTAACCGACTTCCAAAAAAGGAGGAGGTTCTCAATTCAGCGGGTATTTTTTTTAGGGTTCCGAACTAAAAATGGAACCCTTATAGGATCACTAGGGTGTCTGTCTGTCTGTCTGTCTGTCTGTCGGTCTTTCTGTCTGTCTGTCTATCTGTCTGTCTGTCTGTCTGTCTGTCTGTCTGTCTGTCCGTCTGTCACAGCCAGTTTTCTCCGGAACCACTGGACCGATTCTGTTGAAATTTGGTACACATATGGACTGTGACCCAAACACGCGTTACGTAAATTTTTAAATTTTTAGTATGCTATGGGCGTCACTTTTGGGGGTCAAACTAGAAAATTTAAAAAGAAGTTTTTTGAACAATATCGTGTGACAAATCAAAGGAAAGGGCTTACTGTGAAGGTTTTGATTATATTTTTTTCATAATTTTAAAATAAATGGTTTTGAAGTTATTCAAGAAATTAGACGAAAAATGACCATTCCCTCCCCTTATCTCTGAAACTACTGAGCCTAAAATTTTGAAAAAAAATGGAAATGATAGATCTTTACCTATAGATTACAGGAAAACCTTTAAGACGTCTATAGCGTTAAATTAACATGTTAAAAAAAATTCGTCCGGAACCCTTTGCACGCGAGTCCGACTCGCACTTGGCCAATTTTTTTTATGTTTGTACACCGATTACTCCGAGGTTTCTCATCCGATTTGTGTGATTCTTTTTTAGTTCGATGTGATTTTTATACCTGCCATTTGGTCCCGTAAAAAATTGATTCAGATTGGTTTAGTAGTTTTTATTTTATGAGCATTTTTGCTTATTTCAATTTCTGCGTAGATGAAGACGTCGTCCAAGTCATCATCATCATTATCGTATCAGCCGAAAGACGTCCACTGCTGGACATAGGCCTCCCCGCGCGCGTCGCAACAACGACCGGTCCTGCGCGTCTCGCATCCATCAGCTACCCGCGACCTTCACCAGGTCATCGGTCCACCTTGTGGGAGGCCTTCCAACGTTGCGTCTTCCGGTACGCGGTCGCCACTCCAGTACTTTTCGGCCCCATCGACATCGTCGTCCAAGTATCACTACTTAAAAGTTTTTTTCAATACTCAACCAAAACTAATACATATTCTAAATGCGAAAGTATCTGTCTGCCAACACTTCCACGCTTAAACCAATTAAAAAAAGAATAACAGAAATCGGATCAGAAACCTCGGAGGTGTACCGTAGGTACATACATAAAACAACCGGACAAGTGCGAGTCGGACTCGCCCACCGAGGGCTCCGTACAAATATTACTTTAAATAAAGACTACAATTTTTTTTTATTTAGTTACAAAAGTATAGTTATCAGATTTTTCCCTGTATTTGTAGTATAAGACGGTATTAATTGCCAAATTTCATAGTTTTAGGTCAACGGGAAATACCCTATACATTTTGATTCCCTTGAGATTGTCGAAATATACGTATTTTGCGACATAAACGACCGTATCTCTTTTTACGTTAACTTAGAAGATTGATTTTTTCCCAGCCGCAAGGGGCTACCGACCTGAGTATATTACACCCGGAGCAAGCAGCATGGTAGCAAGTTTACCCCTTTTACGACATCAGAAGTGGGATTCGAACCCACGCCCACGGTTTTAATTTCAACTACCTCCACGCGTTTCCGAGATAAATGGTCTTGACAGACAGACGGACGGACAACAAACGGATCCTATAAGGGTTCCGTTTTTGCCTTTTGAGTTACGGAACCCTAAAAACGAACAAAAGCTAGTAAATAAATATAATTAAAACATAACCATTCAAACGCAGCTCATACCATCGTAAAAGACTCGACAGCGACACCATGACGTAACTACATAGTGTATACCTCTACATGTACCACATAACTCAAAGATGGTACATTAGCTACAGGCTGACCTTAGCCCACGCGATGGCGATGTGCGGTGACGGTGACTCATGCGCATATAAACAATGTACCAGTAATTGTTGTTCGTTGCGCACTTGCGCCTGTATTTTGGTGTGACTGGTTTTTGTTATGTTTAGTGTTAATGCGGATTATATCATGTTGATTGGAGTATCCGGTAATTATAAAGTTACGAGGCTTGTTGTGACTGTAATCGTGTGTTTTGAACTCGGACCTCGTATTAGACTAGAGTAAGGACTCCGCACTTAGACCCCATTCGGTTCGTTGTGCGTAGGAGAAAACTAGGTAAGCGTACTGAGCGTCTGAGCCACATTAGTTGTTAGCCACAAGAGCTGGACCCCAAGTCGTCAGCCAATAGTGTCAGAATGGTCTATCATTGATTTCATAATGGTTGATTTTTACAAGATTCTATGCTATTTCTTTCAATGGAGTGTCAGTGGTTGACCACTGGATATAAAAACGTCATTATGACTTTCCACTTGGGGCCCTGGTTACCAGTTACCGCGGCCCTGAAGGCGCAAATACCCATCAGCTAGTCTGTTCTGTAAATAACAATTTCGATATCGAGCTTCACCTGAGTGACAAAGCTCACAAAGTGAGCTTTATTACACACAACATAAAGGTCTTATGTTTATAAAAATTTTATACTCGGATTCCGCTGTCGAGACACGAAAAGGTTGTTACAGAATAGCACTACAAAAGCTGAGTTTAAAATGAGAATCTCGTCTAAATGGCCAGTCGTAATTTTTTGGAAAAATTATGTAACATATTATTATGTAACATCGTTGAACTCATCATTATGAACTTTCACTATGGGACCAACACTGAAATCGCGAAAAAAAAACTCGACTTCCCCATACATATCTGCGCATAACTCGCGAAAATGTACTGAACAGCTGACTTTTTTTTCGCGATTTCGGGATTGGTTCCATAGTAAAAGTTGTTCATAATGCTGAGTACAATGACCCCTTAAGAGGTATTTCGTTTATTCTGCTACACGTCCAATGTTACATTAGACTACTTTCTTAATAATTAGATATATGGTCATTTTTGAGTTTTATTCGTTCTACATAGTGTAATTAATTCGTAAAGTTATGTCTAACACGGACATAAAAACGACCATCGGATCAAAACCGTCGAGCGTATTTTAATGAAATTAGCACTATCTCAAAGACAATTTAATAATCTAAATTTTGGTTTGCGGCAATTTTTGAAGTGAAAACTTCTTTAGCGGCGTTGAGCACTTTTTCTGTAATGGGTATAAAATCTTAAACTAGCGTCAGGACACGTGACCTGATCGCAAAAAGCGTAAGACGGACTCGCGTCAGGGTCACGTGATGCGAAAAAGCGTAAGATCGAGGGGAAGGGAGAGGAACTAGTATCTCCCACTCTTTCTACCGTGCCTGAGTGTGCTGCTCCGCTTAGGCGGCACAGGGCGCTTGCGCGAATGTCCGTCTGTGTTTATGTACAGCGTGCCACGCGTATCCAAGGATACGAAATTACGGAATTACGAAATTATGGATGAAAGTTGATTTTTCTAAGAGATAAAAAATAATGTAATATATAAATAAATAACGATATAATATTATGAATAATAACATGTAAATTGTCATATTTGTGTACGATAGCGCAATAAATAAACATTGTATTCTACCTCATAAATGATAGTATTTTTGTACTTATAATTAAACACAACGTTATTTTTTGTTGTTTTTATGGTTCGTTTTGTTTATGTCAGGAACTGTGTCAAGATTGACATCTGTCACTGACAGTCGCTGTCGCGGCCACACGTCAGTGTCTTTTTGTTTATTTTGTTGTCGGTGGTTTGTCTATGATGTGACCGCGACAGTAAGGATGTATTATTTACATGTTTTCACTTCTGCCGGCACTTCCGGAGTGCTACCGGTGTTTTTTTTTTTAAGTCATCTTATCTTAATATATATAAATCACGTGTCACGTTGTTTGTCCGCGATGGACTCCTAAACTACTGAACCGATTTTGATGAAACCTTGTAACTATCTGTTATTTGATCCAAATTAAAAGATAGGATAGTTTTTTGGAACGGAAAAAAACGGGATACGGGAACAAACGGGATATGCGCGTACGAAGTTGCGGGCCAAAGCTAGTAGAATAATAAGGAAAGTACAAAAAACTACTGAATTTTGGGTCGCTGGTGTGTGAAGCGAATGCGCGATTTGTTCCCTCAAAGTCGCTGGCGTATGTCGTTGCCTGAAACGCAAAGGGTAATTAAAGAAACATGGTCAGTAAGAGTCTGATTCTCCCTCCCACTTCACCCAGAGCGGAAGGAGTAACTTGATGAAAAAAATGCTTATTGTGACATTGTCGCATTCGCATTACGCCTGCGTTTTTACTCTGTGAATCTGGGGGGCTACTCTCTAAGCCCGAAGTCCGTAGTTTCGGGCTTAGTTGCGGGCGTATTCTATTCCGTATCACCTAACCACTAAGAATTAATGACAACAGGATTTGTCAGTTACTGTTTAATCGTGTTGTCATTCATTCTTAGTTCGGGTTCGGGACTAATCGTTAGTCCGTAGGGCTTACGAGAGTAGCCCCCCTGAACATCGTATTTCGACATTAATTGGTTGGGTTGGTTTGGTTGGTTGGTTTCGAAATAAATTGGTTGGCGGTCGTCAAATAAACCATGTCAGAGGCCCTTGAGGCGGTTTAGCAACTCTGACAAGAAGAATTGGTAACAGAAACGGTGTAAGCTGGACTTTTATTCTATTGAATTTCTGTACTACGCTAGGCCAGCTTGTCTGTTCTTCATCGACTAACTTAGGATCAAGCAACTCATCGTCTGTGTTACAGGGAATATGCACGAAAAAATATTTATTATCTATACAGTTTATCTAAAAATATACAAAAATATAATACTAACAGTGAAAATAGAATCAAAATAGCTCGAAAAGCAAACGAGATATAATTATTTTAAACAAATATATCTGTCCCTCTCACGAAAACGCTGTTTTCTATGGCAGCTGTATAGGCGCCAAGAACTTTGACGTCACAATTCATATCGGACTTCTCTTTCTAATTGTAATTTTTGAAGCTTTATAACTTCATCGCTGATGAAGGTATTTAAAAAATAATTTCATAATTGTTTATTAAAAAAATCGCATGCTTATTCCCAAACTATTACACAAGTATGTACAAATTAAAATAACTGAATTTGAACTCACAAATAGAAACATACACAAGTCACTCTCTATAGCCCAGTTAACGAAATTAGCTTTCTTATCACCTCAAGAACTTCGGTACGGATTTCAAACGTCTTATCAAACGTATTCGATTGAGAAGCAGGTCACTGAGTTGATGTAACATCTACAGATACTATACCATTTTCAAAGAGTCCATGTCAACTGATTGGGGGCTTGCTACGGAAATCCTTATTATTCGAACAGTGGAAAGATGTTTCGTGTGAATAAAAAAAAAACTTTTTAAATAAATAAATAAATAAAATTCATTTATTTCAGGTAAAGACCCATAGACATACAATTAATAGTGTAACATAAAATTATCAATTTGTCAATTATCACAATCAAATTAATTTTAAAAGTCGAAAGTAAATGTCAAATTAAAATAAAGAAAAACGTAACCAACGGATCCCTATTACTAAGCCTCTGCTGTCCGTTCGTCTCTACGTCTGTCTGTCAGCGGGCTGTAGCTCAAGAACCGTAATAGGTAGACAGTTGAAACTTACACAGAGTGTGTATTTTTATTACCGCTACAACAACAAATAATTAAAATGAAAGGGGGCCTTCGTATATAAGAAACATGTATATTTCGGCTGATGGTACGGAACCATACATATTACGGAACCCTTTGTGTGCAAGTCCGAATTGCACTTGGCTGGTTTTTAGGGTTCCGTACTCAAAGGGTAACCAACGGAACCCTATTACTAAGCCTCCGCTGTCCGTCCGTCCATCCATCCGTCCGTCCGTCCGTCCGTCCATCCATCCGTCCGTCTGTCCGTCTGTCTGTCAGCGGGCTATATCTCATGAACAGTTCCAATTTTCACAGGGTGCGTATTTCTGTTGCCGCTATAGCAAAAAATTATAAAAATACGATGGTACGGAATCTTTCCACCGGTTTTTTGTGGACGGGAATTCATCAGGAGCGGGAGGGAGTGTCAGACTCTTACTGACTAAAACCCATCCGTGTTCCTCCTAATGCCCGCCGCGTTCCAGGGCCGCGGTGACTCTTACGAACACTTCCGCCACGTTAAATGCAGTCGTCTGTGTAGTGATAACAATTTTGGGGTATCTGTGTTCCCAGAGGTCAGGAGGTCATCCTCTAAGTATTGATTACCCGTCATTGGGAGAAGGAGTAATGGTGCGTGCGTTTTGCTGTGTATGGTGTTTTATCTATTTAGAAAGGTATTGTTTTGGGAATGATGGTGAAAATTCAACCTCTTAATTTTCCAACGTTTATTTATTTTATTTTTTGCACACACAGAATCAAATCATCATCTGCCTAGCCTTTTTGCAACTATACATACGGGTCGACTTCTAATGAATACCAGTATTTTACGTGAAGCGGCTGCCTATTCGACCTCCACAACCCATTAACTGGGTAACACTGTCCTTAGCAAGACTGGAGTCAGATTTTTGGCTTCTGCCAATCCATCCAATCTGACACGGAGAATCATATACGTATGTCCACAATATAATATGAGTACAAAGGAACTGCTTATTTCTAAAGTAATTACTTCCAGCAGACCAGTAAAAGGAAAAGAAAATGTAGACAATATTGTGTTAGAACAAGAGAAGAAGGAAGAGTACCCATATTCTGCGTGACAGGATGATATAGAAAAAACAATTGCCAATCTCTTTTCGTTCCAGGGTTTAGGCAAACAGTCTATGAAACAATTTACATAGGTATGTACATATTTATGACTTCACTTACGTTCATTTTCTCGGAATTTGTTCGCGTGAGAAGCACACGACTCTAGTTTCCGCAACTAGGTTGCTATTCGGGAAATCCCGACAAAATGGCCGTGAGTAAAGCCATAACACGACTAAGCAGTTTTACACACAAGGCTTATAATACAACTGAAGTATTTCAAAGTGTAGATATTATTCAGTGTATAAATGGAGAATTTCCGCTTACCCGCGATACATCAAAATTAATTTGTCATCACTTTCGAAGCCGCAAAGCAAGTTCTAAAAGGTTAAACCTCGTGAAGGAAACTGAACAACTTTAGGACTATAAAGGTTAACCGCGGCGACCTGTGGATCAAACTTTAACTCATAATGTTACCTGTTTATTACTTACAGTTTCAACTAAGTTGTTATGTGGTTTACTTGTGGAATAGTTAAGTTTTAAGCGTATAAATTAAGTATTTGATGAGAACGCCAGTGTTCCCATGAGAATAGTCAACTATGCCTGTAAATTTATGTCTATTTCGCTTCTATTATGCTAGCGAATGATAAAGCATTATCTATCCATATATTTATATGATGGCAGAGCTTTTGCTTTTTCACATTTTTTTATAAAATATGAAAAAGCATAAAAAGTTATTCAGTACAGAATAAACTCTCATTATCCATACTAATATTATAAATGCGAAAGTAACTCTGTCCGTCAGTCGCACTTTCACGCCAAAACTACTGAACCGATATAATTGAAATTTGGTACAGAGAAATTTTAGAGCCTGAGAAAGGACATAGGCTAATTTTTATCCCGGGAGTATGTTTCCTAGGGACCACGCGGGCGAAGCCGCTGGCAGAAGCTAGTAGACTATAATTGAGTACCAATATATGTACACAGTATTAATTTAAACAAAAGATGAAAGTGAAAGATGAAATTGACATGGTAGTTACAGAGTCAAACAAAGTCAGTGAGGTATGGCGAATAAAATTTGAATGGCAACCACTCGTATATTTCTAGAGAATCCATGAATCAGCAGTAATATTGGAAAACAACGTATATTTCGAGAAAATCCAGAAAAACATCTAGTTATATCCTATGTAATTTACAACACCTTGCACATAAATTCACTTGAACTGTAATCATCCTTGCTGCCAAGAGCAGAACTTATCGTAAAGTTTTCCCTGTAGTGTTTGGCATACTAGCCTATGACAAAGTTGGCACGTAGCTGCAGCCTGCAGCTTCAATGTTTTCAAAGCGACTTTACGAAGGCGTTCGGCAAAGCACATCACACACGTCAAAGGCAGGCCGAAGCTTTTTTGTGTAAAGTTGCACTACACAGTAACGTGTTCCACAGGGAACTACACTAGGACCTGTCGGATTTACGAAAAAAGTTCTTTAAACGGCTTTCAGTCAACTGATGCTTGCTATCGGATTATGCTGAAACGAATTTCGACTGTGAAATTCAGATTAACCGTGTTAATTAGTGTAGTTTTAAACGCTGATTTTCATAAAGGTTAATGAAATGATGTTTTATATTGTAGGACACGTTTGCAATGATGAAAACTGTTTTTATTGCCGTTTGATCTTACTGTAGACACAGTTCAAACAAAACTCAAGAAAATACTGTTTTACTAAACATGCTCTAAATAAATTAAGATATGGATAAGCAAAATATCACAACAAAGTTTATTTCAAACAAAAATAAACTCCTACGTAGACTATGAAAATAAATCTAGAACATTTAAAAGGTCCACACAGACATTTAACGCTCAAAGGTCAAAGTTCCTTTCCCACATTATCTGAACAATGTACCCAGTCTAGATCGGGCCCAGTCGCGTCTAATCAGCTGACATTCACTGCCCTTTTGAATTGTTTCAACTTTTCACTTTAAGGCCGGCCCGACATAAGCCTCTGATTGGGTCATTCCAACTTGGACGTATGACATTCGGGCTATCTCGGATCAAATCAACAGGGTGCGAAATATTGTTTGTTGTAAGTACGGTCCAGCTTTGTGATTCAATGTAGACTGTGGAGTTGGTTCAGAATTTGAGAGCAAAATGTATTCGAGACGGTTAATTAGAAAACTTAAATTTTGGATTTATAGATTGTTTGTATGTTTTAACATCCAACGTGATTCTTTTTCATGTCTAAATCTACTTCACGTACAGGTTGAGATCACTTCATTACAATAAACGAGAGTGATAATTCTTCGATACTCATCTTTATTATAAAACTTTTTCGAGTTTAAACTTTTTGTTTGTGTTTCTTGCTTTCAAATATCTTTCTTTTCATCTTTAATTGACCAGGTAAACACGTTGAATACACTTTCGAAGAACAAGCTACTCAAAACACTTGGCACTCAGCCAAATGAAATACGGTAAATTGAAAGTTGCAACCATGACGCACCTGCCTGATGCTTTCTTAAGGATGATATTTTGTAATCAAACCAGACAAGTATATCACAGTTCTTTAAATAAATATAGGCATTAAATGTAATTGACTGAGTTAAACTTAATCTAAGTTCTTAAATTATAATGTATAAAATTCATTGTTTGCTTGTTAACTTACAATAAAATTATATTGCTATTTCTGTTTTGTTATCTAGTAATATTGTAATTCTTGTAATTTGCATAGGAATCTTTAAAGCTTCTGCGGGACAGGCCTAGCCTAGTGCAGGAAGTCTTTGAAAATTATTTTATGCTAATTAAGTAAAGAAACTAATCGCTCCTGTATAGGTAACACACAAGTTGTAATCTTTAATTTGTTTTTTATAAGGTCTTCTTAGTTTTTATTAGAATCTCTGTGCGTGCTATGTATAAACTACCCTTGGACATAAGGGTTACAATTTTATTCAAAGAATAAAAGAACGTCTCTACCTTAGTAAAAGTTGCAAAATCAATATAGACTTCACTCACCATTCCCTTCACTATTATTAAATAGTCTGGCTTCCGCAAGAGTGTGGAACATCGCAGTAATTAGGTTACGAGCATGTTCTTCTAACATGTTTAGTCTATTAAACGTCTGTTGTATTTTTTATTAAAACAATAAACTTTACTGCGAGTATACCAACTGGGTTAGGTTCACAAAATCTGTTCATACACTTACAATGCAGGTCAACGACCGACTACCTGTCACATAAAACTATGCTTATCCTACTCTAGCATATTAATTTCTCTATCGCCTATCCCCCTCTTTCCTTGACGTAGAACGTGTAACTGACAGGCATTGTTAGGAGTTCTTAATCGTTGTTTTCCAACAAGATACTTAGTTTCATGCTTAGTTGGCGGTTTGTTCGGGGTCTGTGTGAGAATTGGCACCGTGTCAACTTAGCATCGGACACGGTGTGGTTCCAATTGTGTGTATTAGCAGTAAGCCTTTAGGATTGATCACTTTCTGTTTATAAGTTGGTTTGTCCTGCGTTTTGTGTCCTCATTATTTCTGTCATACAACTGTGATTTTGAAAGAGAATCTATTACGCTAAAATTTCAATTAATTTTAAAACGGATTTCGTTGTAGGTACGCTAAAGAAAAGTTCTAGTGGCAAGTTGTCACTTTATTGTTATTTCTGTATGTGTATTGTAGCGGTATTGTGCGGTACTGATGTAAGTTTTGGTACCGTTTGGTACTTTACATACAATGTGTTATTGCGATTTTGTATGTTAACTAAGGATTGGAATTTAAAGTTGCTGTGGTCTGTTCTTTGCTTATGCAGTTATGCACTTGGGAATGAGGTGTAGGTCCTCTGATATTTAAATCCACCTGTCGGTTTATTAGTGTTCACTCATAGACAGCTCACTTCGTGTTCACTTCGCCTAATGTTAAACATTTGATGTTTCCAGCATTGCACTGCTGTAGTCCATTTCGAGCTACTCAAGTTTTGAAATAGCAAAACCATTAGAAGACCCTCATCAGTGATCTATCTACCAGTGAGATGTTGGTTGGTTATCAATCAATTCTCAATCCTAATATATAAAATTCTTCCGTTACTCACTGACTGAGTGACTGACAGACAACGCACAGCCGAAATTTGGCATGTAGGTTCCTTGGGGAGTGTAAGGGAGCACTAAGAAAGGATTTCCCGAAATTCCTACGGGGACGGGAAAAACGGGATATGCGTGTACGAAGTCGCGGGTAAAAGCTAGTATAATATAAAAAAAAATCTTCCGTTACTGACCGATTGAGTGACTGACAGACAACGCACAGCCGAAACTACTGGTCGTAGAAAGCTGAAGTTTGGCATGTAGCTTCCTTGGGTAGTATGTATGGAGTGACAATCAGGTTCCAAAGTTTTTGACGTGATAACGTCTAATATATTGATGAACGCTGGCATGCACTCACGAAAAAGTGTCACGTTTTGAGAGCGAGAGCGCGGAACAAGCGATAAAGAGGCACGATCGGACTAAGCGTTCGGCTTGTTTGTTAAGAATTCAATTGTTTTCTTATGACGTTATCACGTAAAATTATCGTCCGTAAACCAGCATTACAGACAACCAATTTTTTTCAAATACTGACTGAGTGGTTGTTTGTGCACTTGCAAAGGACAATTCATTTAAGATTTACCAAATTCTTTGACTACTTATTCTGTGCAAAGTATAGGTACCTATTTTGTAAAATCTATCTTCTGTGTTTGTTATAATGAAATATTAAATTTGGTAGTTTATACAATACTAGTGGACGTCACGCGGTTTCACCCGCGTAGTTCCCGTTCCCGTGGGAGTACGGGGATAATATATAGCCTATGTTACTCCCTGATAATGTAGCTATCCAATGCTAAAAGAATTTTTCAAATCGGTCCAGTAGTTTCGGAGCCTATTCAATTCAAACCAACAAACAAACAAATCTTTCTTCTTTATAATATTAGTATAGACATAGGTATTCGCAAGAGCGTTATAATTTCACTATCAAACCATATTTTCTAGTCGCGATATTACGACGGAGGGGCCTGTAATGGTTTCTGACAGCAAACCGTAATATCTTACTGAAGTTTATGAATTAGTTTAGCTGGCTGCATGGTGTCGAGTTGTTCATTTCATTGTTAGGTTATGTTGTTTTATTTGAGTATCTAGATAATTAATATTTCACATAATTTCCTATTCAGTAGATAGGTTTATTTATTTTAATAATGAGCTTTTTTCTACGGCATCGTTGTGATTAATTTTGATAAAGGAAGGGAATTTCTATCTATACTAATATATAAAGCTGAAGAGTTTGTTTGCTTGAACGCGCTAATATCAGGAACTACTGGTCCGATTTGAAAAATTATTTCAGTGTTAGATAGCCCATTTAGCCATTAAGCTAAGACCAATAGGAGCGGAGCAGACGAAGTTGCGCGGGTCAACTAGTTTGAAATAATTGTAGGCTCTGAGCTTTTGTCAATCTATCTAGGGGTTTTCCAATCTTACCTGATGCAGCTGGATACCTGTATTTTTCCAGTAACTGGGTGTTGGAGGCCTGCCTCCACAAACCAGTTACGGGGTAACACAATACTCTATGGCAAGACTGGTATGAGACGTTTTGTTTTCAGACTGCAGACAGAATGACAGAGGATCTTTTCTATAACAGTCTTAGCTCGTACAAATTATCAGATGATCACATACAAAACGAACGAACGAACGAACTACATTAATTAGTTTTTTCTTCATAAAACAGAAACCAAAAGTCTTCTTCAGAATTCGATCATTTTTCGTTCGACTGAAATTGTACTCTATTACCCAGTAAATTCAATTTAGAAGGTAATTTCTAAAGGTCAAAAGGAAGTGAAATAAATTGTTTAGTCTTAAAAGGAAAACCAACTTTGTTTACGAGTAGTAAGTAGACTAGTAAAGAAACATAACCGTACTTAGCTTAGTTGAATGTAATGATGTTGTGCGCCAGAGACATGTGTCGCCACCTGGTGGCGTGGCGGTGCATAAATTATACTGCACAGCGCTAATGCGCAAGTGACAAGTGAATTATCGTGATAGACACTCGATTAGCTATTCTGTTAACCTTGCTACATGATATTTACAGATAGTATAGTATCTAGAGGAGAAACATGTTGAGGTATTCGAGCTCGAAATGATTATGTTTATGATTTTAGGCTTTTATAATTTGCCCGCGGCTTTGCTCGCTTAGAATTGTCTATAGATAACAGTCTCTAGGGTCCTATCTATCTCCGTACCATTTATCAATACAAGAACTCACTTTCGAATTTATAATATTATTATATACTACTACTACTAATACTATTATTTTTTTATTCATTATTTTGTTATTAGTTAGGATTTGATTTTTAAAGAGATTTGAGTTGGCTTGGATTTCACTGGCGCTTGCGCACCTGGCCGACGGCAGCTGTGACTGAGGAATATCAACGACTAGAGTAATGAGGCTGACAAAGGAAATTATTATTACTAATTATAATTATTATGTTTATTAATTATTATTTACTTAAATTGTTGACTCTCTGTACGTGTTGGTAGGTACTTACTGTAAGTGCAGAAACTATATTGAAATTAAATAAATAATGTGGACAAGACAGGCACGATGTTGTTAGTTTTCCTGCATAACGTATGAATTTGTGCTCAGTTGGTGGTAGGTAGATAGGCAAACTGAACGAAAGGTTATGGTAGATCTAATTGACAAAACTTTCATCCGTTAGGTACCTTACCATACCAATGAAAATGATAAAAAATGACATATCCAAAATGCAATGAGCACGGACATAGTAATCACAATCAGATTATCTCGAATTTTTATTTATAGCTTAAGCCATCAAATCAAAATAGACATAAAAACGACAGATGTGTTACAAATATGTCGAAAATAAAAATAGATTGGCGTGAATCGACAATATGGCGTCGTTTTAATCTGCCCTTCGTACCAGAGACAAAGGTTCTGGCGGGAGTTTTTATTGAAACAATTTACGGATTCCGCGTCGAGCGGAGCTTGTCCGTAATCCTTTCTCGCTGAAATGTTGTTTTATTGAAATAAGCATGGCAAATTAATATTTAATGCTCCGGATGTTATTCAAATGTCCTTTTGATGTTTATGGCTCTTTGAATATGATTGTCAATGATTTTAAGCTCAATTTGACAGCCATCCATAAGAACTTTTCTTCTACACAAAAGGAACAAACATTGGGATCGAAAAGTTGCTCTTGTAAATTGTTTTAACCTACATCAAACAGTGTTATAAAATCCAGCTTTACACACAAGAAACAATATTCAATTACCAAGTTTCTGGTTCAACAGTCTGGTATTATATCCGACCCATTTATTCAAACCGACACCCGCTAAAGGTTATCTTACCCTACTTTACAAAATAACCTAATCCTCACTTTATCGAGTGGGCAAAAAAGCGCGCGTAAACAAAATGCCATCGCGAAAATGGCGTCCATTTTCATTCATATTTCGTCCGTCGCGTTCCAACGATTACGGTTTGCGAGGCAACGGTCGGGTTCTTTTTTCGCGGCAATTTGGGCGGTATTTCCAGTGGACTTTTTGCGGCCAGTTTTAATCGGTGTTGCCATTTTAGAGAGCTCGTCGACGAGGGCGTTTCATTTGTCTGTCCTTTTTTGAATCGTTGTTGTTTGAATGTCTCGGATGCCTACCTGCTGTGGAGTATTTTTTAATTAATGTTTTTGCTTGATATGTTTTTTCTTTCTTTTCAGATGAACATAATGTTAAATATGAGACGATGACGTGAAAGCGATGCTGCTGCAGCAGGCGTCGTCGTCGCCTGGTCCCAGCGGCACGGCGAGTCCTAAGCTAGCTCCCAGTCCCAGACCTAACCCAAGTCCTAGTTTTAACAGTAGAGCGACTGGTAGTCCAAGTTTGAGTGATGGGGCTTCAAGTTCGAATAGTCCCAAGTTGGGCGGCAATAGTCCCAAGTTGGGCGCCAGTCCGAAGTATGGGAGCCCGAAGTTGGGGACTGGGAGCCCTAAGCTGGGCCGTGCGCTGGAGGACGAGGCCGCCCTGGAGAGACTGCAGGCCGAACTGAAGGAGGGCTGGACGGTGCACACGGGGAGAGATGGCAGACTGTATTATTGCAAGTAAGTAACCAGGCGGTAAGGCTTAGTGCGAGTTTTTAAACGTACGAGATCGTGGTAACGTAAACGTCACCTTGAAGTCAGTTTGTATTGATACTAGATGAGTACATTATTCGAAAACTCATTTTTTACTTTACAAGTTTACGTAAGCGCGTTTGAGTAGGTACGTTTAAAAACTTACACTAAGGCAATCAGTATTTCCAGTTTGCATCCTGAAATAAATATTTATGTTTCTGATTGTGCGGACACTCAGTGTAATTACAGAACGACTGACATGAATAAATGAAAATACAAAAAACAATTTAACAAGGACAATTTTTGTCAACATTTTATTACACGAAACATTTTTATGTGCGAAGTTACTTCATGGCGGCCTATAAAATCCTGCATTAATTTTAAAACGTCTATTTGGTTGATACAAGGGTCTTTAAAACATTAAGTTTTGAGTACGAAACTTATTGCTCATAAAAGATAAATACTGAAATGTGAAACGTACTGCCAAATGGTAAAATATAAATGATCTTCTACTTCCAACAAGCGATATCTGGGACTATCTAAAGTCTAACAAAAAGATTATTGGATTCTCTCTTAGGAAAAAAATCAATTATTCCCGGAGTATAAATAGTCAAAGGCTTTTTTAAAAAAAAACTATTTGATGTAGATTCCTTTAGAGCTTTAGTGCTCCGTTGGTCTTGGGGTTGCAATGTGACTTTTTTTTTGTTTGGGACAAGTCCGCCACACATACCCAACCACTGCAACTCCTGAAAGCCAGAATCAACAGTGGCGACCAACAGAAAAACGCCGAGCCAACTGTCTTGGATCCTGCAACGAAATTAATCAGGAAAGTACAGCGGAGAAGTAGGAAAAAATACATAATTTCCACTTATCAAGCAGGAGACAAAATAGAATAGGCACCAAGGGACATATACAACTGGGTTAAGCCCATTTGCCAAGCACCACCGATTATACATTAAGACTAAAACTAATGGGTCCTAAATTGTGAGCTACTTTTGATTCCAGTAATAGGTATGGCAAAATCGCTTGAAGGCCCGGAAATTTGTGACTGCCGAGTCCTGATTTCGACTGCCAGGTCGGGCAAAAGTGTTATTGGGTTTCTCCAATAGGAATTTTTCTGTGGCAGCCTGGAGTTTAGAAGTTTGTGGTGCGACAACCCCGTGCCTCGGAAAGCACGTTAAGCCGTTGGTCCTACAAAAAATCACGATCTCTCCGGTCGTGTCGAGTTGTCGTCCAAGATACGACAAGCTTAACACTCTGCTTATATCATTTTACTTCGACATTATTCACTCCGTTTGCACCATTATAGGCAAAACCGTCTAAGCGAGCTAGCACAGAAATCTGTTTGAACAGTGACAGTGTTCGAAGCTGAACAAGAGATCCAATTATCGAGGCGAATGCAACTGCACTCAACATTCAAAGTTCAGGCACAAGGTAACAGAGGCCAGAAGAACCACGATGATAAATGGTAGACACTACATGTGAAATAGGTCCTCGACTAACCAAGTCTTAGTCTTGTAATTCGACAGTATTCAAAAAGACTTATAACGGATTTTTAATTACACAAAGGCTTCTTGTCTTTGAAGCATTAATCATCCATTCATCTGCCTAGCCTTTTCTCAACTATATTGAGGTCTGCTTCCAGTCTAACCCGATTCGGTTGAATACCCAGTCCTTTACGTAAAGTGGCTGCCTACCAGACCTCCACAACCCATTAACTGGGTAACACGGTAGTTCTTGGCAAGACTGGAGTCAGATTGTCTTCTGATATAATCCGTAATGACTGCCAAAGATCTACAAATGACAGCCGGCACCAACGGCTTAACGTGCTTTCCGAAGCTCGGAGGAAACTCGGTATGTTAAGATGGTCACCCATCCACAGACCAACCTTGGCAAGCGTTTCTTTACCTTGGAGATCGACCCGTGCGGCTGTTATTCTTTAGCCACAAGCTCCTGTCTTGGATCCCGCAACGGAATTAATCAGAAAAGTACAGCGGAGGAGTAGAAAACAAATTAAAATAAATAATTCGAATCGTTTCTCCGGGACTCGTCGGGCTTCATTGGCTCGGCGTTTTTCTGGTGGTCGCCACTGTTGATTCTGGATTTGAGGAGTTGCAGTGGCTGGGAGTGTGTGGCGGGCTTGTCTCAAAAAAAGCCACAAGATCCTCCTCTATGGTTAGAGGATTAGACCCTTCAGTATCATTTAATATATTGGATCTGTTCAGTTGGTCTTTTTCTTCCATTTTTTTTTACAATTCCATTCATCATCATCAAATTAGCCGAAAGACGTCCACTGCTGGACGTAGGCCAATAGTCATCTCTGAATTATTTTTTAGGGCTCCGTCAGTCCGAATGTAAAAAAGTAACGCTTCTATAATAGTTCGTTCTTCGCAACACAAGTCATCACAGGATCACTCATATACCTATAAAGGTATATGAGTGATCCTGTGATGACTTGTGTGTCTGACCAGGAGCATGTGACGGTCTGGTATGGGTTGATACTTCTGATAATTCAATGCTGTGCTTCGTATCTGCAAGTCTGTGCAATTTAACTTGCTCCTCATTCGGTAGTCTGTCTAAGAATTCTGACGAACTATGCACACAATGTGAAGTAATGTTAACTTAACTGACGGGTGCATTATATTCTGCTCCTCAAACTACTTTTCAGACCCGTTGGAAACTTCACTTTAAGGTAACTTGTCTCCTGCAGAGCTGGATGAACATAAGTACGAACACTTGACTTTGTAACTAACGACCCGCGTTGTTTCATACGGGTGAACTATATTATTGTGACGAATTATCAAGATATCTTTGCAACAATTTTTTTTACTATTGTTAGGCACACGTTTGACCACTATCTCACCTGATGGTAAGCGATGATGTGATCGAAGATGGAGCACGCTTGAATAGAAGTAACCTTATTTACTCTTGACTTAAACGCTCCCAAGTTGTAGCTATCAGTGAATTCAGACTCAGGCAGGAAATTCCACTCCTTAGCTGTACGCACTATGAATGTGTTAAATTATCATTTCAGCTGACACGTCCACGGCTGGAGATAGGCCTTTAGCAACGCCACAACAACCGGACCTGTGGTGCTTGTTGTATTTAGTGGTTCAGGGGCCATCTCTCTACACAAGTCTCTAAATGTTGGTAAAAACCTCATTTAAATCCATGGCGTAGAGTAGAAGAACTACGTGGTCCCACAGACTGATAAGATAAGAGAAAAATCTAAATCTGACCAAGTACGAGTAGACTCGCGTGCACAGGGTTCCGAACTTAAATAACTTCAAGACTGTTTATTTTAAAATTATGAAAAAAAAAAATTAAAACCCATACAGTAAGCCCTTTCATTTGATATGTTGCACAATACAGTTTGAAAAACATTTTTCTGAAATTTTCTAGTTTGTGTCAAAGTAGAAAATTTCAGAAAAAGTTTCCACAAGTAAAAATTTATTTATTTACGTAACGCGTCCGTGTTTGGGGTCACAGAAGTCCATATGTGTACATAATTTCAACAGAATCGGTCCATTAGATACGGAGAAAACCGTCTGTGACAGACGGACAGACAGACACCTGAGTGATCCCATTAGGGTTTCGTTTTTTGTTCGAAACACTAAAAAAAAAAATTTTACAACAAGTGTAGAGTGAAATAGATGATAAATCTTTAGTAATTTCTCGGCAAAACTATTTCTATCGTACCTTTTATTATCCATCTAAGAATAGACGACAATATTTATTTGGAGACGGCAGTAAATGGCGGTCGAAGGAGCAGAACTTATTGCTTATTAGCGGTGTATCGATGCTCCGGATGATTCTATCGCAGTAAGAGGTCGAACGTGTCACCAATATCGATGCGGACTTTCTTATGATAGCTAGCGAATCGATATGTAGTTCGATGTAATTCTGATTCATAGATTTATTTGTGGGATTGGCTAGGTTACATTTTATGGATGGTGTTATTTATCATGATACCTGTGTTTTGAGTGACGGTAAGGCCTGTTTTGGATGAGAAAAGGTGTCTTAATCTATGTTAAGCACCTACTTACTAGTTCTATTACATCTAATGAACAAACAAATGCATCTACACAACAGTATCATTCGACCATCGATTCCGCACCACTAGTCTACAGTTATCGAGTGCGTTGGATGGCCGACTCGCTCGCAGAGAGCGGAGCGAGCTGCATTGCCGTCGCAAGCAAAACGGGCGCATCTGAACAACATGAAGAACGGAGAAAAATAATAAACAAGAATCTAGGCATTCCCGTATTTTTAAGGAACGGTTACATTCTAATATCAGTCTCAAACAGACGAAAACACCTATAGCTAAAGAAAGTATAAGCTTTTATTGTCTTTAACAAATATAATAAACTAAACTAACTACAAACTGAAATATACCTATAGCATCTTTACTTTTTGACACTGGTTGTCCCCGAGATTATGTTGTGACTGGAATTTGATTTCTAAAAGTACGAGAATTGTTGGTTGATGGTTGTAGAAAATTTACACTATCGTAGCTCGAGCATGGAGGCTATTAGAGAAAGTAAAACTGTTTCGTTGTTTGTCTGAAGCGAACCCAAATAAGCACTTTTTCTTTCTTTCTTTTCTTGATTCCGAATGTAAATAACATTTTCCATAAAGGACAGATACACCCGTTTTACTTTGGCCGGTAATACTACAATAATGGTACAACTGCGTCGCCGTCGGCTGTGAACACGCGGCGCGCTTCTGACGTCAATATTTTCCCGCCATTGTCAGCTGACAGGGTTGCTAGTGCTTAAAATTGTTTTATAATTATAAAATTAATATCAGTGGGACTTTTGAATAAGTAGACTGGTCGAGGGATCAGGCAAGCAGCTTCTTCTTGACTTGCATAAAATAATCTGCTTCGCCAGTAGACGGGTAATACGATACCCTTAGGCAAGTCTGGTGTCAGATTTCCTGGTTTCTGACTGCAACGACTGTCAAAGATGTTTCAATGACAGAAGCTTTACGTGAAAACTCAGTATGTAACGGGTGGTCGCCCTGTATCAATGCCGCCACAAGAAAATTTAACGGAGCAAATCAACATCGCAACAAAAAGAACCGCAACGCCATCTATCCAACTAGCAGCGAACTACTACGTCGAAATGCTGCATCGCGCAAGCAGAGTTGACCGTGCGATTTGAACATATACACCAGTCCGAATTTTAACTATAGGGCACAACAACCGCCTGGTCTGAGGATCCTCCCTTTTCAATGGAGGTGTGCGGGACTTTAAAATCTGTTTCGCATACTTCCATAGCCCATCCATGACCGTCCTCGTCAATCGTAGCTTAACCTGGAACTTCGACCAGTGCGGCTGTTACTTGCTCTGAGTTAACTTGTCTTACATGTTGGCAGCTCAAAATAAAGATGAACTTTCATCATCTCAGAGTTGATCCGAATACAGTCAACTAGAAAAACGCCTCCCCAAAGTAGCAAAAACTGAACGGACAAATCTGATCGGAAGAAAGTGGCGAAGAATTTCCGCGCCTGTAATTTCACTTTTCGTTCTGTTCACCCAGATATGGCACTCAAGGAACATTTCATATTGCTATAATTGGCTTTTTGCTTAGTTTTGTCCTAAGCCTGAAAATTATGAATGTTCTTCGACAAAAATGAAATAAATTATATATTTTGCTGTTACATTACTGGTATGCTGCTGAGCTTGGCTTGACTGGACCGACCCCAATATAGTTGGGAAAAGGCTAGGCAGATGATGCCTTTATTGTTACATTCTTTTTTTTTCTCCATGGGTCGGATACATTATCTGCTTATCGAATACATCATAGACTAAATCTGCCACAGTTCTTTCAGTTCATTCAAAGGTTGTCTGGTAGATATCACTGTCAGTAAAAAGACCGCCATAGAACCATTAAAATTAAGATTTCTTGTGAAACAGTTTTGTAAATGTTATAGTGTACAATAAAGAATATTCTACTCTACTCCCGGAAATCTTCCTGCGACATCACGACATGCGACATCGCTGTAGGCTCAGATGAAGATGGCAGGATGAGCATGACACAACAGTTTTGGTCCACATCTAGTAAAACTGGATAAGTTATACAAAGAGAGGAAAGCATACCCTGTTTTGGGTTTACATAACAGAGACTAAACTTTTTTTGATTCAGCCTTTACCACTGCTGTGCAAAGGCCTCTGCCAAACCTTTCCAGGTATACATTTCTCGGGCTACCTAGAACCAGCCCTTGCAGAAGAGAACACTTCATTTAGACTAACTTAAAAACACATAAACAACCCACCACGACTATCACAAAGACAATAAACAGAAATCCACCACCAGTATTAGTTCAGCATACAAGCAAAGTGTTGGTACAAGATTTGAATGTGATTGCACGAACGTTGGGAGCGCTATTTCATTCAATTTGCATGCAAATACGCGTCCGTGAGTAAATAAACACGCGTTGGCTATTGCCTGTCACCGTGTGAGGTGTGGTTCCTTGGCTGTACGGGAACAGGGAAGTTCAGGCTAATTTTATTGCGAAGCTCTGTCTTTATTCAAATGTAGTGAAGCTGGAAATCTTCTTTCTTTTCATGGCACGAGATTATTGTGGATCTTTTAGAGATTTGATGATTAGTCAGGAAGGTTGGCGAGTGTAGCCAAGCGATTTGTGGGTTCGACTGGCAGGACTGAAGACCTTAAAAAGGTTGCTGAGACAAATTGGAAGAAAGAGCATCGTGAGTTGTGGTGCCTTTTGGGATAGGGTTATGTCCAGAACCCCTTCTGGACGTAACCCTATTCCAAACCGCAATAGGCTGTGATTTTAGTTAGATTTAGTGATTGAATCGACTTCAAAAGTTTGATTAGTGTACTTAGTTCATACTGCCGGTTTTTCTTGATAACTTTACGTAAGTAAATATGTATAGGGACAGCCCAGAAGAAACGAGTAAGTATCAGTCTCGCAGATCCTCCCATATTTTTTAGGCTACAAGTATACAACGACTGCATCACGTATTTATCAATTTCTCCCAGCATAAAAGCATGTCGTTTAATTTTCGATTTTATACTTTATGGATTTTGCAATGTTGCAACCCTAATTCTAAGCCATCATGGCGGACGCGCGTCACTCGTCCCGCCTTCATTAGACGGATTGAATTGAGACAATGTACGCGATATCCGCTTGTAAATTATACGCACACATCCGCCTATAGCTAAATAATACACTTTTTGATTATAGTTTTCCTGCTGTGAAACAATGGGATAGTGATATACTCTCGCTAATTGATGTGTTGCAAAAGTTGTTACTTTGACAGATGTCACATTGTCATGGCTCTGTGATTGCGCAGGAAAATTTTGGCGGCATGTCGGCCATATTTTTTGCTGGGAATTTTAAAATGTTCTCGACGATAGTACTAATGTCAGTTTAGTTTAGGTGATGTGTTGGAATGCCATAGAGTTGACACTCCGACATAGGTATATGGTAACGTGTTGAGTACAATAGCTGAATTTTGGCTCATGATTGTTTAAATTGGGTTTTTTGTATTATATTTTTAAACAAAGTAGAGCGAAAGAGATATCGGAATGAACTGGACTCCTCAAACGAATGAAGCAGGATAGACAACACATGTTTTACAAATGGATTTGATTAGGTAGGTCTTTTGAATTTATAACATTCCTAATCACGACACTTGTGTCTTCTTATCTCCTATTATTGAGCCTTCAACATGTTTTACGTAAAAGTAATTACTTATCATTTTCTCACTCGAACAGAGGCATTCAAAGCAATGCGAGAGGAATGCCAATTCATACTATCCCTAATGCGAAACTCAAAGGAAAATATAGAAGACATGTTTTTAATATCAACAGCGCTTTGCGATCTTTTTTTTTTCCGAGTTACATTTTCATTGAAATGAAAGCAACTGAAGTCAGAAGAAAGCACAATCTTCTTTCTTTTTTTCGATTTTCCAGAGTCTTGAACTATTCACGTTAATCATTTTCTTGATAATTGAAGTACACAATGTGCTTGTACTGGGGTTCGCTGACGTTTCAATGTCGTTACCAAATCTCGGGGAGTTAGGGCTCCGGCTGATATATGAGGTACTAAAGTGCTTTCTGTGTCAGTGACCTAGCTTTCAGCGAATGGAGTTCATCGTAAACGAAGCTTTGCCATACTGAACTGTATTATTCTTTCATGTCAAACCGTTTGCAGATCAGAGCGTTGATAAATCCATATATTATATAAAGCTGAAGACTTTTTTTTTGCGTTGTGAACGCACTAATCTCCGCAGTGCTAATGTATTAAAGAGAATAGAAAAAATCACATTCAAAGATTGACAAAATGTCAAAAAAGGGATAAGATAAGCACAATAAAATTATCCTGGTCAATGCTTGACTTTTTACCCGACTGCCCCAGACTGGGTTGGTACATATTTTGACAGTCAATATCGCTGATAGAGGTAACTTTGTTGGTCATCATCATCATCGTATCAGCCGAAAGACGTCCACTGCTGGACACAGGCCTCCCCCAAGCGTCGCCACAACGACCGGTCCTGTGCGTCTCGCATCCATCGGCTACCCGCGACCTTCACCAGGTCATCGGTCCACCTGGTCCACTTTGTTAGTGCCTCAGTTAAACTCTAACTTGCTTAAAAAATAAGAAAAAAAAAGGTTCCGAACGAGTTTCATTTTTGTTACATGTTATTTTAATACTAAAGACTTCTTACAGGTTTGGCTGCAATCTGTAGGTAGCACTATTATTATCTGCATTTCTTTTCAAAATTTTAGGCTCAGTATGTTTGGAGATAAGGAACTGGTAATTTTTCTTCTAATATCTTGAATAATTTTTTAACTTTTTATTTTAAAATCATGAAAACGTTATTATTGTGTGTCAATTCCAACGTTTTCATGATTTTAAAACACACTCTTTACTGTTAGCCCTTTCATTTGATTTTTTCTAGTAGAGGGTTTCGTTTCTAACCAAGAAGACGCTCGGGACCCTAAAAACGCTTAGTGCATTTCTAACCTGCGTAAAAATATGCTTGGTTTGTTTCTAACGACAATAATCTAGGATTTACATTTCGAAAGGCTTATGAAGTGATAGGTATAAGTTAGCATGTTGAATGTGATTAACAAGACAACTCTTGTTCTTTCAGAAGACGATTTTTACGACGAACTTTACGTAAGTAAATATGTATAGGGACAGCCCAGAAGAAACGAGTAAGTATCAGTCTCGCAGATCCTCCCATATTTTTTAGGCTACAAGTATACAACGACTGCATCACGTATTTATCAATTTCTCCCAGCATAAAAGCATGTCGTTTAATTTTTGATTTTATACTTTATGGATTTTGCAATGTTGCAACCCTAATTCAAAGCCATCATGGCGGACGCGCGTCACTCGTCCCGCCTTCATTAGACGGATTGAATTGAGACAGTGTACGCGATATCCGCTTGTAAATTATACGCACACATCCGCCTATAGCTAAATAATACACTTTTTGATTATAGTTTTCCTGCTGTGAAACAATGGGATAGTGATATACTCTCGCTAATTGATGTGTTGCAAAAGTTGTTACTTTGACAGATGTCACATTGTCATGGCTCTGTGATTGCGCGGGAAAATTTTGGCGGCATGTCGGCCATATTTTTTGCTGGGAATTTTAAAATGTTCTCGACGAAAGTACTAATGTCAGTTTAGTTTAGGTGATGTGTTGGAATGCCATAGAGTTGACACTCCGACATAGGTATATGGTAACGTGTTGAGTACAATAGCTGAATTTTGGCTCATGATTGTTTAAATTGGGTTTTTTGTATTATATTTTTAAACAAAGTAGAGCGAAAGAGATATCGGAATGAACTGGACTCCTCAAACGAATGAAGCAGGATAGACAACACATGTTTTACAAATGGATTTGATTAGGTAGGTCTTTTGAATTTATAACATTCCTAATCACGACACTTGTGTCTTCTTATCTCCTATTATTGAGCCTTCAACATGTTTTACGTAAAAGTAATTACTTATCATTTTCTCACTCGAACAGAGGCATTCAAAGCAATGCGAGAGGAATGCCAATTCATACTATCCCTAATGCGAAACTCAAAGGAAAATATAGAAGACATGTTTTTAATATCAACAGCGCTTTGCGATCTTTTTTTTTTCCGAGTTACATTTTCATTGAAATGAAAGCAACTGAAGTCAGAAGAAAGCACAATCTTCTTTCTTTTTTTCGATTTTCCAGAGTCTTGAACTATTTACGTTAATCATTTTCTTGATAATTGAAGACTAGGTAAGTACTCGATTTTTCTCGCAGCTTTCCTCGTGTGGCTAGTATTAACAGAACTCTACATTTTAATCTCAAAAATATTAGCATCATTTATTGACGTTTCACTTCACTCACTAGTCACTAGTAGTCCCATATCAATAGTATCTAAAAATAGGCATTCTATTTTAAACCTCCCTCCACCCACCATTATATATCATATCATCATATCTAGCGAACAAAAAACCTATAATGTAGTGGGGTATCGGGAAACTCTCGCAAACTGTTATCTAGGCGGTTTTGCCGCTAAACCGCTCGATTATGCAGACCTGTTCATTTAGCCATGAAAAATGATCTGTTTTGAGTTTTCGACCGCACCCAGCCTAGGGTCGTTTTATTAATATTTTAATCGGCTGATTGCAGAACAGATAAAGCAAATAGTTTTCAATGGGTGCGTGAATTGGGATACCATTTTCAATCAGATAATATAACATGAATAATATGTGCCTTTGCTTTATTATTGTTATCTACACTAATATTATAAAGAGGAAAGATTTGTTTGTTTGTTTGTATGTTTGTTTGAATTGAATAGGCTCCGAAACTACTGGACCGATTTGAAAAATTCTTTTAGCATTGGATAGCTACATTATCAGGGAGTAACATAGGCTATATATTATCCCCGTATTCCCACGGGAACGGGAACTACGCGGGTGTCACCGCGTGACGTCCACTAGTTTATTATATACTTTATTGTCCACCAAAAATTAAATACAAAAGGAAACTTAAAACTAAAACACATAAAATGGGCGGCTTTATTTATAAATCAGCCTTTATTTTTTATTGTGATTGTGCATTAAGTAGAGGTTTTTTTGTCTTTTAAGTTATTGTATAAGCGTTTTATTATGTTATTGAATTAAAATGCACTTGATGAATACTTTAAAAACAGGCCAATGGAAACTTAAAAGTAGGTACACTAAAGTCGTCTATTTATATTTCTATACTAATATTATAAAGAGGTACAAGTTTGTGAGTTTGTGTTGTTGTGAGGTTGTAGGGGTAATCTCTGGATCTACTGAACCGATTTTGAAAATTCTTTTACCAAAGAAAGCCACGTTATTTGTGAGTGTCATAGACTATATATTAACCGGAAAAATACCGCCCAACGAAGTGGGTACGGGTCAGCTAGTATTACCTAAAAATATTTTGAAATTGTTTTTGCTTGGGGATTTGTTCGCGTGAAATTGGAAAATAAAAAAAGTATGTTATTTTGTAATTCAGGCCGAGGTTTAACTATGTTTCGAAAATCTGTTTAGCTGTTCAGCGTGAATAGTTAGGAAATATATAACCATCTTAACATACTTGTACATTTATAATATTCAGGCAGTCGCAGAATATCTGCTCTACATAACCAACTTAAAAAAAAAACTACCATTCACTGTAAATATTCTTCCATCTGGTAACACCAGTTTGTATTTGGAGTGTTGCCAGTTAATTACCGTTGTCGTAAACAGACGACAATCGTACACAATGTGCTTGTACTGGGGTTCGCTGACGTTTCAATGTCGTTACCAAATCTCGGGGAGTCAGGGCTCCGGCTGATATATGAGGTACTAAAGTGCTTTCTGTGTCAGTGACCTAGCTTTCAGCGAATGGAGTTCATCGTAAACGAAGCTTTGCAATACTGAACTATGTTATTCTTTCATGTCAAACCATTTGCAGATCAGAGCGTTGATAATCCATCTATTACATAAAGCTGAAGACTATTTTTTTGCGTTGTGAACGCACTAATCTCGGGAACTACCAGTCGGATTTGGATTTTTTTTGTATATGATATTCACATTTATGAGGAAGGCTATTCGGGAACGAGAAAAAACGGAATATACACGTACGAAGCCGCGGGCAAAAGCTAGTTATTGATAAGTAGTGTGCTCTTGGTTCATGTAAGACATCATCACTGCAGTGAGGCTAGAAAATATCACATTCAACGTTTGTCAATAAGTCCAAAATGGGATTAGACAAGCACAATAAAATTATCGTATCAATGCCTTACTTTTTGACTTTTAACCGACTGCCCCAGACTGGGTTGGTTATGTTTTTGACAGTTAATAACGCTGATAGAGGTAACTTTATTCGTGCCTCAGTAAAGTTTTAACCTGCTTAAAAAAAATGGAAAAAAAGGTTCCGAGCGAGTTTCATATTTGTTACATGTTATTTTAACACTAAAGACTTCTTATAGGTTTGCCTGTAATCTATAGGTAGCACTATTATCTGCACTTTTTTCAAAATTTTAGGCTCAGTATGTTTGGAGATAAGGAACTGGTCATTTTTCTTCTAATTCTTGAATAATTTCTTAACTTTTTATTTTAAAATCATGAAATGGTTGTAATTGGGTGTCAATTAAAACGTTTTCGTGATTTTAAAACACACTCTTTACTGTTAGTAGTGATGGGTAACTCATCATTTTTATATGAGGTTGAGGGAAGTACCTCATTTTGCCTCGCGAGTTCCTCACGAGGTACCCGTCATTTGAGGCGAGGAGTTGTACGTTGGCGGCGTATTCACCTCACGAGCTGAGCCCGAGCCGAACTTATCAGTTTTTTCTATGCTTCGTGTGTTTTATTTATCCTACAACCCATTTAACACAATTTTTTGTGTCTCTTCATAATCTAAATAATATCCTACCAAACATCAGTATTACACACACACCAAACATCATTACTTCATTGTATATACCAAAGTCATAATGTTTACTGTGTTTTCAAAATTTCGAGACCTCACCTGATCAGCTCAGTCATTCTATAAATTCTGTACAATTATGAAATAAGTCGGTTCATTTGCTCACTAAGCTCACTCAATCACTCAATACTCACTCGCGAGTACTCGCGTCCGTCTATAATGTCAATGTCAATTTTTAAGTGAGGACCCGTGAACGAGTGAGGTGGTTCAATGTTGAAATTCGAGTAACTCTTTCAATTTGCCATCACGAGTACCTCAAACGAGGCACCTCATGAGTGAGGGACACATCTCTAACTGTTAGTCCTTTCATTTGAATTTTTCTAGTCGAGGGTTTCGTTTCTAACCAAGAAGACGCTCGGGACCCTAAAAACGCTTAGTTCTTTTCTAACCTGCGTAAAAATACGCCTGGTTTGTTTCTAACGACAATAATCTAGGATTTACATTTCGAAAGGCTTATGAAGTGATAGGTATAAGTTAGCATGTTGAATGTGATTAAGAAGACAACTCTTGTTCTTTCAGAAGACGATCTTACTATAATAATGTTCAAGTTTGACTAAATTTCCACCAGTATTGTTTAATATTTTCACGCACTACATAGCCAAGAGGCGTGTTAGTTAGGGAGGGGGAGAGGTAAAGGGAAGGAGAGAGGGAGGGAGGCCGTTAATTAAATCTTTGATTGCTGTTATTACAACGCAAATAGTTGCCGTTGTTACTTTATTCGTTGTAGGCGTAGGGGCCGGATGGCTTGTTGTGAACCTCGTCTTGTTTCAACTGGAGGTATATTCTTATCAAACAGAAAGAACTTCTAATGCCCGGTTTCTGTGGTACTTTATCGGTCGTTTATGTGTCCGTTAACCACTAACCAACCAATAGCGTTATGACAAATAGCGTTAACGGACAGTTATCTATCCGTTTCGACAAATAAAAAAAAAGAAGCTCCATTAGCATGGAGACTACGAATTAATCAACCATAATTTACATTTAGACAAATGTAATTTACTCTATAAAATGCTATTCCGATATTTGCTACAGTATAATAGTTAAAAATAGACCTGTTAAAAAAACATAAATCTAATAATGATCCAAAATTTCATCACGCTGAAATATTAGATGGAGAAGGTATATCAATTAGGGATCCGTTAATGATTTTTATAATAGGGTGAATTTTTCGAATAGTAATATATTTTGGAGGGATGCGGTACAGAGAGTAAATTCTCGCAAACCTCCGTTGAAAATGGGAGGATCCCTCGACCAGACAGTTGTTGCGTCTGGCGGCAACTGCCCGATAGTTAATATTCAGGCTGATTTATTTATTTATTTATATATGCTTTATTGTAGACCAAATTTAAAAATACGTAGGTACAGAAAATATTAAACTAATAACATATAATTGGCGGCCTTATCGCATTCCGTGATCTCTTCTGCTGATGATATGTTCAAATCGCACGGCAAACTTTGCTTACGCGATGCAGGATTTCGATGTAGTAGTTCGCTGCTAGTTGGATAGATGGCGTCGTGGTTCTTTTTGTTGCGATGTAGATTTGCTCAGTTGTTTTTTTTGTGGCGGCATTGATGCCGCTATAATATTTATTTATCATAGTTTTTTTAAAATTGAAGTATACAACTGATAAAAACTCAGATACCGGGCATTAGTGTTTATAACCGAATTCAAAAACAGGGGGAGGTTTTAAATTGGGTTGTAATTTTTTTTATGTGTGTTACCTCATTCATTATGTCGTCAGAGCCTTCACGTTGGGCATGTTCAGCCTCAATGGGGCCGACAACTGTCAAAGTGGCGCTAGTAGCGCACAGACCAATAACAAAACAGTTTTTGATGAAAATACTTAGGTAAATGGTTACTTTTAGTTTGATTGAATCGTCAAAAACTATTTCCAATTATTTGTGCGATCCCAAACCTAGCTGCATCACATAACCTCTCATAACCTATAATTTAAGATAATGCGAATTCGATTTTATAAACCTTAACAGAAATCAGACTGCCTATAATACACAAACAAACGAAGAAATGAATCGTAAAGGCTGGAATCACAGACTAATAGTGTTAATCTCACTTTGACAAGGGTTCGTGTAGTGATGGCGCCATCTAAGATCAGGTTTCACTTGCCAACCCCAGTTTAAAGAAAACTTGAGCAATACTGATTGGAATAATATCTACTAATTAGCAGATTCTTAACTAGAATTTGAGTAATCAGTAAACCCAAACGTTGATTGACTTAGAATGCCCCGGGGTCTAGGCATTATATACCAATTACCTTATGGTTACTTAATTAATACGCATTCTTTCTTTTTCGTTCAATCGGTGTTCGGCTAAAGACGAGGTGGGAGTATATTTCAGCCAGTGTCGATTTGTGTCTTCGCAATACACCTGCTATTTGAAAGAATTCGCATTCTATCGCAGCGAATAAATTCCCGTTCAAAAACAAATCGACATCGCAAATCGAAAGTTCGGAACCTATTCGACGACAATACAAAATGGTGGCACAATAAACTACGTGATATTTTCCCGGTAGGGATACTTCTTTGATAGCCACGACACAAAATAGATTTGAACAGAAGACTAGCTCAATACAACCAGTGGAGACGCACGCACACATGGGCACGCTACACATAAAATGACAGCTAGCACACTCGCGGACGGAATTTGTTGGAGATCGCCGCCGTACGTTCTTATTGCACGAATGTGTTCGTGGAAATCATCCCATGGAACCATTATTTTATGTTCTAATCTAGAACTTGTTTTACCCTTCTGTCGCTAAGATTTGAAAAGGAAAATAACAGACAGACAGGGTTACTTTCACTATGAATGAATTCTATTGAAACAAGGTCCTTTACAAAGAGCTTTCCTCTTAAATACATCTCCGAATAATATAATTTAATAAAGAGTCGTACTTCCCAGTTATGTTCTTCAGGATCGAGTTGTAGCTGGCCCGGTCTCTGCAGAGCAACGGGTCTAGGGTTGCCATTGCCAGGCGTCCGGATAAAGCCGGACATAGTCAGGCTTTAATGATGCGTGTCCAGACAAATTAAACCGTATCCAGCCTGTTCGGCTTTTATTACTTTACTAGATTTTCACTGAAACTTGCGTAATAACTCCACAGTTGTTTCCTCGTATGGCAGACAAATTCCCAAGAAATAGACGTGATGATAGTAAACTATGTGGACATACATCGAAAACTGCACTTATGCGCAAGAGTGTTTTTTGCATGGCACCAATTGTCTACAACAAGTTGTCCAAAAGTTGGAGAGAGCTAACAATACTTAAACTTAAACAAACAATGAAATTGTTTTTGCCACAAAAAGCATATTATAGTATTGCAGAATTTTTAAACGACTCATGGTGATTATTATAAATAAATAATATAGTAATTATGGTCATGTAGTAGTGGGGAACTTAAATATGCCATTATAAATGTTATTTAATTGAATGCCTATTAAAGTGATGTAAATCTTCATAGTATAATTTTATTGTAATCTATATTGGACTAGGAAAATATATAATGAATAATTGGATAATGTAAATGATTGAATATAAGAAATTTGTTTAACTGATATTAATTAATGTATAAGCGTAATATTTAAAAATCAATGAATTAATAATATTTTTGTAATGTATAAGCGTAATACTTAAAAATGAATTAATAAAAAAACATTTCCCCCTAGTAATTTGCACGCCATGAGAAATGGCAAACATGTCGTGAGCTACACTTATTTAAGATTAAAATTTCTTTCTTTCTAAAGAAGATTGATTCATTCCTTTTTATTTTTCATTTTCACATAAATCGGTTTTATTTTGACAAGTCAAAAAGCCTGGATTTACTTACGATAATGCTTCTAAATATTATTTTAAAGACAATCTGAATATGAAAAGTTGTCCGAACTTAACCTAAAAGTCCGCTTAAATTAGCTGTTTTTTTTTACTTTCCAGTTCTAAGACCTGGCACCCCTAAACGGGTCTATAAGTGCGTGTACCTTTTTTAAATTTATTTTCAGCCTGTTCTGCCCAACAGCAGGGCAAAAGCCTCCCTTTCTTCCTTCCATCCCTCCTGGTTTTGGGTAAATATAGACCAACTTTATTCGTTGAATAAAGCAGGGCTTCTGAATCCATCTATTCTATGACCACAATACAGCATTACAACATCTTTTCATCTCACTATCAGCTGCGGTGACCCACATGTGTCAGGGAGCGTATCCAATGACGTACGTCACAATTTTGAGGTTATAACCAGAATGATGACGCGTGATCTATAAAGGAAGGAATTCTGTGTTAAATTGATTGTTGCTTCGTGGAATATTGTGTTGTGGTTTTCAGTGCTACTACATTAATAAAACGAAGCAAATAAAAAAGGATTAGTCTGAAAATTAAGCCATGACCTATTTAAGGTCATTGAAGGTTTTTATTAATCTGTGGTTTGGTTTCACGTCAATACCTTATGCAACGAAAATTAAAAAGATTTTTACTCTATAAGTACGCATTGAAAATGAGTTTATGTTTTGAATTTGATCAATACCGTAAATAACAGCCTGTAGACCAATTCTCCAAATTCAAGTCGCAATATTATTTTAGAGGAAGTTTAGAGGGTATGCGGTACAGAGAGTAAAGTCCCACAAACCTCCATTGAAAAGGGAGAATACTCTGACCAGGCGGTTGTTGCGCCTGGCGGGCAACTGCCCGATAGTTGATATTCGAGCTGATTGCGCGATGCAGGGTTTCGACGTAATACTTCGCTGCTAGTTGGATAGATGGCGTTGCGGTTCTTTTTGTTGCGATGTAGATTTGCGCCATTGGTTTTTCTTGTGGCGGCATTGATTACATTATCATCTCAGCGACTATCAATGTCAAAATCTTGTCAAAATGTAGGGAATTAGAGACTGTATTTCACGGTTTGTGATTGCGATGCGAACGCTCTTTGGTAATACTCTAGCTGATCCGCACAAAATTTTCTGCGTCTGCTATTACTCGTAGCGTGATGTTCTGACTCGATAAATGTGGTCTATCCAAGAATTTTTCAATTCGGACCAGTAGTTCCTAAGAGTAGCCCGTTTAACCAAGCAATCGAACTCTTCAGCTCTTCAATATTAGTATTGCTCGTCTGACGCCAGACCACAATGCGAACGCACCTTTCAGAAGCTTTTATTCTATCAAACGGTTTTGATTCAGTGCCGAGTTGCCGACACTCCCGTACAAGAGAGTACCTACGTAGGTACGTACAAACTGTTCGATAGTAGACGTTGCGTGAACCGTGTGGGATGATTGTATGAATGGCCACTATTTATAGAGGCAACAATGGAATCGTTTAGGATCGGAACTGTTCGGGTTTTTGATGTTGTTCGTTTTTCTTTTTAATCGGTTACTTGGGAAATCTTTGTTGGGTTATTCCGGTGTCTGTCTCAGTTAGGCGATTTTTAGAGATTTTATTACTAACTTAACATGGTTGCGGAATTTGTTCGAAAGAGTCGACGCAGCCCTGGAGCGCAAAGGGCATTAGGAGGAACATAGATGGGTTTTAGTCAGTAAGAGTCTGACACTCCCTTCTGCTCCGCCCAGAGCGGGAGGAGACATACGATGATTTCCCAACTTTAAAAAAATGTCTGTGTCTATCAACTTATCCTAATTGCAAAAGTACATTATTAGGGTTCTGTGCAAAACAAAATCAATAAAATTTTTAACAAACGTGGGCAAAGTGGCAGGAACAGTTAGTTTTAAGCCACGCCTTATTTACTCCTTATAACATCAGCTATCTACCGGTGAAAGTTCCGTCAAAATCGGTTCATTCGTTTTGGAGATTTGCCGGATCAAAGAGACAAACATCACATCACATCTCCACAATGGGCAGTCGTGTAAAAATAGTTTTTTTTTTGCGGCCACTTTAATTTTTTTATTTGTAGAAGTTAGATTCTCACTAGGTAATTATCGATTCAAGGAAAAGTCTGGAAGACAAAGAACTACTATAGATATACTAGCTGACCCAGCAAACGTTGTTTTGCCATACACACAATAAAAAATCATAAAAATCCGTCAAGTCATTTCGGAGGAGTTCAATAACAAACACTGTGATCCGAGATTTTTGTACATTAGAAGATTAGAAAACGATAGATAGGTGTTGCCCGCGACTTTGTTCGCGTGTACATCGTATAGTAAAATGATGTCGCTAGGTAAGATCGCTAAGATAAGATATACAAACAGTCAACTTCTAGCATTGCTTGACCCCCTTAGAATGCAAGGCATTGGCTGTATCACCTCTTCTATTCAAAACGCCGACCAGCCCTAGTAATTTTTCGTTGTGAGAAACCCATAGTTGCGTATGCAGATAAATGCAAAAACATATGATTAATGTGTGAAACTATTAGTAAGAATTAAAAAGAAAGGAAATTAATAATTAAAAAATAATCATGACTGTTTGGATTCGAACCCACACCGACTCTTTCAAAAGGCAGTCTTTAAACCGATAGTCTTTAGCTATTGTTGACAACAGATTGAAATAGCCGATCTTATTTATGTCATGGTTTTTCGCTGCTCAGTTCCTTTAAAGTATAGCGTGATGATAAACATTGCTAAGGTTAGACGCATAAGTTTCTGCAATATTGTAATATGTTGTGGCTTCTCATAACAATTCTTCAATAACCTGTATGAAAAATGTGTTTTAAAAAAAATAATGTTATTTTAAGTACGTAAAAACCCATTTTATTATTTTTTTGACACATTATGGTGTAAAAATACAGTTCAAAAGATAAAAAAAAATACAAAAAAAATAGCTGTAGGTGGGGAACGAACCATGTGCCAAATGACGTTCAAAACAGACATTTTTGAATATTGCTCGTCCTCCAAAGCACATATCGTGATAATAAATAGCCTACCACCTATTCTCATACCTAGAGAATATACACACAAAATTTCATGAAAATCGGTCGAGCCGTTTCGGAGGAGTTCGGTAACAAACACCGTGACATGAGATTTTTATATATTAGATTTATATTTCTATCACAAAGAACATAGGCGAACTTTTATATAAAATTCTTCCGTTACTGATAGACAACGCACTGCCGAAACTACTGGTCGTAGAAAGCTGAAAAATGCATGAAGGTATCTTGGGGAGTGCAGGGGAGTACTAAGAGAAGATTTCCCGAAATTCCTAAGGGAACGGGAAAAACCGGACATGCGCGTACGAAGTCGCGGGCGATAGCTAGTTTTTCTATAAAAAATTAAAGAAGTTCAGGTCAATATACTTACGAAGTCGATTGATTGATATATCGATCGTTTGAGATACGCTCGTGCGTACGAGAATGAAGGTTATTTATACCTAGAGGTTGAACAAACGGATCACTCGTTACAATCCACCGTTCGCTTTGTTTGTACTCGTCAACGGTAGTTTTTAGAATTGTGAGATATGCGGGTTTACTTCGCATTAGAAATAAGGTAGAGAGAGTCCTGGATAAAAAATATTTTGCACGTCGTTTATATTAAAAAAAAAAATATTGGACACGAATGTTTTGCTTTATCAACTGAATAAAAATTAAAAAGATCATAGCATCAAAGATATTATGGGGAATTTTGACGTCTAGGTAAAATGTGTAAAAGCACTAGCGTAAATTTTTGATCAACTAACTGTCGAACTAAATAAGTTTTAGGATCTTTCCTATTAAGTATAGGGAATAGTATAATAAGTATAGTATTTCCATGTCGTACTGCCACATCTCTACTCCTTCGTACTCCGCGTCACACTTCCAGCCGCTATGGTGGCTCCTTCTCTGTTACTGCAGTGCGTCTCTGGAACTCTCTCCCACATTCAATACGTGACAGTCGTTCTCTTGATGTCTTCAAGAAGAAAGTTAAAAAGCATTTCCTTTCTCTATGACATAATATTCGTAGATATGTATGGATGTATATATATGTGTGTGTATTTATGTATGTAGGTATATTTATGTATTTATGTATGATAAAATATGTATTATTGTAAAATGTGCACTGGATCCACCCTCTATTGTGATCTCTCTCTATCACTCAAAGGTTTGCTGGTAGAAAACTCAATTTTGAGTTAAGCTCGCCTTTGTACATGAACGTTTTTTAATCATGTAAATTATTATAAGTTGTTATGGTGTACAATAAAGAATTAAGAATTAAGTATTTAATATAGATCGGCCAGATGGATAGCATCCGTTTTTTACTTTCAAAGCAACGCCCAATATTTATTATCTACTTAAATCTAGACTTTTTCCAAATTTTATTTGAGAATCAAACACTGAACTCTACTTTCGCTTTTCAGTTATTTATTTTGATAGTGAGTTAGAAAGAAAGAAATAAAAATTGTTTATTCCGCCCAAATGACGCACAAGCTGCGTCAACATTTTTAGGTTTGATCTTTTTATGGTTTGTTGTACATTTGTACAACCATACATGTTTTGAAATCATATAAAACTCAATCAGCATAATAAATATAAAGCTCAGACGCAGCTGAATAGCGGTATTTGACATGGAGCGTGAATATAATTAGGTAGCACGATAGGTACCCATTGGCAAGACTGATGTGGGACTTTCTGGCTTTTCACTGCTCGTAATAACTGACAAATCGTACAAAACTACTGTACCTACATAAACTACCAAACAAATAAACTAAAAAAAAAGAAAATATTCACAAAACTTTGCCAAATACAGACGAAAATCACGCTAAACCACGGAAAAACTTGGTAAGCAGCATCCTAGCCACAGTTACTGGGAAAGCTCTGAATAATTCATGGTCCCCGCCTCAACCTCAACAATACTTTAATCCCGGCTATCTACGGGAGCAGGGCAGGCTTATGAGAACAGAGGTTACGGCATAACAGAGAATGGACACATTGTCATAGAGGACAATAAAACTTTTTCTGGGAATTCGAGGTGATTTTACGGATTTGTTGTTACAGTGGAACCTAGTTTAGTCTGGTTTAGCTGGAAGCCTGGTCAAAGCTAGTCTTTACGCAGATATGGACAGGGTATTGTTAGGTCATGTCCAATTAATTATACATTGCCGCCAATCAGAAATTGTCGAGTGGAACTAATTTTCGGGGTCAATCAAGGTGAAGAAGTAGATAATAATATTGGAAACTAGGTAGTTCTTGTGGTTTCGCCCCTGTGGCACATGTTTCCCACATGATTTTTTTTGCCATATTAAAAAGTCTTTGGCACTCAGCGATAGCTTTAGCTTAGCATCATCAAAAAAAAACATATTTGAACCCGTACTTCCAGAGATAATTTCCAACCACCATCTATTTATTTTAGATATTATTTTTAATGAGGTCAATGTCGATAATAGTTTGACAGTTGTAAAATGTAAAAAATCAACTGTCCCATACATTTATGTGCGCATAATTCGACAAAATGTACTGAACAGCTGATATTTTTCTCGCGATTTCGGGTTTGGTCCCATAGTAAAAGTTGTTCACAATGCTCATCATTATGATGACCCCTTAAGAGGTATTGCGTTTATTCTGTTACACGCTGTATATGCCTATGACACTCACAAATATCGTGGCTTTCTATTGGTAAAAGAATTTTCAAAATCGGTTCAGTAGATCCAGAGATTACCCCCAACAACCTCACAAGCAATATTTCTTTATAATATAGAAGTATAGGTAAACTATACACTATATATGATATAAATAGAGGTATAAACTATACAGTAAAGTTCACTAAACAAACTATAAACAGTAGCATCAATTCTATATTAAATACCAACTCATTGTCGCCTCCGCAAAGATAATTATATCCCTTCCTTGTCACGTCACTACACGGCTCAAGTCGTCATCCCCGTCATCTCTTGAGCACATCACTACGAGAACAGACATGTTGAATGGATGTGTGTTACCCCCCTTGTGGCTAATCCAGGGTATTATGTAACAGTACCTTAATGGAATGTACACGGACTTGGAACTAGCGTTTAATGTTAACTGTGGTCAAGGTGATACAATATCTGGGGGCACGGCAGCGCCCCCGCCAAGTCGAGCAAAAAAGCGGCGGTTTAGGCCATTTTGAACTTCTTTGTGGATGAAACTAGAAGCCTGAATTTATTTAAATTAAACAATTTAATTTAATATAATATGTATTACTTGTGAGATACATTGTGTTTTCATGCGATGGCCAAGTCAATCTATTTATTTAAAACAAAAAAGATTTTTAATATTGAAATGTAATTACGTAATAACTTAAAACAGAATGAACCTTTAAATAGGGACTGAATAAATTAACCGACTTGGTATTACATGGACCTCAAATTTTTTTACGGTAGAAGTGAGTTGCTAGACTTGTTTCTTTACAAGTTATGTTTTTGATGGTTAAGTTTACTGTTAAAAGAGATAAATAAAATGCCAATAAAAATAATATTCCCGGGATGAAAAGCATCTATATTCTTAAGACATGGGGGACAACGGGTAGGCCTGTTTAAATATTATGGATAGAGTAGATGAATGTAGCATAGCATAGTCGGCGTTATAATGTTCCCACTGTTGGAACTCAGGCCTCCTCTCTAGGAGAGGGAATGGGCCGTAATCCACCACGCGGGCCCAATGCGGGTTGGTGAATGTCACATGTCTTCGAATTTTTGGTTCTAGGACATGCCGGTTTCCTCACGATGTTTTCCTTCACCGTTTTGAGAGCAGTGGTGATGAATGTAGATGCATGGATATTGAAGTACGAATTTCCATCTCGTTAGTCCAATACGAATATGAACTTTTTTTCACTGTAAAATATATGTTGCACTTAAAAAGTAGGAGAAGGAATTGAAGAGAATTTTGAAGCAATAACATCAATGTGAACAGGCATCTTCATGGCACGCTCGCTCTATCATAGACCTCATCCATCGCTTCCTTCAGGCGTGATTGAGGTCAGGAGCAAAGCCATTCCTAGATAAAAACACGTATTTATCCTCCGAAGGAATGAGAGGTATATTTTGACAGTTATTTTTAAGCTAAATGTTATAGGGGTCGAGCCCATATCCATCAACTGGGCACTTATCAAGACACTGCTGAAAAGCTGCTACTGAAAAATCCTGCTGCTCCTTCTGGGTAAGCTCGCTCCATCGTAGACTTTGTCTCTGTCACTCTCTGTCATCTCTGATCTAGACTAGAGTTTTTACAAACTCAAACTCAAAACATTTATTTCAAATAAACCATTTACAAGCACTTTTGAATTGTCAAGGTCGGTCGGTCCAAAAAAGATGAAGCTATTTGCACGTTCCAAAACGTAGATCTCTGTGGAGAAGAACGTGCAAGAAACTCCACGGACACTCTTTTAAACATAATAAATTGTTACAAAGTTTTGTTTACATCATGTTGCTATCTACACTAATATTATAAAGAGGAAAGATTTGTTTGTTTGAATTGAATAGGCTCTGAAACTACTAGATCGACTTGAGAAATTCTTGTAGTATTGGATAGCTACATTATCAGGGAGTAACATAGGCTATATATTATCCCCGTACTCCCACAGGAACGGGAACTACGCGGGTGAAACCGCGTGACGTCCACTAGTTATACATATATGTGCGAACGATCTAAGAGGCGAGCAGGATAACAGCGTCCGGAAAAATAGGAACAATTCAAAGAAATATTTAAAATAAACCATGGCAGCTGAGAAATGACCAGTCCCACCCAACTGACAGCGTCCGTTCACGAACATGACGCATGCGCTAGCACCATTCGGCTCAACCATTTTGAGCCAAATGATCCAACGCACACGCCACCATCAGCTAGACTTTTGAGTGAGCATGACATTCCCAACCGCCAGGATACATTCAAGTCAAAAACAAACGTAAAACTGATAGCTATAAGTAGCTTAAGTTTAAGATACACAGTACTCACACATGTGTCGTTAAAATGGATGAAATTATACAATGCCAAATGAATTGAGTCTATACAATGCAAATATTGGTTCCTTACAATCTTCAGCCGGTCCAACAATGTTTCCAAATGCTAACTAACAGTTTATTTTGTTCGCCCTAGTGGCTGTGGAGCCGGACTAGCATTGAGCCAAGCATTTTTATCTTCAATATAATCCCCCAACTTATAATATGCTTGCCTGCATAGTGTGCGTTTTATACAAGATTCAAATTTTGTTTCATTAAGTTCTAATCTATGGGGAGGTATCTTATTATAACATTTTAAACAGTACCCCATGAAAGATGAGGCTACTTTAGCCAGTCTGAAACCTGGTTGAGTCAAGAGCAAACCCATCACAAGTAAAAAAAATAAAAAATACCAGATGAAAAACCCAAAAACACTTTGCTCTGCCTGAGAATCAATCCCAGGACCTCGTGCTCAACAGTAGCGCTTGCGATGACTAGAACAACAGAAAATTTAGTTAGCATTCGAAAAATCAGCCATTTTCTTTTTGTGAATCTACCTTCACTTACATAGTTAGCAAAAAATTTATTATGAGAGATAACACGAACTAACATGCATTTTCAAAAGTCCGTGTATCTACACTAATATTATAAAGTGGAAAGATTTGTTTGTTTGAATTGAATAGGCTCCGAAACTACTGGACCGATTTGAAAAATTCTTTCAGCAACGGATAGATACATTATCAGGGAGTAACATAGGCATATATTTTATCCCCGTACTCCCACGGGAACGGGAACTACGCGGGTGAAACCGCGTGACGTCCACTAGTATTAAATATTTATTTACTATTCTGGATGCTCATAGTAACAACTCTATGATAAACATAGTAATTACCATGTAAATCCGTTTCCGGTTTGCCTGAATATTTGCGAAGGGAAATTGGATGTTGGATGTTGGATGAACTGCTCATTTTAAATACAACTGTTCATTTGTATATTGCTGGTTTGTGTGAATTTTAAATATAATTTTACTAGCTTTTGCTCGCGGCTTCGCTCGTGTTAAGCATCTCCAGGCAGTGGCGGTACCTACATATAAGCCCAAAAGCCCAAAAGCCAGGCATGCCTTACTAAAATGCTCGATAGAGAATCAATATCAAACCCGAACTATTTAAAAGTTCGCGCGCTTAATTCTTATCAAAATAACACAAAGTATCTACCTATGCCACATTACTACATAACTACACATCGCGATTGTTCGCGCGCAGAGTTTCGCATTTGCAGCATCTACATATAGCTATCACGCTTACACGTACCGGCTTTTACCGGGCTTTCAAATACTATCTCCGTCACTTTCGCACTTATAGCGATGTGCCGTATAACGAATTCTAAAGCTTGTGCGTCTACAAATCGATCAGTATGGAAGATTAAAGCCGTGCATGCGTATGAAGCTGCACGCGTATGCGTGACCTTGTCACCTTGCCAACTCTGCAGTGTTGCCGTTTTAGCGACGTTGTGAAATCTTGGAGATTTTTAACGAGTTTGGTGACTTTTTTTAAGATTTAGCAACAATAAAAACTAGCGACTTTTTAAAATAACGAAATTAAATATTCAAGCAATATCTTAAAAATAAAAAAAAATGCGACATCTAGCTAGATTTTTCACATACCTGGCGCTTTTTTTTGCCTAAATGACAACACTGCAACTCTGCGTAAGTAGTTCTTGACACCGGAGTGCAACTCACTTCAGTTTTATTTGCTTGAGAGTTGAAAAGTTATGTTGTTAAAGTTTTTTGTGTGTTTTCTTAGATTTTCTCAGTGATACAATTGTTTTGGTGACTTACCTACAACAATGGAGGTAATTGTACCTTGTGAGGATTTAAAATGCGTTCAAGTTTTGATTGGCGAAGATAAGGTAAAATCTTTAAACTTTGCTCAGAAAAAACAGTTAATTTCTTCATTAAAACCGACGCCTAATCTTTGTTTTTCTAGACTAGTAAATCGCATAAACGAAATTTAATAGATCAGTGTATAAAACTAGTTGGATTGTTGGCTGTTCGCACACTAATAAGTTGTGTTCGGTGCTGCCTATTTTTTTCGAATGAAGATTCCGTTTGGAATACATCTGGTTATAATGATTTAAATAACATATCTGGCGCCATTAAAAGGCACGCAAATTCCCATAAACACCTGTGTGCAATGGTTTCTTTCGGTAATTTTGGTAAACAACGAATTGAGACATCTATATCAGTTTATGAGAAAATTGCGATGATACATACTCAGTCGAAAACTGAACTTTCTTGTTTTGAAATCGGTTAAAATTTTATTGGGCTTGCCTTATTTTGAAACCCTAGGCACGCCACTGTCTCCAGGGTTCCATCTATCTCTGTACTGAAATTCATAAAATTCGCTGGAGCGAATTAAGCTTGAGAGCGCAACAAACAGACAAACAAATACATTTTCGCTTTTATTATATAACGCCGATTTCGACTATGGTAACTGATTTTTGTTGGTGTGTATAACCAATAAAAAGTTACAATGTGCAAAGGTTATTACAGGCAAGTGCGACGCGACGGTGAGACGATAATTTTTCATAGAAGTCGTTCTACATATTTTTATTATTTTAAGCCTATTCCGTCCCACTGCAGTACCAAGGCTTCCCTTTCCTCCTTCCATTGTTCCCGGCTCTGGGCTAATGTGGACCAATCATGTCGATAGGCATCAAGCTCGTCCCGTCGTGTCTACAAGTAATTAAGTTTTAATCATCCGTAAAACATTTTTTGTCTGCACTAATGTTATCAAGACGTAAGATTTGTTTGTTTGTTTGAAATGAATAATTACTACTGGACCGATTTGAAAAATTCTTTCAGCAATGGATAGCTACATTATCACATAGGCTATATTTTATCCCCGTACTCCCACGGGAACGGGAACTACGCGGGTGAAACCGCGTGACGTCCACTAGTTACAAATAAGAGTGGTCGAATTTTCGAGTGTCGAACGCGGTTTCATCGTCGCGCCTATCTCGGGACCCCTTATTATTACAGCTTACATTTACAAGTAGATATAATTTCCATTTGCGTGGAAATTTGTCGTATTTTTCTTTCATTTTGAATGCCATGCGGGCCTCGGATAGAGAATTAGTATGACAAAGCTTTCCTTTATTCTCGTGTAAAAACAAAGCTGATTCCCTCCGTTTTATTCGGCGGCTGCTGAGCCGGGCTTACCCGGACGAACTATGCGCCACTGGTCTGACAATGAACAAAGTTGTGTACGGTGTTACCCTACATTTATTTTGTACCTTTTGTTTTTTACATATTCAGAAAGATCTGCCGGGGTTGCGGACTTTGTTCGAAAGAGTCACCGCGGCCCTGGAATGTAAAGGGCATTAGGAGGATTTCAGTCAGTAAGAGTCTGACACTCCCTTTGCTCCGCTCAGAGCGGGAGGAGTTACCAATCTTAAAAAAAAAAAAACTGGCCAAGTGCGAGTCGGACTCGCGTGCAAAGGGTTCCGAACAAATTTCTTTTTTTTTAACATGTTTTTTTAACACTACAGACTTCTTATAGGTTTTCCTGTAATCTATAGGTAAAGATATATTATCTCCATTTTTTACAAAATTTTTGGCTCAGTAGTTTAGGAGATAAGGGGGGGGGAATGGTCATTTTTCATCTAATTTCTTGAATAACTTCAAAACCATTTATTTCAAAATTATGAAAAAAATATAATTAAAGCCCTCATAGTAAGCCCTTTGATATGTAACACGATATGGTTCAAAATACTTTTTATTTTTCTAGTTTGACCCCAAAAAGTGACCCCCATACTAAAAATTTAATGATTTACGTAACGCGTCCGTGTTTGGGTCACAGAAGTCCATATTTGTACCAAATTTCAACAGAATCGGCCCAGTAAACTAGCTGTGACAGACGGACAGACAGACACCCGAGTGAACCTATAAGGGCTCCGTTTTTTGTTCGGAACCCTAAAAAGTCTACTCATTTACCATCAAAACAGAAACAAATTGTTTGTAGGTAGGTAATAGGTATTTGATGCTACTTATAACATCAAAGACTTGAGTTATTGTACTGATTGGTAGATAACGCAAAGCTTTTTTAACGCGCTCGTTGTAGAGACTCAAAATCGGAGGATTTTTCTGAATATTTTATATTCAGAAAGATGTGGGGAAACGAATTTAAATTGGTTTTGTCGTACTCCAAGACAAATAAATGATTTGAGTGTCCGTTCGACCAAAAACTGGCTGACCCACTCAGCCAGTTTTTGGTCGAACGGACACTCCGGCCTCGCACACTCGGCCTCGCACACGATGGGTTGCATACCATAAACCGACAAAAAAATCACGTTTCTTGTATGTAGGCCCGCTTTAGTGTTGAGTTTAATTTGTTTTTTATTATATATTTAGCGGTAACAGATATACACGTGAAAAATTAAACTGTCCTCCTATTACGGTTCATAAGATACACCCCGCTGGAGCCGAGCTCGTGGCTAAAGAATGTTGGTCTGTGGATGGGTGACCATCTTAATATACCGAGTTTCCTCCGTGCCTCGGAAAGCACATGAAGCCGTTGGTCCCGGCTGTCATTTGTAGATCTTTGGCAGTCGTAACGGATTGTCAGAAGACAATAAATCTGACTCCAGTCTTGTCAAGTACTACCGTGTTACCCAGTTAATGGGTTGTGGAGGTCTGGTAGGCAGCCGCTCCACGTAAAATACTGGTATTCAGCTGAATCCGGTTAGACTGGGTCCGGTCGACCACAATTTTCAGCTTACATTAATTCGTAAAAAGTGCAGCAATTGTAAATGAACTGTAAGATGAAGGCGCCTGTGTCTGTAACACAGTTTATACTAGCACAGACACAGACGTTCACTGTCTCAAATAATACTTAGTGTTTTAATATAATGGCGTTTTATGTTTTTAGTTGAGATGGACAAATTGTATTTGGCTATTTGGAAATAAAGATTTATTATTTATTATTATTATTATATAGTTGGGAAAAGGCTAGGCAGATGATACCGCTGGTAGACAGGCGGACGGACAGCGGAGGCTTAGTTATCGAGTTCCGTTGGCTACTCTTGGGTCCTCTTGAATCCTAGAAATCATAGTCTTTATGTACCTAATAGTCCCAAAACTGTTCCATAATGTAGCATTCTAGCAACTCATGCTTTCAGAAATTAAGCTAGAACTATGATACCTGACTAAAAGTGTTTTAGTAGGCGCAATGCTGATGCACTTTTCAGTTCTACCAACTCATCTCATCTCTATTCATTTGTGAAAACAAGAGCAAATGGAATAATGAGCACAATTGTTCTCTACTGCAGGTACCTTCACGAAGTTTCAATTTTAATTTCTCCTAAATTATTGTTATTATCCCTGTTTTAACAAAAAACCCGGCCAAGTGCGAGTCGGAGTCTCACACGAAGGGTTCCGTACCATAAACCGAAAAAAAAACAAGTTTTTTGTATGGAAGCTCCCTTTAATTTAATTTAATTTTGGTGAATCTCTGTGAAATTTTCAACTGTCTGCATGTTACGGTTCTTGAGATACAGCCCGCTGACAGACAGACGGACGGACGGACGGACGAACCGGAGGCTTAGTGAACCCGTTACCCCTTCGGGTACACGGTCAACGGGTCACTCAAACATTGAAAAGCAAACTAACATGAATTACAATAAGGTGGCCCATTAACTATTCAAAACCTACGCTTGCCATTACTCTTGTTCGACGAGTCGATGCTGCATGTAACTAATATTTACCGCCCCATTCGCCACAGCACTTATGAAAAACGATGATGACAATTCATAGTCCAGACCAGCTAGTCTATTCTGTAAGAAACTATTTCGATATCGAGCTTCACCTGAGTGACAAAACTCACAAAGTGAGCTTTATTGCACACAACATAAAGATCTTCATTTGAAACTCACTTCGAATTCTACTGTCGAGATACGAAAATGTTGTTAGAGAATAGCACTACAGCTGTGGACTACGATAGGCGAGACGATTTTACAAATTATTTCCACTAGAATTGCCACATAAGCTTCTTATCAAGACTATAAATACTAAATTGAAACTTTCTTTTTTTTTAAGGATGGGAAATCATCAAATCCCGCTCTGGGTGAAGCAGAAGGGAGTGTCAGACTCTTACTGACTAAAGCCCATCCGTGTTCCTCCCAGTGCCCTTTGCGGTCCAGGGCCGCGGTGACTCTTTCGAATAAATCCCGCAATTTTCTAGTCTTACAAAATCAAATACGAACGAGCCATTAGAGGGCTTACAATCATATCAATAGACATAGTTCCAGCGCTGAATTTTGTGAAAAAACCGTTCGGAAACTCATTTCGGCTCAAAGGCCTGAGGTCCAATATCCTGTTACCCTCTTAAATGGGGATGTCCTTTGGTATGTCGCTAAAAAAAAAGAATAGAAGGACTATTTTGAAATAGAACTGACTTTTACGACAAGTGCTTTCGGTCGGTATCACACTCTGAGCGAAATTAACAGTTCGAATGCGTAAAGTAAACAGGCCCTAATAATAAAACAGACGGACAGACAGACAAGAGAGTAATCTTATAAGGGGTCTTTATTTTAACATTTGAGGTACGGAACCCTAAAAACCAGATAGGACCTAGTCTTCGTAGTTAAATAAAGCCAACTTAACTATGATTAAGCGGGATTGAAAGCTTACAGTTATTGTCATCATTTTTACTTAATTTCTGTAAACACGAGTTTCTAGAAAGCATAAAATATGGAACATTTTTAGCAAATGGCGGTCGTCAAATAAACCATGTAGAGGTACTTGGGGCGGTTTTGAAACTCTGACACTAGGGTGTGTGGGGTCGTTAGACCTTACTGCCCACACGATAAGAAGAAGAAACACATGTCATAACTAATAATGTAATCTTTAGGTATAAAACTATTATCTGCAATTTTTTCATAATTTTAGGCTCAGTAGTTTCGGAGATAAGGGGGGAATGGTAATTTTTGTTCTAATTTCTTGAATAACTTCAAAACTTTTTATTATAAATTTATGAAAAAAAAAATATAATTAAAACCCTCACAGTAAGCCCTTTACTTTGATATAACGGTATAAGTAAGTGTTTAGTTAGCACAGACTAAAATTATTATTAATTAAGTAATAGACTACTGTTAGTTTTAATTAATTTTACATCTGTCTGTTTTGTACGAGTCCCGAATAAACATTTTTCTTTCCTTTTTTCTTTCTTTCTTAGTTGAAAAACGTTGTAACACGATACACGTAACTCGTGGGCATTCGTTGCAGCCGAGGCTGAAAAAAGGCCCGAGCTGTATGCGAGATCGTCATGGAGCCGAAAAACTGCAATTGCAAAGTTTGTCCTCTTGATCAAAATGTTCTATTTGACAATTGCTATTATTTTAAGTGGTACTTCTGCCTGTCTATACTTGAACGTAATACCCCAGAGACCTCTTAATCCGTCTATCAGCGAGTCTGTAATGTTTCTGGGCATATTGATCGGCCATTCAAGATGTTTCGGACCACTATCGGCTTGTTACGGGATAGTATCTTTTAGTAATGTGTAAGGGCTCTTAGTTCTAGTGTGGGGAAAGTATGTACCGAAAGGAGAATGACTGTGTAAGGAGATTTTAGGTTATTTGTTTTTATTTTTCTTAGAGTTTGTGTCGGTGTTTCTCGGGGTTGTCAGCTAGAAAGCACTGGCCTTATCTACATATTTTAAACTGACTACAAAAAAAATACGTGTAAAAGTGTTATTTATAACAAAAAAAAACTTTTTACAAAAAAATATAACTTCCGAAATTAAGGTTATTTTATTCTTTGTAGTGTTTTGTTTGGAAGTCGGTTATATTTTTTTGTAAAAAGTTTTTTTTTATTTTTCACGTTTAAGTGGTGACTTGGACGACGCGACGTCTTCATCAACGCACAAATTGAAATAAGCAAAAATGCTCATAAAATAAAAACTACTGAACCAAACTGAATCAAATTTTTACGGGACCAAATGGCAAGTATACTGCATCGAACAAAAAAAAATCACAGAAATCGGATCAGAAACCTCGGAGTAATCGGTGTACATACATAAAAAAAATACCCGCCGAATTGAGAACCTCCTCCTTTTTTGGAATTCGGTTAAAAATAACGACCCGTCCCGGCTTCGCACCGCAACGGTAATATTTACTGATGTGCACCCGAAAATCGATTCTTGGACACTTTGCAAAACACTGTTAAACTATTTATAATATTTTTTTTTATATACATATATTTTTTATCTTTTTTCCTACTCCTCCGCTATACTTTTCTGATTAAATTCGTTGCAGGATCCAAGACAGTTAAATCGTTTCTCCGGGACTCGTCGGGCTTCATTGGCTCGGCGTTTTTCTGGGGGTCGCCACTCTTGATTCTGGCTTTCAGGAGATGCAGTGGTTGGGAATGTGTGGCGAGCTTGTCCCAAAATATTGATTATAATGTATTATATGTACATAAACCTCCCGGAAGAAATTCTCTAAATGATAGTATTAAAATTTATTGTGTAGTTTAAAAGATCTAACCGTACAGACGCGGGAAGCGACTTTGTTTTATACTGTGTCTGTGAAGAAGATGTAAAGATTTGCAAAGTTGAATCCTTTTTCGCGTGATCCAAGTCTGCCATTTTCTTAAGGGTGCTGTACAAGGCGACGATCGGATTGTGTCACGGGGTAAGCAGTAGTGTCTGTCAGCTTATTGCAATAGACAGTACGACGCAATCTTCGATTCGTGTAAGAAGTGTGGTTTATCTAGAAATTGTCCAGTCCTTAACTGTACGCACAATGAAAGTTTTCCCAAAACGTTTTGTGCGTTTGGTTGGGTTGTCCACCATAAAGGAGTGGAATTCCCTGCCAGTTTGTGTTTTCTGATGGCTACAACCTGAGAGTCTTTAAGTCAAGAGTGAATAGGTTACTTCTAGGCAAGCGTGCTCCATCTTCGACCACATCATCGCTTACCATCAGGTGAGATAGTGGTCAAACGTGTGCTTATCAACAATAATTAAAAAAAACCGGCCAAGTGCGAGTCGGACTTGCCCACCGCGGTTCCGTAAAAATGTGTAGCTACAAATTACTGTAAATAAAGACTATATTTTTTATGATTTAATTACAAATGTATAGTTTTCAGACTTTTTCCTGTACTTGTAGTATAAGACGTCATTTTTTGCCAAATTTCATAGTTGGTCAACGGAAAATACCCTATAAATTTTGATTTCCTTGAGAGTGTCAAAATATACGTTTATTGCGGCATAATCAGCCGTATCTTTTGTTACGTTTACTTAGAAGTTTGATCTATTAGATCTGTCTTGGTTTTAATTTCAACTCGACACCTCTACGCGTTCCCGAGATTAAGGGTCTTGACAGACGGACGGACGGACAACAATAAGGCTTCCGAATTTTTTCTTTTGAGGTACGGTATCCTAAAAAAAATGAAAAAAATTCCATTAAATTTTGGTCCATATCGGGTGCCAAATATCGCATCGTAACTTTAAATCTCTTTCACGTCTTTTAGGCCATTATGAACCATTATCGCATACAATCATATCCTTAACCTTGTTTCTTTACAACAAAGTAAAACAATGCGTCGTTTGTACGTATTCTATCGATCGGTTTGTTTCCTTTGTGCGGAGTTCATTGACTTACATTCAATCAAATAATACTTATTTGGAAAACAAACTATGGTTATTAAAGTATAATGTAGCGTATGACGATGAATTAGTAGGTACGAGTATGAACCTACGTCTGGTACATACTAGGTGGTGTTCACTTCTTATTAAACCTGTTGATATTACTTTATGCCGTATGGTGTTGCCCGGTGCCGTAAAAGAATAATACCATCCCATCACTTCCCGTGGGTGTCGTAAGAGGCGACTAAGGGACTCACCAGAGAATGGGCAGCAGCGTTCTCTGTAAAACTCAACACCATACACTGCGATCGCCAACCCGCCTGCCAAGCGTGGCGATTATGGCAACCCCCCCCCCTCCTTTGTGGGAGGCCTATGTCCAGGAGTGGACGTGTTCGTCTGTTATGACTATGATCGTGTGGTTTATTTTTATAGTCGGTTGGAGCAATAAACAATTACGTTTTTTTTTTTTTTAAAGTGGAAGTTTTCTAACTATCGCGATTAAAAATCTAACTCAACTTCACACTTTCACAAACCTCACTCGAAACAAAAGATCTCATCCCATCTTAAGGTCAAACTGATAACCAGTTAAACTGAACTATTACTTGGTAGATAACTATAGTAATTTGACGTAACCGAAGCCCAGTTGCAGATAACAGAGGCAGTTTGTAATTGACGTTATCAGATCAGACGGCGCCACAGGGCATTGAGATGCCTTAGCGGGCACTTGGTTTGTCTTGACAGTGGGAATACTTCATACAAAGTAAGCGTGTTAGTAACTGTTATTTTTTAGGTCTATACCTAAACAATGAATTCTAATTTCTATAAATTGACGGCTTGTGACTATTCTGACTATGGCAATGATAGCTGAAATTTGTGATCAGCTAGTCTATTCTGTAAGAAACTATTTCGATATCGAGCTTCACCTGAGTGATAAAACTCACAAAGTGAGCTTTATTGCACACAACATAAAGGTCTTCATTTGAAACTCACCTCGAATTCTACTGTCGAGGTACGAAATTGTTGTTAGAGAATAGCACTACTGGGCGCATTGTGGCTCGACATTTTGAATAACTTGTTTGCCCTCACCTCGCCTGCGTGAAAATTGTTTGACATATACAGGGAAATTAAAAATTACCCGAAAACTCTTAATCCTGACTTCATATCATGACCCCGAACAATATTCGTTCGACGACTTTTCAAAATTACACACACATTATACATTTTTTAACAAAAATATAAACATAGTCTAAATGCATACCTATTCTTTATGAGGCGGCCGACGAAAGGCCGCCGCCCGGCCGGCGGCGCGGGACTGGTTGTGCGTGCGCGCGTAGTCTACGCGAATTTTACATACAGACTTCAAATAATTTAAAACAAATTGTATTTGGGTACATTGTTTAGGTGTATTTATTTATCAAGTAACCATGACTCAAAACACTGATCAAGAATGATGATGATGATGTTCAGGGTCATGATACGAAGTCATGATTAAGAGGTTTTGGGTATTTTTTCAATTTCACTGTATACGACCCGGATAAAAAGTATAATAGGTTTTAATCCATGTGCCACTGTGTGCCAAGTTATAAACGAATCCGTTCAGCCTTTTAGGCTAGAAATGGTAACAAAATACAGTAAGACATTCACTTTTGCGTTTACAATATTGGTGTTGATTAATTAATTCGAGATGATTTGAATCTCCTTTCAAGTATCGGATTTAGAGTTATGTGTTTTAAGTTAATTTTGAAGTGAATTATTTAAAGCAGCGGTCGGCAAGACGCGGCCCGCGGGCCGCATGCAGGTAATCAATGTCAAAATAAATGCATTAATTTCTGGATAAGCGCGCCTCTTAAGAACGCGCTTCGCTCTGCCCGCGAACGAACGAATGAGCAACGCGCGGTAGGGGTGCGGGCGGAACGACATCCCCGCTTCCACCGAATGAAACGAACGTCGGCGATGACCATTGCTTTCCCGCGCTCCGTCAATTTCGGTTCAATTCAGCCATTCTACGAATTGCAACTACAAATATGACTGCTAACATACAAGAAATAGCCTCCCAAATACAACCTCAGACATCACACTGAACTTTGTATAAATGCAGTTACCTATTTAGGTACTTTGTAGTTTTCAGTTTCATTTTCATTTTTGTAGCTATAAAGCCCAAATGTATAAACATAATGTAAGTAGGTATTACGTGTACGAATTAAATTAAGTTTGTTTTAACAATTTTCAATAGCATTTTCCTTTTTTCTGTGGGGTACCTATGACCAATTTATACATAGGTATATTGGGCTTCTGGGGTTAATATCACAAGTGCGGCCCGCCTTTAGTTGATTTTACCAACTTGTGGCCCTAGCCTGCCAAAAGGTTGCCGACCGCTGATTTAAAGAAATAGGTACTATAAAGAGGTGGCAATCGAATTGAAACTTAATTTTGTATGGCATAGAGATCGTTGTTACAAAATAATATTTCGAATTCCAAATTGATGGCATCTATTCCGTTGCTTCCGAGTTCTGTGACGTTATCAGATCGGTTGGCTCCTTGTCTATAACTCAGACTCTTGGAGTTTACGAAACTTTGTCTAAATTGAAAGTTATTTAGTTTAGATTGAATGTTAACTGTTGTGTTTTCATTGAGTTTAATTAATTGAAATGCTTTCTTTGGAGATTAGGTGATTCGGTAGTTGTGGGCTTTCAATTGAGAGTAATTTGAAATTGATACGAAGCTGGTAATCACCAGCACGTAACTGCAACCAGCCTAAACCAATGACATTGTTTAGTTGGTCTTTTGTAGGTTTTCAAACGACCAGCTATATTCGTGACAATCTAAGAAGTCGGATTTAACAGCAGGATACAACATTGCTTTACTAATAAGTATGTAAGAGACATGAAAATATATCTCTTTCGCACTTGGTGGTATAGCGATCCCTCTATACTCAACTTTGGAGATAGGCGGAACAGAGAGTAAAGTCCCGCACACCTCCATTGAAAAGGGAGGATCCTCCGACCAGAGCGGTTGTTGTGCCCTTTTGTTAAAATTCGGGCTGATGTATATGTTCAAATCGCACGGTAAACTCTGCTTGCGCGATGCAGGATTTCAACGTAGTAGTTCGCTGTTAGTTGGATAGATGGCGTAGCAGTTCTTTTTGTTGCGATGTAGATTTGCTCCGTTGGTTTTTTCTTGTGGTGGCATTGAAGCCGCTCCACGACTGTCAACTGACTTCTTAGATTGTCACGAATATAAAAATATTATTTTTATAACGAGTCAAGTTTTTTTCGATTGCTTATCCCAAAAGTATTCAAAAGTATGACTTTGCAAAACATTATGTGTGTTTGTGCTTTAGTTCGCTTACACAGATTTTATCCTCATCCCAAAAACTGGCCAAGTGCGAGCCGGACTCGCGTGCAAAGGGTTCCGAACGAATTTAATTTTTTAACATGTTATTTTAACACTACAGACTTCTAATAGTAATCTTTAGGTAAGGATCTATTATATCCATTTTTTTTAATTTTAGGCTCAGTAGTTTCGGAGATAAGGGGGGAATGGTCATGTTTCGTCTAATTTCTTGAATAACTTCAAAACCATTTATTTTAAAATTATAAAATAAAATATAATCAAAACCCTCACAGTAAGCCCTTTCATTTGATATGTCACACGATATTGTTCGAAAAACTTTTTATTTAAATTGTCTAGTTTGACCCCCAGAAGTGACCCCCATACTAAAAATTTGATAATTTACGAAACGCGTCCGTGTTTGGGTTACAGAAGTCCATATGTGTACCAAATTTCAACAGAATCGGTCCAGAGGATCCGGAAAAAACTGGCTGTGACAGACGGACAGACAGACAGACACCCGAGTGATCCTATAAGGGTTCCGTTTTTTTCGGAACCCTAAAAACAGCACAAATTACAAAACAAACTCCGTATTTTAATTTCGGTGCTGAAATCAGATAAGTAACAATTTCGGAAGCACCCCGATTCAAATCGGCGCCGACCCCTCCCCCGCACCCCAACACACACTTCACAATTCACACACTTAATTCAGTCGTTAGCAACGTTCACTAATTGGTAACGCTAGCGTGTCACTTCCTACTAATGTAACTCGATGCGAACATTAATCACAGTTGCGAGTTGAACTTCCAAAACATTTCTTGTTTGATATTACTTAGTTAATATTATAATCTATACTTAATGTTATAAAGCTGAAGAGTTTATTTGTTTGTTCGTTAGGTTGAACACGCTAATCTTAGGAACTACTGGTTCGAATTTAAACATTGTTATAGGTCGCGTACACGAACTCAGAGCTGCAGCGCTGGTCGCGTCAAATGTAGAGATGTATAATGTAACAGCCCGCGCCGCCCGCCGCACCGCTGAGTTCTTGTCCGCGGCCTAAGTGTTGCATAGTTAATTTATCGAGGAAGGCTATAGAGTATATAACATCACGCTGCTACCAATAGGAGCGGACCATTAATGAAAATTGTGACGGAAACGAAGTTGCGCGGGTCAGCTATTCGCTGATAAAATTCTAGTTTGTCTAGAGCCTCTTAGAGTTAAAAAAAACTTGAGAGGTGTCAGGGGACACCCGGATGGAACGAAGTTCCTTTCGATTAATTAGTGAAGGAATTGTAATTTTTTTTAAGTAATAATTATATTTTTTTATTATTAACAAATATAATGTAATATAAACTTAATCAGTAGGCTCAATTTTAGTAATAATTGGCTTGTCAAAATAACTGGCTTGCTTTCTATGAGAGAGAGAGAGAGAGAGACAGACAGAAAGACAGAGAAACACGAGCACGCCGTACGGCTTACAATTATAGCAAAAATTGTCGTTACAACTTTTGGTCTTATTTTTTTCCGTCTAGCCCCCTTTCGCAACGTGCGATAAGGAACTTCGTTCCAAAAATGTTACATTATAAAAAAGAAAATAAAATGTTGCATTTGCAACTAGGTAACTCATATCATGGTGACCACCGTCAATGTGAAACACTAAACCGAAACACTGAGAGTTTTGTGGTTTGCACACATGACACAGACAACTTGGTCCGTAGATTCAAGTCACTCGAATCTACGGACTAAAATGTATTCTATACTAGTATTCATACGAATATTTTGACGTATAGTAACGTTAACGTAAGTGAATTTTAAATGTGAAAAACTACAACCCCATAATATTCTGGTTTAATACTAAGGGACATACGCAATTTACATCATTCAAAAATATGAATAACTGGTGGACGTCACGCGGTTTCACCCGCGTAGTTCCCGTTCCCGTGGGAGCACGGGGATAAAATATAGCCTATGTTACTCCCTGATAATGTAGCTGTCCATTGCTGAAAGAATTTTTCAAATCGGTCCAGTAGTTTCGGAGCCTATTCATTTCAAACAAACAAATCTTTACCCTTAATAATATTAGTGTAGATGTAGAAGTATCTAATTCAAATAAATATTATGTGCGAAACGAGTATTGTAGCTATGGTAAAATTTTACGTTACGTCACTTTACGTCAAAAATTATTCGGGCTAGGCCTTCAGTAGTGCTATTCTGTAACAGCATTTTCGTGTCTCGACAGCGGAATCCGAGGTGAGGTATCAAATTCGTATTAATATAAGACTTATAGTGTTTGTAATAAAGATCACTGAGTGAGCTTTGTCACTCAGGTGAAGCTCGATATCTAAATAGTTACTTACAGGATAGCACTGGAGTAATATATTTTTTTTGTAAAAAGGTTTTTAGTGTGGTAGGTTACATGGTAACACACACACATGAAACACACATACACGCACACACACACATGCACACACACACAAACACACACATGTATGGGTGTGGTGTGGTGGCGTTGGTGTGGATGTGGATGTGTGGTGTGGTGGTGAAGGAAGGCAAAGACCGAGTCGTGTCTAAGTACTAAGTAGAAGAAACACTGTTATGCATGTGACGCCGAGATGGGCAGATAGCATTTATGTCATTGCGGAAAAGGGGCAAGGAAAGAGGGGCCTATGTCCAGCACTCGGGCTGTGGATGATGATGATGAGCTGGTATTTACCCCGAACGTCTGAGCTAAGTCAGTAATACGAGCAGTTAGTATACGTCGCATTTACGCGCACGGTAGTTTTAATCCGGAAATTACGTTTGACTTCTTATAGTAGTTTATAAGAAATCGCCCAGGCTGAGTATGTGGTTTTAATTTCAACTCGATATCTTCACGCGCTCCCGAGATAAACGGTCTTTACAGACAGATGGACAAGAAAGTGATCATATAAGGATTCCATTTTTGCCTTTTGAGGAACGGAATCCTAAAAAGCTCCAAGAAAACTTATTTTTCTATTAAACCAATAGTAGGCTTCTGAACTTGATTTATGGTTGACATACCTATTAGATTGATTCGTCAATACCTATCACTCTTTTGAATCAGGATGGATTTATCCGCTTATTTATATAATTCCAATAAGCGATTCAAATGTGAAGAAAATGTACGAAATGTTTTTCTTTAATGAAGACGTATATTTCCAAAGCGTTGGAAATCTTGTTAATTTGTTTGCGTTAACGTTATGATTATTTCATGTTTATTCAGTGTTCTCTGTTGGTAAAGCGAGTGCGGAATTAACATAAGCCTTTATTCAAATAAGACTTCCTGTCCATAAGATCGGTTACCGTAAGGATTGTTTTTGTTTTCCAGTATTCTTGTACCGATTTTTTAAGAGATGCAAGTTTAGTTATCAATAGTACAAGTTAAATGCACCTATTTATCTACATAATGACTGTTACTCGTAATCTACACTAACTAATATTAAAAAGAGGAAAGATTTGTATGTTTGTAACGAATAAACTAAAAAACAACTGAACTGATTTCAAAAATTCTTTCACTATTAGAGTGCTATATTATCCCTGAATGACGTAGGGTATATTTATTACTAGAATAAGTTAGGGATCCTCACTAAAATTGTAATATTAAACCCGCGCGAACGAAGTCGCGGGCGCAGTGCTAGTAGTTTATACTTAGATTAATCTACATCTACACTAATATTATAAAGAAGAAAGATTTGTTTGTTTGTTTGAATTGAATAGACTCCGAAACTACTGGACCGATTTGAAAAATTATTTTAGCATTGGATAGCTACATTATCAGGGAGTAACATAGACGGGGATAACATATATATTATCCCCGTACTCCTAAGGAAACGGGAACTACACGGGTGAAACCGCGTGACGTCCACTAGTAGATAATAATGGAAAATTGTGATCCACTAGTAGATAACAAAGGGATTCACAAGAATAGCCCCAATAATATTGCGAATGAGAGCTATTCAAGTTACAAGAATTGGAGGGAGGCTTGCCCAGGAGTGATGGAGACTGTGCTAGCAAAACAAGAGCTCTACCTTTTTAGGGTTAGGTATCCGAAGGTTAACCAACGGAACTCTATTGCCAAGCCACCGCTGTCCGTCCGTCTGTCAGCGGACTCTGTCACATGAACCGTGATAGGATGACAGTTGAAAGTTTTACAGTCTCTATTTTTTTTTGCGGGTAGTGCCATTTTGTACAATGATAATGTTAATATGGACATGCCCCGGGATTTCCGGGAATATTTTTCTAAATGTATTAAATGAAATTAAACTGTTTCAGATATCATGAGTACACACGACGACATATAAAACTACTAATTTTCGGTTAGTATAAGCTAATTCCGCGCGGTGCTGTTTGCCATTTTACTTACTGATCCCGGGATTCAGAAGGCATATCCACGTTAAGATAACGGTCACTAAATTCCGGGAATATGTGATTTTATCGGTTTATTGTTCGAGTCCGACTCGCACGAGGCCGGTTTTTATAAACTACTATTAGAAGTCAAACGTAATTTCCGGTAAAACTACCGTGCGCGTAAATCCGACGTATACTAACTGCTCGTATACTTAGGTCCGTCGGATTACTGTCGACATCACTCGCGTTACAAATTAACAGCTTTTCATAATTAAATAGTACTTATACGATTCTTTAGGAGAAATTCTGAAAGTTAACACGATAGTTGTTGATTTTTCAGTGTTATTAAATTGATTAGGTATTACTGTTTATTGTTTTTTGTACACTATAGACTTCTTATAGGTTTTCCTGTAATGGGTAGCTAAAGAATCTGCAATATTTTACAAAAAATTAGGCTGACTTTCGGAGATAAGGGTTGGAGGAATTGTACATTTTCGTCTAATTTCTTGAATAATTTCAATACTGTTCATTTAAAATTATGAAAAAAATATCATTATAACCCTCACAGTAAGCCCTTTCATTTGATATGCCGCAACAATACAGTTTGAAAATCTATTTTTTAAATTTTCTACTTTGACCACCAAGTGACCCTTCATACTCAAAATTTATTCATTTCCGTATCGCTTCCGTCTTTGGGTTACAGAAGTCCATTTGTGTTCGAAATTTTAACAGAATCGGTCCCGTAGATCCGGAGAAAACTAGCTGTGACAGACGGGCAGACAGACAGACACTCGAGTGATCCTATAAGGGTTCCATTTCTTACGGATGGTCGGACCCTTAAAAACATCGATTTTGTTAATAGGAGGCTATAAAAATATAGCATGTAAACCAAAAAAAGACAAACCTACGAGCCAAAACTAGTCCAGCATATAACTGACTCCACAATGGCGCATGGCGATACAACGTGAACCCTTTCAAGTCGACAATCTCTATGCATTTAATCAGGTGGCCGACGTGGCGACGGGTGGCCAACTAACTAGGTACCTAGCTGGGTGGCGTTAGGGTCGATTTACACTTGGAGGGAGTTCAGTGTCCGAGTCGATTTGAAAGGAACACATATACTTAGGCTTTCTTGCACAAACTAGAGTTATCAGGGTTGGAGGTTATTTAACCTCGTGTATGCAACTATCTGTGTGTTTTGATGCTAGTATGTTTGAGGGTAATTGTTAAAAAATAAACAGTTATTTACCTATCACCGACAATCATTTACCTGTCACCGACAATAATTTACCTGTCACCGACAATTATCTACCTATTACCGACAATTATGTACCTGTCACCGACAATCATTTACCTGTCACTGACAGGTGTTTTATACAAAACTTGTAATGACAATGGTTTTATGAAACAAACAGGAAATAGTGACAATTTACCACAGTATACAATTATAAATATGTAATTTTTTATGAAACGGGAATTGTCGTGATTATACGACAAATTTCGTCGTTTCTGACAAATAATGTCGACTTGTCAAGCTTCATGAAATAGGCCCCAGGCCTCATCTAGCTTAAAATGACTTAGAAAGGTTGACGTGTAAAAGTGTTATGTTAAACCTTCTTACAAAATAAATATCATTCAGCATTTAATCCTTCAGTTTTACATTGCGTCAAATTATTACTCGTCTCGATTTTGTCTTAACTACCATTTAAATATCTGATCTACCAAATGCGGTAATTACCATATTACATAATTTTTCTCTCTTTTCCGTCTTAACTTCAGAAAGAAACAAAAAATAATGTTTAATAGGGACTCGTACAAAAAAAAAACAGCAAAATAAAATGAAGCAATTAAAAATTTAAAAAATGAAAAGCCCTGCGGTTGAGGCTAAAAAGACTCGTGTCTAAACATGTATTATGCTGCGTTCCTCACCCTAAACTAGCAAGTTAAAACGCTACTGCACGTAAACATGTAAATCGCCCCTAACCTAGGTAGTTAGCTAGGTAGGTGTGTAGGACATCGAGTGGCTTGTATTCATTAGCTTGAGGTTCGCCGCCCGATACTTTGAGACACACGGGCTGGTTAAATGGGGAACCACATGGTTGTTTGCTGGTCTGGCATCTAATTATGTGGTCAGGGAAGGTTAGTGGGGAAGTGTGTGTTTTTAAGTTTAAAGGCAGACAGAAAGGTAAGGTTATTTATATAGGTTTTTACGTATGTATATGTGTATCTATTATAATTGAATTAGTTTTTGTCACACCAATGACAGCCCCATCTCATGTCCTGGCAAATACTGTCCATCCCAGATTGTCAGGAAGTGATCGCGGAATGCGATAAGGCCGCCCATTGTATGTGTTTAGTTTTAAGTTTCCTTTTGGTTCATACTTTTGGTGTACAATAAAGTGTATATTAATAATAAATGAAGGTTTAAGCTTTATTATTATGGTTGCATATTAGAAAATCAAAACTTTTCTGAGCAATTTTCAAAAGAACAACGTACAAATCAACAAAGTTTAAAATATAAAAAAATATAACCATGAAGGCTAAGGCGGGAGCTCCCGCCTTAGCCTTCGTGGTGTGGCCTTCTAACCTAACCTATCCGAGTCGGGGTAGTCTGAGTTGGGGTGTTGTCTATGTTGTTGAACTATGGTCAAAACCATCAATTCGAAAAATCTAGCAACTTTTGATCAGTCGTTCATTTTATGTCACATACATTGGGATTCTAAAATTTTTCTAAATAAAACATTTGGTCATTTAAATTTTGTTATTTCGTTTATAGTTCTTTTGAAATTTGCTCGAGAAGGTTTTGATTTTTTAGGGTTCCGAAAAAAAAGGTACCCTATAGGATCACTCGGGTGTCTGTCTGTCTGTCCGTCCAGTTTTCTCCGGATCCACTGAACCGATTCTGTTGAAATTTGGTACACATACGGACTTCTATGACCCAAACACGGACGCGTTACGTAAATTATTAAATTTTTAGTATGGGCGTCACTATTGGGGGTCAAACTAGAAAATTAAAAAGAAAGTTTTGTGAACAATATCGTATGACATATCAAATGAAAGGGCTTACTGTGAGGGTTTTAATTATATTTTTTTCATAATTTTAAAATAAATGATTTAAAAGTTATTCAAGAAATTAGACGCAAAATGACCATTCCCCTCCGTTATCTCCGAAAGTACTGAGCTTAAAATTTTGAAAAAAATGGAGATAATAGATCTTTACCTAAAGATTACAAGAAAATTACTAGAAGTCAAGTTAAAAACTATTAGAAGTCTGTAGTGTTAAAATAACATGTTAAAAAAATTAAATTCGTTTGGAACCCTTTGCACGCGAGTCAGACTCGCACTTGGCCAGTTTTTAATATGCAACCATTATTATTGATATGCTGGCGTATCACCACAATCTCAACTGATGGAAAGCGATGAGGTGATCATCTCACCTTCTACACTGAGGTGAAGTGAACGACGAGTGAGCTGCCATTCCATCTTGCATGTATATTTTGACAGATCACTTGTCGTTCACTTCGCCTAAGTTTTAACTTCGACATGTTTCCAGAGTCGCTGCTATTCACTCTTGACTTAAAGACCCCCAGGGGCTAGCTATCAGGAACTAAAACCTAGGACCTCATACTCAGCATACTAGAATACCACGTTAAAATAATTATGTTTTATTAATTACTAGTGGACGTCACGCGGTTTCACCCGCGTAGTTCTCGTTCCCGTGGGAGTACGGGAATAATATATAGCCTATGTTACTCCCTGATAACGTAGCTATCCAATGCTAAAAGAATTTTTCAAATCGGTCCAGTAGTTTCGGAGCCTATTCAATTCAAACAAACAAACAAACAAACAAACAAATCTTTCCTCTTTATAATATTAGTATAGATTATCATTTTGAGGATTCCGTACCTCAAAAGGTAAAAAAGGAACCCTTATAAGATCACTCTCTTGTCCGTCTGTCTGTCCCTGTGTCACCACCGATTTTTTCAGGAATGGGTGGACCTAGCAAGTTGAAATATATACCAGATATTGATGTCTATAGTCCCTATTAGGTGTATAAAAATTAAGGTCCTGAGTCAACACGATAAAAAGATATGGGCAAATTTAGAAAATCGCGAAAGCTAAGTAAGTAGGTACCAAAATTCACCTTAATTTTAATATTTTTATTCGGAATGTTCCCTTTACTTGTGCTGTACCTTGCTTTTAACCAGAATTGATAATTCTAGGTCAACCGTAAGTACCCTATAGGTTTTGGGTCGAAAACCTATATGGTAGTTCCCGTTGACCTAGAATCACGAAATTTCGCAAAAAGCAACACACAAATACACAGCACAAATAAAGGAAAAATTTCAAAAAATAAAAAAGTTGAAAATGAAGTTAAATTTTGGTACTTACAAGATTTTGCGAAAATCATGTCCATATCTTTTTATCGTGTTGACTCAGGACCTTGATTTTTATACATCAAAAAGGGACTTATATGGTGGTACGGAACCCTTGGTGCGCGAGTCCGACTCGCTCTTGACCGGTTTTTCATTATGCATGTCAGTTTTGTGACACTAAACACTTTTCCTTTCTTTGTCTACAATCAAATCAGCCATGCTCGAAATGGTTAAAACAATGTTTATAACCTGTTACCCATCCCCCCAGCCCGTATACCCGCATCAGGCCCGTAGTCCACCCTCACACAACCCACCCATCCCCTAGAAATTACCTGGTTCAGTTTCGAAAAGAAATTCTCCACTTTTCACAGCGAATTTAAATGATTTGATAAAGTTATGTTGAGAGCTCAGACCCTTTTCATTTGTACTCCACTAAGTCCCACTTTTGAGAGATTAAGGGTGCTTTTCCACTAAGGGTGTGGGAGGTAGTTAGGCGGTGCGAGGATGTGTAACGAAGAAATTAATCAATGATTGCAATGTTCTTATTGAGTACCTTGTCTCTATTTAGCAATTTACTTCTGCTGGTATTACGTTATAGGTACCTCTTAGTAGTTGTACATCAAAATTAATGTTATGTCATACCAAATACTGTAAAACTTTTATTTGAAAAGAGTAATTATGGAGTTTTTTCTCCGTTCTTTCCTATAAGAATATACAATTGTGATTATCCTGCTCGTCTTTTACATCGTCACATGTATGTATAATTTCAACTTGATGTCAACAAAACTTTGTAACAATTTATTATTTTTAAAAGAGTGTCCGTGGAGTTTCTTGCACGTTCTTCTCCATAGAGATCTACGCTTTGGAACGTGCAAATAGCTTCATCTTTTTTGGACCGACCGACCTTGACAATTCAAATTAAAGGGTTTATTTGAAACTAGCGGACGTCACGCGGTTTCACCCGCGTAGTTCCCGTTCCCGTGGGAGTACGGGGAACAAATATAGCCTATGTTACTCCCTGATAATGTAGCTATCCATTGCTGAAAGAATTTTTCAAATTGGTCCAGTAGTTTCGGAGCCTAAGACAAATCTTTCCTCTTTATAATATTAGTGTAGATAAATATTTTTGAGTTTTTGAGTTTTGAGTTTGATTGGAAAACAGAATAAAGTCAGTCAACAGAAAATGCACTCGCACCCATTCCTCGCTCGCATCCCTTGGCACAATTCCAGCATAATTGTATGAACAAATTACCAGCTCCCCTAGCTCTTTCCTATCAGAGCTGTGCGCTAAACCAGAATCAGAGAATTAAGCGATTCCATTGGATTTTGCCACCACGCACCGTCGCGGGCTACCTCGCACATCTCCGGTGGAAAAGCACCCTTAATGTGCTAGGTTCTCTTTATTTCAACACTAGTTTGTAATAGGATTTTTATTTAAAAATGGCGATAGGTTTGCCCTCTAGACAAGGAGAGAAGTGTCAATGAAACGCAAGAGTTAGTCTTTATTGGAACATTTGTGTTTTTATTGAATACCTCTTTCAGTTTCAAGCGTATTTTCACTTAGTATTGTTTGCTTTCGTTTGGGCATGTGATAAATATATATTCAAGTTTAAAGAATTATTGGTTTTATTTGGATTGTGCAGCAATAGAATTAGATTTATGAATAAATCGATAAGTTTGTGAGTTGAAATGCTTTTTGAGTATTTTTTAAACTTTTAGTTCTTTTACTTGATTTGTCTCTTGATTAAGCTTTGTCTAAAATCTCTCATAATCTTTTGACATTAATCCCAAACCACTACAAGTCAAATTATTCAAAGAGTTTCTGAAAAACTGACTCAGCAAACATATCTTGGTCTAGATAAAATTGATAGCCAATTTTCTCGGAATCGTTTTTATTCCCACGGGCAACCTTTGTTCGTGTACTAGTACAAAAACAAGTGTTTAATTCTAAAGATACTTTTACTGGAGAAAATATTTCCATTGAACCCACACCTGAAGTTTAACAAAGGCGCTGTCTTGTATTTTCAAGGAGAACAACCAACCAAAATAAATAACTATGTTTGTTTTTGAAAAACTGAAGCGCTTCTTAGATAGGGATTGTTAAGGTTCTCGCACACGGATGAGTTTTTTTTTGGAACGAAGTTCCTTATCGCGCGTTGTGAAAGGGGGCTAGACGGAAAAATTCTCACGAAAAGTTGTAACGACACTTTTTGCTATAGTTGTAAGCCGTGCGACGTGCGCGTGTTTCTCTGTCTGTCTCTCTCTCTCATAGAAAGCAAGCCAGTTATTTTCGTTTCGTCTTTCTATTTCTGTTTACATTATATTTTTAAGGTAGGCAGGGTAGGCAGGGTAGGCAGGATAGGCAGGGTAGGCAGGGTAGGTGGGTAGGCAGGGTCGGCAGGGTACGTGGGTAGGCAGGGTAGGCAGGGTAGGCAGGGTAGGTGGGTAGGCAGGGTAGGTGGGTAGGCAGGATAGGCGGGGTAGGCAGGATAGGCAGGGTAGGCAGGGTAGGTGGGTAGGTAGAGTAGGCAGTGTAGGCAGGGTAGGCAGAGTAGGTAGGGTAGGTAAGGTAGGTACGGTGGGTAGGGTAGGTAGGGTGGGTAGGGTAGGTATTAGGGTCTAAAATTGAGCCTGCTGATTAAGTTTATATTACATTATATTAATTAATAATAAAAAAATATTATTACAACTTAAAAAACAAAAGAAAATATTACAATTCCTTCACTAATTACTTCTCCGAACTTCGTTCCATCCGGGTGTCCCTTGACACCTCTCAAGTTTTTTTTACTGTTGATAGGCTCGCGTTTGACCACTATCTCACCTGATGGTAAGCGATGATGTGGTCGAAGATGGAGCACGCTTGCCTAGAAGTAACATATTCACTTTTGACTTAAAGACTCCCAGGTTGTAGCTATTAGGAAACACAGAATCCGGCAGAGAATTCCACTCCTTAGCTGTACGCACTATGAATGTGTTCCCAAAACGTTTTGTGCGTGTGGGTGGGATGTCCACATTCCGTCGCACACTCCCCAAAATGCAACCGGTTGAAAACTGATAGGCTAGCAACAAGGCATCGATGTTCAAGACTTTGGAGCTTCGACTCGACGAGCCTATCATCCTCACATCACTCTTATCTCTCTCATTTTTCCTTTATGACGAAAATATTTGACACTAGCTTTTGCCCGCAGCTTCGCTCGTGATAAAGTAGCATATAACCGTCTCCAGTCTCATGCTCTCTGTACCAAAATTCATCATAATCGATTTAGGCGCGAAAGCAAACTCACTTTCTGAGATATTATATTATTTAGGAAGTAGGGTTTTCAGGAAAATTCACGCCACCAATTGGCACCACATTCGCAAAGCGTCCCTTCTCTTGAAATTCCAACTTATGTGATCAATGTGACGTTGATGTCAATTCTACAAACACAAAGAAACAAGCGCTTTGGCAGGTGGTTGTGGTAGAAACCAGATAAATCCTACTAATATTATAAATGTGAAAGTTTGTATGTTTGTGCCTCAATCAGGTAAAAATGGTTGAAGGGATTTGGATGAAATTTGGCACACATATAGTTCACAACCTGGAATCAAACATAAGCTACTTTTTATCCCGGTAACTTACAAGGCTTAATAGAGACAGAGGAAAAAGTGGAAATCTAGAGTCGATGCTGTCTTAGTACTTCAGATTCAAAAGTACCAGGAAAACAGAAACATGTCGAAGTATTTTTGGGGCTGGCACTGCGAGCGCAAAAAATTCACAAGTACCAGGAGACCAGAAACATCTCAATGTATTTTTGGCCTTAAATTGTTAGCGCTAAAGATTCACCAGTTTCAAGAGACCAAATATATGTCAAAGTATTTTTGAGCAAAATATTTTTTTTTTCACGAGATGTAGCAGTGCAGTTCTGTGAACATGTCGAAATGAAGGTTCGGGTAATGAGAAGTTGGTATAAAGTTGTTGCGCGCCAACTCTAAAGTCTACGCAGACGAAGTCGCGGGCGAAGTGCTAGTGTGCAATTAAAGGTCACTGACCCACAAACATTTATTACCTTCAAAACAGAAATAAAGACATAAAGCTGCCCTCGCGTGATTCTTTACGTTCTCTAGTAATGAAAAATGGTTCATAATTTATTGTTCGGGTATCTGATCTACGAAGAGACATTAGGGAAAGGTCAATGTACTTTATTTCAAGTTTAACTGGCGCCTACAATAGACCTGCTTGATTGGTGCTGCCACCTAGTGCGGATCATTCGGAAAACGCTCAAAAGACGCAAGAGAGGCAATTTTAACACACAATTATTCTAAGATACGTTAGTAAAGTAAGACAAATCATTGATAAATTGCCCACTTGAATGCGCCTTATGTATCTTAAATAGCAATGTAACTATTGTGTTAGGTACGATTATAAATGTTTGTAATATTCCATCAGGCGCATGAAAGTTAGTCGACCGTTTGCCCGAAAAGAGCTATTTCTAAACAGAAGAACATAACACAAGCATTTCTTACTTTATTTTTTTTATTTGTGATGGGTTTGATCTTGACTTTAGTCTAGGTCAGAGATGACAGAGACAAAGTCTATGATGGAGCGAGCTTACCCAGAAGGAGCCTGTTCACTCTAACTTTGAAGAGATTAGGGTTGTAAGCGTTTGGAAACACAGACGCAGGTAGAGAGTTCCACTCCTTTGCTGTCCGCATTATAAAAGACGTTTGGAAACGCTTAGTGCGAGTTGGTGGAATAGCAACAAGGTAGGGATGGTAAGATCCAGTGCGTCTGGATGTACGATGGTGGAAGGGGGCCGGTGGGATGAGGTCGTGGAGTTCTTGGGCACATTCACCGAAGTACAATCTGTAGAAGCACGACAAGCAGGCAACCTTACGGCGATGAGCCAAGCTATGTTACTTCTTTCATTGGTATTATTATTCTTAATTTATTTAGACTTCAAACACATAGACACCTAAAAACGCGGACTGTATCAGTCAACCAAGGATGGTGAAGATATAACATGACAGATGCAGTAGTGAATTAAATAAATGATTTTTAATGGACTGAAATGGTCGTGCTCGATAATTATTTAAACCGCTCGGGTGTGTCTGAAGCCTTACATTATCCAGTCAGCCGAAGATCTAAGACAATGTTGGTTTTTGTTGAAATTAGTTATTGTTTTGTTCAAACGTAAATAAATATTTAGATACTTATTAACAAAATAACATCACACTAGCTTTTGCTCGCGATTTCTTTTGCGCATATCCCGTTTTTTTCTCGTTTCAGTAGGAATTTCAGATAATCCTCTCTTAGTGCTCTCTTCAAGGAACCTACATGCCAAATTTCAGCTTTCTACGACCAGTAGTTTCGGCTGTGCGTTGTCTGTCAGTCACTCAGTCACCTATTCACTAAGTCATTCAGTAACGGAAGAATTTCATATATATTGATGACTAGCTTCTGCCAGCGGCTTTGCTCGCGTGGTCCCTAGGGAACATGCTCCTGGGATAAAAAGTAGCCTATGTCCTTTCTCAGGCTCTAGACTATCCGTGTACCATTTTTGTATGTGTGTGTGTTTTTAGTTTTGGCGTGAAAGCGCGACAGACAGACAGACAGAGTTACTTTCGCATTTATAATATTAGTAAGGATGATTAATTGCTACGACTAGCTAATAATTTAACTCTGACTTTTTTTCTCTTCCTGCCCTCATCCCATGTTACTTGGGGTCGGCGCAACACGTTTTTCTCTTCCATTCTGTTCTATCAGTCGTCACTCTATCACTAAGTCCCTTTTCTTTCATATCGCTCCTCACACAATCCATCCATCTTTTTTTTGACTTGTGAAGTTAAAATTACACAAAATCTCAAATAAATTCTAACTTAATTAAGTTCAAAATAAAGCTTTGTTCAATCCAATGGACCACAACAGTCAATCAATCATTAATAGTATCAGGCAATCAGCATATTTATCAATCGACTGGCGCTCCCAATTTGCGCCACAACACCCCACTGCGTTGATTGATTGCATCATTAGGTCTACTAGTGTCGTGTTGGCACGAGATGCACGGGAATAACTCGTGTCGTGCTGGCAAGATTAGTCAGTCATCAAGGAGGTTCATTCAATCAGTTATCGCTGTTTATCGACTGTCAGAATGTATGGGATTGACGAGCACTGACACGGTACCTTATAGACTTCAATTTGACGTGACCCGGGAACATTGAACACATCCGAGTTGAGGCAGGTTCAGTTATTGATTTGTAAAGTCATCATCATCTGCGTAGCTTCTTCCCTCTTCTCCCAACTATATTGGGATTACCAGTGTTTTACGTGGAGCGGCTGCCTACCAGACCTCCACAACACATTAACTGGGTAACACGGTACTCCTTGGCAAGACTGGAATCAGATTTTTTGGCTTCTGACAATCCGTAACTACTGCCATTTAAATGACAGCCGGGATCAACGGCTTTACTTGTACAGACCATCCATAGTTATTTAACTTACGATTTTACATTAAAGTGACCTTTATTCTCTTAGCCATAAGGTTGCTGTCAGAGTTCAAATAACTGTGAACGCACTGTAGGCATTTTTTATTTTCGTAATATGCCATTCGGAAACTTTTTCTGACGTTAGCAGCTTTATCTACGTCTACCATGACTTATAAATCTATATTCGCTAGCGACTGTACCTTAAAAAAAACAAGTTTGCTAATTTATTTGTTAAGTTGTTAACTAACAAGCAAGCAAGTTGCAAGTAAAACTTTAGTTAACAACTAAACAAATAAATAAGAAACTTGTTTTTTTAAAGTTTTCATACATTTTTTTAACTACAGTCGCTAGCGAGTATAGATTGATAACTCATGGTAGACGTACAGTGTTGACATGCGCTATCGAAATGATAGTGGTCAGTCCACCAACTTTTGACAATCATTTATCTTTGGTAGAATATCCAGCCTACGGTTGATGGAGGCCGGAAGGTCTGACTATACACAGAGTGGACAGTGGACACAGTTAGGCTTCCATGTATTCTGCAACGCCTTAAAAGGAGTGTGTATAAGAAAAAGGAAACAAGGTGAGCTAACACATGGTTATGGAAAACTAGGATAGAAACACAGTTGGATTCTGTGTAAGACCGATATCAGGTCTTTAATCTACGCTATAAAGTATACATATAGATGGTGATCCTTACTATTTTAGGCTCCTTTGCACCCCGAAGTCACAAGTATAACCTTTTTTCTCTAATAGAAATTTCACCTGGACATTCTGCCCACCCGAAAATTGCTATAACCTGTAATAATCAGCACTGGCAACGGACTCCTAATTCCATGAAACCGCTAACAGGTCGGTGGAATGTATCGGTGGGTTATCTTTTCGCGTCAGCAAAGAGGGTGGCTAATGGTGCCTGCAGGCTACGGGTTCCTGTAGGTACAGGCATAGAATAGATGGGGACAGAAGGCCTGCTTCAAACTACGAGCCAAAACATAAGTGCAAATGAAAAAAATTGATTTTTGACCAATGCGTACACTAACTGTATCTATTCTGCTGCTCACGATGAAACCTGTGACGGATATGATGAAGCACGATGACAGATTGACAGCTCACTCAAAGTGAGCTCTAAGTTATCACGGTGAGAAGTTTACAGAATATTTGCACTGGTCCACTCAGATATGAGTGGTTCTTTCCTTAATAGATCATCTCAGACATTAATTTGCATGGTCCTCATATTATTATCAGTCTGACCGAGGTAATGGAAACCTTTGACTTTACATTATCCGCCATTGTATAAAATTACCAATGTATAAATTCAAGTTCTTCAAACTTAACAGACAGATGTGTTGCTGGGGACATTGTTGCACCACTTGTTCTTTCCAGCTAAAATACAATACAAGGAAGTGGTAACGGGTTGGGCGATTTAGGGGACTGTCTTCATGTAAATTTTGACGTTCAAAAAGTGCCGATTGTCAGCCTAGTTAGAATGAATGTCTTTTGATTTTGATCGTTTGGCGCAAAAAGTGTTTGTTTAAGCCAATTTACATATTTTATGAAAAACACACACCTACATAGTTCTCAAACATCAAACAAATGCCGATCGCGAGTACGCTTGCACTCGCTGTCGCCATGTGAACCTTCTGTACCTTTCATTCTGTGGCACAGGGGTGAAGCTCAGGTATAGGGTTGATACGTAGGTACGTTACAGGAAAAGGTACGGGTATTAGTTCCGGTTGTAAGGGTGTAAATTGGGGAAACGGGGTACTGTGTTATTTGGTGGGCGTGATTTAGGTACGGCAGAGTTTGGCTTGGTTTTGATAGTGGTAATGAGTTACCGCAATTGTACCTGAAATCAAGTTATTATTCTTCTTCTACTTATTTTCAATTAATTGGTTAACTCCTTATATTCTTTGGGCACAGTAGGTGACTACTTTAATTGCAGTATCGGTGGCATTAATTAAATCTGCCAAAGTACAGGTGTATGGGCACTTGGGGCACTCCAGCGTGTGGCTCATATTCTGAATAGGAGCACTGCACTCGCATTGCGTATCCGACGGGTCTATGACACCCCATTTCGCTAGGTTGTGCTTGCAGCGGTATCTGGGTACGCAAACGGTTCAGTGCTTTCCATATAAAATGTTAAAACAATATGCGAAAAGAATGCGATCTTGGCATTAAGAAGGATCTTAGCTCTTAATAGAACAATCGGACGCCATTAATCCAAAGTAATGTTCTTTAAAATTAAATAATTACAGGACCCAAATTAACAGCCATTATAACTTTTAACAAGGTTAAATTATCTTTTCCCCGAAGAGGAAACTTAATGAACTCAGTCCATGTTCCCAAAACCATCATCAAACAAAACCGAATTCTAAAACTGAATTAAATCCATTATAATCTGCGGACGCTATCAGTCCTGCCAACTTTACCAAACTTGATTATAATTACGTTAATACCAACCAAACAATGGCGGAAAACAAATATTTTCAATGAATTTACAAAGTTTTTGACAAATTAATTTATCAGTTTCTATTACCTGGCTTGATGGAGTCGTAAAGGATTTAATGTTTTGTGTTTGGGGAGCGGGATAAGCTTGTAGCGTTTGGATTAGCGGGAGATCAGTTAAAAAGCGGAGCGGGTAGAAACTATCGTTTTAATTAGATATCGGTGTATACGGGACATGAAATACTTTTCTACCAAGCTCTATCTAGTTTATTTTTTCAATACCTTTCTTAATTAACATGATTGTTTTCTTTTTCCAGGTAAGTGCGGTGTCATGACATTTAGTGCCAGCATCCCAGATTTTGGTAAAGTACCTAGTCAATATTTGGTCGTGTTAAGATTCACGCACATGTCAGATTGGCCGCATGCACGATGACCGCTGGGCAAAAATCTTGACGCAATGGGTGCCAGGCGATGAACGGCGTCGCTGACGCCGGCCCAGAAAGTAGTGGCGCGCACTACGAGGGCTAGTTCGAGGCGGCGTAGGAGAAGAGTGTCTGGAAGGATATGGGGGAGGCCTTTGTCTAGCAGTTACAGCAGCAGCAGGACTAGAGGCTAATAAAAAAAACGAAAAAAAGTTTCACGCGATTTTTCACTTCAATTTGACACATTCTACACACAACTAGTTTGTTAGACGGTAAAACAATAAACACAATCAACAAACAGACCACACAATCTTCCAACCACGAAACGCTCTTAACTGGCAACCGCTCGTAACCACTAACCGCTCGTCACTCGTAACTTGTAACGCCACGTTTTAAGTTCCCCGAACTAATTTACGTGACGAGTTGACGAGATGGGATTAATAGAATTTGAGGGCGAGCCGCAATACAGTTACGGCGGGCTACGGGCTACGGGCTGCGGGCTGCGGGCATCTCGGCGAGTGGAAGGACCCTCAGATATAATGGATTAAAACAGACCTTGGGATTTTTTCATTTTAAGGGCTCAGTTAGCGGAAAAATAGGAGAGAAAATTGTTTTTTAGTTTGCGTTTTATTGCTGTGAGGGGTTTGTAGTGTTTGATGGTGATTGAGGGGTTGTTTTTAACTGGTTTTGTGTTGTGGTTTTATAAAGCGAATCTGGAGTTTGTCGATAGGTATTGGTAGTTGCGATGAGATAATAAAGTTACTTTAATTGATGACATGAAGTAGGTTTCACAATCACACAGTAAGTTTATATCTGCGAAATTTTGTTTCGAAACAAAATGTGAGCTACGCCGTAGCTCTGCGTGTAACACATAACTACGCGTGGGCAAGTAGATTTTACTTACATTTGAAAGGTACAGGGGCAAAACAAGCCAGGGTTGCGTAATTTGTTCGAAAGAGTCACCGTGGCCCTGGAACGCAAAGAGCACTAGGAGGAACACGGATGGGTAGTTAGTCAGTAAGAGTCTGACACTCCCTTCTGCTCCGACCATAGCGGGAGGAGTCGTTTGATGATTTCCCATCGATAAAAAAGTGGTAAAACAAGAGATGTCACAAAAACCAGTTTTTGTGTAATTTACATTTTAATTTTTCAAAGTGTAGGTATGGACATGGTAAAGCTGAAGACTTTGTTGGTTTGGTTAAACGCGCTAATCTTAGGAACTGCAGGTCTGAATTGAAAAATGGGTTTGTGTTGGATAGCCCTTTTATCGAGGAAGGCTATAGGCTATATAACATCACGCTACGACTAAAAGGAGCGGGGCATTAATGAGAAATGTGACGCAGACGAAGTTGCGCGGGTCAGTTATTTAAAAATAAAATGCCATAATGTTATTTTTACTCAAAAACCCGCTCAATATCCTATTACCACATTCCGATCCATCAGCTCCAATTCAACTCACATTCACGAAACCCATTCAATACGAACTAGTAGTAGGAGAACATCAATAACATTTTTCCATTTAGCCCCAACATCGATCATGACGTAATCCCGCTAGAAATACTCCCACGGACTGAAGGCGCTTTATTAATTACAGTTTGAGCACTTTCATAGACGAGGATTGTAGAAATTCTCTAATATGAAAATAGTATTGCAATCATTAATCGATGACACCCACTAGTAGGGGCTCACTCATTTCTACACGAAGGGTACGTTCAAGATTCATTTATTGGTGTGATTTTTGGTACATTTTACATGAGATCTTAATAATAAATAATGGGTAGTATTTAAACGCAAATAAAAAAATATCCTTTTTCTATGCAATAAGATCCCGAATTCCCATCAAAATTACTGATTGCACAGCAAAATATTCAACTCAAAATATCACTAAACACACTAGAATTTATGTTGCAGCGTACAGCGATTTTTCTAAAACAAAAATTTTCATCAATGCACAGCTAATAATCTTAATGCACGACAAAACTGTACTGCGACTCACCATAGTTCTGGGTGGTTTAAAAAAAAAAAACCACGAAGGCTAAGCTCCGTTCCGCTTCGCTCCCGCCTTAGCCTTCTTACCTAACCTATCCGAGTCGGGGTAGTCTGAGTAGGGGTGTTGTCCATAAATATGGGAAATTTGCTGTGCAGTCAGTATTTATGCTATGTATGTAGTATTTTTGTACAAAAATAAATTTAACTGTATTGCATTATGAGGAAAAAGTTATGTCATATTGATGTATGATTTCGAATTATCTGCAGTTTGTGTTTTGTTAAACATTTAGTTTATTTGTAGCGAAGTAAGTTATTTGATGTAAAAAAGAATATAAATGATGAGTATGTATTGATAGGCGATTATTTATTTGATATGCAATTTATAATATCCCATAAATAATCAGTTCCTCAAAAATCTTTTAACGTCATTAGTAATTACCTATTATAAAAAAGAATAGTGATGAGATGAATCTTTATTTATCTCCTTACAACTATCATTATAGGCTTATATTGTTTATATTTAATTGGATGTTAAGCTGGAAATAAAATCTTTTCATTTCATTTATAACTTAATGCGACAGTGTAGTGATGTACCATAGGTAAATGAAGCAATTCTATTGGTTTTTAACAAACTCCCATTCGGCCAGATGTGCGTAGGTGTCTTAGCTAAGTTAGCCGGCCAGAAGCACAAAATAGTACTAGCAGAACATCTAGCTTTTGTCTGCTACCCTTTTCCCAACTCTATTGGGGTCGGCTTTCAGTCAGGCCGGATTTAGTTAAATACTACGTGGAGCGAGTGACTACCTAACCACCACCAGTCACCACCCATTAACTGGGTAACACGGTACTTCTTGGCAAGAAGATGTCTATCTGGATCTACAATTTTTAACTTCATAATAACAAATGGTCACGGGCTACAGACTGCAGACAGTCAAAAATGGCAGTACCAAGTCTACATCCGCGACTAACAAAACGACTACTCAGCCTAAGTAGAAATAACTTCAGAAATTATAGGGACAATCACGGGCCATTGCCCCCTAAATAAACATCTCTCTAACATAGGCGCCACAGACAGCCCACTCTGCAGGGGCTGCTTTGACGCCGAAGAATCAGCCTCCCACGTCATCCTGGAATGCGAGGCCGTGGCTACCCAACGTCAACAAATCTTTGGAACGGTGAGGTCGCTCCGCGAAGCCTGTGAAGCTGCCAGGAACCTTCTGTGCTTCTGGGCGGAGCTAGGCTGGCTAACTTAGCCAGGATAACCACACACAACGGACCGAATGAGAGTCTAGGTGCGGAGAATAGAGTCCCCACTACTACTACTGGATCTACAAGTGACAGCCGGGACCAACGGCTTAACATGCTTGCCGAGGCACGGAGGTATCTCAGTACCTATGTTAAGAGGGTCACCCATTCACAGACCGACCTCGGTAAGCGTTGCTTTACCTTGAAGATCGACCCGATATCGATCATGCTGTAATCCCGCTAGAAATACTCCCACGGACTGAAGTAGCTTTATTAATTACAGTTTGAGCACTTCCATAGACGAGGATTCTTTTTCCTCGACTCCTCTCGTCCAGAAAAATTCTCTGGTTCGAAAATTGTGTTTAATTAGTGCTGATTTTGAGCTTAAATTAACAAAACAAACTAAGAAGTTAATTAAATTGTTTAGTGTATAGATATTCATAGGATTGATTAATTATTTTGAAAGATATTATTAACCGACTTCTTTTTATGTTATCATAACACACCATCTCGTTAAATTCTCCAAAGAAGTACCACTTACATCCATTCAAAGAAGTTCTATGTTACAGGATAGGTGTCGACTATCATTACTCGGACACAAGTCAGTTATATAAATAGAAAACATTTTATTTATTATGTAAATCCTTAATGAAAAGGGACGTTCAAATCGCGCAAGCTACTCATTTTACTAAAGAAAAACTTTAAAATTCAGGTAAACCTTTAAATCACTACCGAACGCCGAAGAATAGTCATAAACTTAAGGATAAGTCGGGCTGAAGAAAAAAGAAAGAAAAATGTTTATTTGGGACTCGCACGAAACAAACAAAAAAGTAAAATAAATGAAAAAGTAACAGTAATCATAAAGAAAAAAAAAATAAAAAGTATTAAAGAATAGTATGTAAGTAAAATTGTTACTAACCCTATGGACTCCGGTCTGAAATAAAAACATTCTTTTCTATTCTATTAATTCAAAAAAGCTAACAACATGAATTTTACCTGTGCGAGACAAAAAAGGTCCTTAACTGGTGCGAAAATTGAAAAAAACACAGCTTATCAACAGCACAAAAATATCCAGAGAGAGTCGTCATTGGTCTGTGTCTTACGTCACAATTTCTTTAATAGGGTATTATCCCGCCGCCCGGCTCTGCTTAGACCTCTTCTGAGCCAGATTGATGATATTATGTACTCCCAGCTGTGACGTTTATTTGAGAGACGGAATGAAAAGAAAAATAACGAAATACTTTCCAGGGGCGAGCTGTCCGTCAAAAGTATAGCGGGTTCCGTATTGAAATATTTTGGAACTACTTTCAGGAAATTGTGAAAGTCGGAATTATTCCAAGGCAACATACTTTCAGGGTGAAAACCTGTCCTATATCAAAAGGACATGTTCTGCCAGTGTGCCAAACTTCATCATAGTATTCCGTTCAGCCGATAAGTGGGTGATAGACGTACGAGCAAGTACGCGTACTTATGGCTCTGCAACCTTTTTTTAACCGGAAAAAACGGAGGAGGTTCTCAAGTCAACGCGTATTTTTTTTATGTATGAAGACGCATAACTTTTTACAGAGTAGTCCGATTTTGATAATTCTTTTTTTATTGGAAAGTGTGGTCCCATATAAAAAAATCCAACCAGGTAGTAAAACAGGGGATGATTGATTGTTCACTCACTGATTGTAATGTATGACCACGCATAACTTTTTTTCTCTACGCGTCTTGTTTTTAAGTACGCGTACTTAGGGTGACACACGAGCGACAAAGGTCGTCGAGCCGTAAGTACGCGTACTTGCTCGTGCGTCGTCGTCGTAGGATATGAAGAGGTGAAAAAGGATAGATCGACAGACAGACATGAAGTCCGGCAGAGTCACTTTTGCATAAGTAGTACGGAATATGAATGTTAATAAAATATCTAATGAAAACCTCAAAATTCAAAAGTGCAGTACAATGTGGTGGTAATAAATTGGCAACTGACCACTGTATAGTTAATAATTAATGGCTTTTATTTACGGATGAATTTAATATTATTGGTAATATTCTGGGGCATAATATAAAATGCGTTCGATGTTTGCTTTTCATTTTGGATTGGAAATTATGATTATTATTATTAGAGTATTTTTAACGTAAACTGGAATAGTCAAGAGTATTTAATCGAGCTCCCTACGTAGAAACTAAAAATTAAAACTTGCTCTTCTTGGCATATTAAATGTGTTTTTTAAATTAATTAATATTAATTTTGGATACATTAAATTATTATTCAAATTAAAATATATAATATTAAAGCATTACATAGAATTCAGTTTTTAAATAAATCGGACACTTGAACTCACACAAAGAAAAACCCAATTATTATTTATTTAAATTGTCTGATAAAAATTCACCAATGGAATAGTATGCCAGATAGATATGCCATTAGATATTAAACAGTTGAAAACTTCAACAAATTACCGTTTACTTACAAAATAGAAAAAAAAAACTACCAACTAACCATTTTGGTGTTCAAATATTGTATCTATCTAATTAAAGGTAGACACAGAATTCTTAGGTTATTACTTACATAAAAGCCGTGTCTGCGGAACCCTAAAAAATAAAATCCAAACAGACGCGTTTAATTTCCGACGTTTTGAGGTTTGGCCTTTTTAAATGATGAACATAAACGTCTCCATTTTCCGGAGCTTTTTTAAGGATAATAAGATAGCTGAATTGTGGGTGTGTTTTTAAAACATGTTGAGAGGCCGATAAATAAGGTTATTTCGTCAGTTTTGTGAAGATTTCATGTATAATGGTAATTCTGAGTAAGTTATGGAGTGGGGCTTTTCTAAAGTAATTCGTTTTCTTTGATATTTAGGGAATAAAGACGTAATTTATTTTTGTGTTGGTATCAATTCTGGAATTACGTTCAATACTTAAATTTTCTTTCTTTGTTCTTCTTTTCTTTTTGAAAACTGTATTATTGAGACGAATTAATGGGTTCAGAGATGGTTCATTGACCTGGGATCTGTGCAAACAGAGTCTTACAGATACAAAAACTACAATTTTCGAGTCTCAATTTCAACTTATATTCGGAGAATAATATTAAAATCTATACTAATATATAAAGCTAAAGAGTTTGTTTGTTTGTTTGCTTGAACGCGCTAATATCAGGAACAACAGTCCGATTTGAAAAATTCTATCAGTGTTAGATAGCCCATTTATCGAGGAAGGAGGAAGGCTATATATCATCACGCTAAGATCAATAGGAGCGGAGCAGTAATGAGAATTGTGACGCAGGCGAAGTTGCGCGGGTCAGCTAGTACTAATATATAAAGCTGAAGAGTTTGTGTGTTTGTTTGTTTGCTTGAACGCGCTAATCTCAGAAACAACTGGTCCGATTTGAAAAATTCTTTTAGTGTTGGATAGCCCATTTATCGAGGAAGGCTATAGGCTATATAACATCACGCTACGACCAATAGGAGCATTAATGAAAAATGTGACGCAGACGAAGTTGCGCGGATCAGCTAGTGAAGCCATAAAACCGTGATTTGATGAAACGTTTACATTCGCATGTCAGTTACAACCTGTCAAATATACCATGGCAACTAGCTTTTGCCCCGCGACATTGTACGCGCATGTCCCGTTTTTTCCCGTTCCCGTAGGAATTTCGGAGAATCCTCTCTTAGTGCTCCCCTACACTCCCCAAGGAACCCACATGACAATTTTCAGATTTTTACGACCAGTATCGGCTGTCCGTCGCCTGTCCGTCAGCCACTCAGTAACGGAAGAATTTTATGTATATTGATGATTGACAGATAGCGACCGATGCGAATGCAAATGCGAACATTGCTTAGCAAATAGTAGAACTGGTCCTTAGGTCAGCATCCTAACTGGTTGCATATGCTTTCATTGGGTCATTTCATCAATATTCTCTGCGTGATTTCAATTGTCGAGCAGACTCTTTGACATAGCATTAAGCAATGGATCTGGAAATCCTTTCGATTGGGTAGTGCTGTTTTCATAGATTCTACCCGATAAAAGAAAACTTTCAAATTTTCAATCAGATATTTAATTTCTTAATAAGCCTGCAACATTAACTAACACCGACGTCACAGAAGCTAAACCCAAACAGAATCCCAACAAGTGAACAGTTCTAAATCCAAATAATTTCCAAACATCGCAATTCCCCCGTCGTCGTACGTTTCCAATGGAGGCGGAAGCCATCCGGACTTGTAATCAGCGGCTGTTGCCATAAATAAATATTTAAACTGCGTCCTCGTCCCTTGGTGCTACCTGTGAGCTGGTGGCACGGAGTATTGACTAATGGAGTACTTGCTATACACGTACGTAGACCGCTTACTTGACTTAAAGGAGATCTTATACTTCAGTTTTCCAGTCATATTCTCATCTCTGCGACAATCAACTCCAAAATCAAATTCTATAATTTATTTTGGTCGAAATACGAAAGTTCTGAATTCAAATAAAACATAGTACAGCTTTGGTTCTCTAATAAAAATGCTAAGGGGAACAAGTTCTTTACTTATTGAGTACGAACGTTCTTTAAAATTACATGAATTGTCACTCAGGGAAATAATTAAACAAAACAGGTAGTGAAATGTTGATCCTAAAAGATGCCTTCTGGCTTCCATTGGTTGGTCAATGCTTCAGAAAACTGAAAACCTCTTTGTACCACAGAACGAGATAAACTATTTGAGACGAAGGATTTAGTTACTGTTCCATTCTATCTGAAAATCAAATAAATCGACTCAAGTATCGCCCTTTCGAGTAGGTACTTAAGCATTCCATTTGTTAATTAGTCCGTTGTTGAGCGTATTGGATTCCTGCCGGAAGGTACCCATGTTGAACACCAGAGCATTAACATTTGTTACCGTAAATTAAAACGACACCTTTGTTTAGGACTGAAGATTACTGTTAATGATTATTCATTTCGAGGGTATGTACTTGTTATCATAGGTTATTTTCGTGGTTCTGATTGTGATCAATATTATAGGCATGTTATTATGAAAACAGTGTATTTTTAGCTTCAATTCTTGGAAATAGATTATCTGGAATATTATTTGATCTTAATATTTTCTAGCGTTTCCTTGAAAAACATAAAACTTTCCTCTATTGAAAAGCTCTATACATGTAGTACTTAGGGCCGATTTTCAACAGACAAATAAACTGACGAATAAAAACAACGGTTGAATAGGTTTTATAGAAAAGATCATGTCAAATAGCCATATTTTTTCTTCAGTTAAAAATGTTTGTCTTTTGAAAAATCAGCTCTAAACGTATATATTAAGTACTAGTGGACGTCATGCGGTTTCACCCGCGTAGTTCCCGTTCCCGTGGGAGTATGGGGATAATATATAGCCTATGTTACTCCCTGATAATGTAGCTATCCAATGCTAAAAGAATTTTTCAAATCGGTCCAGTAGTTTCGGAGCCTATTCAATTCAAACAAACAAACAAATCTTTCTTCTTTATAATATTTATTAAGTACTAGGGCTTTGCCAGCGACTTCGTCCGCGTTGCAATTTTCTTAAGGGTGCTCTCTCGAAAAAAGCTTAAAAATAGCGTGCAGATGAAGCAGTTTTTCGTCGGCATTTACTAAGAAATTACATTTGAAAAAAATAGGTAGTAATCTACATGATATTATGCGTAATTTGGATTAGCCAGAATTTATGTATCGGTATCACATAATAAGAAAAAAAAAATCACCAAATCACCTCCAAATCTTTGAGATGAAACCATTTTACTCCTTCATTTTTTATCAAAAGAGTATAAAAAATATATTTACTGCTTTGCAATACAAACGAAAATAATTTGGTTTTGTTACTTTTTTAAAATATGTTCTAATTTTATTATAAAAAATTAGAAACACGGGTATCGGAGTGGCGCGTGGAGGTGTAGTTAGCTCCGTTTGTATGCACAAGGTCATTGGCATGTATACAAGCCTTAAGGATCCCTAATTTTTCAGAAATAAATATAGGCGATGTTACTCAGGGCTACTAACATTCTTCTAGTGAAAGATTTTTTTAAATCGGTCCAGCAGTTTTTGAGTATTTTCGTTACAAACATACAAAAATACAAATCTTTCCTCTTTATAATATTAGTGTAGCTGTAGATGATACTTTTCTTTTCGCTATAACAACACATAAAGACTTTTATTTAATCCCATTCGTCCTTTTTCTGACTTTGATACCATTTTCCGGAAATCGCTCGGGAATGAAAAAGTGGAAGTCAATCTCAATTTGTATGTACAGGGGGATTAAAAGATAAGTCAGGTTCATAAGCTAGAGGGGGTTCTCTAAAATGTAGCCATCACTTAAGTTACTTTGGAAAAATAGAAGTTAAGTAGATTTGCACTTCCGGTTCCGAGATGAATCAATTAAAAGTACTTTGAAAGTTTTGCACTTTTTAATATATTTCCTTGTTTTCTTGAATAAAAATGGTTAAGAATGATTAAAATTAACTTGCAGTCTTATTCATAAAAAAAAAATTGCCACCGTTTTAGGAGATTCTTAATTGAACTTCTCCGTAATAGTATTTTGCTGACCATTATCGAGTGCTAAAAGATTTCAGAGACTTTTGTAAACATGGCTGGTATAGGCTCATACGGTGGAACGAGAACCTGGTGTGGGTCGCGGGTAGCTGATGGAAGCGAGACGTACAGGACCGGTTTTTGTGGCGTCACGCGCGGTGAGACCTATGTCCAGCAGTGGACGTTCTTCGGCTGATATGATGATGACTGGTATAGTTTACCAAAATCGATAGTTTCTCATAGTTACAATTAAACTATATTTTTAGGTTTAGAGAATAAGGTTCATTTACTAAACCATCATAATAAAATAATCCCACAGATACGCACAATATCTATTACACAAACATCCAAAATCTTTCATCTTCCTTGAAATAATATGTCCTCAAGCTATCTCAAGATACTCTCCACGATTACAAAAAGAAATAAAAAAACATATTTATTGAGGTAAATCTGCGGAGAATTAGAAGAAGCCCGGAGTCTATACGTTCGCTCGTTATCGTTCACGCAATCGCAGATCGTTACGTTCCTGCAAACACGGGGAAGCAAGGCAGACTCGCTGAGGGAAGGTCAGTGGCTCTTAAAGTTAAAGGAACCGCACCCCCGAGGGGATTGCGTAAGGAGGAATGAATGGGATTGGGTGAGAGAGTAATTACTGGTAGCTGTCGTGCTTATTTGATACTAGCTGAACCGCGCAACTTCGTTTGCGTCACAATTTTCATTACTGCTCCGCTCCTATTGGTCTAAGCGTGATGATATATAGCCTTCCTCGACAAATGGGCTATCTAACACTGAAAGAATTTTTCAAATCGGACCAGTAGTTCCTGAGATTAGCGAGTTCAAGCAAACAAACAAACTCTTCAGCTTCATATATTAGTAAGTATAGATATAGATTTTGGAAGTCAAATCACGCCATCAAAGCGGATTGAGTAACAGGCATCGATATGGTGAATTAACACCCAATCTTAGAACATAATGAGACCGTGAAGCTGACAGGTTTTCTATTTTATAGAATCAAACTAATAAAATAGAAGACTAATAAAATAGAAGTTTCCAAATATTTTAACTTTTATTTTATTAGTCTGCTTTGAATGTCGAAAATCATTATTTATTGAAAACGAGCTTCTCCCAGCGACTTCGCTTGCGTAAATGTCGAAAATGATTTCGAGGGGACTCAAAACTGTCTATCTCTCTATTTCTGTGCGAAATTTCATCCAGATCCGTTTAGCCGTTTTGGCGTGATTGAGTAACCAACATCTATCCATCCCAACTTTAGCATTTACAATGGAAGTAAGATATAAGTAAGATGCTTACGTTCAGCAGTGGACGGCAATTGGTTGATATGATGATGATGATGAGAAGATTCTATCCCTCCAATAACAAACAATGCATTATTGGACAAGCAGTGCTATTCTGTTTCAAAATATCGAGTTTCTCATGAGTGACAGAGCTCACTAAGTGAGCTTTATCACACACAATATAAGGACTTATATATATCGTCGGGGATAGTGCAAATCCGCGGAACTAGCATTGGATAATTCCGCGTATCTGACAAATGTAGCCATACAATATAGTATAGACTTAAATAGTTTTCTACTAATATACAATAAAGACTTCAATAAATTTCTGTTAAAAATACATAGAATAGAACAGATGAATAATAATACCCTCCATGTAAAAATGAGGTCAAAAGCTGTTGAAATAAAAATAAAAAAAATTAACCTTCCCCTGTAAACCTACACGCAGTGCAGATACGCACACTTTACGTATGGTAGATTCGCGGATTTGCACTATCCCCGACGATATACGAATTCGATACTCACCTTGGATTCCGCTGTCGAAACACGAAAATGTTGTTACAGAATAGTCATCATCTGCCTAGCCTTTTCCCAACTACATTGGGGTCGGCTTCCAGTCAAGCCGGATTTAGCTGAATACCAGTATTTTATGTGGAGCGGCTGCCTACCAGACCTCCACAACCCATTAACTGGGTAACACGGTACTTCATGGCAAGACTGGAGTCAGATTAACTGGCTTCTGACTATCCGTAACGACTGCCAAAGATTTACAAATGACAGCCGGGACCAACGGCTTAACGTGCTTACCGAGGCACGGAGGAAACTCGGTATGTGGAATAGTACTACTGAATTAAGAAGTTGAGAATACTTTGAGCACCACTGTTCCAGACGATGAAATAAAAATATGAAATACCTTTATTGGAGCGGCTTTGGTTACGTCGTTTGCGAATGTCACGTTTTTATTGGTCCTAGATAAACAAAGTTAATTTATTCCACGACTGTTTTCTAACAGACCGAAAATAAACGTTTTGTGATATTGTTCTGAGCTTTTAGTTATCACAAAGAATATTGTGATAAAACAATACAGGCAGATATAATATTAGGAAGTTGGGCCTTACTTCAGTGTCATTAATTTACTAGCTTATGTGTTACAATGATCTATGTTTAAATGGTCTTATTATTGACTAGTTTTTACCATGCATTTTTCAGCGATAGTGTACCTCTCTTTTAGTGACAGAATTTTCGTTATCGGATCAGTATTTCCTGAGATTACTTCATATATCATTCTTCATAGATCTTCGGCCGCCGTGCTTTAATGTCAATTTTTAACCCCCGACGCCAAAACGACGGGGTGTTATAAGTTTGACGTGTCTGTGTGTGTGTCTGTCTGTCTGTGGCATCGTAGCTCCCGAACGGATGACCAATTTTGATTTGGTTTTTTATGTTTGAAAGGTGAATTAGTCGAGATGGTTTTTAGCTATGTTTTATGAAAATCGGTCCAAGATGGCCGCCGCCACAAGATGGCGGATAACATATTTTTTCACAAGTCCCTCAATGTGGGTATCAAATGAAAGGGCTTGACTAGTAAAATACTACATACTACGACAAGTTTCAAATGCAAGATGGACCATATTTATACTTAGTAAATACAAAAGATTTGCGGTCTTCCGAGGCGAAAACGCTTGGCCCAAAGAATCGTAGCTAGATTAAACTAAAAAGATCAATACAAATTATTATTTTTTTACTTTCTAAAGCTTTTTTTGTCGGGGGTTTTTTAAATTTTAAATTAAATTTGTATACCTGTGGCCCTAGACAAGTTAGGTACTCAAAAAGTCAAAAGTGTATGGGATTAACAAGTTTAGTGCTTTGTATTACGACAATCGATTTAGTAGACTAGCTTCTGCCAGCGGCTTCGCCCGCGTGGTCCCTAGGGAACATACTCCCGGGATAAAAAGTAGCCTAGGTCCTTTCTCAGGCTCTAGACTATCTGTGTACCAAATTTCATTTAAATCGGTTCAGTAGTTTTAGCGTGAAAGCGCGACAGACAGACAGACATACAGAGTTACTTTCGCATTTATAATATTAGTAAGGATATGTCTAGTCTAGAGACAGTGCTTAAATTGCCACTAGAAAAGTCTTTTTCAAAAATGAAACGAAACTCTACTCTCTCCACTATCTATCCTTTTACCCCCATTCATCAGAAATCTCGACCACTTGGTTAGAAGTAACAGCGGCCCCTAGAGTGCATTATTAATAATACACGTAATATATTTTCTTCACCTCAGCTGGTATAGCAGGCGCCCTCAATCTTTAGGGTCGCTAAACAAAATCATTTATTAAAGAGCTTGCCAACGGCATGAGGAAACCTGTATTTCTTTTAAGATATTGACTTGCTTTCGGTATAATTACTCTTTAAAATGTTATCTGAGTTGTATTATTTTGCCTTTATTTTAAAATTAGGTAATTCATAACACAACCTGTAAGAGAATAAACGCAATACCTCTTAAGGGGTCATTGAACTCATCATTATGAACAACTTTCACGATGGGACCAACACTGAAATCGCGAAGAAAAAAATCGACTCCTCTATACGTTTATGTGCGAACTAACTCGACAAAATGTACTGAACAGCCTGTTTTTTTTTTCGCGATTTCAGTGTTGGTGTGAAAGATGTTCATAATGATGAGGACAATGATCCCTTAAGGGGTATTGCGTTTATCCCGTTACACGTTGTATAAGGAAAGGTCAGAATCATCAAAAAACATGGATGAATTACTGTCATCCGGTTATTTTTTTTCAATCCTTACTTACATTAAAAATGAGTGTTAAATATCTCACCATCTCATTTCACGAGTTTTCGACAGCGCAATTTATATGTGGGTATACCTTGAGATAGTCTAGCACCTAACCCTGTTTTAGCAAAATACGAGTAACTTAATGGCCCAAGTTATACTTACGTAAGCTGGTTAGTACTGTGACGCTGCAGGCTAGAACCTCTGCAGCGTCAGGGATCGTGAATAATAAAAGTACTGATTGAGATTTAAAGGATAATTATATTGAAATTGAATAAAGAAAGCTTTTATAGTTCTGATAAAAAAAGACAAATGAATAAATATGTGTATACGTCATTATTCGAACCTATCCTAATTCATATTACTTTTTCAGTTAATTCTTCTAAAGCTTTTATAAATAAGTTGATGCATCCAAGGAGGATGTATCACAGTATCTAAACAGTTATACACAATTTGATGTATCAAGACGGACTTTACAGACTGAGGGGTTCTACAGCCCATATCTACTAGTGAGCCCTACCCAAGATAATTACCAGAATGACAATAAAACCTAGTTCACGTCTATTATTGTTCAATCAAGTAGGTTATTAGCCTAGGTAATTTACTACATACCTACCTACAACTACATCTGAAACATCAAACTCAAAGAATTAACTGCGGTACAATAAAAGGAACGGTATGTAAAGTAATTAGCGCTGGTTTGGCGCCGAGCCAGCTCACTGCACTAGCTTGGTGCGGTACATACAGACATACGGATGTACTAGTGGATGATATTACTATTAGTGATATTTGATCAGAACATGCATGCAACTGAGGGAAATATGGCTAACTTTGAAAGAGGAATAAAAATACCTGCATTTTCATTTAAAAAGATGGGTAGGACTCATACAGGGTGTTTCTGGTATAAACGTTTAATGACGTCATTTTATATAGTTTTGACTAGGATTTCGATGAAGGAATGTATTATATTCCTTTTTGGCTTCATTGCGAAGGCCGCACGTTTTTTCATTGAAAAACAATTAACTGTATTTACCTTTAGACATTCCTGTTATTCGATTCCTTTAGACAATTGATCTACGAGAATATGATACAAAAAAAAAACCAAGAAAAAATAAAACAAATACAAAATAATGTCAAAACAACTAGGCGACAAGGAATTCAATGTCGGTGGCTCCTGTTCCACTTCCCTAACTATGCAACTAAAAAGTAAATCGAGACATAAAACACATGCACAGTTAATTACTTGAACAAAAAAAGGAGATGACCATACAAGCAATGAAGCAATCTAGGCTGCACGGTAAGTACCAGTGCCTCCCGTTACACTTCTAACAGTTCCAACTAGCCAGAACTACGAACAAACTAGGGTTGTAAGTTTAACGGAACTTCGCTGCAGGAATTTCCGCAAGAAATCATACCTCCGCATTGGGATTCGCCTAGATCCGCCTAGATCCGCCTCGATCCGCCGAGGCTCCTTGTCGTAACGCAGGTCTACTTAGCGATAGATCCTGACCCACTTTACAGGTTTGGGTTAAAACTTCGTATCGAAAGAAAGAAAGAATCACCTTCGTGCCCTTATCTCATGTAACTAGAGATAGGCGCAAGCGCAGTAGGTTTTTTTCCTCCATTCTGTTAATGAAATCATCTATACTAATATTATAAAGAAGAAAGATTTGTTTGCTTGTTTGAATTGAATAGGCTCCGAAACTACTGGACCGATTTGAAAAAATCCTTTAGCATTGGATAGCTACATTATTAGGGAGTAACATAGGCTATATTATTATCCCCGTATTCCCACGGGAACGGGAACCACGCGGGTGAAACCGCGTGACGTCCACTAGTATCTAAATAAGATTAAGAGTTTAGAGAAATATCCGCAGAAATAAATCGAATTGCCATGTTTTTTCGGTCATCGGATCCACCTATAACCGCGTACCGGCCACTATCGTGAAAGATTCTAGTGGGGCCAGACTATTTTGTCAACCATTTTGTAATCACCTCGCTTATTATGGGGAGTGTAGTGTCCACGCATCGTATCACTAATAGCAGGTATTTGGCTCGCCTACGCACCACCACGTGCTGCCTGACTGACGGTTTAACACAGACTGCCTCCCACCCAGTCCGTACGTTGTGACGTACGCGCTCGAAACCAATCATAAGTATATACATACACTACAGGGAGTAATGGGAGTAAATAACTCCAATAATCTGTTTTCTGTGAAAAACAGTCCCTTGATTATAAATAAGCCTATCTATATTTTTTTTCGAAAACTTGTAGGTAGGTCTTTTATTATTTTTTCCTCTTCCCCTATAAGGCCTCAGGTTACGTCTCTAGCAAAAATCTAGATAAAAAGCTTGGTTCACCTAAACAAGCCTGTATAAAGTGTCGCCTTGGCTCGCGGCCAGCGGTGGCGGGACCCGCCATCTTTGTTGTACCTCTATTAAATCAACATTTTGTTCGCGCGCGTGTTCTCGTTTTGGCAACCTCCTGTAGGTTGGGACTGAGCGGTAATTCATGCATGCTTGAGGTGGGTGGTTTTACTGTTTGACTGTAATTTTGTTTTAAGTTTTCGTGTCTGGGGGGCTACTCTTTAAGCCCGAAGTCCGTAGTTTTGGCCTTAGTTGCGGGCGTTTTCTAATCCGTACTTTCACTATGGGACCAACACTGAAATCGCGAAAAAAAACATCTGTTCAGTATACTTTGTCGAGTTTGCGCGCAGAAATGTATGGAGCAGTCGATTTTTTATTTCGCGATTTCAGTGTTGGTCCCGTAGTGAAAGTTTTTTACAATGACCCCTTAAGAGATATTGCGTTTATTCTATTACACGTTGTATAGGCTATAGCCTTCCTCGATAAATGGGCTATCTAACACTGAAATAATTTTTCAAATCGGACCAGTAGTTCCTGAGATTAGCGCGTTCAAGCAAACAAACTCTTCAGCTTTACATATAAGTGTATATTTTCTCCTCATTTCGCACTTCGTGTAATAAATCTGTTTGATCTATCTTTGGGTACCTAAAAATAAATACACAAAGAATCACGCGATGATTCGGAATTTCATTTTATGTGCTCACATGTTGAGAGAAGGCTCAATAAATATTACTTTATTGAAGGAACAAATATGAAATCAAAGAAAAGTGATTATTAACTTTTATCCCTAGCGATAAGGATATATTGTGTACTATAAAGATTCTTTATTATTTAACTGTACTATATATTTTTGACGGAAAATGGGTACGTTTCGCAGCAAAAGCATTGTAACAGCGTAGCGTAGCGGTTTGTATTATTGTATTTTATTGGAAGATTGCAACTACACGATTTATCTATACTCTATCTATATCTATACTAATATATAAAGCTGAAGAGTTTGTTTGTTTGTTTGCTTGAACGCGCTAATCTCAGGAACTACTGGTCAGATTTGAAAAATTCTTTCAGTGTTACGTAGCTCATTTATCAAGGAAGGCTATCGGCTATATATCATCACGCTAAGACCAATAGGAGCGGAGCAGTAATAAAAATTGTGACGCAGACGAAGTTGCGCGGGTCAGCTAGTTAATATATAAAGCTGAATGGTTTGTTTGTTTGTTTGCTTGAACTCAGAATGGGGCGATGCCAATCTGGTCAAGTTCAATGCTGCTAAGACCCAAGCGTGTCTATTTTCCGCTAAAAGGAGCCAATTCCACCCAGCTCCATCTTTTCGTGGTGTAACCGTGCCGATAACCGACCGACTTGAGCTTCTTGGTGTTACGTTAACATCTACCCTCAATTTTGGCCCTTTCATAGAGGCAAAGGCTCAAGTGGCTGCCAGAAAGTTGGGGGTCCTAGCAAAGGTGAGACGGTACTTCACGCCGGAACAGCTGCTCAAGCTCTATCAAGTGCAAGTTCGATCGTGTATGGAGTATTGCTCTCATCTTTGGGACGGATCTGCCAAATACCAGCTTGATGCCCTTGAGTCAATTGAGAAACGAGCCAAGAGGATCATCGGTAATGACAGGCTCGTCGAGTCGAAGCTCCAAAGCCTTGAGCATCGACGCCGAGTTGCTGGCCTGTCGGTTTTCTATCGCTTGCATTTTGGGGAGTGTGCGACGGAATTGCATGATTTAATTCCGCCAAGCCCGTTCCATCATCGGACCACAAGACGAACGGCGATGCGCCACCGGTACATGGTGGACATCCCACCCACACGCACTAAACCTTTTGGGAACACATTCATAGTGCGTACAGCTAAGGAGTGGAATTCCCTGCCAGAGTCTGTGTTTCCAGATAGCTACAACCTGGGAGTCTTTAAGACAAGAGTGAATAGGTTGCTTCTAGGCAAACGTGCTCCATCTTCGACCGCATCATCGCTTACCATCAGGTGAGATTGTGGTCAAACGTATGCCTATATATAGTAAAAAAAAAAAAAAACTCAGGAACTGCTGGTTCGATTTGAAAAAATCTTTCAGTGTTAGATAGCCCATTTATCGAGGAAGGCTATAGGCTATAATTATATCATCACGCTTAGACCAATAGGAGCGGAACAGACGAAGTTGCGCGGGTCAGCTAGTAAACTATATTTGCAATATTCCCGCATAAATTAAAGGGACATCTATGTGTGTCTGTTTCTTAAATAAACTTTGTGTATCTTTGACAACTAACTTTCAGTCTATTGTGTTTTCTGTAAAGGAAGAATTACACATTTTAGGATGAAATAATTCCTGATTACGGTGACTGCGTTGTGGTCACGAGATAAACAAAGCTACGATACTTTGGGGCCTAAAGTCTTTACAAAAACTGACATAATTATTCTTTCCACATGGTTTGTCCAAAGTACAAAATATATGGAATTGATTAACGCACGCTACCAAGATGCTATGAGCACAGATAATTATAACACGTATATTTTGTTTGGTCATGTGGAAGCATTCCCCAATTTTTTGCAATCATTATCGCTAGTAGAATGTAACTTTGCGTATATTACGCATGGAATTAATTTATATTTACTTTATGTGCCTAAGCCGCATGAAATTAATATGTACTTTAAAATACTTATACCCCAAAGTATCGCAAACTTTGAATGTTACGCACTTGTTTACATAGAAAATTACGATTATAAGCTGATGAAAATAAGCTCTACGAGTACATTTTCAAATCTTCGCATCTCTTGTAGCTTACACTATGCCACAAATTTTAAGTGCCCATTTACAACAGCAAGTGTTAGCATGTTATGATGAGCATTCAATAAATCACCAACTTTACGAATGTTTGTGTTAGCGCCAACGTTTATTTACGTAGCCCTGGTATAAAACAGAACACATTATTATTTGTATGATTAAGTCATACAATAGATTTATGTGCTTATTATGTAGGTTAATACCTGGTTTGGGTACAGTCAACTGCATGCTTGGACTTCCATTATAGGCCTGCATCATCATCTGCCTAGCCTTTTCACAACTATATTGGGGTCGGCTTCAAGTCAAACCGGATTCAGCTGAATACCAGTATTTTACGCGGCGCGGCTGCCTACCAGACCTGCACAACCCATTAACTGGGTAACACGGTACTTCATGGCGAGACTGGAGTCAGATTTACTTGCCCAAAGAACCTACATGCCGAATTTCAGGTTTGTACGACCAGTAGTTTCGGCTGTACGTTGTCTGTCAGTCAGTCACTCACCAGTAATGGAAGAATTTTATATATATTGGGATTGACGCTGTCAATATAAAATTGTAACGATAAAAATAACGTAGTTGACTGTACGCACTGTGTGGTCCGATGGGAATCTGAATATACATTGTTTTGGTGTTTGGGTTTGTGATTCTGTTTTTATAATAATGTAGTTATTGTGAAGTTTTTTTTTTGTAAACGATGACGTATTTGTAGGAACTAAGTCATATTGTTTTTAAGTTTTTCTTAAGTAAATATGAGTCTTTCGATAAATCTTTTCTCAGCACAAGATCAAAACATCCTCCGAATGTTGAGTCTCAACAACTAGCGCTTAAAAAAAGCTTTGTGTTATCTGCCAATCAGTAAAATAACTCAAGTCTTTGATGTTATAAGTAGTATCAGATACCTATTATCTACCTACAAACAATTTGTTTCTGTTTTGATGGTAAATTAGTAGAGTTTTTAGGGTTCCGAACAAAAAACGGAACCCTTATAGGACCACTCGGGTGTCTGTCTGTCCGTCTGTCACAGCCAGTTTTCTCCGGATCCATAGGACCGATTCTGTTGAAATTTGGTACACATATGGACTTCTGTGACCCAAACACGGACGTGTTACATAAATTATTATTTTCTTAGTATATGGGGTCACTTTTGGGGGTCAATCTAGAAAATTAAAAAAAAGGTATTTGAAAAATATCGAGTGCCATATCAAATGAAAGGGCTTACTGTGAGGGTTTTACTTATATTTTTAAAATAAATAGTTTTGAAGTTATTGAAGAAATTAGACGAAAAATGACCATTCTCCCCCTTTATCTCCGGAACTTCCAAGCCTAAAGTTTAAAAAAAAAATGTAGATAATAGATCTTTACCTATAGATAACAGAAAAACCTATAAGAAGTCTATAGTGGTAAAATAACATGTTAAAAAAATTAAATTCGTTCAGAACCCTTCGCACGCAAGTCCGAAGCGCTCTTGACCGGTTTTTTTTATGAAATATAACAATTAAAACTGCATTTCATAATGTCACATGTTTTCTCCGAAAGTCTAGATTTAGAGAACACATAATACACAATACCCACACATGCAGACATAGAGAATCGCTGATGAAATGCTTGTCTACGCCACACATTAAAACAATGAAAACACAACAGAACCATTTAACTAAACTACCTCACCCACCCCACAATTAAACCCAACCTTGAAGCTTTCAACCCCAGATTCGCGGTCAATTCAATGTCTACACAGAAATTAATTTTCCACTCCGAAGGAAGACGAAGTGGGCCGGAGTTACCCGAAGTGAGCCGAAGTTGGCCGAATTGTTACGTCAAGTTGAAGCCACAATGGCTGATCGACGATTGTATTTGATCACACTAATTTGACCGAGGTAAATCTAGGTGAATGTAGAAAGATATTTGGTAAAGTGTTCGATAATAAATAGGATTTGCCCCGTATTCGTGTCTATGGGAACCGTTTTTATTTATAAGTAAATCAATTTGTTTGAGAGATTGTGCTGTTAACTGTATTGAGAGAAATTGAATGTAGGTACTGAATTTATTAAACTTAAGAGGAAATGCTGGCGGCGAGACTTTGTATGTAAAAAGTCATAATTCGAGGTTTGGCTCTCGACTGTTTTCTCCTCCAATATTGGACCAATATAAGATATATTTCACAAACTGAATAAAAAGGATGTATACTGTGTCTCTATGTTTTCTTTTTTGGATTAATAGTTGCCAAATTTGTACACTAGGGCTCTGTGGAAAGCGCTTTATCGGACAATTTTAAGCATTTTATGAGAGTTCTAGTGCTTATACAGTTAATAAATCATCAAAAAAGAATAGGAACACAGTATATATCCTTCTTATTCAGTTTGTGAAATATCTCTTAAATCGGTCCAATATTGGAGGAGAAAACAGTCGAGAGCCAAACCTCGAATTATGACTTTTTACATACAAAGTCTCGCCGCCAGCATTTCCTCTTAACACCCAACGACAGCAGAATCGCGGACTATATGCCTTTTTTTAAGGATAGAAAATCATCATTCCGTATGTCAGACTCTCCCTGACTAAAATCCATCCGTGTTTATCATAGTGCCCTTTGCTTTGCGTTCGGGCCGCGGTGACTCTTTCGAACAAACTCCGCAACCCTGGCAAGGACTTAATGCCTTAGACATTCTCTTCCAGTCAACCAGTGCATTATTTAAATCAAGGAAAGCATATAATTATGTGATATAATATCATATTGATGAGCTAACAAATTGAACATAATTTTATAATATAGAAAACTCATAACTCTCATATTCATACCTTTCCCTTATGTGATTTACGAATACATTTGAACTTTTTTGTACCAGCAAGAAATGAACCCAATATATAAATGACGATAGTTTGGTCCTCAGGGCGATATAAGTAATGGGATATGCCCCAGGGTTAGATATTCAAGACCTTTTATATGTGATCTAATATGTCTACAACTGTTTTTTACCTTTAACACACAAACTCTTTGTTGTATAAAACGCCGGCGAGGTTATGAAAAAGATTGTTAGTAACTTTATTCAAGTGTATAGTTAGGTATCTATAGAAAAAGTGTCTTCTGACAAAATAGATCAATCTTCTATTTACATATATCTAACCACCCTCCCTCTCCCCCTCCCTCCTATCTAATCTTTTTCTTCTTCTTTACTGAGTGAGTGAGTGAGTGAGTGACTGACAGACAACGCACAGCCGAAACGACGGGTCGTAGAAATTTAAAATTTAGCATGTAGGCTCCTTGGGGAGTGTAGGGGAGCACCAAGAAAGTATTTCCCGAAATACCTACGGTAACGGGAAAAAACAGCATATGTGCGTACGAAGTCGCGGTCAAAAGATAGTATTGATATAAAATTGGTATCAATAACTTAGCAATAGATTTATGGATTCGAATGTTAGAGGTGCTCACTTGTAGTATCAGGTATTGGGTACCTGCCTAGTTTCCGACTCAATTGACAGCCCTTCTACAACAGATAGTCCTCTGTACAAACCTGTCAGTAAAGTACATTTATTTAATTAATTATGTAAGTAAAACCGATTACCACTATATTAAAACTTTTAAAAATCCGTTCAGTGGTGTAGGCGTTAAAGTGGCCCGGAGGACACGGTGGAGCATACGGTGGAGGTCTGCCCTGCTTGGGAGGAACACCGCCGCGTCCTCGTCGAGGCGATTGGCGGCGGCGACCTCTCGCGTCCGGCCCTGGTCCAATCCATGGTCCGGAGCGAGGAGGCATGGGAAGCGGTCACCTCCTTCTGCGAAGCAGTAATGCTAGCAAAGGAGGAGGCCGAACGCGTGAGAGAGAGGGAAACCTCACGCCCCAGCCGCCGCAACAGGAGAAGACGCCCCGGGCGTCGGGAGTCGCAGGGCGATTCCCGGCCACCGTAGGCACGGGCCTGCGGACGGCGAGCATTGGGTGGCTCGCTGTCCGATCAGAACCAAGCCCGGGTCGACGGCGCGCTGTGTTCCACGCGCGCCTTAAAAAGCTGTCAGCGTAGAAGACGGGGCCCGCTAGGGCCAGCGCCTGCCGGTGTCGCGGAATCTGTTCGAAAGAGTCGCCGCGGCCCTGGTACACAAAGTGCATTGGGAGGAACACGGATGGGTTTTAGTCAGTAAGAGTCTGACACCCCCTTCTGCTTCACCCAGAGCGGGAGGAGTCATTTGATGATTTCCCATCCTTAAAAAAAAAAGGCGTTAAAGTGGAATATACATACATAGACAGCTAAAAACAAAACCCTTCCTTTTGGTTTTGCTGTAGTAGGGTAGTAAAAAAAACTCCTAACTGACTAAAACTAAAAATCGTCGAAAAATTCCTCTGCATCGCTTGCCACTGTTAATGCGCCCAAAAGGCTGGCAGCATTGCCACGTTTTATGGCAATGCTTATGCCTAAGTAAGTATAGTACATAGTTCTAAAGTTATCATTTTCCTTCGTATCTTTCAGTTCCATGCTCTATTTGCAAACACACAAAAGATATAGAAGTATCCATGTCTATAACCGTGAGTGTATTCAACAGAATCGACACCATTTTCTTTTATTGATAAACGCTCGCAACGCTGTGCCCGAGTGTACTTCCAGCGCTTGCAGGCACAGGTACACAAACACAGACACACTTGCACAGGTACACCAACACAGGTACACAAACACAGGTACACTCCAACACAACACGGTTTGAACAGGCGTCTTGCGAACTACCGGATGCGTTCCGATTTCGACGAGACTGTTGGCAAATATTGTACGCTGACTGTACTTGTGTATTTGCTTTAGATTGCATTGTGTAGGATAAACATCGGTATTTATATAAAGGAAAAGTCTCGTTAAAAATATGTAGATACGGGATTTTTGCTGTAGGTATTTGTTGCGAGTTTGTTTCAAATCTCACTCGTGTAAGCATCATTGAAGTTTGGATTTCCAGAGGGCCCTAGCCATTGATATATAAAAACCCAAAATGCACAGTCTTGAACAAACGCAACACTTGAAACTGTCGTCAAAAACTGACATGTATCAAGTGTCATGTGTGAGTTGTGTGTAGTTATACTATAAACATTTTTTTTTGCAAATTCAACCTTACACGGATCGCGTAAAGTTGTTTTTACAAAGCAGAGCAGTATGGCGAGCGATGCGAGACTGTTTGAAACTTGCGCACAATTATACATTATGCGCTTATTTTTTGCGGACGTTTTTGAGATGCTGACTGTGTATCTTGGGTTTTTTATAAATCAATGGGCCTAGCACTAATATTTTGACGTATAGTAAAGTTAACGTAAGTGAATTTTCAATGTGAAAAACTACAACCCCATACTATTTTGGTTTAATTTAATGGGACATCATGACATACACAATTTATATCATTAAAAAAATGAATATAATATCTAATTCAAATAGAATAGAATAGAAAATATTTATTCGACACAGACAAAACACACAGCAACAAACACATTATAGAAAACAAAAGAACAGTAATACAAAACGAAAACGGTACAGAGTAATTGTGCTGAGCGTGCCCATACCGAAAGGGTTACCATCTCAGCATTTGCTGGGCGTCAGACGCCCAGCGCTGGTTTTCGGTTGGCACCCCGCAGTGACACACGGACGCGGGTAAAATAAAATAGATAAATACTTGAGTGTTATAATAAGTAGGTTGACGTTAATATACGTCAAAAATATTCGTGCTAAGTTCCTCAGCGCATTTGTAGAAACGTTCCCAATTGCCAAGCTGTAATAACTTGAGGAATATTGCAATTGTTGATCTACTTAGGGCTTGCAATGACATGTAGTCAAGTGCGATTGTTACACTTAGATACAGTGATGGATAACCGAATAAAAATATCGTTTAAAATCTTTACTTACTACAAATGTCGGTGCCTAATATGAACCAATATGTACAACGAAAGTAGTAGTAGTGTCTACCTGATATTATTATAGACATCTCAGGGCCTCCCACAAGGTGGACCGATGACCTGGTAGGCCGCGGAAGTTCACTGGATGCAAGAAGCACTGGACCGGTCGATGTGGCAGGACAGTGTGGACATCTTTCAGCTGAAATGATGATGTATACAACGTGTAACAGAATAAACGCAATACCTCTTAAGGGGTCATTGTACTCATCATAATAAACAACTTTTACTATAGGACTAATTCCGAAATCGCAAAAAAAAAATCTGCTGTTCAGTACATTTTGTCGAGTTATGCGCACAGAAATGTATGGAGCAGTCGATTTTTGTTTCACGATTTCAGTGTTGGTCCCATAGTGAAAGTTGTTCATAATGATGAGTTGAAATGACCCCTTAAGAGGTATTGCGTTTATTCTGTACAGGTTGTATTCAACATTGTCCTATCTCTTTCTATAAGGGATGAGGTATTAACTGTAAAAAGCCTCGTATCCCAGTCAGTCATATTTCATACTTCTCATGAAAAATACGATAGAAATCCTTACGCATTCGTTCAATAAGAATATAAAGTACAGTCGACTAAAAAGATATGCGGCTATTGCAACGTCTTGTCACATGCGCGCCATCTAGTGTTTATTGTAGCGAAACAAACAAGTGGGATAAGTTTCCTGTTAGCATAGCTGTTGGAAATAAAACTGAATTGCATAAAGTTGCAGACTGGAATGGATGGGATTTGTTGTTGCTCTAGTGTAGTTTGGTACAGTTTATAGTACAAAGACGTTGTTAGTAACTCAGGTAGAATAACATTTTTGGTTACACATAGTTCGGCAATTCAAATCATGAAGTTTGTTAACTGTGGTGATAGTAAAATTGAAATAGAGAATTGTTCTCACTACTAAGCTACATAGGACTTTATCACTAGAACGTTACTTTGTCTAAAGCAATTAAACTTTTGCAAAAAAGCTAGCCCTGAACTACAAGGAAGGAATTAGCAATATGTCAAGTGCACTTTATTTATTTTACTGCACTTTATATATTTATATTAGATTTTTGATATATTAGTTGTATATTAGTTATATTGTATATTAGTTGCGGTTACAAATCTTGTAGCTACCTATATTTATTATCGTTATCTTGGACATGAGGGAAAGGCCTTTAATTTTTCAACCTCTTATTTATATGCTTAGTACGAGGAACGCTATTAGCTTCATGTCTTTGACTGACTGACTTCGTCAATTCTAAAGTGCCTTTAAATGGTGTTGAGTTAGAATGCATCTGTCGATGTGCAGTAGTTGAAAATAACCACAAAATGAAAATTTTCCGTTAAACCTCCTTCAAGATCGCACAGTATTCTCCAACAAGTAAATAAACGGTGAGCAAACAATGTTATACAACGAGCAGCCGGCAGTTGTAGCTGGTGGCAGTCACGTTGCCTCCCGCGTGCGACCGCAACTCCGCTGTGAGGAACATCGGAGACAGACACGTGAGTCGTGAGACGTTCTTCGAGAAAATGTTCAAAATTAATATACGAGTAACAACTACTTCTATCAATATATATAAAATTCTTCCGTTATTCAGTGACTGAGTGAGTGACTGGCATACAACGCACAGCTGAAACTACTCTACGTGAAATTTGGCCTCTAAGTTCCTTGGGGAGTGTAAAGGAGCACTAAGAGAGGATTTTCCCGTAAAGCCGTATGGTGTCGGCCGGTGCCGTATTGTGCCGTAAAAGAATAATACCATCCCATCACTTCCCGTGGGTGTCGTAAGAGAATGGGCAGCAGCGTTCTCTGTAAAACTCAACACCATACACTGCGATCGCCAACCCGCCTGCCAAGCGAGGCGATTGTGGCAAACCCCCTCCTTTGGGGGAGGCCTATGTCCAGCAGTGGACGTCTTTCGGCTGATATGATGATGAAGATAGGAGGAGGCCTGTGGCCAGCGGTGAGACTGTACCTATAGGCTAAATAAAAAAATGACATTGCTGTAGCTACCTACAGAAATGACCTTAAAAATTTAAGTGATTAATCACATCGGTAGTGCATTTCAAACATCTACACTAAAATTATAAAGAGGAAAGATTTGTTCGTTTGTTTGTTTGAAATGAATAGGTTCTGAAACTACTGGACCGATTTGAAAAATTCTTTCAGCAATGGATAGCTACATTATCAGGGAGTAACATAGGCTATATTTCATCTCCGTAATCCCACGGGAACGAGAACTACGCGGGTGAAACCGCGTGACGTCCACTAGTATAGAATAAAAATTTTGAAACTTTAAAATCAAAGTCGCTGACAGAGAGCCTAGCATTTCTCTACAACAATGCCTTCAGGGTGCTGATGAGACTGCCTCGCTACTGTAGCGCATCGGGTATGTTTGCGGATTCGATTTGGCGATTATTCGCAAAAGAGTTGTCTCCCTGATGAGCCGCATACGAGGCAGTTCCAACAGCTACCTTCAGCTGTTCGCATGGAGGATGGATCTGGATTGCCCAATAATGCGGTCCTGGACCAGGCTGCATGTTGAGCACTCCGGATCCAAACCTAAATATAGACTGAGGTTACTATAATGATAGTGTATAAAAACTTTTTCATTTAATTTATAATGTTTTTTATTGACTTTTGTTTAATGTATAATGTTTGTGTTGTGTAATGTTTTGAATTGTAATCTTTTAATTTATTCTTGTATTTTATGGACTGGTTCCGAAATAAAATGAATTGTTATTATAGCCATTTTAACCTTTATTAAGAACAAAGATACAGTAGCAATATTAATCACTAGAAAACCTTCCGGAAAAGATATGCGATATTGAAGTTTGCTGAACTTCTCAAATTCCAATTCTAAAGCAGGCTATTGAATAGAAATTCGAGAGTTGCATGTTGACCGAAATCACATGCCGCAGCTAACAACAAGTTCATACCTCACCCTAACAACACACCCAGTTCCCATTCGTCATAACAGCCATACCTGCAGAGATGCCACGCAATATTGCACTCTACTACCTATGTACTACATAGCTCTGAGTTTGATAGCTACGCGCGGTCCAGTTCCGCAACTATTCCAATCAGATAAGCCGACGTGTTCCAACGAAGAGTTTGTATGAAACCTTCGCTCGTTTGAAACGTTCGCTCGTTTCATACAAACATTGTAAAGTTGCCGAGTTGGGGAAAGTGGATGTTTGTGGAAGAGCACTTTACTTTACTTTCACTCGCTTTGAACGAACGTTGGAATTGAGAATGGTCGGCAACCTGTTACGTTGAATATTATCAAAAATATCTGACAATAAAACTTTACAAAAAAAAATATAACCGACTTCCAAACAAAACACTACAAAGAATAAAATAACCTTAATTTCGGAAGTCGGTGTTTTTGGTTTTGTTTCTTTGTTTTTTTAACACCGACTTCCGAAATTAAGGTTATTTTATACTTTGTAGTGTTTTGTTTGGAAGTCGGTTATATTTTTTTGTAAAAAGTTTATTTTTTATTTTTCACTTTTAAGTGGTGATACTTGGACGACGTCTTCGTCAACGCAGAAATTGAAATAAGCAAAAATGCTCATAAAATGAAAACTCCTCAACCAAACTGAATCAAATATTTACGGGACCAAATGGCAAGTATACTGCATCGAACTAAAAAAGAATCATAGAAATTGGATCAGAAACCTCGGAATAATCGGTGTACATACATAAAAAAATACCCACCGAATGAATAACCTCCTCCTTTTTTGGGAGTCGGTTAAAAAATATTGAGTCTTGTCCATTATCATTATGTTTAATTTCCAAGTCGTAGGGACGAGCCTCGTTGCGGAATTTGTTCGAAAGAGTCACCGCGGATGGGTTTTAGTCAGTAAGAGTCTGACACTCCCTTCTGCGCCGCCTAGAGCGGAAGAAGTCATTTGATGGCTTCCCATCCTTAAAAACAGGTGCTTTTAACTCAGTCTGGATGTACTCACATCCAGACCGGCCCGCTTCTGAGAAATTACAAGAAGTTACACCACTTCTGAACTAGTGAATCAAACTAAGGATCCAGCTCAGCAGTGGACCGACGAATCAGTCTATAAAAAAATTCTGTTAAAAAGAAAATGGGAGCGGAAAATGTTTGGCAAATTGAAATATCATACGAAATTCCAGACAAAAAATATTCTGTCCACTTGTCCTAATTATTTATTATTAAAACGGGCTATCCATTTTTTGTACGTGATATCAAGATATAAAGGGAGCTCCGGGAGCTCCCTATAGTACGCTCATCAAGCGGATAGGGTCGCCTATTTTTATATCAATCTACCTAATTATATCATTGGGGATATTACGGCAACCTAATATTGATTGTAGGGCAACCTTGGTCCTTGAGTTCTAAAATCACCGCTTTGGGAACAGCCATCATGTGGTCTAATATGTTAAGGGAATTATGATTTTCTTACTCCTCGGCGTTTCTCCGGGAGTCGTCGAGCTCCATTGACGAGTGGCGAAGGATTGTGAAGCGAGCCACTACCCCTGGAGAAGAATGTACTTATCATATATAATAATAATAGGTTGCATATATGTCACCCGCTGCTGAGCATAGCAGGCTGTAAAGTCCCACAAACCTCCATTGAAAACATTTTTCCAAAAAAATACACAGACTTCCAAGTAAAAACCATTACAAAGTTACTTTTTTATATTATACTAGTTGACCCGCGCAACTTCGTCTGCTCCGCTCCTATTGGTCTTAGCGTGATGATATATAGCCTATATTAGCGCGTTCAAGCAAACAAACAAACAAACTCTTCAGCTTTATATATTAGTATAGAAGAGACCTTTCAATAGGGTCGATCTAGGCTAGATAGTTCATTACAGTTTTCACGCCCTTTATAGCCATGTTACATTTCCCACTATCTGTTGATCGTTTCCTTGTTTGTTTCTTCCCGCCCTTATTATTTTAGCCTAATCTCTACACACATTCATTTTCCCAGTCTCTCCCCACAAAATACTAAAACAAATTTATCATCCTTCACGGTATCGTCCGAACAATTCCGAACAAATCCTCTAATATCGTTGATACCGGAAAATCGCCCGGTCAAACCCGCCGGGTTCGCGATCCACTGACCGTCCTGCCAGATAGCCTGCCGGTCTGGCGACGCTTATCGCGTTAGCAACGTATGCCATGCTGATGGCAGATCCGAATTGAATTCTTATGAATATGGGCGCGATTTGAATATTGAAAAGAAGCTTGTATGTAGGATGTGGTTTTTAGGGTTTCGTACCCAAAGGTAACCAACGGAACCCTATTTAAGCCTCCGCTGTCCGTCCGTTCATCTGTCTGTCAGCGGGCTGTATCACAAGAATCGTAATGGGTAGTCAGTTGAAATATACACAGATTGTGTATTTCTATTGCCGCTATAACAACAAATAATAAAAATTAAGGTTTATGGTCCCTTCGTGTGCGATTCCGACTCGCACTTGGCCGGTTTTTGATCAGTGTGGTTGATGCTCTAGAATGAAGCATATCTAGTTTATAAGTTAATCATTAATATTCTTGTCTCGCCGACAAGTAGTTCTTTCAATCCACCTATCCTTGAACTAATATGGGCCACCAAAATAGTATAGGATTTAAAAAATATGTATTTATTATACTTTATCGTTCAGCAAAATAGTTACACAAGTGTTCTTCAAGAATTCTTATTTCTTTATTAGGGTTATAACTAAGCCTCTGCTGTCCGACCATGTCTGTCAGCGGGCTGTATCTCAAGAACCGTAAGAGGTAGATACTTGAAATGTTAACAGAGTGTGTTCTATTGCCGCTATAACAACAAATAAAAATAAAATTGATAAAAATAAAAATTCAAGCGTGTTTTTTTTCCTTTTTATGGTGCGGAACAATTCGAGTGAGAGTCCGACTCGCACTTTGCCAGTTTTTTCCTTCTTCCTCTCCACTCTCTTAAGACTGGCTAGCCATTTTGGCTAAATTTTCTACAACGGAAGAGTTCCGTGCACTAAACACGACACATTACGTGAATATGTATGAGAATAGTCCCGTGCTCCTAACTTATTTCAATTATAAATCCTATCAAAATTTTAAGTGGGGTTAAATTGCCCTGCCACGCATTCTGTGTATGTAAATTATATTTTAATGAATCTCGTTCACGAGGAGGTCGGCAAATTATGGTTTTGCTAGGTTCTGCCCGCGGCTTTATCTGCGAGAAAAGTGTTTTATTATACCAAGGGAACGTACTGCCCGGTTAGAAAATCATACTACCTAATGCAGGTCATGTCCTACCTGTTTCTCTTCATCATCACCATCATATCAGCCGAAAGACGTCCACTGCTGGACACAGGCCTCCCCCAAGCGTCGCCACAACGACCGGTCCTGTGCGTCTCGCATCCATCGGCTACCCGCGACCTTCACCAGGTCATCGGTCCACCTTGTGGGAGGCCTTTCAACGTTGGGTCTTCCGGTACGCGGTCGCCACTCCGGTACGCGGTCGCCTGTTTCACTTGTTTCATCTAAATCCGCTTAGACATCTTTAAATAGGGTCTGTATCTCCGCCAACTTCTTCTGAATCACGCAACGCATGATACTATTTTCACTAATACAAAAATTATACGAGAAACATTTTTGTGTATATAAATTTTACCCACTTTATTGTTGTTGTTTCCAATTTGGCTAGGACATTGCAGGCTTGAATCACCTGGTTTTTTCATAAAAAGATGATTCCGCCGTGCTTCGGAAGGCACGTATAAGCCGGTGGTCCCGGCCGCCAAATGGCGGTCGTCAAATAAACCATGTCAGAGGCCCTTGAGGCGGTTTAGAAACTCAGACACTAGGGTGTGTGGGGTCGTTAGACCTTACTGCCCACACGACAAGAAGAAGATCCAGTTTATAGTATAGAAAGATAATAAGATTCTACGAGCATGAAAGTAAGAATAAAAGAAAACATACGATGCTGTCTCCAAAATGCACGGAAATAAACGGCATCCATGTGGAAATTGAGACATCGCTGTGAAACGCCGGAGTTGAGCTGATCCCAATACCAGATAACTGCGATTACAACTGGACGGATGACTGTCCGGTGTCCGGGATATGTCGGGCCGCCGTCCGGGACACGTCCGGAGAGCGTACGAACACGGAAAAGTTACGAACAGAAGTACCAAAAAAACTAAATAAAAATTACGTAGTTTCAAGAACGAAAATATAACCTGAAACTGTCCTCGAAACTGTGGGACAGTGTACCTACCGCGGGCAATATTATTGCGTCATGAAAACAGCTTTCAAAGTCAACGTCAAATCATTTGAACGGCACTTTTGAACGTCCAATTTACAGCTTGAAAATAAAATATTATAGTGACTTTAGTCGTCCTTTTTAACTGACTTCCGAAAAAGGAGGAGGTTCTCAATTCGGCGGGTACTTTTTTTAATGTATGTACACCGATTACTCCGAGGTTTCTGATCCGATTTCTGTAATTATTTTTTAGTTCGATGCGGTATACTTGCCATTTGGTCCCATAAAATTTTGATTCAGTTTGGTTCAGTAGTTTTTATTTTATGAGCATATTTTCTTATTTTTATGTTTAATATCTCGAGATGGCACAGCCATGAGATCTTTTTTTTTCTTGAAGAAAAAAACCTTGGCCTGGCGATGTCTTCGCTAGCAGTGGGAAACAAATTAGGCTAGTAAAAATATCTATCTAGATAGGTACTTCATAAAACACTAGCACTTCGCCCACGACTTCGTCCGTGCTGCAATTTTCTTAAGGATTCCTAATTTTTCTTGTTATAAATATTACCTATGTTACTCAGGGATAATCTAACTTACTAACGGCAAAAGAATTTTTGAAATCGGTCCAGTAGTTTTTAAATTTATTCGTTACTAGTGGACGTCACGCGGTTTCACCCGCGTAGTTCCCGTTCCCGTGGGAGTACGGGGATAATATATAGCCTATGTTACTCCCTGATAATGTAGCTATCCAATGCTAAAGAATTTTTCAAATCGGTCCAGTAGTTTCGGAGCCTATTCAATTCAAACAAACAAATCGTTCTTCTTTATAATATTAATATATAGTATATAAATACAAAAGTACAAATCTTTCCTCTTTATAATATTAGTGTAGATAGATAATTTCAGTCCATTAAAATTCAGCGTTTTTTAAATATTCGTTTGTAGGTAAATCTTGCAAAGGGAATAGGTTGCTTCTAGGCAAACGTGCTCCATCTTCGACCGCATCATCGCTTACCATCAGGTGAGATAGTGGTTAAACGTACGCCTGTCTACAGTAAAAAAAAGTGTGTTTGCGAGATTTCTCAAGAATGAGTGCCAGAATAAAACCAATAAATTTTATGGATTAATACTAAGCCATTTACTAAAACCGTAGCTAAGTAGATAACCATGGAGATAGAGTAAAAAAATCGCATGTACCTTCCTACATTTTTTCCCCAATCGCGAGTTGCATACATAAAATTTCCACGTACCTTATTGAGTGGTAATTCTGAAAACCATTTTCAGTGACCTGCAATACTAATGGACTGTGGGGAATCTTTATAGATTTGACCTGAGATTCCGGGAGAGGGCTACGGTTGGCGGATCAGACGAATTGATCGGCTCGTCATCTAGATAGTTTGAGTAGTTGGGGAATCGAAACGTAAAAGCTTTTTAGCTTGATTTTACCTGGCATGTTTGTTTCCATGCTTCTCTCGTCAATAAAATGTTTTGTTGAGGATTCCTTTTTTAGAGTAGATTAGTGACTTTTCTTGAAAGTAATGTGGGAGGTTCCAGATATTCATTATTAATAGGTTTATTGCTACTCATGGTACACTGACAACGGTCTTTTGAAAGCTTGTTTTTTTACTATTGATAGGCACGCGTTTGACCACTATCTCATCTGATGGTAAGCGATAATGTGGTCGAAGATGGAGCACGCTTGCCTAGAAGTAACCTATTCACTCTTGTCTTAAAGACTCCCAGGTTGTAGCCATCAGGAAACAGACTCCGGCAGGGAATTCCACTTCTTAGCTGTATGCACTATGAATGTGTTCCCAAAACGTTTTGTGCGTGTGGGTGGGATGTCCACCGTGTCGTCTTGTGGTCCGATGTGGAACGGGCTTGGTGGAATTAAATTATGCAATTCCGTAGCACATTCCGCAACCGGTAGAAAACCGAATGCTAGTGAATCCATAGATCGTACCTATGATCTTAAGTTACTAATTATTTCATTCTAAAGTAGGTAAAGGAATCAGGTATTTGACTAGTAACAAAAGGCTACATACATTCAAGATTAGATGCTTTCTAAAATAATGATGGCGCTACGCATAAATCTTCTGTCAGTCTTCTGTCTATTTTTAAGACAGATTTTAAAACGTACACAAGCCCGCCTTGTTTTCACATTTTCTAAAAACTTTAATTTTACAGCCTTTATATTTTCTCTAGGTTATGAGAAATGTAATGAAAATTCAATGTTTGGTCCGAGTCGTTAGGCCAGTGTAATCTTATATCGATTGTCCATTTATCTCTTGAAGAACAAGCCGATCATTAGTAACCTGAAGTTCAGAAGACCGGCGTTTTCTTTTCAAATAAATTCTTTGTTACGTTTCTATCTAAGGCCAAACCACTACTTAATTTATAGTTACAAAGATAGGACTTGTAAGTACAAACTATCTACAGCCTTAGATAAATGTAAGTCCATTGTCTAGTACTAATGGATCGCGGAACCCTGCAGGTTGAACCGAGGTTCGAGCTAAAAGCGCCCAAAGTGATATATTAGGGCGGTTGTCGACAGGTTGTCCGGATTTCGGGTGATAGAACTAACGGCCTAGTGTGGATTATGTTACGATTTCGTACAAGTTAACACATTGGTATTTCGTTCTCCTGAGGGCTTAGCACGAATATTTTTGACGTCTGGTAACGGAACGTAAAATTTTACTACAGCTAAAATACTTGTTTTGCGAATAATATTTAGTCGAATTGGATGCTATAGGTATTCATATTTTTGAAAGATACAAATTGTGTGTCGCATAATATTTTACCAAAATACTATGGGGTTGGAGTTTTTATATACTCAAAATTCACTTATGTTAACGTAAGTGAATTTTGAGAACAAAATATTCGTGCTAGGCCTTCTGCAAGGGTTGCAGAAGAATTTGTTAGAAAGAGTCACCGCGGCCCTGGAACGCAAAGGGCATTAGGAGGAACACGGATGGGTTTTAGTCAGTAAGAGTCTGACACTCCCTTCCGTACCACCCAGAGCGGGAGGAGTCATTAGATGAATAACTAAACAAAAAAAAAAACACCGGTAGCACTCCGGGAGTGCCGGCAGAAGTGAAAACTTTAGTATTAACGTTGTGTTTAATTATAAGTACAAAAATACTATCATTTATGAGGTAGAATACAATGTTTATTTATTGCGCTATCGTACACAAATATGACAATTTACATGTTATTATTCATAATATTATATCGTTATTTATTTATATATTACATTAATTTTTATCTCTTAGAAAAATCAACTTTCATCCATAATTTCGTAATTCCGTAATTTCGTATCCTTGGATACGCGTGGCACGCTGACATAAACACAGACGGACATTCGCGCAAGCGCCCTGTGTCGCCTAAGCGGAGCAGCACACTCAGGCACGGTAGAAAGAGCGCGCTTTTTCGATCAGCATCACGTGACCCTGACGCGAGTCCGTCTTACGCTTTTTCGATCAGCATCACGTGACCCTGACGCGAGTCCGTCTTACGCTTTTTCGATCAGCATCACGTGACCCTGACGCGAGTCCGTCTTACGCTTTTTCGATCAGGTCACGTGTCCTGACGCGAGTGTAAGATTTTATACCCATTACAGAAAAAGTGCTCAACGCCGCTAAAGAAGTTTTCACTTCAAAAAATCGCTCTGGAAATTTTAGCTATATTTTTTTCGATTTCAATCTATCTACCTAGTCTTTCCTTTTCTATATTGCAGCTTCCAATCTGACTGGATACAGCTAAGTTCCAATCCCAGAGCGAGAAAATCATTTGATAATTTCATAATAGGGATGATTCCTGAGTAATAAAATATGATTCTATTTAGCCCGTCAGTTAGATTTTCGAAAAATATTGGACACGTATTTTTTGCTTTATCAAATCAATAAAAATTGGCGTAGATAAATGATCAGGAGTGGGGGCTTGTGACGTCACTACTAGGTAAAAAGTGTTCTCAAGTGTGACATCACACTAGTTTTTAACGCATTGTAACGTCTTAATTTTGTGTTTACGAGAAAAAAGAAAACATACGTGTCCAATATTTTATGAAAATCTATCTAGCAGACTAATTAGTTTATTTTGCCCTATTATCTTAAACGCGCTAATCTCAGGAACTACCGGTACGATTTGAAAAATTCTTTCAGTGTTAGATCGCCCATTTATCGAGAACGGCTATAGGCTATATCACGGTAAGACCAAAAGGAGCGGAGCAGACGAAATTGCGTGGGTCAACTAGTTGCTACGTAGTTGTACCTCAGGCCTAAAAGTATTTATAAAACGCTCGATTCCATAGAAATCCTGTTAAAACTTAATGAAGTTTGTTAAATAACGAAACTTATTAATTAAACACACCCATACTATTTATCTACCAGATTATTACAGTTCGTAATTAAACTACCGAACTGTAATATTGGTACAAATAAAATTAAACACAACTCCCCCGGGATCAATAGTTGGCATACTGCAACTGTGAGCCAATTTTGTTTTAAATCAACTTTTGCGTGGGATCCAGCCTGTCAGCAAGTTGTAGTGATGGGAGGTGCGTTATCGATTCTAACGTACAGAATAGGGTATTTTACTGAAAAAAACCTATCAGTCCGACTCATAGATTTCCAAAAAATATTAGAAACGTATTTTTTCTTTTTTCACGTAAACAAAAAGTGACGAAGATACCGGACGTTGAAAACTCGCGTGACGTCACTACGATAGTACAATTTTTACTAGCGACGTGACGTCACCAGGCCCCTCAACCGAGTTTTGATGCATTTTATTTTTGTCAATTTTCATTGATTTACAAAAACAAAAAATACATGTCCATTATCTTTCAATACTCTAACTGACGGACTAAATATATAGATTTGCAGTTTATTGATGGTGGTAACTAGCCTATAACAGATGCTGATTTACTTAGTCAAGTCCTACTTGAAGTCGAAAAACAAAACACAAAATGTTGTGGCAATATTTTTTTGTGCGTACAGTTAAAGAGTGGAATTCGCTGCAGAAATATGTGTTTTCTAATGGCTATAACCTGGGGTCTACTCTAAGTGAATTTTAAAATGTGTCGAAATATATGACAGACTTCACTTTTTTTCTTCGTTTTGTTTGGAAATCATCATCATAACAGCCGAAAGACGTCCACTGCTGGACATAGGCCTCCCCCAGAAGGGGGGGTTTGCTATAATCGCCACGCTTGGCAGGCGGGTGGCGATCGCAGTGTATGGCGTTGCGTTTTACAGAGAACGCTGCTGCCCATTCTCTGGCGAGTCCCTTGGTCGCCTCTTACGACACCCGCGGGAAGTGATGGGATGATATTATTCTTTTACGGAACCTTACGGCACCGGCCGACACCATACGGCGAAAGTGTTTGGCAATAATAATACAATATTAGTAGGAAGGATTCATAATTTATAATAACTGATAAAACGTCAAATGATAAACCGCTGCATACTGAACCCTGACTAAGTTTATTTTATAGGTGCACTTATATGTTAGTTCGATGCCGATTTAATCGAAAATCAATGCATGCAAGGCGCGTCGATTTATAGCAAAAGTTTTGGCGTCGGAAGTCGTCGCCATTTAAATCGCTGCACTGGTGAATAATGTATGGCCTTAAAATTTTAGGAATTCACAGAATACTCCGATATACCAACTATAGAACACTAGCTTGTGCCAGTGGCTTTGCCTGCGTGAAAGTCGAAAACGATACCAAAAGAATATACTCCCGGAATAAAAAGTATTCTGTCTTATTTCAGCGCATAGTCTACCCGTGTATCAAATTTCATCTAAATGCGTTTACCCGTTTAAACGTAAGAAAGAAAGAAAGAATAAAATTTATTTAGCACATATATGAAACACGCACGGTACATAGAATTAGAAATAACAAACAAAAAGGGTATAACAGAAACTAGTGTGTGTCTCACGGTTGCGCTAAAAAGGTCCATTTCAGCGATGTGTCAGACTGACTAATGCTGTCTGACGCTGGTTTTCAAATGAATCTTTTAAAGGACGAGGACAGTAAAATTAACTAAGTATCTGAACAGAAAAAGTTAACTTCACATTTATAGACAATTCATGCTTCATCATAAGCTACTAAAATGTAGTAATTTTCAAATAATACCTACAAATTCTGTACGGAGTTGCCTTTTTATTTATTTCTTTGTCTTATCTTTTTTCTTGAGGCGGTTTACACTATAAGAAGAAGATCTTTATTTCATATTTTATAACAACAATTTTTTTAACGACTTTCATCTTTGTTACAAAAACAGCGATATATCGACGCTTCCCATCACTATATCGGTGTCGACAGACAAGTATTTAGCGAGTAAAGGACTGCGCATCGCTTCTCGTCAGAATTTCAAGCGTTTCGTCGCAGCCTCATACCTTTGTCTATACGGAGATAGGCCCGCAGGCAGCTGCTTTAAGTATTTATACCTGTAGCTAAGTTTGCGTACCTTTGGAGAAGAACATGCGTACCTGTAGCAAGCTACTGAGGCTGATGCACATATTTTAATTTATATACGCGGTTATGGCTAGGATTAAGAAGAGACTACTTAATAAATAAATTACGTTGCTTCTATTTTTAAGAGCCCAAAATTGTTGTACCTGTTGTGTGTAAAAAATAACAAGTTGTTTCATACAACTTTCCGATCAAATTAAGGAACTTGATTGGTAAGCAAATTGAGCGTCAACATTAATTCCATCTCAAGAGTAATTATTTTTCTGTCGTTTGCAATGACTGTAACACGGCAAAATAACTTGGTTTTTTTTACTATTGATAGGCTCGCGTTTGACCGCTATCTCACCTGATGGTAAGCGATGATGTGGTCGAAGATGGATCACGCTGGCTTAGAAGTAACCTATTCACTCTTGACTTAAAGACTCCCAGGTTATAGCTATCAGGAAACACAGACTCCGGCAGGGAATTCCACTCCTTAGCTGTACGCACTATGAATGTGTTCCCAAAACGTTTTGTGACGGGGTTTGTATTGTTGTAGCTATTTCCTGATAGCTATAAACTGGGGCCGACAAGTTCTGGAGTGGCGACCGCTTACCGGAAGACACAACGTTGGAAGGCCTCCCACAAGGTGGACCGATGACCTGGTGAGGGTCGCGGGTAGCCGATGGATGCGAGACGCACAGGACCGGTCGTTGTGGCGACGCTTGGGGGAGGCCTATGTCCAGCAATGGACGTCTTGCGTCAAGAGTGAATAGGTTACTTCTAGGCAAGCGTGCTCCATCGTCGACAGCATCATTGCTTACCATCAGGTAGTAGTGATCAAACGCGAGCTTAGAAAGGTATAGTACATTTACGCGTCTCATTAAAAACACGTTTATTGTTTATTTAAAAATTCACTATCTCAGCCTTTCAAGTTTCTGTACAAGCGTGGCATTTTACATTCAATTAAAGGAAACGACAAACAAAATTTCTCTCCACCACAAAACTCTTTATTGCAAACCATTTATTTCGTTGAAAACCGCGAGTATTACTCGTCGTGGTCCCATAAAATACTAGAGGTATGTGCGCAAAACTTAAGGTCAACCTGTTGCTTCGACGATTCGACTCAATCTTTATGTGAGTGGCTGTAAAATTGAAATGATCCCTTGAAATGTAGATTTGATAACTGGGCTTTTAAGTGTAAAAATCACCTGGTTTTTTAAGAAAAAAATATTTCCCTTCATCTGAAGACATCATCATCCTCATTCAAGGCGAAAAAGTCGGCTGCTCGACATAGGCCTCCCACATAAGTGTTGCCACAGTTCGCGGTCCTGTGTATCTCGTTTTCACCAGGTCATCGGTCCACCTTGTGGGAGGCTTTCCAAATCTTCGTCTTCCAGTACGCGGTCGCCATTCAAATTACAGTCGCAATTCCAAAAAAAAAACAATATTTGCATTGTATAGACTCAATTTTATTTAGCAATGTATAATTTCATCCATTTTAACGGCACATGTGTGAGTACTGTGTACCTTAAACTTAAGCTATAGCTATCAGTTTTAGGTTTGTTTTTGACTTGAATGTACCCTGGCGGTTGGGAGTGTCATGCTCACACAAAAGTCTGGCTGATGGTGGCGTATGCGTTGGATCATTTGGCTCCCTTCAAAATGGTTGAGCCGAATGGTGCTAGCGCATGCGTCATGTTCGTGAACGGGCGCTGTCAGTTGGGACTGGTCATTTCTCAGTTGCCATGGTTTATTTTAAATATTTCTTTGAATTGTTCTTTTTTTTCCCGAACGCTTTTATCCTGCTCGTCTTTTACATCGTTCTCACATGTTTGTATAATTTCAACTTGATCTAAACAAAAATTTGTAACAATTTATTATTTTTTAAAAGAGTGTCCGTGGAGTTTCTTGCACGTTCTTCTCCATAGAGATCTACGCTTTGGAACGTGCAAATAGCTTCATCTTGTTGGACTGACCGACCTTGACAATTCAAAAGTGCCTATAAATGGTTTATTTGAAATATACGATTTGATTTGATTGATTTGATTTGAACCTTTCGACCCCTCGACTTTTTGTTCTGCGAGCAAAATGTTCTGCCCAATGCCATTTAATTTGGCAATTTCTTCAGGTTATGTGGGTAAACTTTCTTATCTTGCGGATATCTTCATTCCTGATTCGATCACACTAGGAAACTCTAAGCATAGACCTTTGGGTGACTTTAAGCCTTCTGATGTGGCTCATCTTAGACACTCTTGAAGACAACTAAAGGCTTAATGTAATGGCCTCTTGTAGAAATAAAATAATAAAAACAACGAAGCCTGTCAAATTACTCCTTCTTTAAGTACCTACAGTCTTTTATGGCAAATCCCATGATAAGGACATAATTAAAATTCTCCTCCGGTTTCAAAACAGCGGAATCTCGAATGCAAATAATTTGAAAAGCGTAGCTATCGTAAAGAATGGTTGTAAATATAAAATCTTTGTGCTCTCAAGGGGACTCGATCGGATTGACTGTGAGGGTTAGAAGATTGCCATGCAGGTTTGTTTGAACAAGAAAATAATGACCTATTAATATTTAATACATAGTTACGAGATTGAAAATGTTGTATCGACGCGGGTGAAGTGGACTAGCACTTCGCTCGCGCTGCAAGGATCCCTAATTTTTCTAGATAGTAGAAAGAAAGAAAGAAAGAAATCATTTATTTGCTTGTAGTGTAGGTATACATATAGGTTGGAAAGTTTGTAAATTGTCCCGATACATTTTGCCTTACGGCATGCAAAATATTGGAATTGAATTTAATAATAATAATATAACCAATACAATTATTAACTACTCGCGAACTTCATAGGTAATTACAGATGTCAAAAAAAAATTATTAAATATAAATCACTCACTTATTGTATAATTGTTAATGTCTTCTTCACGAGACCTAGAATTCTTACGTTTCGGCATTTTTATAACAAACTGTGCGAAGACGCGAAATAGATCTTGAGTGGTTGAGCACTAGAATGCGAATGATCGGCGACAGCGTCTGAGAGCGGAACTAGACGAAGTACCCACACGTATACAAAAATAAAAAAAATTGTGGGTATGTCAAATTGAATTGCCATAGATAAATAATAAATTAATATAATATTATTTTCTCAACTTAGTGCATGAGTGGTGACAACTAAAGTAACTACATGTGTAAATTACTAATCTCGAGGACGAGGCGCGAGTATAATGAAGAATATAAATGTCATAATGTCAAATATCAAATAGCTTAATGTCAAGATTTTTAATGTCAAAATATTCAAGAACACAACAACAACAATCACAATAAAGATAATGTCACAATGTGTAGGTACATAAGTTATTCTAATACAAAAACAATCTAAAAAAAACAATAATAGATGCAAAAATGTCATTAGAGTCATTACATTTTATTAATCATAGATTAAGATTCGACATTGCAAAGGTTATGTTTTATTTTTTACAAACAACGACATTTTAGTATAGAGTTTTGTCATTTAAAAACTCTTTAATTGTGTAATAACATTTCTCCAGCATAGTAAATAATGCAGCATTCTAAGGGTGCCTGTCCATTTCGAGCGGAGCGGAGAAACGGCGAAATATTAACCACTCATGTCAGTCAAAATGTCAGTGACTCACATGGTACGGAGATTTTATGCAATTCCATTGGTTAAAATTTCTCCGTTTCTCCGCTCCGCTGCCGTGCTTGCTCGCAATGGACAGGTACCGAAAGAATTTTTGAAATCGGTCCAGTAGCCAATCTTTTCGTAGGAGTAAAGTTCTCCGCATGATGAATTTAATAGAAGGTACTCCGATTCGTGATGTACGTCATTTTAACGTTAAAATAATTCAGTCCTGGGGCCCAATCGTAAAGTGGGGTTGTAAATATAAAATGTTATGTTCTCTGAGGAGCTTTTAATCGAAGGCCCTCGACATTATTGGTGGAAGTAAACCGCACAATACCGCTGTGAGTAAAACCTCTGCAGACCGTCGCCGCGTCGTGCAAGTGAAAAACCTTTAGTCTATTTGTTTAACACTAGATGGATATTAAACAAATAGACAGACACAAAATAGATGTGTAAGGGTTTCGTTTTTCCATACGAAGGTTCGGTACCCTAAAAAATCTGGCCAAGAGCGAGTCGTACTCGCGTGCAAAGGGTTCCGAACGAATTTTTTTTTTCACATGTTATTTTAACACTATAGACTTCTTATCCTGTAATCTATCAGTAAAGATCTATTATCTTCTTTTTTTTTTCAAAATTTTAGTCTTATTAGTTTCGGAGATAAGGGCATGGTCATTTTTCGTCTTATGTCTTGAATAACTTCAAAATCCATTTATTTTAAAATTTTGAAAAAAATATAATTAAAACCCTCACAGTAAGCCCTTTCATTTTTCACACGATATTGATCAAAAAACTTTGTTGAAATTTTCTAGTTTGACCCCCAAAAGTGGCCCCCATTCTAAAAATTTAATATTTACGTAACGCGTTCGTGTTTGGGTCACAGAAGTCCATAGTAGGTATACCAAATTTCAACAGAATCGGTCCAATGGATCCGGAGAAAACTGGCTGTGACAGACGGACAGACAGACAGACACCCGAGTGATCCTATAAGGGTTCCGTTTTTTGGTCGGAACCCTAACAAGTCGGATTCTACAAGATAGTTAAAAGCTGGCCAATGGTCTTTCTCTCCGTTTTTAAAAATCCATATTGTTGATGGGTTCTGTCAACAGTGTAGGTAATGATGAACATTCTTTTCAGATTTTTCTCACTGCTAAATATAAGCCCAAGATACAAAAATGTATGTATAGAAGGTTATCTTTTTTATTTTGTGTTATCGTTTAGTATGTATGTCAGGACAATATCACGTGATCATAGCCTCTTTACTACTCCTCCTCTTTAGGACTGCCTCCGTGGTCAAGTGGTTTAGGCGATTGCCTTGTGACCCGGTGGTCGTGGGTTCGATTCCCACGGGAAGCATACTTTGTAATGTTGTTTCCAGTTTGGCTAGGACATTGCAGACTTGAATCACCTGATTGTCTGATAAAAAAGATGAATCCGTGCTTCGGAAGGCACGTACAAGCCGGTGGTCCCGGCCGCCAAATAAACCATCTCAGAGGCCCTTGAGGCGATTTAGAAAGACACCAGGGTGTGCGGGGTTGCTAGACCTTACTGCCCACACGATGAAAGAAAATAGCCTCTGTAGAGCATATGCACAACGCGTATTTAACGCACCGGCAATGTACGTTTTACGAACGCGCGGAAAAGCAGTACTGTATTCGTCTGGATTTCGTTTAAAGCGCGTTAGCGCGCGTCATCTGCACGTTATCGGCGTTTTAACTTCTTACAATTTTCTGGCAGTATGCAAAGACGAACCTGCTTTCGAAAGCAAATCAACACATAGTAGCCCTTTTATTACCTTCCAAAATCTCGCCGCTCATCGCTCTTGACTTGTACCATCTCCAGTCTCATAAAGTAGTGTATTATGCCCACTTGTCCCTGCTGAAACGTTACGTACTACGCAAGGCAGCAAAAGGCTTCTTTCTGTAAGCCCTAATGAATGGAATTCAGCCTTTAATGATGGGTCAAATTAATGTGCTTTATGTACGGAACTCAGCCTTTTCTGTGGTGTATGAAAACCGCCCAAATTGGGTGGTTTGTGGCAGGTGGTTATTTTGTTTGGTAGAAATATTTTGATGAGTGTAAGCCCAATTTTAGTCAAGAAAACCGAGTTAGTTATTTAGAAGAGAGAGAAGAGTGCATAGGTAACTTCTACAACCTATAACAGAATAAACGCAATACCTCTAAAGCCGTCATTGTACTCATCATTATGAACAACTTTCACTATAGGATTTCGATTCCCCCATACATTTTCGTGCGCATAACTAGACAAACAGCCAGCTGATTTTTATTTGCGATTTCGGAGTTGGTGTCATAGTAAAAGTTGTTAATTATAATGAGTACAGTGACCCCTTAAGAGCTATTGCGTCTATTCTGTTACACGTGGTATAGTGCGCTTTATCGTCGTTCATATCGTCGCTTAGGTGCCACCAGACAGTGGTCAAACACGAATCTTACAATATATATATATTTTTTTAATTAATTAACTTAATATCTGATCTAGACGCCTACAAGACCTAGACGACCGCCTAGACGACTGCAATAGTTGCTAATTATGGGTATTTGACACTTTCTGAAATTAATAGAAAAACTATGGCAATCCATTAGTGATATTTACATTAAGAATTAATTAACGAAGCCGTAAATCGGATCAGTATCGATATCAGTTCAAAAGGTTTCACAAAAGCCTCTTGACGTTTGTTGAAATCTATTCTGAGATTCGGCACGCCAGTGTAAAAATACCTAAAACAAACCCGAAACTCTATGACCCAGTCTCCCAATGGTAGCCGGCGCGAAATACCGACGTCATTTAGAACCCTTCAGCAGGCAGTTCATTTAAACTTGTGAAATATTCGCGCAACTTCATAAACTTCTGTTTTTCATTGAAAACACTCCTCGAGTTTCGTTTGTTTCATTAAGATGGGGTTATTTTTCGGAGCCGACAGTGTTTTTAGGGTGTTGGAATTTTGGACAAGTTGGATTAAGAACGATGAAAACGTTTTTTAGGGTTCCGAACAAAAACCGGAACCCTTATAGGTTCACTCTGGTGTCTGTCTGTCTGTCTGTCACAGCCAGTTTTCTCCGGATCCACTGGACTTATTCTGTTGAAATTTGGTACACATATGGACTTCTGTGACTCAAACACGAACGTGTTACGTAAATTATTATTTTTTTAGTATGGGGGTCACTTTTGGGGGTCAAACTAGAAAATAAAAAAAAGGTTTTTTGTACAATATCGTGTGACATATCAAATGAAAGGGCTTACTGCGAAGGTTTTAATTATATTTTTTTCATAATTTTAAAATAAATAATTTTGAAGTTATTTAATAATTTTAAAATAAATAATTTTGAAGTTATTTAATAATTTAGATGAAAAATGACCATTCCCCACTTATCTCCGAAACTACTGAGCCTAAAATTAAAAAAAAAATGGAGATAATAGATCTTTACCTATAGATAACAGAAAAACCTATATGAAGTCTATAGTGTTAAAATAACATTAAAAAAACTCATTCGGAAATCACAGAAATTCATTCGGTACCCTTTGCACGCGAGTCCGACTCGCACTTGGTCAGTTTTTTTGTTTTTGGAAGTTCCTGTCCTAGCTACTCAAAAAGAAGGGTTCCAGGCTGTTGGTCCCTATTATACAGGTAACACAAGTTTAGGACCCAGGCAGTTCACATTTAATGTATAGTAGTACCCAACGGATATGGCCATCACGCTATCACTAACTCCCTTTTCTTTCTCTGATCACATGAGAATGAAAAATCATAAAAAAAAATTGACATAAGCAAAAATGCTCATAAAATAAAATGTTTACGGGACCAAATGGCGAGTATATCGCATCGAACTAAAAAAGAACAGATAGATAAAACATTTATTTGGAACAAGGAAAGAAACAACACACAAGCACAGAAATCGGATCAGAAACCTCGGAGTAATCGGTGTACATACATAAAAAAAATACCCACCGAATTGAGAACCTCCTCCTTTTTTGGAAGTCGGTTAAAAATGATTGCTGTGTAAATTTTTCCTTTGTATAATTTTGTATTAACAATGTTTTTTTTTTTTCAGGTAAGTGGATTTTCCAGATACCTAGATAGCGTTTTCGGGTGAGTGTGTAAGTAGAAAAATCCTAACGTATGCATTTTTGTGGGTCTAATAATGCTATTTTAGCAGAACCAGCCAGCACATCAAGCTACCCGAACTGTCAAATTTTCCCAATCAACCTTGAACCGAATGCTTTAGCGGTAAAGATGAAAAGTAAAATTAAAATTTTTGGAAAAACCCACGACTGTTAAACGTAATTGAAAAAGTAAGAATTTATATCCGTCTGGGGCTGCCATTAAATGAACAATTTTTTAATTCAGTTTTATAGTAACGTGAATAATTAGAGATATTTTATTGCTATAGTTGTCAAAAAACAAAAGGCCCGTTTTGACAGCAGGATACAACATTGCTTTACTAGTAAGTATGAAAGAGACAAAAATAAATCTCTTTCGCACTTAGTGGTAAAGCAATCTTCTATCCCTCTCTACTAAGCTGTCAAATCGGACTACTTAGATTTTGGTGACATAAAACTTATTTATATTTATGTTGAACATTTAAAATAGTCATGGCTATCTAAGAACATGCACCAATTAAACCCATCACTGAAAACCGCATCAAAATCGGAATAGTAGTTTTGGAGTTAAATGGCAACATTGGTTTGCACAAACAAACATACTCTCACCCCAAACACAAATATCGTCTCCATACCGTCGCGCGTCGTGGGTAAAAATTAAATTGAATGTTTTTTTTTTTTTTGTGATGGGTTTGTTCTTGACTCTACTAAAGTGACTTTTATAGACCCGCTGATCCTAATTATTGTAGTAGGTATGTACACTAGGTACCATTGCTGCTGCAGGTGCAGAAAACCTCAAACGGCGCAAATATAACAACTTAATTGGGAGTTACATATTGAGCCGTTTGGCGTTGAAACACTAGGCCCATGGGGTCCGAGTGAGCATCGAGTCTTTCGGGACATTAGAAAACAACTTGTCGACTGTTCACGTGACCAGAGGACTGGGCTTTTTTTCGGCCAAAGAATCAGCATTGCCATTCAACGCGGCAATGCTGCCAGTATTCTGGGCACTTTTGCCATTGACAGCGATGTGGATTATATTTTTGATGCCCAATGATTTATTTTGTTTTTATACGCGTTTGCACATAATTTCGTGTTAATGAGTGTACATAGTTAAGTATTTATTAAAGCAGCTGTCTTGAGAAGTGTGTTGAGAAGTCTTCTTGATAGTAGGTACCATTTCATTTGAAGAAATAAATAAACAAAAAACGGCAAATCCTTCTTCTTCACACAATTCCCAATAACTTTTTCTTTAATGAAATTCCATAAATTACTTGGTAAAACAATCAAACTGACAATGTATCCATTCGTTGAGTTTTTGTCGATTTTCCCCGACACCCCCAATTTTCGCGAGGGGATTAATTCTCGTTCATTTTTATCCTCACCCGGGTTTAAACCGGCAGCAGTGACCCGGATAAATTATCGCCCTGGCCGGTACTAAAATGGTGCTTTTAATTATTTTTTCGAAAGCCCTATAATGTTTAGGTGCTGTAATGGCTAATTCTGAAGGACTTTTAGAGCTTACGATTTTCATAATTGCAGAATGTCTGACCTAATGGGGTACTTCCCGTATTTGTAACGGAACGTTCGCATCTCAATTTGCAATCTGCCAAAAACCTTCCCTAGATTTTGACAGATCATCAAATGACTCCTGCTGCTCTGGGTGGAGCAGAAGGGAGTGTCAGACTCTTACTGACTAAAAACCATCCGTGATCCTCCTAGTGCCCTTTGCGTTCCAGGGCAGCGGTGACTCTTTCGAACAAATTCCGCAACTAACAGATTGTGCCCGCGATGGGAATGCGAAAGTAACTTAAAAAAAATGATGGGAATTGGCTTTCTAAGGGCACTCTGTTCAGCTTATTTACGTTTGCTAAGCAACTGATTAGAAAAATCAATTTTAGATAATTTGAATTAACAATCTGCTTAGTCATTCATCTTACTTAAGAACTCTAATCGCTAGCTTTAAATCTTGAGATAGTTTTCTAAATTAAAATACAAAGCAACAAAGCTTCATTAAAAATGTTTAAATACCTAGCTAGTATAAAAGTTTGCCTTCATTTTAAACTGTTGTAAAAACTTCGAAGGTTGTGCAAAAGTGTTACTGAAAGCTGTATCAAAAGCTTGCTCTTCTGTAGACGACGGTGACATACTGGAAAAAGTTTGTTTTCGTGGGTAAAGCAAAATGTCAAGGAAAATTACAAAAACGCCAACAATACTTCAAGTAAGATTACAAATACAAAACAACACGATCTTCACTTCAAACACTGTATTTTTAATCACAGTGTATTAAACTTTTAATGGTTTTCCATACTTAAGAAAAATAAAAACATATACTATAGGTACATGTTTTAAACATTTTATGTCGTAGCGTTATCGTGTCGTAAATATTAAATCTTATTTTCCGCCATTAAATCTGCTACGTAAACTGAGGAATAGACCTTATTAGCGCGAAATGAATAATTATAATTCCTTTTATTGCAAACGACGCCAATATTTTTACTTTTTCATGGTCACTTTAGAAAACTTAATTAAGTGGGCAACAAAATAAGAAATATTTCTTTATTAATTGGATTTTGTAATTACTGTTAAAATATTGCTTTATTCTTTATAAAAAAAAAGAATTTATCTTGGGAAAGTTATAAAGTGATATTATTTTAAGGTTCAATATTTGAATAATGACAGCGGTCAAAATAAACTTTTCTGTAAGTTATCTTTAAAATGTTTTATTTACATTTTATTTTACATTTTTGATAGGCACACATTTGACCGCTATCTCACCTGATGGTAAGCGATGATGTGGTGGAACGTGTAGCACGCTTGCCTAGAAGACTTAAAGATTCCCAGGTTGAAGCTATCGGGAAACACAGACTCTAGGAGGGAATTCCATTCTTTAGTTGTTCGCACAATGACTGTGTTCTCAAAACGTGTTCTGCGTGTGGGTGGGATGTCCACCATGTACCGGTGGCGCATCGCCGCTCGTCTTGTGGTCCGATGATGGAATGGGCTTTTGTGATAGTGGCAGTAGACATACAAACTTATGCCTCTTTATGCATCTAATTAGCATACAATTTTATGCGTCTTCCTATTACGGTCCGCTGACAGACAGGTGACATTTTCGGGTGCGGAACTCTAAAAAGTGTCTGTTGTATGTAGCTTATTTCTAATGTTCATATTTTATGTGTGAAGTAACCTACTGATATCGATGGGTGTGCTAAAAAAAATCTACCAAATATATTCGTGACAACGCTTTTATTTAAAATCATTAAACTACTGAGAATTAAGAAATCTTTTCATGTTTTATTTTGTAGTTAACTCTTTTTTAGAAGCTTGCAACTTCGTTTTTAGTCATAATACCCTGTATTACAATTTTTTCGGATAGTTTCATACGCTGGCTTCCGAAAACCTGAAGTCCAGGTCCTGGTACGTCTCGTCTGGGTAGAGCATGATCAGTCTGAAATGAAAAGAGAAATCTTTGATACAATTACAGTATCGGTAGGTAAATTTGATGTTCCTAGAATAAGTAATTATTTTGGTGACCGAACGCTTGATTAAAGAGTACCTACGTTAGTTGATAAAAAAGAAAACAGCAAAGTAATTAAAATGTCATTGACATACACAGCTCAACTCTATTTTTAACCGACTTCCAAAAAAGGAGGAGGTTCTTAATTCGGTTATTTGTCAACATTTTTAGAAAGCTACATAATATATGACTTTGTTATAAGATCTTCTTGAAAAAACAAATTTAACTTACACCGCAAATGAAAATAACGGCACCAATTCAGATAACCAACACAAAAACCCAGAAAAAAGCAATTGTAATAAACAAAAACAACACTGCCCAAGTAGGTACAAAGTTTTTGAACTTCCCTACAGTTGTTAAAATTAACGACGAACACAATTCGACCTCAAATAACCTTCACTAAAATTTTCACGAGCGAATCTGCTTCTATATTAACGGTTATTGTAATGAAATATGGCTACTGTCAAACCGAGTTAACCTCTAAAACTCCGCTTTTGTTATTTCGTTATTACCTATCTATTTTCATCCGTAGGTTGGCCTTCAAAACAGTTTAAAGTTATGATCTTTCGTACATTGGCGAATCCAAGGGGGGGGGGGGAGGGCTCAAAGCACCCACAAGACCCAGATTCCCATATTTTTGAAGTGAAAACTTCTTTAGGAGCGTTGAGCACTTTTTGGGTGAAGAAAAATCATGGATTTTGCGTCATTGTCACCGAACGCTTTCCATCTACACTAATATTATAAAGAGGAAATTTTATATAAAAACATAGACTATAGAATAAGAGTTCAAAAAAGTTAGGGGGCCGTATGAAAACTTAGATAATGTAACCCAAGGTGTGAAAAAAAATACCCAAAAAGATGCATATATCGCGTACGCTGTGGAAACTATTGACAATAGAGCAAAGTGATGTATTACAGTTTTATAGAAGACATCAACATCTACAAAAAAGTCCACAAGGGTTCATTTATCTAACTATTATGGTTCAGTCACAATGACCGCTTTTTGTTCAAATTATTCAACCAAAACCCGGGTGAAATGGAATAGTGGTGATTTTAGTATCATGATATGAATCCTTATCTATTTAAATTGTTAAATAATTAAGGTTGGTTATGTACATGTAAATTACACTTTAAATTATTCAAATCGGACCTTTCGTTTAAAAGTTACGACGGGTATAAAAATACTCTAAGTAAGAAAAATGACTAAACGAAGAGCAGTTTGCTCAAACCGCAAGGTTTGAGCAAACTGCTCTTCGTTTAGTCTATAAAAAAAATCGGGCAGTCTTTGGGGACTGCCGACAGAAGTGAAAACTAAGTAGGTAACTTGTGGATTGTATCGTCGAGCTATTAGATTATTATTTTGAATTATTTTTGGTTTGTGAAGGAGTTTTAATGACCAATTTACTCTTTAATCCTTGAGCATAAGCACTTCTTTCAAATGCAATCCAAAACGTAACAAAGTTGAGGAATTTACGAAAAGTAATCCAAAGAGGCTTGCTATTGCCAGGGTTGCGGAATTTGTTCGAAAGAGTCACCGCGGCCCTGGAACGTAAAGTTCAGTAAGAATCTGACACTCCACCTAACTGAATCATGTAAACCTTATTTCATAAACCTCAAGATATTAAGAGGAAATGCTGGCGGCGAGACTTTGTGTGTAAAAAGTCATAATTCGATGTTTGGCTCTCGACTGTTTTCTCCTCCAATATTGGACCGATTTAAGAGATATTTCACAAACTGAATAAGAAGGATGTATAGAAAAAAATGGATGTGTAAAGTCTCGCCGCCAGCATTTCCTCTTAACCCTGCCTGCTCTATATAACTACGCGGCCTCAATGTTAGTTAAACATAAAATTTATGAAAAATGTTAATTAATATACTATTAGGTAAGTTGTCTATAATATTCAATGAAAAAATATGTATTTTAATTTTAATTGCAATGCCTAAACAGGCAACTAAGTTATAAGAACCTTCCTATTTTTGTTAACATCTGTCCTGTACCCTACACTTAATTCGCAATAAACAATTTTGAGTTTGAGTCTCTTCTGCTCCGCCCAGAGCGGGAGGAGTCATTTGATGATTTCCAAACCTTAAAAAAAAAACCGATTAAGAGCGAGTTGGACGCGCGCACCGAATGTTCCGTACCATTATATAAAACGTGAATTGTTTTTAATTTTTTTTCGGCGAGGGCTATACTCGTCAGAGAATTTTAACACTGCAGTGCACATTGCCATTTATAGATCAGCGCCATCTCTTGACCGCTAGTGGAACTAATGTATTTTTTGTTGATGGTTTCTGAAAAAGTGAGCTATTTAGAGACATCGTTTTGTTTTTCTGTAATCTTCACATAAACTTTTATAACGTTCAGATTTTTCTCTATGCAAACTTCGGAGATAAGGGGAGAAGGCCAAATTTTTAACATTTTTCTTCAAAAATCGAAAACCTTGCGGCAGTGCTCTTTCATATGATACCACACATGCCTTAGTAGCCGCACTTTGAATTTTTAAGAATCTCTTTCAGTCGAAAAAAAAAGAAAGAAAGAAAGAAATAAAAAAACGTCACCTAAAACTTTTCTAAATTTCAAGTTGATAGCATTAGCAGTTCTTGAGATATCCAACTGTGACAGACTTAGTCACACCACAAGGGTTCCTTTTTATCATTTTGATACGGAACCCTAAAAAGGAGACTCGACATGCGTTGAGCGAAATTAAATTTTATGTGCAATTCTAGTGTTTACTTTGCCACAATCCCACCCTCAACGGGGTGAAGCCCCCCAAACAATCCTGGATCCGCTCCTGCTTTCGTACTTGGTGTACCTAGCTTTTTAGTTTGTCCAATTTACTTGATGTTTTTAGGTTTACCTTGAAAGAATTTTAAGTGGGTAAACTTTATTTTTAGCGGCGAAAACAAGCCTGAATTTACTTTAAACATGATCGGGTCAATTGCTGCGTGGGAATATTAAATATAAAACGTTTTGCGGAGGTAAGTAGGCTGAATTTGTTATACTTTTAAAACAAAACTTGATAGGACGCTATAAGGTTAATGCGCTAAAAATATCTCGATTAATTTTAAAGGTTATCACAAAAAACAGTCCCACCAAATTGATTTACTATTACTGTTATAAATTTTTCTGAGCACAAATTCAAGATGGCTGACGTGTCAAATCTATTCTATACTAATATATAAAGCTGAACAGTTTGTTTGTTTGCTTGAAAGCGCTAATCTCAGGAACTGCTGGTCCAATTTGAAAAATTCTTTCAGTGTTAGACAGCCCATTTATCGAGGAAGGCTATAGGCTATATATCATCACGCTAAGACCAATAGGAGCGGAGCAGTAATGATTGTGACGCAGACGAAGTTGCGCGGGTCAGCTAGTAATTTATTATTTTACCTACCTACCTGTACCTACCTAAGAATATGTTTTTGTTATGGCAGCTTTATTCAATCTATAATCTAATGTTAAATGGTTTAAGCTGTGTGAAACTATTAATGTTTTGAAAAACCGCGCGTATTTAGCTAAAAGTATGCATTAAGAGGAAATGCTGGCGGCGAGACTTTGTATGTAAAAAGTCATAGTTCGAGATTTGGCTCTCGACTGTTTTCTAATCCAATATTGGACCGATATAAGAGATATTTCACGAACTGAATAAGAAGGATTTATACTGTGTCTTTATGTTTTGTGTTTTGATTAATAGTTGCCAAATTTGTACACTAGGGGCATTTTGCGAGAGTTCTAGTGCTTATACGGTTAATAAATCATCAAAAAAGAAAACATAGGACACAGTATATATCCTTCTTATTCAGTTTCTGAAATATCTCTTAAATCAGTCCAATATTGGAGGAGAAAACAGTCGAGAGCCAAACCTCGAATTATGACTATTTACATACAAAGTCTCGCCGCCAGCATTTCCTCTTAACAGTTTGAAATAACTATTCTAATAATAGGAACCCTGACCTGTGCAGCGGTATCCTCTTCATGAAGGCTTGTAGCTGCTTGGTGTACGGCAACGCGAAGTTCACCGCTGCGTCCACATGCTGGACCACCTCGTACGCCCACTCTGACCACTCGTACAGCTTCGCTGGGGAAACAGAAGGGGGTTGAGAATCTGTAAACCAGTTGACGTGCTATCAGCAATAGCATCATCTGCACTGGAGGTTCCAGGGGTGGGGAGCTAAGGAGCTCAGCGCCCTCATAAGATCCAGATATCTTTGGCAAAATAAAACGTTTTGTGCTTTTTAGGGTTCCATACCTCAAAAAGAAAAAATGGAACCCTTATAGGATCACTTTGTTGTCGATCCGTCTGTCTGTCAAGACCGTTTATCTTGGGAATGCGTGGAGGTATCGAGTTTAAATTAAATCCACATACTTAGGTCTATGGCCCCTTGCAGCTATGAAAAAATCAAACTTTTAAGTTAACGTAAAAAAAAGATATGGTCGTTTATGCCGCAAAAACTTGACTTGTCTCTACCAGTATTCCGAAAATTACAAAAATACTGTATAATGACTTCTTTGAAGTTCACTAACAAATATTTTTTAATTTATCTCCGAGTGCTAACTATTTCTTATTTTTGCTTGCCTGTCTACTGTTTCTTTTGCTACCCTAATATTGTCAATGAAAACTTTTAAGTGGCCATCTTTCACTTACTGTCAACTATCTTTTATTCTAGCTGTAAGATTTCTTAAGAAATTAAATTAAAATAAAAAACGTATGTTTTGACACTCTCAAGGGATTATAATGGGGGAAACTCCCAGGGGAATGAAAATGTATAGGGTATTTCCCGTTGACCTAGAACTATAAAATTTGGCAAGTAATACCGTCGTATACAACAAGTATAGGGAAAAGTCTGAAAACTATACAATTAAATCATAAATAAATATAGTCTTTATTTAAAGTAATTTGTAGCTGCAAAGTACGGAACCCTCGGTGGGCGTGTCCGACTCGCACTTGGGCGGTTATTTTTTTAGGGTTAACATTGCTAAATCCTGCCCTCAGCGGGGTCAAACTCCGGATCCGCCGCTGATCATTTACCTAGCCTTTTCCCAACTTTATTGGAGTCGGTTTTCAGTTAATCCGGATTCCGGTAATCGTTACCCGGTTTTACATGGAGCTACTGCCTCCACAACCTAGGTACAGTAGTACCCAATTTATATGGCTTACCGATGTACCTGCGCAGTCAAAGCGCGGGAAATGCTATTGACCAATCGCCACGCTCCACGCAACGCGCTTTTTTTCCTGTACCGCTATTGGTCGGCAGCTGCCGCCATGTTAGCGCGCGGCACGTGACTTGCGAGAGAGACGGAACTACCAGCTGCAGTGCATTATAAACCTTATAGTAGTGATCTAAGGCTGATTTTAAGTTTGCTTTCTTTCGTTAATCTCCGGGGCCATACTTTCTTTTCTGTGCGAACGAAGATTCACGACGCGCCTTATCAGTTGGGTACCACTGTACTAGGTACTTCTTGGCAAGACTGAGGTCAGATTTTCTGGTTTCTGTCTTTTCGAGGCACGGACAATCTATGAATAAAAACTAATAGTGAGAGTAGCCTCCTAAGTAGATGTATGTTACCTTCAACTTCACTCTTCCGGTAGAAATGGCTGAGGTCTGGGATGTCCAGGATAACATCCAGGTTCTCGTCTCCCAAGCGCATGTAGATGGCTCCCTTCTTCTTCTTCAGCTTATAAGGGTACGATATGTTGATGGTTGCTGGGAAAGAGAAACAGAATAGAGTAGAAATACTATTGTACATCATATAAATAAATACATTAGAACAATTGATATATAAAAAAAACCCAAGATACACACTCAGCATCTCAAAAGCGTCCGCAAAAAAACAAGCGCACAATGTATAATTGTGCGCTAGTTTCAAACAGTCTCGCATCGCTCGCCATACTGCACTGCTTCGTAAAAACAACTTTAAGCGATCCGTGTAAGGTTGAACTTGCAAAACGAAACCCTTATAGGATCACTCGGGTGTCTGTCTGTATGTCCGTCTGTCACAGCCAGTTTTCTCCGGATCCACTGAACCGATTCTGTTGAAATTTGGTACACATATGGACTTCTATAACCCAAACACGGACGCGTTACGTAAAGCATTATTTTTTAATATGGGGGTAAATTTTGGGGGTCAAACTAGAAAATTAAAAAAAAAGTTTTTTTTTTTAAATATCGTGTGACATATCAAATGAAAGGGCGTACTGTGAGGGTTTTAATTATATTTTTTTCATAATTTTAATATAAATGGTTTAGAAGTTATTCAAGAAATTTGACGAAAAATGACCATCCCTCCCTTATCTCCGAAACTACTGAGCCTAAAATGTTGAAAAAAATGGAGATAATAGATCTTTACCTAAAGATTACAAGAAAACCTATCAGAAGTCTGTAGTGTTAAAATAACAAGTTAAAAAAAATAAATGCGTTCGAAACCCTTTGCACGCGAGTCGGACTCGCACTTGGCCTGTTTTTTATATATCAATGGGAAAAACACAACAATTTACATCACAATTGACAATTTATTATGAAATATTTTTCACCATAAAAATATAGAATGTTTCTGCCCGACTACGGGGCTCAAAATTTACCTTAACTACATTTAAAAAATGTAGTTAGAAATAAAATTAATTTTAGCATTAGTCAGCTACATGTCAGCTGCCTTAAATAGAGAGAATGCACGCAGTCAGGGGATAGCTACGTTCAGCATGATCAAATGTCAAAAGTAGTTTTGTTCAAATTCAAGTCGCTGATCATCTCAGCGAAAATCACTTTCAAGGACTTTACGTATTTTGACAAATTATTGCGATCCGAAAATGCTAACCAATATAAACCCAACGCAGACGTGTGGGACACAACCTGTGTCGATACTCTTACACCATCCTGTCTTCCTAGTTCATCGTGTTGTGCTGGCGCTGCCGCTGCGGCTGCGGTGAACCTCAAGAGGTTGAGGTTGAAACCCTCGGGCTGTGGGGCATTTGTGCTCACAGCCTTTTCAAGAAAAAATCGAAAAGACTGGTTGACACTTCTCATCGTGACCCAAGAGCTGGCTTTTACTTTGGCCAGAGGCCAGGTATTGCCTAACATTTGCAATTACCAAAATCAACGCTGCCCTGCTTAAATCAATTTATAATAAATTGATAATTGCGTGTAAAATAAACTAAACTAACTGCAGACTCGCCAGTCTCTTGGGAAAATTACCAGCTGACAGCGTTGAGGACGAATTTTTTGATGCTATATTTTAGTTTGTTGTTAGTTTATTTTATTTTATATAAACTCTTACCTCTAATCGTAAAACACGCAATTATCAATTTAACCTTTTTCGTCACGCAGTGGGTCCCTGAAGACGGCCGTCGCAGCCGAGGTAGGCCAAGAAAACAAACGCGTGACGATTTAAGACTCGTTTCTGATTGGCTGGAGGAGGCTAAGCACAAAGAAGTTTGGAAAGCTACGGGAGAGGCCTTTCCCCAGCAGTGGGATAGTGTAGGTTAGCTTAAAAAAAAACTGAATATATATAATTTATCATTTTCAATAATTTAATGTTGATCAATGTTTCAAAGGCGCTGACAAGAAATGAATTAGTCCATATCTTAAAAACTACTAAAGTGATTTTGATGAAACCTGCACTGTTCCCCAAGTTGAAGTAAACGTAAGCTAATGAAAAAGAATGGTCGCAATCTGATCAATGGTTTCGGAGGATTGCGTAGACAAACATACATACTCCTATAAAGTGTTTATAGTTTGAAAGCCTTCTATCAGATAATCATTTATGAACATATATCACATTCAGAACTGTCGAATTAAATAACAAATGTTAAGCATTGCCATACAACGTGGTAATGCTGCCAGCCTTTTGGCCATATTACCAGTGGCCAGCGATGCGGAGGCATTTTTCGACGCCATGTTTTAGTTTTTTTTTAGTTAGTTAGTTAAGAGTTTTTTATTTAAGTGTATCAAACAGTAATAGTTAGTTTTCATAATAAATAAAAATATTATTAAACAACCTCCTATTTTTGTAGCCACGATCATTTTTCAAACTTTTGCAAAGACGTGGCCATTTGAAGCTTAAGAACAATCCAGACATCCTCTACAGCATCTTCACAAAACCTTCGTATCACCACTCAAATCAAGTGGTAATCTTTACAAACTTATTCAAGGATGCCCTGTACTCTTGACAACAATAAGGCTTCTGAACAATGAGCCCCAGGGCCGGAGAGCTCGTAGGGCATTCACGGGGGCTCATTGAACCGCTACCAATTAGCGTGTGGTTGGACATGAACAACGGAGCACGTGTCTTGCGTATGGTCATAGGATATAGAGTACCTATTCGATGCTAGATTGGGACAGTGCTAGTTGTGTGCTAGAGTGGGACATGCTTCATCCATTGATATGAATTGTATACCTACAGGTATTTAAGATTTTGACAAGGGTTATCAACAATATGTAACGAAAAGTGTGCTCATATTCTAAAAACTGCTACTGCCTATGTAGATTAACAACTTTATTTAAGGAAGTCAAAGGCCAATTCAATCACTACTTGAAATCCTATCATTCTTAGTTTGGTCTAGTCATCATTTTTGAGTTCTCTTAATCAGAAAGATTTGTATATGACATCATATTTATTAGTCTATAATTTTTTATATATTATATATATTATTTGTATATTCTTCCCGAATCAAAATTCTACTTTAAATTTTATTTATTAGATGTAAACCTACCACAGCGTAATCTTTTTAACCCAAAGGTTGACTGGTAGAGAATGCCTTGTTGCATTACGCCCATGTACCACAATTGTGCATAAAGTTTAAATAAATAAATTCAATTCCCAAGAAAATAAAATGTTGTCATATGAATTTCGATCAGCCGATGATAACTTTGGATGGAAAATTCGTGTAAAATAATTGGTTTACTTACGTTCGTTGAAAACGTCAGCCTCTATTAAATTGAGACCCTTTTGAGACTAGGACGTCGCCTGACGATATTATTATCTAGCTTTTGCGCGCGACTTCGTACGAGCATGTCCCCTTTTTTCCCGTTTCAGTGGGAATTTCGGGAAAACCCGCCTTAGTGTTTCCCACGGAGTGTAGGGAAGCTACATGCCAAATTTTCTACGACCAGTAGTTTCGGCTGTGCGTTGTCTGTCAGTCGCTCACTCAATTAGTCAGTAACGGAAGAATATTATATGTTAGGATTTAATAACACTTACCGTTTCCTGTGAACCTCATCAGCTGATCTGTAATTATAGTTAGAAGTTAATTTTTCAGCCCATAAAGTTGTATTGCAAAGTCAGGGAATTAATGTAAAATTGTTTATTAAATTGAATAGGTACTAACGTAAATTATAATATCAAATATAATCTGGAATTCTTTGAAAGTTTTACAAAGTCGAAATGTGAAAATTTTACGAACAATTCATTTCAGCTATTGTACATTTTGTGTAAATTAATATTATCTAATAAATAATATAACAAACATAATGAACTTACGCGTCTGTGGTTTACTGACCTTGAAAGCTGAAACGATACGAAATATTATTTCAAAATATGTAAATCAATAAAATTACTCGTTGGTAAATAAATTGAGGTTTTTAGTTTGAATAGCGTTGTTCATCTTCGTATTTATAATGAACAAGTAAATAAACAACAACACAATTATCATTTTGCTTGGGGCTATACATTTTATATTTATTACACAAATTCTATTACGGTTTGTTTTTACGAGTATTTAGGTTTTGAATCATCAACTGAGTCCTCCCGCTCTGGGCGGAGTAGAAGGGAGTGTCAGACTCTTACTGACTAAAACCCATCCGTGTTCCTCCTAATGCCCTTTGCGTTCCAGGGCCGCGGTGACTCTTTTAAACAAATTCCGCAACTCTGGCAGATGGTTTGACCTTTACGTACATTATTTTTCCTTCCGATTTCTTTCTCTGATCCACACGCTTGTCTCTTGCTGCAAACTTCAATTCTCCACAAAGGTTTGGCTAAGTTTAAATGATGCAACGCTTCCGCAAGCGCTAGTATGTTCTGGACAGGCAGGGATGACGGATATCTAGCTAGTTTCAGCTATAATTGTGATGTATTTTTGAGGTTTGGCAAGCATTTAGTTCTGGCTTTATGAACCATCATCATATAAGCCGAAAGACGCTCTCCACGTCCACGTTATTACGTAGGTGACTATTAATAAAAAGCTAAATCTATCTGACTATTTGTCTATAAGTACCTTTTGTCTCAAACAAATGCGATTGCGTTCATTTTTAACTGACGCAAAAACGGAGGAGGTTCTCTAGTCGACGCGTATATTTTTTTTTATACATCTACCTTTTCAGCTAGCTTCTCGACGCATGCACTACCGTGAATGCCGAAATTATCCCGGAGGAATATACTACCGGTATAAAAAGTAGTATCCTATTCCAGGTCTACAATACACTCGGATTTCATTCAAATCCATTGAGCCGTTAATACGTGAAAAGGTAACAAACAGTCGGGCAGGATGACTATCCCATTTGCAATATAAGTATTTTTTAGGGTTCCGAACAAAAAACGGAACCCTTATAGGATCACTCGGGTGTCTGTCTGTCTGTCTGTCACAGCCAGTTATCTCCGGATCCACTGGACCGATTCTGTTGAAATTTGGTATGTATATGGACTTCTGTGACCCAAACACGGACGCGTTACGTAAATCATTAAATTTTTAGGGTTCCGAAAAAAAAAGGAACCCTTATAGGATCACTCGGGTGTCTGTCTGTCTGTCTGTCTGTCTGTCTGTCTGTCTGTCTGTCTGTCTGTCTGTCTGTCTGTCTGTCTGTCCGTCTGTCACAGCCAGTTTTCTCCGGATCCACTGGACCGATTCTGTTGAAATTTTGTACACATATGGACTTCTATGACCCAAACACGGATGCGTTATGAAAATTATTAAATTTTTAGTATGGGGGTCACTTTTGGGGGTCAAACAAGAAAATTAAAAAAAAAAGTTTTTTGAACAATATCGTGTGACATATCAAATGAAAGGGCTTACTGTGAGGATTTTAATTATATTTTTTTCATAATTTTAAAATAAATGATTTAGAAGTTATTCAAGAAATTAGACGAAAAATGACCATTCCCCCCCCCTTATCTCCGAAACTACTGAGCCTAAAATTTAAAAAAAAAATGGAGATAATAGATCTTTACCTAAAGATTACAGGAAAACCTATTAGAAGTCTGTAGTGTTAATATAACATGTTACAAAAATTAAATTCGTTCGGAACCCTTTGCACGCGAGTCCGACTCGCACTTGGCCAGTTTTTGTATGGGGCTCACTTTTTTTGGACAATATCGTGTGACATATAAAATAAAAGGGCGTACTGTGAGAGTTTTAATTATATTTTTTTCATAATTTTAATGTAAATGGTTTTGAAGTTATTCAAGAAATTAGACGAGAAGTGACCATTCCCACCCCTTATCTCCGAAACTACTGAAAAAAAAAATTTTGAAAAAAAAAGAGCACATAATAGATCTTTACCTAAAGATTACACGAAAACCTATTGGAAGTCTATAGTGTTAAAATAACATGTTAAAAAAATAAAATTCGTTCGGAACCCTTTGCACGCGAGTCCGACTCGCACTTGGCCAGTTTTTATTAATAGGTTTCACTATAAATATGTAACAACAAAGTCATCCTATAAGGGTTCCGTTTCTTACAGATGTTCGGAACCCTCAAAACGGTACTTATGATAGTACTAGCTGACCCGCGCAACTTCGTCTGCGTCACGATTTTCATTACTGCTCCGCTCCTATTTGTCTTAGCGTGATGATATATAGCCTATAGCCTTTCTCGATAAATGGACTATCTAACACTGAAAGAATTTTTCAAATCGGACCAGTAGTTCCTGTGATTAGCACGCTCAAGCAAACAAACAAACTCTTCAGGTTTGTATATTAGTATAGATATAGATGTGGAATATGAGGGATATGAGGGTGGTTGTCATGTGAAACTTACGTGTCTCAGGTTTGGCGCATCTCCGTTTCTGAGTACTTTCCAGCACCTGTTGGATCCTCAGAGGAAGTTCTATCACCAACGTCAGTCTTTTCGCCGTACCTAACATACTGAAAATTTAATGATTTCAAGTTTTTAAATTGCCAGTGCAAAACACTTTTTACTTAAGATGGGTTTGTTCTTGACTCTAGACCAGGTCAGAGGCGACAGACATAAAGTCGAAGATGGAGTGAGCTTATTCAGTAGAAGCTTGTTCACTCTAACTTTGAAGAGTTTAGAAAATCTCAGTCTTAATCTAGTCTAAATATTCAAACGTCCAAAATATTAATTGCATCCATCATTATTGCACGTTGTTATTATGAGTCAGGGCGCAGACGCCCAATATGTCACTGGTTCTTCTTTGGCATTAACACTTGATAGCCCAATTACAATCTAGACTCGTACTACTGACATAATTGACTAACAGGCGATGGTTCCCTCAAACCTCAACAGATTGTGTTGCCGCCCTAACAGAGTATTCGTTCAATAGCCATAAGATGGCTCTGCTAGTATATATAATTTCTCTTTGTCTGGACCCATAACATAAGACAATCATGTGATAGCCATCAGCGAGCTCTCTTGTGAGCCCGCCAGCTTCACACAAGTGCTTTCCTCAGCTTTGCCAGACGTCCCGATTTTAGCGGGACGACGACCCGATTTTTATGTGTCGGGCGGGATGTCCCACGCGGGACAGGCCGTGTCCTGTTTTTCGGGGATAACTCGACCATGCGTGCAGTGTGCTGAGGAAGCGCGGCCGGGGGCACAGACAAGTACGAACTTGCGCCCGGTGTGTAATGAAGAAAGAGGGGTGCGTCCCGCAATCGGTGCATGCGACCGCGACACTTCTCTTTCACTCTTTTCTTATTCCCATTTGTTTATAAATTTCTATTTCGCGAAAACGCACGATTACGTACGAAGGAATAACGAATACCTATTGCAATTGTTTTAGTGGTTGGAAAGCAGTAATTTTCTAATAAATAAACTTTTTTGACTTTAAGTTTTGTTTTTTATTCAGAAGACGAAGAAGACTCAACTAGGTAGGGCAAATTTGATTTAAAATGTCGGTATATGTCACCGGAAAATGGCAAACGTCGTAAGATTGTAAAATATCGCGTGAAATTGTAAACTATTTCTGCTAAATAAGATACGGATATATTGGAAACTATTGAATTTGGATGAGATTTTTTATATACAAAACGATTTTTTCATAATATATCTAGAAATTACAATCTAATCAAGATGTATTACAATCTTACGGAGTCTGCAATTTTCCGGCAACGCTGGCTTCCTCTTATGCGAAAACATAGAGCTCGTACGTGGGTATGTCTGGACCCATAACGTAAGAGACGTGGGTGTGACTGGACCCATAACATAAGACACTCACGTGATAGCTACCAGCTTGCTTTCCTGCAAGCCCGCCAGCTTCACACAGGTGCCTCCTCCGTACGCGAAGACATAGTGCTCGTACGTGGGTATGCCGAACCTGATGTTACCCAGCAGGACATTGTCCCGCAAAGCAATGTACTGTCGCTTGAAGCACTCGAAGTCGGTGGTGTGGCAAGTTATTAAGTAGCGGGCTGGAAGGAAAGAGAAGATAAAGATAAAGGCAAATTTATTTGCCCAAACATGTGTACACATACATGAATAAAAAACATGCAGGATCACATAAAATTAGAAAAAGTTCAGACATGTTTGCCACATACAATGGCGTGCAAATATTGTGCATGGTAAAGAATTAATTACAAATTAATATATTTGAATTATTACAAATGTCAATGGTAAAAAATGAACTAATGTCAAAATATTGATCAAATTTAAATGATGCCAAAACTAAAATATTAATCAAGTAAAAATTACAACACAAAATTATGTCAAAATTATATAAAATGTCAATAAAAATGAAAAAAATATATGAAAAATCTATGTCAAATTTACCAATGTTAAATATAAATCAAAATGTCGAAATTACAGTATAAGTTACTTTTATTCTTCGAGGGAGGACGGAAGATGATTTTATGAAATACTAGTTATTCCTTGAGGTTCCCACAGGAGCTGTTATTTTCCGGGATAAAAAATACATGACATTCAGCGATAGTGTAACTTTCCATCAGTTGTAATTGGATAAGAACTTCCAGATGACAATTTTATATATGTAATAATGTATCACCTTATACCTTTATAATATTACTTTTAATGTATTGACTGAGGCTGGCAGATGGTTTTTAAGAAACAGTCTTTGGGGACTGATGAACTACATAAAAAATAATTCTTTATTATGTTCCTCATTGTCAACTTCGACAATAGCGACCCCATGAAATTGTTTCCTAGCGTGTGTATCTATATTATGTATACGGATATCTGCAAACGGAATTCCGTTTTATATACCCTAGTAGACTAAAATATATAATTTTCTACGTACTTCATATGCAGTCAACAAAGCTATTCGGTATACAGGTAAAAATATTATTACTTTTTCCACAGCACTGCCAATGTTTATTTCTAACTAGCTGACCCGCGCATCTTCGTCTGCGTCACAATTTTCATTACTGCTCCGCTCCTATTGGTCTTAGTCTTGTCTTAGTTTATAGTAATACCATATTTACTGAATCGTTGAAAAATTATTTCTAGATGTTCCCTATGCTCTATTGCGTTGCTACTAGCTACTATGACGTCATCAATATATGAAAATAGGAAGTCTAAACCTTGTAATACTGTCGTATTCATAAAACGCTGAAAAGTTTGGGCTGCATTGCGTAAACCGAAACTCATACGCGGGAATTCGAATAGCCCGAAAGGTGTTATAATCGCAGTTTTCTCCACGTCGTCCGGAGCTACCTCTATACAATGATATGCGCGGTTAATGTCAATTTTACTAAAGATGTTCTTACCTCCTAGCACGTAGGTAAAATCTTGTAAACGAGGAACGGGGTACCTGTCTGGTTTGGTAATGGCGTTGAGTCGACGATAGTCGCCTACTGGCCTCAACTCGCCGTTCTTCTTAGGTACGACGTGTAATGGGCTTGCCCAAGGACTCTTTGATGGTCTGCATATGCCCATATCCTGCATGATCTGAAATTCTGCCTTAACCTTCTTATACCTATCCGGTGGTAATGGCCTTGACCGCACATATACCGGAGGACCTGTCGTCTCTATGTGATGGTAGACGGCATGAGCAGAAGTTTTAGTAAATGAAACTGGTTTCGTAATATCTGGGTATTTTTTTAACAAGTCGTACATAGGATGTGTGTCGACGATAGTGAATATGGATTGTTCATTATATTCTACGATTGATCCTACAACATTCAGGTCAGTTAAACGATCTACAATTTTCCTGTTCCTTAAATCTACTAGTAAACTATGATATTCTAAAAAATCTGCGCCTAAAATGGGTTGATTAACGTCTGCAATAACAAATGTCCATCGATAAGGACGTCGCAAATTCAGGTTTAAATCTAGAGTCTGCACACCATAGGTCTTAATCTCACTGTTGTTAGCCGCGAATAGTTTATAGTCGGAAAACTCACCAGAAAGTTTGTGTTTACTTGTAGGTGGGATAACTGAAATGTTGGCACCTGTATCAACTAGAAATGTCATACCGCTCCCTTTGTCCCTTACGCTGAGGCGGTGATTAGCTCCCGGCACAAAATTCACCGCTGCCGATTGTACCGTAGCTAGTTTCCCGTTTTCCAGGTGCAAGGCTGCTCACACGATCGCGCGTTCCCTCGATAACGGAAATGGTTTTTGCACAACCAATTCGGGTCTTCTGGTGTCATTCTGGATCTGGATGACGATCTCGAGCGATTCCTAAAACCACGTCCACGGCCGCGTCCTCTAAACGCGTTTTGTCGACGCTGCTGCCGCTGGTCTTTGACCTCCTCGCGTAGGGCTGCGATCTCAATGCTCATCTTGTTCATCTGCGCCATTAAATCAGTGATTGGGAACTGATAGCTGCTGCTGGGAGCGCTGACTTCCGCGATCTCGCCGGTTTTTATCGTTTCCATTATCTTGTCTGCCATGTTCGCTAAGTTTTCTAGGTCTTGATCTTGGCTGACCGTGAGCACGGCCCGTACATTGGATGGCAATCTAGCTAGCCACAGCCGATACTTTGGTTTCACTATTATCTATAGTTGTTCCCGGCTCTATTGGGTGCTGGACATCCTGCGCCTGCTGCTTTGTTTCCGCCTTCGCCGATCCGGCGCCCTGCTTCGCCGAAGGTGGAGTACCAAACATTTGGGCAACACCGTGTGCGCCTTCCGGGGCCGTCCAAGGGCGAAGGGAGTTGCGTCCCTTCCTGCGTCTTTCTACAAAATCACTGTTTAATCGGGGTTTTTGTGTTTTGTCGGGGTCACCACTTTCACGCTTACTTGGGTTGTGTGGATATGTTCACTTAAACAACATTGATAGTCACTATAACATCAGAAGGTTGTGAAATAAAAGTCCGAATATAAAAGGTACACGAGTCTATTATCGACTATATAAGTACGCGATACAAACGATTCAGCGCGCGGACGGAACGCAACTGGTTCAAGTGGCGGGGTTAAACATACACTGCAATATGCATCCGCTACAGGGCTATCTAACACTGAAAGAATTTTTCAAATCGGACCAATGGTTCCTAAGATTAGCGCGTTCAAGCAAACAAACAAACAAACTCTTCAGCTTTATATATTAAGTACTTACGAGTGTGTTGTACAATAATTGTCTACTCAGCACACTCACAACATTGTTTAAAAGTAGTAAAAAGTTAGCTGCCTGCATACCCACTGTACACTCAACGAATTTATTCATTGATTTCACTGGAATTTACATGGACGAACAAGAACTTCGCAAACGGTGGTTTTATTCAATGAATACCTATTCGCAGAAGATGTCTCGTATAGGTACCAATAGTGCGGAGATATTTCAGGACACGTAGTTTTAGACTATAATTAAGCTGTCTAGACGGTTCTAAGAGGGATCCCCACTTGTACGATGAGTCAGGGAGTAGGAGGGATTATGTGCAGATTCTACTAATTTTCAAGCAACGTTTTCACAACTCAGTCGCAACCTGTAAAAAATAATATAATTAAAACCCTTACAGTAAGCCCTTTCATTTGATGTCACACGATAATGTTCAAAAACTTTTTTTTTTAATTTTCTAGTTTGACCCCCAAAATAAACCCCTTACAAAAAAAAAATAATTTACGTAACACGTCCGTGTCTGAGTCCATATGTGTACCAAATTTCAACAGAATCGATCCAGTGTATCCGGAGATAACTGGCTGTGACAGACGGACAGACAGACAGACAGACACCCGAGTGATCCTATAAGGGTTCCGTTTTTTGTTCGGAACCCTAAAAGTATGAAAAATTAGGTTTTAAGACAGACAGCAAGTGATATGAGAATGCGACAGTTGCTTAAAAAATTGTAGAATTGCCCCTCAGGTTATTGAACTATTCCAGCTTAGAAAATTAAAGTTATTGAAATATTATTTTCTATGCCAGTCGTCGAGAAAACATTGTGTACCTTTTGAGTGAAAAAATTGGTTACAGCAAAAAGAAAAACTGGCCAAGTGCGAGTCGGACTCGCGTGCAAAGGGTTCCAAACGAATTTTATTTTTTTAACATTATAAATTTCTTGTAGGTTTTCCCGCAATCTATAGGTAAAGATCTATTGCCTTAATTTTTTTTTCAAATTTTTAGACTCAGTAGTTTCAGAGGTTTCAAAACCATTTATTTTAAAATTATGAAAAAAAAAATATAATTAAAACCCTCACAGTAAGCCCTTTCATTTGATATGTCACAAGATATTGTTCAAAAAACTTTTTTTGTATATTTCTAGTTTGACCCCAAAAAGTTACCCCTATAGTAAAAATTGTATAATTTACGTAACGCGTCCGTGTTTGGGTCACAGAAGTCCATATGTGTACCAAATTTCAACAGAATCGGTCTAGTGGATCCGGAGAAAACTGACTGTGACAGACGGACATACAGACAGACAGACGGACAGACAGACAGACACCCGAGTGATCCTATAAGGGTTCCGTTTTTTGTTCGGAACCCTAAAAATAATATTTAAAGGTGTTAGGTTGGTCACCAAATAATGGATAAGTTTGGATTGAATCATACCGTTGACTGTTCCTAATATTATATCTTCAAAATAAATATAACATTGTTAATAAATAAAATGAAAGTAAATCCCTGAAAAATATTGATGCGATTGTATAAGTGTGAACGATTAGTTACTTAAAATAGCTAATCAGACGATGGAGAGGATTAAAGAATAAATAAATAACTCACTACCTTGGGAGAATCAAAATAATTTGGTTTAATAACAATAATGAGCAAAATAGTTCTTCCAAACGACAAAGGAAACAAAATATGAACAAACCGAATTAAATCTGTAACAAAAAGAACTTGGTAACAGGGACGAAAGTATTAAAAATGTCTACTAATGGCAGGCAAGATTTTCTACATAAAAATAAACGTATTTCTGCGAATTGTCGCTCCGGAAACGAGACGAAAATTATAGGGTTAGCTTTGTGTGTTCGCAATGTTAGTTTAGTGTTTCCACTATTATTTGTCATAGATAGGGGAGTTGCTGGGGAGTTTGTTGGCCACTTCTTCTTCCCAGCTAAAACACTAGGAAGTGGTGACGGGCTGGGCGATTTGGGGGACTGTCTTCATGTAAATTTTGACGTTCAAAAAGTGCTGATTTTCAGCCTAGTTTGAATAAATGCCTTTTGATTTTGATTTTGATTTTGAGATAACTCGCACACGAATAGTACCATTCCAGTAACTTTAAAACCACTTTTTTAATCATTTTTTCGTTTATTTTATTGATATTTTGTATCAGTTACTGGAAATCAAACAGGACTACACATATTTCGAAGTTATAGTCTTTGTTCTTCTTAAACACAACCTCGCTATCATGTGAAGTTCACGATATTCACTGCATAACGCACTCACACTCTTATTTTGTTTATTTTCTAACACCATCTCATCTTGATCCGACACCCGATACGCAAGCTTACCATCTGTTCGTGGGTGCAAGTAGTGGCCACCCGCAGTATACACACACGTCAGTGATAGGCTGGCAAACAAGACTTTATAATACTGGCTTATGTGGAGACCACACTAGTAAGATTTGTTTGTTGATGAATGGAAGAAGATAAGGTTTGCGGTACTGTGCCAAGAGTTGGGATGGGATCTATTTAGTTTATTGTAGCTGGCTTTTAGCTTTGCCTAATACTGACAAAAGATTAAACAACTATTCTGTCTACATTTTCTTATAAAAAACTACGGGTGCCGCACATTTTGCAGACCATGTACTTTTATATGAATACTTTGCCTTCTATATCAACTTTCAAGCAATAGAGAATATTGAAAAGTTGACATAATAGTACATTGTTATCTTAGGGCTGAAAGTAACTGATTTAGTCCCGAGACGGCGTTTGGCGCCCGAACGTAGCGAGGGCGCCAATAGTTCGAGGGACTAAATAAGTCTTTCACCCAAGGTAAACACTGTGCTTTTCATTACGAATACAAGGAAAGTAAAAAAGAAACACGAATAAGCTAAAGAAAAAATCCATATCTGAATTTGATGAACTCATCGTGAAAAACAAATCTCTGCTATACGTAAAACCTATGAACAAACTTTACAACTCGAAAAACAAATGAATTTGTTTTTGTTTTCTGTTCAGCCTTTATTTTACATTTTCATCATTAAAAATGGTAAATATTTTGCCCAAATCTATGTTATTTTAAATAAATAGTTGGAAGTAAATAGCAATAAAATAACAATAATCTTCAAAATTGAAATAACGTTAATACTCATCTTAACGTTATTTCAATTTTACATCGCGCTGTAATTGACTGGCTATATAGGAAGTTGGTACATGGTTCAATAGAAATCTTCAACAAGTTTCTTTTTTTTATAATATGACGGCTGTCAGTTGAAAAAGATTCTCCCTAGGGCTGAAAAGTAATACTTTCAACCCGCTGCTCAGGCAACTTTAGACCTACTTTCCGAGTGTGAGTAATGAAAAGTTGATGTATTTTACTGACATGATGATGATGACGTGACCGTCTTCCATTCTACAGCGCATAATGTAAAACAACCATAACGAAAAATTGAGATCAGCATCAAAATCATCAAGGACAAACGCAAACATAAAAATCCACCATAACAGTGAAAACGTTGGCATTTTCAGCCCTCATTACTCCCCTCTTCACTTAAAACGAAAAAACGTGAATTTTCCAAACGGGGTCAAAATGACACGCCGACAGATAATACCCTATTTAAAAGGCAAAAACAATCGCCTCACGAATTGAATAGACGCTAACAAAGGGTGCGTTTGTTGGAAAATAAAACAGCTCGGTATATACCGGTACTCATAAATATTTATTGCTCGGGAATTTTTGATATCGGGACCAACGAGGCGTAGTACCAACTTCGTTTATCATTTCTGCCTTACCCCCTTAGGGGACAGATTAATAATGTGTGCTGCCAAATCCTGTCTACCTGTGCGTACTTAAACTCAGATTAATTTAATTTCCTAACCCTTTTCTTTTCTCGGTTTTCCCGGGAAATATGTTGGTTGGGATAAACTGGGGGTGATTTTTTTGTCCCGTTTTCTTAGAGAATATGAAATAAAGAGATTGAGTTTTTGGAGAGTGGAATAATATTTTGTTTTCGAGACGGATTAATAATGGAAATGGTGAAAAAACAGCTGGGAAAATTGTTCTTGATGAGAATATTCTCGGCTTTTACTATTGAAGGGTGTTGATTGATGCCGAATAAAGGTACTGATGACAATATAGCATATTTTTGTTAATACACTTTATTGTACACAAAAGTATGAACAAAAAGGAAACAACATATTTCGGTTTTGTGATTGTCTCAAGAGGTAGTGTCTGTCATTCTTTGTACGAGTATCTTGCGATAGGGCGCTTATTGTGCTTTGACAAATGTATTGTTTGCCTCGGTAGTGCATCGGGAATGTTTGCGGTAGCGCAAGTAGATGACTTTCATGCCATCATGCGTCAACGGTGTACATCGATGTTGCAGAGATTCAGGGGTAGCCCTAAAAGTATTTTAGCTACACTGGCGGACAAGATTGAGGGACCGTTTATCAGGGTCTGGGCTGGCAGGCATGTGCATATGTGCATGTAGCCAATTCATTTTTTTATTGGTTATTTTTATTATTTTGTTTTTACTAACATAGGCTAAGTTCATACTAACACTATTTGGATCTCTTGGTCTGAAATATATATATATATTTTCTTAATGTGAATTTGTATAAAATGTTGACAAACGTAACAACGTTTATCAAAATCCAATGAATAAAGCGCCTTTGTATCAAACATGATAAAAATGCGCTTTTTTCATTGGATTTTCTCAGCTCCGTTACTGATTCACCTTCGGCTCGGGCGTCTGTTCCGCCTCGGCTGCTATCACAAAGTTGAAATAAGCAGTACCTTTGTGCTCTTTTGTCTGTATTTAATTATCTTTTTTTTAAGTTTATTGTGTACATAAATAAATAAATAAAGTTGACGTGTTCACCTTTTTCGGGTTCCGTACCCGAAGGGATCAACAGAACCCTATTACTCCTCCGCTGTCCGTCCGTCCGTCGGTCTGTCAGCGGGCTGTATCTCAAGAACCCTAATGGGTAGACAGTTGAAATTTTCACAGAGCGTGTCCATTGCCGCTATAAGAACAAATCTATACTAATATGTTTGTTTGTTTGGTTGAACGCGCTAATCTCAGGAACTGCTGTTCAATTTGAAAAATTGTTTCTGTTTTAGTTAGCCCATTTATCGAAGAAGGCTATGGGTTATATATCATCACGCTAAGACCAAAAGGAGCGGAGCAGACGAAGTTGCGCGGGTCAACTAGTCGTAGAAATAAAGTGACTCTGTCTAGCTGTTTGCTGCCTCTTCATATCTTAAAGGCTGAACGGGTTTTGATGAAACTCGGTACAATGGTAGACCGTACCCTGTATTAGAACATAGGATATACCCTATAGGATTTTACCCCGGGAGTATGTCGCCTTGGAATAATGACGAAATTTCACGCAGGCGACGCTGCTAGCAGGAGCTAGTATGTGGTATATGACACTGGACACGAAATGCTGCATCACGACCTTAACATAGTTACGACGATCCTCGGACATAACTTACTTAGTTAGGGCTTTATGTTGACGCTGAACTAGTTTCCTTGAATAGTTCGTGACGCTCATCTCTTACATATTGCCCTTGTTTGGGAACTATACTGAGAGATAATAAGTAACAAAAGTGAAATGACACTTTGATTAATAAACCGGTCAAGTGCGAGTCGGACTCTCACACGAAGGGTTCCGTACCATAAACCAAACAAATCACGTTTCTTCAATGGGAGCCCCCTTTAATTTTAATTTTATTGGAACGAAGTTCCTTATCGCGCGTTGTGAAAAAATTCATACGAAAAGTTGTAACGACACTTTTTGCTATAGTTGTAAGCCGTGCGGCGTGCGCGTGTTTCTCTGTCTCTCTCTCTCTCTCTCTCTCATAGAAAGCAAGCCAGTTATTTTCACAAGCCTATTATTTTATATTTTTATTATTATTATTTTTTTGTATTTTTTTATAACTTAAAAAAATAAAATTTTGTTACAATTCCTTCACTAATTAACCGAAAGGAACTTCGTTCCATCCGGGTGTCCCTTGACACCTCTCAAGTATTTTTTTTTATTATTTGTTAATGTTGCGACAGTAGAAATATACACTAAGAAAATTTTAACTGTCTACCTATTAAGGTTTTTAAGATACAGCCCGCTGACAGACAGACGTGCGGACGGATGAACGGACGGACAGCGGAGGTTTAGTAATAGGGTTCTGTTGGTGACCCTTCGGGTACGGAACCATAAAACTCATGGCATATGGTGAAAAGTAAAACAGACCATATTAAAAGTTTTAATTTTCGGGATTGAAAAGTATCCAATATTATCAAACAACAACAACGTTTGCACCTTTGTTTTATAAACTAGCGTGAGTAAAATATTTGTCCTAGTACACTGTAATCTATACTTATCTATACTAATATATAAAGCTGAAGAGTTTCTTAAATGTACCAAATTGTCTCATTGTGTATCTGTGGAGAACGTAGTTGATTTCACATTTGTATCATTTCTGTATCATACCTTTTTTTTGTAATTTGTAATGTGTAATTGTTTGTTTTCCCGAATAAATAAAATAAAATAAGAGTTTGTTTGTTTGTTTGCTTGAACGCGCTAATCTCAGGAACTACTGGTCCGATTTGAAAAATTCTTTCAGTGTTAGATCGCCCATTTATCGAGGAAGGCTATATATCATCATCACGCTAAGACCAATAGGAGCGGAGCAAACGAAGTTGCGCAACTAGTAATCGTATAAATGCGAATTTTGTTTTCTTGAAGATGGAAAAATGTTTGTTACCCGTTCACTTTTATTTGATCCCGGGAGTATGTTCTCCTGGGATCAATTATTCCTGGTTGGCAGCTAGTGTCCTATAAATAACTGTAGAGAACTAATTACAGCATGTTGTCGGGACCTCAGGGCGGAGCGTTATGACAATGCAGCTCTAGATGACTAACCGGGTTACATGTGTTAGTTATTTTTAACCAATTGCGGCGGCTCCCACGGCATGCTGAGGGTATTGAGTGACCGGTGGGACTGTCCAATGCTCGGCCGATGGGTGGGACTGCACACAAAGGTCGTAGCTAGGTGAGTGGACTGGCATCTTTGTTTTGTAAATTGTAACCGTTTTGTTCTTGTACCTACTAACAATAGTTTAATAAGTTTAATGTATTTACTAACACTATGGACCTCGGTCTGCAAATAAATAAATAATAATAATAATAATAAAAAGGAGGAGGTTCCCCCCTCTCTGCCAACTAAACCGTTGTTTGTGAAAATATACAACCTGTAACAGAATATACGCAATACCTCTTAAGGGGTCTTTGAACTCATCATTATGAACAACTTTCACTATGGGACCAACACTGAAATCGTGAAAAAAAAATCACGTGCGCATAACTCGACAAAATGTACTGAACAGATGATTTTTTAGTTATTTATTTATTTAACAATTTATGTACACACATAACATAGAAAGATAAAAAGAAGGAAACAGAAAAAATAGGTACAAAGATAATGCTTATTTCAAAAGAAATACGAAACGTAACGAATTTAAAACTATTACAGCTAAGTAGGCTTTACAAGTTAACGAGTAACAGTCGACCAACCTAAAAAATATTACAATTGTGACGTGCTACTACGGAATCTTAAACTGCGCGTGGCCCGACACGCACTTGGCCGGTTTTTGGGGTTCCGAACAAAAAATGGAACTCTATCTATCTGTCTGTCTGTCCGTCTGTCACAGCCAGTTATCTCCGGAACCACTGAATCGATTCTGTTGAAATTTGGTACACATATGGACTTCTGTGACCCAAACACGGACGTGTTACGTAAATCATGAAATTTTTAGTATAGCGGTTATTTTGGGGATCAAATAAAAGGGCTTACTGTGAGGGTTTTATTTATATTTTTTTCATAATTTTGAATTAAATGGTTTTTAAATTACTCAAGAAATTAGAAGAAAAATGGCCAATCCCCCCTATCTCCGAAACTACTGAGCCGAAATTTTTAAAAAAAAAGGAGATAATAGATCTTTCATTACTCCTATAGATTACAGGAAAATCTATAAGAAGTCTATAGTGTTAAAATAACATGTTAAAAAAAAATCGTTCGGTACCCTTCGCACGCGAGTCCGACTCGCACTTGGCCAGTTTTCTTATCTTATTCAGAAGCTTCCAACACATTTTCTGTTATTCTTTCAGAACAGGCTCAGACATACTCAGAATAACAACAACCAAACTTCCCCAAATGCTCACACACTCAACAATAACAATAGCTGCACATTACTCCAGCAGCTCAACAAAGCTCACAGATCTCAACACTCAATCTTGAGCAATATTACAAGATAATTGCGTCGACATTACTATGGCCGACCGAGGAATTATCTACCGACGAGGATTAAAAGTGATTGCCCCGTGGTGTCTGGTATCAACGTGGTAGGGAAGAGGTACAGACGCGGTACAAATGCGGTTTTAAGAGAAAATGCTGGCGGCGAGACTTTGTATGTAAAAAGTCATAATTCGAGGTTTGGCTCTCGACTGTTTTCTCCTCCAATATTTGATCGATTTAAGAGATATTTCACAAACTGAATAAGGATATACATATACTGTGTCCCTGCGTTTTCCTTTTTGCTGATTTATTAACCGTATAAGCACTAGAACTCTCACAAAATGCTCAAAATTGTCCGATAAATCGCTGTCAACAAAGCCCTAGTGTACAAATTTGGCAACTATAAAAAGGAAAACATAGAGACATTATACATCCTTCTTATTCAGTAGAAATATCTCTTATATCGGTCCAATATTGAAGGAGAAAACAGTCGAGAGCCAGACTTCGAATTATGACTTTTTACATACAAAGTCTCGCCGCCAGCATTTCCTCTTATGGTGCCAACAGACAGACGCGACTCGACAAATGTTTGCTCCACAGGTATATTCTACGCTCTTCTTGACACGACAGTAGGTAATCTAAGCAAATCTAATATGGAAGTTCCAAATAGGTCACGTAAAACCAGTTACAATAAAAGTAATTATAATTTAATTATGTTGATTAGTTACTATAATTACGGTTAAAGGGCTTTATTGATTAAATTTATCAAATATCATAGCTACATCAAATTACAAGCAGGATCAAAAAAAAAAGGAAAGAACTTAGTGGGCATAACAAAATTCGTCCACATTCCTGTCAACGGAAAAGTGCTTGAAACACAGTCAGAATTATCACGTTAAATTGCAATTATTTGGTTAGTATTCGTAGAACAGTCACCAAATACCTTAAAGGCTTAAAAATACAGTATCAGGCGTCGACTTAATCGTACGAGCTAACGATGTAATTTCGTCGAACGAAGAGACAATTTAAAGAAATATGTGTGTACACACATATTTCTTTAGATTAATTGAAGCTGAATTCCTATCTTCGCGCGATGATTTGCAATCATTGCGCGAATATAGGAATTTGTAATTCTCATCGCACGACGAAATCGCATTATTATCTCGTACGATCATTAGCCAATTAGGATGGCGCCTAACTGCATGTACTGAGACTCAAATGTTTTATTAATAATTGGCAGAAAAGTCCACTTACCAAGATGTTTTTCATCCCTGCTTCTACATGTACCAGATGTCACTGACAAAATAACTAAAAACCACACTAGCATATCTACCGAACTAAATTAACAAATTAATTAAACAAATCTCTAAATATAATAAAACAAAGTCGTATCTGCGCTTATTTCTTCTAAATCACGCAACGTATTTTGATACGATTTGCACAAAAAAATTGGTGATAAACGAGTAAGGTTTGTGTATATGATTTGTGCGCGAAGCCGGCGAATTTCTGGTATAGTAGCCGGCACGAGTCGTGAGCACAGATGAATTTAGCAGGTGATCTCGTCAATGTACGGTGGGCGAACGAAACTTGCTAGCCCAATAGTCGATGAGCATTGACTGACGAACCAATAACGTGACGCGTCAGAGCTGTCGATGTCAAATCTATCAATTGAGAGTGTGCTCACGACCCAATGCCGGTTATTATAATAATAATTGCTCCTCTAAGACGGCGTATCTCACCGATCTGCTCTGGGTACTAATAGTAAAGTAATATTTTTCTATTGCAACGTATGACCGCTGCGACTGCGGACTTGGGTGCAATTTGGAGCCACATTTTTTAAAATCAAAAGGCATTTATTCAAACTAGGCTGAAAATCAGCACTTTTTGAACGTCAAAATTTACATGAAGACAGTCCCCCAAATCGCCCAGCCCGTCACCACTTCCTAGTGTTTTAGCTGGGAAGAAGAAGTGGCCAACAAACTCCCCAGCAACACAACTGTCTGTTAAGTTTTTTGCTTGTTAAGCTTATTGCTTCTTAGATGAAATTTTTGGTTTTCTACCCTGTTTCCGGGCGAATTCGGTTCGAGATTGCTGATATCGCGTTCGAGATTGACTGTCTCGAACTTCAATCAGTCAACCAATCAATCTTTATTTGTGAACACAATAAAGGTCTTATGTAAATATTTTAGCCGAGCTTAATATCCTACCAATGAAATTGGTGTACAAATATATTAGTTTAAAAAATTCTTAATCCTTTTAATGTAACCATTCACTGGATTTCCTTCCATCTTAGTTCAAAAATCATCAAAACATGCCATATTGAATGAGTACTCTACTAAATTAAAGTTGAACTAGGTCACTTCTCTCAACACATACACAAAATACTTACTTCTAAATTGTCCTGAGAACTCCTTAAACACTGACTATTAACTGACTAAGCAGTCGAGATGGGTTCCAAGATAATGTCAGTGTAAATTCCCTCCATAATATATGTAAATAGGGGTCCCTTATGTAATTGTGTAACATAAGGGACGACATGGTTTGCATTCGAAGGGACGGCCCAGAAACTTAAAGGAATTTGTGATTCTGACAGCTGGGGAACGATTAGGGACGAGACAGGATGAAAAGAAGGATAACTGCGAAGCTCGTAGATGGTTTCTAAGCAGACTCTTGGACTCGAACTTTATAGCATCGGTCACTATGTGTTTCTGTAACTATGTATGGATAATATTCCAAAATTGAAACAATTTGTCTCAACTCCAGACCGGTACGCGGTCCCCAATCCAGAACTTTTCGGCCCCATCCACTATCTGTACTGCGGGCAATGTGCGCTGTCCACTGCCATTTCTATTTGGCGATCCTTTGGGCTATATCGGTAACCTTCTTTCCCTTGCGGGTATCATCATTCCTGATTCGATCACGCAAGGAAACTGCCCGTTTTGCAAGCATTGCCTTCCCTATTGCGCTTTGAAGACTTTTAGCCACCCAATTTTTTTAAATTTATTTAGCTTTACACAAATTAAAATATAAGTATTTCTAGGTTCAGAGGCCTCTCTCACACCGGAATCATTATGGTTTAAAGACATCATAGTAGGGCCGATGGTGGTTCACTTCTTCAACAGTTACAATATGATTGTTTAATGCGCGCCATCTATCTCTTTTTTACTATTTATAGGCGCGCGTTTGACCACTATCTAACCTGATGGTAAGCGATGATGCGGTCGAAGATGGAGCACGCTTGCCTAGAAGTAACCTATTCACTCTTGACTTAAATACTTAATTAATCTCTCTGGTAGGCATCTTGGTCTGTTAGGTCTAACCCTTTCATATCCCTATGGACATTCCTCAACCATGTGGTTTGAGGTCTTCCTCTCCCTCTCTTTCTTTCAGCCATGGAAAGGCATTTTCGCACGACGTGATCCTCTGGTCTTCGCATTACATGACCGTACCATCTGAGCCTGGCTTCTGATATTTTATTTACAACTGGGGCAACTCTAAAGCTACCTCTTATAAATTCGTTTCTCACTGTCATACATTTATTGCTACAAAATCTTGAATCATACAGATAGAGGAGTCACAGTCAGAGGAGCTCGTGGCTAAATAATAACAGCCGCACGGGTCAATCTTCAAGGTTAAGCAACGCTTGCCGAGGTTTATCTGTGGATGGGTAAGCATCTTAACATACCGAGACTCTTCAATGCTTTGGAAAGCACGTTATGGATAGTAAGAAGCCAGAAAATCTGACACCAGTCTTGCCAAAGAGTACCGTGTTACCCAGATTATGGGTTGTGGAGGTCTGGTAGGCAGCCGCTCCACGTAAAATACTGGTATTCAGCTGAATCCGGTTTAACAGGAATATAGTTGGGAAAAAGGCTAGGCTGAAAATCTTGAATCATAAAAACCTCATTACAGAAAAAATGTACCCAACTCCACAGCCACAGCGATCATCAAAGCGTATTGTTGGAATAAAACTATACAATAGACAACGTAAGCGCAGATACAAAGACAACAGTCTGTGTGGCATGTCGTTCACACCGGCAAATAAACAATGCATTCATACTGGACTACTTCATAAACTATTCTGGTGAGATATCCGTTAATACTTTCGTAGAAAATTATTTAATTCCAGTTTACCAATAGGCCCAGCCAATCCCCAACTGAAAGGTGCGTCTGACGACCAGTAGGCTGCTTTTCTACCAGAGACGAACGAAGCCGATTGGTTGATGGAATAAAATCATTATCTATCCAAGTATTAACGGCTCAAGGCGCAGGTACGGCTCAGTAGCTGATTTTAAGATGAGCATCACGACTAAACGGCTAGTTAAAATATTTTGAAGAAAAAAAAATATGTTACATTCATTGATATATAAAAAACCCAAGATACAGACTCAGCATCTCAAAAACGTCCACAAAAAATAAGTGCAATATATTTAATTGTGTGCTAGTTTCAAACAGTCTCGCATCGCTCGCCATACTGCACTGCTTTGTAAAAACAACTTTAAGCGATCCGTGTAAGGTTGGATTTGCAAAAAAAAAATTTTTTTGGTATAACTACACACAACTCACACATAACACTTGATACATGTCAGTTTTTGACGACAGTTTCGAGTGTTGCATTTGTTCGACTGTGCATCTTGGGTTTTTTATATATCAATGGTTACATTAAACTATCACTACATAGTATAAAACAAAGTCGCTTTCTCTGTCTCTATATCCCTATGTATGCTTAAATCTTTAAAACTACGCAACGGATTTTGATGCGGTTTTTTTTTAATAGATAGAGTGATTGAAGAGGAAGGTTTATATGTATAATAACGTCCATTAAATAGTGGAGAAATACTGTTATTTTTGAGGTTTCTAATGTGATGTCTACACTAACTAGTTTGTTTGTTTGTTTGTTTGAAATGAATAGGCTCCGAAACTACTGGACCAATTCTTTCAGCATTGGATAGCTACATTATCAGGGACTAACATAGCTATATTTTATCCCCCTACTCCCACGGGAACTGGAACTGCGCGGGTGAAACCGCGTGACGTCCACTAGTCGTAAATAATTACATTTTATGACGCAGACGAAGTTGCGCGGGTCAGCTAGTTTTCTTAATAATTTAATGTATGAAAATTTTGAGTTTTATTCGTTGAAAATAGTGTAATTATTTTTTAAAGTTATGTCTAACACGGACATAAAAACGACCATCGGACCAAAATCACCGAGCGTATTAATGGAATTTGCACTATCTCAAAGACAATGTAATCATCTAAATTTTGATACACGGTTTTTTTTTAAGTCATAGAATAATAAGGAAAGTACAAAAAAACTACTGAATTTTGGGTCGCGCGGGTGTGAAACGAGTGTGCGTTTTGTTCTTCCATGGTCGCTGGCGTACATCGTCGTCTTAAGAGGACATGCTGGCGGCGAGACTTTGTATGTAAAAAGTCATAATTTGAGGTTTGGCTCTCGACTGTTTTCTCCTCCAATATTGGACCGATTTAAGAGATATTTCACAAACTGGAAGGATATATACTGCTTCCCTATGTTTTCCTTTTTGATGATTTATTAACCGTATAAGCACTAGAACTCTCACAAAATGCTCAAAATTGTCCGATAAATCGCTATCAACAGAGCCCTAGTGTTCAAATTTGGCTGCTATTAATAAAAAAAGGAAAACATAGAGACACAGTATACCATTTTTCTTATTCAGTTTGTGAAATATCTCTTATATCGATCCAGTATTGGAGGCGAAAACAGTCGAGAGCCAAACCTCGAATTATGACTTTTTACATACAAAGACTCGCCGCCAGCATTTCGTCTTAATGCTGGGAAGATAATCCTTTCGGCACGCTCAGGGCATCTACAAAGGAATAATAGAAAATAATCACTTTCCATGATATCTTTCATCTGTGTCCTTGTTACTGTTGTGTGGTGCCTATTTTAATTAAATACTTTCCATTCCATTATGTCTTCAAATGACAGTTGAAATATACAACGTGCAACAGAATAGAGGGAATACCTCTTAATTGGTCATTGTACTCATCATTATTAACAACTTTCACTATGGGACCAAAACTGAAATCGCGAAAAAGCGAGCTCGTAATTCGACAAAATGTTCTGAACAGTCGTTTTGTTTTTCTGAACAGCTGTTTTTTTTTTCTTGGCTAACGTTGCTTAAATAAGAGTAGATATAAAATACTTGCTGATGAGTTCCAGTAGCACTATCCCATTCGTTTCTGGCATGCAACAGCGTGTGTTCTATCATTACCTCCTCCTTATATCTTCGTTGAAATTAATACCATGTTTGTGCTGTTAGTTTGTCAGATGATTAAAGAAGTCATTAATCTAATGACTTTAATATCCGGGCTAGCTGTAGACCGACATCTAATATTAACATAGTGCACAGCTGTATCCTAACTAGCTGACCCGCTCAACTTCGTCTGAGTCACAAATTGGTTAATGATGCGCTCCTATTCCCCGATAAATCCCACCGAAAAAAAAAGGAAATACAAAAAAATCACCCTCGATAAATGGACTATCCAACATTAAAAGAATTTTTCAATTCAATCCAGCAGTGCGATTCTGTAAATATCTCACCGTGACAGTGTGAAGTGAGGTGTCAATCCATACAAATAAGATGGAATGACAGTACACTTCATACTCACTCCACCTAAGTTTTATCAGGAGAGCTGTTGAAAAATTAGACCAGCAGTAGTTCCTAGGACTATTGTGTTCAACCAACCAAACAAACAAACTCTCTAGCTTTATAAATATTTCTCTTTAGCTTTTAAATATAACGGCGCATTGCTAGCGCCATCTGTTGAAGATACGTCGGAACTAGATTTGACGTCTATCAGTCTAGCGGAGCGTCGAGTCGATGGTTGGTGCCGCCATGTTGAACGTTAGTTGCTTTCGAACGTCAACGGCATACGACGAATCACGATTGTTCTTCGTAATCTTGTCCGTTTTTGTTTCGAAGTTAATTTGATTCGGTTGATTAAGTGTTTGTTTAATTACTCGCGCATATATTTCGGTTTAATTCTGCTCAGAAGACATTTTGTTTAAACTTTATATAACTTTGATTATGACTTATTTAAGTGATTATTGGCTGCATCCTACTCACATTGCCATGTACTAGGGATAAGAACATGGCTGACTCTGATGGTTCCGGACATCTGCCCATAAATAAGTACCTAAAGATAAACAGATTGTTCAGTGTTTTCACCGAACACCTTAGTTAGCAATACGGTCGTGACGCGTTGACCTAATTTTATTTCTTTATTAAACACACTTATTACTTTTAAGTTGACTTTAGAGTCAGTGCACTTTGGTCTACCGCGTTAGCCGGGTGTATTCTAAGATTCATCAACGTTTCATTTAACATTAAGAACAGTTTGAGAGTGATTCAATAAATAGTGTTCAACATAAACATTTGTTTCTCCTCAAAAACACCGACACCTTGCTACGTACCCCGACACAGATGTTGCAAGATGTTTGTTGGGTCCTTTGATCTCTTGACCAAGGTATGTACCTCTTGGCCATATACCATAACTATATTCAAGGCGTCGCCGTGTCATCGTTATAATAGAGATTGTTCAGAGCGAGAATATGCCCTTGACGCGTTTATTATGTGGCAAACTCTAACGCGTCGTCGCATCGATAGAGGGCGCCTTCTGGTTTTACCGAACAAATAAACGCAACGATCGCGTTTTCGTGCGATAGTCACTTGCTGTTAAGACAACAGTACCTATCTATTTGCATTCACTTTATTATTCTAGCTTTATTCCGCCTAATGATTTATAGATACCTCTATAAATTTATGCGTAACAGAGAGTAAATACCCGCAAACCCTATAGAAAAGGGAGGATCCTCCAACTGGACGGTTATTGTGTCCGGTGGGTAACTGCACGATAGTTGATATTCGGACTGTTGTATATTTTCAAATCGCACGGAGACCTCTGATATCGCGATGCAGGATTTCGTCCGTAGTTCGCTGCTGGTGGGATACAATGCAACAAAAATAATCGAAACGCCAGACGGCGTTTCGATTATTTTTGTTGCGTTGTCAATATCGCTACATTGGGCAATGCCGCTACAGATTTTAGGGTTAAACCAAAACCTTTTAAATATCAAATTCCACAGCCTATCAAAAATCCATAAGTTCTAATGCGCGACTTCGAATATTTTCACTCACAACATTTCAATAACTTAGATTCCTAGGTTGCTATTTTTGCAACCTGCAGGAACTATAGAAGCAGCACATAAGCATCAATGTCAAGTATTTTTAACGTAAAAGTAAAACAAAATTGCAACGCTGCAGCGTGTACGCCGTGCTATTTCCCTGTATCGGTAGGTTTACTTGTTTTTTTTTATAGACCTATAATGCTATAATAACTTCAAACAGACAAAACATTATGTTTAATTATATTAAATACTACAAATAGGTACTAAAAGATAGCCAAGTTGGCTGGAGAGCATAAGATACAACTACCATAGGTATGTAAGTATAAATAAATCAGCCACGTAAACTAGATGCTCGCCGTATGGTGTCGGACGGTGCCGTATGGTGCCGTAAAAGAATAACACCATCCCATCACTTCCCGTGGGTGTTGTAAGAGGTGACTAAGGGACTCGCCAGAGAATGGGCAGCAGCGTTCTCTATAAAACTCAACACCATACACTGCGATCGCCAACCCGCCTGCCAAGCGTGGCGATTATGGCAAGCCCCCCCCAAATGATGCTCGGGGGAGGCCTATGTCCAGCAGTGGACGTCTTTCGGCTGATATGATGATGATGTAAACTAGATTACTGGAACACAAGTTCACCAAAACCACGAAAGTGACAGACAAACACATATACTTTGCAATATATCATTAGTTAGGATAAAACCACACTGCAGTGGTATTTGCCAAGTGCCAAGTATTCACGGCAACTCATAGTTTGAGTAATATGTTGTAATCAATGGATGCTTGGCCGAGCTATATTTCAATCCAAGTTGCTTGTCCAAGTTAGTGGCGCTAATAATTCTCCACTTGACAGGGGCGAACTTGGCACTGGTATGTTAGGGTGTGGACACACTATCGTTACAAAAGTCAGATTTCGTTATTGTAGCTTATTATTGTAAACAATATTACGTTGTAGATACATTCGGCTCTTGAGCCTTTGCAAAAGTTAACACACCATGTTTTTCAGACAATCTTAGAGTATGTACACGGCGCCGTTACCGCCGCGCCGCTACCGCCGCGACGCTAGCATTTGTCTTATTGTTGTGTACTTACCTGTCTTTTCCATTCCATTACTGGCGGTTTACGAATGCATACCACGAGCGATGTTCTTGGCTAGCAATGTATTACTAAAATATACGGTGATATGGCAAAATCAAGTTGCGACGGCGCAGCGGAGGTACGACGGCATGGAATAGAAGTACACTGCCTGTATGTGCGGCGGTGGCTTGGCTACACAAGCCCTAATAGTCCCTAAGTCCGAACAGGTAACGTCACCAATCACCAAAAGACTCACTTGTTTGTTTGTTAGCCTTTCAAGATTAGGTAAATCATTAAATAAATAGAATCTTAGAAAAACGTGTATTTATACTCATTGATATATAAAAACCCAAGATACACACTCAGCATCTCAAAAACGTCCGCATAAAACAAGCGCATAATCAAAAATTTTGCGCTAGTTTCAAACAGTGTCGCATCGCTCGCCATACTGCACTGCTTTGTAAAAACAACTTTAAGCGATCTGTGTAAGGTTGAATTTGCAAAAAAAAAATGTTTATAGGATAAATAAATATAACTCACACATGACACTTGATACAAGTCGGTTTTTGACGACAGTTTCGAGTGTTGCATTTGTTCAAGACTGTGGTTTTTTATATATCAATGATTGTACTATTACATTCTGAGAAAACACAAGATTACCTACCTCTGAAAAATAAACAAACTCTAACAAGATTGTAGCTCCACTAGAGACAAACAAGTATTTTTCCATGAATAATAAAGAAAGCAGTCTCTTATTGTGAGTTACATCAAGTAAATTGCTCTTGACGACCGTATAAGTCGGTGTTATGTGTCCCTACCCTTACAGTGGGGTTAGGAATGTTTGTACTTGTGTTAGTCTGCGCTAAACTGTTCAGATTAATGAAAGTTATTCTTGTTCCGGGGCCGTAGCTAAAATATGGGAAAAAATATAGCAATTGTAATTAAATTAGAGTAGGTACATACGTCATAAAAAAGTGTATATTCCGTAATGAAATTTTGGGAAACAGGGACTGAAGACAAAAAGAGGTTTTTTTTCATAAATGTCAGCGATAGCAGAGTTACACATTATGTAATTCAGTATTGTTGTCTAGAATAAAGAACATTTTTTGACGTGACAACGTCTAATAAATCGGGTGCACGAAAAAGGATGACTCCTTTGTTCCGTTATGCTCATTGTAACGTTACGCTCACTGTTTACTTAGAGGTTTGAAATTAATTTACTTTGAAATTAAGAATATTGTATGTAATCGTATGTTTTGTTATGACGTTGTCACGTTAAACTATCGTCCGTAAACCGACTTTACAACAACCAATTTTTTTTTTTGTTATTATAAATTGATGTTCTTAGATACCAGTTAAGTGTGTCCTTATCCTTACAGCGGGGGTTAGGAATGTTCATACTTGTGTTAGTCTGCGCTAAACTGTTCATATTAATGCATCTTATTCTTGTTCCGGGGCCGTAGTTTTAGCTAAAACTAAAATATGTGGGAAAATATAAGCATAATAAACTATAGGGACGAACTTAAGTGCACTGCTGTTGCAAGTTTAAAATCAAATTTAAAAACTCCGTGATGTAGTTTCCTGAGAATCTAATATTTAGCAGCGTTTTTGGAACCTCGTAACTGGGGCCGAAAGGTTTCGGAGTGGCGACCGTGTATCAGAAGACACAGTGTTAGAAGGCCTCCCATGAGGTGGACTGATGACCTGGCGAAGGTCGCGGAATCCGCTGAACGTAAGACGCTCAGGACCGGTCGATATGGCGGGGAGGGCTCCGCTTATGCTGCGTCTTCCTGTATGCGGTCCCCACTACGGAACTTTTCGGCCTCATCAACCATCTGCTCTGCGAGCTATGTGCCATGCTCACTGCCACATCAGTTTGGCGATTCTTTGAGTTATATCGGTAAACTTGGATCTCTTGCGATGATTAGGTATGACACAAAAATGCAGATTTCTTGCAAGATACCTCGGGAGATAGGATTCATACAATAAACTTTTTACAAAAAATATAACCGACTTCCAAACAAAACACTACAAAGTATAAAATAACCTTAATTTCGGAAATCGGTGTTTTTGGTTTTGTTTCTTTGTTTTTTAACACCGACTTCTTTAAATGGTTATACTTGGACGACGTCTTCGTCTACGCAGAAATTCATTCACTCATAACATAAAAACTGCCGAACCCAACTGAATCAAATTTTTACGGGACCAAATGGCAAGTATACCGCATCAAACTTAAAAAAATATCACAGAAATTGAATCATAAACCTCGGAGTAATCGGTGTACATACATAAAAAAAAACTGGCCAAGTGCGAGTCGGACTCTATGGTGAAAAATATTTCATAATAAATTGTCAATTGTGATGTAAATTGTTTTGTTTTTCCCATTGATATATAAAAAACAGGCCAAGTGCGAGTCGGACTCGCGTGCAAAGGGTTCCGAACGCATTTTTTTTTTAACTTGTTATTTTAACACTACAGACTTCTAATAGGTTTTCCTGTAATCTTTAGGTAAAGATCTATTATCTCCATTTTTTTCAAAATTTTAGGCTCAGTAGTTTCGGAGATAAGGGGGGGAATGGTCATTTTTCGTCTAATTTCTTGAATAACTTCTAAATTATTTATTTTAAAATTATGAAAAAAATATAATTAAAGCCCTCACAGTAAGCCCTTTCATTTGATATGTCACACGATATTGTTCAAAAACCTTTTTTTTATTATTTTCTAGTTTGACCCCCAAAAGTGACGCCCAAACTAAAAATTTAATAATTTACGTAACACGTCCGTGTTTGGGTCATAGAAGTCCATATGTGTACCAAATTTCAACAGAATCGGCCTGAGTGATCCTATAAGGGTTCCTTTTTTTTTCGGAACCCTAAAAAACCCACCGAATTAAGAACCTCCTTCATTTTTAGAAGTCAGTTAAAAATTAAGCACAGCGTTGTAGTTTTCCAATATCTACACGGTTCTTCCTTAATATTGAAACAGGTACTCGAGTCCGTCAGTGTTAAACTGTTGAACAGATTAGCAGTAGTTGTTGTTGTTGTTGTTGTTCCGGCTTCAGTTTAGGGTTATGTACTTTAATTATGTATGTTGATTGTGAAGGGTTGGGGGCGATGAGTTCCGAGATATAAGGTGCTGGATAAACCAGGAGTGTATTGTGAAATGCGCATGTTGTGTATCAGCTAGCATTATTTTTTTAGATTAAGTTAAGGGGGTAGGTAAGTGTTCAATACAATGTGAACATATAACTGATATTCTGAATTATTATAAACTATTGTAATCGATTGCAATGATTTATAATAATTCAGAATCGATTCGTTTTTGTGACAACATTTATTTTATTTTTTAAGTGTGGCAACACACCTTTTTCTGTTGGGAGAAAATTGTGGTCGTTGATTGCAATTCGCCATTGTATTTTTTTGTTCTATGTGCAAAATAAGTAAAATCTATATTTTACGATAATCTTTGTGTTTTATTACAAACATTAAGTATTAATTAATGTGTGAGTCGGACCCGCGTGGGAAGGGCTTCGAACGAATTTAATTTTTTTAACAAGTTTTTTTAACACTACAGACATTTAATAGGTTTCACTGTAATCTTTAGGTAAAGATCTATTATCTTAATTTTTTAGGCTCAGTAGTTTCGGAGTTAGTGGGGAATGGTCATTTTTCGTCTAATTTCTTGAATAACTTCAAAACCATTTATTTTATAAGTGTGAAAAAAAAATTAAAACCCTCACAGTAAGCTCTCACACGTTACAGTTTGCAAAACTTTTTTTTTACTTTTCAGTTTGACCCCCAAAAGTGCCCCCATATATTTAAAACCCTCACAGTAAGCCCTTTGATTTGATATGTCACACGATATTGTTCAAAAAACTTACTAGTTTGACCCCCAAAAGTGCATAATGCATCCGTGTTTGGGTCACAGAAATCCGAATTTCAACAGAATCGGTCCAGTGGATCCGGAGAAAACTGGCTGTGACAGACAGACAGACAGACACCCGAGTGATCCTATAAGGGTTCCGTTTTTTTTTTCGGAACCCTAAAAAAAATACCCACCGAGAACCTCCTCCTTTTTTGGAAGTCGGTTAAAAATAGGACATAATACACCTAAACATCATTAAGAACTTATCCTCCACTGTGAGAATATCAATGTGTGTAGTAGATTACTGACGCCTCACTGCGTCTTGAGCAGAATGCCAAGCGGAGTTGACATGAAACGTATTAACGCCCGCACTGACGAATACGAATAACGTGTCGCGAATAACGTATGGGAAACCACATTTTCACGCTTTTAGTTTATTTCGTTAATGGAAGGTAAAATAGGTACTTTTGTTTATTTATTTATTTAAACTTTATGTACCTACAGTAGTGGTACATGGGCGGACTTAATGCAACAAGGCATTCTCTACCAGTCAACCTTTGGGTTAAAAAGACTACACTGTGGTAGGTGTACAACAAAAAAATAAAAATAAATGGAATCTTTTGGGGAACATTATACAAATAATATATTTAACACTAATAAATACATATATAAGCTAAAATAATAAACTCATAAATATGATGTTTTATAATAATCCTTCTGATCAAGAGAACTCACAATAATCATGACGAAGACCAAACTAAGAAAGACAGGCTTTTAAGTAGTGCTTTCGGACTTTACGCTTAAAAGAAAATTTCGACTCAGCCTTCTTGATGTCAAGGGGAACTTTTCTACGTGGAGAGATGGAATTTTAGGCCTTATTTTATCCTATCGATGCCACTAAAATTATTGTGTCATCAGAGAACAAATGGACAAACCACGGACAAACTCTCGTTCTTAAAGTTATGATATAATCAAATAATCTCATTTTTTTTAACAATTTTTTTTCTTTGCGCATGTTTTTCTTAGCTCACTGCTTGGCACAGGACACCCTAAAGTCCTTCCAGGAATTAATTATCAAAATAAAGTAAAAATCTTCTCTCTCATTTACAATATTGGCATAAAGGATGTCCAATGGGATTATTTCGGATTTGAAAAATAATTAACTTTCAGAATGGAAAAACATTTTACGGAAAAACTTTTCCGGTACCTACAACAGTGAGAAGGGACTACCCTTCTCGCTGTCGCTGGTGCAGGTTTTATAATTTAACATGTACCTACTTTTAACCAGTTCCTGAATCATCATCATCATCATAACAGCCGAAAGACGTCCACTGTTGGACATAGGCCTCCTCCAAGGGGGGGGGGGTTGCCATAATCGCCACGCTTGGCAGGCGGGTTGGCGATCGCAGTGTATGGTGTTGCATTTTACAAAGAAATTTTAAAAAGAAGAGTTCCTGAATAAGTCAGCTTTAATCATGTAGTCCATATTACACTTCGTGCCATAAAAGAATAGACTGTAATTTCCTCTCACAACCAAGACACGAACATCGACGCCAAAATCGAAAACCAAGAGAAGCTCAAATAAAAATCTATCAAAGCTCGATTGTGTATGCATGGAAAAATTCTAATATTCTCGTAGAAATGGCGAAGAAAAAATATTAAAATGTGATACTTGGCGACGTTTCAATGGGGAGGCGCTGAGTCTAGGGTTACGAGGAGCGCTTCGGCTTAGAGCTCGTGGCTCATACATATTTATATTGGACATAATGATGCATCATCGTTGCTTTTGCCTTTAAGGCTGTTAGAGCCTCCTGGAAAAGACTAGGAATTAATACGAAGAATGGGCAGCATGCCAGGCATAGATTCACCTTGGGTAATCCAGAAAACCGATTAAGGAGTTTATTAAGATTGGGACTAATAAAACCTCTGAAAAATAAAATCTTTGAGGCAGTTAAATTTTAAATTTGTAGAAAATAGAAAAAGACAAACACATGCCAGGTTTTAACCTGAACCAAAAATTTCTCTCACTCACTCTTTGGAGAAATGTAGAAACTGTTAAAAAGCAAAGAGTCGAAAAAAAAGATGAAATTATAATGTTGAAAATAATTTATTATATGATCAACTCAAATAAAAATTTCTCCATATTTCCTTTTTGCCATATGAATTTATATTCCCAATGAAGAAACTAGAGATAGAAGAAAGACATGACTCCGAAAGAAATGTCTTGAACGAAGTAGAATCCATGACAGTATAATCTCTGACCACATAATAAAATCTGGTGTGCGCGATACTTCCGGCAGTTCGTAAGCACGCATACCAAGATATTTATGAATCTAACATCAAAACGCGTAAAATGAAAAAAAGAACATAAAGGTTTCCGTGATAATGGATAAATTTTACCCCCTATCACACCATTTAAATAGGCACGCGCGACCTTTCAGGCTAAAAATCATTAGTCGGCCGGATTTTTTCTTAAAGAATAAGTACTATATTTCCCACAAAATTGTCTATGAGATTGATCAAAATCCGTGATAACGGAAAAAAATATGGAAATTTAAAAATATATAATAACTGGTTGACTCGCGCAACTTCGTCTGCGTCACAATTTTCATTACTGCTCCGCTCCTATTAATCTTAGCATGATGGTATATAGGCTATAGCCTTCCTCGATAAATGGGCTATACAACACTGAAAGAATTTTTCAAATCGGACCAGTAGTTCCTGAGATTAGCGCGTTCAAGCAAACAACCAAACAAACTCTTCAGCTTTATATATTAGTATAGATAATAAAAATATATCATTTATTTAAAATGTTTTCGGCTACTTAAATCCACGCTGACCAAGCAAATCTTATTAGTCTGATTGTTAACTTTTATTTTCTATTTAAAATTTAAGAAAGCGTAATCACGGAGCTTTCAGGATTGGTGGCTCCTCGCCTATAAAGACGTTCAGAGATTTATAGTCTGCTATAATAAGATTGTTTATTTTATTGTGTCTATAGTTAAAACAGAACAGGGTGTCTAAAAAGGCCACTTTTGCGGAAACAGAAAGCACATCACGCTACCTGTCACTGTCAAATTTTCCCAATCAACCTTGAACCTAATGCGTGAGCGATAAATATGAAAATGAAATTTGACAGATTGTTGTGTAGTTAATAATATGATTCTGCTAAAGTGACCTTTTTAGACCCGCTGTTCTTTATTAAGTTATAAAGCATCGACTTTCAAGTTTTCAACCCTATCGTTTCAGTGTCGTTAGCAAACGGTCACATCGATAACTCTCGGACAGAAGTCTGTTTTTGGTTTCTTTTGCTAGAATTACAGTATTTCTTTTTTAATTTAAACTGGGTTGGTGTTTGGCAGTGCAGCTATTTGAAATCAGAAACTTCTGTCGTTATTAGGTAGAATAAATTAGATTTCTTTAAATCTAGTGGTGTTACATTTTGTGTAGTAATTGTGTGTAGTACATTGTTATCTTAGGGCTGAAAGTAACTGATTTAGTCCCGGGAGGGCGTTTGGCGCCCGAACGTAGCGAGGGCGCCAATAGTTCGTTGGACTAAATCAATCTTTCACCCGAGGTAAATCCTGTGCTTTTCATTAAGAAAACAAGGAAAGTTAAAATAAAAACACGAATTACCTAAAGGAAAAATCCATATCTGAATCTGATGAACTCATCGACGTGTTAATACAAATCTCTCGAAAAAACAAAATAATGAAGATCGGACTGCCGCTTTCCCGTCTATTTTGTTTATTTTTTTCTGTGACTGGCTAGCTATTCAGCCATTATTTTACATTAACATAATTGAAAAAATGGTAAATATTTTGCCCAAATCTATGTTATTTTAAAGAAATAGTTGAAAGTAAATTATAATAAAGTCGTTTAAAAAATATATTCTTTAGTTAATAATCACGTTTACGTTATTTCTATTTGACATCGCGTTGTAATTGACTGGCTGTATAGAAAGTTAGGACATGGTTCAATAGAAATGTTTAACAAGTTTTTTACGGCTGTCAGTTAAAAACGATTCTCCCTAGGGCTGAAAAGTAATACTTTCAACCCGCTCCTCAGGCAACTTCAGGCCTACTTTCTGAGTATGAATAATGAAAAATCATTTATCATATTATGAGTTCAGGACCAGGTTTGTTAGAACTTTACAAAGTGGCTAATAACGGTAGCTGATTTCCTCTGTTATGCTGGAAACGTAAAGCCGGTTACCCTGTCATCTGGGTAGACTGTGTCCTATTCGTTTTTTTTTACTATTGATAGGCACATGTTTCACCACTATCTCACTTGATGGTAAGCGATGATGCAGTCGAACATGGAGAACGTTTGCCTAGAAGTAACCTATTCACTCTTGACTTAAAGACTCCCGGGTTGTGGCTATCAGAAAAGACAGACTCTGGCTCTGAATTCCATTCCGTAGCTGTACGCACTACTAATGTGTTCCCAAAACGTTTTGTGCGTGTGGGTGGGATGTCCACCATGTACCGGTTGCGCATCGCCGTACGTCTTGTTATCCGATGATATAACGCTTGATTAATTCTTAGATAACAGGTCTAACCACTGCAGCACTGTAAGCATATATACCAAGAATCTAAATCCTCAGACGCCAATCATATTTGCCTAACCCGTAAGACAATACAAGCGTGAAGGCTTATTGAAGCAGTCTGGCTCGAATGTGTGCTCCGATGCTTCCAATATTCCACCCAAATTGGTTGACGACATCAATTCGGGCAATACGCAAATAGATGGACAGAAATAAAGCGATCCGTATCAGATGTAAATAACGTATAAAATTAGATGTCGGATAACATGAGATGGATATAATTTGAATAGCATTTTTTCCGTTTGTAGGTGACAATATTTTATTAACCCCCGACGCAAAAACGACGGGGTATTATAAGTTTGACGTGTCTGTGTGTGTGTGTGTGTGTCTGTAGCATCGTAGCTCCTGAATGGATGACCCGATTTTGATTTTGTTTTTTTGTTTGAAACGTAAATTAGTCGGGAGTGTTCTTAGCTAGGTATGTTTGATGAAAATCGGTCCAAGATGGCCACCGGCACAAAATGGCGGATGACATATTTTTTTACAACTCCCTCAATATGGATATCAATGAAAGGACTTGACTAGTACATTACTATACAATATGACAAATTTCAAATCCAAGATGGCCGCCACCACAAAATGGCGAATTACATTTATTTTTCACAACTTCCTCAATATTTTCGGTTTAAGCTGAGTATGACTAAGAAGTCTAAGAGGGTGTAAAGGAAGACGGAGACCAAGAAAAGATGTATGCATACATTGTGTAAGAAATGACGACTAATACTGAAGTATGCAAAAATATTACATGTAGAGTGGACCCCAAACAAATTGAGAAAAGGGCAAAAGAATGACGATGATGGAGGTGATCATTTTGTGTTTTATTCTATACGAGTTCTGGCAGATGTGATCATTTAATAGTTTTTTTAGGGTTCCGAAAAAAAAAACGGAACCCTTATAGGATCACTCGAGTGTCTGTCTGTCCGTCTGTCACAGCCAGTTTTCTCCGGATCCACTCGACCGATTCTGTTGAAATTTGGTACACATGTGGACTTCTGTGACCCAAACACGGAAGCGTTACGTAAATCATAAAATGTTTAGTATGGGGGTCACTTTTGGGGGATAAGCTAGAAAATTAAAATAAAAGGTTTTTGAACAATATCGTGTGACATATCAAATAAAAGGACTTACTGTAAGTGTTTTAAATTTTTTTTTTTCATAATTTTAAAATAAATGGTTTTGAAGTAATTCAAGAAATGAGACTAAAACTGACCATTCCCCCCCTTATCTCCGAAACTACTGAGCATAAAATTTTGGTAAAAATGGAGATAATAGATCTGTACCTATAGATTACAGGAAAACCTACAAAATGTCTATAGTGTTAAAATAACACGTTAAAAAAAATAAATTCGTTCGGAACCCTTTGCACGCGAGTCCGACTCGCACTTGGCCAGTTTTTTTTTGTAAAGCTTTGGTAGAGGCACCCTTGACATGGGGGACCGAAATCAGTCGAATTTTCTTACATCCCGGGTTGCACACAGTACCCTGTGTAACTTTTACAGTGTAAAGAACATCACACAGCACCGGTCATATCACCGTACATAACTCCATTTCAATTATGTCGCTTGACATAAAGCGACTGGATGCGAACGTAATTTCGTTAAACATCGTAAGCGCCATCGGCTGCGTACAGACTGGCGAGCTAAACGGATTGCTGTTGCTAAACTTCGTTATTTACATCCTTTTCAGTTTGAAAAGCTTCAAGAGTTGTTCGCTGTGAAAGAGTAGCCCTGATTATTTTGTTTGAAATAAGAATAAATAATTTCCTACTTAGCTTAGAAGCTTTTTTTTTATTCACCTGATGGTAAGCAATGATGTGATTGACGATGGAGCACGCTTGCCTCTAAGTACCTATTCGCTCATGACTTAAAATACAAGGTTGCCGTTTTCGAGAAACACAGGCTCCGGAAAGAAATTGTAATTTTTAGCTGTACGCATAGTGAAAATATTTCCAAACATTTCATTCCAAAAAAGGAGGAGGTTCTCAATTCGGTGGGTATTTTTTTTATGTATGTACACCGATTACTCCGAGGTTTCTGATGCGATTTCTGTGATTCTTTTTCAGTTTGATGCAGTATACTTGCCATTTGGTCCCGTAAAAATTTGATTCAGTTTGGTTCAGTAGTTTTTATTCTATGAGCATTTTTGCTTATTTCGATTTCTGCGTTGACGAAGACGTCGTCCAAGTATCACCACTTAAAAGTGAAAAATAAAAAACTTTTTCCAAAAAAATATAACCGACTTCCAAACAAAACACTACAAAGAATGAAATAACCTTAATTTCGGAAGTCAGTGTTAAAAAACAAAGAAACAAAACCAAAAACACCGACTTCCGAAATTAAGGTTATTTTATTCTTTGTAGTGTTTTGTTTGGAAGTCGGTTATATTTTTTTGGAAAAAGTTTTTTTGTAAGTATGGGTTGTATGTCCACTAAGTACCGGTAGCGCATCGCCGTACATCCTATTGTTCGATGATGGAACGGAATAGACGAAATTAAATTGTGGAATTCGGATGCAAATCCATCCAAATGTACTTTGTATATGTGTGTAGAACTCATCTATGGACATCGAGCCTATAGATAAATTACGGTAACGAAAATTAAAATTAATCAAAATGTTTTCCACCAAACCTTTACCTCTAAAATTACACCTGTGTGGGTGCCCTCACTTATCTCTCACTTGTACAAAGTCTGAGCTCGCAACATGGACGCCGAGTGATCATCTGTTTACGAGCGGATCCGCGGGTACGGCGGATATCACGGCAAACGGCCCGCAGGCGGTTATTAGCTTCCTTGTTCAGGCTAGACGGCGGGGGAGGGTTAACGCGGATACGAGACAGCGGAATACAGAAGGGTTAGATAACAGTAGTTTAGATTAAAAGTACATTTTAATAAATTTTCGTTGTGCCTCGGAAAGCACGTTAAGCCGTTAATCCCGGCTGTCACTTGGCTGTCTTTGGCAGTCATTATTACGGATAGTCAGAAGCCAGTAAATCTGACTCCTGTCTTGTCATGAAGTACCGTGTTACCCAGTCAATGGGTTGTAGAGGTCTGGTAGGCAGCCGCTCCACGTAAAATACTGGTATTCAGCTAAATCCGGTTTGACTGGAAGCCGACCCCAATATTGTTGGAAAAGGCTAGGCAGATGATGATTGTACTCATGATTATGAACAACTTTCCCTGTATGGGACCAACACCGAAATCGCGAAAAAAAAAGCAGCTGTTCAGTACATTTTGTCGAGTTAGGCTCACATGAATGTGAGGGGGAGAAGATTTTCAGCCGACTTCAAACAGGAGGAAGAAGGTTCTATGTTCGGCTTTAAGTATTTTTTTTCGCAATTTCAGTGTTGGTTCTATAGCAAAAGATTTTCATAGTACAATGACCCCTAAAAGGTATTGGGTTTATTCTATTACACATTGTATATAAAATATAAGTTTCAGCAGGTACCACAGGTATAAAAAAAATTGAAACTCGTGTCATATATTTTCATCTAATAACTACAAATATACCAAACTCGCACTTTGCCCGCGATTTCGTCCTGCAATTTTCTTAAGGATCCCTAATTTTCTTCTAGACAAATTATATACTAAAACCTTTCTCGAGAACCGCTCTATCCATTGGTGAAAACAGCATGAAAATCGGTGCAGTACTTTTTGAGCTTATCGTGAACAAACAGACAGACGTGGCGGAGGACGTTGATTTATAATATGTAGTGATGATATGTATCAAGAATGTACCACGAGAACTCGCAAAGTTATGTGCTCTTTGTGTTGGCTCTGGGCGAGAAAGCGGTGGCTGGCTAGTGGCTACGGGGGATGGGTCCGCGATGCCACTGTGGCTGCAGTGACTTAATTCGCACTCGAACGATAGTGACAGCTGATTTGCAATGAGTGTCCAACTCGTAATATTTTTAAAACAAATGCTGCTTACTCATTGATACATAAAAAACCCAAGATAAACACTCAGCATCTCAAAAACGTCCGCAAAAAACAAGCGCACAATGTATAATTGTGCGAAAGTTTCAAACAGTCTCGCATCGCTCGCCATACTACACTGCTTTGTAAAAACAACTTTAAGCGATCCATGTAAGGTTGAATTTGCAAAAAAATTGCGCATCACTCGCCATACTGAACTGCTTTGTAAAAACAACCTTAAGCGATCCGTGTAAGGTTGAATTTGCAAAAAGAAATGTTTATAGTATAACTACACACAACTCACACATGACACTTGATACATGTCAGTTTTTGACGACAGTTTCGAGTGTTGCATTTGTTCGAGACTGTGCATCTTGGGTTTTTTTATATATCAACTAGCTGACCCGAGCAACTTCGTCTGCGTCATAAAATGTAATTATTTACGACATCACATTAGAAATCTCAAAAATAACAGTATTTCTCCACTATTTAATGGATGTTATTATACATATAAACCTTCCTCTTCAATCACTCTATCTATTAAAAAAAAACGCATCAAAATCCGTCGCGTAGTTTTTAAGCATATTTATATATTTAAAGCATTTTTTAAGCATAAAGGGACAGAGAAAGCGACTTTGTTTTATACTATGTAGTGATGTGCTTACTGTTGTTTTTCGAGCCTTCGCTATTTCTCTATACTGCGACAAAGGTAAGCAGGGCTGTGGAGCGTTGAGTGCGTTAACTCCGTGCTCGCACGACTCGTACGCGGATCAAGCGGCATGGTGTGCGATCACCGCTGTGATCGCACACCATGCCGCTTTGAGGATTACGCTGTGTGTATTTGACGGTAAGGATTCCGAGTTGGCAACTATTTTGTGGTAGAAAATGAGCCTGCAAATAATATTAGCGCGGAATAGCTTACATACCCACTAACATTTCTAATCATTTGATCGGGGTATCACAGAGCTTCAATGGGAGTCAAGGCATAAAATTAACAGCATATGGAGGTTATGGAGCAAAAGGAAAAATCTATGCAATTTGATTTTTTTGTAGGGTTCCGAACAAAAAACGGAACCCTATAGGATCACTCGGGTTTTTGTCTGCCCGTCTGTCACAGCCAGTCTTTTCCAGATCTACTGGACCGATTGTGATGGAATTTGGTACCCATATGGACTTCTGTGACCCCAACACGGAAGCGTTACGTAAACAAATACATTTTTAGTACGGGCTTCTCTTTTGGGGTCAAACTAGAAATTAAAAAAAAAAGTTTTTCAAACTGTATCGTGTGACATATCAAATGAAAGGACTTACTGTGAGGGTGTTAATTTTTTTTTTCATAGTTTAAAAACAAACAGTTTTGAAGTTATTCAAGAAATTAGGCCAAAAATGACACTAAAATTTTGAAAAATATGCGGATAGTAGTCCTATACCTAAAGATTACAGGAAAACCTATAAGAAGTCTGAAGTGTTAATGAAGCGCCTTGCACGCGAACCCTTTGCACGCGAGTCCGACTCGCTCTTGGCCAGTTTTTTATTAGTTAGACACTATATTTTAAACTAAAACATTTTAAAATAATCTAAAGCTGGTGCTCTTCGCCCCAGAGAAACTATAATACCCACTTGTAAATTATTATTAATTTCATTTCAATCCAAAATTTCAGCACTCCGTCTCCCAAAATCTCAACCACGATAACCAAAATTTCTGCTCAACCCCCATTGTGAGGTCGATCCACACACCGCGAATCTCTAAAAGAAATCCCTGAAATATTCGCGTCACCCGGCTCGTAGGTAAATTACGACTACATAAATTACTGCCAGAGATACGTGCTGTCACAGTTTCGTGATGTGTAATTCGACCCTCGTCTCAAAGGAGATGTGCCATGATGCTAGGGATCAGGTGAGGTAATAGAATAAAAATCAGACTATTTCAAGGCTTGGTAGTGACGGCCTTTTGGGATGTAGTTAATTTAAAAATAGTGAAAGTTTTACATGTAGAGGATTTGAGGTTAGCATTAAGAGGAAACATTGGCGGCGAGCTGTGAATGTAAAAAGTCATAATTCGAGGTTTGGCTCTCGACTGTTTTCTTCTGATAGTATTGAGCATATTGTGAGGGTTTTAGTGCTTATACGGTTAATAAATCATCAAAAAGGGTAACATAGGGACATAGTACATATTCTTCTTATCCAGTTTGTGAATTATCTCTTAAATCGGTCCAATATTGGAGGAGAAAATAGTCGCCAAACCTCGAATTAAGACTTTTTACATACGAAGTCTCGCCGCCCATATTTCCTCTTAAAAAAAAGAAAATCTTGCCAAGAAGTATCGCGTTAGCCAGTAACTGGGTTGAGTACCAGTGTTTTATGAGGAGCGACTACCCATGTGACCTTCACAACCCAGGGACTGTAACTGTACTTTAAGCTGCTAAAATCTTAAAGGATAGAGGAATTAATAAAAAGTTTGGTTTTGAAAATTATAACATAAAATAACTTTTTATTATTATTTATCACTATCACTACATCACTACATATTATAAAACAAAGTCCTCCACCGCGTCTTTCTGTCTGTCTGTGAGTCTGTTCGCGATAAACTCAAAACTTCTGCACCGATTTTCATGTTGTTTTCACCAATGTATCCATTGGTGAAAACAGCATGGTTCTCAAGGAAGGTTTTAGTCTGTAATTTTTCTAGAAAAAGATTAGGGATCCTTAAGAAACGCGGACGAAGTCGCGAGCGAAGTGCTAGTTTATTTTATTTTAAAGATAGCTTACAGACTAATTACAAACTTAAAGAACATACTTAGGTAGTGAAATTAGTTAATTACAAGCTTCCACATATATAAGACTAAGTTAGAAGGTGCTTGCGTAGTTTTTTTTTTGCTTTCACGCCAAAATTATTGAACCGATTTAAATGAAATTTGGTACACAAATAGTCTGGAGCCTGAAAAACGACAAAGGCTACTTTTTAATGCGAAAAAAGGGTTGTAAGGGATTGAAAGGGGGGAATGAAAAGTTGTATGGAAGTATCGTTATTTTTAGAACTAGAAGCTTGAAACTTTATTTTTAGGCTGTTGATTTGATATAAATAAATATGACATTTAAAGTTTGTAAAAGTTTGACCCTCAAGGGTGTAAAATAACAATAGGGAATAGGGGATGAAAGTTTGTATGGAAACATGTAAGGTTTATGTGAATGCAAATAGCTCATTAAAGTATTAATACGTTTGTATCTTATTTGTAAAATAATTAGCCTTATTAATTAAAAATACTACCCAAAGATACTTTTCCATGCGGACGAAGTAGCGGGCACAGCTAGTATTAGGATAAATAAACAGGTCAGACTCACGGCCATACAGGTTTTCCCTCCCAAGAAACAACTCAAAAGGCTGATGTAGTAGTCTTCATCCCACACACCTAATTGGATACCTACATCTTTTGTTCCACCCCACAATACCCTTCATGAATATTCATCCTTCTAATTACCCCATACAGTGCGTAAACAGCCAGAATGAACCTCTACAGCCCAGCACCAAACTAATTACCTGCTTGATGCAATACTTTGATGGTTGTGAGGGCCGCTCGAAGGTTGAGCTTCTCTGATAAATGTACGGGAAGGCAGGGGTGCCAAAACTCTTAATTACGGGGTATATTACAACCCCAATGTACAGTTAGAGACGGAAGTTGTTTCACGCTAGCTAAAGTTACAGAAGAAGTTTATTAATGAAAAGTTCCTGTTTTTTTATTGATTTTTTTATGATTGTTGAAGGACAGATGGTTGTTTAGAAGACTACTGCTTTCCTCTGTGCCCAGATTTTAGATAATAATAGAGCTTTAGGGGATATTTAGAAAATCTTTTTCACAAAAACTGTCGGCACAACTGTACAAGGTGACAGGTGATTTTACATTCATCTACTGTCATTACATTTATGGTACTTGTACGTTTGAAAGCAATCCCATGGGTAAAGATCGACGACATCAAATACGGTAATACGAAATTAATACACTGAGCAACGCTGTGAAAGTAACGCTTTTTATTAATTTATTTCTTAATTTTTTATGAATTTGAATATCTTTGTTTGACATTTAATTATGCGATTGACTTAGTTCAGTTTCTTTGACATTTTTGAATTTGACATGTAATTTTTTTATTTAATTTCTATTTATTTTTTAAGTTCTCTTAATAGTAATTAAGAGAACTTAAAAAATAAATAGAAATTTAAGATTTTTGAAATTAAGTAAAGATATTTATGTCTGATATTTGATATGTGTGTAAATTGTTAGCATATAAGCGTTTTGGTTTGAAACTGTAAGCTTGTTGTGTTTTTTTGAATAAATAAATAAAAAAGGTCTGCATTATCGAATTCGAACAGTTTATGCTGAGACAATGGACATAAACTAACATATTCAAATCTTTGCATTTTCCGAACACCTGAGCCTATTTTATCAGATACGAGTAGGTTCATATTAGGCTTAAAAAAACAAAATTTGGGAACCGCTCACCGTCTTCTGTCCCCGACTGTACTTCAAATGGATCACCGCGACGCTGCAACACGACCGCACAGCGAATTAATTAAAAAGAAACTGTGAAATTGTTTTTTTTTTGTTCTTGTTTGCGTGGGGGACTTTGAAGATGAAAAATATGAGCTTGTACATCACAAGCTCTTTTTTTGATGATTTTGTTTTTCAATTTGATGTGTTAAGAGCCCTTCGAGCCCCTTCTATTATTTCTTTCATGCTTTGTTAGATTGAAAGAAGAACCTGAAATCTACCTGCCTAGCCTTCTCCACATTACGTTGCCGTTGTTGTCAAACTGGATTCAAATTATTAAATTATTTGGCATGCATCTTTCCTAAATTCCTATGGGGAGCACTAAGAGAGGATTTCCCGAAATTCTTACGGGAACGGGCAAATACGGATACGAAGCGCGTACGAAGTTGTGGGCAAAATTTAGTAGACTATAAAATCATCATCACCATTTTAGCCGAGACTTACACAGCTGGACTGTGGACATAGCGTAGGTGTCCCCAAACCGACCGGTTTCTGTGTTTTTTGCACACACATTAATAGGTCCACACCTACCTACTCACGGCAAAAACTCCTTAAATCCTAAAAACTATAAAGAAGTGCTGGTAAAGGAGCCAGTCTTGTTCACAAACAGAAACTTAGCAGCTTTACACAGACAGAAGGCGAGGACTGATGGAAAAACTTGGCGCAACTTGGATGGCCTTCCTGCAGGATCATTATCCTATCATACCACCCCGCCCTGATTGGGTGGGCGACGTGGATGGTTCCGTCGCCATCATCGGCTCTACGACCTCTTATTCCCCACCCCTCTCTTTCAGAGAGAGGGGTCCGGGATATGTTGCGGTCGCGCGGGAGGACGTCATACTCGTCGGCGTATACTTCTCCCCAAACAGGAGCCTGGCCGAATTCGAGGACTTCCTGGATCGATTGGGAGCCTCGGTGCGGCGAATGACGCCGGGCCATGTAATGGTCATGGGGGACTTCAACGCAAAATCTATCGCGTGGGGTTCCCCAAGAACGGATGTCAGAGGAGAAGCAGTCGAGGAGTGGGCTGTAGCTACAGGCCTCTGTCTCCTAAATAGAGGTTCTGCTAATACGTGTGTGCGACAACAAGGGGGATCGATAGTGGACCTTTCCTTTGCTACCCCTGCCATCGCAGCACGTATCCAAGGTTGGCGAGTCATGGAGGGTGTTGAGACCCTATCGGATCACTTATATATCCGTATGGATGTCTCCACCTCACGGGAGTCGGGAGTGTCTCAACGCTCAGAAGATCGGCACTTTCCACGCTGGGCAGTGAAACGGCTTGATAGGGACCTGTTGGAGGAGGCAGCCATTGTCCAGGCATGGCTACCTTCAACGTCTTCCACTGAAGAGGTTGATGCTGAAGCTGATCGATTTCGCAATGCCATGACGGCTGTCTGCGACGCCTCCATGCCACGTACGCGTTGTCGGCCCCCAAAAAGAGAGGTCTACTGGTGGTCCCGGGAGTTGGCGGACCTCCGCGAGGCCTGTATTACTGCCCGGAGGCTCTTTTCGCAAGTGCGCAGACTACACCGTCGTAATGAGGAGTTGGAATCCCAACGGTATGAGGACTACCGAAGGGCCCGGAAAGCTCTACAGGTGGCGATAACTCGAGCAAAGGAGCAGGCGAGAAGTGAGATGTTGGACGGTTTAAATCGCGATCCTTGGGGACGCCCTTATCGTGCGGCACGGAATAAACTCCGCGCCCAAGGACCCCCATTAACGGAATCCCTCCAGCCTCAGTTCCTTGCCGAAGTCGTGGAGGCACTTTTCCCGGCCCGGGCGGGGTACACCCCTCCGATGATGACTCCATCGGCTGATGACCAGGACGCCGAAGAGGAGACTCCTGCGATCACAGATGTGGAGATGGAGGCTGTGATTTCACGGGCGCGTTCAAAAACCACCGCCCCGGGACCGGACGGGGTGCCTGCAAAGGTACTGGCTCTTGCGATGGATGCGATGGAGGATAGTCTCAGAAAACTGTTCGACAATTGTTTGACGTCGAGACAGTTCCCTAAGCCTTGGAAGGAGGGTCGTTTGGTTTTACTGCAAAAGGCTGGACGGCCTCCAGAGTCTCCTTCGGCCTACAGGCCAATAGTGCTGTTGGATGAGGTGGGGAAGATGCTAGAGAAGATTCTCGCTACCCGCATCGTCCGGCATTTGGATACGGTTGGCCCAAATTTGTCGGACGCCCAGTTTGGTTTCCGGGGTGGGCGTTCGACCGTGGACGCCATTATGCGTCTCAAGACTCAAGCCAAAGATGCGGTCAGACAACGGGAAGTAATGTTGGCGGTGTCATTAGACATCGCCAATGCGTTTAATACTTTGCCATTCGGCTGCATCGCAGAGGCGCTCCGTTTTCATGGGGTGCCCGTGTACTTAAGGCAGCTGGTGGCAGACTATTTGAGGGGGCGATGTATAAGTTACCAGGGACGCAATGGCGAAATCGTACGGAGGCCTATCACGTGTGGTGTCCCACAGGGGTCAGTCCTAGGACCACTACTGTGGGACGTGGGTTATGACTGGGTCCTTCGCGTTGCTCTCTCACCCGGGCTGGGCGTCATTTGTTATGCTGACGACACTCTCATCACAGCCCGGGGAGGAAATTTTGAGGAAGCGGCGCGCTTGGCCACTGAAGGAGCGTCTCTGGTCATCAGTCGCATCGAAGCGCTAGGTCTTAGGGTGGCGCTCGAGAAGACTGAGTCCCTGGTGTTCTATGGGCCGCGACGTCGACCACCGGCGGGTGCTCACATTACTATAGGTAGTGAGCAAATCATGGTGCGCGCGCACATGAAATACCTGGGCCTCGTCCTAGATCGCAGGTGGAACTTCGGCGAGCACTTCTGCCGACTTGCCCCAAAGCTAATCGGCACAGCTTCCGCCCTAAGTCGGCTATTGCCGAATCTAGGTGGAGCGAGTGTGAGCTGTCGACGGCTTTACACGGGGGTGGTTCGTTCGATGGCACTGTATGGCGCCCCAGTGTGGGCGGACTCACTGACTGCCCAGAACAAGGCTCATCTGCGGCGACCGCAAAGAGTCATGGCAATCAGGGTAATACGCGGATACCGCACAATCTCAGCTGAAGCGGCGTTTGCATTGGCAGGAACACCCCCCTGGGATCTGGAGGCGCGAGTGCTTGCCGAAGTTTACCAACAAAGTGTGGAAGTTCGGGCGGAGAGCGGCAATGGTCCGCTGCCTGAAGTGATGATGAGGTGGCGGAGAGAGGCGCAGGCTGCTATCGTGAGGCAATGGGCGGAGAGGCTGGAGACGCCTAGTGCTGGACACTGGACTGTTGGGGCTATCCAGCCAATTCTAGAGGAGTGGGTACGGAGGCGACACGGGACGTTGTCCTTCCGTTTAGTGCAGGTTTTGTCGGCGCATGGCTGTTTTGGCAAATACTTGCATACAGTGGCAAGACGGGAGGCGACTCCCATGTGTCATCAGTGCGGCTGTAGCCAGGACACGGCTGTTCACACTCTCGTGGAGTGCCCAGCCTGGGAAGCGCAGCGCCGTGTTCTGGTGGCAGAAATTGGGGAAGATTTGTCACTGCCGGTCGTTGTCAGGGGTATGGTCGGCAGTGAAACGGTATGGGAGGCGGTTGCGTCTTTTTGCGAGGACGTGATCTCGCAGAAGGAAGCGGCGGAGCGGGCCAGGGAGGAAGACTCTCTCGCTGACCCGATTCGTCGAAGAAGGACAGGACGGCGCAGGCGGCGGAATGCCGACTTGATGCCGCCATAAGAGGGGCCTGCAGACGATAGATCGGGGACTCTATCGTCCACGCTGTAAGGTCCCTGGAGTCGTGGTGATGTCCCAGTGTATCCGGACATCGCTGAAGGAAGAGGAAGCCCGGAGGCGGGCATAGAAGAGGGAGCCCAGAAGTGGGCTACGCTAGATGGGTCGCGAATGTCATGCATAGCAGTTCTCACCACCCATCCATCAAGGCGAAAGTAGGTGCACAGGCGAAGTTTTTAGTGGGTGCAAGTCCCACATAACCACGTCGTCTCCCCGGATGACGTGGTATGCGATAGGCATTTTCTTCGCCAAAAAAAAAAAAAAAAAAAAAAAAAAAAAAAAAAAAAAAAAAAAAAAAAAAAAAAAAAAAAAAAAAAAAATTTTCGTGATAAGCTCAACATTTGCTGTTTCCGACATCTATATCTATCTATACTAATATATAAAGCTGAAGAGTTTGTTTGTTTGCTTGAACGCGCTAATCTCAGGAACTACTGGTCCGATTTGAAAAATTCTTTCAGTGTTAGATAGCCCATTTATCGAGAAAGGCTATAGGCTATATATCATCACGCTAAGACCAATAGGAGCGGAGCAGTAAGTGAAAATTGTGCCGCAGACGAAGTTGCGCGGGTCAGCTAGTACTAATATATAAAGCTGAAGAGTTTGCTTGAACGCGCTAATCTCAGGAACTACTGGTCCGATTTGAAAAATTCTTTCATTGTTAGATAGCCCATTTATCGAGAAAGGCTATAGGCTATATATCATCACGCTAAGACTAATAGAAGCGGAGCAGACGAAGATGCGCGGGTCAACTAGTACTAATTTATAAAGCTGAAGAGTTTGTTTGTTTGCTTGAACGCGCTAATCTCAGGAACTGCTGGTCCGATTTGAAATTCTTTCAGTGTTAAATAGCCCATTTATCGAGAAAGGCTATAGGCTATATATCATCACGCTAAGACCAATAGGAGCGGAGCAGTAATGAAAATTGTGACGCAGGCGAAGTTGCGCGGGTCAGCTAGTATGGTAATAAAAATATGCCCGATATGCGTAAATGAAAGATCTTTGGCAGTCGTAACCGGTAGTCTGAACCCGAAATTGTGATAGATACTATTCTTGCCAAGGTGTATTTAATTTAATTTCAGACAACCATCCATTACATTTACATTTATATTGTTAGTATGAACTTAAAAACTATGTTAGTACCTTATAACTAAGAGAGACTTAGTCCTCTGGTGAGGCTCCACACCAGAGGGCTGTCTGACTTATTGCCTTTTACGTTCAGGATGCTGTTACTGCTCCCACGCAATCTGCTTAGCAGTGAGGCTGTCTTTTTGCGCCAGATGGCATCGAAGCCGTGTATGCGCGACTCAGCGAACATTGTTGACGCACTGCAGAAGCGCGGCAGACAGACGGGTTATTTGCTTGTGGAAGTCAGACAGGTAGAGGCTCCGTGTAAAATGGACGCTGATCCCAACACTTTGTGACAGTTGCTAGTCGGTCTAATCTAAGTAAATAATGTAAGTATTCGATCATTTGGTTCCGTAGCGCAGATGGCAATCCCTCAATAGAAAATGCATCATTTAGACTGCAATCATCATCACCATCATATCAGCCGAAAGACGTTCACTGCTGGACATAGGCCTCTCCCAAAGGGGGGGATTTGCTATAATCGCCACGCTTGGCAGGCGGGTTGGCGATCGCAGTGTATGGTGTTGAGTTTTACAGAGAACGCTGTTTCCAATTCTCTGGCGAAACTGCAAGACTTAGAATAATGTTAGCATCAATGAAACTTTGGGTATATCATTTAGAAACTGAAGGATGTTTTGCTAAGTTACTGAACAGGTTAAGGAACTGCCCATTAGTATGCTTAAAACGATATTCCAATCAATGGAATTAGACGATCACCTTAGATTTTTAAAGTGACGGTTTAGAAGCCTCTAACCTAAGTCAGAATAAGTCCAAGAGCAACGTGCCGTCGTTGGACTATTCAAACTCAATATCCATCGTACCATTTTGTTTTCAGCACAGCTTATCTCTAGCGGGTGTACTTAGTTTAAAATGTATATAGTTACCCGTTAGACTAGTTTATTTACTAACACTAGATATAAGGCATTTTATACTGGTACTAACAAATTATGGAACTTGATTCTGAAATAAATGTTTATTATTATTATTATTCAATTATAGACCGAAGTAAAACTTTTGTTGAGGTTTCCTTCTCAAACGTTTATCGAGGAAAGTTTTGCTAGTTGAGATTGCAACAAACTTGACTTTGCAATTTGGAAAACAGTATTTTTTCCGACGCAATAAGGAAAACACGAAGAAGTTTATTTAGGCATAGACTGCTCACTTAGTGAACAAATTCGTAGTTATTTTCTAAAGTAAAAAAACTAGCCAAGTGCGATTCGGACTCGCCCAACGAGGGTTACAGACTTTTTTTCCCTATACTTGTAGGATAAGACGGTATTACTTGCAAAATTCTATAATTTTAGGTCAACGGGAGATACCCTATATATTTTAATTCCCTTGAGAGTGTCGAAATATACGTTTTTTGCGACATAAACGACCGTATCTTTTTTTAACGTTAACTTTGAAGTTTTATTTTTTCACAGCTGCAAGGGGCTATAGACCTGAATATATGGTTTTAATTTCAATACCTCCTCGCGTTCTTAAGATAAACGGTCTTGACAGACAGAGGGACGGACAACAAAGTGATCCTATAAGGGTTAGGTTTTTTCCTTTTGAGGTACGGAACCCTAAAAAGCTACGATATCTTTCAGAACTAGTACCAGTTCAATCATTTGTCAAGTCTATATCTAATATATAAAAATCTCGTGTCACGGTGTTTGTTACCGAACTCCTCCGAAACGGCTGGACCGATTTTCATGAAATTTTGTGTGTTTATTCGGTAGGTATGAGAATAGGTGCTAGGCTATTTTTTATGTGTGGCATAACAGCGTTTGCCGAGTCAGCTAGTTTACTATATTAATACGATGAAAATTTTAAAATGATATATGTAAATTTTGTAAGTCATTTATAAATAACACTTTTATACGTCAATCTTGCTAGGGTTACGGAATTTGTTCAAAAGAGTCACCGCGGCCCTGGAACGCGGCGGGCATTAGGAGGAACACGGATGGGTTTTAGTTAGTAAGAGTCTGACACTCCCTTCTGCTCCACCTAGAGCGGGAGAAGTCATCTGAAGACTTCCCATCCTTTAAAAAACGCCTAATCTTTTAACTAGATGAGGTTACGAATATCATATTACTGTGGCTGCCATCAAGTAAATTGGCTAAATACTTAACCTCTGAATGCATAAAAATTCTTCAATGTCTCATCTCAACATATTCAACACCTCCTTCTGAACATAATCTTGCTCATAGATTTCCAAATCAATCAGTGTAGACCCGCTTAAATCCCCAAATCTTCCAGCGCCACTATTTTCAATAAAGGTGCGGCCACGCTACCGCGGCGCGTCTCGGTGACGCGGGTCCAACCCGGGTACATGGCGGACGCGCCGCGTCACGCTGTAATGAATAGTTCCCGCGAATCACGCACCGACCTAGCACGCAATCATGTCCAGTATTAGTTGGGATATACGGGGAATTGAGTGGAAACTGAGAACGGATTTTTGTTGAACGGATTTATTTTTTCGTGTTACAAATCTATAGAACTGTGATGATTTTTTTAATGTATTGGCACTTTGTGACCAGCAGTGCTCACATTTTCGTTGGGAATGGTATGATTCTCGTTTCTAAGAGTTTCAAGGTAGGTTTCATATTGTGGATCTTATGTCCTAGACTAAATCGGAGCGCTTAGCATTCTGCTGTGATAAATAACATGAACACCAATTGAAAAGAATACAAGATTAAGATTAAAACTCAGCCGCTGGTCCGAGTGCTCAGGCTTTATTTAAAAATCTTTCTAAACGCTTAGTTGACACTTCGCGTGACCCAAGGGCTGGCTTTTACCTCGGACAGAGGATAAGCATTGCCATACAACGTGGCAATGCCGCCAGTCTTTTGGGCTCACTTCCAGTGGACAGCGATGCGGACGAATTTTTTGATGCCTTATTTTAGTTAGGATTTTTTATTTTAAGTGTATATATTTAGTATAGTTTAATTGAATAAAGAAAAAAAAACTCAGCCTGAATCATCTTCCAGAAAGACTGCTCTAATAAATAATCCCATAGGTACAAAAAACGACATATTATTACATGATGCAAGTCTACGCTCAAACTATACCTGCCCTATGTTTCCACCCCCACGAACGACATGGGATGACCGCTCATGTTTAATGTAATGAACAAACTGTGCCGTTGGCCGCTCGAGACCAGCGCTGCATTATTAAAAGCAGTCATTATGTGGCTATTATAATCAAGTATGAAGAGCGCGCTAAGACTTAACGATAGAAGTACCCAGTAATAATAGTTCTACGGCAATATCCGAGAATTATGATTTTTTTGTAGGTTTTTTTGTTATTTATTTCATCATCACTGTTTCAAAAGGGTGAAGGAAGGTTTTTGCTATAACTTAGGATTCTTTTAGTCAAAAGAATATCTCATTTCTAGACAAGCGTGCTCCATCGTTGACCACATCAACACTTTTATATAAGTGAGATAGTGAAGAAACGCGAGTCTATGGTTAATAAAAAATAATAGTTAGGAAAATGGCATGACCTTACACCAAGAAGACAATTGACATCTCGCAGCAGTAGAAAATTATATTTTCACACCACCTGCAAGAAAACGTCAGATTATATGACATTCAAATTCAACCTAAAGTAAGTCATTATTGCCCGGCGGGTTATAATGAAATTCAGTACAATATTATTGCCCGGTGGTAAATAATATGATTTGAATTTAGAGTGCAACTTGGAGGTCGACGGGATCCGCTTGCGATCAGTCACCTGTCTTCATGACGTACGAACAATTTTCTCGCAGTATGTGTGAAAAGTAGAGTATACTCCTCAGGTATAAAGGTGTATTTGCCTTGGGCTAGCTTGAATCCCTCGCTGCATTCAAGATTCACGTATTAGCTCCCTCGATTCGCTCATGAGTTAACCTCTAAACTCACTCGCTTTGCTGGGGAGTTAATTTTCGAATCCTTCATTAGGTTCGGGGTTCAATATGACGCCCGTAACATATGACAGTGCTTTATCCCCTCGGTGCATAATCTACTATTTCATTATGATATTACTTGGTTGAAGAGTTACATTCTACAGGAGTCGTCAAGGAAATGATTACTTATTATTGGACTAATGTCGAAGCCTTTTTTGGTACAGGTTCATGAGGTATTGTAACTTTTTCTCTAAATTGACGAAGAGTTGAAAACACTCATTTGTCAACCTATGGCTTTTACCAGCAGGTTTCTAAATTCATCGGCACAAATATTTTTTTTTTAAGAACTGTGAGGATTTTTAAGTTTCAAAATAAAACTAAGTAAAAGATTTTATCTCTTCAACATAAAACGTCAAATAAAAAAAATCCTTGGTTATCTCTCTTGAATCTTTTCTTTTTCTTTATAAAAGGATTATATCCGACATCTTTATGTTCACGGCTTTGCAAGCAATTAAAAGTTTCACTTAAGATAAACGGATAACCGAGTCCCAGTGCCCGGCAGTCCGGGAGTCTGGATGGAGACGTGTCGTGTACCCGAACGAGACTTTTAGCTATATTACACTTAAGGTGACGCATAATGTCAAATTTGGTTTTAAATGGGGTCTGGAAAGTGTGGATTGCCTTAACTTTTTACACGTCAGTAAAATCAACCTTTTAATAGAGCTTTTTTTTAAAGTTTGGTTTTGAAACGCAACTCGTTTTAGAACCAATTTTTGCAGCTGAGTATTGTCATACTCTAGTCTGAAAAACTATTAAATTTTAACATTAAAGTCGTGTTTGACAAGTTCATAACTCCAAATCTTTTTTATGGATGGGAAATCTTCAAATGAATCCTCCCGCTCTGGGCGGAGCAGAAAGGAGTGTCAGACTCTTACTGACTAAAACCCATCCGCCTTTGCGTCCCAACCATTACTCCAAACCTAAATTCAGAATACAGCCCATAACTAGGACCATTATTTTCTTGTGTTATATTTTTGATTGTCTTATATCTATTAAGACTGGTAACCCAGTCCACTAGTTTATAGCATTAAGCTCTTTCACAGAAATCCATAAAATACTGCATGCGAATATTAAAATAAAAACCTTCCCTATACCACGAACTTCGACTTTCTCGCTACAAAACTGCAGCAGTGTCCTATTTTAGTTTTTATTGTAAGTGTTGTTAGCGTGTTTTAATGCAATAAGGATCACCTATTGCTCAGGGATCGATATTCGCGTCGCACTGCGCCCTACGGTGCATGCGACCGCTAGAGCACCATGCTGGTATAATTAGCTGGAGTGATTTATTAAGTGGGACCGTCTCACCGTTGTTTGTAGAGGATGGTGTTTGCGGGGAGCGAGAGGAGAAAAAGCAAGAGGAGAGTGTTTCGAAAGGAAAGAATAATAGTATATGCCACACAAACAAAACACACATAGGTAGGTAATAAATAAAAACATATTTTTTTTACTGTAAATAGGCATACGTTTGACCACTATCTCACCGGATGGTAAGCGATGATGCGGTCGAAGATGGAGCACGTTTGCCTAGAAGCAACATATTGACTCTTGTCTTAAAGATTCCCAGGTTGTAGCTATCTGAAAACACAGACTCTGGCAGGGAATTCCACTCCTTAGCTGTACGCACTATGAATGTGTTCCCAAAACGTTTTGTGCGTGTGAGTGGGATGTCCACCATGTACCGGTGGCGCACCGCCGTTCGTCTTGTGGTCCGATGATGGAACGTTTAAATGTTAAAATTAAATGTTTAAATTTAAATGTTTGGTCCAGAATAAATTATTTATTAATTTATTTATGACAATTCAATTCAATATTCATTTCAATTCATTTATTCAATAACACCGGGTCTGAATTTCTATAGCTAAATACATATATTATAATAATTTTTCATGCAATCCATATTTAAATAATAACAATTCCAATTTAAATTAAAGTCAGAATAATAAAAAAAATATAAAAAAGATATAAAAATTAATGTCAAGTCAATTTAAAAAATACAGTAATATTTCCATTTAAAGTCAAAAAAATATATAATTCACTAGTGGACGTCACGCGGTTTCACCCGCGTAGTTCCCGTTCCCGTGGGAGTACGGGGATAATATATAGCCTATGTTACTCCCTGATAATGTAGCTATCCAATGCTAAAAGAATTTTTCCAATCGGTCCAGTAGTTTCGGAGGCTATTCAATTCAAACAAACAAATCTTTTCTCTTTATAATATTAGTGTAGATTAATAGAATAAAGACATTTGTTTAACAAGAACCGTTTAAGTTTATTTTGAAACCCACTTGTATATAGAAGACTTTTTATTTCTGTTGGCAATTTATTGAAAATTTTTACTGACTTGTGGTAGGCGCTGTGATTTACAACGTTCAGGTGAGGCACTTGCTTCATCTGGAGATCTTTCTTTTTTGACAATGTAAATAAGAATATTTAGATTTAAGTATGTGTTTGTAGGTATGAACTTGTTTTCATAATTAAAAGCTGCTGAAAAATGAAAAAGTACTCAATTTTAATACACTTTGGACATATTTTTGAACTATCATTAGAATCAGAGCTAGCTGAGTTTTTCATTTACAAGAACCCATTAAGAAAAATATTGCTATGATGTTTTTCCAATAAGTGGATTCCGTTTGCTTATTACTTCAGCAAAACTTGTTAACAATTTAAAGAAGGCTCTACTAAATATAGGAAGGTTGAAGACTCTACTAATAAAGGCAGAACTAAATAAAACTAAAAAAAAAACCTCGGACGCTCGGCTTTAAGCGAGTGCTTTTGTGCGACAGGCGTTTACTCGCAATACTCCCCCCGGCCCGCACTATAGGTAGAAATTACCGCTGGTTGGTGTGTTCTGACCGCCAAGTGTGCATCGCCGAGCGAGTGTCGCTGAGCGAGTACAATCTTTGATAGCTCTTGTCGCTGGGATCAACTAGTGGTAAGAGCCGGCTCGCCGGCAGTGTGAACAGCCAGCTATCGACTATAAATATATGTGTCTCTCCTACTTACTTGAGACCTATATTTTTGTCCCTTTCCCCAGCGAGATAATTGTTGATAGTTAATCGCTTCCTCGCCGGCGGTGAAACAAATGGCTAAAGTCCTTTTAAGGGCACAAAAAAAACTCGGTATGCAATTTAAGGTCACCCATCCACTTTCGGCAAATGTAGGTTAACCTCGAAGTGCGAGCCGTAAGGATTGTATTATTTAGCCTCAAGCTCTCAAAACTAAATAAAAAATGCAGGCACACTAAAACCCCCAAACACACTTGCAACACATACTAAAAACCCTTCTCGTAAACACGGCACCCTAATCCCGGTTGAATTTCAAATCTTTAGTAAATACTTAATCCAGCGTTTGTGGCACTATCAATGTGATCGTATCCCCGGGGCCACTCAAATCTGCTCGGGTCGCATACTCGTAGGGGCGAGCTTAGCCGAACTTAGCCGAACTTATGAATAAAAGATGGCCGACCACTCCAGTGTTGGACTTTACGTTCTTAGTAGAACTTTCGCTTATTTTGTTCGAGACTTTCGGTTTGATAAAGGGTTTAAAATTATTTGGTAGGACAGAATGATATAGTGTTGATTTGGCCAAGCTATGTGTAATGCTGTTAGGTAATATTTCATGGCTTTAGACCACAATCTCCCCACTTATATTGGAATACGGGGTTAAGTTTTGCCATTCTTATTCTGCCATATGTTGAACCTGAAAGTTAATATCAAATTATAAACTAGGATTAAAATAGGAAATTAACGTAATGTTTTAACATCCCACACACTGTGAGACTCTATGTATTCACATATTATATTTACAAATTAAGCTTCTGTTTCTAAAAAATCATAAGCCTTCCATGAGACTTGACATTGTTCAGATTAAAATAGAAACAAGGCAAAAGCGAACACGTAAACACCAAAACAATGCACTAAAAGTTAACAACCCGACACACGCCATTACCTCGCCCAGCACCTAATTCTTTTACCCACACACAACACACTAAAGCCGGCGATAGCCATGTGTCTCAATTTGTTAGTCTACTGCTTCGCTGAGTACCCTGCCGTATTTCCATATTGTGGAGGCTAGGTGTTCGCGTAAGAGGCAGGCAGTTCCGGATGCTAATCTACTGCAGACGTGGAAATATTGGGAATACTTTGCTTTTATTTTTATAAATAGTGTAAAATAAAGTAGCTTTAGACGTCTGTCTGTTCTACCAAAATCTGTAAGTCGAGGGTAAGAAGGTTTTTTCTAGGAAAGCATGCTCAATTGTCGACCATATTTATCGCTTTTCATCAGATCTATCAGTTACATGAAAAACTAGTGGACGTTACGCTGTTTCACCCGCGTAGTTCCCGTTCCCGTGGAAGTACGGGGATAAAATATAGCCTATGTTACTCCCTGATAATGTAGCTATCCATTGCTGAAAGAATTTATCAAATCGGTCCAGTAGTTTCGGAGCCTATTCATTTCAAACAAACAAACAAACAAATCTTTCCTCTTTATAATATTAGTGTAGATAAAACTTTTATACCATAATTTAGACAAAGAATTCCAGAAAATGTTGGTTAGACTAAGCAAGTAAACCAATTATACCAGTAGATCGCACACCTAAAATTATGCAGGGTTTGTTTTCAGTGATCAGCCAAAAGTTATATCAATTAAAGAACCAATTTATGAAAAATAACCTCCTAAATCTTATGAAATCTCTTTGCCCTCAAAGTAAGTCGAATGAACACTATGAACATGTTTGTCGCTGTTGTAATGGCGAAATAAAAGCAGTAACTTGTACAGGCACTTAAACGATGTTTTCCTTCACTGAAAGATAGTGGAAGTTTATAAAAAAAAAAAAAAATGGTGAGTACTCAAGCTCTGCAACGCTTGCGAAGTAGTCTTGATACTTGTAATACAAGAGTTCTTTACAAAATTCTATCTTTATTTTTTATCTTAGCGTTTTTTCAGCGCGCTCCAGTTTGGTTAATGTTTTTTATTTTATTTTTTAGAGCTACGTTTCATTAGAATATCAGGAGGAAACTTAACGATGAAAACTAATTTAATTTTTGCTTGATTTTTTTAGATTCTCCTAATCGATTTATGCCCGAATTCTGTGGTATTTTATTGGTCGTTTATGTGTCTGTAAACCACTAACTAACCAAAGGTGTTTTAGCAAATAGCGTTAACGGACAGATAAACGACCGATACAAAACGGGCATTATAGTTTGAATGAACTCTTTAGTATAATTCTGAGGCTCTAAAACATGTGGCATTATATCAGCGAACGGTTTTCGAAATGAGGTAGACACAAAATTACTTTTCGGTAGCGTTTCTCAAACATTTTTAACCGTCGTTGTGTCGAAATTTCAACGTACTGTGTCTACATTTTTTGTGTACCTACGTCACAATACAAATGCATGTCCAAGATCTTTTGGCAATCTAACTGATGGACTTTTTTAATTGAAAGTTATTCTTTTCCCTATACTTGTAGTATAAGACGGTATTACTTGCCAAATTTCATAGTTCTAGTTCAGCGGAAAATACCATATAAATGATTCCCTTGAGAGTGTCGAAATATAGGTTTTTTAATAGCCGTATCTTTTTTTTAGGTTAACTTAGAAGTTTGATTTTTTACAGCTTCAAGGGACTGTAGACTGTAAATGGTTTTAATTTCAACTCGATACCACCACGTGGTTCCGAGATAAAGGGTTTTGACAGATAGAGCAACAAAGTGATCCTATAAGGGTTCCGTTTTTCCTTTTGAGATATGGAACCCTAAAAAGGAGCCAAAATCCATCTAAATCTGTCAAAGATTTAAGTGTGAAAGCCATTGATATATAAAAAACCCAAGATGCACAGTCTCGAACAAATGCAACACTCGAAACTGTCGTCAAAAACTGACATGTATCAAGTGTCATGCGTGAGTTGTGTGTAGTTATACTATAAACATTTTTTTTTGCAAATTCAACCTTACACGGATCGCTTAAAGTTGTTTTTACAAAGCAGTTCAGTATGGCGAGTGATGCGATTTTTTTTTTCCAATTCAACTTTACACGGATCGCTTAAAGTTGTTTTTACAAAGCAGTGCAGTATGGCGAGCGATGCATTCATATTGCGCTTGTTTTTTGCGGACGTTTTTGAGATGTTGAGTGTGTATCTTGGGTTTTTTATATATCAATGGTGAAAGCGTAACAAATAAACTCATTTTCGCATTTGCAAGTTAGGATTACAAAAATATTACTTCACAATAATTAGGTATGCTTTAAATCACTTGTCATCTTTCAATAAATCCAGCCCTTCTTTAAATCATTACATATTTACGTCATCATATCACCTAAAATGTGTACCAAAACTCCTTAAATAACGTACCTATATGTATTTTCATACTAAAACCAGCCGTTCCGCATCATACACAATTTGTCTAATTCGAGTCCCAAAATCTTCTTGGTCAGTCCCACTCCCAACTCAATTTGTCTATGATCTAGTTAGATTTGATGTTAGTCCAGAGCGAGCGAATGAAGCTTTACGTTCAAAATCATTCATCTAATAAGATGCCCTCAGATTATCTTGTACGACGCTTTTCACCCTTATTTAGTGCAATTTGAACCCTTTAAGTTTATTTTATCTGTAGAGATCGGATAATCGGAAGCATAGTTACTTACTGTAATTTTTGGCTAAGATATTATGGATATTATTACTCCGAGAGCTTTCAGCTCGAACTTCAGAACCGTTTCGAGTGCCTAGGGCGCTCCGTGGACGGATGTAACGATGGGTTCGTGGAAACTGTCCATACGGTTGGGTCTGAGTTTTTCAAGACTCGCCGTACATATAGGAACAAGAAGGTCTCTGATCCTACATTGAAGCTCATGAAGGAGAGGCGGGATATGATTCTGCAGTCTTCAGAAGATGCGTGCAGATACCGGCGGCTCAATGGACGGATCTCCACGTCCTTGAAAAGAGACCTCCGCCGCTTTAATACTGCAAAGATTAAAGACGCGATAGAGCGGAATAAGGGCTCCAAGGTCTTTGCTAGAGATCTGTCTATTGGGCAGAGCCAGCTCACAAAACTGAAGACCGCTGATGGCAGAACCATATCCGCCAAATCGGAGCTTCTGAGAGAGATCGAGACGTTCTACGGACAGTTATACACGTCAATGACAAAACCCGATACGAATCCAGCTAACGACCCAAGAGCTAGATTGACCCGGCACTATACCGAGGACATCCCGGACGTCAGCCTGTATGAGATTAGGATGGCTCTGAAGCAGCTAAAAAACAACAGGGCGTCGGGTGAGGACGGAATTACGGCCGAACTCCTGAAGGCGGGTGGAAGACCGGTCCTTAAGGCCCTTCAGGAACTGTTCAATTCCGTCATACTTGCAGGAAAAACGCCACAGGCATGGAGCAGAGGTGTGGTGGTACTCTTCTTTAAGAAGGGCGACAATGCCCTGCTTAAGAACTATAGGCCCATCTCACTTCTGAGCCATGTCTACAAGCTGTTTTCCAGAGTCATCACGAACCGTCTCGCACGCAGGTTTGACGACTTCCAGCCTCCCGAACAAGCCAGATTCCGAAAAAGCTTCAGCACCGTAGACCACGTACATACGCTTCGGCAGGTTATACAGAAGGCCGAAGAGTATAATCTGCCCCTCTGCTTAGCGTTTGTGGACTACGAGAAAGCCTTTGATTCGATCGAGACTTGGGCTGTGCTGCAGTCTCTCCAACGGTGCCAGATCGACTATCGGTATATCGAGGTGCTGAAATCGTTGTACAAAAACGCCACCATGTCAGACCGACTTCAGGATCACACCTCGAAACCTATCCTCCTGCAGCGGGGTGTGAGGCAGGGAGACGTCATTTCTCCGAATCTGCCGCAATGGAGGATGTCTTCAAGGTTTTGGACTGGAGAAGGCTAGGCATTAATGTCAATGGCGAGTACATCAGTCACCTTCGATTTGCCGACGATATAGTCGTCTTGGCTGAGACTACGGAGGGCCTCAGTACAATGCTCGATGACCTCAGTAGAGCTTCCGAAAGGGTGGGTCTCAAAATGAACATGGACAAAACCAAGATCATGGTAAATACCCATGTGGCACCCACTCCCATCAAGATCGGAAACTCTACACTCGAAGTTGTAGACGAGTACGTCTACCTAGGACAAACGGTCCAGCTAGGCAGGGCCAACTTCGAGAAAGAGGTCAACCGTCGAATCCGACTCGGCTGGGCAGCGTTCGGGAAGTTGCGCGGTATCTTCTCATCCCACATACCACAGTGTCTCAAGACGAAAGTCTATGATCAGTGCGTGTTGCCAGTGATGACATACGGAACTGAATCGTGGTCGCTTACAATGGGCCTCATCAGAAGGCTCAAAGTCACTCAAAGGGCAATGGAGAGGGCAATGCTTGGAGTTTCCTTGCGTGATCGAATCAGGAATGATGATATCCGCAAGAGAACCAAGGTTACCGACATAGCCCGAAGGATCGCCAAGCTAAAGTGGCAGTGGGCAGGGCACATTGCTCGCAGAACAGATGGTCGATGGGGCCGAAAAGTTCTGGAGTGGCGACCGCGTACCGGAAGACGTAACGTTGGAAGCCCTCCCACAAGGTGGACCGATGACCTGGTGAAGGTCGCGGGTAGCCGATGGATGCGAGACGCACAGGACAGGTCGTTGTGGCGACGCTTGGGGGAGGCCTATGTCCAGCAGTGGACGTCTTTCGGCTGATATGATGATGATGATGATGAAGATATTATGGAGGCGGTTTTTTAGAATATGTTTAGGTACTAAAAATAAAATCCCGGGATCCCGGAATTGCATAATAATAATAAAATACAGTAACTTGAATAATAAAATACAATAACGTGAATAATAAAGTACAGTAGAACCCGCTTACAACGATTTCCGCATAATTTTGAGCATTGTTTTCATACTTTTTTTCTGGCAATAATTAAAATTATTTTGATTATGACGCCAGCGAACTTGGAGGAACAAAACGTGCGCTCGTTTCACACCCGCGCGACCCAAAATTCAGTAGATTTTGTACTTTCCTTATTATTCTATGACTTAAAAAAAAAATTGCCGTACATCAAAATGTAGATAACTAAATTGTCTTTGAGATAGTGCAAATTCCATTAAAATACGCTCGGCGGTTTTGGTCCGATGGTCGTTTTTATGTTCGTGCTAGACATAACTTTACAAATTAATTACACTATGTAGAACGGATAAAACTAAGAAATCTAATATATCAAATTATTAAGAAAATAGACTATAACTTAAAATTTTTTTTTTCAAAAAATTACGGCTAGCCGTTTAGACGTGATGCTCATATTAAAATCAGCTACTAAGCCGTACTTGCGCCTTAAGAGGGGACTTGGGTCGGTAACTAATGGGCTTTTCTGCATACAAACGCATTCCGCTGTTTTCTTCGTGAATAATGCTGCTAAAGCAATAATTTTTTTCCAAAAAATCTAGATCAAATTAATACGTGCCTCTATCGTTTTCTTTTTTCCAAAACATAATTACTTTAAGAATTATGACAATCCAAAAACCCGAAAAACAGGCCGTTTTTACCGCCATGTTCAGACGACTGTCAGACAAATTTGATAAGTTTTTTATAAAATATAAAATAACAGATGCATAGATATAGTCTCCGTTTCTTTTAAATTTTGATATATGATTTTTTTAGATCAGTCCAGTTTTGAAGAAGAAAACAGCGGAATACAAAACGTCTTTTTTAGTCAAGGTTTTTATAGGTAAAAGTCAGCCTGAGCTGCCGTTGCCGCTTTCGCATCGCTTGATAGGGCGCAGCGCGACGGCATCGGCAATAGTTTCTTCAAATACCTATTTTTCAAATTCCTCGGGACTAGAGTCCCCTCTTAATGAGAGATCTAAACTATGTGACATTGTTGTGTCCTGTTTACGAGAAGGTCGCGCGTGACAAACTCGCTGTCTACGTTTTACAGCGAGTTTATAGTTCAATGTCACGGTACGGGATAGCCTTATTTGAATATATTAGTAGGTATGAATAAAAATAAATAAATTATAGCTTAAACAACAATTCTATACCGAGGGTATAGTATTACCCAGTAATTAGGTATTAGAAAACAGATAGCACACACTAACACTAGTATTCATTCGGCTACACCCAGTAAGAATTTCGGAAGTCGGTGTTTTTGGTTTTGTTTCTTTGTTTTTTAACACCGACTTCAGAAATTAAGGTTATTTTGTAGTTTGTAGTGTTTTGTTTTAATCACAGAAACTTCGGAGTAATCGGTGTACGTACATAAAAAAAATACCCACCGAATTTAGAACCTCCTCCTTTTTTGGAAGTCGGTTAAACAGATAGCACACACTAACACTAGTATTCATTCGGCTACATGCGGTGAGACTGGAAGTAGTCCCCAAAATAGTTGAGCAAATTACAAACTCAGCTTAAATTTAATTTAATAATTTACTTATTTATCTTTAAAAAAAATACAAGTTGTACAGTACTATAATTGAAATGTTGATATCTACCAAAAAATAAAAATGAGCAACTGCGCCTGAGCTAGGCCGAGCCTGTATTTCAGGAAGCAGTTAACTTTCCAGAAATTGATGACCAGTAGTAACAGTAGTTAGGTTTTACGTTTACATATTATATCAGTCTAAAAAAGAAAAAAGAAAGAAAGAAAATAATAAACTGAACTTGTCATTTTGAAAATAGACTAACTGGCGATTGCTATAAGTTTTCATGGCACTTAAATATGTGCCCCCTTAACAAAAGATTTAAAACTCCTTAATGAAAAAAAGTAATATTTAAAAAAAATTACTCGTGCTTCGTTTGCCAGTGAATTGTGTCGGTGAATTCTATAAAAACAGCAATTGTTACAAATCGAATGGCACTAATATTTTATGCTAAACTTAATGAAACGTGTTCCGACTAATCCTAAACGTGTTTTATATCTAGACCATTAGTATGACACGATTCACGAAGACTGCTTTCCCCCTTTCCCCCCTTAAAAGTCCGGAAAGCTCAAAATTATTCCTTGAATAATTTGAATGCCAAATACAAACCAAAACTAAAGTTACCTCCAAAAACTGTTTTAAAATTCCCTTCAAAAGTATCTTGTCCAATTATCTCAAAAGCTCTTAAAAGCCTCCGGACCCATTCGAGACGTTCCTAAAATGTTATTCCGTAATACTGGCTGTAATATTAAAGGATTGAGATCCGTGTTTTGAATCCAGATAGTTTTATTTCACCACGGAGTTCCAGATTTGGAGGCAGATTTGAAAATGGAGATTAATGTTGGAATCTCGTTGAGAATTACAGAAAAGTAAACGGTATAAAGAATTCAATGAGATTTTTAGGGTTAGAAAAAAAAGGAACCCTTATAGGATCACTCGGGTGTCTGTCTATCTGTCCGTCTGTCACAGCCAGTTTTCTCCGGATCCACTGGACCGATTCTGTTGAAATTTGGTACACATATGGGCTTCTATGACCCAAACCCGGACGCGTTACGTAAATTATTCAATTTTTACTATGGGGATCACTTTTGGGGGTCAAACTAGATAAAAAAAGTGTTTTGAACAATATCGTGTGACATATCAAATGAAAAGATTTACTTTGAGGGTTATAATCATATTTTTTTCATAATTTTAAAATAAATGGTTTTGAAGTTATCCAAGAAATTAGACGAAAAATGAATATTCCCCCCCCCCCCTTATCTCCGAACCTACTGAGCCTAAAATTTTGAAAAAAAAAATTGATATAATAGATCTTTACCTAAAGATTACAGGAAAACCTATTAGAAGTCTGTAGTGTTAAAATAACATGTTAAAAAAAACTAAATTCGTTCGGAACCCTTTTGCACGCGAGTCCGACTCGCATTTGGCCAGTTTTTTTTGTTCATCAACGTTACATGAAAGACTAGCTGAACTTCGTCTGCGTCACATTTTGCATTAATGCTCAGCACCCATTGGTCGTAACGTGATGTTATACAGCCTTCCTTGATAAATGGGCTATCTAACACTAAAATATTTTTTCAATTCGAATCAGTAGTTCCTGAGATTAGTGCGTTCAACCAAACAAGCAAAATTTTCAGCTTTTTAATATTAGCATAGACTAGTTGACCCGCGCAGCTTTGTCTGCTCCACTCCTGTTGGTCGTAGCGGGATCATATATAGCCTATAGCCTTCCTCAATAAATGGGCTATCTAACATTGAAAGAATTTTTCAAATCGGACCAGTAGTTCCTGGGATCAGTGCGATCAACCAAACAAGCAAAATCTTCAGCTTTTTAATATTAGTATAGATAATGCTTTCTAGTTGACATTAATTTCCTATCCAGCCATCTATCTATTTTCACTCAAATATAAGAGAGAATTACCAATTATTGAATACTAGCTTCTGCCAGCGGCTTCTCCCGCGTGGTCCCTAGGGAACATACTCCCGGGATAAAAAGTAGCCTATGTCCTTTCTCAGGCTCTAGACTATCTGTGTACCAAATTTCATTTAAATTGGTTCAGTAGTTTTGGCGTGGAAGCGCGACAGACAGAGTTACTTTCGCATTTATAATATTAAAGTAAGGATGTTGAAGTTTTGTAACTATGAATTAATTGTAATTGAATTTATGAAGATCAAAATGGTGACGACTTACACTTTTGTTATGGTAGGCATCAGATAAATGTGATATAACGGTCTTAATATCAAAAAGTGCGAGACGGACTCGCCTACCGAGGATTCCGTACAAATTTGTAGGTACCATTACTTTAAATAAAGACTATATTTATTTTTAACTAGCTGTGCCCGCGACTTCGTTCGCGTGGATGTCGAAAAATATCTGTTGCATAGATAAAATCTACTTTAAGTTAATACCTTGCGTATCCTGATCTCAAAATTAAGAAAATAGGAAGAGGGTAATGCAGGGCACTCTACCATCTCTTCCGGTTGAAATGCCGATTAGCCCGGGTAATCTCCTGGTACATACCTACCTCGAGCTAGGTATCAAAATCAACAAAACCGACTATCGAATGAACGGTGGTAGGTAGTCTTCAAACTACGAAACAAAGAAACTGATGAATAAAGTTGATTCTTAATTTTGTCCAGCCTTAATTTTGTCTCTGGCGAGGCGGCGAGCCTCCTTGCCGGACTGCCGCCATGGGATCTAGAGGCGAGAGCCCTCGCGCTCATTTACGAATGGCGCGTGGAGGCGCTACGCCGGGGCGAGACTCCTCTGCCGCGGCAAATCGCAGCACGGCGGACGGAGCTCCGGCGGGATCTCATGGCAGTATGGAGACAACGACTGTCGCAACCCAGTGCTGGGCACGCCACAATTGCAGCGATAAGTCCCCTCTTTGAGGAGTGGCTAGAGCGGCGCCACGGAGCCTTACCTTCCGTTTGACGCAGGTACTCACCGGACACGGTTGTTTCGGGAGGTACCTGTTTCGAATACGGCGGGAGGATACGACCAGATGTCAATACTGCGAGGATCGCCCGGAGGACACGGTGGAGCATACGGTGGAGGTCTGCCCTGCTTGGGCGTGGCACCGCCGTGTCCTCGTCGAGGCGATCGGCGACGGCGACCTGTCGTGGTCGGCCCTGTTTCAAGCCATGGTCCGGAGCGAGGAGACTTGGGAAGCGGTCACCTCCTTCTGCGAAGCAGTAATGCTAGCGAAGGAGGAAGCCGAACGCGTGAGAGAGAGGGAAAACACGCCCCAGCCGCCGCAACAGAAGAAGACGCCCCGGGCGTCGGGAAACGCAGGGCGATTCTCGGCCACCGTAGGCCCCGCCTACGGACGGCGAGCATTGGGTGGCTCGCCGTCTGATCTGAACCAGGCCCAGGTCAACGGCGCGCTGTGTTCCACGCGCGCCTCAAAGAGCTGTCAGCATTAAAGACGGGGCCCGCTAGGGCCAATTCCTGCCGGGGTTGCGGGATTTATTCGAAAGAGTCACCGCGGCCCTGGAACGCAAAGGGCATTAGGAGGAACACGGATGGGTTTTAGTCAGTAAAAGTCTGACACACCCTTCTGCTTCACCCAGAGCGGGAGGAGTCATTTGATGATTTCCCATCCTTAAAAAAAAAGCAAAAAGAAACAGTTTCTTTGATTTTCCCTGACAATTGCAGATTACAGAACACCGATATTTTTTTTACATTTTATGTTAATTAGTTCTACCGGGTTTATAGAATCGATTTACTGTGTAAGAATAATCGAATTATGTAAATCGATATTTAGTAGGTACTGAAAGAGGAGACTTATTAAATGAGGAGCTCGTAGCTAAATAATAACAGTCGCATGGGTCGATCTTCATGGTTTACCAACTCTTGCCTAGGTGTCTCTGTGAATAGGTGACCATATTATTTAACATACCGCGACTTCGCCGTGTTGATCGGAAGCTGATCCGAATATAGTTGGGAAAAGGTTAAGCATATATTAGAAAAGACAGACAATACCATTTGGCCCCAATTGGGGCTGACGGTCCTTGAGAGAGTAACTCTGCCGTTTTATGTCCTTTTCATTAAATGGCGGCCTAAATGATCCCCAATGCGCAAATGTGTCAAAGTGGCGAATGGGTCTGTCATGTGACAATATTTAATTAACAGGCTGGCAGATGCTTAGGCCGTCTATGAATAGGGTAGGTATATGTGACGAAAATATAATTATGAAATTATTTATTTTTTGGGAATCCTAAATTCTATTAAATGCCGGGATGTCACTTAGACCGTCTCCCTAGTGGATAAACGTTTGTAATCTGTGCCCAGTTTTGCCAACTGTAGATTAAGTGTTTTTCGCAAATCATTTCAGTTTTTTACCATGAAGCATCATCTGCCTAGCCTTTTCCCAGCTATATTGGATTCAGCTTCCAGTCAAACGGGATTGGAGCGGCTGCCTACCAGTCCTGTACAACCCTACAATACTGGGTAACACGATACTTCTTGGCAAGACTGTAGGTGTCAGATTTGTCGGCTTCTGACAATCCGTAAAGACTGCCTGAGATCTCTTCTCGGTAGGTATGTTAAACTGGTCACCCATCCACAGACTGACCTTGGCAAGCGTTGCTTAACCTTGAAGATCGACCCGGGCGTCTATTATATTCCGTGGTACATAGGAATCTCGGTATGTTAAAATGGTCACCCATCCACAGACTGACCTTGGCAAGCGTTGCTTAACCTTGAAGATCGACCCGGGCGGCTATTATATTCCGTGGTACATAGGAATCTCGGTATGTTAAAATGGTCACCTATCCACAGACTGACCTTGGCAAGCGTTGCTTAACCTTGAAGATCGACCCGGGCGGCTATTATATTCCGAGGTACGTAGGAATCTCGGTATGTTAAAATGGTCACCCATCCACAGACTGACCTTGGCAAGCGTTGCTTAACCTTGAAGATCGACCCGAGCGGCTATTATATTCCGAGGTACGTAGGAATCTCGGTATGTTAAAATGGTCACCCATCCACAGACTGACCTTGGCAAGCGTTGCTTAACCTTGAAGATCGACCCGGCCGGCTATTATATTCCGTCGTACGTAGGAATCTCGGTATGTTAAAATGGTCACCCGTCCACAGACTGACCTTGGCAAGCGTTGCTTAACCTTGAAGATCGACCCGGGCGGCTATTATATTCCGAAGTACGTAGGAATCTCGGTATGTTAAAATGGTCACCCATCCACAGATTGACCTTGGCAAGCGTTGCTTAACCTTGAAGATCGACCGGGGCAGCTATTATATTCCGTGGTACGTAGGAATCTCGGTATGTTAAAATGGCCACCCATCCACAAACTGACGTTTTTACGTGAAGCGGCTGCCTACCAGACTTCCACAACCCATTAATTGGGTAACACGGTAGTTCTTGGCAAGACTGGAGCCCGATTTACTGGCTTCTGACAATCCGTAACGACTGCCAAAGATCTTCAAATGACTAAACGTTATTTTTTTTTCCTTTGGTATTAAGAGTTTCACAAATAATATATGCGCATTCATTCATGAAACAGTTCTAAACTGTTACTATTTAATTATCTCAATAGATGGCGGTGCGTGTATGTGCTTCACGTAATGAAACTTTAAATGAAACCTTTAAATACAAATATCTTTTGATAGAGTGAACCGATTGCGATGAAACAAAAACTAAGTTATACCTCCAGTTACGTACAATTTTAATGCGTGAAATTTATCTACGTTATTTCTGTACTTTTACGTGATGCCTGCACATCCAAACAGATAAACAGATAAACAGACAAAAATTCCAAAAATGATGGAAATGGGTTCTGTAAGTTACCCTTTATCTCCCTAGCTATTTTTTAATTTTTTATTTTGAATGTACAAAAACGACTCTTCAACAGATTTATTATATGTATAGATGATTTTTAATTACAAATGTATAGTTTTCAGACTTTTTCCTATACTTGTAGAATAAGACGGTATTACTTGCCTTATTTTACAGTTTTAGGGCAACGGGAAATACATTTTGATTCCCTTGAGAGTGTCGAAATATACTTTTTTTGCGGTTCACTTAGAACTTTGTTTTTTTCACAGCTTCAAGGAATCTGAGTATATGGTTTTAATTTCAACTCGATACCTCCACGCGTTCTCGAGATAAAGGGTCTTGACAGACAGACGGACGGACAACAAAGTGATCTTATAAGGGTTCCGTTTTTTCCTTTTGATGTACGGAGCCCTAAAAACAGAAATAAAGACATAAATCTATCCAGAATCGACTTCTATCATGATCCTTTACGTTCTCTAGCATTAAACGGTTCATAATTTATTGTTCGAGTATCTACGAAGGGATATTAGGGAAAGGTCGATGAACTTGATTGCGCAAGTTTATCTGGCGCTTACCATAAGGTATTTTGACGAATGGATAGTAACCTCTAAAAGAAAAAAAGCAGTCTATGTACCAAATTGTAACCTATTAATGTGATACCTGACTCACCTTTTAAGATAAGATCCTTACCCAAAACTACACTTATTTTCAGGCTAAGGTCACGTACCAAAAATATTCGCTGTCTGCTTACACAGGGACATTTCAGACCCCTGACATTTACCCAATATTTAAATGTACTTTTTCTTTCCAGGTAAGTGTGACCCAGTGACCTGGGGAGCTGGGATCTTGCTCGTGACACCTGGGACCTTATCAAACGTAAGCACAGCAATATTTACGAATACCCTCTGCACCCTCTTTGAATGGAGTTACTGATTGTGAACACTGATACTTTTTTAGACAGCGGCATTTTTTTTTAGAAATTATTGCGATAGAGAATTTTGAGTTTTGTCTTTGTCTGTTTTATTGTAGGATAGCTGTTGAAAAAAAAATTGAAAATGATTAAGTTAATAGGTCAAAATCAAAAATCTGTTCTTTATTTCTAAGTAGTGGACGTCACGCAGTTTCACCCGCGTCGTTCCCGTTCCCGTGGGAGTACGGGGATAATATATAGCCTATGTTACTCCCTGATAATGTAGCTATCCAATGCTAAAAGAATTTTTAAATCAAATCGGTCCAGTAGTTTCGGAGCCTATTCAATTCAAACAAAAAAACAAATCTTTCTTCTTTATAATATTAGTGTAGATATACCGTTTCCTTTGAATTTTCGAAGTCTGTTAGTCAAAATGATGAAGCTAGTTCTGCCACAATAGCGACAAGAGCAGCAACTATGTTCTGCTGAAAAACATTCATCGACCCTATATTCTGTACGCCAATTGCACTATCCAAAGGGCAAACCCGAAGAGTAAAAGAGTTCAATTTTTGCTGTTCTGTTTTTACATTCTTATCTTTGACATTTGTATTTTGTGACATCCTTTTATTTTTATTAATCGAATATTACTAAGTATACAATCCAAATGCATTGATTTTTGTATTTCCTATTTTTATTTTTTTTTTACTTATTTCTATTATTTTTACTAATTATTTGATAATCGAATGATTTAATTGAATTTAATTATTCATACAAATTCTTTAAATTAATTATACATTGTAAATCCTTCATTGAGAATGCTGTGCATACCTATAAGTGATGTATTTACACAGAATTGAAGATTTGTTATTGCCACTTATTGTTATCCTTAATTGTAAATATGTCGTTGGTGTGCCTTACTTAATAAATAAATAAATAAACCCTATAGAGGATCTTCGTAACGTTATGGGTAGTCAACAGAAGGCTAAGCACGAATATTTTTGACGTATATATATAGCTAAAATACTCGTTTCGCACATAACATTTATTTGAATTAGATACTATATTCATATTTTTGAATGATTTAAATTGTGTATGTCCCATAAAATTAAACCAAAATACTATGGGGTTGTAATTTTTCACATTCAAAATAACAAAAACATCTTTGTGCTGGGCCTTTAGCACGGTTGGTACTTTTATTTAAGGCATCTTTGTCAACTAATCAACTTATCGCCTCTACAAAGGGGTAAGTAGGGGTAAGGGGTAAGTTTTTCCTGTGCTTGTTATAAGCTGTACAATAAAGTATATTATACATGAGTAGTATGTGGTAGGTACATTTGTTCCAAAAACACACCAGAGTAGTAAATCACTATAAAAAAGACTATTAAACTATGGTTACTTACTTAAGGTTACTGTTGTTAGTCCAAACACAAAATAAATAACTCAGTATATCATTAGCAAGTCTGTGGCGTTGTCCCTCAAAATATTAGCACCAACCTCTAAAAGCACTAGTGTTGTGCCCGCCAGTCCGCCACCAATATGCATAAATAATGTTGATACTAAATCAAGCGCCGATCGATATGTCGGCGTCGTGGCGCACCACTAATTCATGCCGACTGTGACAGCTTAATCTATCGACCATCAGTAATGATATTTATTAGGTATAGTTGGTCGTAGAAAGTTGGAGAATTAGACGTGTATTAATACACATAAGTAATGGGGTACTAAATCAAACTTTGCGTAAGAAAGAAGCCGAGTGGATGTTGGTTTTAGTGATAATCGAGTTATTCTGAGAATAACAGCCAATCTCACTAATGTACAGTACAACTATTTTCTTTATGTCCTTCGGCAAACTTCGTGTTTCGTTAGTCGTCGGAGTTCTATCAGATGCCCTTTGCACTTGGTGCAGACCGGACGCTCTTAAATCACCTATGAAGAATATAGAGTAGTTAAGAGAAAATGCTGGCGGAGAGACTTTGTATGCAAACTAGAAAAATCACAAAAATGAAACAATGTAGGTATCTAGAATTCCTTTCGATTGTGAAAGTTTATGGTGCACAATCGAAAGCTCTATATCTATACTGTTTTTCTAAAAATATACAAAAATATAATACTAACAGTGAAAATTGCTCGAAAAACAAACGAGATATAATTATTTAAAACAAATATATCTGTCCCTCTCGCGAAAACTCTGTTTTCTATGGCAGCTGTGTAGGCGTCATGGACTTTGACGTCAAAGTTCACATCGGACTTTTCTTTCTAATTGTAATCTTTGAAGCTTTATAACTTCATCGCTGATGAAGGTAAAAAAAACATAATTTCATGATTGTTTACTAGAGATAATAATTATTTCATTTTGCAAATAAGAAAAACCGCATGCACATTCCCTATTAATACGGTTGCAATGACAAAATGAAAGCATATGCGATCGCACCACGCAATCAGGTAGCTGATATCTTCTAACAGATAAAATTGTCAAACCGTCTCTCTAATTCCGGCCATTCATTTCTGACATACATAACACATTTTGGTCATACTTATAATCCAATATCCAAGGAATATATTCTGATCCCATAACCCCATATTCCTAAATACATTCGGAAGTAAGTTATCCCAATAATTTGCGACGTGCCAAAACCTCCCGTGAAACTCCCGCCAAGGATTAACACGTCGAATAGTTGGAAATTAAGTTTGTCGTGCAAACCGAGCGGAGTCGGGGCAAACAATTAGTTCTCGTGGCTGTGTTCACTTCGTTAAGGCGTGTAATGGCGAGTTTTTGGGGTTAGATAGTAGTGAGGGGGCTAGACTGTTTGTAAACCCGTGTTCCTAAAGTTGTCCTGTAATGTCGGAAATAGTTTTCGGTGGATCGATGCCATTGAATGTATTTCTAACAGACTTCAAGAAGGAATAACTTCTCAATTCGGTTAAATGTTTTTTCTTTTTGACGTAAATTATAACTAACCAGCGAAAAGCACGAAGCACTTTTGAACGTCAAATAGTAGTAGTCATGGAGCAAATACAAAGGTAGTAGTAGTTTATGCGCTGAGGGAATAAAGCAGTGTCTTATGTCACGGGTGTGATATTGAATGCCGAATCTAATGAAGGATTCGAAAGTTAAGTTTAGAGTTTCCAGGAATCCTGAATGCAGCGAGGAATTCAAGCTAGCCCAAGGCAAAGACACTTATCCCTGAGGAGCTTACTCTACTTTTCACGGGATGGTATTATTCTTTTACGACACCATACGGACGACATTTCAGAAAACACTCATTCTACATGGCAAAGCCGCGGGTGGCGGCAAAGTACTTATAAGATACTAGTCGACCCGCGCAACTTCATCTGCTCCGCTCCTATTGGTCTTAGCGTGATGATATGGCCTATAGCCTTCCTCGATAAACGGGCTATCTAACACTGAAATAATTTTTCAAATCGGACCAGTAGTTCCTGAGATTAGCGCGTTCAAGCAAACAAACAAACTCTTAAGCTTTATATATTAGTACTAGCTGACCCGCGCAACTTCGTCTACGTCACAATTTTCATTACTGTTCCGCTCCTATTGGTCTTAGCGTGATGATATGGCCTATAGCCTTCCTCGATAAACGGGCTATCTAACACTGAAATAATTTTTCAAATCGGACCAGTAGTTCCTAAGATTAGCGCGTTCAAGCAAACAAACAAACTCTTCAGCTTTATATATTAAGTATATAGATAGACAGATTATAGCCTAGTGGCACCTACTTAGTTGTTTATTCATGATACTCCATAAACTATGTATTCCCAATTTTGTTAATGATATCACATACTATAACACAATAATATCCGAATATCAGTCAATTGGAATTCGATATATTGTGTCAATTATATAATTCATGTCCAAGATGATAGACGGCGATAGTATTGACACATTATGATAATTTATTGGATATACATAAGTGCGATAATATCGTGAACGTTGGTAGTTTATGGATATTGTCAAGCTTTGGAGAGTGATACGTATCAGTACTCAGTTTTATATATTCCTTTGGACATTTTTTTTCGAACGCATGTGAACGTTCAAAGGCGTTCGGGTATACGGACGTCCGTATATATTACACGGGATTATTATAGTATCACTCTGGGTTCTGTCTGTCTGTCTGTCCGTCTATCACAGCCAATTTGCTCCGATTCTAATGAACTGATTCTGTTGTAATTCGAAGTAATTTTTAAATAAAAATTGTGTTAAAATATTGAAGAAAATTGGCAGTTTCGGAAGTAAGGAGTAATAATTAGGGGACAATTTCAAAGGTGCAAGAAATTTAAATACTACTCTTTTATTACAGATAACTAGGAAACTAATGTAAAATGGATTTAGAGTAACGTGTTGAAAATAATGATTCTAGTCAACAAGGAATGAGCTTTCTAATTTTGAATGACCTACCTACCTTTATTACAAAACCATATTTATTTTGTTTTGATCACGTATAGTTTTTGTGTTACTACCAGTAATATAATTTTCCCTTTACCTTGTTAATTCAGATTTAATTTAATTTTTCAGTAAACTAGCAGTATTTTTAGTTTACTGAGTTTTTTTATTCTTATAATGTGGAAAAGTGTTCAAATGATTCTGAAAAGTTTCGTTTACATTTGTTTGTGAAATTAATTTTAAAAACTCAAAAAGGAAATTTTGCATAAAAAAAATGATGGGGATTAAAAAAATGTGAGCTTTATTTTGGTATTTTTGAATACAAAAGAATACTTGAGTATCCAGTCGTGCCATCTGCTACACAACCAATCCTTTTAAATTATAATGTGCCTGTACTAGAACCAGCTGAAAACTTCAGTTTTCGCCTCAAAGCACCCCTTCTAAATAATTCTTAACAAAATAAGTTTAAAAAATTCCCGTCACAAACAAAGTGTTTTTTTTTTGTTGACCAGTGATTTGGGTTCACTAGTCGGGATTCCCATCTTCTTCTTATCGTGTGGGCAGTAAGGTCTAACGACCCCACACACCCTAGTGTCAGAGTTTCTAAACCGCCTCAAGGGCCTCTGACATGGTTTATTTGACGACCGCCATTTGGCGGCCGGGACCACCGGCTTATACGTGCCTTCCGAAGCACGGAATCATCATTTTATCAGACAATCAGGTGATTCAAGAATGCAATGTCCTAGACAAACTGGAAAACAACTTTACAAAGGAATCGAACCCACGACCACCGAGTCACAAGGCAAACGCCTAAACAACTCGACCACGGAGGCAGTTAATCCATCAGTCATCGAATTTTAAATAAATTAGTGAAAGTGTCTGCATAATCTACAAATAAAAATTGTTTAGTTTTTTAAACAAGCAGACAGATAAGATAGTGTGTGAAAAAAGCAGTTTTAGCATAATTTATTTCTTATTAAAATCCTTAGGTGCGAAAACAAAGCCATTCAAAGGAGAAAATACTTTACCTCAACTTAGTCTACTGAAGTCGCCGAGAAAACTTGTTTTTTCCAGAGGTGTGATATAAAAGCCGACTTGAAAACAATTCTCCTTTGTTCGCTGTGAATTCTTAATGACAGACAAGGGAAATAATGAGATAGATTCATTATTTGAACCACGATTCGTCCTCCTAACCTATTTTTATAATAACTGCTTGGCACTTATACGTTTTGATACATAAACATTATTAACAGAGTGTTTCATAATTCTTATGCACTATTTATTTTTATTATACCTATTATATTAATGAATTATTTAAAAACACAATCGCGCCTAGAGGTAGTTTATGTCGGGTATGTTAAGTGGGCCGCCTTTGTAAGACGTCTAAAGTGGCACTGTATATTTATTTCTCGTAGATGCCAAAACCAGTGTCACCGATTTTATGTTTATTTGAAATACGAAACAGATTTTTTTCATGAAACGGTCAGGTTTATAGGCAGTTGTAATCAATGTCTTTAATTGCAATTTTCATTGAAATGAAGAAAAAGTCCGGTCAAAACTATCTTGGCCCCTTAGGAAACTATTGCCGCTGTAAAAACAAAATAATACAAAATTAAATGAAAAATTAAACGTGTTTTTCGGTTTATGGTATGACCCTTCGTGTAAGAGTACGACTCGCACTCGGCCGGTTTTTTTTACGTTTATTCTTGTTGAATTGATGCCGTTTATATGACCTAGCTCGTGTCTATGATTCAAATACGTTTTTCAGGGCTATTTAGCCTATTCCACAATGCTCAAGTTTCAGGACTAATGTTTCGTTGCTCACACAATCATTTGACTGTGTATTCTGCGGCCTATCACATTATAGCATTTGCTCGACAGCAGGTAGCAGAAGAATACCTATGGCATCTTGCCCCTCTTGATGTGCTTTTATTATTATTTATTTATTTATCATGACTACAACGGTCCAATTATTGGTAAAACACAAAAACAAACTTAATCTATGGGTTAGTACACCAGTGTATGCTTGCTTTTTAGACCTCTCCCGTGCCTTTGACCTTGTATTTATTATTTATTTATTTAGGTTAACCAACAATTGTTTACACTACATACATTTCTGACTTAATATCTAAAGTAACATTTGCACGTGCAACAATTAATTAAAGGTTAACACCACATGCACGAAAAAACGGCTATATACTAAGATAATCACTTATAATATTTAATTAACCTGAAACAATACAATATCACTGAATTTATTCAAAATTATTCAAAGGTGTATCAACACAAAAAAAAACATTGACTGGAAAATGAGTGATTAAATTACAATTGTTTTAAATTAAATTATGAATAAAATTAAAATTATAATGATTATAAATAGATAACAAAAATAAATCAATTAAAACTAAAGAATCAACCGAATAATTTACTTTAAAATTAAATCAAAATTAAATTAAAATTAAATCAAATAAAAATTAAATCAAATGAAAAACACGTATGAGATTAAATGTCCATTGGATTATTAACAAAGGCTCGTAGGAATTTATTTACATTATCGTGGTGTACATCTGCTAAGTCACTGCGGCCATTGAGGATTTTGCACAATCTAGGCAACGGAGAATTCGCACCAAGCACAGACTTTCGAAAAGGTGGACACAGGGGTGCCATCTTATTCCTAGGATACCTAGAAGGCGCATGAAACCTAAGAAGCTTTAATAAACTGTGGCACTCGATCAGCTTGTAAAGAAATAGAGCATCTGTTATATCTCTACGCATGGATAATGAATGCATTTTGAAATGGCACAGACGGGTCTTGTAGGAGGGCAGACGCTTAGATTTCCCCTCACTAAATGCTAGATGCCATACAAAACGTTTCTGGACCCTTTCTAGACGCAACATGTGAGTGGCATAGTGAGGTCTCCACACAACACTACAATACTCCATAACACTGCGTACGAGACTGTTATAAAGCATTATTTTGGTGCTACTTTGACGAAAGCCTTTAGTGTTACGAAGTAGGAAGCCCAACATTTTCGATGACTTTTTAATAATATTTTCGATATGGGGCACAAAAGTGACCTTTTTGTCAAAATGAACTCCTAGATCCCTTATTGTTTCTACTTCTTGGACTCGCTCCTGGTGTTTGAAGTACTCTGTGTCAATACAGCTAAGTTTTCGCGTATATTTGACATGGTAACATTTCTTCGGATTTAGTTGCATTTTATTATTGTGGCACCATTTGATGACTTGGTTGAGATCGTGTTGCAAAAATTCGCAGTCTCTTTTTGACTCTATTACTCGAGCAAATTTTAAGTCATCAGCATACAGAAAAGGTTCGGAAAATAGAAAACACTCAGGAAGGTCATTAATGAACATAATAAATAGTATTGGAGCTAAGTGCGATCCTTGGGGGGCGCCCGATGTTATTTTGTGTGTAGCCGATCGAAAACCGTTTACAACGACAAAGAATTCGCGTTCAGTGAGATAGGACTGAAACCAACTCAATAAAGGGCCTGTTATACCATAGGCTGCTAGTTTATAAATCAGAATAGAATGGGACATCTTATCAAATGCCTTGCTGAAATCAGTATATACTACGTCAAATTGTTTACCTGCATCTACAGCCTGTATTAGGGACTCCGTGAATGACACTAAATTTGTGGCTGTATCGTACGAGGTTATGTGGAAAAAGCTGCGGGAGAGAAAGGCGCCAGCGGAGCTGTTGCGTAACTTCCAGTATTGGTATAACAACCAAACGAACAGTGTGAGATGGGCAGACGGACTATCTGTGTCGTATGGGCTAGAGTGCGGGGTTTCACAAGGAGGGATGACGTCACCAAAACTGTTTAACCTCTATGTAAACGATCTGATCGTTGAGCTCAGCAACAAGAAAATCGGATGTCGCATTGATGACGTCAGTGTCAACAACATCAGCTACGCTGACGATATGGTGCTGCTGAGCCCTACGGTTAGGGCGCTTAGAGAGCTGCTGAGTTGTTGTGAGGGCTATGCTCGTGAGCATGGCCTAGTTTATAATGTCAAGAAAAGCGAGTTCTTGGTCTTTAAGGCTGGCGGTGCTAAATGTCCTGAGTATATGCCTCCGATTAAACTGAATGGGAATGACATATTGCGAGTGTACCAGTTCAAATACTTGGGGCATTATGTAACTGACGACCTTAGTGACCAAGTGGATATTGAGAGGGAACGTAGGGCGCTGGCAGTTCGATGTAACATGTTGGCTCGCAGGTTTGCACGCTGTAGCAAAGAAGTCAAAATAACGCTTTTTAAAGCTTATTGTCAAGTGTTTTACACGTGCAGCCTGTGGACCAACTATATTCAGCGGGCTATCAGCGCCCTACGGGTCCAGTATAATAATGGATTCAGGATGTTGATGGGGCTGCCCCGTTTCTGCAGTGCATCAGGTGTTTGCACAAGCACACGTCGATGGCTTCCACGCCATCGTCAGACAGAAATCTGCCTCTTTGCTTTGCAGAGTGCGGGTCAGCTCCAACTCCATCCTGAAGACTATAGCGGGGAGGTACGACTCTCCTTTGTTAGGGGATGTTGTTCGAAGATGTACAATATCCTTGTCTCTAAATAGATATATAAGTTTACTAACATAGGAATAAGTTGTCTTTTTGTTTACTAACCTATATGGATGCTGCTTATCCGAATTAAAGATTATTTCATTTTATTTTTTATTTTATTTAGTAACTTAATCTAGAAACACAAAAAAGATTTTATGTTGGTATTCGCGTTAAAGTGACTGAACATTTGGATGAGCATTACATTTTCAAAAACCTTGCTAAAAAACCGGCAATACAGATACGGGTCTTAAGTAATAAGTTTCTTGCTGTCCCTGGATTTGATAAAGGAATTACCTTTGTATTTCATTAGGTCCGGGACAACTCCTTAATACAAAGGGTTTATTTCATTTCTCGAGCAGTTTTTTTGTCATTTCTTTTTTGGTTCGAGCTTTACTGAACAGCTTTCAAAATATCTTGTTGGTCTTTAAAATCCTCAAATTGATATTGGTCAATTCCTCGTTCATCGATTGACGTAAACTACACAACATATATTATGTATGTAATAATTTTAATCGATCCACTTTATTAAATTATTTATATTTAATACCATGATTACTTCGATGCCGTTTGTCAAACATTTCTATTAAAACGTCTATGCGTTAAGACATGTTTTCGAATTTTAAAAACATTTTCAAATCTTACCGAAACACAGTTATGAGTTTGATCATGAATATTCCAACAATGTCATCTAGTGAAATATTACTTAATAATATGATTGAAAACGATTTACGATTAGTTCTACGGCCATTGAATTTGATGCAAAATATTTTCTTGAGTGCGAAATATTCAATTCGTGACAAAATAATCACAAATAATAGCTATATTTACATTTTCGTCGAAGTGTTTGTCTTGCTTACATTTCAATGTATTGGTTTATATCATTTAATCATACTTATAACAACATACATTAATAATTGGGATGCTCTTGGTTTATTCCTTTGTTGGAGTAGTACTTTTGATTTCATCGTTGTATTATTTGGAGGTTCCTGGAACAGCTTCTCAAAGATCAAGAACAACATCTTGTTGATTTTGAAAATACAACTCGTGCTGAGAGATATAAAAATTAATGATTATAAACTCAGAGGTTTCATTGTGTGCAACTGGATTTGTGTTATCTTGTTAATTATCCTATTAATAAGTTTAATTATTTGTTTCTTTTTCATTTTCAATACTTTAAATCTTTTTATTAACACCAGTATAATGTCTTTTTATGGGATTGCTTTCGACGGTAGCGTCGTTTATGTAATTTTAATGTTGAAATTAATTACGGAACTTCTTCGTGTATGGATTGGAAAAATTCAGGGCTCCAGAAATAACGAAGATTTAGAAAGAGAAGATTACTGGAATATAATGTTTGACGTATACCTTCGTATACACGATATATACATGAGTCTAGAGGCGACGTTTCGACCATTGTTAAGTTAATTTTGAATAATTTGAACTGAAAGAAAAAACTGCTTCAGAAATATTAACAATTCTTGTTCTTTAAATTGCGAAAATGCTGATTTTACCCTTGTATCTTTCAGATTTTATTTTATCCAATATACTTAGCTTACCAGTGTCTGCGGAACGTGGCTTTGATATTAACTTTAAGGAATGCGTTCGAACGAGGGGAATCTGCGGTAAGTAACCTATGAAAGTTATAATTAGTAGTTTATTATTCCCTTTACTGGTATACAAAATTACGGTGTTCCCTTGTTTCACTGACAGAAATTTTCATAGAATTTCGTTTCGTAGAAAATGTTTCATATAATATCTAGTCCTTATGTATGTATGTCGAATAGTATTGTTTCAAAGACTATTTACTTGAATGAAACATATTTCATAGAAACACAATTTTATTCAAAGAATTTCATAATCACATTTTTTATTTAACAAACTTATCAAACAGCAGAATCATTTTTTAACGAATATTGTTTGTCCGGTGTATTTTACCACGGTATTTTTTTTTTTCAGTGAAAATCTAATTTTAATTAAATATTATTGTTTATATGTCCATGGCATACTTTTAATTGGAATTTAATTTTATTTGGAATAATTTTGCTTGGCATATTGCCATTTCTATAAAATAGCATTATAACCTTAAATTAAAATTTAAATATTATCTTAAAAAATCAACATATGTATGTATGTATGTATAATGTGCTACGAAAATTAGTGACAGATACGAACCGACTCCACGTAGTCTTGTCTACCCAACCCCTAGAGTGTAATTTAAGCCCGCGTAGGCGCGGAGGGGTGAGGCTAGCAAGCCGAAGCTGCGATGGTGAACGTTAAAACCATCTGCGACGATAAGTTTGCGTGGGATCGCCGGAGCCCCGTAGCGTCGGAGCCGTGACAGAAACCATACCTGCTGCATGTTGCATGCTTATTTGCGTTCTGCATGTTGCATGTTCACTTGCATGCCATCGCCACTTCGCGGGGTTCTGTCGACCGGGCCCGAATGCAAAGTTTTGCTTGACTAGAATTTATCCGCATTGTTTTTGTGAACGCGGTGTTGTAATTTTATAGGAGGGTATACATTTTGTCAAACTTTTATAACCGTCACTCAATAAAATGTTTTTCTTGATAATAAGTTTTATATTAACTAAACAATATGACGATAAAGAATATTTGAATTGTTATTCTTTGATATGAATATCGAAACATTAAATTTTATTTGTAGTAGTGTTAGTATTCTGCGTATTGATTTTATGAATATAATACGAGAAAAAATTATGTGAAACGAAATTCTATGAAACTGTTTTCTATAAAACAACGAACAACCACAAAATTACATTTTTAAATATTTCAATAAAAATATAACAAAAAAACCTGGCCAAGTGCGAGTCCGACTCGCAAACTAAGGGTTCCGTACGATAAGCCTTTATTTTTATCATTTGTTGTTATAGCGGCACTAGAAATACACAATCTGTGAAAATTTCAACTATCTACCTATTAGGGTTCTTGAGATACAGCCTGCTGACAGACAGATGGACAGACGGACAGCGGAGGCTTAGTAATACGGTTCCGTTGATTACCTTTTGGGTACGGAACCCTAAAAAGGGTCCAAGTTACCGGTGATCAGGGCTTCTGAGAGAGAAATGAATCAAGCCCTTGATCCAGCTGGCCAACGAGAGCCTCCTCAGATGGTAGTCGAGGCTCTTGGCAATTATGCTATTGGCCGTCACGACTATCGGCACAATGACTGAGCTGCTGTATTCACATCCTACATATCGGCAACCTCGCAAGCCAAATCAAGATACTGTGTTTATCTTCCTCAGCCTTTACTAGGACCTCCTCATGTAGTCTGCAGTCGGGTCTATTACCTCTATGTCAAAAGTCTTGTCAGTGGTAAAAGACCGATCCTAATACAACATGCAATTACCATTTTCGAGTACTGGGTCGGGCACATACCTTTAGTACGGTACTTCCGATTCCACATTGTTGCTGGTGCAAAGTTAGCCAGACTAGAACAACCGGAAATAATGTGGCGAATTAATTCCCCAGGCCAGTGACATATCCGACATATGTCAACCGTACCGCCCTTCATAATTTCCGATTGTTCATTATCATAACTTCGTCCATAATCGCACAGACGAAATCTTTGGTTTCCCTGAAGAGGTCAGCAAAACGCAGCCAGGTTACGGACGATAAGAAGTCTACATTAGGCCCATCTAGGACCCGATAACCTGCGTCCGTGAAGGACCTTGCTTTGCCATACCTCCCTGCGGTCATTAGTATCTAATACTACAGGTTTGCGCCAGTTCTCGTTTGCCTAGTAGAGCGGGTTAATGCCTTAGTTCACCGCTACCACATCCCAATGCATACCCACGTGCGTCATCTTCTAGGAGATATTCCTTAAGTCTGTATATTTCGCGGTTGTGCAGGGTCTTAGCATTTAGGAAGCCATGACTACCGCGCTTCGGCGCGATATACAGCCTCATCACCTGGGTGATGCATCCGGTTTGTGGTAAGCAATATGCGAACCCTCCTATTCAGGGCGTCAAGTTCCTGCTGAGTTCATTTGAGTATCTGGAGAGTGTACATCAAAACCAATGAAGAAACCAAAGAAACGCTCTTTCAACGATTGTTACACGTGAGCGGAATTAATGCCTTACACTTTCGACATACCCAAAAACTTGTTGGTTTAGGTTAAGCACTGGGATCCAAGGTGTGACACATGCACTGCAACTTCTCAAACAGCAATGTCGGCCATACTATCACACTCCAAAACGCGACTCGGCAGTGTGCTCGATGTAGTCGAGTGTATACGATGATATCACGCACCGCACCAACACGAAGGCACTGGCGAAAGTGAAGAGATGTACTCTGTGACTCACAAATGCCAATAAGAACCAAGGGCAAGGTCTATAAAACCGCAGTACGCCCAGCAATGACATATGGTGTAGAGTGCTGGCCAATTACAAAAGCGCAGATGAACAAGGTGCACGTCAGCGAAATGCGAATGCTCCGCAGATGGTCCGCAGGCATATCATTTCTAGATAAAGTACCGAACGTGTACATCAGAGGCAGCTTCAAACTGAGACCAATACCAGAGAAGCTACAAGAGATGCGCTTGCGGTGGTACGGTCATGTCATGCGCTGACCTGACGATCACATGACCAAAAAAGTGCTGCAACTGGAGTCGGGACCTAGAGGTCGTGGCAGACCCCGTCCTATATGGATATCAGTCATCAAAAAAGACCTCAGTGATGAGAAAGTCCCAAAGATGAGAGCAGTACTCCATACACGATCAAACTTGCGCTTGATAGAGTTTAAGCAGCTGTTCCGGTGTGAAGTATCGTCTCACACTTCTCGCCCTTTGCTACCCCCAACTTTCATTATTCTAGTTCAAAATCATGGTTAGTTTATGCACATCCCCCAATTTTTTATGCACGGGGACTTACTTTAAACAATTTTGTAGATAATGATTTTGAAATAATTCTTCAGTATCATACATGACCTATTTTTCCAGAGTATCAGTCTGCTAACAGTATCTCAAATCTGGAACATGAAGAATATCATTATATTTACAATGTTTTGTGTGGAATGCGAAATGTTCTATGCAGCAATAAGAGATGTTCAGAATACTTGTGTAATACTATTGAATTCAAGGAATTGTTCAGGCATGTATTTTATTTTATAATGGTCTTGCATTGCTTTATTGTCTACAATGGGGATGCCATTCCGTTCCGTTTAGCCGTATCTTCGAGGCACTTACAGTATAGTGCCTCTTTCGTGAATTTTGTATGGTACCGACAATGCGGTGCGTCTTGCGTTTTGTCATGCGAGACACGTCTTCTTTCTCACTTACATATACCTGTCTACCTTAATGTTATTTGGCGAGACTTGTAACGCTCGCTCGAACTTTTTCTTCTTCGAAAATCGACTTTAAATTATGAAGACATACCCGTCCTTTCAACACTCATCCCACAAAATCAACTTCACGGAAATTGAAGATATTATATTATCTACTAGCTTCTGCCAGCGGCTTCACCCGCGTGATCCCTAGGGAACATACTCCCCGGAAACATATAGCCTTTGTGTTATTCCTGACTATATCTACCTCTATTCCAAATTTCATAAAGATCCTTTCAGGCGTTCTGCGTGAAAAAGTAACAAACAAACATCCATGCATCCTCACAAACTTTCGCATTTATAATATTAGTAGGATGTAGTTTAATAAAGGTTCCGTGTTTTAAACTACAAACATATCAGACTGCGTCTCCTTATTGTAATTTTTTGTCGTTTAATTTTTCAGAAGCGAATAGAAGGGTCTGCAAGAACATCCAACGCGTACAGAAGGCATCATTCAAGAAGATGAGCGCGTGCGGCGTGTTCATCATAGACGCCGAGCTACCTCTAAAATTGTTAAGCTTTATTACTCTTCATATTATTGTTGTTTTACAGTTCACGTATCTATAATAAAATGGTGTGCTGCGTGTTTGATTTTGATTTCACTTCCATCAAGGATTGTTGTTGGTGCTAAATATCGTCGCATAGGTAACAATACCGCGTAAGTCGAAAATTGGTCATGTGACGTTTTATACTTCATTGGATAGATTTTGTCGGCGCGCATCGAATGATGTTAAATTTATTTTCAAATTATCCAATCGCAGCGCGTTATTCAAGTAGTTCTGACACCGCGCAAATCGTTTGTCTGAAGTATTTCAAAGATAATAATCAGTTTTTTGTCTCTCCTGAAAACTTGTCAAATTTAACTTACGCGGTATTGTTACCTAAGCGACGATATGTAACATTTTATTGAAAATATTGATCAGTCTGCTTCTAGTAATCGTATATCGGGGAACTTATCCAATGAAATAGAGATGATCTCATATGTTGACTGAAAGTGCGCAGGATAACGGGTTTAGTCCCATCTCGGCACCCATTAATACATAATTATTGGTATAAGTACATAAAAAAATGGAAACACAGTATCAGCATATTAAGTAAACCAATTTGCTTGTTTATTAAACCAAACCATATTTTTCAAAAATTAGGTATATAAAATTAATAACCCCTATTTGTACGTTGGAAGGACTCCCACAAGGTGGACCGATGACCTGGTGAAGGTCGCGGGTAGCCGATGGATGTGAGACGCACAGGACCGGTCGTTGTGGCGACGCTTGGGGGAGGCCTATGTCCAACAGTGGACGTCTTTCGGCTGATATGATGATGATGATGATGAACCCCTATTTGTTGCTCCAAGAGAATACCACTGCTGGATATAGGCCTCCCCCAAGTGTCTGTACCGGTCCTGTGCGTCTCGCATCTATCGGCTACCCGCGACCCTCACCAGGTCACGCAAATTCAGCAACAAATTTTGAGCATCGCAATTTCTGCCAGGCTTATACATTCTCCCTAAGGGTGTTAACACAATCTAACCACATTAATCTCGACGCCCGTTTCTGACGCTAGCTGTAAACTAGTTATAAATCAATTATAGTGATCATCCGCACGCCGACTTATGATAATTTGTGCTCAATTTATACGGAGCGTGGTGCTGACGTTCAGTGACGTTTGCCTCGGGGATGCTGAGCGTGAATAGGCAGTGTATTGTGGGCTAGTGTCTCCCCCCTCTAAAAGATAAACTGCTGGCTTGAAAAATTCATGATGATAGTGCATTTTATGAACTTTAAAGGAAAATTATAGCGGTTAAGATAACTTTATTAGTTTAGCAGTAATAGTCGTTGAAGTGATAACGGGCTACTACGGAACCCTACACTGCGCGTGGGCCCACACGCACTTGGCCGGTTTTATTATAGTGTCTATAGTTTGGTTGACTGGTAGAGAATGCCTGTGGCATTAAGTCCGTTTCTGTACATTTGTGTGTGTAGTCGGTTAAAAATAAGTAAACAAAAATGTGCCTGCTGGTACGAACGTGGCATCTTTTTATGTGACTTATTCGATTCAATTCTGATCTTTTTAAGTTAATTTTTGGCACCGATGGACATATCATTTGAAATAGATGGGTTTAAGTTACCCAACTGAGAGAGCTAGCATAATTATCAATCCCATTAATTCTCTGCATCAGTAAAAGCATTTAACCCACAGTTGTACAATTACAGACTAGATACTACTTATTTTATGCAACCCAGACCAAAATAATGTAGTCTAGCTGAAAGCTTTGCAGTCAGCACGTCGTCCCAACGCATTTAAGTTATTTAATCTGTGTAATGCGACCATAGATTATAATGGAACGAAGTGGGTTTGTGGTCGTGCTTTATTTATGAGACGTATAATATGGAGAGTACTGTGTACCTATAGCGCATAAATGTGTGCTGAAATCTTGATTCTTTTTAGGGTTCCGAAAATCAGTAAGAGACGGAATCCTTATAGCATGGAGTTGACATCCAGTCTCAACTTCGGCGCCACCATTGAGTACAAAGCCAAAACTGCGGCCAAAAAGCTGGGCATCCTAAATAGGGTGAAGCGATGCTTCAGGCCTGGACAGCTTTAACCCTGTACAAAGCACAAGTCCGATCCTGCATGGAGTATTGCAGCCATCTTTAGAACGGCTCAGCTAAGTACCAGCTTGCCGCGCTTGACTCGGTGGAATGCAGAGCTAAGTGGCTCATTGTAGACGTAAACCTGGTGTATGCCAAGTTATACAGCTTGGCTCATCGCTACAAGGTTACCTGCTTGTCGGTCTTCTACAGATTATATTTCGGTGAGTGTGCCCAAGAACTCCACGACTTCATCCCACCGGCCCCCTTCTACCATCAGACATCCATACGCACTGCAACTTACCATCCCTACCTTGTTGCTATTCCACCAATTCGCACTACGCGTTTCCAAACGTCTTTTATAATGAGCACAGCAAAGGAGTGGAACTCTCCTCCGTCTGTGTTTCCGAACGCTTACAACCCTCATCTCTTTAAAGTCAAAGTGAAGAGGCTCCTTCTGGGTAAGATCGCTCCATCGTAACCTCTGTTTCTGTCATCTCTAACCTAGACTAGAGTCAAGAGCAAAACCATCTCAAATAAAAAATAGTGAAAAATCACTCGATCAATTTGATCGATGCTTCTAGGCCTCAATTCACAGCCGGTATTTGTACCACTTGCATCACTTGTTTATGCGCCTGGTGAAAAAAAAACGGGCCAAGAGCGAATCAGGTTCCGAACGAATTTTCATTTTTGTAACATATTATTTTAACACTATAGATATATTATTTATTTTAAAGTGTGTCTAATGGTACAGTTTGAAATTTTATAGTTTTTCCCCCAAAAGTGACCCCTCTACTCAAATTATTTATTTACGTAACGCGTCTGTGTTTGGGTCACAAAAATTTGTGTGTGAAATCTCAATAGAATCGGTCCAGTAGTCGGAGAAAATTGGCTGTAAACGACGGATAGACAGACAGACAGACCGACAGCCAGACAAACAAACACCCGAGCGATCCAATATGGAAGAGTTCCGTTTCAGACACCCGAGTGATCCTATAAGCCTAAGGGTTTCGTTTCTTACGGCTGTTCGGAACCCTAATAAAACATTTTTATGTATGTACACCGATTGACATGATGAGACAAAATTTAAATCTTGTATTGAACGCACACTATGCAGGCAAGCATATTATAAGTTGGGGGATTATATTGAACATAAAAATGCTTGGCTTAATGCTGGTCCGGCTCCACAGCCACTAGGGCGCACAAAATAATCTGTTAGCATTTGGAAACATTGTTGGACCGGCTGAAGATTGTAAAAAAACAATATTTGCATTGTATAGACTCAATTTATTTAGCAATGTATAATTTCATCCATTTTAACGGCACATGTGTGAGTACTGTGTACCTTAAACTTAAGCTCAGCTATCAGTTTTAGGTTTGTTTTTGACTTGAATGTACCCTGGCGGTTGGGAGTGTCATGCTCACACAAAAGTCTGGCTGATGGTGGCGTATGCGTTGGATCATTTGGCTCCCTTCAAAATGGTTGAGCCGAATGGTGCTAGCGCATGCGTCATGTTCGTGAACGGGCGCTGTCAGTTGGGACTGGTCATTTCTCAGTTGCCATGGTTTATTTTAAATATTTCTTTGAATTATTCCTTTTTTCCCGGACGCTTTTATCCTGCTCGTCTTTTACATCGTTCTCACATGTTTGTTTAATTTCAACTTGATGTAAACAAAAATTTGTAACAATTTATTATTTTTTAAAAGAGTGTCCGTGGAGTTTCTTGCACGTACTTCTCCATAGAGATCTACGCTTTGGAACGTGCAAATAGCTTCATCTTTTTGGACTGACCGACCTTGACAATTCAAAAGTGCCTGTAAATGGTTTATTTGAAATATACGATTTGATTTAATTTGATTACTCCGAGGTTTCTGATCCAATTTGTGTGATTTTTAGTTCGATGCACTATACTTGCCGTTTGGTCCCGTAAAAAATTGATTCAGTTTGGTTCAGTAGTTTTTATTTTATGGGCATTTTTGCTTATTTCAATATCTACGTTGACGAAGACGTCGTCCATGTATCACCACTTAAAAGTGAAGAATAAAATAACCGTAATTTCGGAAGTCGGTGTTAAAAAACAAAGAAACAAAACCAAAAGCACCGACTTCCGAAATTAAGGTTATTTTATTCTTTGTAGCATTTTGTTTGGAAATCGGTTATATTTTGTTGTAAAAAGTTTTTTTATTCATTTACAAGTTCAGATTTAAATTGACAGATACAGCTTCAATTCAGCATCTACAGGGTAGGCTGATCTAAAGGGATGACTTATTTAATCAAGTTTTTTACGCAATTCTGCGTCCTTAATAATATGTTTTCCTCGCCATTTCTACCAAAGAAACTCGAAATTAACTTGTAATGTATTCGGCGTGAGCTTTTCTAGCCGTGTGAGGGTGTCGGCTGGGGGCCTCATTAAGCCACCACCCAGTAATTAGAGGGGCAACTTAATTACAGGGCCTTAGAACTGCCTCGGTGCCGACCTGCCGTCAAGAAAATAGGGGTGGGAAAGAAAATAGTTTTTTTTTTTAAATTATATATTTTATAAATTATTAATTATTATTTAAGAAATAATATATAAACAAACAAACAAACTCTTCAGCTTTATATATTAGTAAATAAAGATATTCTTTATTATATTTTTAAAATATAATTTAATTGCACTTAGTACTACTTTGTACACTTTACTAAAAGTACTCGTTTCAGTAGTTCAAGAAAAAGTTTTCCTTTATTGCCCACGAAAAGGCACAATTCTAGTTTCCACACCTTACATGGTATTTAGCTCATTATAACATGTAATCATCAAATGTTTGGTTAGGTATTCTAAACCATTATCACTTTTGAACATAGGACTTACTCACCCAAGTATGTCAAATATTCCAGTATAATTCTATTCTAAATACCAACCCCCAAAATGCCTCGAACATTGATGACTTAAGCCCTCTCCATGTAGTTCTAAATTCGACTAACAGTGGAACTATTCTGAACTAATTTGTGAGCAGTCCCCTCCCTAAGCTCCAGTGTCATAGACGAACCTGTGTGAGACAGGTATAGCTCGACACGACTTAACAGGTCTGGATGGAACTGACAAAAACAATGTTACTTCATCAATTGCTTATTTTTGCTTAATAATTGTGTGACGATGGCGCAAGTAACAAATTACACAAAATTGCTAAGTTCTTCAATATGTAACTATTGTCAAATTATGCCTCGACAACATCAATAACTGCGATGAGAGAAAATTAGAGGTTTTAATAGTGCAATCATTAAGTTTTGCAACTAGATTGCAAGGTTAATTGCTCAAAGATGCTGTACTGCCACAAACCTTTGAAAAATTGTTTGTTCAAGATCAACTTTTACCCATACGTAGCACAGGTTTTACTTAGTATGGGGCTCCTGTCTCACATCTTCAAACTGTTTCTTTCATAAACTGTATATAATTTCTTATTTGCGGGAGAAAATAAATAAATAATTGTAATTGTATTTTATCTAGTCAATTCCTGCTGAAGTTACAGGTCTATAATATTTTACACCAAACATAAATATTAAAGCATACTCGTACACAATTATTTTAAAACCCACATACAAAGGCGAGCTTAACTCAAACTTGAGCTTCCCCCAGCAAACCAACTACTTGTTTACCCTGAACTTGTTTCATCTATTTTCACAATGGAACTTCTAAACTATGTCGTATTGTAAGTCATTTGTGTATGTGCCGACATTAGCCGACACCTAGTTGCCTCACGTGACCGTAAGCTTTGATTCAAATCTGGCTGATGTCGGGGGTGGCATTTTCGTGGTTGGCAAAGTTTTATAGAGGTTGATAATGAAAATCGCAGGCTAGTTTTATACCTGGATTTTTACACAGCGTAGACGTGATTTGGACTGAAGCAAATATTGTTGTTCATTCAAGAGTGATATTTGAAAGGGTTAGGCAAGGCAATGAATTTAAGGTGCAGAGGTATTTCTATTTAAACGAGAATCTAACAATAACAATAATTATTATTGCTGAGCGAAAAAGTTTGCTTGCAGATTAAGTGCAAATGAGATTTACCTATACAAAAAGAAAACTTTTCTCGTGTAACTAAATAATCAACATTTTTTAATTTTTTGCGGCTGCAGCGCTGCTTTGTTAATCCATACAAATAATAAACACGCAGTCGCAGCGTGGCTGCAGCGCTGCTTTGTTAATCCATACAAATAATAAACACGCGGTCGCAGCGCGGGTGCAGCGCTGCTTTGTTAATCCATACAAATAATAAACACGCGGTCGCAGCGCGGGTGCAGCGCTGCTTTGTTAATCCATACAAATAATAAACACGCGGTCGCAGCGCGGGTGCAGCGCTGCTTTGTTAATCCATACAAATAATAAACACGCGGTCGCAGCGCGGGTGCAGCGCTGTTTTGTTAATCCATACAAATAATACCACACGCGGTCGCAGCACGGCTGCAGCGCTGCTTTGTTAATCCATACAAATAATAAACAAGCAGGCGCAGCGCGGCTGCAGCGTGCTGCCGTGGCGACACTGCGACAAATTTGAAGGCTATCCTTTTTTCCAAAAACAAACTCTGCATTTCATACATATTAAATTAAACTAATAAAACCCTAGTCCTGAAACAGTATGTACATAAATAAAATCTAAACAAAATGTAATGTAAGTAACCCTTTTTGTAAGCCAGGCACTAGGACCCGTGTCACGAAGACAGCCTATCTTAACATAGGGCTTGTATGCTGAGTTATGCCGAGATTCCACTCTATTGCCGAGATTTAGGGCTTTGTGGGTTCTTACTTAGGTCAAGGGTGCGAGATACACGTACGTATTTGAATGTTAGATCCTTTAAGTGTATTGCATTAAACATTGACCAACGTTGAAAAGCAGGGATTTATTTTATCTTTTTCTTCGTCGTTCCCTAACCGCTGAACAGTCTCTAAGTTATGCGGTCTTGTTCCGTCGGAACCGCTCGGTACATGTTAAAATTCACATAGGCCTACAAAGCCTACATGTGCCTTTATGACACGCTAGTACACGATTAACTGCCTCCGTGGTCGAGTGGTTTAGGCGTTAACCTTGTGACCCGGTGTTCGTAGGTTCGATTCCCACGGGAAGAGCATACTTTGTAAAGTTGTTTTCCAGTTTGGCTAGGACATTGCAGGCTTGAATCACCTGGTTGTCTGATAAAAAGATGATTCCGTGCTTCGGAAGACACGTATAAGCCGGTGGTCTCGGCCACCAAATGGCGGTCGTCAAATAAACCATGTCAGAGGCCCTTAAGGCGGTTCAGAAACTCTGACACTAGGGTGTGTGGGGTCGTTAGACCTTACTGCCCACACGATATGAAGAAGAAGTACACGATTTGAATTGGTTGTTTGGGATGAACCCGCAAAAATTTCCACTTTTTTAATAGCTCTTTTTTTAGCTTCGTTTAGGACAGCAGTCTGTTTTCATCATCATTATCTGCAGCCCGACTTCGCCCACTGCTGAGCTGCCTCTCATTTCTGCTGCCAATCCCCATGTTCCTGTGCCAGCCTCATCCAGGTTCTACCCGCGATGGCAACAATGTCGTTCAACCATCTCGCCGCCATCCGTTGTATGCCATACTTGGCATACATCTAATAGATAGAGTTCCAACCGAATGATTATCGATAATAGAAAGCGAATTGCGGAACTAAAATGGAGCTAGGCAGGAGACCTGGCAAGGTGCGATGATGATAAGTGGAGTAAGGCAGGGACCGAATGGCGTCCGAGGACTGGAAGAAGTGTTGGTCAATTTTAGGACCTTTTACAATTAGTAGTACGTAAGCTTTCTAAATGATAGAAAAATATTTCAACCAACATTAATCTTTATATTTCTCTTGTTCGTTGAGAACATGTTGTAGATCAAAATACAGATAGGACTTGACTTTTGGATACATTTTCACATTAGTTATTTTTGTGCGAAAAATTAAGTATTTTATTACTTTAGTACGTAGGTAGCACGGCAGCCCGTCATATTTCATCTTGCCCCAAATCTATTAAACTAAGTCCTATCAGATTCCAGCCACTCTCTTTCAATAAAATGAAATGCGGATCAAAAGTTTTCGCCCAAAAGGCACGTGTCCACGAAAATCATTACCCCAAGTGGCCCGACCACGGACGGCCACTTAGATATCGTTGAGTATCCGCCAGGCTTTCAAGTGCCGTAATAATAAGGTAAAAAATGTTTTACAGGATGTTTTTGGCTTCTACGGTATGGGGTAATCTAAAGCAATAAAAGATACGGGGAAACTGTCTAAGGAATCCTGAGCTCTTTTTGCGATATTTCAATTCTAGCTAAATTTTGTTTTTGCTATTGGCAATTACAAGAAAAAAGCCAGAATTTTTTCCTTAAAAATCAGTAAAAATGTTGGTATTTTTTTATACTGATCGGTTTAGTTTCGTATTTATATAACTTATTTTTGGAACCCTAATTGTTTACTTCTAATACAAAGTCGTCAGATTTCAAAATCAGCCAATTCCACTTTAGTCAGGTCTTTTTGTTGTCTATGAAAAAGATTAGATTTCGGTAATATTCATTTTATTGAAACCGCCCAAATCCCTACTGGTGTCATAAAAATCGTTTTAAAAACTACCTGGACCAATCAGTGCCTTTATTTGTTTTAAGATGGCTTCCAGTCGTGGGCTACCCTTTGCGGTAACACAGTGTTATTTTTTTGTAAATTTGCTGAGAAAATTGTTTAAAAAAAATGGATAAGATACCGATTGTACCTTCAAATAAAGCAAGGAAACGAGTGATATCAAAAAACTTTTCTAAACTAAGCAAAGTCCTGCTAAAAATCGTTTTATATTTGGTATCTGTTCTAGTCACACAGGTGAAATGTTAAAACAAAATTAAGTATATCTAGAAAGGCATAGCAAGAAAGTAACCATAAGACAACATGCCACTCGTAGTTACAATCAAACAAAAAAGTCTTTTTGCAGCAAACTGACCTCTTTGGATTTGGCTGATTTTGAAATTTAACGACTCAAATTGCTTTTTTCCGGTAACTCAATAAGGTAGAACTTTGAGCGGCTGGCTCTTCGTCTAGTAGCATAGCAAAATCAAGACAGCAGTACTTTTTTTCTGCCAGGGTTGCAATTCTGCGAAAGAGTTACCGCGACTCTGGAACGCAAAGGGCCTTCTGAGGAAGACGGAAAGGTTTTAATCAGTAAGAGTCTAAATCTCCCTCTGGCTCCGCCTAAAAGGAGAGGAGTTATTTAACGAACTCCCATCCAAAAAATAGGGAGTACCTTTTACATTTTAAGTTTAAAAAAAACATATTGTGTACTGCGTAGTCCTGTATACTATATACGGGTTAAAAGAAAAAATAAACGAGTCACAAAAAACATATTCTAAGCAAACGAAAGGTAATTTCCTGAACGCGTTCAGATATAAATAATGATATTAATTTAACACAAATTCAAGCTGTCACATGAAAGTCTCAAGTAACGAGACATTTTCTTTCATATTTCTTCAGAGTCTTCTTGAGAGGGAGGAAGCAAACATGATTGGGTAAATAATGTACGTTCTTATGTTGCTCGCTTGAATTACATTAATGTCGAATGTGCTTATGGAATGTGTTTTGCGAAGGGCTCAAGTATTTTTATTTTGAGAGGGTTGCGTTTTAGGGTTAAAAAGGAAAAAAAGAACCTTGTAGCATCACTTGCGTGTCTGTTTGCCACAGCCAATATGAAAATTAAATATAATTTCTTTACTCATTGATTACGGGAAAACTTATTAAAAGACGATAAGTATTTTTAAAGTCGCGGGTAGCCGATGGATGCGATACACACAGGACCGGTCGTTGTGTCAACGCTTGGGGGAGGCCTATGTCCAGCAGTGGACGTCTTTCGGCTGATATGATGATGATGATGATGAAGTATTTTTAAAGAAGATCGATTGATTTAGGCTATGCATTGCCTACTAGTGAATAAATTCAAGGTGTTTTGCAAAATAAATTAAAATTTGGATTAATGAAATCGGAAAAAAACACCTATTTACAGCAAAAATAATTCAAAAAAACTTTCCAATCTGTTTTTTAATCAGAAAACATCTCAAACGATTTTTCTTTTAATTTGTCTTTTAGTTCACGTTAAAAGAACAGCTTACGACTTACAAGTATAAATTATACTGCCTTTTAAGTATAAAGCTGAGCTTTTCAATTCGCGAGTTTCCTCTTGAAACTTAGTAAATTTGAACTTGTTCATAAACTAGGTACATTTTTAACTTTCGAGCAAGTAAAGTTTCACGGACAACTTTATAAGGATGTATAAAACCTCTTTCGTACGTTAAACCGGATAAATCTGTTGTGAACTGGTTGTAAACCGGTTTGGGGCGGTTCGGACTGGATCGGGCGAGCGGTTAGGGATTTGATTATAGAATTTTCGATTGCGTTAGAAGAGGTGTGATGTTGGTTTTAATAATTGATAGGATCTTGTGTTTTTGGACCGTATCGATGGTAATGTGTGAGTTAATAGGGTTTTTGGGGATATGAAATATGAAAGAGGGATAAATTCAACGTATTTTTTTCCGTACCTGAAAAAAACTTTCTGAAAGTATTTTCTTTTTTTCAAAGTAATTTGAAATGTTCCTTAAGAGGGAACTCTATTGGGCCTTATTCTATACAAACGTATTCCGCTGTTTTCTTCGTGGATAATGCTTCTAGAGCAAAATTTTTTTCCCAAAAACTTATGTATCTATATATATAGGTCTAATTAATACGTGCCCTTATCATTTTTTTTTTCTAAACATAATTACTTATTTGACAATCCAAAAACACCAAAAAACAGCCAGTTTTTATTGCTATATACAGACGACTAACAGACAAATTTGATAAGTTTTTAACAAAATAAAAATAATAGAAGCATAGAAATAATCTTCATCCAAATTATGATATATGATTTTTTTAGGTCAGTTATGTTCTGAAGAAGAAAACAGCGGAATACACAACGCATTTTTTTCAAGGTTTTTATAGGTAAAATCAGCCTGAGCTGCAGTTGTCACTTTCGACGCGCGTGACGACATCGGTTTACTTAGTTTCTTCAAATACCTATTTTTCAAATTCCTCGGGACTAGAGTCCCCTCTTAATATTTGTTATAGCTGTCACTTTGATAGTAGAAATATAAATGGAATTCTGACTATGTCAAGGGTGTGAAAATGGTAACAGATAATTTAATTTTAAAATGGATCAGTGTAAATACGTTGTTTAGCTTTTAGTCCCGGCTGTCACCGCGCCAAGAGTTATTATCAGTCGCTGTGATGTAAAATAGGTGCTAATACTCATCTGCATCCAGTAGGCTGTAAGCGAGCCCCAACATTGTTTAGGCAGATTAATAGAGGGTAGATAATTAGGGTAGGGCAATGCTTGGAGTTCCTTTGCGTCGATCGAATCAGGAATGATGATATCCGCAAGAGAACCAAGGCTACCGACATAGCCCGAAGGAACGCCAAACTAAAGTAGCAGTGGGTAGAGCACATTGCTCGCAGAACAGATGGTCGATGAGGTCAAAAAGTTCTGGAGTGGCGACCGCGTACCTGTAGACGCAACGTTGGCGCGGCCTCCCACAAGGTGGACCGATGACCTAGTGAAGGTCGCGGGTAGCCGATGGATGCGAGACGCACAGGACCGGTCGTTGTGGCGAAGCTTGGGGGAGGCCTATGTCCAGCAGTGGACGTCTTTCGGCTGATATGATGATGATGATGAGATAATTATATGTAAAGGAATATCATATATATGAATCCTTGACTCTTTAGCGGACTATCCTATCCTTGAGTTTCTTATTCCAAGGTAAGAATGGAACATTAAAAAACTTACATTTGAAGGGTACGGGCGAAAAACAAGGAATGTCACACAAACCAGTTTTTGTGTTTTTGTGTCCATTTTAAGTTTTCAAAGTGTATGGACTTTCTTCTACGTATCTAATCTTAGATATAACGTTTATGTTTAGGTACAAGGAAGCCTTTGTAATTGTTTAAGCCATTACAAAAATAAAAGTCAAAATGAATTTTATGTGAAATTCCTTATTTTTAGGGTTCCGAACAAAAAACGGAACCCATAAAGGATCACTCGGGTGTCTGTCTGTCCGTCTGTCACAGCCAGTTTTCTCCGGATCCACTGGACCGATTCTGTTGAAATTTGGTACACATATGGACTTCTGTAACCCTAACTCGGACGCGATACGTAAATTATTAAATTTTTAGTATCACTTTTGGGGGTCAAACCAGAAAATTTCAAAAAAAGTTTTTTCAATAATGTCGTGTGACATCTATACTAATATTATAAAGAGGAAAGATTTGTTTGTTTGTTTGTTTGAAATGAATAGGCTCCGAAACTTCTGGACCGATTTGAAAAATTCTTTCAGCAATGGATAGCTACATTATCAGGGAGTAACATAGGCTATATTTTATCCCCGTACTTCCACGGGAACGGGAACTACGCGGGTGAAACCGCGTGACGTCCACTAGTATCAAATAAAAGGGCTTACTGTGAGGGTTTTAATTATACTTTTTTCATGAGTTTAAAATAAATGGTTTTGAAGTTATTAAAGAAATATCTCCGAAACTACAGGGCCTAAAATTTTGAAAAATAAAATGGGGATAATAGATCTTTATCTGTAGATTACTGGAAAACCTGTAAGAAGTCTATAGCGTTAAAATAGCATGTTAAAAAAATTAAATTCGTTCGGAACCCTTTGCACGCGAGTCCGACTCGCACTTGACCAGTTTTTTGCCTGTACTCTTCATTTCCGAGCTGGTGAAAAAATCGTTCTTGTCCCGTAGAGCCATAGCTACGAGTTGAACAAAATATCCCACTCAGTATTTCAATAAGCTAATTACTCTGACTGATGACCTGCCCTACTAATGAAACAGTTAACTCTGCAAGCGGTCACAAATAATACAAAACAAACAGCTGAGCGAGCCATGTGTTTGTTCACCTCTTGACGTTTAATATCCGGCGGAAACGGTGCCTCATATGCACACACTTATTGTTAGCCAGGGAACAGGGTAGGCAGAAGTTCTAGTCATGTTGCTAGACCATAAGTTCCCCGGGCTTAGAATACATTGCCCTTACTTTAATTTCTCTGCGTACGTACCCGGACACTAAATTATGAATCGTTTTTAGGTTTCCGTACCAAAATGGTAAAAGGTTATAGGAAAAATTAAACGATGTCTCTAAAGCACACTTCAGAAATCATCAACAAAAAATTACATTAGTTCCACTATCTGTCAAGAGATGGCGCTTATCTAAAACTGCAATATGCACCGCAGTCATTGATATAAAAAAACTCAAGATGCACAGTCTCGAACAAATGCAACACTCGAAACTGTCGTCAGAGTGCAGTATGGCGAGTGATGCGCAATTTTTTTTGCAAACTCAAACTTACACGGATCTCTTAAAGTTGTTTTTACAAAGCAGTGCAGTATGGCGAGCGATGCGAGACTGTTTGAAACTTGCGCACAATTATACATATTGCGCTTGTTTTTTGCGGATGTTTTTGAGATGCTGAGTGTGTATCTTGGGTTTTTTATACATCAATGACCGCAGTGTTAAAATTCTCTGACGAATATAGGCCTCGCTTATGAAAATTCAAAAATAAAAATATTCCCCGTTTTATATGATGATACGGAATCCTCGGTGCGCGAGTTTGACTCGCTCTTGACCAGTTTTTCATTACAAGAATAAGTAAAGGATCACTTTGATGTCGATTCAGGACAGGTTTGTGTCATTATTTCTGTTTTCGGAATTAAGTAAGTCAATAAAATGTAGTTGGGTCAATCGTTATTGTAACATATCTGGTGTCGACCATAACTTCTTCTGAGGTCTTAATTCGAGCTTGTCAACATTCCGCTAATTTTTTTTTTTAACTTTGAGAAATTCCTAGTGTGGGGACACTAGGAATTTCTCCTGTATCGTGGGTGCCTTCACTAACAAAAACTCACATACAAACACACCCAGACCCGGAACAACTATATGTAGGCCATACAAATATTTGTTTCGTGCGGGAATCGAACCCGCGACACACAGCGCAGCAGCCAAGCGCTCAACTGCTGCGCCAACCGTGTAAACCGTATATACCAGTTTCAGTTTCAGGATTTTGATGACGTTTTTAATAAAAGAAAAAGCTATAAAGGTTTTTGTATTTACACTAGTTGCACCCGAGTGAAGCCGGGGCAATTCAATAGTTTGTTTGAAAGTTGTCTTACTGTTACATTCCTGCGTTATTTAGTTCGGCCCAGATATTATTTGCACAAGCATCATCCAAGTATCGATGTTTGAAGAGCTCTGTGTTACGGATACATAAATAAATTAGTGTGTACTGGCAAACTATAAGCTGTAGGTAAAACTATAGGTATATCGTTATGAGCATGGATCTTATATACGACTAGCTTTTGCACGCGAATTCGTAAGCGCATATCCTGTTTTTTCCCGTTCCCGTAGGAATTTCGGGAAATCCACCAATAGTGGATTTCCTGAATTTCCAAGGAAGCTACTTGCCAAATTTCAGCTTTCCACGACCAGCAGTTTCGGCTGTGCGTTGTCTGTCAGTCACTCAGTAACGAAAGGATTTTATATAATTACTAGCTGACCGGGCAAACGTTGTTTTACCAAATAAAAAAAGTAGCCTACCACCTATTCTCACTACAGTAACACCTACCATACCTACCTACCATATACACACAAAATTTCATGAAAATCGGTCGAGCTGTTTCGGAAGAGTTCGGTAACAAACACCGTGACCCGAAACTAGCCGACCCGCGGAACCGAAGTCGGCGTCGGAGTTTTTAAATTTGATTTTTCGGAGTCGGAGTCGGAGGTGGAGTCGGAGATGCTGGCATAAGAAAGATGTGTTAAGGGCAGGCAATAAAATAAAATAGTACAAAAAATAAACAGTCAGTCTGTTTAATTTCAGTTAAAAAGTAATAAACCTATACAATATAGGTGTCACAAACAAAAACAATCACATTTTTATAACAGTTAGATAATTAAATCAAATTAATTGACTCCAGAAGTAACAAATTATATTTAATAAACCTCCGATTTAAAAGTATTGGAACCGAAGTCGGAACCGGAGGTGTAAGATCAATCGGAAGTTCCGACATATCGGAGTCGGAGTCGAAGCTCCGTAACATCCCTGGTAAGTAGTATAAGTGAACAGCGAAGTCAGCCCATCGTGTCTGCAGTTTTAAAAGAGCTCATCTCCAACTGCTGATAGGAACGAATGATATAAAAGCAACACAGAAAACACATTCCTGAATAAAATAACCCCGTAATTTTAAAAGGAATGTTGGCATTCGCATCGGAGTCGTAGATCGCAATCTGTCTGAAACACTTTACTTCCCCAAATTTGAACAACTGCGATAAGAGCGTTCTTAAAATTACGGGACTTGAGCCTCAGCTGTTCGTTTGATTAAATGCCTGCTACAGTCATCGTCATCATCATTTCAACCGAAAGACGTCCACTGCTGGACATAGGCTTACCATAATCGCCATGCTTGGCAGGCGGGTTGGCGATCGCAGTGTATGGTGTTGAGTTTTACAGAGAACGCTGCTGCCCATTCTCTGGCGAGTCCCTTAGTCGCCTCTTACGACACCTACGGGAAGTGATGGGATGGTATTATTCTTTTACGGCACCATACCACCCCGGCCGACATCATACGGCACCGGCCGACACCATTCGGCACCCGCCGACACCATACGGCACCGGCCGACACCATACGGCTACAGTAGGTGCCAGATAAATATGCAATAACGTTAATTGACCCACATACATTTGTTTACTTTCTTATTTTTAAGGAGATTTAGTAACAAGAAAATATTACAGAAATGCACAAATCCGATGGAAAGCACTATATAAAGCTGTCCTGAACCGACTTCTATCGTAATTCTATCCGAAAACCGGTTCATAATTTTTAATTGTTCGGGTTGCTACGAAGAGATATTAGGGAAAGGTCAATGTACTTTATTGCAAGTTTAACTGGCGCCTACCATAGAATTTGCCTTCCTTCAGAGACACTGGTTGACAGATGGCTTTTAATAAAGCTGGACAAAATTCAAAGTTATTAATAACTTAATCAATAATATTAAGTACGCCATCGCGTTGACAAACTACCATACCGTCAAATTAAGCAATTTCTTACATTTCCGTCAAACATCGACTTATCTGTTACACAAAAAGGGCAATATTTCTTGTCGGGCAGTAAATTAGCTTGCTGAGCAATAACGCGGGTGCCGGCAATCGGCAATTAACCGGGAGCAACATTAACTTGACATATAGCCGTCTAAACTGCGGAGTTAGCGGCAAACTATTTACTGTTTACCTTTAACTTCTTGTATTAATTAACTAATTATGTGAATTAATTGCTTTTACTGGTCTTTACTTTAAAGGTGTGACGATTTGCTGGAGAAAAAACTGGCCAAGTGCGAGTCGGTCTCGCGTGCAAAGGGTACCGAACCAATTTCATTTTTGTAAAATGTTATTTTAACACCGTAAACTTCTTATAGGTTTTTCTGTAATCTATAGGTAACGAACTAATAACTACATTTCTTTAAATAAATAGGCTTAGTAGTTTCTGAGATAAGGGGGGAATGATAATGAGAAAAAATAGATATAATTAAAATCTTCACAGTAAGCCCTTTCATTTGATATGTCACACGATATATGTTAAGATCCGGAGAAAACTGGCTGTGACAGACGGACAGACAGACCCACAGACATACACCCGAGTGATCCAATAGGGGTACCGTTTTTTACGGATGCTAGCAGTCATAATTTTTACAGCATAAAAGATTTTTTTGACGGGAAATATTTTGTAATATCTAATATATAAAAATCTCGTGTCACGGTGTTTGCTACTGAACTCCTCCGAAACGGCTCGACCGATTTCCATGAAATTTTCTGTGTATATTCGGTAGGTATGAGAATAGGTGGTAGGCATTTTTTTTATTTTGCAAAACAACGTTTACCGAGTCAGCTAGTAACCCATAATATGTGCATGCTATGATATAAGCAAAACATGTAAGCTCTATAATGTGTGTAAAACAATTTTGTACACCATGTTCTGTGCAAATAAAAAATTGATTGATTAAAAAAGATTAGCTGGAGAAGGCAAGGGATGAAAAGCGCTGAAAATATTGGGGAGGCCATCTCTTTCACACTTTCATGATCGCATTCACTTCATGCTTGGATAAATAATTAAAGCTCAATAATTCATTTTCTATGTATGTGTACTCAACAAACTTAGGCTTGATGAGTCTAGATTACAGTGTGTCACAAGTCTGTAACAAGAATAATTTCAAGGTCATAAATAAATGTCAACAATTCGAATGCGTAAGTTCGTAGTTCCATTATTCTTTAGAATAGTGACAGATGTCACCATTTTTCACAGCTTCACAGGAAGTTAATTTTAAATCGGAATTTTAATGTTTGTTACCCTCATTATTTTGTTTGTCTTTGTTGGAATAAAATAGTCATGCCTTATACATTGGAAACTGACTTATTCCCGAGGCTTACAATAACTTTTCCCACAGAAGACGTGATTTTTCCAGGTTTAAAAGTAGGATAGGTTAAACTTAGCCATAGTGCACCTTCTATCGTGAAAGCATTTTCGTGATCGAATCAGAAATTCCTGAGACATTGCCAGATTGAAAAACATCAAATTTTACCTCTTTGGAATATTCCTTTTTTAAGTATCAGTAATTGGCTGTTAGGTCGGTTTATTTATTTAAAGTAAAATTGTTTAAGAGCTGTGGATTTTGTGAATAAATAAATAAATAACCCTTTTACATGTCAATCTTTGCCGTCAATTTTAACTAGTTGAGACCGATGTTTCCTACCTTACTACCCTGAAGCAAAACATCGACAAAAACTCAGAGGTCAATGTCTTTTTTAACATCCATGCAATCGGCACGGTTCGTAAATTAAAGTAACAGAATATCAAAAGTTTAAGTAAAGCTTATCTACTTTTATGTAGACTTAGGTCCTGTCAACCTAACTTCGACAGCCACCCATTATTAAATATCTCCACCGCACAACACGAAAGTTTACCAACAAGAATATTTTATTAAAAACATTTTACATTTTAACACAAAATAAAAAGTTGTGCGGTTGATCCTCATATCATGGCGGCTCATTATTCTGAGCGACGACATTTTATTAAAATTCTTGCAGCGAGACGTGGACGCAACTTTGCCTTTTGTCATTCAGATGCTGGCTGGTATGAGTGGTAGGTAAATATGTGGGGATGGAGGAAGTCTGGCTGAACAAGTTATTTCATGGAAATAAATGAAAAATTGTTTGTCTGCACTTTTTGCTGGCGTTAGTGGACGAAGTTCGTAAAAGTGGATTTAATAAAAAACTTGGATGACATCTCACTTTTAGTTTTTAAGAGCCCTTCTTTGTCAACAACCATGCTAATTTACATTTATATAATATAGTAGGTATGTGTTTGCTGAGTCAACACATGTACAACAGCAATCACGTTTGTTAAAAACAGATTATTTTACTTATCAAAACCGAGTAATAGCACAAGATACCCCTGAGCTGTTTTTCAAGAAAAGTGCAATTAAGCTATTAAACTTTCCATACTTACATGAAAATAAAACAAACAAAGTGATTTCAGAATTTTAATAAATTGTCACCACAATTCCTGCCAAAACCGTTATAGTCTCTCATATCAAACCATAAATTGTAGAACCGCGTCTCGTTGACGTGTTACAAAATGTCTACCAATTCCCGCGCAATCCCGCGACGCCATCTTTTTTATTGGAGTTGCCGAGACTTGGCAGTTGGCTGAATGAGTGTTACCTTTACTTGTAAAAAGTTTCCACGGCACTTCTCGCGGGTTTCTTGGGATTAGACGAGGTATTATTTTTATGTTTGTAATAAAAAATATGTTGCGACGCCTGTTGATCTTGTTGTTACCTATAAATGGCAAAGTGAAGGTTCACGATTTGTTTCTAAAAGGGGAACATAGAGACATCCGGTCTTTTTGGAGTATTCTTTTAAAACTTTAAAAAGATAAAACGACTAATGTCATGGATATGGATAGCTGCTGTTAAAAGGACAGTCTGATGTGTGCTCGAGCAACTGAGAGGAACACGTTTAGCTGTGAATGTACTCAACTTACTTCACATATGATAAGACAACAGTAGACTGTTCAGAATATTATATATTGTCTCAACACCTACTAACAACAATATTACCCCACCTAATTGCATACAACTATACAGTTTACCTACCTATCAACAAATTATACCAACGGAACCCACATCAAAGGAATTCCAGCTTATTGAGTTTGTTCGGCGAACGAATACGAATAGCATTCGACTATTCGATATGCTATTCGACTCGATTATTTGAAAATCGACTAATTAGTAGTATGACGTCGAATCGAACTGGTTTTCGTAATGAATGGGGTTCTGTGTTTTCTCTTGTATTCATGATTCGAGGTTTGTGCTACATTCTATGAAAGGGTTGATGCTGTTTGCAGTGAAAATTGGCTAGTTAAAGGTGATTTTGGTTGTAAATTGTGGGGTAATGGACCGAAACGCGATATTGATCGTTATTAAATAGGTTAAAGCATTGAAGTGGTTTAATTAATGAGCATATCTCTTGTTTTTGCTATCGAAATTAAACAGCTGGCATTATTGTTAAAATAAGTTGAAATTTTCCCGCCTTCTCCACTCTCTTCTCTTTTCTGATAATCTTTTTTCAAGTTATGGATTTTTGTCCGTGAAAAACTGCAATTACTTGCCTAATACAGTATTTGTTATTATCTATACTAATATTATAAAGAGGAATGATTTGTTTGTTTGTTTGGATTGAATAGGCTCCGAAACTACTGGACCGATTTGAAAAATTCTTTTAGCATTGGATAGCTACATTATCAGTACTCACCATAGGCTATATATTATCCCAGTACTCCCACGGGAACGGGAACTACGCGGGTGAAACCGCGTGACGTCCACTAGTTATTAATATACATTTTAACCTTTTACCGATTTTGTAGGTCATTAAACAGGGTATTGGCCTAGCTACCGCAAAAGCCAGCTATCGCTGTCACTGAAGTTCTTTCAAGTTCACATAACTAACCATTTTTATTAAAGTAGCAGGCAGTTGCCTTGTAACAGGCCTAATAATACACTAGTTAAAAAGTCCACCAATAAGCAAAAAAAAAACATTTCGCGAAACAAATTATTTACAACCTACTCTGTATAACACTGAAACTCCTCAAAATTCAGTCCAAACCAACAAAAAACTGTGAACAGCGACAAAAGTAAATTACGGCTGGACTTGTGCTAAAAAAATTCATTCATACACGGGAATAACCCAGTTCGTGAGTTGAGAGCAGGGTTGCCAACCTAACAGACCTCTACGAACTGTAGTTTTTTACGGTTCCGTACCCAAAGAGAACCCTATTACTAAGCCTCCGCTGTGCGTCCGTCCGTCCATCCGTCCGTCTGTGAGCGGGCTGTATCTCAAGAACCGTAATAGGTAGACAGTTGAAATTTTCACAAATTGTGTTTTACTATTGCCGCTGTAACAATAAATAATAAAAATTAATGTTTATGTTACGGAAACTGTCGTGTGCGAGTCCGTCTCGCACTTGGCCGGTTTTTTATTTAATTAATAGGCTCGCGTTTAACCACCATTGACATACTGATTAATGTTTGGCGAGCCTGATGGTAGGCGACGATGTGGTCAACAATGGACCAAGTCTCTATTCACTCTTGATTTAAAGACTCCCTACTCTTTGTAGCTGTCAAGAAACACATTCCGGCAAAGCTAAGAACGGGAGTTCCCTATGGGAATAGAATAGGGAATTCCCGTCCTTAGCTCTTAAGCATATATTTGACGACACGGTTGGCGCAATGGTTGAGCGATCGGCTGCTGCGCTGCGTGTCGCGGGTTCGATTCCCGCACGGAACAAATATTTGTATGGCCTACAGATAGATGTTCCGGGTCTGGCTGTTTGTGTATGTGAGTTTGTATGTTTGTGAACGCACCCACGATACAGGAAAAATTCCTAGTGTGGGGCAACGTTTTTTTAAAAAAAAATAATAATCGTACAATGATTCCACAAGTATTCTGTACACGTTGTGTGCGCTTGAAAAGACTTTCCACCATGTACCCCTACAACAGTAAGTTACTTTACTTATGTACCGATGAAATAAATTAAAATAAAAAATGATCGGTACAGAACTTATGTCCACTAATATAAGGTATCGAAAATAGTTAGCCATTTTTTTTCCCAATTTTTAATTTAGGTCTCCAAGTCTGTTTTTTTAGTTCGTCAGTAGTTTTCTCTAGGACAAGGTTGGCAACCCTGGTCGAGAGCTCAACACAAGCACTCGACAGAACTGGGGTTTATTTACATTCGTACATGTTAGTTTAGTCGGCAAGGGCTTTACATGTTGTGTGTGCTGTTTGACGCTTAATTGTTCTGGGGAGACCAGAGCTGTGAATTTAATGAACACTGTGATGAGTGGGAAATTGGTTGTTTGTATCTGAAGCTTCTATTTTCAACAATTAAAGTTTAATTTAACTATGTGTTTCACTCTTCATCTCTAAAATCGATCGTTAGATCCTTAACATTTTTAAATGTTACATATTCTTGACGAAATTTAATCTATTCAATAAAAAAAATATATATATCGAATCGGTTCATAAATAACGGAGTTATAAAAAAATATATACACAGACAAATACAAGAACTTTTCTGAAGTCGGTTAAAAATCTGCCTAACTCAGCTATTTTGAGGTTAGCTTCCAGTTAGGTTTCTTCTATTTGACCTCCACAACCCTGTAGGCCTGTAACCCTGTATTTGGAAGGTCCACAAGGTGGACCGATGACCTGGTGAAGGTCGCGGGTAGCCGATGGATGCGAGACGCGCAGGAACGGTCGTTGAACCGTTCCTGCGGCCTGGCAGACACTGGTTTCAGATATTTTGACTTTTGTCTATCCTGCAACGAATGTCCAAATACCGCCTGGACCAACGGCTTAAATGCTTTCTAAGGAACGGAAGGGCCTCGACTTGTAAAGGGTGGTCACCCATTCACAGATTGAACTTGGTATGCGTCGCTTTACCTCGAATATCGGATCGGAATGCAGCTATTAATATTTGGCCACGAGCCTTTTAGATATTTATACTTCAAATCCTATAAATGAAAGCTGAAAGCTCGTTAGCGCACACCTATTGTATTTGCTCGTATTTGCACGTCCTAGTTAAAATCACTACGTACGAGCTTCTAAACAGCTGTGTTTTTCCTGTATAAATATGGATTGATTTTTTACGAAAACAAAATTTTCCGTCAGCACATGTAATAAAATGAAGTTCCTCGCCGCGTTTATCCGTCTGTCTGAATGCAAAAAACTACCGAATGGATATTTAAACGGTTTTCAACAATGGGCGAAGTGATTCATGAAGAAGATGTTGGTGTCATCATCATCATCGTATCAACCGAAAGACGTCCACTGCTGCACATAGGCCTCCCCCAAGTGTCGCCACAACGACCGGTCCCGTGCGTCTCGCATCCATTAGCTACCTGCGACCCTCACCAGGTCATCGGTCCACCTTGTTGGCCTCCCAACGCTGCGTCTTCCGGTACTCGCCTCTCCAGAAATTTACGGCCCCATCGATCATCTGTTCCGCGAGCGTGAATGTGCCTTTCCCACTGCCACTTACGTTTGGCTCGGGCTATGTCGGTAACCTTGGTTCTCTTACGGATGTCATCATTTTTGATTCAACGGTATTGGTGTAAACGTGCTGAAATGTCACAATGATTGTTAAGATTTCGAAAGTTACCAGGGCGGGTTGTAAGTCCTAAATAAGGGTGCTTTTCCGCCAAAGATGTGCTATGTAGCTATGCTGCGAGAATGTAAAAGCTAAGCTAGGAAACTATGTAACTGTTTCCACTGACGCTAAGCTATGTAGCTGTGCGAGGAAGATGCGCAAGTCGAGGTATGCGATGTATCGATAATAGGGAAGTCACGCACTGCTCTGCACATAGCTACACACCTCGCGACCATCTATAGCACGCATCCACAGCACGCATCCATAGCAACGTAGCATAGCACAACTCTGGTGGAAAAGCAGTCTAAGTACACAAAGACATCCTTGTGCATTTCATTGCTTCTTTCAGGATCTTTCAGCCCTATATCGGTTTTACAGTTACTTCAACTAAATCTAATAAAACTAAAAAATATTAATAAGTTGTTGTTTTTGTTTTTGTAAATTTACGGAATTATTTTTGGTGTAATACTGTTTGAAACATAATAAATTGAATAAAGCACTCCAAAGTAGAAGACACAGTTGTATCATAAACATTTTTATTAGTGATTAAATTATTATATCTTCGATGTGACAAAGCATCAAAAGATGCCTAAAGTAAAATTTTATGAAACATCCTTTGCAGAGACAAGGTTTTTACTAATTTACGTGAATAAATTGAAATATTTGTTTAAAGCACTGCCAAGAAAAAGAATCAAACTTTTTTGGCCATATATTTTTTTTAATTTGTGTCTATTTATAAGCTATAATCGCACATCAAAACTCGAGTCAAACGCTCAAATTCAAGAAAAAATGTTATAGGCCTCTTAAGTCACAAAAATGTTAAGCTAACATGTGAGTTGATCTAGTTTGTCAGTAAAATTGGTAATATCCTGAAAGGGAAATAACGGTGGTTACAAGCAACTTAGGTTGCAAATAACTTGTTTCCTCGTAACCGTATACTGTGATTTAACGTACCTTCATATATTTAACATGTTATTTGGTTAAGAGATTTTTTTCTAATTAATTACAACTTCTCGTAGACTCGTCAAATAAATTTGTTTCTTTGGAGAAGTATGGAAGTTGATGCTACATTGTAACAGCTAAAATAAGTAAATTTTCTTTAAAAAAAACATAAATCAGAGAACCAATCCTGCTAATTTTTAATCAATATTCGCATTCGCATGTCGAATAGAATATAGTAAAAATAATATCATAAAATATGGCACATTAATTGTTTTAGGTAAAATTGTTTCACATATTTTGCTTACTAATTTTCAGCATACGAAACAAGAACCTAATGTTAAGAACTAACAATTATTATATACTAGATACTGAGATCTTAATATATTTTTTTATATCCCAATTTTTGACTGAAAACATGGTGATAAAACAAAAGAAAAATTTAAAAAAAAGAATGCTTTAATTACCTACACATTCATAGTTCGTGCAGCTAAGGAGTGGAATTCCCTGCCGGAGTCTGTGTTTCCTGATAGCTATAACCTGGGAGTATTTAAGTCAAGAGTGAATAGGTTACTTCTATGCAAGCGTGCTCCATCTTCGACCATATCATCGCTTACCATCAGGTGAGATAGTGGTCAAACGCGAACTTATAAATAGTAAAAAAAAATAACCTACAGTTAAACTGTCAGTTGCAATCTGTCAAAATGAATGGAAAATGAGAGTTTTTTGAGCGATTGCAACTAAGATGCGAATGTAAACGTTGTAAATAGGGAACATGCAATATTTTCATATTGCTTCCATTTTGAAGAATTCTATGTAAAATATAATATAAATTAAAAAAAATATAAAGCGCTTTAATTTCTTTTCAAAATTGCGGTTTTAAACAGACAGTTTGACATTTCGCCCGAAAAAGGAAGTTGAGTCACTCCTGTCTGACACTTGTCATGAACTGTCCTAACTCAAAGACTTGACTTCACTAAACGCTGATTGATACGTTCCGTTTCACGGTACTTTAATTCATTATTTATTATTAAAAATCGATATTACCTAAAATAAAAACGTTGAAATGGCCTTTATTTTATACTTTTTATCATTTTATTAAAAACATTCTCATAAATTCTGTATTTGCATCTTCCCTATTAGTAGAATTATTTGCCCTGACACAGATGAGGTTTACACGTATGAGTTGACAATTAGCCAACTGTTTTCTCATTTGTTTAATTTCAGCAGGGTTCATTAAAACGCGCTCAAGTATGCCACACAATAGAGCTGCAACGCAATGCTGCGCTCAACTAGAGCTGCACTTGTCCAATAAAGTAGCGTAGGCACGACTAGAGTTGCAACTTCTCCGTTAATGTAAAAATGAATACATTAGGCCCATTTACACGACTTTTCACGAAATACAACTGCTTCGTACTGTGACTAGGTTTTTTCGTAAATATGGCAATTAAAAACGCGTTCTAAATGACTCTCTTGCAGGACTGTTTACAGATTGCAATGAGGACAAAGTGCTTTTTAAAACCAAGTTCTGTCTCTAAACTTATGAATAACTAGTTGACCCGCGCTACTTTGTCTGCTCCGCTCCTTTTGGTCTTAGCGTGATGATATATAGCCTATAGCCTTCCTCGATAAATGGGCTATCTAACACTGAAATATTTTTTTAGATCAGACCAACCAGAACTTCAGCTTTATATATTAAGTATAGAGAAAAGAGATTAGTGAGTATAGATAATTGGCAGAAATGTGTTGGATTTATTGTATTTCTTTACTTACTTTTCTCGTAAAGAAGCCTTCTCATCATCATCATTATATCAGCCGAAAGACGTCCACTGCTGGACATAGGCCTCCCCCAAGCGTCGCCACAACGACCGGTCCTGTGCGTCTCGCATCCATCGGCTACCCGCGACCCTCACCAGGTCATCGGTGCACCTTGTGGGAGGCTTTTCAACGCTGCGCCTACTATAATGGCAGAATTAAAACAGTGACCGTATCAAGGGTTCGGATTTGAACCCATAACCTGATCCAATCACCTGTGATCCACTGAAACATTTTTCCTTTCATTTACTTTTTACAAATCAGAATTCATCCATAAGAAGACCAATCCCTTGTACAAAGCCTACAAATAGCGTTAATTTTACTTCAAAATCAGTCTCTTAAAACGAACTCTTTTAAAATCGCTGCACCATTAAAACCAAGGGCCATAAAAACTTCACAATATGAAATGAAAGTTCGCTACAATCCAATCAGTACTGAAACTAATCGCTACGGCGTAGCTCGTAGCAGCGCTACGGATTCGTAGCACGCGCCGAGTTTCGTAGCGAGTTAGTCTGGCGAACAACACGTAATGGAATTGTTTAGATATTTTGTTTCATAAGTTTCTTATACGTGGATCGGTTTTTTGATTATCGGATATTAATATTTTTGTTGTGAAAATATCCTAATATAGCCTAATCGTATTGTATCATATTATATCATCACTACTGCTACATATTATAAAACAAAGTCCTCCGCCGCGTCTGTCTGTCTGTCTGTTCGCGATAAACTCAAAAACTACTGCACCGATTTTCATGGTTTTTCCCCTATGGATAGAGTGGTTCTCGAGGAAGGTTTTAGTATATAATTTATCTAGACAAAAATAAGGGATTCTTAAAAAAATTGCTGCGCGGACGCAGACGCGGGTGAAGTGCTAGTTTGTCTTATAAACGCGAAAGTGAGGTTGTTGAGGCGCTTTTACGCCTAAATTGCTGAACCGACTTTGCTTAATTTTGTTACAGAGATAGATGAAGATGGTTATATGCAGCTTTTTCGTGAAAACCTATATTAAACGTAGCGAAATCAAGCCATTAAATAAGACAAGTAGACGTTGTTATACGAGGCGTTAGTAAAAACTGACAAGTCGCGTTCCATACAAACCTTTTTGTAATATCAAAAGTCAAGGCATATATTTTTCGTTCAAGTACTCTACAAGGTGAAGCTTTTTTGGCAAATTAATGAGTCCGCTCTTAATTAATTTCTGCCTCGAATTTAATTAATGATTTTACTAATTGAATATTTTTCGCCCTCAAAGCCACTACGTATTGATTAAGATTTTTTTTAATGTATAGAGAAAGTGCTCATTAACATGAAAATATTTCACTATGGGAAAAACTCTGAAATCAAAATATAAAAAAAATATCTGGGCAGTATTTGGGGACTGCCGATACAAGTGAAAACTAAGTAACTTGTGATTTTTATCGAGCTCATGGCGTGTGACGATGACGCGAGTTCCATAACTTTTGTGCACCCAAAAAGTACTCAAAGTGATCGGTGACGATGATGCGAGTTCCATGACTTTTGTTCACCCAAAAAGTGCTCAAAGTGATCGGTGACGATGATGCGAGTTCCATGACTTTTGTTCACTCAAAAAGTGCTCAAAGTGATCGGTGACGATGATGCGAGTTCCATGACTTTTGTTCACACAAAAAGTGCTCAAAGTGATCGGTGACGATGACGCGAGTTCCATGATTTTTGTTCACCCAAAAAGTGCTCAACGCGCATATAGATTTCACTTCAAAAATTCGAGTACAGATAAAACAGATAGTTGACGTGACACAGAAAACTGCCCAGCTTTAATGAAACTGAGCTATTTGGTGCCTGTCGCATGGGCATCGAGCGGTAGGCTCGTAGAATTCGTGCTGATAAAGCATTTGTTACTCTACCACTTTTATGATTAATCTGTGTCTATGTATTACTTTTGGATGAATAAACAAATATATTATATCCTTACTAATCCTTACTAATATTATAAATGCGAAAGTAACTCTGTCTGTCTGTCGGTCTGTCTGTCTGTCGCGCTTTCACGCCAAAACTACTGAACCGATTTAAATGAAATTTGGTACACAGATAGTCTAGAGCCTGAGAAAGGACATAGGCTACTTTTCATCCCGGGAATATGTTCGCTAGGGATCAAGCGGGCGAAGCCGCTGGCAGAAGCTAGTACATTATAAAGCATACATTTATAGTATTTAACCCCTAGAAAAACTCTTTGAATGAAAAAAGTCACCCTGCAGTAATTGAAAATGCATTGGACGAGCTTTTTCTTCGATGCAATTTTAGGTACTGTATTTCTATCTACTTGTGTCTAAGAGCACTTTGTAGTTTCTGCTTTAAGATCAAAGATTCTTAATTACAATTCCTTGTTGAACCACCTCGTTCCATTGTTGATTATTTTCCTTTTCGTAGCTCTGAAATATGGAAGTTCAAAATGGATTTCTTTTTTCCACAATCTTATTGATTTTGAAACGTGATTTTGAGCAGAATGAAATTGTGTTTCACTTGAGATCCCGAGGGATAACACGTCGGATGGAAGTCGGTCTTTCGAATGGAAGTCGCTGTTTGACCACTTTATAATAACTGTTCTACAGTTACTTAGATATCAGACTATGTACATATTTTGGGTTTTGAAGAAAAAAACAGTAGCATTTTCTGTAACGTCAGATGCATTGAGAAACTAGCAAAAATAATACGATTGCATGTAAATATAAACATGCTTGCTGAGGCGTTGTTGCGCCGTCCTCCTGGTTTAGCCGAACAAACAATCGCATTGATCTCGTATTCGAGTAATGTTCGCTTTATGGCCTTTTAGGTATGATATAGAGTATGCTATATAATTGTTACCGGAAAATGGCAAACTTCGTAATATTCTACACTATATATATACTATAATAATATATATAATATAATATTATAAAGAGGAAAGATTTGTTTGTTTGAAATAAATAGGCTCCGAAACTACTGGACCGATTTGAAAAATTCTTTCAGCAATGGATAGCTACATTATCAGGGAGTAACATAGGCTATATTTTATCCCCGTGCTCCCACGGAAACGGGAACTACGCGGGTGAAACCGCGTGACGTCCACTAGTATGAAATAACTTGAGAGATTGTAAACTTTCGTTAAATTGTCAACTGAACATTTGCAATGCTTTTTTACACATCAAAATTTGATAGTTTATATTAATTTCTCGAATTTATTCCGAGAAATTGTGAACATGTACGCCATAGAGTAACGAATTAAATGGACCTCTTCAATGGAATTTTTTCCAATCTAATTTTTAATATGGCGGTGAGATAAACTATAAAATTTTGATGCGTAAAAAGCATTCGCAATGTTCAATTGAAAATTTATCTAAAGTTTACTCTCAAGTAATTTTATAATCTTACAGAGTTTACCATTTTTCGGTGACATCATCATATAATTAAGGAGCTTTTGCTCCATACTTCATGTCTATGCACGGCATGTCCACGACCGGTTGGAGGCGCGCGGTAACTGAGGGGGCGCGCGGGCGGCGTCAGCAGCATCGGGCGTCGACGGGGCTGAAGGACGCACGGGCGGCGCAGGCGGCGCTCACACGGTCGCCTGCTCTCCGAGCTCCGCGTCACTTCAGATTTTACCACGACGAAGACACCACGCGTTTTTGCCTTAACTTGTATTTGCGTACCTAATACACCAAATTGTTACAGACTAAGTACTTTTATTTAATCGCTCCTGTACCTGAGCAGTAGTCGACGTAGCATCGTCAGCATAATGCAACGTCGACGCCCGTGCGTCCCTCAGCCCCGTCGACGCCCCCTCAGCTACCGCGCGCCTCCAACCGGTCGTGGACATGCCGTGCATAGACACTTCATGCTTCTAAATCTTCTAAATCCAGCGGGATGGATTGAGCGTTGACTGATGAACTAATTTAAGTTTTTTGTTTAAATAAATAAATATTACTTATCCTTTACCTCTCAACAAAAGCATTTTATTTTCATATTTGCATCAATTCATATGATAATTGCTTTGTACGTGTGATAATGGGTATGAATTAAACATGGACTACGCGAGTTAAGATCGTCCTAGATTCTATAGTCCTAGATAATTGGTTTACAAGGGTTCCGTCCTGACAGGGTGCCAACTGACTTTATAATTCAGTAGATGTCTGTATGTCCGCTTGTCATGACACTATCCTAATTTTGAGCGAGATATTTTGTATTACCATAACAAACAATCGATTTGAGAACCAAGACCTGCTGAGGCCTTAGTGCGAGCTTTTTAACGTTCTCGATCGCGTTAGCGTAAACGTCAATTTGTATTGAAACTGAATAAGCGCCGTCTGGTGACAATAACGAAAATCCTTTTTGACGTGATAACGTCTTTAAAATCGTTTTAGTCGGGTGACATGTTCAGAAACTTGTGTCACACCAAAACCTCACGAGCGCGATCGCAGGTATAACGAGAGAGAGACGGACCGATCTCCCGTCTCATCTCGAGCGCTGCCAGTCATTCCGTGAAACTTGTCACGCGGAATACTCACGAGCGGAGGCTGGCATAGCGTTCGAGTGAGTGGACCGATCTTCCGTCTCTCTCACTCTAGCGGCATACAAACGAATGGAGATTTTCTCGTGCGGTTAAGTTTCGTTATCACGTAAACATCTCGATCGTAAACCTACTTTACAACCAATTTTTTTTTCTATACATTTTGACGTAAGCGAACGTTTACGTTAACGCGATCGAGTGCGTTAAAAAACTTACACTAAGCCCTCTGAGGGCCTTGCACGAAAGTTTTTGACGTAGGTATAAGTAACGTAACGTAAAATACAAACACAAAACACAGTAAAAAAACAAAAACAGTTACAAAACTAGTTTTTCACATAATATTTATTTGAATAGAAAACTATATTCATATTTTTAGAGTTCCGAACATCTGTAAAAAACGGAACCCTTATAGGATCACTCGCGTGTCTGTCTGTCCGTCTGTCATAGCCAGTTTTCTCCGGATCTGCTGGACCGATTCTGTTCAAATTTGGTATACATTTGGACTTCGGTGATCCAAACACGGACGCAATTCGTAAATACATATTTTTTTAATATGAGGTTCACTTTTGGGGGTCAAACTAGAAAATTAAAAAAAAAGTTTTTTAAACTGTATTGTGTGACATATTTAATGAAAGAGCTAACTGTGACGATTTTAATTATATGTTTTCCCCCGTTTTAAAATAAATAGTTTTCAAGTTATTCTAGAAATAAGACCAAAAATTACCCTTATCTTTGAAACTACTGAGCCTAAAATTTTGAAAAAAAAATCAACTTTCATCCATAATTTCGTAATTCCGTAATTTCGTATCCTTGGATACGCGTGGCACGCTGTACATAAACACAGACGGACATTCGCGCAAGCGCCCTGTGCCGCCTAAGCGGAGCAGCACACTCAGGCACGGTAGAAAGAGTGGGAGATACTAGTTCCTCTCCCTTCCCCTCGATCTTACGCTTTTTCGATCAGCATCACGTGACCCTGACGCGAGTCCGTCTTACGCTTTTTCGATCAGCATCACGTGACCCTGACGCGAGTCCGTCTTACGCTTTTTCGATCAGGTCACGTGTCCTGACGCGAGTTTAAGATTTTACACCCATTACAGAAAAAGTGCTCAACGCCGCTAAAGAAGTTTTCACTTCAAAAATACCTGTACCTAAAGATTACAGGAAAACCTAAAAGAAGTCTTTAGTATTCAAAAAACATGTTAAAAAAATGAAATTGGTTCGGAACCCTTTGCACGCGAGTCCGACTCGCACTTGGCCAGCTTTTGTGTGATAAAAATTGTATATGTCGCATGAAATTAAACCAAAATATTATGGGATTGTAGTTTTTTGTATTCAACATTCACTTACGTTAATGATACTATACGTCAAAACATTCGTGCTAGGCCTTTTAGTTAAGAGCTTAGCTCCAAAGAACAAAATAAGCTCCAATCCAAGCTGTACTCTTTATAAAGGCCTACACACTGAACTTACACACAGAATTTTTGAAAAAGTAAACTACGCCAAATTACCAGTTACAAATTCCGCCAACATTTTTCATTCTGCGCTAAAAAGCCCTGTCGTAAGTGTACAATTACCATAAATCATTTCACAAAACAAAAAACTCACGCAAACTGAAACTACCACTTCGGTAAATATTCAAACTGCTGCGGATTCTAAGAAATTCTAAGAAATTATGAAAACTTTGTTACCGTACAAATTATGCTAATATTATTCACTTTTCGCTTTTAACCGAAAAGTACGAAGTAAGAAGTTAAATCATGACTATAAGAGAACTAGCATTAAGTAGAAAATGCAGAAATCTTAAACAATTTTGTCTGATGCAAATAGAACACTGTCTTGTGTTTTTTCTTTGGATTTTTGTCGAAAGCGTTGTCTATCTGAATTCAGTTTTGAATCAGTCTGCACACAGCGCTAAAGCTGTTAGGGGAATGTGCGACGAAATTGCATAATTTAATTCCGCCAAGCCCGTTCCATCATCGGACCACAAGACGAACGGCGATGCGCCACCAGTACATGGTGGACATCCCATCCACGCGCACTAAACGTTTTGGGAACGCACTCTTAGTGCGTACAGCTAAGGAGTGGAATTCCCTGCCGGATTCTGTGTTTCCTGATAGCTAAAACCTGGGAGTCTTTAAGTCAAGATTGAATAGGTTACTTCTAGGCAAGCGTGCTCCATCTTCCACCACATCATCGCTTACCATCAGGTGAGATAGTGGTCAAACGCGTGCCTATCAATAGTAAAAAAAATAGCTCTACACAAAGTGTCATTCTAGAGTGCGCGCAAGATAAGTCTGGTGTGGATGGTGGCGCTGCTTCAAATTGCAGGCCTAATTAAATAGTATATGTCCGTCACCTATTTGAAAATTATATTACGTAACTCAAATTGTAATTGAACGAATGAACTATCAAGGTATAATTAATGTACTTGATTATATTAATTAGCATAGTTATAAAATTAACACGTTTAGTTCCGAATTCAACCGCGCGGAGACTTATCGTGCGCGCAATCTATCAGCGAACGCAGCGAATGCGGAGCCTGCATGGAGGAGGATGAGACAGCAGCACACCTGCTTCTAAGCTGCCCGGTAGTCACGGATTACAGGGCTAAGTACTTCGGAAACCCAGGTACCCTCTGTGAGATAGTTGGTAACACCAAGGCGTTGCTGGCCTTCCTTGGGGAGCTAGGATGGATCGAATGACACATTTGCCCCATCTGCACGCAAAATACGCGCTTAGTCGTGGAGTTGCGGAAACCAGCCCGATTTACATACATTAGCGAACGCGATTGTCGAAATCTATACTAATATATAAAGCTGAAGAGTTTGTTTGTTTGTTTGTTTGTTTGCTTGAACGCGCTAATCTCAGGAACTACTGGTCCGATTTGAAAAATTCTTTCAGTGTTGGATAGCCCATTTATCGAGGAAGGCTATAGGCTATACGGGAATGGGAAATTCCTACGGGAACGGAAAAAAACGGGATATGCGCGTACGAAGTCGCGGGCAAAAGCTAGTGACAAAATATGAGGGATTAGTCACGTGACATTTCGACAGCGTATGTCAATGCCAGACATTTTTAACGTTTTGACTATCGCCTTTGCCACGCTTGCGCTAGTAGAGTGTCACTTGACTAGGCTATAATCGTAGAAATAACATGCATAAATCCACGCATTCCCCAATCTAAGGCATTTCTTTATTTCTTTACCCTTCGTAAAAATTATAACACTTTTCATTTTACAAACTTAAAACTATTTACTTTAAAATTCAGTAGAACCCTGAATCCACTTAACGTACTTCAAATATTCAGCAAAGAATATTAAAAATCAGACAAGTCAGATCTTTTATTGGCGTCGTTGAGAAAGTTTTGTACCTAACTTATGAGTACAATGGAAAGTGGGGACTGTCATGTTTTGACAAAATGGCGGATTAATATTATGGTTAAAGTTTCAAGTGTAGTGCCTGTTATCGTCGTCTCGGTATTATGAGATGTCTGAGTAAGATAAGAGGTTTTAAAAGATTGGAGTGGAGATGAGTCGCTTAAGTTTTTCGAAGAATAATCTTAATGTGAGTGTTGAGTGACAAAAGGGTAGGTTGGGTTATAGGTTGTCTGAAACAAATCTCTCTGTGTAATATAGAATAGAATAGAATAGAATAAAATTTACTGTCTCCAGTATTACAGCTAGCAGTATTGGTACATACACAAAACTATAATACCGGAAGCAAAAGGTTCACGCGTCATGCTTAGGTTCCCTAGTGGGTTGCTATGCGCTGGTTTTCAGCTTAAACCCAAGGGTTTTTAAACAGGGGTCAAGACCCCTGTTTAAAAAAGGAAAAAAAAATATGACGGCCTAGTACAATGTGCTTAGTTTGTGGAGTAATGAGTAAAAATAGGTTATTTAATCTTTTAAAAGATAGTCCATGTCATTTTCTCGCACATTCTTCTCTCACACAGCTTTAAGACTAACCAATTCCATGACAATTCAAAAGTGCCTTTGAATGGTTTAAACTCAGAAGGAAGGAATTAGCTATCAAGTATTTTCTCACTGAGAAAAGGGACAAAAGATATAGATCTTGTGTGAGTAAAAGAGACACATACATTTATAGTCGATAGCTGGCTGTTCACACTGCCCGCGAACCGGCTCTTACCCCTAGTTGGTTGCAGCGACAAGAGCTATCAAAGAAAAGACTCGCTCAGCGATACTCGTTCGGCGATACTCGCTGGCGGTCAGAACTCACAAACCAGCGGTCATTTCTACCTGTAGTGTAGGCCGGAGCGAGTGGTGCGAGTAATCGCCCGTCGTACGCTTACCGCCGAGCGACTGAACTATCGGAACTACACACTCTTTTCTCGCTGCTCGCCAACTCGTATCCAGCTTTACTCCCATCTCGCTGATCGTCGGCGGTGAGACAAGTGCGTAAAAATTGCGTTTGCGGAGTATCTTCATTAGCATTTAAATACCAATACTGGCAAACCATATTTAATATCAACTGTAACTCACAGATTGAAATATTATTTAATGTCTTTATTTTTGATGTTTGCTTTTTACTCGGCGTTTGCCATTTCTACACTAATATTATAAAGAGGAAAGATTTGTTTGTTTGTTTGTTTGAAATGAATAGGCTCCGAAACTACTGGACCGTTTTGAAAGATTCTTTTAGCAATGGATAGCTACATTATCAGGGAGTAACATAGGCTATATTTTATCCCCGTACTCCCACGGGAACGGGAACTACGCGGGTGAAACCGCGTGACGTCCACTAGTTATAAATAAAATCAAGTGAACCTCCCAGAATTTACCAATCACTTTCAATCAATTGAAAATCTCCAGAAATCAAATTAAATTTAGTTTACTTATTTTTGTACCGTTAGTTGTTTCTGTGTTTGCCAAATAATGAAGTTTTTTTTCTTTAAATCAAGCCAATTCTCAATCAATACATCAACGCATAATGTAAACGTACACTTTATCGCACCGCCGAGGTTTTACGACAAAAACCGAATCGTTCCGACGTTAAACTGAAATGGTAGTAATTAAACGTTTTTAACGGAATGTGATTGAAATCGATTGGCCGAACGTTCGAATAAAAAACTGAAGTTCCGTATCGTGAGCGGGAAATCGATGCCTCAGTTTGTCACGTTTCTTTTGATAGCTTCATTATTTTGTGAATACTTAAACATACATATTTGAAAGGAGTTCAAATGAGGCCTTTGGAGCCAGTTGCAGAGCAAGAACTATACTTAGTTGCTCATGTAATCCATGCTACTATTAATAATGCACAAGTATCTGTGTGTCTGTCTGTTTTTCATTTCTTTACGTCTTAACAGCTGACCGGATTTAGATGGAACTTCGCACACGATTTATATGATTAGAACAGAGAATACTGTTTATCTTGGATGCATGCTTCTTTGGGATAATGTTCAACTTCCACGAAGGCTAATCCGCTGAAAGAAGCTAGATTTACGTTTTTGTGCATAAAAATTACCTCAATAAGACCTAAACTCGCTTAGCACTGTTAGTAGATTATGAGGTTTGCTAACAGGGCTTAACCTTCCCTTTAAGACAGGCATCGCATAGCCAACCCAATAGGTGACATATCAATCCATAGACAGCAGTTATGAGTACCACTTCCAATCAAGTGAACCGTCGGAGTGTTTGCCAAATAAATATATCGTCGAATCGCACCAGAAAAAGTGAGTCAAGCGCAAAAAAGAAGGGATACAAACACACCGAACTTATTCTTTTCTTTTATTGTATCATCGGATATCCATTCTCTCCACATTGGATATTAAATTCCGATCATTCAATACGGAGCGAGATAAAAAATAAATGATATAAAATATTTCTGGATGAGAATCGGCCGCCGTTTTTATGCCCGGGGCTGCTCGCCTTTAATAAACTGCGAACGACCTCGGTCCGGGCTTGGATGAAATACCGGTTTTTTATATACCTTTTAGGTATCCTAAATTTTGCTGGTTTAAAGGTATGAGCATGCGTGATCGAGTTTGGCGATCGCCTTTTTGTGTCATTGATTTGTGAAATTGGACCATTTTAATTGTTTATTAATTGACATCGTTGGCGTTTGAGGGTCTCTGAATACCAGGCAATACGTAAAAGAGCGCTTTGCGATTACAGCTCAAAATTATGTTTGGTAGTGCATCACAAAAAAGTTATATTAAAAGAAACTTTACATGAAATATATATCTCCTGGTGCCTAAACCAGTGTAGCCTTCGCCTGTTTTCGTTGTAACAGTATTATATGATATAGGTAAGTTAAAATCTGGGTTGGAACGATTTGGGGGATAGTCTTCATGTACATTTTGAAGTTCAAAAAGTCCTGATCTTCAGCCTAGTTTCAATAAATGTCTTTTTATTTTGATTTTGCCTAGTCTAATTTATAGGAATGTCTTGATCTTATTGTAGCGGCATCAATGCCGCCACAAGAAAAACCAACGGAGTAAATTTACATCGCAACAAAAAGAACCGCAGCGCCGTCTATCCAACTAGCAGCGAGCTACTACGTCGAAATCCTGCATCACGCAATCAGAGTTTACCGTGCGATTTCAACATACATATCAGCCCGAATATCAACGATTGGGCAATTGCCCACACCGGACACAACAACCGTCCAGTCGGAAGATCCTCCCTTTTCAATGAAAGTTTGCGGGACTTTACTCTCTGTACCGCATACCCTCTAAATTATGACCAATCGATTTGATTATTTATGATGTTGATGAGAACCTTGATACTATGTTTAGAAATTCTATTCTATCCCAGATAAACCTATCATACCTAGCTATGACAGTCCCAATTTAGGTCGCTATGTGGGCAGTGCGTGTGGTCCCATTTGGATATCTGTGAGGCGTTCCGGTGGCTAACCATCCGGATTGCGGTTTTTATCACCAACACACAAATAACATATATACACCTATATATGTCGATTGCTGTATATATACGTATAGATATATGCTGGCTGAGCCTACTGCAGTGAGAGCTTGACGCTAACATGCATATTTAGGTCATTCTATTGACGATTAGAACAATATATTGGTAGGTTAAAGTTTTCAGAAGTATCGATGTAGATGGCTTACGCTAGCATTAAAAATTCTAGTTAGTAGTTCTATATTCTTGATAGTATGACATGGATTATGTGGTTGTCCGTATATTTTAATGTTTCTTCTGTCGTAATTGAGAAAACCAGTATCTTCGACACCTAAAGCTTAACATAATATAAATAGATGGACTTGTAGCGGCGTCAATGCCGCCACAAGAAAAACCAACGGAGCAAATCTACATCGCAACAAAAAGAACCGCGACGCCATCTATCCAACTAGCAGCGAACTACTACGTCGAAATCCTGCATCGCGCAAGCAGAGTTTATCGTGCGATTTGAACATATACATCAGCCCGAATATCAACTATCGGGCAGTTGCCCGCCAGGCACAACACCCGTCTGGTCGGAGGATCCTCCCTTTACAATTGAGGTGTGCGGGACTTTGCTCTCTGTTCCGCATCCCTCTAAAGACTTAATGCAACAAGGTTTTCTTTTTTCTCTAGCAGACAACCTTTGGGCTTGATAAGACTACGCTATAGTAGGACAGGTGTAGAACAAATAAATAAATCAGTATATCCTAATTTATTAAATTTTTCCATTACTCATGGTCGTAGAAATGGCATGTAGGTTCCTTGGGGAGTGTAGGGGAGCACTAAGAAGGGATTCCGAAATTCCTAAGGGAACGAGGAAAACGGGATATGCGCGTACGAAGTGGTGGGCAAAAGCTAGTCTATATATCTACAACAAAGTCGAGTTACTTACATCAGCAGAATAAGTCTTGAAACATCGAATAAATTAAAGAAAAAAAAATATACTAGATCATTTCTGATATATGAAAAAAAAAACACGGCAAAAATTAATTCTGAGGCGGTACAAAGTTCGCTGGGACCACTAGTAATATCTAAATTCAAAATTAGTTTCGAAAAGATTATCGTTTCATTATCTAAAACGACTTAAAGCCTCCATGCAAGAATAGACAACACATCATTTATTTCTTGTGTGAAAAAAAAACCGTGGAAAACATCAAACTTTTAGCCTTGTAACGGACAAGGCAATCTTTGTAACGGTTAAAGTTACCTTTTATAATAATCAACGCACAAGCCATCTTGCTCATAACTTTAAAACGCCTACCTTTCCCAAAAGGCTAATATAACTCCACATGAGCGAAAAGTTTCCGTCTCAAGCAACACGTTACAGTAACAAGTTTGTAGCAAACCAGGGATGTTGTAAGTATGCGGATCCAGATACGGATATAAAAAAATAATAATACTCTTTTCGGATACGGTTACGGATATGAAATTATTTCGGATTATCAAATAAAAGCCGTGTATGTTGTCAGAGGTCAGTCAGGGGCCAATAGTTCTCCCATAATATACAGTAATCAGTCCCACCCAACCCATAGCCTCTCATCTTTTGTTTCCATATTCTTCGATAATCCAGCACCAACCGGGGATTATCCTTGGGTATATTTTCATAATGCATACAGGGATGCCTAACGGGGTCTCTGCGAGTTGGCTTCGGCCCCTCGTACGCCTACCACAGGACGGGAGTCAATGGGTCCCGGTATTGTCAATAACATGTGAGTGACGCGCGCGGCTAGTGCGCATGCATCGGCTCGGTCGTGCAGAAAACCTGACATAGCATCTCTCATTTATACTCCGCCGCTATTCGAAACTATCCGATTTTTTCATCTGATCCGATTACGATTACAGATAGATTTTTATTTCGGATATCCGATAGTTTCGGTTACTTTTACGGAGCTCCATAACATCCCCACTGTAAAGTTTCGAGCAGCTAATAACTTACTGTGGAACTACCCTCGAGCCTTTTAACATACGTTTATTGTAAGTTTTTTATCAGAAAACTTGGCCGAGGGACATTGATAAAGTTTGAAATAAAGTACGGACTGGCTGGTTTTATGGAACGGACGTGTGCTGAATTTTTGAAAAGAGAATTTTGAGTTGCTTTCGTTTTTGTTGATCTGTTGTCAGACCTAAAGAATAAATGGTTATTTGACATATTTTCTGCAAACAAGCTGTCAAACTACCAATTATTTTACTCCTCAGGTAAAAGTTGTCTAACGTTTTTTCTTTTTTAGGTAACTTCATCTATGGAGTAAATATGACTTCGCAGCAATATAAAGTTAACCGCGATGTTATTCTTTTGAGTCCTTAGAAATAACATCTGACTATACTGAAAAAAGAAACTGGCCAAGTGCGAGTCGGACTCGCACACGAAGGGTTTCGTACCATAAACCTTAATTTTTATTATTTGTTGTTATAGCGGCACTAGAAATACACAATCTGTGAATATTTCAACTGTCTACCTATTATGGTTCTTGAGATACAGCCCGCTGACAGACAGATGCACGGACGGACGGACAGCTGAGGCTTAGTAATAGGTTTCCGTTGGTTATTCTTTGGGTTCGGAACCTTAAAAAGACCTGCAACGAATCATTGTGGATTTGTGATGAAGAATGTACAGGATCGCACGAAGCCGTGTCAATGTTAGATGTCGATATAACGAAATTGATTCACAAAGAACAAATACACATTTAAATTTAAACTTTTAACCTTGTCTGAAAGCCTTTATCACACAAATAAATCCCACCTCACATCGCTGATGAGCCCTGTCGGCGAAGAGTTCTGTCGGCGAAGTGTCCTGATGGCGAAGAGTCCCGTCGAAGTAAAGTCTTGTCGGTGTTCAGTCTGTCGGCGTAGTGTCTGTCGGCATTTAGTCGTACACTCCACTGAGTTATACGAGATGGGGACGTTTTACAGAAGCCCATATTACACAATACAAAGAACTGCAATATTGTACACGACGTGTGTATTCCCGTATGAACTATGAGGCTTGGTAATAATTCTAGGAACCCGTAAGCCTTGTCAATAATTCTAGAAACATGTGAGTGTGTACACGCTACACCATTGACGATATTCAGGACAATGGTTTAAACTGTATGCATCGGTGATACAGTTGCATGAGCTTTTAGATTAACATACGTAACACCTTACAATCTCAGGTTCACTTGAACACTAGCGTAAGGTACTAGTTGTCTGGCATATTATGCTGAACTGTAGTGCTGTTCTGTAACAACATTTTCGTGTCTCGACAGCGGAATCCGAGGTGAGTATCAAAGTCGTATTTATATAAGACCTTATATTGTGTGTAATAAAACTCACTTGGTGAGTTCTGTCACTCAGGTGAAGCTCGATATCGAAATAGTTATTTACAGAATAGCACTGCTGGAATTGACGCAGCCGCGAGTTACACTTTTTAAAAATAGAATGATTTTAGTGTTTCTAGGGTTCCGAAAAAAAACGGAACCCTTATAGGATCACTCGGGTGTCTGTCTGTCCGTCTGTCACAGCCAGTTTTCTCCGGATCCACTGGACCGATTCCGTTGAAATTTAGTACACATATGGAATTCTATGACCCAAACACGGACGCGTTACGTAAATTATTAAATTTATAGTATGGGGGTCACTTTTGGGGGTCAAACTACAAAATATAAAAAAAAAGTTTTTTGAACAATATCGTGTGATACATCAAATGAAAGGACTTACTGTGAGGGTTTTAATTATATTTTTTTCATAATTTTAAAATAAATGGTTTTGTAGTTATTTAAGAAATTAGACGAAAAATGACCATTCCCCCCTTATCTCTAAAACTACTGAGCCTAAAATTTTGAAAAAAATAGAGATAATAGTTCTTTACCTAAAGATTACAGGAAAACCTATGAGAAGTTGTTTTTTTTTTGTCCTGTAACACCACCATAAGTTTGTGCTATATAAAACTAATAACTTTTTTTTTTACTTTACCAAACTTAAAGTTATGTAGTCCTCGCTCGACACCATTTTACGTCATAGGTATCCTTCAAATTGGCTATCGGTTTAGGATACAAACAAAAAAAAAACAAATTACCCAAGTAGACGTTCTGATAATTATTTTATCACTTTTCAAGAATAATGAGCCCCCTTCTGAGTTGAAGAATGAGTTTTTTTTTCTAATTGATGATTTCGCCCAAATAAATTCAATATCTATAGATGTTTTTGTGAAGAAGGCCAATTATCGTACCCAAAAAGCGTTCAAATTCATGTCGCAATATCGTCTCAACGAAAATCAGTGTCAAAACTTTTTCGGTGTTAAAAACCAAAGAAACAAAACCAAAAACACCGACTTCCGAAATTAAGGTCATTTTATTCTTTGTAGTGTTTTGTTTGGAAATCGTTTATATTTTTTTACTTTTTACTTTTAAGTGGTGATACTTGGACGATGTCTTCGTCAACGCAGAAATTGAAATAAGCAAAAATGCTCATAAAATAAAAACTACTGACCCAAACTGAATCAAATTTTTATGGGACCAAATGGCAAGTATACTGCATCGAAATAAAAAAGAATCACGGAAAACTCGGAGAAATCGGTGTACATACATTAAAAAAAATACCCACCGAATTTTGAACCTCCTCCTTTTTTGGAAGTCGGTTAAAAATATAGGGAAATTAGACATTCGACGTTGCTTAAAAATACGATAATTGCCCTCTGGTATTTTTAGACCAATGAGGGCTATTGCGTTTGAATTCGCTAGAGGCGCTAGTGTTGCGTGAGGTTTTCGAAATGTCTTTCACTTTTGGTTGGCTATTGACGCGAGTTTATTCACTTATTTGTTTTGATTTTTGTGAATATTTTTCTAAAGTAACCTGACTATGGCAGATTAAGTTACGGGTCTCCCAACCACTGCATAGAGGTTTTTTTTTGTCGGATATATGAAAATAGATGTTCTTCTTTTTTTCCATAATTGAGTCCACGAAACACTGCGACGCTATCTTTGTTGTATTGAGTCGCACGTTAACGGCATCAAAAGTTATTTTACTTCTAACTTTTTTTACACGCGCGTAATAACAACTTTAATGTTATGATTAAGAACCTTACTCAACAGTGGCGCCAAATGGTGAGTACAAAAACGTCCAAAATAGACCTCATTGACAACGTCTGTTAGAAAAAACATAAAAAGTGTACAAAGGAATACCGCAAAATAAAGATTTTATTCGTGAAAAGCTTTGACATGCAATAAGTTTTCAACAACGTGTGTCATTTAAAAGGACAGACTGTTACAACCGACTCACGCCTCAACAGAGCATGCAGCTTTTTATGCTAAAAATTAATAAAGTTCGACACTTGCGTCAGGTACTCGTTAGCGACGTCAAACGTTGTTTCACACATTTTAACGTTATTCAATGTGTTATAATTGCGTCAAATTGCGAGTGCCTGTCGCTGAAATAATTATTGTGAAATTAATTACTCTGCCATGTGGACGGGTTTCTGAACGGCAAGGCTGATATATTATGTATGTATGAACGTAGGTAGGTGCTTTGGATCACACGACATTCTAAAATATAACTTAAATTATGAAACTTACAAGTCTAGGTAATATAAGTCCCACGGTACTTGCTTTAGACTCTTAACCATGCAGTTTTTTTTATTTTTAGGGTTCCGTATCTCAAAAGGAAAAAACAGAACCCTTATAGGATCACTTTGTTCTCCGTCCATCAGTCTGTCAAGACCGTTTATTTCGGGAACGCGTGGAGATATCGAGTTGACATTAAAACCACATACTCAAGTCTATGGCTGGTGTGAAATATCAAACTTCTAAGTTAACTTACAAAAAAAGATAAGGTTGTTTATGCCGCAAAAAACGTATATTTAGACAATGTCAAGGGAAACAAAATGTAAAGGGTATTGCCCGTTGACCTAGAACTATGAAATTTGGCAAGTAATACCATCTTATACTGCAAGTATAGGGAAAAGTCTGAAAACTTTACATACGAGTATGTAATTAAATCATAAAAATCTAAAGTAATTTGTAGCTACAAAATTGTACGGAACCCTCGGTGGGCGAGTCCGACTCGCACTTGGCTGGTTTTTTTTTTATTTGAGATGGAGTTGCTCTTGACTCTAGTCTTTTTTTTTTACAATTTATAGGCGCGCGTTTGACCACTATCTCACCTGATGGTAAGCGATGATGTGGTCGAAGATGGAGCACGCTTGCCTAGAAGTAACCTATTCACTCTTGACTTAAAGACTCCCAGGATGTAGCTATCAGGAAACACAGACTCCGGCAGGGAATTCCACTCCTTAGCTGTACGCACTATAAATGTGTTCCCAAAACGTTTAGTGCGTGTGGGTGGGATGTCCACCATGTACCGGTGGCGCATCGCCGTTCGTCTTGTGGTCCGATGATGGAACGGGCTTGGCGGAATTAAATTATGCAATTCCGACGCACATTCCCCAAAATGCAACCGGTAGAAAACCGACAGGCTAGCGACTCGTCGTCGATGCTCAAGACTCTAGGTCAGATATGACAGAGACAAAGTCTACGATGGAGCGAGTTTACCTAGAAAAAACCAGTTCACTCTAACTTTGAAGGGTTTAGAGTTGTAAGCGTTCGGAAACACAGACGCAGGCAGAGAGTTCCACTCCTTTGCTGTGCGCATTATACAAGACGTTTGATGGTGGGATGGTTTGTTTGGTATTTGTTTTGCAGATATAAAAATCGAACACAAATTGTTATGCTGTGAGATTCCTGTTTAGGTAAGTATAGCATATTGCACTATGCACACGATAGCAACTTGAATGCGCAAACAATTTACGCAAAAGTTTGAACAAATAATTAATCATATAGGTAAATATATAATCACGAATTCCAACCAAAACTTAGCCCACAGACCCAACTTAATAAGCTCAAAAAATACTGGAAAGGTCTGTGGTCTAATTTCGACCAAGGATTTAGTTAATTATAAGGGTACGGCACCAAAATATCAAATACTTGTGTTGTCACAGATGTTAGCGTCCCACAATATTTCTTTACTTCTTTAATAAAACAAAAAAGTTTAGAAATAAACTCAGAACAGTAACATAACGAAATTACGGACGGACGGGCGGTGTCCGATCCGTCCGCGTGCAGATAATTTAATATTCACGTCCCGGACTGCTGTCCGGCGGCCGGTGTCCGGTGTCCGGACCACGTGTAACCCTGTAACGTCCTTTGTTTTTAATTGTGCGTTTTTTACTGGAGTTTTATGAAGTAGGTTTTATTTAGTTTTAGATTTTGTGTTAAGTTGTTTGCGGGGTTTTATATGCTTGTTATGTGGGTAAGGGTACGTGTTTTTTTTATGGAAAAACGGATTAACATAGTAGCTGGAAATTCGGCACTGTGCCGATGAATAAAATTGTTCTCTTGTCGACAATAAGCTTTCAACGTTTTTTTTTTAAAACTTTGCCCCACACTTGGAATTTCTCCAGTATCGTGGGTGCGTTTACATACATATAATCTTACATACACAAACAGCCAGACCCGGAAGACACATGACTGATTGAGTGACGGACAGGCAACGCGCAGCCGAAACTACTGGTCGTAGAAAGCTGAAATTTGGCATGTAGCTTCCTTGGATTTCCTGAAATTCCTACGGGAACGGGAAAATTTGGGATATGCGCGCACGAAGTCGCGGGCAAATCTAGTATATTATTCCGTCTATCTATCTGTTACTGTATCAACAGTGATTTTGATGATGACAATGAAGCTTTTATAATTTCTCACATGTATGCCAAACTAAAATTAATTATATCGGTTTCATTCATTTATGTTCGTATTCGGGGTTGGTTCTATAGTAAAAGATGTTCATAATGATGAGTACAATTACCCCTTAAGAAGTATAACGTGTATTCTGTAACACGTTTCATTATTAAATTCACCACCTACATCACTGCATATTGTAAACACACAAAGAGTACAACCTCTTACGTTGCATTGTTTCTCTTTGTACCAGTATAAAGTAAAATGTAACATTGTGCTCTACTTAAACCTAATAACTTTCTAACAATTACATTGCACACACACCGCAAACACTACATGCACCCCACTACATATACACACCCACCCCACTGTATATACACACCCGCCCCAACACATGTACACACCCACCCCACTACATCGTCACACACTGCTCAGTTCAGTTATTACGTGCACGGATTAATCTTTCTTTTTCTTGGACACACTATTTGTTCTGTCTTGAGTTCACTTTTATTGCAATTGTACTTTACAAAGAATATCTTGTATTTTCAAAGTGCATTTCTACAGAGTAGCGACCTACATTTAATTAAAGGAGTAATTAACAAATACATTTTGTTTTTGCCTTTTTGCAGTATTTTTTATTTTGTGTGTTCGAATGACTAAGGGAACGACTAAAGCTGAACGATAATATTATCGGTTTGTTCAAAGATAGGTCGCAAGATTCCTCCGCACTATTGGTGTGAGCAATATAACCTACAAAATATCCTAATGATTATGTCATCTTCTGAATCTATTAGTACAGTATAATAGCATTTTGTTTTCACCAATCATTCCTTTAAAATAAAATTAAATAATTTGATATAATAAATAATATCTGCGAGAGTTCATGAACTCCGTACATCTGATCTTCCTCCCTCATGACATCAAATTTTAATTATTTAATATTAATCAATGTAATGTAACCAAGCACTGAGCTACGTAGGTAGGTACCCGTGAGACGTGACACGTGGGATTCACGACAGACTGACGTTTCAACGATCATATTAAATACTTTAAATTAATTCCGCAAATGATATCACTCCACGACGACAGATATTAATGAATTGATATGAATATTAATAACTTTACTGATGTCGGAATTTAAATATTTACATATTCCGGTGCAAGTATGATATCGCACTCCGGATGTCAATCCCGAGTAATCTGGGCTTTGGAAAATACATGCTTTATGTTTATATGGCTTTAATATTATATGTATGTTTTGTAATATTATATGGCTTTGTGTGGTACCGATATTCTTTATAAAGTACTAGTGGACGTCACGCGGTTTCACCCACGTAGTTCCCGTTCCCGTGGGAGTACGGGGATAAAATATAGCCTATGTTACTTCCTGATAATGTAGCTATCCATTGCTGAATTTTTCAAATTGGTCCAGTAGTTTCGGAGCCTATTCATTTCAAACAAACAAACAAATCTTTCCTCTTTATAATATTAGTGTAGACAAAAGGGCTTTGGCTATAAATTGCTCTCGGAAACTGGGTCTATAGTATCAACATTAGGAGTCCATTTTACAGTCCCAGGAACCACATGTGTTCTTCGCAATTGTTTAATTATTATGTCTTCTGTCCGGACAGTGAACCTGATATCTAAAAGGCAAATCATTATCCCTATTTGCGTTTTCATTACATGGTTGATGCCCGGTTTCTATCAATCGTTTATCTGTCTGATAACCACAAACCAACCAATGGCGTGATGACAAATAGCGGTAACGGAACTATAGGGTCCAATCGGAGCTACCAAAGCCGCACAGGTTGGCGTGCTGAATTACGACTCATAACATTATTGGCTGATTTTGGTATTCATAATTAAATGATTGACTATTTTAATTCATGTATAAGCGTAATATTTAAAAATTAATGAATTAATAATATTTTTGTAATGTATAAGCGTAATATTTAAAAATCAATGAATTAATAATATTTTTTTTCCCCCAACATATTTGCACGCCATGAGAAATGGCAAACATGTCGTGAGCCACACTTATTTAAGATCTTGCATGCATGTATTATTTTAATTTTGTATGTAAACACATGTTTTAGCAAATAAAATTTCTTTCTTTCTTTCTAACTTATCATCGTAAAGAAAAAAAATAATAGGTGTAAGTACAACATTTTCTTTGCCATAAAATCCTCAATTTACTTCCCTTATCACCTACCTTATGTAAGAGCAATATGTGCGCACTCAATATTATAATGTTCGCGTACATTTTGGCGCCATCGCGAAAATTAATTAATTAATAAACCTCCTCATATTTTGAGTTTAGTATCTAATTAATTTGAGAGTTAGTTAAAGGCAGCGAAATCTTTGCTTCTGTACGAGAAATCTCACTTTGTAAGGAATTCATCTGGTTTGAAATACTGCCTCATTAATTCTGGTGGTTGTGTTTTCCGCTGCAGATCTTGCGGCGACAACACTACACAATTATTTTTACTCTGAATAAAATTTTAATAATATGATATCGCTAGAATAGGGGAGAATACTGTTAGCTACATTGGAAGATGGAGACTTGTTGCTGTGTCTATTATACAAATAAAATGGGATACGTATCTGCAGACAGGACGATGAAGGAGATAATTTAAAAAAATCCCATTAAAAACATTTTATACTAGCTGACCCGCGAAAATTTCGTCTGCGTCACATTTTCCATTAATGCTCCGCTTCTATTGGCCGCAGTTTGATGTTACGTAGCCTATAGCCTTCCTCGAATATGCAACACTAGGCTATGCAACACTAAAATAATTTTTCAAATTCGGACCAGTAGTTCCTGAGATTAGCGCGTTCAACCAACCAAACAAACTCTTCAGCTTTACAATATTACTAGTTGACCCGCGCAACTTCGTTTGCTCCATTTCTATTGGTCGTAGCGTGATGATATATAGCCTATAGCCTTCCTCGAATATGCAACACTAGGCTATGCAACACTAAAAGAATTTTTCAAATTCGGACCAGTAGTTTCTGAGATTAGCGCGTTCAAACAAACAAACTCTTCAGCTTTATATATTAGTATAGATATTAAGTATGGAAACTAATAGCTAGATAACAGGAAATCCTATAAGATCTATGGTTTTAAAATAACATCCTAAAAAAATATGATTCAAAACCCACGGCGCGCGAGTCCGATTCACACTTGGCCAGATTTTATTAAATAGCCACACATTAGCTCCCTACATCCTAATCGGCGCCTAGTCCAGGAGTCGCCCAAACAGTTTAAACTTTAATTACGTCGTCCGTCCCGTATCGTGCCGTTCCGGTACATTTAACACGTTGCCGGAACCGTGCCGTCCGCCCGATTTACGAGCGATAAACTGTAAGAAAACTATTGCTGAATATAGTACGGTTTTGATATTGGATTGCGCGAATAGTTTGCTTGCCTTCAATCTGTCTTTTTTCTTTCAGTCCTTTCAAAGGTTGTCTGTAGAGATTACGCTGTACAATAAGACCGCCCATTTTGTATTTATTTTATAATTGTTTTTAAGAAAATATTACAACACTATCTGTATTGTTTTCAATGACACATTGACCTACAACTAGCTGTACGTACAATGAAAGTTTTCCCAAATAGTTTTGTGCGTGCGAGTGAGATGTCCACCATGTACCGGTGGCGCATTATTTGTTTAGTTAAATTTTACGATTTATTTGCTATCACTAGCTCTGTGACAGCAAACACATTTTTTTTTACTATAGATAGGCATACGTTTGAACACTATCTCAACTGATGGTAAGCGATGATGCAGTCGAAGATGGAGCACATTTGCCTAGAAACAACCTATTCACTCTTGTCTTAAAGACTCCCAGGTTGTAGCTATCTGGAAACACAGACTCTGGCAGGGAATTCCACTCCTTAGCTGTACGCACTATGAATGTGTTCCCAAAACGTTTAGTGCGTGTGGGTGGGATGTCCACCATGTACCACCGGTGGCGCATCGTCGTTCGTCTTGTGGTCCGATGAGGGAACGGGCTTGGCGGAATTAAATCATGCAATTCTGTCGCACACTCCCCAAAATGCAACCGATAGAAAACCGTCAGGCCAGCAACTCGGCGTCGATGCTCAAGACTTTGGAGCTTCGACTCGACGAGCCTGTCATTACCGATGACCTTTTTGGCTCGTTTCTCAATAGACTCTAGGGCATCAAGCTGGTATCTGGCAGATCCGTCCCAAAGATGAGAGCAGTACTACATACATACCGAACTTGCGCTTGATAGAGTTTGAGCAGCTGTTTATAGATCCGTCGGATACCCAATGTCAGTGCGGTGCCGCATGTTCAGAACAAGAGCCACATGTTAGAGTGCCCCAAGTGCCCATTCACCTGTACTTTGGAAGATTGAATGAATGCCACTGATGCTGCAATTAACGTAGACCTACTGAGCGGAAATTAAATTAAAAATTAAGAAAATCCCCGACAAAAAAACTTTAAAAAGTTGAAAATAATTTTCATTGATCCTTTTAGGTTAATATAGCTACGATTCTTTGGACCAAACGTCTTGGCCTCGGGAGACCGCAAATCTTTTGTATTAACTTACTAAGTATAAGTGTTATTAACGGTCTCCCGACGCGATGACGCTTGGCCCAAAAAATCGTACCTATATTAAACTAAAAGGACCAATAGAAATTATTTTAAACTTTTTTTTTGTCGGGGGTTTCTTAAATTTTTATTTTTATCTGATGCTTTTTAAAATCCCTTTCAATATAATGTACATTATTCTACTAGTCAAGCCCTTCCATTTGATATCTATATTGAGGGAGTTGTGAAAAAATATGTAATACGCCATTTTGTGGTGGCGGCCATCTTGGACCGATTTTCGTCAAACATAGCTAAGAACACTCCCAACTAATTCACCTTTCAAACAAAAAAATCAAAAGCGGTTCATCCGTTTGGGAGCTACGTTGCCACAGACAGACACACACACACAGAGACACGTCAAACTTTTTGCGTCGAGGCTTAAAAACAATATAAAGACTTAACCATGAAACTCGAAAAGAAAATGCTCCGTGAAAAAATTGTAAAAAGTATGATGTCGCGCATACTCAGAAAGAAACAGTCTCCTATTCAGAGTTCGAAATGTTTAGAAAAACTGTTTTGACACGAGACTAATCCGTTTTTTTCTAGGAGCGCATGTTTCAGCCAGTCTAGATATTATTTTATTCTGCTGCCACTTCTCTCGGCGTGTAAAATACGCTTTTGTCATGTCATCCAAATGTGTGGATTATTTTACAAATACATTGATATTTCAAGACTTTATAAACTCTCAATAAATGGGCATGGAAGGCCAATTCTAGTAGAAAATACGTGTCACAATAATATCATATCATCGACAGTCAATGTTAAAACTTGTCAAAATGTAGTGAAGAGGTTGAGTGACAAATTGCGACTGCAATGGGAATGCTCCATGAAAATGCAAACATTACCCATCTGAGTGGCCACTCCGTCTTCTTCATCATCATCATAACAGCCGGAAGACGTCCACTGCTGGACATAGGCCTCCCCCAAAGGGGGGGCGCCACGCTTGGCAGGCGAGTTGGCGATCGCAGTGTATGGTGTTGAGTTTTACTGATAACGCTGCGGCCTATTCTCTGGCGAGTCCCTTAGTCGCCTCTTACGACACCCACGGGAAGTGATGGGATGGTATCATTCTTTTACGGCGCCATACGGCACCGGCCGACACCATACGGCGATACTCCGTCTCCTTACCACACCGAAACCACAATGGTTTTAAAAGGTTATAGTAGGACCCTTGGTTATTGCAATGATTCAGTGTCATGGACACAACTCATGCAACATGAAAACCTGTGCCAAGTAGCTTTATAACAAAGGCTATCATTTAATCCAGTGTAGCCACGTAATCTTCGCTTTCAACCACTAACTATTCATTTCTAAATCCTCAAAAAAGGTGGTCTTACCCGCAATCCCCGCCAAAACACATCTAACAAAGAGATAAGGTATTTAGGGGTAGAACTTAGCAGTATTACCCGACTTTAACTTGGCAGGGTTAGGGTGCTTTACCACCAGAAAGGTGCTAGGCGGTGCGAGGATGTGTAGTGGTGCTGGGAAAGTATGAGATTGTTGACAATATAGCTGTGCGAGGAGCTTGTGCGGCGCAAGGTTGGGGACTGAAGCGGTGTGTAGCTGAATGGTGCGAGGTTGAATATTGAACTCTTTTCATCAGTGCTGGCCTGCAGGGTATGGTGTAGTATGGTTAGCGAAGGAGATGATGAACGTGCAGCCTCGTTTCCCTCGCATCTCTCGCACACATCTTGCGCTTTTTTAACTTTCGACCAAAAAAGAAGAGTGTAAAAGGTGTGCCGTGTTTTTGCATCCATCTTTGGCACCGTAATTCCTAAACGGATGAAAGATACATATGCTGCGCCGCTAGCTTTGACACCAGAGCTGCGCTAAGCCGGGCTCTGAAAATAAAGTGGTGAATTGGTGAATTTCTTGCTCGCGCGCCGCCGCCGCCTAGCTACGTCGCCTATGTCTGATGGAAGAGCACCCTTACCCATAACCCTGCTAAATCCCATTCATATTTATATTGCCAGGCAAATGTGCGCCAAAGTGCTAAAGTAATAACATAGCCTAGTTCAGGGCTGCCTCGCATGGGGACAAAGTTTAAATTAGGCAATTATGTTATATATTTGGGTTTAGTATTAAAACTAAGGCTTGTTGTTTGAACATGGTTAGTATTAGTTGTTTTATCGTATGAAGGAGAGAAGTTCTTGAAGGTGCAGCCAAATAGGTCTTTTACTTTGTTTAACAATATTTGCATTTATGAGAGGCTATAATCATTCCTCGAGTAGGTAACTCCATGTTATATCTCATACGGGTAGTCAGAAGCCTGAATGTCTGAAAACCGGTCTCGACAACCCGGTGACTGGGTTGTGAAAATAAGATGGGTAGTCGGTCTTTAATTAATATTTACTGTACTTAACAATACCATAACAACTTTATATTATTTTCCAGTGATTAAAAAAGTTCTTGTACAAAGACGAGCTCTCCATATAGAATACTGGTATTCATCTGCCTAGCCTTTTCCCAACTATATTGGGTTCGGCTTCCAGTCAAACCGGATTCAGCTGAATACCAGTATTTTACGTGGAGCGGCTGCCTACTAGACCTCCACAACCCGTTAACTGGGTAACACGGTACTTCTTAGCAAGACTGGAGTCAGATTTACTGGCTTCTGACAATCCGTAACGACTGTCAAAGATCTACAAATGACAGCCGAGACCAACGGCTTAACGTGCTTTCCGAGGCACGGAGGAAACTCGGTATGTTAAGATGGTTACCCATCCACAGAACAACCTTGGCAAGCGTTGCTTACCCTTGAAGATCGAGCCGTGCGGCTGTTATTATTTAAGCTGACAAATACAAAATCCTTTATTTCAAAAAGACCAGTTACAGGCACTTTTGAATAGTCAAGGTCTGTCAATCAAATAGATGAAGCTAATTCTGCCGCGCTAGCGACAAGAGCAGCAGGTTGCTCTGACCACACTATTGTTGGGATAATCTTACCATTGAAGTATCATGTTATTCAGATACCCGCTGGGTTTTGGAGATTGGATAGTCATCAGTAACTCCACGAAGAATATTGGTATTCAGCTGCATTCAGCTAGACTGGAGACCAACCACACAAACCCTGGTCGGATTTTTTTTTGTCAGCCTTATTAATAATAGACACCGGCGGACTACTGCTTTTTAAATTTTTTACATGTTTTCTTGTAAAGAAATATTTAAAAATGTAACTGTGTATGTACAACAAAGTAAATAAAGAGAAAAATAATATTTTTATTGCAGACCATACACGATCCATACTTACATTTAAAATTAAATGTAAAAAACAGTTGCATTAAAAAAAAACAGTAAAAAACATAATGCGCAAGGTTTGAAAAAAAAACAATTCAATAAATATGTTAAAAAAATCCCACTTCCGGGCGAAGGCCTCCCCAATTCCTTCTAATTCTCTCTTTGATGGAATTCTCCACTCCAATTCACTAAGAAGCCATCCAAGGCGTCATGCCATCTTCTCTTCGGGTGTAGTCAGATATTAATTAAAAAGAAACATTAAAAACAAAACTATCAAATTGCCAGCCCTACAAATAATCTCAGTCGTGCACAATAGCCTTACGATCTAGCTAATCCGGCATTGTTGTTCAGCTCTCCAGCTCTAAATGTGACCGCGGCTGTACGGAGCCGTTCATTTTCATATTCTAATCCCCCCTTTTTGAACGCTAGGGGGACGCCCCAAGTCAGTCCGGTCGTATAAGTGGGGAGCTTAGGGCAATCATAGTGCTTAAGTTTTAAATGGGCAGTTAGTTCTTTTGTTGGGCATTTTTTATGCAAATATTTATGTTGTTGACAGCCGCACGGTACGATCTTCTAGGTTAAGCAACGCTACCCGAGGTCGGTCTATGGATGGGTGACATACAAGATAGGCTTTCAGGTGAATACGGTTAGACTGGAAGCCGATTTTTAAGATAATTTTTAAAGCTCTTACTAGATTTTCATGCAGGTATTTGGTAGGTAGCCACTCAATTACATTATTTTTCTCAAACATGCTTGTTTTTGACAACCTTCTTCGAGATAAATCGGGATTGCTGTACTGGCCAAATACTTACGAGCAGTGGCCGGCAAAAATTGTATGAAAATCCATATTATGTCGTGGTTTAGTGGCCAAATAAATTACATAGTAAACTCACATTTGTCGTGTAATTTAAAAATGGAACGATCTTTTACTCCGAAACATGACAACCAAGGAGGCAATTTATCAAAGGTTTTATTTAAATTTGGAACTGGCTTGCAAATAGTAAGCTGTTTATTGAAAAAAATAAACAAATGAACACTAACACGGGAAAAAATATTGTTGTTCGTTGTTCGGCATTGATTTTTAAAAGTAATTGTATTTTAATTTTCGCGCATTATTTGAGAAATCGTAATAGATGACGTTGCTATTCTATCAATTGATGCCGCAAAAACCACTCCTCAACTCATCACCTGTCTTTGAACTTAACTAAGTAGGTACTCTACATTAACTCATCACACTTCGCAAGAAACTTTGCCCCAAAACATTATCAGTTTAAAAACAGCCCCGTCTACCCAGACTTCACACCTAAATCCCAAGTATTTCTCAGCTACAATTTTCAAGTCAGTTTTCAAGCGTTGTACACTTTTCGAGGCGCCATAGTCTCCGGGGATCGCTCGGCGAGTCGTCGCGAAATACTTGAGATGCTGCAAAATATAATAAAGTTTAACCACAGAAAAATGTGCGGGAAAATATTCATGGAGACATAGAATGAAGAAGCAAAATGTATGAGAATTTTGAGTGAACATTTTTGTCGTCTTTTAGGGTTCCGTACCTCAAAAGGAAAAAACAGAACCCTTATAGGATCACTTTGTTGTCCGTCCGTCTGCCTGTCAAGACCCTTTATCTCGGGAACGCGTGGAGGTATCGGGTTGAAACTATATACTCAGATCTATAGTATCTTGAAGCTGTGAAAAGATCAAATTTCTAAGTTAACGTAAAAAAAAAGATACGGCCTTTTGTACCGCAAAAACAACGTATATTTCGACACTCTCAAGGGAATCAAAATTCATAGGGTATTTCCCATGGACCTAGAACTATGAAATTTGGCAAGTAATATCTTCTTATACTACAAGTATAGAGAAAAAATCGGTAAACTACACATTTATAATTAAATCATAAAAAATATAGTCTTTATTATAAAATAATTTGTACCTACAAATTTGTACGGAACCCTCGGTGGGCGAGTCCGACTCGCACTTGTCCGGTTTTTTTATATATGGAATTCTTTGTTACCAGTCAGTGAACCTTGGCTTATTAAAGACTATTTCTCTATGATAGCACACACAGCAAGTAAGAAGTAATTATTTGTTTAGAAAAATGACAACCCTAGGTTACCGCAGTGTTGTTACTACAAGGATACCTAAGTTGCTTTCTATTTTAAAAATTCGCAGCCTATGCTGAGATAGGGACCTTTTTGGCCTCGTACAGACTAAACTTATTATTGATTAAGTAATAGACTACTGTTAGTTTTAATTAATTTTACATGTGTCTGTTTTGTTTGAGCCCCAAATAAACATTTTTCTTTCATTCTTCTTTCTTTTTTTTTGAGAAAAGAACCATTTAAATACAGGCACTTTTGAATTGTCAAGGTCGTTCAGTCAAAAACATGAAGCTTTTTCACCATGTGCACGTTCTAAAGCGTAGATCTCTATGAAGAAAAACGTGCAAGAGGATAAGACTGAAACCCCTGAGACTAACAAAATATTAACTCTCCTGTGTATTGGGACAGCTATCAAAAATAAAAACAAAACAAGATATTCGAAATTGTTTAATTACGCTCATTAAATATTGATTAAAAATAAATTTCTGTACGATTTTAATTTTGATTTAAAAATTGCTGTCGGATTTTAATTATCTATTACTCGTATTTACATTTTCTGCCATAAATAATGCAGAAGTATCTCTGAACAATGAGATTTATAGTGACCAATTCGTTCGCCCGGAGCCGATGAATATATAATCATGCTAAATTATATTCAATATCTTTTAATGTAATCATAGTTGGTATATCGTATAAATATGTTTCATCTTCAGAATTGAGTTCAAAAGTAATCAAATCTATCTAATCATATGCATATTTCCTATGCATCCAGTATGACGACAACTGGCATGGTCCTCACATACAAACTAAATTTTTGTATACCAAATATTGTAAAATATGTATTTGAAAAGAGTAACTATGGAGTTTCTTGTCCGTTCTTCTCCATAACAATCTACCTTTCCGAATGGACAGTAGAGTCACTGTAGTATTTCAAATTATTTGAAATGTGAATGACGTTTAATGGCCTAATTGGAATAAACGTTTTGACTTTGACTGAACATATTATTTTCAGGGTCTATCATGGAAATGACAGATTCTGATGATGATTTTGTGTTCAAGTCCAAATGCAAAACGGCACATTTACGCTTAACCAGATTTACCGAACACTGTATTTGTATGCAACAGTCGATTCTATCCGCACTTCATGTATATTACATCAACAAGTATTTTTTCAAAAATAGCTGATCTTCCTCGATAAATGTGCTGTCCAACACTATAAGATTTGTTCAATTCGAACCAATAGTTCCTGAGATAAGCGCGTTCCACCAAACAAAGAAAAAAACAAACTCTTCAGCTTTATGATATTAATATAAATAAAACATCCATGGATATCCTGGAACAAGTTGTTCATAAGTCACTAAGCGCCTGCTAAAATATTGTCAGCAATTATTCTGAGAAGAAGGAAATACGTAAATAATTTTCGTACAGGCGTTTTAATGGCTTTTATCAATATCTTTTTATAGGAGCTTCTTAAAATTAAAAAAATATATATGTTAACGTAGTAAAAAGGTTAATACAACGCTAAAACTATGAGAACTTGGAAGTGGTCAGCCAACTGGACGTCAGAATGGCTGACCACTTTATTTCTTTGATGATATTTTTTTAAACGCAAAGGTAGCAAATATCTCATTATAGGTAGTAAATAGTAGCAAATAGGTATTAAATAGTGCACATAGTCTCATGTACATCTCTGGTTTGGTCCAGTCATCCTGACGGTCAACTGTTGGGTTGTAGTTTTTCACATTCAAAATTCACTTGCGTTAACGTTAAGTTTCTATACGTCAAAAGATTCATGCTAGGCCCACAGCTATTTCCGGTGGAACTTCGTCGAACACTTCCGACGTTTGGCTCCTAGACTGGGGCGGGCCGGGGCTGCCTTCAAGCGGCTTCTGCCCAATCTAGGGGGTCCAAACGCCTCCTGCCGGAGGCTTTACGCGGGGGTCATGCGGTCTATGGCCCTTTATGGGGCGCCGGTGTGGGCGCTTACTCTGAGGAGGCGTCCAGCCCGATGCCTCAACGCGTCCCAGAGGGTCATGGCCATCCGGCTGGCCCGGGGATACCGCACGGTCTCCGCTGAGGCGGCGAGCCTCCTTGCCGGACTGCCGCCATGGGATTTGGAAGCGAGAGCCCTCGCGCTCGTTTATGATTGGCGCGTGGAGGCGCTACGCCGGGGCGAGACTCCTATGCCGCGGCAAATTGCAGCATGGCGGACGGAGCTCCGGCAGGATCTCATGGCGGTATGGAGACAGCGACTGTCGCAACCCAGCGCTGGGCACGCCACAATTGTGGCGATAAGACCCTCTTTGAGGAGTGGCTAGAGCGGCGCCACGGCGTCCTCACCTTCCGCCTGGCCTGACGCAGGTACTCACCGGACATGGATGTTTCGGCAGATACCTGTTTCGGATTCGGCGGGAGGACACGCCTGGGTGTCAACATTGCGAGGATCGGCCGGAGGACACGGTGGAGCATACGGTGGAGGTCTGCCCTGCTTGGGTGGAGCACCGTCGTGTCCTCGTCGAGGCGATCGGCGGCGGCGACCTCTCGCGTCCGGCCCTGGTTCAATCCATGGTCCGGAGCGAGGAGGCATGGGAAGCGGTCACCTCCTTCTGCGAAGCAGTGATGCTAGCGAAGGAGGAGGCTGAACGCGTGCGAGAGAGGGAACGCCCCAGCCGCCGCAACAGAAGAAGACGTCCCGGGCGTCGGGAATCGCAGAGTGATTCCCGGCCACCGTAGGCGCAGGTCTGCGGACGGCGAGCGTTGGGTGGCTCGTCATCCGATCAGGACCACGCCCAGGTCGACGGCGCGCTGTGTTCCACGCGCGCCTCAAAGAGATGTCAGCAAAGTAGACGGGGCCCGGTAGGGCCAGTGCCTGCCGGGGTTGCGGAATCTGTTCGAAAGAGCCGCCGCGGCCCTGGAACACAAAGGGCATTAGGAGGAGCACGGATGGGTTTTAGTCAGTAAGAGTCTGACACTCCCTTCTGCTTCACCCAGAGCGGGAGGGGTCATTTGATGATTTCCCATCCATAAAAAAAAAAAAAAGGCCCACAACTATTTCATTCAATAATTTCTACAGCCCCTATTCGATTTCAATGACCATATAAGTTAATACAGTGGTTCACCCAACCCACAGATTACATTAGATTGATAACATACGATCACTGAGCTTTTACGCTTTTCACTAATTCCGTTAAAATGGCCGCCACTAAGCTCAATGGATGCTTTGCCATTTTAACTATTTTGTAAAATGATTTGTGGGGTTGTGTCTATACACATATTAGAATTGTTTACTATCGCATTTTTTATTTTGTTGTTTTTGTATTATACTCGAAGTGTCCTTGTTCTTGCCTTGTGATTGAATCTGGAATAAAAATATCTGTAGGGGAACCAAGGTTATATACACAAACACATAGCCCAAAGACAAACTTAAGTGCACCGATGACCTGATACAGAAGTCCTGCTGGGATTCTTAAATTGTCATCATGAGAATCGTTTAATATACGCACATACCTTAGAAAGAGCTATTCTTTCAGCGAATGCGATATCCGAAATACAAGGGAACCAAAATATAAGAGACTAGCTTTTACCCGCATACGCGCATATCCCATTTTTCCCCATTTCCAAGGGAAATCCTCTCTAAGTGCTCTCCTACACTCTCCACGGAACCTACATGCCATATTTCAGCTTTCTACGACCAGCAGTTTCGGCTGTGCGTTGTCTGTCAGTCACTCACTCTCACTCAGTTACTGAAGAATTTTATATATTAGGATGATTGCTCAAATGATATTTCGAAAGCGTTTGTCAATAACTATTTTTGACGTTTTGACAATTTAACACGCTCCCACCGACAGAATGGCACCTTGACGTTTAGAGCCTCTTATCAGAATACGGAGCAGTAATGAATTGTATTTTTTTGTTTTTATTCTTAAACCGCTTTTTCAAACACACTGTAGCGGCATCAATACCGCCACAAGAAAAACCAACGGAGCAAAACTACATCGGAACAAAAAAAGAACCGCAACGCCATCTATCCAACTAGCAGCGAACTACTACGTCGAAATCCTGCATCGCGGTATCAGAGTATAACGTGCGATTTGAACATACACATCAGCCCGAATATCAACTATCGGGCAGTTGCCCACACCGGACACAACAACCGTCCAGTCGGAGGATCCTCCCTTTTCAATGGAGGTTTGCGGGACTTAACTCTCTGTACCGCATCCCCCTAAAACACCTTTGATTAATATGTATAACAGTGTTACCGATACCTAATTCACAAAAAAAAATCAGCTTCCCCAAATCTTCCATCTTTCCGTCCCTTTCACGTCTTTTAAATGGACCTAATCAAGTAATGCCCCCTATTTTCTCCCGTCCTCGATCGAGCCGGACTCAGATGAGCACAATAACAGTCACGTTTTTGGGGAGAGCACAATCAGGCGTAACTACGTACTCGTTCGGTCACTAGCGTCCGGTCAATTCGTGCTGTAATGGGACCATAATTTGTAGAGCAAGTTGTACAGTCTTAAGAATGTCGGAACTATTAGCACTTAATACGGAACTTCTTAGTTCAAACGCTCGATAACATTGGTGGTCAAACTAGAGTCGAATATATTATAATGTGGTTAGTGTCGTTATAAATAAAATATAAACAGAACAAAATATAATAAGGGTGGGCATTTTTTTAAACCCAAAAACCGAAAGCTTTTTTGTTTTTAAAAACAAAGTACCTTCTGGAAAAGTTTTAATAATTGGGTATGTAGATAACAAAGAACCATACGCGTTGCCGTTGCTAGTTTTAAAAGTTAATATGGTTTTGAAATATTCGAGTAAGGAAAAGTACGCATGAAGTTTGCAACTCCCATTAGAAAATTGTTATCTCGATCATCATTCCAATTAATGCGATTACAAACATAACACAGTCATACATGTTTCTGTGTGACGATTCTTTTTCAAAGCCAATCTTTTTTTTTTATAAAAACAAATAAAACTCGTGTCAAATTCCAAAACGAAGCGCCAAACGAAAACTTTAAAAAACGAACGCGACAGTCCCAACTAGAAATCCAACATGGCCGCCGTAGCGGCTCTTTTGGCCGTACCTGCAATTTGTCCGGTTCCCGGCCGGTTCCGGCACGGGACGGTTATTAACCGTTTACGGCAGCCGCTTGGTGTTAACCGCTTTTTAGATTACTTTGCTTTGTTTGTTTTTAGTCTGAAACTCAGGTACGGAGAGGTTTTGAGGGGAGGTTTTTATTAAAAAGTTTTTGATTTTAAATTGTGCTTGTGGCTCGCTTATCGTATTTACCTGCACGTACTTAATAGATTTGTCAATGTTTTTGAAGGTAGAGGAAAATATACTTACCTATTTATTTTTGGGCCTTACAAAGAGTAGCCACGTTAGCAGTCGGGGTCCAATTATCAAATTAAAACAAAAACCTTAACCTTGAAAATTTCTATGGTGTAAGTTGGTAACTCATCTATCAAATGATTTTCTTAACTACTGTTGTAGTAATCTAGTGTCTACTAGGTTTAATTAAAATACCTTGTATAAAATCCGGAACATCTTTTAGCACCAACTTGAATCAATGCCTTTGCCTATTTCAATTAGTTGCATTCAACAGGCAATTGCCTCCCTGCAGACACGGGCAATAATGAAATTAACGCCACTGATCATCTCGATCCATTACTGAATCTAACATTGCCCGACACTAGGTTAGTTGCGCGGAATTGCTCGGGAAATTCCACAGAGTATCGAGAGAAATTGGCGGTCACTTCTGAGATGGTATCGTCAATAGGTACCTACTTTCTATGTAAATCAACGGTGTCAGTGAGTGTTACCGCATTCAAACTGCATCATTGGATAAAAAAAGGTTTAATAGGGATGTAACGTAAGAAAATTGAAAAGTTTTTTGGTAAAAATGAGCTCTTTCCTTTAGTTTTCCCCATGTATTATTACTTCCCAGAAATTCATTCTTACAAGCGTCACTTTCGTATGGTGAAATAATAGTGTGTGATTTTCCGAAATCAACGAGTTACGTTCTTGGCTAAAAACATTGCTTTTTTTTAACCGACTTCTAAAAGAGAAGGCGGTTCTCAATTCGACCGCGTATATATTTTCTTTTTTTTTACGTGTGTTCGCGGATAACTTCGTCGTTTATGAACCGATTTCGATGAATCTTTTTTATATGAAAGGATATGCTTCCGAGATGGTCCCATTGCCACCACGTCAGGATCTGATGATGGAAACCCTGACAAATCGAGGGCAACTCTCGAAAATTGTAGGCACGCATTTGGTAAAAACTTGATATTCGTGTGTATATCGGGTGATACTACAAAAAAATGAAGGTTTGGATCAAAACTGATGATGGAAACGACAGAGAGTCAAGGGAACTCCACATCGGTATGTAGGAACTAGGTAGCAGTCGGGGTCAAATTATCAAATTAAAACAAAAACCTTAACCTTAAAGTTTCTATGGTGTAAATTGGTAACTCATCTATCAAATGATTTTCTTAACTACTGCTGTAGTAATCTAGTGTCTACTAGGTTTAATTAAAATACCTTGTATGAAATCCGGAACATCTTTAGGCACAAACTTGAATCAATGCCTTTGCCTATTTCAATTAGTTGCATTCAACAGGCAATTGCCTCCCTGCAGACACGGGCAATAATGAAATTAACGCCACTGATCATCTCGATCCATTACTGAATCTAACATTGCCCGACACTAGGTTAGTTGCGCGGAATTGCTCGGGAAATTCCACAGAGTATCGAGAGAAATTGGCGGTCACTTCTGAGATGGTATCGTCAATACTTTCTATATGTCGTAGGATAATTTGATACTTCGAATCTTCGCGGAAATCCTAGGGGTTTTGCGAAAACGCGGATAATTAGACATAGCCCCGACTCAGATTACCCCGACTCGGATAGGTTAGGTTAGAAGGCTAAGGCGGGAGCGAAGCGGAGCGGAGCTCCCGCCTTAGCCTTCGTGGTTATTTTTTTTTAAACCACCCAGAACTAAATATTGCTATAATAACGAGTATTTTCGCAAAAATCCTGACTTTGTCCAGTAAGATTTGATAATTTTTCGCCTATGTCTAATTATCCGCGTTTTCGCAAAACCCCTAGGATTTCCGCGAAGATTCGAAGTATCAAATTATCCTACGACATATATAAATCAACGGTGTCAGTGAGTGTTACCTCAACCAAACTGCATCATTGGATAAAAAAAGGTTTAATAGGGATGTAACGTAAGAAAATTGAAAAGTTTTTTGGTAAAAATGAGCTCTTTCCTTTAGTTTTCCCCATGTATTATTACTTCCCAGAAATTAATTCTTATAAGCGTCACTTTCGTATGGTGAAATAATAGTGTGTGATTCTCCGAAATGAACGAATTACGTTCCTGGCTAAAAACATTGCTTTTTTTTAACCGACTTCTAAAAGAGAAGGTGGTTCTCAATTCGACCGCATATATGTTTTCTTTTTTTTATATGTGTTCGCGGATAACTTCGTCGTTTATGAAACGATTTCGATGAATCTTTTTTATATGAAAGGGTATGCTCTCGAGCTGGTCCCATTCCCACCACGTCAGGATCTGATGTTGGAAACCCTGAGAAATCGAGGGCAACTCTCGAAAATTGTAGGCACGCATTTGGTAAAAACTTGATATTCGTGTGTATATCGGATGATACTACAAAACAATGAAGGTTTGGATCAAACCTGATGATGGAGACGACAGAGAGTCAAGGGAACTCCACATCGGTATGTAGGAACTACCAATTGTTTTGTTTATTTCATTCGTATTGACGAGACCTTTACACCGAAAGCACTAAGTAAGTTTTATTCAATAGGCCCCAGTTCATAATATAACATCACGCCGGTACGCTGTGAATGGGTACGCAGGTACCACTAAAAAGTGAAAAATAAAAAAACGTTTTTTACCAAAAATATAAACGATTTCCAAAAACAAAACACTACAAAGTATAAAATACCTTAATTTCGGAAATCGGTGTCAAAAAACGAAATAGCCAATAACACTCACTTCCGAAATTAAAGTTATTTTATACTTTGTAGTTTTTTTTTGGACGTTGGTTATTTCTTTTGTAATTTTTTTTTTTTTATAATGGCATTTCCAGTCTCGGTGGGATATCTCCCCTGCTCTGTGGGAAATCCCATATTACTTCGCCTTTCATTTAGATTGATGATGGCAATATAAAGCCGGCCTGGAATGTCCTGGATAGGTGCAGCTGACTAGGACATATGAAAGGTATGACACCTAGAAATAGGCGTTGATAAGGTGGTAGAAATGTTAAAACTATCAGTGATATCATCAATCAAAAAAGACCATTTGTAATGTGGGGAACGTACCATTTCTAGGGTTCCGCACCTCAAAAGGAAAATACGGTGCCCTTATTAGGATCACTTTGTTGTCCGTCCGTCCTTTCATTCATCCATCTGTCTGTCAAGACCCTTTATCTCAGGAACGCGTGGAGGTATAGAATTTAAATTAAAACTATTCTCCCAAATCTACAATCCCTTGAAGCTGTAAAAAAATTAAACTTCTAAGTTAACGTTATTAAAAGATACGGCCATTTATGCCGCAAAAAACGTATATTTCGACACTCTCAATCAAAATTTATAGGGTATTTTCCGTTGACCTAGAACTATGAAATTTGGCAAGTAATACAGTCTCGTACCACAAGTATAGGGAAAAATCTGAAAACTATACATTTGTAATTAAATCATAAAAAATAGTCTTTAAATAAAGCCTACAGTCCGACTCGTACTTGTCCGGTTTTTTTATGGTACTTAGTCTTTTCTAATCGTCTTTTTAAAAATCAGTATGTGTAGGCGACCTACGTCATCATCATCATATCAGCCGAAAGACGTCCACTGCTGGACATAGGCCTCCCCAAGCGACCTACGTATTCTATTGAAACTCTGCACTACTTTAAGCCAGCTCAAGGAGTTAATACCGACGAGCCATCACAAATTAAACAAACCATGGAGTTTCTTCAAAATGAAAATCTATATTATATTACTTTCTACTAATATATAAAGCTGAAGAGTTTGTTTATTTGTTTGCTTGACCGCGCTAATCTCAGGAACTTCTGGTCCGATTTGAAAAATTCTTTCAATGTTAGATAGCCCATTTATCGAGGAAGGCTATATTATCATCACGCTAAGACCAATAGGAGCGGATCAGAAGTTGCGCGGGTCAACTAGTGTACATATAAATCTATTGTAATTAGGGTAACACACATATAGGCATCAAACTTACCGAAGCAAATCTAAATTCTTTCTTTATTTTCGCCCTCCTCTCACTAGCATTACCTTGATAACCTTCACGAAAGCATCTTAATATAGTAACCTAGGTAACGCTGCGTTCACATTTTATGAAAAAGAAAACACGCCAGAAAAATGCCACAAAAATTTATGAGCATCATGATTTTCTTAGGAAATGTTCGCATCAACAAAATGTGCGTTAACCTTTCAAGATAATGTAAAAAGTGTGGTAGCACCTTAATGTTCGTACAAACTTGAGGTGTGTGTGATCACCGGAAAACTTTGTATAATGTACACTCTTAGAGAAAAGTGTTCCTTATTAGAGTTTCCTTCTAAGTGTAAACAAAGCTCGTGCATACTTAAGAAGATACATAATCCAAATATATATATATACTAGTGGACGTCACGCAGTTTCACCCGCGTAGTTCCCGTTCCCGTGGGAGCACGGGGATAAAATATAGCTTATGTTACTCCCTGATAATATAGCTATCCATTACATTTTTAAAACTAGAGACAATTTTAAACTAAGTACATAGTCCGGCTTTCGCTTCCGACATTCTGTAACCACTCTGAAAACTCGCTTAAAGTGACTTTTCGAGGCACGGTATACAATGGGTAGTATCCACCAGATATATTTAATCAAATTCACGGTCTAATATTTAGGAGAACGACGTTAGTAGCCGCGGACTGATTAATTTAGTTATGAACCGACAATTATCATCATCATCATCATGTCAGCCGAAAGACTTCCACTGCTGGACATAGGCCTCCCCCAAGCTTGTCATTGGGGGGGTAACCGACAATAATTAAGTATAAATGTTACCTATCTATATATAGCTAACACGTGTCCACTTCTTTGGACGGTATTTTTCGGGTTAATATATAGCCTATGACACTCACAAATAACGTAGCTTTCTATTGGTAAAGGAATTTTCAAAATCGGTTCAGTAGATCCAAAGATTCCCTACAACCTCACAAACTCACAACATCACAAACTGACATGATGTTCCTTCATATCAAAATAATGATCCAATTTTGAAAGATTTTTCACGATCATGCAATGTAAAAAAAATCTCCGCAAAAACTCGTGTATTGCCTCGGGGTAATAAATAAATTAGAAAATAAACCAAAATCCTTGCCGGTAATTCGAAGCAAGCACCTTAAGCCAGCGGTGTTGCCACAATAATTTGGGTGGCATTACGCAGCGCCTCGCGTAACGCGTATATACGCGTAATGCGTGCCGTTACGCTAGATTATGTCGCGTAACGTAAATATAAAAAGTTTGGGCGATGTCTGTAATTGCGGTAAAGTTGGGGCCCTAGTGCCAGCGAGACAATTTACTGAGAAAAAAATGACTTTACTAACTTTACCTAAAACTTTACCCAAATCTATCATTATCATCGTTTCAGCCGAAAGACGTCCACTGCACTACGCCCACCCCCAAGCGTCGCGTCATCGACTGGGCTTCTCGCATCCAATGAACAACCGCGGGCCCATCTATCCACCTTGTTGGAGGCTTTCCAAATCCATACATCAGCTTAATGACACACAAAATAGACAGGGAAATCCTGTTATACTACTATTTAACATGTATTTTTTGGAAATACAGTCGTAGTGCGGGTCGCTTTGCACGGCATGCGAATATCAACGACATTATCCGACGCGCTCTTGTCGCCGTCGGCGTTCCAGCTGTACTAGAACCCAATGGTCTGGCACGCGACGACGGCAAGCGACCGGACGGTATGTCTTTGTTTCCATGGAAGATGGGTAGGCCTTTAGTGTGGGACGCTACTTGTGTCGATACTCTTGCGCCATTCCATCTTCCTAGGTCGTCGTGCTGTGCTGGTACTGCCGCTGCTGCTGCTGAAAACCTCAAGCGGCGAAAATATAATAACCTTGTTGGCAATTATATTTTTGAGCCGTTTGGGGTTGAAACTCTTGGACCGTGGGGTCCGAGTGCTCATGCCTTATTTAAAGATCTTTGTAAACGCTTAGTTGACTCTTCGCGTGACTCAAGGGCTGGCTTTTACCTCGGACAGAGGATAAGCATTGCCATACAGCGTGGCAATGCAGCCAGTCTTTTGGGCTCACTTCCAGTGGACAGCGATGCAGACGAATTTTTTGACGCCATTTTTTTTATTTTAAGTGTATATATTTTGTTTTATTTTAAGTTTCTTTCTTGTTGTATTAGGGGTTTTAAAGATAGAATAATATAATAATAATTTAAAAAAAAAATTTTTTTTGGTACATATAGATATATTTGGTAGATATAGAGACCAGAACGCTCCGCCTCAATCAGCAGATTCTTAGGTTTTCCACTAATTTAAATCAGATGTCTTTACTTTTCCAAAGTTTAGCAAGTTTTTACCGTGCTAATTATGCTACAGTTACGACTGTTACCGCAATTATCTTTGTCCTCATCCTAGTCTCGCATGTAATTAATAATAATCCATTTATTTTCAGGTTACAAAAACCCATAGATGTACCTTAACCTAAGTATTCATAAACATGATAGACACCACCTTCAAACACCTAGACCCACACTGATGTAATCTAGTGTCCCATCCAAGGTGACCTTGCTTGTTGCCATCCAGCTAGACAGTAGATGCAATCCAAATTCAAACACAATTCACGGATGGAAACCTAGCTCCCACCAAGGTCATTTTGGATGGGGCGCTGGATTACATCCGTGTGGAACATGCTTTAAAGACATAAATCTCATCCGCTATTCGCTGTCACAACGTCCACTCCCCAACCTCATCAGAATGGCTACAGGTTGGCGGACGCGCGGGCGTTTTACTCCGGACCCACATAAATTTTATTACGAATAAACTTTATCTTTATTTTTTGGTAACAAGTTATTTGATCAACGTAATTTTCTATCTTGTTCTAAGATTAAAGGGAAGACCCCTTTTTTGTTGGTAAAGTTTTTCTTGTATCTTTAAGGAGCTAGTTCGTTGACCTACATTTTGATAAAAGATTTAAGTTGGAGCCTGGGTATCCAAACTAGAAGTTCTAGTTGATCACAATCCATAAGACTTCTAAATGAAAATGAAATCAGATAATCGTAATATCACTGTAGTTGAGCTCAAAAAACAGAACAGAAAAAGCTATGTTTTTGATCATATCACCTAATGGATGGTAACCGATGATTTGGTCCAAGATGGAACACGCTTGACTAGAAGTAACATATTTACTCTCAAGGCTGCTCTTTCGAGAAATGTTTAAAAACAGCGTGCGGATGAAGCAACTTTTCGTCGGCATTTATTGAGAAATTATATGTAAAACAAAATAGGTAGTAATCTACATGATATGATCAGCCAGAATTTATGTATCGGTATTACATAATAAGAAAAAAAATCACCAAATCACCTCCAAATCGTTGAGATGAAACCATTTTACTCCATAATTTTTTGACAAAAGTAAAAAAAAAATATTTACTGCTTTGCAATACAAACGAAAATTTCTTCTTTTTTTTAATATGTTTTGTTGTTTTTAGGATAAAATAAAAATGCGAATAGCGGAGTGGCGCGTAGAGGAGTAGTCAGCTCCGTTTAAATGCGCAAGGTCATTGGCTTGTATACAAGCCTTAAAGAGTCCCAGTTTAGAGACATAAGTAAGCTCGATTAAGTGAGCAAGTGAGCCTAGGTTCATATTTCATTGGAATTTTTAATAGTTGTGATCCTTTCTCGGCAGTTTTCATTCATTGAGCGTACAGCTAAGGAGTGGCTTCCAGAGTCTGTGTTTCCTTATATCTACAACCTGAGAGTCTTTAAGTCAAGAGTGAATAGGTTACTTCTAGGCAAGCGTGCTCCATCTTCGACCGCATCATTATGTGAGATAGTGGTCAAACGCGTGCCTATCAATAGTAAAAAAAGTTTCAATTACATCCAATACAAAAACAAACATCTTACTAAAGAGATAACATTTATTATCGAATCAAACAAACGTTCTCATACATATTTGACTAGTAATCTACCCGGAGAAGTAGCGAGAAAAAAAGGGTTACAGAAGTTCCATTTTCAAAGAGTCACAAAAATTAAAATGAACATGTTCCCAGAGCTTGAGCAGTGGTTTTCATTCATTAGTATCTCAATGTTAGTCCATTTTATTGCTATCATCCCTTACCTGATCTGTTTAGGGGTACCTAATACGAATTAACCATACTCCTACTAATGTTTCGGGAAAAATTTTCCCTGACGTTTTTACAGTTCCCCTACGAAAATACCAGCTTGATTGTTAAACAATTCATGCACCACTGTCAAATAGCGGTGATTCCTGGTTAACAGAATATGATTCTATTTGGTGTCCAATATTTTTAATCGACTTCCAAAAAAGGGGGAGGTTCTCAATTCGGCGGGTATTTTTTTTTAATGTATGTACACCGATTACTCCGAGGTTTTTGATCCGATTTCCATGATTCTTTTTAGTTCGATGCAGTATACTTGCCATTTGGTCCCATAAAAATTTGATTTGGTTTGGTTCAATAGTTGTTATTTTATGAGCAATTTTGCTTCTTTCAATTTCTGCGTTGACGAAGACGTCGTCCAAGTATCACCACTTAAAGTGAAAAATAAAAACTTTTTACAAATAAATATAAGTAACCGACTTCGAAACAAAACACTACAAAAAATAAAATAACCTTAATTTCGGAAGTCGGTGTTAAAAAACAAAACCAAAAAACACCGACTTCCGAAAAACTTAAAAAAAAATATATAACCGACTTCCAAACAAAACACTACAAAGAATAAATAATTATTCTTTGTAGTGTTTTGTTTGGAAGTCGGTTATATTTTTTTGTAAAGTTTTTTTTTTATTTGAGTTGGGTTTGCTCTTGACTAGTCTAGGTCAGTGACATTCGTCGACTTTGTCTCAATCACCAGGTGGCAGAGATAGAGCAAGCAAGCGAGCTTACCCAGAATGAGCCTGTTCACTCTAACTTTGAAGAGATTAGGGTTGAATGTGTTTGGAAACACAGACGCAGGCAGAGAGTTCCACTCCTTTGCTGTGCGCATTATAAAAGACGTTTGGAAACGCTACGGACTACAAATATTTTTTTAGGTATCCACCTTCTTCGTGTTTGACTTTTTCTCTTACTTCTGGCCATTAGGAGTAAGCCTTCTGCAACCCCTATTTTAGTATCATTGGTTCGTAAAAAACAGCGACTATGTATATTTAAGGCTCCCTGGGTATTGTTTCTCACAACAAAGCGATCGCGGTGCTTTAACCATTTTTCTTTGCTAAATTAAAAAGCAAGATGGATGCCACCGTGACTTGGGATTTTGTTCTTATTTTGAAACAATTGCTGTTTATTGCCGTAGTATCTCCCCGGTGCATTTGGCTTAGATCAAGATATTTCTTGTAGAAAAAAAACCGGTCAAGAGCGAGTCGGACTCCCGTGCAAAGGGTTCCGAACGAATTTAATTTTATTAACATGTTATTTTAACACTATAGCTTTCTTATTGATTTTTCTGTAATCTACAGGTAATGATCTATTCTATATCTTCATTTTTTTCAAAATTTTAGGCTCAGAAGTTTCGGAGATAAGTGGTCATTTTTTGTCTAATTTCTTGAATAACTTCAAAACCATTTATTTTAAAATTATGAAAAAAATATAATTAAAACCCTCACAGTAAGCCCTTTTATTCGATATGTCACACGATATTGTTCAAAAGCTTTCTTTTTTTTCTAATTTGACCCCGAAAAGTGACACCCATACTAAAAATTTAATCATTTACGTAACACGTCCGTGTTTGGGTCACAGAAGTCCATATGTGCACCAAATTTCAACAGAATCGGTCCAGTGGATTCGGAGAAAACTGGCTGTGACAGACGGACAGACAGAGAGACACCCGAGTGATCCTATAAGGGTTCCATTTTTTGTTCGGAACCCTAAAAATGGATGGTCGAAATTTTTTTGCAGTTTCATTTAGAGGGTACAGATGTAGATGACCAGCTTCTGGGAAAGAGTTCTTCCATGGCATTATCGGATGCAGGAGTCTCATTTGTTTCTAGACTGGGTATGTCGACCGGTATGTCTTGGGAACTGCCCCTCTACGAGATGACGTGCAAATAAACGTTTCCGTTGTGAAAACATGATAATGCTGTGTGGCTTGTACAGCACATGATATTTAAAAGATAAATAGAAAAAAAAGAAAGAAAAATGTTGTTGTTGTTGTTGTTGTGTGTGTTGTGATGTTGTTTATGTTGTGTGTGTGTTGTTGTTGTTGTTATGTCACAGTAGGGCTCCTGTTTTGCACACGAGTCCCGATATTTACTGAGCAATAGTTGTTTGTGTGGGTCTGACGTATATTTTCAATCTTTTTATTCTTATTACTTTTTATCTATATACTAATACATAAAGCTGAAGAGTTTGTTTATTTGCTTGACCGCGCTAATCTCAGGAACTGCTGGTCCGATTTGAAAAATTATTTCTGTGTTAGATAGCCCATTAATCAAGGAAGGCTATAGGCTATATAACATCACGCTAAGTTTTTAACGCTACCAATAGGAGCGGAGCAGTAATGAAAAATGTGACGTAGACAATGATGCGCGGGTAGCTAGTTAAAAATATAATTTATTTCTAAAAAAGCTATTACTGTGAGAAAGCCCATTTATCTCCTCGATAAATGGACTTTCTAATACTGAAATAATTTTTGGCTAGGCTATAGGCTATAATAGGAGCGGAGCAGTAATGAAAATTGTGACGCACACGAAGTTGCGCGGGTCAGCTATACGCATATAAAATATAATAAGAATAAAAAGTAACTTACTTAAAATGAGCATTACTTGGCAAACCTTCTTTTAAAGCACATTGTCTCTACCATACCTCTGCCACAAGTTCCGTTCCCCTCAGTGGAACAAGGCCAACAGTTCTGCAGTGAGGAAGTGCCAGTAGCCAGGGTCCCTGGCACGTCGCCACACGGATGGCATCCTCGTATATTTTGAATAACCCCTATTTATGCTGCCATAATGGTCGCTGGTTAGCTCTTTGATAATGTTTCATGATAATTTTATTGTTTTGTTTTGTTTGTTGTTCCGTGTCTGTGGATAGAAAGATGGTTGTGAAATTAGTAGCTAGAATTTAGATACTAATATATATAAAGCTGAAGAGTTTGTTTGTTTGTTTGCTTGAAACCGCTAATCTCAGGAACTGCTGGTCCGATTTGAAAAATTATTTCAGTGTTAGATAGCCCATTTATCGAGGAAGGCTACATATCATCACGCTAAGATCAATAGGAGCGGAGCAGACGAAGTTGCGCGGGTCAACTAGTTTATGATAATGCACCTAGTGCAATTTAAACTTATGTGGCATTACTTTAAAGCTAACTTTGAACCTATATTTATTTTTATGAATTTCTAATAACAATAACAGTGGGCTTTCCTACGAAAAACGAGTGTTTTATATCTACTTAATTAATATTGTGATTGCCAGTTCCAAAATCTTAACGACTATAAATGTCTCTTTCGGTACCACAACCCCGTCAGCGCCTATCTGCACTGCAGAGCCTCTTCTTACAGACAGTTGACTTTAGCTCTTCGATCTACCACCGCACGTCATTTTGTCCAAAACTACTGGTACTGATCACCGTGAGCTATTTTTACGGTTCCGTACCTCAAAATGGAAAAACGGAACCCTTAAAGGATCACTTTGTTGTCCGTCCGTCTGTCTGTTAAGACCGTTTATCTCGGGAACGCGTAGAGGTATCGAGTTCAAATTAAAACCATATACTCAAGTCTATGGCCCCTTGCAGTTGTGAAAAAATTAAACTTCTAAGTAACGTAAAAAAAAGATACGGTCGTTTATGCCGCAAAAAAACGTATATTTCGACTCTCTCAAGGGAATCAAAATGTATAGGGTATTTACCGTTGAACTAGAACTATGAAATTTGGCAAGTAGGTAGTACCGTCTTATACTACAAGTATAGGGAAAAGTATGTACATTTGTAATTAAATCATAAAACATATTGTCTTTATTTAAAGTAATTTGTAGCTACAAATTTGTACGGAACCCTCGGTGGACGAGTCCGGCTCGCACTTGGCCGGTTTTTTTTTGTGTTTCGTGCCTTCATTTGTCACACACAAAAGATACACACTACGTCATATTACAGAACAAAGTCCCCCCGCCACGTCTGTCTGTCTGTACGCGATAAACTCAAAAACTACCGAACGGATTTTCATACGGCTTTCACCAATGAACGGAGTTATTCATAGGAAGTTTAAAGAGCATAATTCATTACATTTTTTGTGTAAATTGCCGGAAATATGACGGTGATTGTTGATGACTTCGGAAAAAAATATGCCGATTGATAGCTTAGACAAGGTGCCGTTGTCGTCTTACAAAGTCGGCCCACTTAAAGTAACCAACATAAACTACCTCCAGACCCGATTTTTTTTTTAATAATTCGTTCATTAGGGGAGGCCTTTGCCCATCAGAGACACAAGAGCAGGCTAACAAAAAAAAACATAAGATACAATAAAAATAAAAAATGCATTAGAATAATGAAACAGCCTGTTAATATTTTTTACGTAACAAAACAATGTCGCCGTTTCATTCCGTGCCGTCCTTGGAAAACATGGCTCGGACTGCGCTCGCTCGATGTTTTAAGCTACGTCATGCGTCATGATAATTAATAATAATATTTAAATTTTAATAATTTCAATTTTCATAAATATCATTTTTTTTTTAATGAATGTCTAGTAGTCATTGGATATATGAAGTGGGCTGCCGTTGTAACACCACTAAAATGACACCGTGTATATGCTCTGCTACCTGCCTGAAGCAGGGACGGGTTGCTACTTAGATCTTTATAATAACTTCTTGTTCTCTTCTCTGCAGCCACATCACACGAACAGCCAGCTGGCTGCCTCCAGCAGAGAGCTGGCCCACCGGCCGGGAAGGCAGCGGCAGCGGCAGCGAGCAAGACGAGGAGGAACTGCCCTACGGATGGGAGCAGGCGCTCGACTGCCATGGGAAACCTTATTACGTCAAGTGAGTAGAACATGAAACTTTATGTCATATAAGACAAAGTTTGAATTGCGCAGCTCGCAACGATCAGTAATCAAAATTTAGAGGAAGACTATATCTAAGCTTCTATCTCTTATTTTCTATTTTGTTAAAAACTTACCAAATTTGTCTGACAGTCGTCTGAACATGGCGGTAAAAACGGACTGTTTTTTTCGGGTTTTCGGATTGTCATAATTCTTTAATTAATTATGTTTTGGAAAAAAATTATATAGGCACCTATTAATTTAACCTAGATTTTTTGGAAAAAAAAAATTGGATTAGCAGCATTATCCACGAAGAAAACAGCGGAATGCTTTTGTATGGAGAAAGGCCCAAGAGTTACCGACCTGAGTCCCCTCTTAAGCTGTGAAAAAGGGATGGTGTTATGCGTCTTGTATAACTTCATCTCCTTCCCACAAGTCAATCATGTTTGTTTTAAGACGTCATATCGTACGTACCGGTCGAATATTTTGCCACTTGCAGAAGTTCCTCAAGTCATTTTAATGTCCTTGAATTTCAACATTCAATAATTGTGTCACTGACACTGATTACGTTAATAGCCCAGAAAGATTTTAGGGTCTAAATCGCGATACAGTTCCGATATAATAGAACACACTCAACCAGCCCTGCTCTCAAATGGATCACAATTTCTCGAACTCACAGATGGTCGATGTACACAATAAAGATTGTTTGTTTGCAATTTTGCATTGTTGGTTTGTTTAATTATCTATCACTACACAAACAACAAACGCTTTGAGTTCATTTCTTCTCATCTCCAGCCATGTCAACAAGACCACGACGTACGTGGCTCCGGAAGGTTGTTCTTGCGAGTCTCCCCCGGCGCCAAGAGACGTGGTGCTGGAGAGGGACCCGGAGCTCGGCTTCGGGTTCGTGGCGGGGTCTGAGAGACCCGTGCTGGTGCGGTTCGTCACTGATAACTCGCCTAGTGTTGGGAAGGTAAGGAATCACGTAATTTATTAAGACTACTGTGTTTAATAGGCAAGCCCATCCATGAAAGAATTCGTTTAGTGCTTTTTTTGAATACTGGTTGGCGGCTTCCATATCAAATTCTCTTTAGGGAATTTGAGTACTAAATCTGCTGATTGGTGTTCGGGCTGAGCATGGCTTGGGACTTTTACGAATAGGGCTGTTATCTCAGCAAGTACTTTACCTTTTTTTACATTTTTCCCCCATGTTTTATTTTTGTTTTTATATGTATATTTATATAATCAGAAATGGGCGTCTGTTTGGTAGGAATAAACCATTTTTCTTTCTTTCAACTATTTGACAGAACTCAACGGCCGAATCGCCTACTAAGCCTCAATTCTTACCGATCCGAGTCTGCCAATTCTCTCTACATCATATAAAAAGAAAAAAAATCCATTACCATCGCAGGTAGAACTTGGATGGGGTTGGCACAGGAATGTGGGGATTGGCACAAGACAAGAGCGTTGGGCGAAATCGGGCCGTGGGTGATGATTATGAGTCCCATTTCCCGACAACCTACTCACTCCGGAACTCTTCATTTCCAGCTCGAACCTGGAGACCAGATCCTCGGCGTCAACGGCGAGGATGTCAGCCTAGCTGCTCGAGAACACGTCATCACAGCTGTGCGAGCCTGTTCCGAACGGGTCACGCTACGGGTCTGTCAGCCGGCCAGGAGTGGCAACCCTGCCAGGAGATCAGCCCTGCTGTCCGCCGCTAAAAGGGCCAGGTTACGGGCCCGGCCTCCTAGGGTCAGGTTTGCTGATTCTGTGCAGCTGAATGGCGCGCCTATGTATCCTGTAAGTACTACTTTTTAGTTATTATTGATAGACAATGTTACCAATACAACCGATTAAAAGCAAAGATGTGGTCGACGATGCTTGCCTTGAATATATTTTTTAGACTTGATATTTTTGTACATTCATTGACTCGCCTTTTACATCAGATTTAAACGAAAACAGTGAAATGTGCGTGTACTATAGATACACCTGTACACCCTTCGAAGAATGAAGGTCTGATATTATATCATGCGTTCGTTTCCTCACTGCTGGGAGTCTGGGACACAGGCCTCCAGTCTTAGACTACTACGACTACTAAAGAATAAGGCATAAGCATAATCGCTTATAATGATCCCACTACTGAGATATAGGCCTCCTCTCCGGGAGGACTAGGCCGCAATCCACTTCGGGGACCAAGAGAGAGATATAGAGTAATCATGAGCTAAACATTCCAGGGAGTCTGAGAAAATTGGAATGATCCACGCATGCCCAAAGCCGGGTGAAATAGAAAGAAGGAAGGACAGCATTTGACCTGCAGTGAGACGAAACAGGCTGAGAATTAAATTAAAAAATAAATGTTGTAATCATGAAATTTTTATAACATTTTAGCGATGACGCAACACAACCTGAAAATTATGGAAGAGTAATAAGTGTTCGGAAAACATTGTTATGTTTGACTATTTATAGAACTGTTGATATTACCGTATTCGGTTACGTCAACCCATTAGCTAATTGATAAATGGATAATATATGCGACACCACATTTGGTAGGTTACATCAGTCGTTCTCTCCTATAAATTGTTAAAATTAAGAGGATATGCACGCGGATAGACTAAATATTTATCTAAAACGTTATAATTCGAGGTGTGGCTCTCGCCTGTTTCCTCCCCCAATATTGGACCGTTTTAAAAGATATTTCATAAAATGACTAACAAGGATATATACTGTGTCCCTATGTTTTTTTTTGATTAATATTTGACCTTCACCGTGACCTTAAAATGGAATTCGTCACCACAATTATCCAAAAATTTGTTGAAGCCCACGGACACAGACTTCATCGACACGTGAATGTTGAGGCAATTCAACTGCTAGACAATACAGACTTAGTGCGTAGGCTAAAAAGAACTAAACCATTTGAATTAGTGTAGTGTAGTGTACAAAATGAATGAATAATGTTGGGCTGTAAATATAACACATGAACATAGTGTTTTATAAATTATATCAGACTAAGAAAGTGCTACGGACTTGTGTAAAAGTGCAAATGGACACTATTCTTAGTTTTAACATAATCTATCACGTAACATATTAAGTTAGAGTCAAATTGCTTATTAGTCTTTAAGGCTAGATCGTAATTAATTGTTAAGAATTTTATTCTTAGTAATAAAGTACAAAAATATATATATATATATTTGCCAAATTTGGACACTAGGGCTCTGTTTACAATTTTGAGCACTTTTTGAAGGTTCTCCAGTGCTTATACGGTTAATATATCATCAAAAAAGAAAACATAGGGGCACAGTATATATCCTTGTTAGTCATTTGATGAAATATCTTTTAATTCGGTTCAATATTGGAGGAGGAAACAGTCGAGAGCCAAATCTCGAATTGTGACTTTTTACATACAAAGTCTCGCCGCCAGCATTTCCTCTTAATTAGGAACCTAAGTGATATTGGGGATGTGGTTTCTTGAGTTCTTCTTCGTATTTGTGAGCGTTTAGGATATATGAAGAGAGCTTCTGCTCACCCACGTAAAGTCTGATATTATCCCAATGGAGCTTTCTCTCGGGATGAACAGTATCCCTTGTCCTATTGCAGGATATGGACTACCCGTATTTCGTCCGTTCAGGCGTTAAGATTTGGGGAAGTAAATAACAGACAGAGTTACTTTCGTATGTGGGTATAGTACCTTACAGCTCTTAGTGCAAAATACGCTTAACTCTAGCAAAGTTTCTGCCTTGAAGTTAAAGTTGCTGCAGCCATGTTCTAGTTTAAAAGTTAGGGTATACAGTTAGCATCAAAAGTAGCTAAGTAACGAAAGCGAAAACAGAAGTATACACTCTGAAATTTTCTAGTCTCTACCTATTACCTACGGTTCGGACGGACAGCGGAGGCTTAGTAATAGGATCCCTTTCGGGGACGGAACCCTAATAATGGAACAACAAATTACCCATGACAAACAACTTCAGACATTGCAACCCAATCTTTTAGGGTTTTTTTTTTAAAGTCACCAAAATGTCAAATCGGACTTCTTAGAAGTCCGATTTGACAGCTCAGTACAGTGGGATACAAGATTGCTTTACCAGTAAGTGCGAAAGAGATTTATTTTTATGTCTCTTTCATACTTACTAGTAAAGTAATGCTGTATCCTGCTGTCAAAACGGGCCTTTTATTTTTTGACAACTATAACAGGTACAAATGGTTAATTAAACATCGTCTTCAATTAAATTTCTAATTAATGTGTCCTTCATTCCAGCCATCAGCCTTCTCTCTCGGAGATCTCTGCTTACCTCCGATGGCCAACGTCCTGAAGGTATTCCTAGAGAACGGCCAGACGAAGTCCTTCAAGTACGACACCACGACCACGGTGGCGGATGTGGTGACCAGCCTCAAGGACAAGCTGTGCATCACTGCGGAGGAGCACTTCAGTCTGGTGGTGGAGCACGTCAAGAGTCTGAGAAGGAATAAGCTGACGTTGCTGGATCCGAAGGAGTCTTTGGCTAGGGTAACTATATTGAAATTGAAATTGACTTGACTAAAGCGCTTATTATACGCGGTATTCAGGACCCGGTGTCAAGGGTGGGCGTGGCCCCTAACTTGGGGGCCGCTTATTACACTAGCCGGTTAATTCGGCCCTAACTCAGTTGTGAAGTGACCAGCGTTGCCAACGTGTGGGGAATTCCCCAAACTGCGGGAAATTTCAAGTTGAATGGCGATTTATTGGGGATTGGCAAGATGTGGGAAAAATGCGGGGATTCTAAATATCAATTTTATTTCTGATATTATTCTAAATATCGATTGTTGGAGAATCAGTAGATTTTTTGCCCCCGGGAAATTGACTTTCATTTACCGGGAATTTATTAAATTGGCGTTGGCAACACTGTTCCCTAACGCCCTAAACGCTATTACACTACCCGGTAGTAAGGGAGTTAGGGAGCTAACTAGAACGGGCCGCGTCGGTCATCCTAATTAGGGTTAGCTCCCTAACTCTTATTACACCACCCTAAATCGGGACTTAGGGCCCTGAATACCGTGTAGTGTAATAAGCGCTTAAGGATCTAGACGAAGTTTAATTCTACCTATCAGCGATCGGCCATCGCTCAATCATCCCGTCAAAGGTCACGTTTCCACTTGAGGCTCTATACAAGTGACATTCTGTGAACGGCAATGTGGTGAAGGTGATTGTCAAAACGTAAAACTGTATGGGATTGACAAAAGCTGTCGAAATATCATGATCAATCTTGGTAAAATGGCACTTAGTATATAACCTACGTGCAATATGCATACATTGCGGGCTACCGAGGTATAATGTGATCATTCGCTCGGTCTTCTTCTTATCGTGTGGGCAGTAAGGTCTAACGACCCACATACCCTAGTGTCAGAGTTTTTACACCGCCTCAAGGGCCTCTGACATGGTTTATTTGACGACCGCCATTTGGTGGCCGGGACCACCGGCTTATACGTGCCTTCCGAAGCACGGAATCATCTTTTTATCAGACAAACAGGTGATTCAAGCCTGCAATGTCCTAGCCAAATTGGAAACAACTTTACAAAGTATGCTTCCCGTGGGAAACATATTTTACATTCGCTCGATCGTGCCCAGCGATGTAATTTAACTTGCATGCAAGTTGCTTGCAGGTTGAAACGACCAAATCATTTAAAATGTATGGCATTGACAAGTGCTACTTTATGTCACACGGTATATCCCATAGATTTTGACTTTTCGACAATAGTTATTCAGATAGAATGCAATTAAAACCTGTTACAGAATAAACGCAATACCTCTTAAGGGGTTTTGAGGGGGGCTTTTACTCATCATTATGAACAACTTTTACTACGGGACCAAATACGAAATCGCGAAAAAAAATCAGCTGTTCAGTACATTTTGTCGAGTTATGCGCACAGAAATGTATGGGGGATTGATTTTATTTTCGTGATTTCAGTGTTGGTTCCATAGTGAAAGTTGTTCATAATGATGAGTTCAATGACTCCTTAAGAGGTACTGCGTTTATTCTGTTACAGGTTGTAGAATGTCACATTGACTAGAACCTCTTAATAGTGTTGGCCTCGTGTAACAGTATCGACCTAGTTGAAGTACTCTGGAACTATTTTCAAAGTAATTTTGGGTTATTGACCGTATCACCCACAATTCTACTAGTTTAGCACTAAATTACACTGAGCCCGCTCTTGATACCTCTTTTTCCCTGTTTCTTTGTATTACCTTGTCTTGTTTACACTTTTGAGGGCTAAAATAATGTATTACTACTCTGTCATACCAATAATGTATAACAGCAAAATGTTTCTCATCCCCAGGTAATCAGTTGGGTAAGTGAAGTAGTTCTTCAAGTAATATTAGAATGGTTACAAAGGTTTTTTGGTTATAAATCTGGTGAAGGTCTAGCCACTTCTAAGACTCAGTGGCTGTAGTCAAACCGCAAACATTTTATAATTTTTTAAACTCAACTCTCAAATCTGGGTGTCGGTATCTATACTTCGAAATGACATACAATTTTATCATTATCACTTTCCTGCCCTTATCCCATGTTACTCGGGGTCGGCGCAACATGTTGTTTTCTTCCACTCTGTCCTATCAGCCGTCACGCTCTCACTAACTCCCCTTTATTACAAATCGCTTCTCAGTTCCTCACACAATCCCTTCATCTTTTCTGTGGCCTTCCTCTCCCTCTCCATCTATCTACATTTATATTCATAACTCTTTTAGTTACATGCGTTTTAGATACAATTTTATGTTACTTTTAAAATAGATTTATTACTTGGGGTAAAGGTGAACGGATAAATAGCAGTAGTTACGCTCAAAAGCCGAAAACGCTTATTGAGTAAGAAAACAGCTCGCAAGGCGTTGTGGCTAGAGGTATACGGTACATAGAAAGTCCCGCAAACCTCCAGTGTAAAGGGAGGATCCACCGACTGGACTGTTGTTGTGTCCGGTGTGAGCAACTGCCCGGATAGTTAATATTCGGGCTGATGTATATGTTCAAATCGCACTGTATACTCTGATTTCGCTATGCAGGTAGTAGTTCGCTGCTAGTTGGATAGATGGCGTCGCGGTTCTTTTTATAGCGATGTAGATTTGCTCCGTTTGGTTTTTCTTGTGGCTGGCGGCATTGATGCCGCTACAGTTGGATCAGTAAAGTCTTACAACGCGTTACGGCTTTTATTCATTGCCACATCGCGTTGTCGCCGTTTTCTTAGCTGCCATGACTCGAAATTCGTGATGTGGCCGTTTGAAACCAGTCAGTTTTTATCGCTCAATGAGCATTTTCGGTCTATGAGCGTAACAGATACCCATAACAATAAACTGATGAGTTTTATAATAATAATGTCAAATAGAAAGGCAAGCACTACTTTTAATAATCCAGTCTAACAGGCTTATACTGTCCCACTGCAAGGTAAAAGCCTACCACTCCATTTTCTCACTTTTAACAACACTCCCAAAAAATCTTTCCAGATCGCAGCCCGCCCCGGCTCCTACAAGATGCGCTGCCTCTTCCGCATAGTCTTCATGCCAACATCAGCAGCGGAACTGGCCCAGCGCGACCTGGCAGCGCTAGACTATCTGTACATGCAGTGCTGTAACGATGTGGCGCAGGAGAGGTTTGCGCCCGAGCTGCAGCCCGATGTGGCGCTGAGGTTGGCAGCCCTGCACATGCATCAGCATGCGTTGGCCAACAATATGTCGCCGGCTAAGCTGACGGTTAAGGCTGTCGAGTGAGTATGATGACTTCTTAATTTTTTTATTTTACGTAGCTGAATAATACAAAAATAATAGTACACTTAAGGCTGCCCTCACGAGAATTGCTTAAAAACAGCGTGCAGATGAAGCAACTTTTCGTCGGCATTTACTGAGAAATTACATCTGAAAAAATAGGTAGTAATTTACATGATATAATACGTAATTTGGTTTGGCCAGAATTTATGTATCGGTATCATATAATAAGAAAAAAAAAATCACCAAATCACCTCCATATCGTTGAGATGAAACCATTTATTCCTGCATTTTTTAACTAAAGTAAAAAAAATATCTACTGCTTTGCAATACAAACGAAAATAAATTGGTTTTACTTTTTTTAAATATGTAATAATAATAATTTATTTATTTATCTCAAAGGCTTTATAATAAATAAATAATAATAATAATAATAATAATGCTTTATAATATTTTTTTTTTTATAATAAATTAAAAACGCGGGTAGCGGATTGGCGCGTAGAGGTTAGTTAGTTCCGTTTACACATATACACAAGGTCATTGGCATGTATACAAGCCTTAAACCTGAAAAGGTATGCTTTCAGTAATCTTCTTCTTTTCCGAGTTAGCACTAACGACAAGTCCACACAAACTCCTTCTAAGTTATATTCTGCCACGCTATGTCGTGGTACATCTATTTCTCTTTGTATGAAGCTTTCTGTTCTTTTACCTACGCTACGACATCTGTCATACAATTTTAGGGTTCCGAAAAAAAAAGGAACCCTTATAGGATCACTCGGGTGTCTGTCTGTCTGTCTGTTTGTCTGTCACAGCCAGTTTTCTCCGGATCCACGGGACCGATTCTGTTGAAATTTGGTACACATATGGACTTCTATGACCCAAATACGGACGCGTTACGTAAATTATTAAATTTTTAGTATGGGGGTCACTTTTGGGGGTCAAACTAGAAAATTAAAAAAAAAGTTTTTTGAACAATATCGTGTGACATATCAAATGAAAGGGCTTACTGTGAAAGTTTTAATTATATTTTTTTCATCATTTTAAAATAAATGATTTAGAAGTTATTCAAGAAATTAGACGAAAAATGACCATTATCTCCATTAATGACCCTTATCTCCGAAACTACTGAGCCTAAAATTTTGAAAAAAATGGAGATAATAGATCTTTACCTAAAGATTACAGGAAAACCTATTAGAAGTCTGTAGTGTACTGTGTGTAATAACATGTTAAAAAAAATAATTCGTTCGGAACCCTTTGCACGCGAGTCCGACTCGCACTTGGCCAGTTTTTTTTTTCTAATTTAGTCTCTAAGTTTGTTAACACGATATTACAAAATGAGCAAATTGGTGCTTTCTACGATTACGGCCCTGTATTAAGTGTCATCATGAGACATAACCTGGTGGTCTGTATGAGTCAAGAGTGAATAGGTTACTTCTAGGCAAGCGTGCTCCGTCGTTGACCATGTCACCGTTTTCCAACTGGTGAGATTGTGGTCAAACCTGTGCTCAAAAATAACAAAAAAGATGACTTTTTCATTTACTATTTATTAGTAACAACTTAATGGTATTGTACTTTAATAATTTCAGAAGAGAGTTCGGTCTCGAGCGGTTCGTCCCCAGCGGCCTGCTGGAGAGTATGAAGCGCAAGGAGCTGCGCAGACTCATCGCGCACTTCCTCAAGATGAACTCACAGATGACGGGCAGCCAACGGCAGCTGACGCAGTTACAGGTAAACTATTCAGGTTTCAATACACAGGTTAAAATGGTGATTGGAACCGGAGGTTAAAGAATGGTAGTAATATTCTCCTTCGAGCACATAGTTTATAGGCATTGAACAATAAATTATTTTCATTCGAGCAATCATTATTTTAACTGGTGTTCGAATGAGGCCTTTCAGAACGCTTTTATACTTCGATCGTGACAAGAAAGTGCCTCCTAAGAATACTGTTTCTTAACAAGAACGAAGTTTAAGAATGTTATTGGCCATGATGTGATCAGAACAGAATAGTATAGATTACTAGCTGACGCGGCAGACGTTGTTTTACCATTTACTTTTCTGCCACTTCCAGGCTAAGCTCCACTACCTGGACATAGTGGCTGGGCTGCCGAGCTACGGCGCCAAGTGCTTCAGCAGCAGTCGGCCGGAGCGAGTGCTGCTCGTGTCGCCGCGGTTTGGGCTCAGCCAGATCGTGGGCAGGAGCAACTCGGTGGTAAGTAGCTATAATGTTCACACATGACATCATCATGACATCATTCATTGTGACATTTAGGAGAGGTGAGCTCGAAGTGAACTGTCATTCCACCTTGATTGGATGGATTGACTGCAGTGCGATTCTGTAAACATGTGGAAGTAATGGCTTTGGTGAAGTGATCACGAAGTGAGCTGTCAATCCTAGTAATCAAGATGGAATGACAGCACACTTCCTCATCACTTCATCCAAGCGTTCACTTCGACATGTTTGTTATTTGTTTGTTTTTTGTGTATGTTCACTTCACCTTTATGATGACATTTTAAAAACTACTACTCTTGAAGATTCTGAACTTAGACGCATATTGAATAAGATAGTTTGTGTTATTAAACAAAAGCTTCAGGAGCTAGAACTTTGTGACAGCAAAAAACTAAAATTTTTATGAAGCTATTTTTTTAACGTAAATTAAACTTAGTTCATTGGGTGTGGACCGGTTTCTGAGTATTCGGAGTTAAAGTGCCGAACCACATTTGAATGTCATGATTTGACAGGGTTTCAGGCCAAAGTTTAAGAGAGTTTAACAAAACCCACCACCACCACCAACCAAATACCATACCACGCCACCACCACCACTAACCATACCACCCTCCACCACCACCTTTACCATGTTCTAGTATATACATCAAAATATATAAGCCTATCTCACCTTGTGAAAAGAAAACACACGATTCCCATCCAAATTACGTCACAAGTAAACCTTAAGAACACAATAACAGTGGCGAAGGATGCTCCTTTCCAGCCGCAACCCATCGCCTCTCTCGAAGAGGTGGAGGGCATCAGAGTGAAGCGCGACTGGTCCAGCGGCGGCGCTGACGTCGCTATCTTCCTGCAACGAGACCGCGTGCTGGCGCTGTTGATGGACGAACGGGATGCTGCGGAGATGCCGCTCATTATAGCTGGGTAAGACATTTTCTCAAGTCATTTAATCTTCCTGAAAAACATTTTTTTTTTCAGCCTATGTGTCCCACTGCTGGGCAAAGACCTCCCCCAAATCATTCCTGGTATTCTATTCCTCAGCCACCTTGAATCAGCCCTTGCAGTAGGCATCTACGTCGTTTTGCCACCTCTTCCTAGGCCGGCTCCGGAGACGCCGTCCATCCCCAGACACACACTGTATAGAGACAGTTGGAAAAAAATTGTAGCGGCATCTATACCGCTACATAATCCATAAACATTGCCACCAGACCAACACCCGTCTGGTCGGTGGTTCCTACATTTTCTATGGAGGATTTCGGGACTTTGCACCCTGTTTCGCATATCTCTATATAATTAATGATAGTCAAATTTTCAGTAACTTATCCCAAACATATCAACTGCTAAACCCTCGCTTGTGTGTTAAAACTTTTAGCCACAATAACATCTATGATTAAAACACTTTATTTTTATACTTTCCAGTTACTACCGCCTAGTTACTGGTCACGATTTAAATGTCGAGCAAGAAAGAGAGCCAATGACAGAAGATATAGGTAAGTAAACCAAATATCAGACGATGCTATAAGTTATTTGCCAATATGCTAACGTCATGCAGAGTCTAGTAACATATATATTTTTCAAAATCTATCAATGTTGCTGAAATACTCATCCTGCTTTTTTCCGTTCCAGCTCCACCATACTTGTCGCAGCACAACGTGGTGCCAGCTAAATGGAGCTACCTCCACTACGACGATCCAAACACGCTCTCTAAGAAGCACTACGCCATCTTCAGCATGCCTCCCCCCTACCACTCCACCCCCGACCAGAACAAGTCGCTCGACACCAACATGAACACCAATATCAACAACAAGAACCATTCCAACAACTCCAGCCCTCTAATAGGCTATGATTCCAAATCTGGTATCTTGGGTCACGATGTCCACTTTGAGAAATGCAAGAGAAGCGATGATTTCAGACTCTTCGATCCCAACGATACCTGCTACCTCGACGACGGAATGGGCTTCGATCTTCAAAGCGTTCTATCCATGGAACTCTTAGAGAATGCGTCGAACAACCCAAGACTTGTAGAAGCGAAAAACGAAGAGGTACTAAGAAGAGTAGCAGAAATGCAGAAACTAGTAGAAAACTCCGAACAATATTTGACTGAGAATTGTGATTATGATGCTTATCATGAGAATTTAAGAGATGAGCTAGTTGGTAAAGAGACTTGTGTAGATAATGTAGAGAGTGATACAGAGTCTAATACTAGTAGGATGACGGATGACGCCCCTGGTATATTGAGACATAGTGATTCCTTGCTTTTGCTGACTGAAACTATAAACCAAGGGCTAAATGGGTTAAGTGTACCGGAGAGTGGAAAAGACAATAATAGCTTAACCACGCGACAATCGCAAGGTCTCAGTGCTATTCTTAATAACTGTGGCCTGACTGATGCTTTGATAGCCCTGAATAGTGACATATGTCACTCAGAGAGTGATAATGATTCACTTTACACACCCACAAGTAGTCCTATTCGTAAACATCAAAATAAAACGACTACTACTAAAGGGGTCAGGACCAGTTTTGGTTTAGTCAGCCCTGACGCAACGACAGACAATAAGGAACCAAATCTTAAAGAGTATTTGAAGCAACTTAGAGAAAAGAGTAGTAAAGAGGAAACAAGAGCGGCAGAGTACCCGTATTTATATCAGGAAAGCGTAGTTGATAATGATGCTGAGCTTATAGATTTAACTTTGATACCTCCCCCACAAACGCCCGATGAATTAGACTGTGCTACGCAAGTGCCTCAAATTTTACCCGTAGTTCCGCCGTCTTTCGCTGATGACAAAGTAAATTCGCAAGAAAATTTATCGAATACACCAAAAAAGAATACGCTAGAAGAATTTATAGCTAACGTTACTATACAGCCACCGACTGTGAAGGTCACGCCAGCAATAGAGTTGACTCCGGAAGAAATAATGTCGTATATCATTCCACCTCCACCGGCTTCTAACTCATCTACCTTAGATAGAGAACAAGTTAGTTATGCTAATCATAGTCAAATACTTGAAGCAAAAAACGAACAAGCAAACGCCGAGGCAAAAACTGCCAACGGTGATGTCGTGAAGGGAACATTAAGCGTCAGTGAAATTAGGAACATGTTTGCAGCAAAAAGTCTTAGCGATGCCAGAAATAGTCTCCTACTCAAAGATAAAAACAAAGTTTCAAATCAAACGAAATCAGACTCCCCTAAAGGGAAAAGAAAAAGTGTATCAGGTGACAAACAGGCGAATGGAACCGCACATGTTATAGAATACCCTACAGTTGAAAGAAAAGGAATGTTTTCCTGCTGTAGCAAAGACAAAAATAAGTCTGAAGAGAATTCAGATGAAAATGAACAAGTCGAAACCAAGATACAGAACTCAGATTCCATTCCCGACGTGTGCGAAATTAGACCGCCGCCGAGGAGAAAAAACTCAGACTGTAGGAAAGCTCCTGAAAGACCACCGAAGACGCCACCTGTACCCGCACCGAGACCTCGGTCCAACTCGTTCACATGCCTCAACAATGAACTCACAGCTGTTGAGATAACCAACAACCACTTCAGCACACTGAACAATCGGAAGTTGAACTACAAGGTCGTCTGCGACATAAACGAGCAACATATGCAGAACGCACCTCAATTGCCTCCGAGATTAGAAAACAAAGTTCTGTCACCGCCGCCTCCAATACTGCTACCTCCCAAAAAGCCGCCACTACCTCCCGTACCGAGCATCGAAGTGCTTCGCCTGAAGAATTCACAGAAACAGTCGCCTATTAGGAACCCAGAGCAGCGTTTAGCCAGCATTGGCTCCCCGCACTTTCAACGTAACCTGAACACGTACAGGAACCTTGAAATCGAGAACAGATTGACTGACGAAGAGACGCAAAATATTCGGTCATCGCCGAACTACAGTTCAATGACGTTACAGACTCGACATGTGAGATCAAACTCGGAGACAAAGAACACCATTTTGAAAAACAACACAGCATTATCTCTATGCTCGCCACAGATGAACAGACGGTTTAGTAACCGTCCTGACTTATTGAACGGAGCGCCTGGCGAACGGGTTTTCAGTCCACCGTTATCTGAAAGACAGTCCTTCCGAAGGGATAGTGCCAGCCCAACTCCAAAGGTTCAGAACCATGTCAGATTCAAGGATGACGTGGTTGATGACATTCCGACCCCACCTTCGCCTCCTACGGTGAAGTTCCCAGAGTTTCAGTCAGGGAACAATGGGCACGTGTCGATAGAGAACCTGCTGTGTAAGACCGAGGTGGCGGTGGATGGGCTGCTGCAGAGGCTACACCAAGTCGCGCAAAAGTGTTCCCATCAGCACGCGCATGGTGGGGGCGAGGATATTGACGAGGCTAAGTTTCAGGTGAGTTTTATTAGTTACTAGCTAGATAAGATAAGATAGATAAAACATTTATTTGGAACAAAGAAAGAAACACAACACACAAGCACAGTTACATAACACTAGAAAATAGAAATAATTAAATGAAAACAAATAAAAAGAAAGAAAAGGCAGAATGTATGGTGGCAATTACTAGGTATTCATAAACTAAAGAATTTGCCAGATTACCTACCTACTTAAAAAAAAAAATATATATATATACATATGACTTCTACACTCAAATGTGCGGTGTGTGTGTCTCCAAGCTGCACCAAATGGGAGTCCAACTCAGCATGTGCCAGGTAAATATACCTGGCGCTGGTATTCTGCTGGATCCCAGTAGCGACATACGGATGTCAAGCAGATACCAAACAGTGATAATAAAAGTAAATAGTGGTTTTGTGTAAGGTGAGTCCAGATTTGTTATTTCAAATATTTTGTGTGCATATTTTGTTTAATGTGTGTATAATATTAATAGATATAAATGTGTGAAGGTAGAAATACATTAAAAAAAAATTGGAGACGATGTTAAAAGTATAGGTATAAAAATAGATTGTACAATGTTTGCTGTGAATTACTGTGTTTAATAGCTACTCAGACTTGTAAATTTAACGTACGAAATTGTAAGACCAAGTTGGTCACGAATAAATAATAAAATTAAAAAGTAAATATTTTTTCCCCTCTATTAAGGGCCTGCGGCGGCAACCCTCTGCTAATTTTAAATTATCGACGTGTTCGAAATCGTCACGCCCAGATCTTTCTGAGAGTTGATAAGGAACTGCCGGAGTCGACTTCTAAAGATATTAAGACTTCTAATGCTTCGTATCGGCGGGGGAATATTGTTCCAGCACTTGGATGCAGCGTACCTGAAACTACCTCTGAAGGCGGCTGTCTTGTGCGGCTGAGTAGCAAGTTGTTGAGAGCACTGTCTGCTTGCGCATTCCCTTTTACTAGCAATCCAGCTCAGTTTGTTGTAAAGGTAGGTCGGCTGCCTGTACTTTATAACGCCAAACAGTAGGCAAGCCAAGTGCAACTTACGACGCGACTTCATCTTGAGAATTGAGTGCTTATTTAAAAATGGTGTTACGTGAGTTCTAGGAGGGATTGTAAAGCAAAATCGAGCGCAGGCGCTTTGCACTCTCTGTATCAGTCGATCAGTTCTTGCCAGCAGCCGAGGGCCAATAACAGTATCCGCATAATTTAAGTTTGAGAGTACGAGCGACTCAACTAGCAGGATTCGCAGCTCCTCTGATAGATAGGGTCTTATTTTATAAAGGACCTTGAGCCGATAAAAACAGGTGCGCACTGACGCTGCCACATGTGCTTCGTATCTTAACTCAGCGTCCATGTTCAGTCCCAGATTACGTGCTTCACTAACTCGACTGACCGACTCACCCAGAAGGGTAACGTTGAGTGTTGCAGGCACTGCACTGACTTGGCACTTGGTCCCAAAAAGCAAATATTTCGTTTTAGTAGGGTTAAGTACTAAACCGTTGTTCTCAGCCCAACATGCTATTCTGTTGAGATCATCGTTAAGATCCTTTAACGCACTGTCATAGTCACTCGGCTTAAAAGAGATGTAAACTTGCACATCATCAGCATAAATATGGTACCTACAGTGCTTCAAGGACTTTGTGATGTCCGCACAATATAAAATAAAAATAATGGGACCAAGTATAGAGCCTTGCGGAACTCCCCTATTAACGGGAGTGACCGAAGAAACAAAAGATGAGCCATTGCTCAAACGGATTTCCACACGCTGCTGACGATTATTGAGATAACTAAAAAACCAGTTTATTGTATTTTGTTCAAAACCATAATACTTCAACTTTGAAAGAAATAGTTCAACATTGATACAGTCAAAAGCCCGCGAAAAATCAAGTAGTACAAGAAGTGTACATAAGCCCTTATCTTGAGCCGCCAAAATATTATCGGTGACATCCAAAAGGGCTGTAGCAGTACCACGCCGTTTACGAAAGCCTGATTGTAGCTCAGGAAGTATGTCATTTTTTTCCAAATATTGAGACACCTGCTGGCACACGGTCTTCTCGGCAATTTTAGAAAGGCAAGGCAGAATGCTAATGGGCCTGAGATCTTTTAGGTCTGTTGGATTCGTATTTTTAGGTAGCGGTCTGACGATTGCAGTTTTCCAGATGTCAGGGAATGTTGCAGAGCTGATTGATCTGTTCACAATTTCGGTGATGGCTTTTAGTGTATGTGGGAGGGTTGACAAAAGCATATTCAGAGTCACCTTATCACTGCCTTCCGCATTAGATTTAAGCTCGCGAAAGTATTTCAAAATTTGACTTTCGGTTACTGGTTCCAATGCGAATGCGACACTGTCATCCCTGAATCGATGAGACTCGTAGAAATTGCGCTGCGCAATATTGCAGATGGGGTTGCCAGGAACACTTAAAAAGTGATTATTTATTCGGTCTGGGTCACTGAAATGAGTAGGAAGGTCATTAATTCGTTTACTTGGCAGCACGGTGCTTTTTAAATTATTCCATAATGCTTTAGGGTCTTTTATTTTATTATTAATATTAAATTTAAAGTATGCTACTTTTTCTCTAAATATGGAAGTTAACACCAGAGATTTGAGTTGCTTGTAATACGCCCTGTTAGAATCTGACTTCGTTTTACGGTACTTGGACAGAGCACAATTCCGTAGATTCATCATTAGTTTTATGGTATCAGTAATCCAGGGGTATGACGGTTCCTTGATTAAGCATGTCTTAATGGGAGCGTGGACGTCGTAAATTGTTAAAATGTTTTTGTTCAAAACTTCAACCATGTCATTTACATTAGACAAGTCGCAAATGTTGTCCCAGTAAATATGCGAAAAATCACCATCAAGCATTTCGTTGTTTATTTGTTTGAAGGGTCTGTACGTAATTGTTTGGGGTTTATATTTACTACGCTTAATGTTAAATTCACAGACGATAAGCGAGTGACCATTGAATGAGCCAAAGGGCTCAACGTATACCGCTTTGTGGTTGAGATTAGTACAGACAAGGTCGATCAATGTTTCGCTATGGTCTGTGAAATGGGTAGGCGAACTAACTAGCTGTTTTAAGCTTAGGCTATTCAGAAACTCACTTACTTTCTTAGTTTGCCAGTTAATATTCAGTAAGTCGACATTAAAGTCACCGAGCAATATGTAATGGTCGCATTTTACTAAGGAGCTAATGGAGTCAGTTATAGCATCGAGGAAAAGGTCCAAGTCGAAGCGAGGAGGGCGATACGCTGTACCAATAGCAATTCTAATACCATTTAGTGTTAGAGTTATCCACATTTGTTCTATGGTCCCGTATCTTGGGTCAGCTGGAGTTGGCCAGTTACGAGCGGTAAGGCCGCGCTTGAGATAAAACCCCACGCCTCCCCCGCGACCCCCGTGTACAGTCAGCGGCCGCGGCGTGTGGCGCAGGCGATAACCTGGCACAGTAGGCGCGCGCCCCTCCTCGCCGGCTCGTAACCAAGTCTCGTTGACTGCTATTACATCAAAAGAATGCCCTTCCACCGCTGCTACAAAATCATCGTGATTGGTGCCAAGGGACCCCGCGTTTAAAAAACCAACTTTAAGGTATTTTTCAAGCATTTTTAATTAACAAATTAATACAAAGTTGGTCACATTTGAAATCGCAAAGTTTAAGCCTATGTAAAAACACAAAGAAGTGAGTCTGATAACAGTAATTGAACTTAAAGGTTAGAAAAGCAAATACTGAGGGCAATTGGTGAATTAAAAAAACACCATTGTAAATAATAAGCATTGCAAACAACAATGTAAAGATTCTTATTTGCAGAGATGTTAAATCAATAATTGCAAATAACAGTGCGATAAAAAAAATTGTAAATAATAAATGCACACTAATCATTTTATAAAGTGTAAATATAAATAAAAATAGTGTATAAGTTTTTGTAAATAATAATTTGATAATCACGTTATTTTTAATAATATTTGTATATGTTGTAAATATCAGGTGATTCGTTACTTGTTGAAAACACCACAATCCCAGTTTACTCCCACTTAGGACCTCAGGAATGTAATGGTCACAATGCCCCAATGAGCTTAGGGAATCGGTTATGGCATCCATAAAAAGGACAAGGTCTAACCATGGCGGACGGTACGCGGTACCAATGGCTATCTTTTTGCCATTCACTGAGAGCAGCCTCATTAGCTCAACTGATTTGAACCTGGGATCAACCGCAGAAGCACAGGTATGCGTGCTCAGTCCTCGCCGCAGGTAGAAGCTCACACCCCCACCACGACCCGAGCGCACACTCGCTAGCCGCGGCGTGTGACGCAGTCGATTGTCCGGCACAATGGGCGCGTAAAAATTAGATGGAATAAACCGAAACAAACCTAAACAACTGTGTAATGATAATATGTTAATTGTAAATAGCGTGTATATACAATAAAAAAGTAGTGTTACGATAGGTAGGTATAGATAAATATAATGTGTGGTGTTAGGTAACTGGTTCATGTGCACTTTCATGAGATGCGCCGCGAGACACACATTAATGAATAAAAAACAAAAAAAGTAATAGGTAGGTAATCTGCAATACAAACATAATAACCACACATTATATTGAGAAGTAGCGGCATTTGCTACTACCAAATTCTCATCAAAAATCGACATGACAACTTTAAAATGTGTAAACCTACGAAAAATAATCGCAATAACAAAGAAAATAAACAGAAAAAGAAAAGTAAAAATTATTCTAGTTGGTAACAGTACCACCACTACTCGGAATAGTCTTGAAAGTACGCTGTAAGTCAGCCTCACAACGAATGTGGCAAATTGCGTCCCCGGGTTTGTACCGAGCAAGAATACGGCCGCGCTTCGACCACACAAATTGCCAACCAAGGCGACTGCCGGCCTCACGGGCGCTCCGAAACAACTCACGGTTTATTTTTGTGAGGCGCTCGTTGACGTAGAATCGCTTCGCTGGTCCAGGCAAACCGAGGTCGGCAGTAGTCATGCCGCGTCGCACTCTGGCCCCCTCCAGCAGCTCGTCGCGCAGGTCGCGGCGCGCCAGGCGCACGACGAGGAAGCGCGGGCGGGTCTCCACCGGCGCCGCCGCTTGCGTCGCGTTGATACGCCTGCCTCCGAATCGCTCGGCGCTCACTATATCGCGCGCCTCAATAACGACGCCAATCTTTGTAGCTATCAACATGACCGTGTGGGTGGGATTTTCACCACTGACCTCCGGTATGTTTGAGATTTGGAGGTCATTGGCGAGCAGCTCCTGATCACGGTCATTTATATCACTTTTCAATTGAGTGATTTGCTCATCCACCTCCGACGATCGCGCTGATTGAGGCTGAGCCAGTTTTGCCTCCATTAGAGCCACCCTTTCCTCCAAATGACTCATTCTGTCATTTGTACCATTCAGAGACGACCTTAGGTTTGACATATCATCACGTAGAAGTTGGAATTCACTTCTAACTGACTTTAAAAAATCCTCCTTGAATAACTTTAGCTCTGCCCTTAGGATGTTGAGGTTGAGCTCCTGTGTAGCATTAAGGGCAGGGGTATTTATGGGGCTAGTATCCATTTGCGTAACAGGGCTATCTTCGTGTGCAGCTGGTCGCCCCCTTACCGGCGTGTCGGCCCGGTTATCCCTAACAACATTCCTATTGCACTCGGGGCAGTGCCAGGCGGTAGCTATTGGGCCGGCATTCGGTATCCCCACGCATGCACGATGGTACCAACACTTGCACTTGCTACAATTTGCGGCCTCTGTCGATGACAAGAATTTGCCACAGCCACCACACTTAGCCATTGTTATCAGAGCTTGTTTACGTCTCAAACACCTCAGAACAATCGACCCGTTCAATAAGTTCACGAGCCAATCAACAGATGGCGTTATACTAAGGAACGCGTTATGGCAGTTTTTATGGTGTGTACGGTACGGCTAAACACTTGTGGGTCCAGTCACTGTTTCAATGTAACGGTGCGCACACACGGGAAGTTTGGGCACAGTCTATTATCTTCAGTATGAAAATATCGTTCACATTCTTTTGGGTTTCGGGTACCCAAAAATTAACTGGGACTTGAGTTATTGTTTTTAGAGTTTTATTGTATTTTACACTGCACACAAACGCTAGATAACACTCTGACTTGTAAATTGCACTTAAACAACAATTTTCTCAATAAATTTATGCAAAACTGTGAGTTATTTTTATTTATTCAAGGGAAGTCCCTTGAATAAATAAAAATAACTTGGAACGTGGAGCTGAACCGTATCCACTTTGTTGAGCGGTATTTTTCGGGTTAATATATAGCCTATGACACTCACAAATAACGTGGCGTTTTATTGGTTATAGAATTTTCAAAATCGGTTCAGTATATCCAGAGATTACCCCCTACAAACTCACAAACTTTACCTCTTTATAATATAAGTATAGATGATAAAGCAGACAAAATTGCCCCATGCGTCTTGAGCCATGACGCCTTTTTACCATACAAATATTTGAAACGACTCACCTTTCCAAAAACTTGGTTGTCCATAGAAACCTAGCTAAAGTACGGTCAGCCAAAAATGTCCCAAGTGGCTGAACAAGTGAAGTTCTATTAGCGTAAACGATTGACGTAAGTTCGAAACTACGTCACATTTCGGTAGCAAGTCCTGAAGTCCTGACTCGTTGATGAATATATTTTAATGCTATTATATATTCTTATATAGCGTGCTCGCAGCGAGCTGACAGCTTGCGCAGTAACGTTGGTAACAGCGTCGCGTGCGCTGGTCGGTGCACTAGGAGGAGCGCAGGGCGGTGCTGCTGCCACTGCGCTGGCTGACTGCCTCACCCCACTGAGAAGACTGTCTGATCTGGCACAGGTATGTTTTCAGCAAAGACGGTAAGTGTACAGCAAAGGTTGTGCACAGCAAAGGTGGTCTGTGTACAGCAAAAATGGTATTATACAGCAAGGTTAAGGAAACTTAGCAGCTGGATGGACGTAACCGTACGACGAGTGAAATAGCTTGCGATCGGGAAGGCCTATGTTCAGCAATGGTCTTATTTTCATTTGAGATGGGTTTGCTCTTGAATCTAGTCTGGGTCAGAAATGACAGACACAAAGTCTACAATGGAACAAGCTTACCCAGAAGGAGCCTGTTCATTCTTAACTTAAAAAGGGCTGGAAAGTAAAATATTAGTTGCAAGATACGAATTTATTGAATGTGACTCAGAATCGTGGCTTGGCTTAGGATTATTCCAGGAGCTGTTGCACAACTGTGAACTATAAGTGCTAAACAAAGACGGTAGCATGTTTAAGCTGAGTAACGCTTGGGCAGAAATTCAAGTTGTTATTTTGTGTTGGAACAGATATGCATCAATGTTCTTAAACGATTTCAGAAATACTCATCGCATTTTTACTGCTTCACCTAACAGCAAACCTAACACAAATATGATTCAGTTCAAGATATTAACCAAAAAATTTTACTTTTAGGCCCTAGGACGACACACATCAGCACCTCTCCAAACCCGAAACCTGGTCCTTCGAGTCCACGACGTAACTGCGGCCTTCAAAGAGCTGGCCGGCGCTGAGATGGCACAAATCATCCATGAGTACAACGCCAAGAAGACACAGGGTCAAGGGCAGGAGAACAACTCCACCTTGGAGGGTCAACTGGCCCTGAGAGCTGAATGTCTGGCGAATGTCCTTGCGACCTTATTGAGAAGCCTCAGGGTATTTTCTCCTTAAGCGGTAAAGGACCAGATTCTGTTTTGAGTCGAATGTATTTCTTTTTATTGAAATGAGCATAATTTTAATAAGAACGGAATGATGAAAGAGTACTTTTAAGTACAATGAGGTAAATGAATGTGTGGAATTAGATAGGAATGATACTAATATTTGTATAGCGCAAATCATGACGTACAATCTGCTGAACGCATGCGTCGTTCAGCGATTTAATTTAAAATCGATTTTAGATTTTATTTCGAATTAATCGACTCACGAATCGGTTTTTAAAACATGACAGACAAAATTTCTCTCGTTTTACTGTGAGTTGAAATTAATTGGAGGATAAATCTGAAACAAGCGAAAATGACGTTCAGTATTGAACAGTTCCGATATAGGATATCAAAAAAGCAGCTAAAAAATACGAATATAATAAACTGTAAATCCATTTCTATGTATAGATTTAATTTGTTAATCGATTTCTGTTGATAAATAAATAACCGTTACTAAAATGAGACCAAATAAATTAAGGTACGTTTTTTAAATAATTCGAAAGTTTTTTCGTAGTTGGCAACATTTGTGTTTTTATGGCTCCTGTGTACAATGACCCATCCTCCACAGATATGATAATGATGGTTAATTTCTTCGCAGATAAAAGGAAAAGGATACTTTGAAAGTTATGTCATTGTACATCGGAACCGTTATTAAGTAGATTGTAAATTAAAATGTTAATGTTCACATTTGTTGTTAATAATATAATTTTCGTGAAGTAATTTTAATTATAATTGTCGCTTACTTTTAACTTGATGCATAGTTTCGAACTTGCGGTTGATTCTAGATCAGTCTTTGTTGAATCTCTATTGGTATTCTTGATCAAAAATTATATCATATCGCATCTAGGTAGAAACGCTCTTCCTAGAAATTATTTAAACCATATCAAAAGATACTCGAACACATAACAAATATTATATCTTACTCCTATTTTTCGAATAGGAATAAACTGAAATAAACACCTGATGCTTCACGTTAAAAAAAAACTTCTCAAGCAGAAAAACTAATCCACAGAGTATATCAGTTTTTCTGGCTTCTATAATCTATGATTCCGTAGACAAAGTGTTACCATAGTTTAATTAATTTTACCTTAATACATATCTATTTATACAAGAAAAATGTATATTTTCTATTGTAAGATGTGTGATTGGAGATAAGGTGCGAACTCTGTAATCTTTCAGTGTCTACTTACCATATCTTAATAGTTTAGGCATCTGTATTCAAAAATACCACTAATACGTATACTGTTATTCAGTGCATATTTTCTCTTCGTTGTTTTACACCTAAATGTACTAAAATACTTAGAAATACTCCAGTAAGGGTTGTAATGATATTATCGCGCGAATTTGCATAAAGTTTGGTGTTGCTAGCTATTAATTTGTTCAACAATGTTGCCAGCAATCGTTTTTTAGTACACGCGATGTGCTGATATTAAAATATTGGTGCTATTTTGAAAAAAAGTGTACGTTTTTCGGTATGGTGATCGGTTGAACTGTAATGATTATTTGCGAGTACCTACATAAATAATAATTATGTAATGCACCAGCGATTTGAATTTTTTATGTAAATATCAGGTAAGGTTGTTTTTGCAACGCAATAAACTAAACTAAGGCAAACTGACGCAAGATGTATTGATAATAATCTGTTTCTATTTCCTCGCCTGTTTAGTACAATTTTGTGTTATTTTTCTCTGCTGGTATCCCAAAGCTTTTATAGGAACCAAAGACGAGAGTTTTCATATATTTTATGTTGTTTCTTGGTTTTTTTTACGAGTATCGTTAACTTTCGGCTTCATATCAATTTCTTCATGTATTGAACAGACAATAGTTCTGAAATGTTGAATAGATTATTTTTTGTTAATTGATACACATGTCGAGACATGCATTTTTTTTTCAATTAACCCCGGTTCTATTTTCATTTCACATAATATTTTTAATTCATGTTTAGTAACCAAAGATTTTTTTTTAATTTTCGTCTCTGATTTTTGTGTATTTTTTTTTATGTTAGCTTATGAATTACCCATTCATTGTTTATAATGTTTGGTGCTTGGGACCATCTTTTATAATGTTTTAACAATGTCAAATTATAATGTATCAAATAAAAATAACAGATCAATTCCCGACATTACAAAACCCCATGTGTATCAATTAAACAGCAGTTATGTGTATAAAATGGTTGCAAACATAGTTTATCGTTATACAAGATAACACACCAGTTTATTTATGGTTCCCAAGTAACAATGCAATGCATTTGATGTAATAAACGATATAAATATTTACTGCATTTTTTTTTTACCCTGACATCCTGAAAATAACATTTTGTCGATTTTTCTCCCTTGCATTCAGCAAGCATGCAACATGCAGCAGGCGTGGTTTCTGTCACGGCTCCGGAACTTATCGTCGCAGATAGTTTTAACGCTCACCAACGCAGCTTCAGCCACGGCGGTCGGCGTTATAACACCTGCTCCTCAACTCGCAGACTGCCTCGCCCCTCCGCGCCCATGCAGGCTTAAATTACACTCTAGGGGTAGGGCAGACCCTTACGTGGACTCGGTTTTGCATTGATTCGTTTCTGTCACTATTTTTTGTAGCACAACATACACGACGCTCACAATACACTGTTAATACCTTGCATGTCTGATTCGACAGTTCATGTAAACGCATATTTGACAAATAAATTTACTTTCTTTCTTTCAACGTTAACTTTTTAAGACGATATTTTAATTTTAATGTCAGGTTTAAAATGCTATTTTATAGAAATGGTAATATGTCTAGTAAAATTATTCCAATTGAAATTCTGCCATCTTCAAAGTTTACACAATAATAAAAAACAATAATATTAAATAATGAATATACGTCATTTAAATAAAATTTCATGGAAAAATACCTACACCGCACAAACAAAATTCGTAAAAAAAATCAACTGTTGGATAAGGTTGTTGAATAAAAAAATATGTATATAAAATTCAGTGAATTGTTTTGTGAAATATGTTTCATCCAAAAAAATAGCTGCTCTCATCTTTGGGACGGATCTGCCAAATACCAGCTTGATGCCCTTGAGTCAATTGAGAAACGAGCCAAGAGGATCATCGGTAATGACAGGCTCGTCGAGTCGAAGCTCCAAAGCCTTGAGCATCGACGCCGAGTTGCTGGCCTGTCGGTTTTCTATCGCTTGCATTTTGGGGAGTGTGCGACGGAATTGCATGATTTAATTCCGCCAAGCCCGTTCCATCATCGGACCACAAGACGAACGGCGATGCGCCACCGGAACATGGTGGACATCCCACCCACACGCACTAAACGTTTAAGGAACACATTCATAGTGCGTACAGCTAAGGAGTGGAATTCCCTGCCAGAGTCTGTGTTTCCAGATAGCTACAACCTGGGAGTCTTTAAGACAAGAGTGAATAGGTTGCTTCTAGGCAAACGTGCTCCATCTTCGACCACATCATCGCTTACCATCAGGTGAGATTGTGGTCAAACGTATGCCTATATATAGTAAAAAAAAAAAAAAAAGTCGTTGAAACATTAATATTTGACATAAAATTATAAGGACCAAATAGTATGTGAAACATTTTCTGGGAAACGAAATTCTATGAAATTTCTGTCAGCGAAACAAGGGAACACCGTAAAACATACACAAAAATCAGCACCCATTTTTCAGTATTTTCGGAGGTTTTTTTTTTTTGTTAAAAAGTTTTTATTTTGTATTTGTTGTGGCTATAATATACTAATTACTACTAACATGGGTAGGCCTACAAAAAATGTTACACAACTCAGCGTTAAAATCTGTGAGTGAACAATAAATCACCCCTATTATCCCACCCTTAGGGTAGGATTTTTTTTCAAATTTATATGAGAACACTTTCGAGGTATACCTTATCCAATAAAAAAGAATTATCAGAATCGGACTACTCTGTAAAAAGTTACGCGTGGTCATACATTACAATCAGTGAGTGAACAATCAATTATCCCCTGTTTTCCTACCCTTACCGTTGGATTTTTTTTCCAAATTTATATGGGACTACCCTCGAGGTATATATACCCTTCCAATAAAAAAAGAATTATCAAAATCGGACTGCACTAAAAAGTTATGCGTGTTCAACCAATTATAAAAAAAAATATATACATGTCGTCTTGAGAACCTCCTCCGTTTCTTCGTCGATTAAAAAAAAAGTGATTTAATGGCTTTGGCACCTGATACCTGGAAATCGGCCCTCGCCCAACAGGTATGTGTATGTTAAAAGTACATACTAACACTTCTCTATCTCACTCATTTTACTACTGAGAAAATAAGAGAGGTCTGGCAGCTCTGAGATTTAGTCCATAAAATCAGCGAACAGGACATCATCAGATCCTGCACGTCTCAATTCCCGCTTAACAAATTCTGTTTAAAACACAACACTCACTTTATTAGGCTCTAAACGATAAAAGGCATGGACTTTTATCCATCGCTCGACTAATACTTTGCAAATTCCATTAAACTAGATAGTGGAATGGCAATGGACGTTATTCAATGACTTTGAACAGCCAATATGTAGTAGAATCGAATTTGCGAGAACGATACGCGAGTGATATCTAGTTAATTTGTCATTCTGATAAAACGCGATGTATGTTGTGGGGGCAGCAATCTGTTGGAACTTCGTGCTGTTCTACTTAAGTATCTACCTTCCTGGCCACTTTATTAAGGGTATTTGTTAAAATAAATAAATATAAAAAAAAATTATTATAGTTCTGTAGCGTCATCAATGCCGCCACAAGAAAAACCAACGGAGCAAATCTACATCGCATCAAAAAGAACCGCGGCGCCATCTATCCAACTAGCAGCGAACTACTAGGTTGAAATCCTGCATCGCGCAAGCAGATTTTACCATGCGATTTGAACATATACATCAGCCCGAATATCAACTATGGGGGCAGTTGCCCGCCAGACACAACACCCGTCTGGTCGGAGGATCCTCCTTTGCAATGGGTTTTGCGGGACTTTACTCGCAGTGCTTAACTCCAAAGTTCGATTTTTTATTTCAGGGGCACCTTTTAGCACCTAAACCGTGGTCCCCTATTAATTAACTAACAAGCATAATCCTACGGTTTCGCTACTGTCAGTGGCCTATTCCATAGGTATCGTGCACATATCAGGAATAAAAAGTAGCCTATGACACTCAGCTTTAGTGTAGCTTAATGTCGGTCAAAGAATTTTCGAAATAGGATTAGTACACAAGCACCAATATGTATGTCCCTCGGATATAAATAAATCACCGCTTCAACCATCTTACAACGTTTACATTGGTGGTCCTAAACTAATTAAGAGCTCTGTGCCGCAGAGGGATACTCTACCGTCCAATTAATTAATTGTAATCCAACAATATTTATTTGTCTTATTTAAATGACCGATTAATCGACTGAATAAGCACACTTGCAAGTATTCTTATGCCAATTAGCAGCCCAACTATTCCTGCCGACTAAAACCAGCATCCTAGATAAAAATAAACAAATAGTTTGAGATGTTTTAATTTATACAAGTTGATACGGTAAAGTAATTGGTCTCGGTAATTTAATGGTTGTGATAAAAGTACACAATGTACTAATGAATAGGAAAGGGGGATTGGTATGACCGACAGGTTTGTTGGAGGTTGGATCCGATTAAAACTTTGCAGATTTTTTTTTGTTGATGTGTTCGGCTTTGGCTGTAAGCGATGACATGGCCGATGTTGGAGCACACTTGTCTAGAAGAAACCTATGCACTCTTAACTTAAAAACCCCAAGTTATATTTGTTAGGAATCCCAGGTTTCCTAATCTAACCTATAGAGTACTAGAGGTCCTACCCGGCTTCCGACTGGAACACATTTTATAGAAATCTTCCTCGTTTATCGCTCCTTCTATCATTACAAACCTTTTTTTTTTAATTGGGACAAGCCCGCCACACATTCCCAACCACTGCAACTCCTGAATGCCAGAATCAACAGTGGCGACCACCAGAAAAACGCCGAGCCAATGAAGCCCGACGAGTCCCGGAGAAACGATACAACTGTCTTGGATCCTGCAACGAATTTAATCAGAAAATTACAGCGGAGGAGTAGGAAAATAAATATATATATATAATTTCCACTTCCCTCCTTTTCAAGCAGGAGACAGAATAGAGCTAGGCCAATAGGCACCAAGGGACATATACAACTGGTTTAAGCCCAGTTGTCAAGCACCACGGATTACAAACCTTATCAAAATCCGTTGAAACAAAGAACAGAAACATCCAGGGGTAGCCAGTAGCTTTATTTTATACTAGTGGATGTCACGCGGTTCCATCCGCGTAGTTCCCGTTACCGTGGGAGTACGGGGATAATATATAGCCTATGTTACTCCCTGATAATATAGCTATCCAATGCTAAAATAATTTTTCAAATCGGTTCAGGAGTTTCGGAGCCTATTCAATTCAAAAAAACAAATCTTTCTTCTTTTTAACCGACTTCAAGATGCGTGCCTACAATTTTCGAGGGCAACTCTCGAAAATTGTAGGCACGCATCTGGTAGAAACTTGATATTCGTGTGTATATCGGGTCATCGGGTGATACTACAAAACAATGAAGGTTTGGATCACACCTGATGATGGAGACGACAGAGAGTCAAGGGAACTCCACATCGGTATGTAGGAACTACCAAGTGTTTGGGCTTATTTCATTCGTATTGACGAAACCTTTACACCGAAAGCACTTAGTAAGTTTTATTTTCATAACATAACATCACGCCGGTACACTCTGAATGGGTACGCAGGTACCACTAAAAAGTCAAAAATAAAAAACTTTTAACAAAAAAATATAACCGACTTCCAAACAAAACACTAAAAAGTATAAAATAAGTAACCTTAATTTCGGAAGTCGGTGTTAAAAAACAAAGAAACAAAACCAAATACACCGACTTCCGAAATTAAGGTTACTTATTTTATACTTTTAGTGTTTTGTTTGGAAGTCGGTTATTAATATTAGTATTAGGTATAGACTAATTAGAGATTTCTATCATCTACTTTAATGTGGATCTCTACATAAAAGTATTTCTTCTCACGCTATCATCAGTCCTTTAAACAATATTTCTGTTTGTACTGTCGTGTTTTTCAAGTTATTATTTGAGTCACTGGGCACTAAAGCCTATAATTACCAGATCTTTCCTTTTAACCATCTGGCCAGTTGAAAACAATCGCTCCTTTTTGCGCCAACTCAACACCACCGTCATTAAACTCGTATAAAATTACAATCAATGAAATCGTTCTATATCGCAGATGATAACTAGCTACAAACCTACAAAAAAAGACCAATTCAACTGTGAATACCCATGTATTACTTTCGCACCTTTAATTGATAAATATGGGGTATCATTCATGGGTGGTTGACCAGTTGCGAGCAGAGCCGGGGCGCATAACCTACGCTCCGCGAGCCAGGGAAGGCGTTTGTCATGGCCACTAGTACTGAGCCAGTATTATTTTCACACGATTGCTTACGACCGGTTATAACACATATAGAAAAATACATTCAATAGAATAGATGCTAGATCGAAGGTTGGGTTCCGTAGGGTTAGATTCTCGATCTGTACGTGCGTAAATAGCTCTGGATCTAAAGAACAAAATAATCTGACTGATAATCTAACTGATTGAAGAGGCAAACAAAATAATACGCTTAATTTCTCACTCTAGAACTTACTCGTAACTACACACATACACTCGAAAAACGTAAACCTCCTCCACGCGCAGTCGGGTAAAAATCGACTGATCCTTATCCGATACATAGCTTTTTACTATTGGGCCTTTATTTAGAAGTACATACATACCTAACCGTTTTTTTAAGGATAAGAAATATTTTCTTTTTAGGACAAGATTGACTTTGCAGTTAGAGATAGTCTTATTGGTGAACAGAAATAAAAAGGGCTGAATATCTTATTTAAAGAAATATAGGAAGAAGAAGAATGAATGTAGGCCTTCATGCTTGTACCCTGCATTTTAGTCACCCACTGAAGTGACGCTAAATTATTTACGATGCTTTCTGAAAAACGACCGTTTATTAGTTATTTATGCACAAGAAGAAATCTATATCAATCCTCCTTAACCATTGATATATTAAAAACCCAAGATACACACTCAGCCTCTCAAAAACGTCCGCAAAAAATAAGCGCAATATGCGCAAGTTTCAAACAGTCTCGCATCGCTCGCCATACTGCACTGCTTTGTAAAAACAACTTTAAGCGATCCGTGTAAGGTTGAATTTGCAAAAAAATTGTTTATAGTATAACTACACACAACTCACACATGACACTTGATACATGTCAGTTTTTGACGACAGTTTCGAGTGTTGCATTTGTTCGAGACTGTGCATCTTGGGTTTTTTTGTATATCAATGTCCTTAACGCAAGTATGTAAAAACAAATATTCACAATAAACGATTCAACACTTATTAAATGAACCGTTACCAATACGATAATGACCCACTCATACCAACATTAAGTAATGAAATACAATGTTGCCAACTAGAAAATAATCGACTCGCGGATCTCCGATCAGCCGGCGACTAAGCCTGCTAGCAAAAAGATGACCACGAGTGCTCGCCAAAGAAACTGTCGCACAGTGAAAGCTATGTTTTATGGCCAAAAGAAAACTATATATTTCATATTGCCTTGTGAGAAATGGCTGTTAAATTTTGTATAGTCGAGAAAGAATGGAGATCGGATAATGATTGAGATGTGTTCTTTACTAATAAAATGAATGTTAGATTCTTGAGTGAAATTAAACCTAATATATATAATTCTTCCGTTACTGACTGGTTGAGTGAGTGACAGACAACGCACAGCCGAAAGGTCGTAGAGAGCTGACTGCACTTAAGAAGATTTCCCGAAATTCCTACGGGAACAGGAAAAAACGGGATGTGCGCTTACGAAGTCGCGGGCTAAATCTAGTAGATATTAATTAAGGAGTATTTCATTTGTGACCATTTCAAACGGATTTCCCGATTTCTTAAGAAATGAATTGGAACCTTTTGCCATGAGCTAGTTTCTTTTTTCAAAAAGCTGTCAGAACTTGTCTATATAAAGGGCAATATTCATGTCAAGATATTCGCCAGATGACATAGTTTTTTTTTAAAGTGAAACTTTTATTACATCGTCTCAAACTTTTTCGTCTGTGTGTTGCATGTCGCGTGAGTAGGCCTCTAGGTAAATTTTTAGTTAAATATCTAAAATGTGAAAAAAAGTTTCACTTTTACCGTGGCTTCATAAAACCACACAATCCTTTTTTTAATTCTATTTCCTAACCTAGAAATGGAACAATTTACTTAAATAACAGCTACGAGTATAATATGTTATGTAAGTAAATTGTAACACTAGGTTATGTTATTTTTTTTCTTTTATTTACTATAGCTGACCTGTGCCCACTTCGTTGGGCGGTATTTTTAGGATTAAAATATAGCATTCACAAATAACGTGGTTTTCTATTGGTAAAGGAATTTTCAAAATCGGTTCACAAAATCTCTTTATATCTAATATTACCATAGAAAAACATTTTTACAAGCGTTTGTTGAATGTATAAACTAACCAACACAAACCATCGCGGGTTTAACAGCAGTAAGTATGACACGGCAACTCGGTGCTACAACATAGTTTTAAATGAACAGAATAATTATTCCGATGTTATCGTATGTACTTTTAAAGCAAGTACTTGGTGAGCAACCATCTATGTCACACTTAAATGGAAAAAAAAAACGGAACCCTTATAGGATCACTCCGGTGTCTGTCCGTCTGTCACAGCCAGTTTTCTCCGGATCCACTGGACCGATTCTGATGAAATTTGGTGCACTTATGGACTTCTATGAGGGTTTTAATTATATTTTTTTCATAATTTTAAAATAAATGGTTTTGAAGTTATTTAAGAAATTAGACGAAAAATGACCGCTCCCCCCCCCCCCTTATCTCCGAAACTCCATTTTTTTCAAATTTTTTGATAATAGATCTTCACCTCAAGATTATAGGAAAACCTATTAGAAGTCTGTAGAGTTAAAATAACATGTTAAAAAAATTAAATTCGTTCGGAACCCTTTTCACGCGAGTCCGACTCGCACTTTGCCAGTTTTTTTTTATGTAGCCTGCTCTGCCTCACCTCTCCCCACATATTTCTTGTAATTCTTTTCTTCGTCTTTGCGTATCGTCGGTACTTCTAAGTATATGTTTGGGACAAGTAAGTGGCCTCGTATATTCTATTTGTGACCTTGGGAGGCGTTGTACAGATCATCAAGGAAGCAGGTGGACCAGTATTTCGGACATATTCTGATCTGATGGTAACTATTTTAATGAGCCATCACGAACGGCAAGTGCTGGTTTGTGATGGCTCAGTTTATTAAGAAGGTACACGATCGCTTTCAAACACTTCATAACCACACCATAGCTCTGCCAGCGCTACCACACTGTACCCAAGCCTTAAATATCGGGTGCCACCAATGTTTACAAATAAGGATCGTTCGCCACCGTTTGTTCAACCCTATGTTTTATATCTTATTTCTCATGTTCTAGGGCTGAACCTTTAAATGACTGGATATCAAGAAAAACAGCGCCCTTTACATAACGTATCTAATGGCGATTCTCAGGAGATAAAAAGAAGCTGAGTTCTATGTTTTTTTATCTCCAGTTGTTTGTGTTATTGTTGGTCTTTTATTGCCTAGCAAGATGTATTCTAAACTAGCTTCTGCCAGCGGTGTCGCCTGCGATAATTTTGAAAACTATGCCAAGGGACCGAAGTTACAAAAAGTATATTGCCTATGGGCTATTGCAGACTATGACCTATCTCTGTGCCGTATTTCTTTCTTCATTTCTTTTTCTTTTTTTTTTTTAAATCGTTGCCCCACACTAGGAATTCTCTTCTCTCCTGTATCATAGGTGCGTTTACAAACATAAATACACATATACAAACAGCCAGACCCGGAACAACTATCTGTAGGCCATACAAATATTTGTTCCGTGCGGGAATCCGACCCGCGACACGCAGCGCAGCAGCCGATCGCTCAACTACTGCGTCATCATCACGCAGATCCGTTCAGCCGTTCCGGCGTAATTTAATAACAAACAGCCATCCATCCTAACTTTGGCATTTTAAATAAAATTCGCTAAGACACACTAGTCGCTGTTAATTGATATTTGTTTCAAATAGCTTGGAAATCTCTGCCAATTTCTCGGCACAACACTTTTAGGGAGCCTTTGGCACCGGCAAAATAGTTTTCAGGGGGGTGAATCTTTTGCCCATTCACATAGACATAGAACTAACTTTGTCAATTTTAGCAGAAAAGTTTCAGAACTACAAGTCTTCTCTTCTCTTATATCACATTCAGCTTGTCTCATGTGGGGTATCATATGAAATAGCGTTATTTGCCAACTCTCAAACATTTTTTTTCTTTGTTTTAGGGTTTCGAACGTCCGTAAAAAACGGAACCCTTATAGGATATAGCTAAAACCCACCCACAGCGGGGTCAAGCCCTGCCTGGATCAGCCCCTGGTATCGTGTCACCCAGTAACTCGTTTATGCAGGTATTAACTTATTCATGGGATTTTAATTTATTGTTCTTATTTTGATTTGTGATTTTATGATTTTTGTGTTGTAATGGGTTGTAATTACCTGAATAAATGAATTTATTATTATTATTATTAAATAGCTTTTAGCTGGACGCACCATGAAAATACTGGTGTTCAGTAACATGTGTCTGGTAAGATACGAAGGCGACTACAACTTAGTAGCAGACGACGCAGTAATTTGAAGTCCAGACTAAATTTAAAATTAAAGATTAAATAACAGTTTGACTCAATAGGAGAGATACTCGTTGAACTGTCTTAGAAATATTCTCAAACAGGTATGTTATTATATAGATATGCATTTTTAACTATATGTACGACTCTCGAGGATTGTGTTTTGGTCTTGTAAGAGAACTGCACTTACAGAATTGCACTATTACCATTCTACCATTATTATAAAAACGTTTAATTTCTAATATTGCCTTGCCTTATTTCAAACGCGGTCAGGAGCCCTATCCTATTCAGATCACATGACAACCAAAAGGCTGAGATACACAGCAGCCCTAATTGGCCGATAAAACAGTCATCCCAGATGGATTACTCGAATTATTATAATGACAGTAATTTCGAGGGATGCATAATTATTATGATAGCTAGGTAGCTATTAGTATGTGAACATGTGATATTTATATCGCAGGCTGACTTGTCAGGTTGTTTCAACAAGCTGATGTAATGTTTAAGGTAAATAATTGAAAATAGGATTCTAAATAGGATGGAGGATTACTATGAGCTTGCTTACGGTAGGCGCCCGATAAATTAGCAACGGGAGTCATTGACCCACCTACATCAACTGATATTCTTGGTTTCAAAAACTGGCCAAGTGCGAGTCGGACTCGCGTGCAAAGGGTTCCGAACGAATTTTTTTTTTCATGTTATTTTAACATTACAGGCTTCTAACAGTTTTCCTGTAATCTTTAGGTAAAGATCTCCATTTTTTTCAAAATTTTAGGCTCAGTGGTTTCGGAGATAAGGGGGGGAATGGTCATTTTTCGTCTAATTTCTTGAGTAACTTCAAAACCATTTATTTTAAAATTATGAAAAAAACATAACTAGAGCCCTCACAGTAAGCCCTTTCATTTGATATGCCACACGATATTGTTTAAAAAACATTTTTTTAATTTTCTATTTTGGCCCCCAAAAGTGACCCCAATACTAAAAATCTTATAATTTACGTAACGCGCTCGTGTTTGGGTCATAGAAGTCCATATGTGTACCAAATTTCAACAGAATCGGTCCAGTGGATCCGGAGAAAACTGGCTGTGACAGACGGATAGACAGACAGACAGACACCCGAGTGATCCTATAAGGGTTCCTTTTTTTTCGGAACCCTAAAAACGGGCACATAAAGCAGTCCTGAATCGACATTTACCTATCGTGATGCTATACATTACTTGAACAAAATCTTAAGGCGATAAGCAAATAATAAGGGCGTTAGTAACTTAGGCTCTTAATTTAGGTATTATTTATTGGGTATCTACGAAGAGATTTATGGGAAAGGTATGTCATATCGTCACCAAAGAAATGGTGATGATAGGTGGAAGTGTGGTACTCTCTGCCAGCGTCTGCGTTCCCTTTCCACGTCAGCTATTTAAGCAAGAATGAACGCTCATCTTCTGGGCTCGCCTATTCCATCATAAACTGTCTCCATTGCTTTCCATTAGATGAGATCGAGGTTCAGTCAAGAACAGGCTCATCACGAAGAAAATGGGTTTCATACTGAATGTAAACAAAACAGGAGGTTTTACCAGTATACTGTTATAGGGCATTTTACAAAGGGTCATTTAATTAAATTCGCTGAAGTCGTTACTTGAATTAGTGGCGAAGAAATGAAAATATATCCTTTTTACCCAACACCAACAGGGCTAAAATGGCGTGCAGATATGTAGGTACTTAGAAAGAACCCCTAATGGCATTTAAAGTTCATAATTATGGCGGTAATAACTTCTTATAGGTACACTCGCCAGTAATTAATTAATTTAATCAATTGGATGGATAAAGTTTAATTTAATTACTATTTCCTGTTATTAGTCATTACTTTAAAGTAATGGCTTATAGAAACTAAACAATTTCATTTTCTATTTCGTTTTGACAATGACCTAGGTAAGAAATAAGGAAGAAGGTCCATTCGCAACCGCCTTCGAAAAAGAACAAAGACAAAAGTCCTATATCTACCTGCCTAGCCTTTTCCCAACTATATTGGGGTCTGCTTTCAGTCAAACTGGATTCAGCTGAATACCAGTATTTTACTTGGAGCGTCTGCCTACCAGACCTCCACAAACAAAAGGCATACAAAAAACTTTTTACAAAAAAATATAACCGACTTCCAAACAAAACACTACAAAGTATAAAATAACCTTAATTTCGGAAGTCGGTGTTTTTGGTTTTGGTCTTCCAAAATTAAGGTTATTTTATACTTTGTAGTGTTTTGTTTGGAAGTCGGTTATATTTTTTTGTAAAAAATTTTATTTTTATTTTTCACTTTTAAGTGGTGATACTTGAACGAAGTCTTCGCCTACGCAGAAATTGAAATAAACAAAAATGCTCATAAAATAAAAACTACTAAACTAAACTGAATCAACGGGACCAAATAGCAAGTATACTGTATCGAACTAAAAAAGAATCACAGAAATCGGATCAGAAACCTCGGAGTAATCGGTGTACATACATAAAAAAATACCCACCGAATTGAGAACCTCCTCCTTTTTTGGAAGTCGGTTAAAAATGTGGAAACTATCTGGTTTCCAGTGTATTTTCTTCCTACCTAATATAATAGAATGTATGATCTCTTAGTCAGTTCATGTTCGTCTTGTAGACTTTTTGTTCAAACCTGAGGATCAACCTGATACCCACAATCATCATCATCATTGTCATAGCAGCTGCTGGACATAGGGCTCCCCCAAGTGTCGCCTCAACAACTGGTCCTGTGCACACTTGTGCTACCACAAACGCCTGATGGAAACAATGGCTGAGGTCTACGGTGACTAGCGAGCCCAGAGGATGCCTGTTCACTGTTGCTTTGAAGGCTGACTGACCTCAGATGGTAAGGGACATAGACGCTGGCAAGAGTTCCCGTGGGATATTATTGAGCTTTCTTTAATTTTGATACGATTTTTCTATTTGTATATGTAGTGTATGTATATACTTATGATTGGTTTCGAGAGTGTACTTCACAACGTACGGACTGGGTGGGAGTCAGTTTGTGTTCAACCGTCAGTCAGGCAGCACGTGGTGGTGCGTAGGCGAGCCAAATAAAATACCTACTATTAGTGATACGATGCGTGGATACTACAGTATTTAACTAAGCAAATTGACCAGCCACAAGTTTCCGTTCCTTGTGTTTATTATTTCGTAAACTTATGCGGGCCCTAGACGTTCATGTTATTTGTTCAAACAGGCTGGTTCAAACAGTTTTATACAATTAGCATGACATGAATGTCTGTAGGAAATTTTGAAAAAAAAAATGAGTTGTCAAATAGCATGAAGAAATATAAAATTTCGTATTCCTATTTGATCAAACAGTTTGAACCAGCCTTTTTTTGGGACAAGCCCGCCACACATTCCCAACCACTGTAACTCCTGAAAGCCAGAATCAACAGTGGTGACCACCAGAAAAACGTCGAGCCAATGAAGCCCGTCGAGACCCGGAGAAACGATTCAACTGTCTTGGATCCCGCACTTCATTTCATTTATTTATTGCTTCAAATATGGTAGGTACAAGTTCTTATATACAATATTAAGTAACACACATTTGGCCAATACATAGCATGCAATATTAGGTACAAGTTTTTACTAAAAATATTAATTACTAGGTAACCACATTTCGTCAATGTATATATCAATTAAATATGTATGTGCTTTATTGTATAAAATTTACAGGGACACTTGAAAGAACTCATCTATCGAATAAAAACACGAAACGCAAATGCAACGAAATTAATCAGAAAAGTACAGCGGAGGAGTAGGAAAAAAAATATAATTTCCATTTATTGAACCAGCCTGTTTGATCAAATTACTTTTACGTATATGGCCCGCTTAACACTGTACCTGAAAACTGATACTTCTGTTCCATCTGCCTCATGGCTTACCAGGTATTTAAAAGCCAGCGTGTCAGTTATTCGGTCAGTTTTTGCGACGGACCACCCCTCGCAGGCAAAGGTCACTCCAGCTAATTAAACATAGACGTTATTATTAACTAAATGTCAGTCGCGTGAACTTTCCTCACCGACCTAGTGTAGGCTGTTAATTACCTTTTTGAATTGTAACGGAAAGAATACGTCTCTTCATGGTAGAGAGCGAATTAAGTTTTTTAGGAATAGCCATCCGGAGGCTCTAGACAAAAGGGATTATGTCAGTGGTAGCATGGCGAAATCGATTGTCGAAACGTCAAAATGTATGGGATTGTCAAACGCTTTCAAAATGTCACGTGATCCATCCCCTAATATTTTTGAATTTCGACAGTCGCATTCGATAATAGAATGGTTCTTTGTCTAGAGGCCCGGGGCTCTAGAACAGTGAACAATCAATCAATCAGATTTTGGTATTTCTACAAAGAAGTACCAAAACCTAGAGGACTGATCAAGTGACATTTAACAGCGTTTGTCAGTCCCATACAATGAGGACTATCGCGTTTGAATCCACCGCTAGAGGCGCTAGTGTATAGTGAGATCTTTGAAATGTCTAATGTGAAAGAATAAAGAAGAAAGAAAAGACGTTTATTTCATCAAAAGCGACGCACAAAACACAAAATTAAAAGGGAATTACTTAACAACTAACCAAAAACTAAATAACCTATTATCGCAAGAGGACTATGTCAGGACCAAGCATTAATTTCACTGTTGGTTTGTTTTTGACGGGAGTTTATTTACTTATTTGTTTTGTTTTTTGTGAATAGTTTACTAAAACGGCCTAACTATGACAAATTAAGTTATGGTTTTTTTTTCTATCGGAAATAAGTAAATGTTCTGTTTCTTTTTCTTCTTTTTTATCGAACAAAATGAGTATGCATAACACTGCGGCACTATCTAAGTTGTATTTAATTGCTTGTTTACTGCATTAATAATCTTATTTCAACTTTGCTCACGTGCACGTAATAACTTCTTTTAGTGTTATGATTAAAGACCTCACTCGCCAGTGGCGCCAACTGGTGAGCACGAAAACGGTGGCCTCATTGGGACATTTTGACAATAGCCTTCGCCAAGCTGCCGCTGCACGCTGTCAGAATTTCGATTGTGAGAGCCTCTGAACTTATTTCATCATCATCGTCATTCAACCGAGAGATGTCGACTTATGGACATCGGCCTCCCCAAGCGTCGCGTCGCCACGTGCAAATAAGTATTGGTTACTAACTTATGCCCGCGATTTCGTCTTGGTAAATTTCCGTTTGGGATAAAAAGTAGCCTATGTGTTAATCCAAGTCATAAACTATGTGTCTGCCAAATTGTTAAGTTCAGAAGTTTTCGCGTGAAAGAGTAAGAAAACTATCCATGCGTTCTTTCATCCTCCTATGCTTTCACACTATTAATAGGACTATATAATGTAGGAAATATTGTTCGCCGCATGGTGTCGGCCGGTGCCGTATGGTACCGTAAAAGAATAATACCATTCCATCACTTCGTAAGTGGCGACTAAGAGAATGGGCAGCAGCGTTCTCTGTAAAACGCAACACATACACTGCGATTGCTAACCCGCCTGCCAAGCGTGGCGATTATGGCAACCCCCCCCCCCCTGTGGGGGAGGCCTATGTCCAGCAGTGGACGTCTTTCGGCTGGTATGATGATGATGATGTAGGAAATAAGATTGATAGGATAGGATAGTATAGTATTTTTATTAAAAAATAAGCTTTCATTTCATGTCGAATCTGAAACACGGCCCAAGCTTTGCCGTAAGTACCTACATCATAAAAATAGACATATAATTATGAAGGTCCAAGAAACTCATCACTACATAGTATAAAACAAAGTCGCTTTCTCTGTCCCTATATCCCTATGTATGCTTAAATCTTTAAAACTACGCAACGGATTTTGATGCGGTTTTTTTTAATAGATAGAGTGATTGAAGAGGAAGGTTTATATGTATAATAACATCCATTAAATTGTGGAGAAATACTGTTATTTTTGAGGTTTCTAATGTGATGTCGTAAATAATTACTTTTTATGACGCAGACGAAGTTGCGCGCGTCAGCTAGTATGATATAATTAAACCTGGACCTAAGATGGTGGAACTTTACTTCTTTCTTTTTCAAAAACCTTACTTATACTTACCTAACAAAATAATTATATCAGACATTCAGAGCTATTCAATATTGATAAGAACGGTGTTCTCGCGTGTGGGCTAAGATAATTATTTATGTACTTATGTAATAAAATATCGGAAAGTATTTCATGCCCGCTTTCTGAGTGCAAGCGGGCATACAAAAAATCTAATATTTATCTATAAATTAAACAATCACTAACTTCAGCTCAAACTCCTTCATACAACATTATTTATGACGTTTAGACATCATAAATTGCATTCTTTTTCGGGATTTCTATAGTGTTGTCTAATGTAAGCACCAGCAGAAATTATAAAACGAGATCGACTTATAAAAAATAACCTAACCTAACTTTTCATTTTATCAAACCACGTTGCCAAACGAAGACTACAAACGAAAAACTCATTATCACCTTCACTTGTATCCCAGTCTACGGACAATAACAAAAACTACATCAGTACAACTTCACGTATCATTACCATACTAGCCGTCTCTCTAAAAACCACCGCGTCCATGTTTTTCAGTGTAAAACCTAGACTTTTAAAAAGGCATCTAACTTTACCTAATCCAGTCTAAGCAGCATATCTGAACCTCATGACCGATGTCAATGAATCCCACTTATTTTATCGCTAACCCCATAGTCTACAAGCAACATTCCTACAAAACCACACGTTAGCTACTACAAACTATATTAGAAACTATTGCAAAACCTCAGGGAACTACGTTTCGCTGACTTGCAGACTTGAATAGAATTCTCAAGTCTTTAAACGAAGTTGTGGTGAACGCGCGTGTTTAAGTAAAGTTTCTCAGGGTTTGTGGTAAGGGTTGAGTCGGGAACGCATTCTGGAGCCGAGTTTAGGAGTTAGCGAGTGCAATGCGCCGCTCATGCAGTTCTGTAACCGGTTCCTAATCGTTGTATTTCGCCGCCGCCGATCGGGCTTTGTGTGTCTCGCAGAAAAAGTTAAAATAACTTCAATGAAAATGTTCCCGCTCCCGCTTAGGAAAACGAAATTTTTACAATTTCCAATTGCAAATCTCAAGACTGTCACAATTTCTCTACCACATTTTCTTATCTATTTATTGTACTTACACCAAAACAACTCATATTAGATAAAGTGATAATGAAGTTCATGTACAAAGGCGAGCTAAACTCAAAGTTGAGTTTTTTTTTCACAGCAGCAAAGAAAAATACAAAAATAGTTATTTTCATCTCAATACATTGTGAACATCATTGATATATAAAAAACCCAAGATGCACAGTCTCGAACAAATGCAACACTCGAAACTGTCGTCAAAAACTGACATGTATCAAGTGTCATGTGTGAGTTGTGTGTAGTTATACTATATACAATTTTTTTTGCAAATTCAACCTTACACGGATCGCTTAAAGTTGTTTTTACAAAGCAGTGCAGTATGGCGAGCGATGCGAGACTGTTTGAAACTAGCGCACAATTATACATTGCGCGCTTGTTTATTGCGGACGTTTTTGAGATGCTGAATGTGTATCTTGGGTTTTATATATCAATGGTGAACATACATAGATTGAGGCAGTCCCAGTAACTTACAGAGGTATTTGTGTTGGAGCTGTCTCGCTTCTTCCCTTACTTAGTAGCTAAACAATGTGGAGACCGGTTTAAAAAAAATAAGAAAAAATATAACATAAAAACGAAAAGAATAATATACAATAATACATATCTACAAATATTATATAATTGTGACAAAAAAGCTCTTTAATTTCGTGTTTCTCAAAGAATTTTGCGGTATTGACGAAGTATGTGGGTACCGTTTCCTGGCTAGCAGTTATAGCTGTTGTTCAAAAATCACAATGACAACTAGCCTGCAACGAAAGCCTGGCTAGCAACACACGGGGCCATTCCATGGCATTCTCCAGTCGTAAGAATGCACCTGACAATATACAGAACTATTGTACAAGTTAGTCTTGCCATGAGCACGGCACTCGTCGCCATCGATCAAGTGTAATGTCGTGGTTAACCGAATGAACAAATCGGAAAATATATTTTTGCGGATACTTTAGTCACTTGCTTGATGCACTATTCTTTTCTGCAATACCTAGTAAGCTTTTGCTAGGAAGAGGCGTCTATTGACTGCTTGTTTTAGAGTGGATTGTCTTCGTTTAATGTGGGTAGGTACTTAATTATATAAGGCTGCTCTCTCGAGAAATGCTTAAAAACAGCGTGCAGATGAAGTAAGTTTTCGTCGATATTTACTGAGCAATTACATCTAAAAAAATAGGTAGTAATCTACATGATATGATACGTAATTTGGTTTAGTCAGTATTTATGTAACGGTATCAGATAATAAGAAAAAAAATCACCAAATCACCTCCAAATCGTTGAGATGAAACCATTTTACTCCTTCACTTTTTAACAAAAGCCTAAAAAAAAAATCTACTGCTTTGCAATACAAATGAAAATAATTTGGTTTTGTTACTTTTTAGGGTTCCAAAAACAAAAACGGGACCCTTATAGGATCACTCGGGTGTCTGTCTGTCCGTCTGTCTGTTTGTCCGTCTGTCACAGGCAGTTTTCTCCGGATCCACTGGACCGATTCTGTTGAAATTTGGTACACATATGGACTTCTGTGACCCAAACACGGACGCGTTACGTAAATCATTAAATTTGTAGTATGGGGGTCCACTTTTGGGGGTCAAATTAGAAAATTTAAAAAAAAAGTTTTTTGAACAATATCGTGTGACATATCAAATAAAAGGGCTTACTGTGTGGGTCTTAATTATATTTTTTTCATAATTATATTAAAATAAGTAGTTTTGAAGTAATTCAAGAAATTAGACGAAAAATTTACCCCCCCTTATCTCCGAAACTTCTGAGCCAAAAATTTTGAAAAAAATGGAGATAATAGATCTTTACCTAAAGATTACAGGAAAACCTATTAGAAGTCTGTATTAAAATAACATGTTAAAAAAAAATTCGTTCGGAACCCTTTGCACGCGAGTCCGACTCGCACTTGGCCAGTTTTTTAAAATATGTGTTAATTTTTTAGAATAAATTAAAAATGCGGGTAGCGGAGTAGCGCATAGAGGAGTAGTTAGCTCCGTTTAATTCTACTAATTAAATTAATTAATTTTATTTATTTATTTTCATACATTTTTGACAGATTGCGATTGAGATGGGAATGCGAACGAAGTTTGAAAATTAGTAGAATTAGCACTCTGGCTCTAAACAGGGTTTACTGCTTGATTTCGAATGTCATATGCCCGATAGCTAATTTCCCGAAGTCATCAGATCGAACGTCCAGGCTAGTTTCCACCATCAATAAATTGCAAATCTATTTAGTCAGTCAGGTAGAGCATTGAAAATTAATGGACACGCATTTTTTTTTGTAAATCAAAGAATATTGAGAAAAAATAAAACGCATCAAACTCGGGAGTGGGGGGGCTCGTGACGTCAGAACGCACTAAAAATTATAACACGGCGTGACGTATTGAGGAATTTAAAAGCGTCGTATCTTCGTCAATTTTGGTTTACGAAACAAGATAAAAAACGTGTCAAATATTTTTTGATAATCTAACTGACGGACTTATAAAAATGTAAGTACATTTTTCAGTTGACAAGTCTATTGCCGAAATTCCGTAGCATCGATGTATGTACCACAATTTCAAAAAGCCATCAAGCGTCCGTTACGCCGCAAAGCCATTGCAACGATTGTAATTGTGCTACGTCGATGCTATGGAATTTCGGCAATCTGCGGGTCTAAAAAAACTTTTTTACAAAAAATGTAACCGACTTCCAAAACAAAACACTACAAAGTATAAAATAACTTTAATTTCGGAAGTCGGTGTTTTTGGTTATTTCTTTTTTTTACACCGACTTCCGAAATTAAAATTATTTTTCCCTTGACTCTCTGTCGTCTCCATCATCAGGTCTGATCCAAACTTTCATTCTTTTGTAGTATCACCCGATATACACACGAATATCAAGTTTTTACCAAATACGTGACTACAATTTTCGAGAGTTGCCCTCGATTTCTCAGGGTTTCCATCATCAGATCCTGACGTGGTGACAATGGGACCACACGGAAAGCACCAGCTTTCATATAAAAAAAGAATCATGAAAATCGGTTCATCCAGTCGGTTAATATGAGGTAACAAACATAAAAAAAAAATACAGTCGAATTGATAACCTCCTCCTTTTTTTGAAGTCGGTTAAAAAGGCAACTATAGAAGAATCATTTTAGAATCATAACACTAGTTTGCAGTAAATCTGTTGCCGAAAAAATTTTGGCTGTTGCTAACTTCACATGGTATGCTAAGTTCAAATATATAAGTAGTTTTTTTTTATATCAGCTCTGGTTTTGTGTTTCAGATTTTCTGGTTCTCGTCAAATAGCTGGTGCTTGGAATTTGAAAGCACATCTTTTGGCACTTTTACATAATCCATCACAAATATATCATAAAAAAATATTCAATACACGATTAACAAACATAAATAAATGCATTCCAAAATACAGAAGTATTTCTAACGAACTCTGATGTGTCTTTTACATAATTTTGTGCTCTTTGAGCTATTCATGTGCAAACATTTAGATACCTATTATTTTTAACACAGTAAATAAACGTTATAAAAAAAAATCAAACTCTTTCGTTACTGAGTGACTGACTGACAGACAACGCACAGCTGAATCTACTGGTCGTAGAAAGCTGAAATTTGGCATGTAGATTCTTTGGAGAGTGTAGAATAGCACTTTGAGAAGATTTCTCGACATTCCTTCGGGAACGGGAAAAGACGGGATAAGCCCGTACGAAGTCGCGGTCAAAAGCTAGTAAACTATAAAATTAAAAATATAACATGTCCCTATGTTTTACTTTTTCACGATTTATTAACCGTATAAGCACTAGAACCCTCAAAAAATGCTCAAAATTGTCCGATAAACCGCTGTCAACAGAGCCCTAGTGTACAAATTTGGCAAATATTAATGAAAAAAGAAAAACATAGGGATACAGTTTACATCCTTCTTCTTCAGTTTGTGAAATATCTTTTAAATCGGTCCAATATCGGAGGAGGAAACAGGCGAGAGCCGAACTTCGAATTATGACTTTTTAACCGACTTCCAAAAAAGGAGGAGGTTCTCAATTCGCTGGGTTTTTTTTTTTCACCGATTACTCCGAGGTTTCTGATCCGATTACTTTGATTTTTAGTTCAGTATAGTTGCCATTTGGTCCCATAAAATTTTGATTCAATTTGGTTCAGTAGTTTTTATTTTATGAGCATTTTTGTTTATTTCAATTTCTGCGTTGACAAAGACATCGTCCGAGTATCACCACTTAAAAGTGAAAAATATTTTTTTTTGTAAAAAGTTTTTAACATACAAGGCTATCCGCCTGTATTTCCTCTTAAAAGATTGGACTCGTCATACTTCGACAGCGTTTGTCAACGCCACACATTTCGGACGCTTTGACAACTGCCTTTGCCATGCTCCGCTAACAGAATGTCTCTCCAGAAACTCAAGAGGTGGCTATTAACTTAGGCAATGAACTACATTCACACGGGTGTACTATGTCAAACACTATAAATCGAACGTCTAAATACTGGAACGTTCATAATATCGAATGGTTAATAAATCAAATATTCATAATATCATACAATCAATACATCGAGTGTTCAAAATATCATGCTGTCAATGTCATGAATATTTCAAGTCATTTCTTCTAAAAAAACTTTTTTACAAAAAATGTAACCGACTTCCAAAACAAAACACTACAAAGTATAAAATAACTTTAATTTCAGAAGTTGGTGTTTTTGGTTATTTCGTTTTTTGACACCGACTTCCGAAATTGTTTTTGAAAGTCGGTTACATTTTTTGTAAAAAAGTTTTTTTTATTTTTCACTTTTTAGTGGTACCTGCGTACCCATTCATAGCGTACCGGCGTGATATTATGTTATGAAAAAAAAACTTACCAAGTGCTTTCGGTGTAAAGGTCTCGTCAATACGAATGAAATAAGCCCAAACACTTGGTAGTTCCTACATACCGATGTGGAGTTCCCTTGACTCTCTGTCGTCTCCATCATCAGGCCCGATTCAAACCTTCATTCTTTTTTAGTATCACCCGATACACACGAATATCGTGCTTTTACCACATGCGTGCCTACAATTTTCGAGAGTTGCCCTCGATTTCTCAGGGTTTCCATCATCAGATACTGACGTGGTGACAATGGGACCATCTCGGAAGCATACCCTTTCATATAAAAAAAAAAATCATCGAAATCGGATCATAAACGACGAAGTTATCCGCGAACACACATAAAAAAATATGTATATATACGCTGTCGAATCGAGAACCACCTTCTTTTTTAGAAGTCGGTTAAAAACTATTATTTAGTTTGAACATAGCTTCGAACGTTTTACACATGCTATTGCAGGTGAATGTGAAACTATCTCCTGCCAGCGACTTCACCCGGGAGATGGAAGTTAAAATTGATGCCACACATAATGTAACTCGCTTAAAAGTATGCTCTATTCTTACCAATTCATGGTCTACATTGTGCTAAGTTTTATCCAAATCCAATAAGACATGAAGGGACCACAACACCATAGTGTAGTTTTTTTAACCCAAAGGTTGACTAGTAGAGAATGCCTTGCTGCATTAAGTCCGCCCATGTACCACTTTTGTACATAAAGTTTAAATAAACAAACAAGGGGTAACGAACACAGAGACAGAGTCATTAAAATTAATAATTTAATTTGAATTTGCAAGCGAAGTCGATTTGAACATGCAAACGATTTGAAACCTCCGATTCGTCTAAGTTTTAGAACACATCAAATCATTAAATTCCAAAAACCATCCACAAAACGTACCTCTAAATCGAACTCAAAATCTGTCGATCATAAAAATTCTAACAGCCAATCAGAACCATCAGTTATTATAAGTTAATCGTGATGGCTGCGCAGCCGCACGAGCAGCGCGCACTTTCGCCCGCTCTCGGCAGCGCGCCGCATTTCTCTCCAAGGACATTAGAACCTGTCCCTGCCGACAGATCAGATTGACCATGAGGTAAGCTGTATCGAGGAGTATATGGGAGCCATAAATTAAGTGTTTGTAACATTTTGGGAATACTTTCTTTATACGTGGAGTGGGGTTTGACTTACCTCTCTATTTCCTGATAGCTACAACTTGGGTGTATCTGTACTAGGTATCTATACTAATATTTTAAAGCTGAAGAGTTTGTTTATTTGGTTGAACGCGCGTATCTGAGGAACTACTACAGTGCTATTCTGTAAATAACTATTTCGATTTCGAGCTTCACCTGAGTGATAAAGCTCACAAAGTGAGAGTTACCACCAGTGATCGGAGTAGGTAGATTGAAATGGGGTCATTGATCCGAAACGTATATATTAATATGGACATTCCTCCGGAATTGGTGGATTATTAAAAAAAAACCGGAACTTATGTAGGAATTTTATTCTGCCAGAGTGGAAGGAGTCATTTAATGATTTGCCATCCTCAAAAAAAGGGTAGGAATTGTTACAAAATGAGCAATATTATTCTTTATTATTCTTCAAATTTTTTTTAACGGCACACAGTCACGATTTGACAAAACCCAACGACCAATCAGAACAAAGGATCATGGGTGGTACAATAACCGGTTATCAGAACAATGCGTACGCCCGCCGACGACATGCCAGGTAGCTCACTCGTTTACTTCGGTTCGTAGAGTGCGCATCTTTGTTTGTTACTGTGTTGTGAAAACGTTACTTGACCCTGGCTTGTGTACATACTGACTTCTGGAATCTGCTCTAAACCACGATTTGGCTCGAATATACGGACTCAGATATTTCACTATTGAATTGGATCTACATATTTAAACCAAGCTTTGGTAAGTAATATTTTACTAGTTACAAGGAGTATAAAGCATGTTTGGATGTACTATAAGAATATTTTTAGTATTGTGTTTGTTCGCTTAACCTGCTGAACATACCATGAGTCTTAATATTGTTAAATCTTTAATAGAGTATGAACCAGTGAGTTTAGTGCGAAACAAAATTATGATATTCTAGTAATGTAGTCGCAATTCAGCTAACTCCACTATTAACCGACATTTTACTGGAATCCGTATATAATTTGAATGCCCTGTGTCCTCTTGCAATGTATTAGTAAAATAAATTACTATAGGCCTTATCTATTTCTCTACAAAATATTCTACGTAACAAGCCCTTTCATTTGATACCCATATTGATGGGATTGACAATAATATTGAATATACATAATTGTATTGTCACCAGAATCAAAGGCGAATACCAAATTTTAGATCAATCGGTTGACAGGAAGAGGGTGAAATTTCAATGACTAAATTTGATCCACGAAAAATAAAACAAACGGAGTAAGCTAAATAAACTAAATAAAATGTAATTTTTTCATGTCTTTGTTTTAGATGATATATACGAGGTTCCATCTCTACAACAGAGTTCAGATATGGCAAACGTCAAGGCTGAAACTGTAGAAAAATGGATATCCGGTCATCCCGAACTACTTTACGATCACGCTAGTGGTACAATATACTGTTCAAAATGTGAAAGCCATTTGAAAACCATAAATAAAGGAAACGTTAAAAGACATATAGAAGGAGCAGTACACCAGGGAAAGTTTAAGCGGCCCGAAGAGGAATTTTATTTTGATCTTATAAAATTTCTCATTTTGTGCAATATTCCGTGGTCTCAGATGAAAAATACTACTTTTCAAGATTTCTTTAAAAAATATATGTGTAGTACCTGTTGTTGTACGTGTACTAATCGTACTCTGCCAGATGAATCACAGTTACGGAAAGTTTACTTGGACAAGTTTTTTAAGAATAAAATCAATTCAATTCGGCAAAATTATAAAAATGAGAAACTATGGATATCATTAGATGAAACGACAGACTTTTTAGGTTGCTATATAGTTCATTTTTTAATAAAACCATTACATCCTAGCAATTTGACTAGACCTTATTTGGTAGCATGTAAAATGCTAACTGTAGTTAATGGACAAACAATCACGCAATTTGTGTTAGAATGTTTGGAAAACTTTTGGGAAGATTCTTTTGAATCGAAGGTAGGTAACATTCTTGTCCTCTGCACTGATAGCGTTGCATATATGCCGTCTGCAGGACGAAATTTAAAACAATACTTACCTGAAATGAAGCACGTAACATGTTTGGCGCACTCTCTTCATCGCGTATCTGAGCAAATTAGGTTAGAATATCACGATGTTAACATTTTAATAGCAAATGTTAAAAAGGTATTTTTGAAAGCCCCAAGTAGAGTCAAAATTTTAAAAGAAAAATATCCAGACTTGCCGCTACCTCCCCAACCAGTTGTTACAAGATGGGGCACTTGGTTAGAGGCAGCATTTTATTACGCTCAAAACTTTGAAAAAATAAAAGAAGTATTATCTTGTTTAAGCAGCTCTGATGCGGTATCTATTCGAGAGGCAAAAAATATTATAGAAAAAGAAAATTTAAAAGAAGATTTAAATTACATTAAAGACAATTATTTTATAATTCATTTGTCTTTAAAAGAATTGCAAAAGCATAATTTATCGTTGACAGATTCACTTTTAGCATTTGACAACGTCAAAGATGCTATAAATCAGTGCAATTCAGAAAATATAAAAAATAAAATAGAACGTGTTATGGAACGAAACCCAGATTTAGACACACTTAGAGAATATAGTGAGGCCATTGAAAAAAATTAAGCACATAATTTAATACCTTTTTTAAAATTTGCTCCTTTGACATCGTCAGATGTAGAACGGTCTTTTTCCATTTATAAATGGATTTTAGATGTTAAAAGAAATAGGTTGAAAATAGAAAATATAGAGAAACTCATAGTTATATATTTTAATTGTAAAGATCAGGATTACCAGGATGCTGACATTGTAATCGATGAAGATTAAAAATGTGAATAAATGTAAAATGTACATATTTAACAATAAATAATGTTGATTTTTATCTTTTTTCTTTATTCTACCCCTTATTTTTGGTCCTAAAATCTGACTAAAATCAACCTGTTCCTTCGTATGCCCTTTACGTTTCAGAGTCGTGGTGCATCCTTAGAACAGTCTCACGACCCCAGCAGGCATTGGCCCTCTATGGGGCCCCGTCATTTATTCTACCCTTAATGCAAATTACCATGACCACTATGAAAATATTTAAATTTAAGTGCAACAATTCATGTCTATCTATAAAAGCTCTAGCCATAAAAGGCTAAAAATAAAAAAATAAAAATTAAAGCTTCGATCGGAATTCGATTGTTTTTATTATTCAACAGATAAATAATGAATTAATTTAGTTTTGATACCTTCCTTTAAATTTTGAATTGAGTAGGAATAATATCACTACCAACATTAACAATATTTAATTGAATCCGGAAATACCGGAATTACTTTCCGGGAAAATGGCTTATCCATGTTATTCTTTCTGTGTGCATTTATGATACAAGTACCAAAAATCAATCTACCTACTCCGATCACTGGTTATCACACACAATATAAGTCTTATATAAATACCAATTTGATAACTCACCTCGGATTCCGCTGTCGAGACGCGAAAATGTTGTTCGAATTGAAAAAGTATTTTAGCGTGGAATAGCCCGCGCCACGCTACGACAAATAAGACTGATTGCCTTAATGAAAAATGTGAAGCAGACAAAGTTGCGCGGGTCTGTTTATAGTACAATCATTGAGTACAATATACAGGTGAATTTTTAAAGTGTGCCTTCATGGCTAAATCCGAAACTATGAGGAATAACGAAAAACACTGAAAGGGGTCTCGAGTCCGATTTTGATGAAAAGTAAAACTGTATCATTGGATTTTTAAAAAATATTTGTTTCTACCCAGGCATCGAACCGGTTGATTTAAAAAAAAAAAATAACAGCCTGTATTATTACACCATCTGAAAGTGTAACTAATAAGGATCAAATTCTAGGAAGTAATAACATACGGCAAAGTATAGGAAAGCTCTCATTTTGAACAAATTAGGTTTGACAAAACGGTTTGGGAATACTCTCATTGTGCGTACGGAGTGGAATTCCCTGCCGTAGTCTGTGTTTCCGGAAATAAATACTTGGGGGTCTTCAAGGTGCATAAGTTACTTCTAAGCAAGCGTACTCCAACGTCGACCACAACATTGCAAATCAGATGAGATACGACAAACGCGAGCCTATTAATACCAGAAGATTCGTTGGGAGTTTTTTAGGGTTCCGTACCCAATTGGTAACCCACGGAATCCTATTACTAAGCCTCCGCTGTCCGTCCGTCCATCCGTCCGTCCTTCTGTCTGTCAGCGGGCTGTATCTCAAGAACCGTAATAGGTAAACAGTTGAAATTTTCACAGATTGTGTATTTCTATTGCCGCTATAATAACAAATAATGAAAATTAATGTTTATGGTGCGGAACCCTTCATGTGCGATCCGACTCGAACTTGGCCGGTTTTTTTTTAATTGTTTAGAAAGTTTTAGACGTTCTTCTGCGTCATTGTATGTGACATTTATGCGTCTGTAAACATTTTGATTTCCTTACGGTGGATTCCTAGCAAACTAACAATAATCGATTTTCTTTTATTCAAGACTTTTTTTTTAATTGGAACAAGCCCGCCACACATTCCCAACCACTGTAACTTCTGATAGCCAGAAACAGTGGCGACCACCAGAAAAATACCGAGCCAATGAAGCCCGACGAGTCCCGGAGAAACAATTCAACTATCTTGAATCCCGCAACGAAATTAATCAGAAAAATACAAAAGTACTTATTTATTCAAAACTGCTTAACTGACCCGCGCAACTCGTCTGCGTCACATTTTTAGGGTTCCGTACCTTGAAAGGAAAAATGAGACCCATATAGGATCACTTTGTTATCCGTCCGTCTGTCTGTCATACATGCATACTGATTTTTATAATGCTACGTATTCTAAGTGCTACGTGTAGTTTTCTAGTCAGGCGATATGTCTGAAAAGAACAAAAAAAAAACAAATTTTAAACAACTCATTACATTATTTTACAGGTAGGAAGCTTCTTTTTCTGTTTTTTTTTTACAATTTGCATTGTTATGGTCCTCCCATGTGATACTCCAACAGTAATCTGCCATCATATGCTCATCCTAGCGACCTTGGTACCTATCTTCCATCACTTTTAGATCCTGATGGAAGCGCTCTCCTTGTTCTTCGCTGTAGGAACTAAAATTTTCATGTAACTTGTCCAAGTCGCTATGCAGGCAGTGCACTTTTATTCTCGTGTCACAGACAAGATTTTTAAAGTTTCTGCCTTTTCATTACCTAAGAAATTTCGAAAAGATATCAGTGTACGACGATTCTGATGGTTCTGCCCTCACAGTATCGTCTGAGTGTGGTAAAGGCCGTCTAGCAGACGGTAGGTCAGGATATGTAATTATTTTTCTATTTGCACCATGTTATTTGACTAAACAAAAATAACAATCATCGAAGTGGTTTTTTGGTTCTGACCAAATTATAGGAACACCGAAAATCTCGTCTTAAATATTCAATACACAATTTTCACACCGTATTTGGAAGCCACGGCAGTTCTGAGTTCTTAATCTGGATCTTAAAATAGTTAAAATACGCCTTTTTACGAAGGCTTTTACAGGTTTTCTAAATTTTTTCACTACATATTCACCACAAATGTAACAAAATGTATTCGGATTATTCAAATTTTTTATTCAGATTTTATCCGATAAAACTGGCCAAGTGCGAGCCGGACTCGCGTGCAACGGGTTCCGAACGAATTTATTTTTTTTAACATGTTATTTTAACACTATAGACTTCTAATAGGTTTTCCTGTAATCTTTAGGTAAAAATCTATTATCTCCATTTTTTTCGAAATTATAGAGTCATAGTTTCGGAGATAAAGGGGGGGGGGGAAGGTCATATTTCGTCTAATTTCTTCAATAACAAAACCATTTATTTTAAAATTATGAAAAAAATATAATTAAAACCTTCACAGTAAGCCCTTTCATTTAATATGTCACACAATATTGTTCAAAAACTTTTTTATTTTATTTTCTTGTTTGACCCCCAAAAGTGACCCCCAAACTCAAAACTTAATGATTTACGTAACGCGTCCGTGTTTGGGTCATAAGAGTTCATATGTGTACCAAATTTCAACGGAATCGGTCTAGTGGATCCGGAGAAAATTGGCTGTGACAGACGGACAGACAGACACCCGAGTGATCCTATAAGGGTTCTGTTTTTTTTTTTCGGAACCCTAAAAACAAATTGGCGGAATAGAACACAGTAGACATAACAAAATTAGTAGGTACTTTTTCCAATGTGGGTAGTTTAGAAACTACACGTAATTTATTTTCTAAACCTTGTGTATGACTTATTATCAAGTAATTTATCAAATCGTACTATAGGATTGCCAGCAAAAAACTTATTTATTTTTTGTAGACCTGTGTAATATCATCGCGTACATTTTTTTTTGTGATAGGTTTGCTCTTGACTCTAGTCTAGATCAGAGATGACAGAGACAGTCTACGATGGAGCGAGCTTACCCAGAAGGAGCCCGTTCACTGTAACTTTGAAGAGATTAGGGTTGTAATCGTTCGGAAATACAGACGCTGGCAGAGAGAAGCATAAGAATGAGCGTCTAATGTCGATTGATTTCCATCACTCACCATCACTCATTCGTCATTCATGACTTTTAGAACTGAGTGACATTTGCATGAGCGTGTAATGGGCGCCTAAAGTTTGATGGATTGTGAAATACATTTTAATCGTCGTGTTGGTTGACGGAAATCCTCTCTTAGTAGTCTCCGACACTCCCCCAGCAATGTACACGGCAAATGTCAGCTTTCTACAACCAGTAGTTTTGGCTGTGCGTTGTCTGTCAGACATTCACTGTCAGTCACCCAGTAACGGAAGAATTTTATATATTAAGATAAGTGATACAGCATTAATTTATTTATTCTTCGGTAAAAAACGATCTGTCTATTGAATAATCAGCCCGACTAGTTGACTAACCTTGTTTCCTATAGAGGTACTTGTTTAGATAAAAGGCACAAAATAGATGACAAAATAGTAAAAGAAATAGCTCTGAGCGTGCCCATGTCGAAAGGGGTATAAAGATTTCAGCCTTCATAATTATAAGGTCTCACTAAAATATATGGACAAATTTTAACACAGCGTTCAGAAAAAAAAAACACTAAAAAAAAATTGCCAACACTATTAGTGTATTTTCGTTAGCTGCTTTTTTCCTGTAAGTACGTAATGCCTTTTTCTTCTATTTTGACGTGATAACGTCTTTTAAATCGATGTACGCCGGCTGCACGTACGAAAAAGTGTCACGTTCCGCAAGCGAGAGCGTGGAACAAGCGATAAAGAGGCACGATCGGCCTAAGCGTTCGGCTTGTTTGTTAAGAGTTCAATTGTTTTGTTATGACGACCAATCTCCTTATTTTGGTGGTCTGAATGATCTCTAAAAGATTTTCCATGTATTCAATAGGACTGTACCTTCTTGCCATGCCATGTTTAATATGCCTCATAGAAAGGTAACAATCCGTTACGGACGCTATAAGACGAAGACAAAATTATTGGTCCGGTCAGCAACCACGGCCATTTCCAATCACTGAGGTTGTTATTGCAATTTTACGGTGCCCAAGCAGCCCGGAGGATGTAGCTGTACTATTTCATGTAATCCGTAACAGACAAGCCAGATAAGTTGGTTTAATATTATTCTGTGACTACTTAGCGTAATAAAGATAATGTCTATAAGGGTGGAGCTCTTAGGATGAGGTGGCGAGATAGCCGCAAGTGCTGGTTCGTAATGTCTCATTAAAATAGTTACTATCAGATCAGAATATGTCCGAAATACCCGTCAACCTGCTTCCTTGAAGATCTGTAGAACGCGTCCCAAAGCCACAAATAGAATATACGAGGCCACTTACTTGTCCCAAACATGTACTTAGAAGTACCGACGATACACAAAGACGAAGAAAAGAATTACAGGAAATATCTGGGGGAGTATGGGGGCAGAGCAGGCTACCTACTTAAAAAAATAAGAGCTCTCGAGATTGAGTCTACGAATCATTTGAAAAATATCGGCAATACTTTTTTCTGAAAATTGAAAAATATGTTATTTTTTAACAGACATCAAAAAAGGAGGAGGTTCTCAATTCGACCGTGTATATATATATATTAATTTTTTATATGTGTTCGCGGATAACTTCGTCGGTTATGAACCGATTTCGATGAATCTTTTTTTTATATGAAAGGGTATGCTGCCGATCTGCTAGTCTATACTGTAAATAACTTCTTCGATACCGAGCTTCAACTGAGTGACACACAACATAAAGGTCTTACGTTTATACCAAATTGATACTCACCTCGGATTCCGCTGTCAAGACACAAAAATGTTGTTATAGAATAGCACTACTGATGATGGAAAACCTGAGAAATAGAGGGCAACTCTCGAAAATTGTAGGCACGGATCTGGTAAAAACTTGATATTTGTGTGTATATCGGGTGATACTACAAAACAATGAAGGTCTGGATCAGACCTAATGATGGAGACGACAGAGAGTCAAGGGAACTCCACATCGGTATGTAGGAACTACCAATTGTTTCGGCTTATTTCATTCGTATTGACGAGACCTTTACACTGAAAGCATCAAGTAAGTTTTATTAAAGAGGCCCCAATTCATAACCTACCATCACGCCGGTACGCTGTGAATAGTTACGCAAGTACCACTAAAAAGTGAAAAATAAAAAACTTTTTTACAAAAAATATAACCGACTTCCAAAAACAATTTCGGAAGTCGGTGTCAAAAAACGAAATAACCAAAAGCACCGACTTCCTTAATTAAAGTTATTTTATACTTTGTAGTGTTTTGTTTTTGGAAGTCGGTTATATTTTTTGTAAAAAAGTTTTTTTATTTCAAATTCATCAGCCATTTGTCTTTCTAAATTCGTCCCCGACATTCACACATAACCATTACAGGGAAAATGTAATTAAACGCCAACTATTTTGTGGTCGTTTTCGTCTCACCTGAATACCAGAATTTTACATGAAGTGACTGCAAATCTGAACACAAGTTATCAGGGCAGCCAAAACACAGGCAAGTGGAAACATTACAGTGGAATTCCCTGCCGGAGTCTGTTTCCTGATAGCTATAACCTGGGAGTATTTAAGTTAAGAGTGAATAGGTTACTTCTAGGCAAGCGTGCTCCATCTTCGACCGCATCATCGCTTACCATCAGGTGAGATAGTGGTCAAATGCGAGCCTATAAATAGTAAAAAAAAAAGGATATCAGCTTTTCCTGCATTTCGATCACCTAGAAACTGTATATTTTCCGGGATAAGTAGCCTATAAGCTATATGCCATTTTTACGAACATTTTTAGGGTTCCGTACCTCGAAAGGAAAAAACGGAATTCTTATAAGATCATTTAGTTGTCCGTCCGTCTGTCTGTCAAGACCCTTAATCTCGGGAACGTGTGGAGGTATCGAGTTGAAATTAAAACCATTTACCCAGGTCTACGGTCCCTTGAAGCTGTAAAAAAAAACAAAGTTCTAAGTTAACGAAAAAAAGAAACGGCCATTTATGCCGCAAAAAACGTATATTTCGATACTCTCAACGGAATCAAAATGTATAAGGTATTTCCCGTTGACCTAGAACTATGAAATTTTGGCAAGTAATACCATCTTATACTAAAAGTATAGGGAAAAGTTTGAAAACTATACATTTGTAATTAAATCATAAAACAAATATAGCCTTTATTTAAAAGGAATTTGTAGGGAACCCTCGGTGGGCGAGTCCGACTCGCGCTTGGCCGGTTTTTTACTGATAGGTTAGGTGATAGGCCTTTAAACTATCAGTAAAAAATGTTCGTAATTGGATCAGGATTTACAGAGATGACTCTTTACAAACATTCAATGTTACCTTTTTACTACATTAGTTAAGATTAGATTACAAATACACTGACACTTCGCGTGACGCAAGGGCTGGCTTTTACCTCAGACAGAGCATAAGCGTTGCCATAAAACGTGGCAATGCCGCCAGACTTTTGGGCTCATGTCCAGTGACAGCGATGCGGACGAACTTTTTGACGCCATATTTTATTTTAAGTGTCTTATGCAGACCATAATATACTGCCCACAAATTCTAGCCCGAGGGTAAAACGAGAAACACAGTCTCGATACTAGACACATCAATATCTTTCCAATTAGGGACGATTTGTTCGGCTCATGAAGACTTTGGAGTACGAAATGTATTCACATTCATTGTAGAGGTAAGCTTAGATGGTGAATCACAACGATGGGGCTTTCTGCGGCGGCTAATGCTGTAGGTTCATTTAGTGACTAGGGAACATGTTTCAGTCGCGAATCAGACAAATTAAGGCAATCGTTTTTGGTTCACCTATGTTACTGAACGGTTTTCTTTACAGGTATAATCTTCGCCTATTTCAAAATACTTTTCATTTTGACTTTTATTTAAATAACATATACATGGTTATTTGTAAAACACCACCAACCTCTTAGGCAGTGAAAGTACACATGATTGAACGCGAAAAAAAATCAGCTGTTTCATACAATTTCATTGGCTAAATATTGCATTTCATGACTGTCTGGCAGTTTGAGTATATTATGCGGCTTACCCAAATGTCCTTACTTTGGCATTGTTCGTCGGTTCGTTTAGCTACTCAAAGTTCTGAGTTGAGCTGCACGATAACTGACAAATGCTTGCACTGTCTGGACAAGCCCACTCAAACCTGCGTGGTGCTTTCCTCAAAAGGCCACCTCAGACGTTAACCTACATGGTTTTTCATATGTTATTGGCGATTGTATGGACTTCAAAAGAGACTATGACCTCTGAGTTTGTTTCGGTGTTTCTTCTCAGAGTAGTCAGCTAGTTACTTGTTACCTATTTGCAAAATAAATATCATTTATCATTTTGTATGAAACAGCTGATATTTTTTTTCGAGTTTTCGGGGTTGTTCTCAAAGTAAAAGTTGTTTATAATCATGTGTGCTTTCACTGCCTAAGAGGTTGTTGTTGTTTTACAAATAACCCTGTATAGAAAATTTGAGTTGCTACAGTCTTATACCAACTCCCCAGATACCGCAATCAATATCTTCCGAGACGCGAAAAATCCTGAAACTACTCGGTCATAAAATCCGCCTTTATTCTTCCTCCATTCATTTCTTGCCCAAAAAACATCCCCAACAACTAAAATTAATTACAAATTACCATAAAAATGCCTCCACTCCTTCGTCAAGTTCAAAACAATGCGAAAATCATTACAAATCAAAACGACGAACAATAATCACGTCCAACAAACTACCTGACGGCCAGCGACGCTAACACAAGAACTTGCGGCCTCTGAGTACCAAACCACCACACCACACCACCATCCACCGCAAGAACCAACCACCTTAACAAAAACCCAACCTTTGTACGTCGAGTGAGAGTGCTATTTAGATTGCCAACGAAGTGGTGGTTACGGTGCCCGAGTCGATTTGCCATGCTGGTCAATAAATGTATGTAAAAACGTTCGCAGACTACGACGACATTCTTGTGAAGAGTCGGTAAGACGTTAGGGACATCTAAATGGTTAGGACCCAGCCTTAGTCGTCTGTGCAGTATATTATGAACATTTTTATATCTTTATATATCAATTGCTCTTGATTGGACAACGTGGCCCACAGTTCTCATGTTAGGTGAGATGTTTCCACGTTCTAATTGTCTTTTAAATTAGAACCGCCATTTTGTCCTTTTATGAATCTGTAATGGATGTGTAATTGGTGCGACGCCAATTCCAAGTAATTGATATAGTTGTAATTATTTATGTGTCTATGATTATCCCTCAAATGCTTCAGATGAAGTCTTAGTAAATGGTAAAACAACGGTTATTCAGTTCACAATACTAGTTTTGACAATCTATTTAGTTCTTAGACAGAAAATTATAAAGTAATAGCAACATAAACGAAAAACCAAGCTATATTCCACGCAAAAGCAACTCAACATGCATTAGGAGCTTTTAACTCGAAACCAACTAACCATTATAATATCACTATGAATGTTAGTCGCTTACTTTTTAGCTATCCAGTCTCACAGGCCCAATTTAACACGCCTTCTAACTCGGAGCTAAGGTCTAAGACCTGCAACAAGACGAATGGGACGCTATAGGACCTTATAAGGTGTATGTCAATTTATTGAACGCACCCGATCGCTCGTTCCCGCGCATTCGATTCAAGATGGCGACGGCGGCCATCTTTTTACGCTTTTTATCATGTTTTAATATATTTCTATTTATTATTAGATGCGTGTGGCGTTTGGTTGGTAATTGATAGTTGCTAATTCCATTAGTAGCGATGTTATGTAAAAAATGTAAAAAAGATATTTTTACTTGTGTTTATGATGTTTTCATGTTATTTTCCCCACAGACTGCTAAGACACTGCTTGGCAGAAGGCACAAGAGTTATAATCAAATTGATCTTACTAAAAAATAGGAACTTTGGAATGGCACTATCAACTTTTGCATCACCTTTCTGGAGCATAAAATACGACTACCTATTGTTAAATTAAAACTTTTCGTGTACCTATCCATCGCCAATTTTTATTTTTACACGCGAGGTGACAAGTTCCAGAACGATGTAAAAAATCCTATAGGTATAGATAGGCCTAGGCATTCTGCTGAACTCAAAGGGTCCTAAGATCACAATAGTAAAAATGCTAAAGAGAAATCAAAAGTGTCAATTGCCTATCTTCCTACGCGGATCGTTAAAACCGCAGAGCAATGGCCAAATCGTAAAAAAGGTTCGAGAATATGAGTCCTAGCCTTGCAACTCTCTATTTAAGGCTGTATCGCATTCTAACTATTGATTTATAAAGGCGAAAATAGCGTGCATTTTGCACGATAAAATGAAAGAAAAAAAATAATCCCAAAGAATTTCATAACCATGCTTTAAGTGATTCTTTTTGTTGATTTGAATGGTTAATGATATTTTATTAATTGAACACCAATTGAAAGTTGGTGTATAACCACAAAAGTTGGTATGTGAGGCTAGTTGGCTGCTGTATCATCCATGCGGAAGTGCCTTAAAATAAAAATAAAAAGATAGGTACACCAATTCCCAGAAATAGTCTGCGATAGGATGAATAATTGAAAATATGTCCAAAATCCAAAATCAAAAGGCATTTATTCAAACTAGGCTGAAAATAAACACTTTTTAAACGTCAAAATTAACATGAAGACAGTCCTCCAAATCGCCCAGCCCGTCACCACTTCCTAGTGTATTAGCTGGGAAGAAGAAGTGGCCAACAAACTCCCCAGCGACACAACTGTCTGTTAAGTTCAAAGAATTTGAATTTATATAACATTTTATGATAGATGTCGAACATCTAATTAAATAAATGGATGGCACATGTCAGCTAGCACACTATATTATCCAAGTCCAAGTTCAACCACACCAACTTTAGCTTCCAACTCCATAAGATAACTTCAACTTACAGTTTGGACAAAGAATCAATCAAATGAACAAATCTGGTGATGACTTAATTCAATAATAAGGAGGTCATGCATCTAAAGATTTTTAATCGAAAATTGGCTTAAAAATTCCATTTGACAAACACAGCTAGCTACCCATTATTAAACGGAATTTAGGACATACATACATACATACAAAAACATAGGCCCTAAAGTATTGCAGGGTCAGACCGGAGCTCTTTGCGTAACACTAGGAACACAAAACAGTAGGAACACATTAAAGACACGCAAGAAGATGGTATTAAAATTATAATGTTCTAAAACTAGTGGTTACATTAATAGTAGATTATGTAGCAGAAATAAAAATGGCCGAAAAGTGTAAAAAAGATATATTCGAAAATTTTACTGTCTTCTGCCCCTAAGTCTACGTAAGGTGAAAGATACATACTACTATATAAAAAATTCTCAATTTTTTCATCTCAGCTCATCCGAGCTACTATTTTGGAAATATAGAGCGTTTTGTAAAAAAACATTTTCATGAAAATTGACGAAGTCCAAAAAAATTTTTTTTTTTTGGTTTGCTTTGTACCCCTAAGCGTATACTCCGACTTCTAAAACTTTTTTATTTATGTAGGTACACCGACTACTCCGAGGTTTCTGATCCGATTTTTGTGATTCTTTTTTAGTTCGATGCGGTATACTTGCCATTTGGTCCCGTAAAAATTTCATACAGTTTGGTTCATTAGTTTTTTATTTTATGAGCATTTTTGTTGATTTCAATTTCTGCGTAAACGAAGATGTCCATATATCACCACTTAAAAGTAAAAATAAAAAACTTTTTACAAAAAAATAAAATCAACTTCCAAACAAAACACTACAAAGTATAAAATAACCTTAATATCGGAAGTCGGTGTTAAAAAACAAAGAAACAAAACCAAAAACATGAAATAAATAAAACAATAATTTTAGAATAAATACGCCTGGAGCGTGAACCACATACGTTTGTTAGATGTCGCGACAACTTGCGCGCGCGCAGCAGTCGCATTGCACATGAATTATTGAAGGAGCTACAAATTATACTCTTGTCTTTGCACAGTTTGAAACATGCTTCAGTTGTGTTAGTATTTGTGCTAACTGTGGGCTGGATAAAAAGATAACCAAGGGGGTGAACAGAAGTCTTAAAGATATATCTACAGTCAGTATTAAACCAGATCTCACCTGAATTAGATCGATTTCAGGGGTAAAATTTTCACTAAAGTAGATATCGTACAGTTGGTACCCTCCAATTCCACAAAGAAATATAATCTAACTAGGCAAGTTATTCTTAATTTTTTATTCCTATAAGATCTGGCTTCTTCATATCTAAGGGAAAACAAGCAATTCAGCCAGGTAAACATAATATTTTGGACTTACTAGTTACTAAAAACAATTATATTGGCTATAGGCTATACGATCCTATATTGAAAAGAACCTATGATGTCTTTGAACTTAAACAAAGATCGCTTAGTAACTTATGAAAAATCGGAAAAAAAGAACCTGTCACCGTCCATAAATTCACACTCGCGCAAAATCATAAACAACAACAGACATTTTTTTCCATGCCTTCCCATCGACTAAAGAGTAAAATAAGAATCGTAGCTGGTTGATAGAATTTACAATCGTGTGCGGATCGGTGGCCAGCCCGCGGTCAAGCGCGAGTCGTGCGCCTAGCCCTTAGCTCAATACTTGCATGCATTAATCTAGGATACTTATAAACAGCTATAACTTGAAACTTATCTATGGATAAGCGCCTATTAAGGGTGCTGCAGGCTTGTGGAAAAAACGCTGCGTTTTTTGTAACGATATTAAAAATACCTACTGGATATGCTTGACTGGTTTTACGGTATCGGTGTAGATAAGACCATGCTCATTATAATACGCAGTTAATGATAAATAGGTCTTCAGTTAACATTAACTAATTAGTACATTGTATTGACTGATATTATTTTACTGTGTTTAATTACTACAGGCTGAATTTTCAATCCTCAGATAACTTTTAATTGAAGAATTGATGGTATGACAGCTTTTGTATAGAACATACGTTAAACCATCATATTTATAAAAAAATATTAAAAAAATATCTGATATTGAAAAATCAGCCCGTAGCCAATGGGGCCTACAACTATCAAATAGGCGCTAGTAGCGCACACACCAATAACAAAGCAGTTTTTGATGAAAAGATGGGTAAATACTTAGGTAAATGATTACTTTCAGTTTGATTGGATCCTCAAAAACTATTTCCAATTATTTGTACGATCCCAAACCTACCTGCATCACATAACCTCACATAATCTATAATGTAAGGCAATACGAATTCGATTTTATAAACCTTAAAAGAAATCAGACTGCCTATAATATCAAAAAAACGAACAAATGAATCTTAAGGACTGGAATCACAGCTGAATAGTGTTTATCTCACTTTGACAAGGGTTTGTGTAGTGGTGGCGCCATCTGAGATCAGCTTTCACTTGCCAACCCCATGAAATCAATCGGATTGAAACATATTTATTTAACTTGAATTTTATATAAACTTCTTGATCAAGATAATGATTTTAGAGAGAAATTGCTTTTTCTTTTCCAATAAATTCACAATACTTGGTTTGTACCCACGAATTTTGTTAAAACTACACAGAGGGTGCAATTGTGCCTTCACTTTATAAATTACTAGCTTCTGCCAGCGGCCCCTAGGGAACATACTCCCGGGATAAAAAGTAGCCTATGTCCTTCTCAGGCTCTAGACTATCTGTGTATCAAATTTCATTTAATCCGTTTAGTAGTTTTGGCGTGAAAGCGCGACAGACAGACAGACAGAGTTACTTTCGCATTTATAATATTAGTAAGGAAGTAAGGATTGTAAACTCGTAAAAATTATATTTTTTTCTAATGGAGATGATACTATCTTGAGAAATTAAAAGAGCTTTGTCCTTAGTTTGCTAATCTTACATCGTGCCTATATTTTTAACCGACTTACAAAAAAGGAGATGGTTCTCAATTCGGTTGGTATTTGTTTTTTTTTATATAGCATTATCCACCACGTTACGCACAAAATCACATTTCTTATGTTTCTTTTATTTTTTTTACTTCATTTCTTTTTAAATAATTGTTTTTTAGGGTTCCGTACCTCAAAACGAATAAAACGTAACTCTTATAAGATCACTTTGTTGTCCGTCCGTCTGTCTGTCACGGCATTATCTCGGGAACGCATAAAGGTATCGAGTTGAAATTAAAACCATATACTCAGGTCTATGACCTATTCAAGCTGTAAAAATCAAAGTTCTAAGTTAAAGTATAAAAAAGATACGGCTGTTTATGCCGCAAGAAACGTATATTTCGACACTCTCAATACTCAATTCTTTATTGCATTCCGCAATGCACATGCTTAGGAGGGAAAAAAAGGGAATAAAAATGTATAGGATATTAGCCGTTAACCCAGAACTATGAAATTTGGTAATTATTACCATCTTATACAAGTATAGGAAAAAGTCAGAAAACTATACATTTTTAATTAAATCATATAAAAAATACAGTCTTTTTTTAAAGTAACATTATGTACCTACAAATTTGTATGGAACCATCGGTGGGCGAGTCCGACTCGCACTTGACTGGTTTTTGAACAGATGGTCGATGGGGCTGAAAAGTTCTGGAGTGGCGACCGCGTACCAGAAGACGCAGTGTTGGAAGGCCTCCTACAAAATGGTCCGATGACCTGGTGAGGGTCGCGAGTAGCCGATGAATGTGAGACGCACAGTACCTGATGATGTGGCGACACTTGGAGGAAGCCTATGTCCAGCAGGCTGATTTGATGATGAATTGTTTTTATAGCGGCAAAACACACTGAAAATTTCAACAGTCTACCTATTTTATGGTTCATAGACAGCGGAGGCTTAAGTGGGTGATATACGTACGAGCAACTACGCGTACTTACGGCTCGACGACCTTTTTCCTTCGTGTGTCACCCTAAATAGTAATAGCAGTAATAGTAATACACTAGTCACAAAAATTAAGGGATATAAAAAAAATCCAAATTTTTGGGTGATTTTCAACAAGCTGTAACTCCGATGAAAATGGCCGTACAGAAAAAATAAAAAAAGCAAATTGCAGCTCCAAGTGTCTAGTTTTCAGATATGACCATGAAAAATTTTGTCATGTCCAGGTTTGGAGAAATCCTAAGAAAACTACCGAAAAAAAAAATTTACCAAATTTTTTCCCGTCTACAAAAAGGTCCACGGGCTTCAAAAAATTTTTATTGATTGTTTCGTTCAAAAGGTCTTTTAGAGAATTTAATATTCTTTAATTTGGCGTATTCAAAAAGCCTGTACGACGATTTGCCGCGGCGTTATCGTCAATCAAAGCAAAAAAGTTCTTTTTGACTTTGATATTCAATAACTCCGGAAATAATGATCGTACAGGAAATCGAAGGAGGGTTTTGAAAACTGCACGATATTCTCTATAAGAAAATGTAGACATCTTTTAGAAAAAAAATTTTTTTTTGAATTAAAAACTCGGACTGAAAAAAAGACAAAAATTTGCATAATTAAGGATATTTGGATAACTTGGTATAACTATGGATAAAATGGATGAACGAAGGATATCGTCGGTAATTTTTTAACCTCAAAGTGTCCCCTAAAATCCCTCAAAAATTCAAAGCGCTGCGATTTTTTTTTTCATTGTGCCCCGAAGCTTCAAATTCTTTGTTTTTGCAAAAATCACCATTATGAGCAATTTTGTGATTTTCATTCATTTTTTTAAAGAAAAAATTTTTTTTTTTTTCACTAAAATCTTTATTTTTTTTGATTAAAGAGATTGATGTTTCTTTTTAAATTTGAAAAAAAAAAACAATTTTTTTTCCGAAATTTTCTCGATTTTTTTCGACTGCTGTTTTACCGCCGGCATTTTGCAACGTGAAATTCGACGATGCATCAACATGCAAGAGCGCTTACGAGCTGTGATTCGGAACAGAGGTGGCAATACACGGTACAGAACTGTTACTGCTGTGCGTACAGAGGTCCTTCAACAGCTGCAGACAGGCAGACAGACAAACACAGAGAAGCACACACACACACACACACACACACACACACACACACACACACAGAAGCGTAAATCCGACCGAGCAACCTCCACGTGGTACGCTTTGGGTAACGCTAATGCCGGCGGTAAAACAGCAGTCGAAAAAAAACGAGAAAATTTCGGAAAAAAAAATTGTTTTTTTTTTCAAATTTAAAAAAAAATCAATCTCTTTAATCAAAAAAATAAAGATTTTAGTGAAAAAAAAAATTCATTAAAAAAATGAATGAAAATCACAAAATTGCTCATAATGGTGATTTTTGCAAAAACAGAGAATTTGAAGCTTCGGGGCACAATGAAAAAAAAATCGCAGCGCTTTGAATTTTTGAGGGATTTTAGGGGACACTTTGAGGTTAAAAAATTACCGACGATATCCTCCGTTCATCCATTTTATCCATAGTTATACCAAGTTATCCAAATATCCTTAATTATGCAAATTTTTGTCTTTTTTTCAGTCCGAGTTTTTAATTCAAAAAAAAATTTTTTTTCTAAAAGATGTCTACATTTTCTTATAGAGAATATCGTGCAGTTTTCAAAACCCTCCTTCGATTTCCTGTACGATCATTATTTCCGGAGTTATTGAATATCAAAGTCAAAAAGAACTTTTTTGCTTTGATTGACGATAACTCCGCGGCAAATCGTCGTACAGGCTTTTTGAATACGCCAAATTAAAGAATATTAAATTCTCTAAAAGACCTTTTGAACGAAACAATCAATAAAAATTTTTTGAAGCCCGTGGACCGTTTTTTAGACGGGAAAAAATTTGGTAAATTTTTTTTTTCGGTAGTTTTCTTAGGATTTCTCCAAACCTGGACATGACAAAATTTTTCATGGTCTTATCTGAAAACTAGACACTTGGAGCTACAATTTGCTTTTTTTATTTTTTCTGTACGACCATTTTCCTCGGAGTTACAGCTTGTTGAAAATCACCCAAAAATTTGGAATTTTTTTTATATCCCTTAATTTTTGTGACTAGTGTATTTATTCAAAGAAATTTATATTTTTTTTTACAAATAGTGTGCTTAATCTAAAGCTAGTGTACACAACTGTATTTCAGCCCTCAACGCCGATCCCCTTGTGTTACAAATAATAACTTAAATTAGGTATTTTAAATGATGCCACGCTAAAATGCACGTGCCTAATACAAGATAGAAAAAAACGAAATAATAATAATAATACCGTCCGGGTGAGTCCAACAGACAAATTATTATTTTTATTTTTTTTTAAAAAAAACGTTGCCCCACACTAGGAATTTCTCCTGTATCGTGGGTGCGTTCACAAACATACAAACTCACATACACAAACAGCCAGACCCGGAACAACTATCTGTAGGCCATACAAATATTTGTTCCGTGCGGGAATCGAACCCGTGACACGCAGCGCAGCAGCTGATCGCTCAACCACTGCGCCAACCGTGTCGACTAAATTATAATATTATCTCCGGTTGTTCTCGTCTGGCTAACGGCGAGTACTTGTACAGGCACAACCAAGTGGCTAGGATTATCCATCAGCAACTTGCTTTGAAATACAAACTTGTAGATTCTGAGGTACCATATTACAAGTATGTGCCCGACCCAGTTCTCGAAAATGACCATGTCACGTTGTACTGGGATCGGTCTATCATCACTGATAGGACTATTGTTGCCAATAAGCCTGATATAGTGGTGATAGACCGATTAGCGCGCCGCACAATGATAATTGATGTTACCATCCCGCATGACGAGAACCTCGTGAAGGCTGGGAAAGAGAAGCAAATCAAGTATCTCGACTTAGCTCACGAGGTTGTCGACATGTGGAATGTGGACTCAGCTGTCATTGTGCCGATAGTCGTTACGGCCACTGGCCTGATGGCCAAAAGCTTCGACGACCATCTGCCGAAGCTGGCGTTACGCGGTTGGATAAAGGGCCTGATACAGAAGGCAGTACTCCTCGATACGGCTCGTATTGTGAGGAGGTTCCTTTCTCTGGAGCCCTAACCACCGGTAGCTTGGACCCTGCTCCCGACACCGGCGGACTACTATTTTTTATACTTTAAAATGTTTTTTATTTATATCATGTGTTGCTTTTAAGAAATATTTAAAAATATAAATTAGTATGTAAGGATAAAAAATAAAGAGAATAATAATAAAAAATCATTCAGAAAAATATTACAAGTTGGATGAAGAACAAAACATGGTTGGATGTGTGAGTAGTCCTCTCTTTGTGTGAGGAGGAGGCGTGCATGAGTGAGTGTGAGAGGGTGTGTGGGATTGCGGAAAAATTGGTACGTGTACAGAAAAAGGTCGTCGAGCCATAAGTACGCGAACATGCTCGTACGTCTATCAGGTTACTTCAGTAGGTAATGCCCTAAAAAGAACTTACCAAATCGTATCATTCAATTGAGCATTCCCCATCGTGAAAGTTACTATCTAAACAGAACGAAATAGGCTCATAAAATGCAAGTAGGTGAAGATCTGCATCGTTTCACATTTTTATTACTAAGTGTTGATGCATAATGACGTTATTAAATCTTAATTTTAGTTATTATTAATATTCTTAACAGATAATTAATTTTGCAAGATTATGTCTATGCATCAACTCAGCTTAAAATCTTCTATAAGCTGTGCATTACATAGAAGCAATATTGGTGTTTATACTAAGCTTGTTAGGTTGGGGCGCTCATGGCTAAAGAATAACAGCCACACAGGTGAATCTTCAAGATTAAGCAACGCTTTCCAAGGTTGGTCTATGGATGGGTAACCATCTTAACATACTTACTGAGTTTCCTCGATGCCTCGGAAAGCACGTTAAAGCGTTAGTCCCGGCTGTCATTCGTAGATCTTTCTCTTTCAATCTGACTCTAGTCTTGCCAAGTACTACCGTGTTATCCAGTTAATGGGTTGTGGAAGGCTGGTAGGCAGCCGCTCTACGTAAAATACTGGTATTCAGCTGAATCCGGTTTGACTGGATGCCAACACCAATGTAGTTGGGAAAAAGCTAGGCAGATGATATTAAGCTTGTTAGGCACTAAAATATAGAATAATGAATGTACAGACGACATTTCTATTGCTTCCATGACGGGTTAAACTTGGTTAGGTTGGCACACTTGGCACAGTGGTGGCTGTCTTCATGTAAGACTTTAACGTTCAAAAAGTGCTGGCTCTCAACTTAAATGCCTTTTTATTTTGACGGGAATCTAGGGATTGACACAAATGCTAAGAGAGGCGTATGCTTAGCATTGGCTGAAGGCGGGCTAAGGATGATGATGTATCATTATTTGACGAACAGATCAAACGGTATTAACACGCCAATCGATCGATAACCGAGACCAGTCGATCGGTGTGGTAACTTTGACTTCTTTTGGCGTAGACGCAACTGTTTATCGGCATCAACTTTAACATTATACCAACGATCGCCGATCAAACGATTTGGTCAAACCCTAACGCTTACATTACAAGTTTGACGACCAAGTTGTTCGGAGAACGTCGCGTTTTAGATAGGGCGGGAAATTGTTGAATTTCCCGCCCTATCTAAAACGCGACGTTCTCCGAACTAATGTGCCCTCTCCCTTACACCCCGGGAACGTGGTCAAGCCGCCTTAGAACCTGTCTCCTGGCAGTTATTAGAAGTTATTAAAGAGCGCACTTTTTGCCCCCTGTCGCTCGCTGCGCCACCAGATTGCGCGTCTAATTGCACGCTGCGTGAGAATAACGAGACCAAGTGCGCGAAATGGATCGGTTTCAGGAGCTTTATTCATGAACGGCTTGTTTACAGGCTTGGGAATCGTGCAGGCAACCGTTTCACTTACATTTTTAAAGTACGGAATCCTTTTTCTAGTTTTTAGTCATCATTTCATAACAGGGCAGAACCCAAGTAACATGAGACAAGGGTAAGGCAGATGATGCCAATTTTTTAATTTATTGTAAACAGGGTTTATTTAGATGAAATAAGCATTGCCCAATTTTAAGCCGCATATAAGACAAATTGGATTTGAATGAGGGAAAGGAAGACATTTCAAAGAAAGAGCCATTGCTGATTTGGGTTCCAACTTCCATCCCCGATCCCCGCTAACAGCTCAAATACATAACCATCGTGTGATGTTACGTTATTGAATTTAGTTCTATTCAATGAACGTGCTTGCAAAACCTTACACACTAGCAAACCTAAAGGATAATGACTGTTGTGCAACAATATAATACCTTATTGAATTATTCTGCCCACAACCAAGAAATTCAACAAACTTGTTAACTTTTTAAACATGTAAATAACCCCATTTTCATGCAGTTTCTCAAACAAAAACTAACGAACTTAACAAACTTAATTATGCACTAAGTCTCAAGTTTACTTGAGAAAAACGTAATGAAATGCGTGCCAAGTGGGCACCCTGTTGAGACCTGTCCCGAGCCCCGAGGAACGTGTTGGGACGTTATCAGCTCCTGTCCTGTCATTAGTAGATAAGTGCAAGCGCACGCAATCTATGCAACGTTAATGATATTGTGAGACGCGCGGATTTGTCCGTCATATTCGCAGAATTAGAAAAAAATCTGTAGCTGTTTTTGCATGGACTTGTGGAGAGGTGCTCGTGGGTAAATAATAAATGCCAGACGGTTCAATTTTCGAGGTAAAGCAGCGCTTGCCGAGATCGGTATGTGGATGGGTGATTATCAATTTGCTACCAAGACACCTCCGTGCCTCGGAAAGCATGTTAAGAGGAAATGCTGGTGGCGAGACTGTAGGTTTGTTAGAGAGGTTTGGCTCTCGACTGTTTCCTCCTCCAATATTAGACCGATTTAAAAGATATTTTACAAAGTGAATAAGAAGGATATATACTGTGTCCCTATGTTTTCCTTTTTGATGAATTATTAACCATACAAGCACTAGAACTCTCACAAAATGCTTAAAATTGTCCGATAAATCGCTGTCAACAGAGACCTAGTGTACAAATTTGGCAACTATTAATCAAAAAAAGAAAACATAGAGACACAGTTTACATCCTTCTTATTCAGTTTGTGAAATATCTCTTATATCGGTCCAATATTGGAGGAGAAAATAGCCAAACCTCGAATTATGACTTTTTACATACAAAGTCTTGCCGCCAGCATTTCGTCTTAAGCCCGTTGGTCGCGACTGTCAGTTGCAGATTATTGACAGTCGTTACGGACAGTCAGTTGCCAGAAAATCTGACAGCAGTCTTGGCGAAGCAAGAGCATTGTTGAGATCTCTATTGGCTGTCACTTCATGAAGTCTGCTGGTAATCAGCTGCTGAGGGTCAGTCTGGAAGCCGACCCCAACATAGTTGGAAACAGGCTGTACCATAGAAATAGATTTCTCAATCGCTTCATGAGTCAAGTCAGTGGAACAAAATAAACAGTGCATTCAGTGAAGACACTGTAAAAATAGTATTACCAAAGAAAATTCCATCATAATTGCAAAACTAATCAATAAATCATTTCTTTGGACTCGACAAAATTAAAGGTATGACTTAGTGACAGACGGTACGATATATTTTACATGATCTAGATTAAATATTAGAAATATACGGCACGACGCTCCTCGTATTAATAATGACACGACCAGCGATGCTCAAAGTTATCCACTAAGACCCATTTTTAATTAAAATGAATACTCAAATCTCCAATTATAAATTAATTATTTTTTCAATAATTCAAAGGATTCCAGGCTAAAGAAGAACATGAATTCCACTCCAAATTCATAATTTAGAAATCGGAGGTAAATATTCTTAATTTTCATAACAAAAAATTTACCTAATTCAGTTAATTTTCGCAATTTGAACGACAAAGCAGCATATACTCCCACTTTTAAAATCCCCACTTTTCTACATCCAGCAAAACAAGGAGCTTAACTTTAAAATTAAGCTTCTTATTCAGGGGTCATTCAGGTATCATATAACGAGGTCAAAAGTAAATCTGACACCAGTCTTGGCAAGGGCTTCCATGATATCCAGTTGAATGTTAGATAGTTAGATGGAAAGTATTTTTTTTTTTCCTACTCCTCCGCTGTACTTTTCTGATTAATTTCATTGCGGGAACTAAGACAGTTGAATCGTTTCTCCGGGACTCGTCGGGCTTCATTGGCTCGACGTTTTTCTGGTGGTCGCCACTGTTTATTCTGGCTTTCAGGAGTTGCAGTGTTTGGGAATGTGAGGTGGGCTTGACCGAAAAAAGCTCCATGCGAAGTGCTCCATGTCCCGAAATTTTTACGGGGACGAGAAAAAACGGGATTTGCGTGTACAAAAGCAAGTAACATATTAAAATCAAAATTCTATCAATTTTTTAATAGTTTGTGTCTTAACCAAATTATGTATCGTTCAAATGAGTCAAACACATCTCATTTTATTAAAGACCACCAACGGCTTCTGTTAAAAGATTTATAATACCTCCTTACATTAAAAAAATGGTATAAACCTTGCACCCCTTAAGCAGTTAAATCAAAAGCATGACGAACATACAATTAAGATTGTATTATTTAATTTTATCGCAACACATAAACTGAAATTAATTAGAGTAAAATATATGAGCCTATTCAATATTTTCGACTTGTGGGGAAAGAAAGGAAATTCTCACGAGATAAAATAAACAGGAAAAGAATAACCCTTTTTTGGAAGTCGGAGAAAAATGGTACAATCAGAAAAAAAATACAAATATAAATACATTAAGAAAAGACTTCAACGACATAAGAAAATAAAATTAAAATATAATAAATATTTCACTACATACATGCTTAGTAAAAAATACAATAACATTTTTTAACCAACTCCGTAGACTTTTGTACTTATAGCTCAGGGTTCCCCTTTTAAGTACCAGCAGTACATCATCTGTTCATTCTTGCACATAAATTGATGAATTGTACTAAGCATGTATGTCACCTAGTTTGTGAAACAATAAATACATTATTTTATTTTTTTGTTGTTTTTTTCATGCAGAAAATACCATTTATTTTTAATAGTTAGTTTTGATGCAATTCGATTTTTTATTGCAACTGAGGCGGTACAGGCGCCCGAGCCGAAGCCGAAGCTGATATGGAGCCGAAAGACCGCAATGACAAGTATATCGAACAACGTTTTTCAACACATTTGCCAGAAAAAATAAACAAAAAATTCATAAAAATAATGTTAGGTATAGGACAAGTTACTGTAAGAAATGACTTACGGATTTTACTAAAACCAGAAAACAAACAGGAATATTGATGAGCAGAACTTTGACAGCCGCTTGCAGATTATCTTCGTTGATTAACCTGTTGAGTAAGTCTTGGCTGACTGGTGACCGCGACCGCGCTGTGACTGCGCTGGACCACACCGCCCCGCCTAAGGGTTATGTTATCACCACTAATTATACCTTTATGCTATAAGCTTTAATTTGTTTCGTAATCTTGTCGTAGATGGACCGATTTGGATAGGTTTTGGGAGATAGGTACACGTGAGCGATTGAAAGGAGATTGTCTATGGTCAGCTATGGCTGCCAGGGTTACGGAATTTGTTCTGCACGGATTTCATAATTTCTTCGAAAGAGTCACCGCGGCCCTGGAACGCAAAGGGCATTATGAGAAACACGGATGGGTTTAGTTAGTAAGAGTCTGATACTCCCTTCCGCTCTGCCCTAAGCTGAAGGAATCATTTGATAATTACCCATTTATTAAAAAAAAAACAGAATAAGGCTACTTGTAACGATTATAGTGCCAAGTGCCAGATTGGTCTATTTTTCGGCAGAATTTAGTCATTTGTTACCATTGATATATAAAAACCCAAGATACACACTCAGCATCTCAAAACAAGCGCAATATGTTTAATTGTGCGCAAGATTCAAACAGTCTCGCATCGCTCGCCATACTGCACTGCTTTGTAAAAACACAACTTTAAGCAATCCGTGTAAGGTTGAATTTGCAAAAAAAAATTGCGCATCGCTCGCCATACTGCACTGCTTTGTAAAAACAACTTTAAGCGATCCGTGTAAGGTTGAATTTGCAAAAAAAAAATAATTATAGTATAACTACACACAACTCACACATGACACTTGATACTGTCAGTTTTTGACGACAGTTTCGAGTGTTGCATTTGTTCGAGACTGTGCATCTTGAGTTTTTTTATATATCAATGTTTGTTACACATATTAGACATTTTTGTCCATTTTGAACCGACTTCTTCAAAAAGGAGGAGGTTCTATGTTCGGCTGTATGTATTTTTTTATGTATGTTCACCGATTTCTCCGCCAATTGTGGACAGACTTTAAAAATTCATTTTTTTTCGAAAGCCTATACTCCTTTGTCACCACGTCAAAATCTGATGATGGGATCCCATGAAAGTCGAGGGAAACCCTCATTTTACAGGCACATGCAATGTTTCTTATAAACTAACGCAATTCTGATATAATTGGTAATTATCATCTCATGTTGCTGAGCTGATGATAGAAGGTATAAGTTAGGAGCTGATGATGGAATCCCATGGAAAATTTTTGTTCAGCGACATTTTCGCCAATTGTCAACTTATTTGGATGATTCTTTTTTTGTTTGGAAGGATTTTTCCCGAACTGGTCCCATTTCGATTTGGTGAAGATCTGATGAAGAACTTCGGAGGTAGGCAACGGAACTCTTCAATAAATGATAGCAAATGGATCGGGATTGCTGAAATCGCATGTCTGTTTATTGTTTACACCAGTTCATTACATAACATCACGCCGGTACGCTGTGAATGGGTCCGCAGGTACCACTAAAAAGTGAAACATAAAAAAAAAATACAATTTTTTTTTTCGTTTTGGACAGCGACTTCCGAAATTAAAGTTTTTATACTTTTTAGTGTTTTGTTTTTGGAAGTCGGTTGTATTTTTTTTGTAATTTTTTTTTTATCTTGTTTTATGATGGATGCGAGAAGCGGTGATGCGGAAGAACTGCCGGTCGATTCTGCAAACGTGTTGAAGTGAATACTTGGGTGAAGTGATCACGAAGTGAGCTGTCAATCCAAGTAATCAAGAATTCAAGATGGTGGAATGACAGTTCACTTCATGTGTCGTCGCCATTGATATATAAAAAACCCAAGATGCACAGTCTCGAACAAATGCAACACTCGAAACTGTCGTCAAAAACTGACATGTATCAAGTGTCATGTGTTGAGTTGTGCTTAGTTATACTATAAACAATTTTTTTTGCAAATTCAACTTTACCCGGATCGCTTAAAGTTGTTTTTACAAAGCAGTGCAGTATGGCGAGCGATGCGAGACTGTTTGAAACTAGCGCACAATTTAAAATTGTGCGCTTGTTTTATGCGGACGTTTTTGAGATGCTGAATGTGTATCTTGGGTTTTCATACAATCAAAGGTCGTCGCACTAGAATCGGTAGATATGGCGGAGTCGCTTGGGAGATACTTCGAAGACGTCTTTCGATTGAAATGTTTGTCCAAAAGAATAAGCAGTTGTAGCGTAACTTAAGTAAAGTGATTATCCACAAGAGTGCCATACTTTTTATAGGTAAGTACATAATAAAGGGTATAAAAGAGAGTGAATAAGAATTTTATAGTTTGTAGATGGTAGAATACTTAAGTCTTTATTGTGCAGCATAACAACAGATATCATTCTTTTGGATTTTTTGTGTTGGTATTGGAATGTTTCATTATTTGTTTATTTCGTTACTGAGTGACTGACAGATCAAGCACAGCCGAAACTACTGTTACACACACACAACACACAACACAACTACTGTGACACGACAGCGGAATCCGAGGTTAGGTATCAAATTCGTATATATTAAAATTGTGTGTAATAAAGCTCATTTATTGAGTTTTTTCACTCAGTGAAGCTCGATATCGAAATAGTTATTTACAGAATAACGCTGCTGGTCTTAGAAAGCTTAAATTTGGCATATTCGTTTGGCGTGACCAAATTTCACACAGTGCTTAGTGTCCCCTACACTCTGAGGGGTACTTATATGTATATATAAATATACATATGCTATAATATAATCGGTAATTACAGCATTATTTTCGACTATAGGCTACTTCAGAAAGAAATAATTCATTTGAAATCCATGGTCTGTATGTAATGAACATATGAATCAAGAATTCATGACTGCATAGAAATTGAAAATAAACCTATTTATTGTCAAAGAATACACTGTTTCCTGTAGTTACGCGCAGTTCTTTATAAAATGATAGAATACTAAATGAATTGGTCACCAAACCCGTGCAAACCACTTGATATAATTAATTGCCTCGTTGGTTCTGTAATCGACGTGCAACTGTTGACTATGGGTTCCTTTTTTTTTTAAGGGTGGGAAATCATCAAATGACTCCTCCCGCTCTGGGTAAAGCAAGAGGTAGTGTCAGTCTTTCGAACAAAGTCCGCAGCCCCAGCAGGCACTGGCCCTGGCGAGCCCCGTCTTTTATGCGGACAGCTCTTTGAGGCGCGCGTGGAACACAGCGCCCCGTCGACCCGGGCCTGGTTCTGATCAGACGGCGAGCGATCCAATGCTCGCCGTCCGCAGGCCCGCGCCTACGGTGGCCGAGAATCGACGCCCGGAGCGTCTGCTTATGTTGCGGCGGCTGGGGCGTGAGGTTTCCCTCTCTCTCACGCGTTCGGCTTCCTCCTTCGCTAGCATTACTGCTTCGCAGAAGGAGGTGACCGCTTCCCATGCCTCCTCGCTCCGGACCATGGCTTGAACCAATACCGAACGCGAGAGGTCGCCGCCGCCGATCGCCTCAACGAGGACACGGCGGTGCTGCGCCCAAGCAGGGCAGACCTGCACCGTATGCTCCACCGTGTCCTCTGGGCGATCTCGCAGTGTTGATACCCGGGCGTATCCTCCCGCTGAATACGAAACAGGTACCTCCCGAAACAACCGTGTCCGGTGAGTACCTGCGTCAAACGGAAGGTGAGGACGCCGTGGCGCCGCTCTAGCCACTCCTCAACTCAACACTTATTGCCGCAATTGTGGCGTGCCCAGCGCTGAGTGAGTATGGGGTTCTGGGTTTGATACCGGGTCGGATTTAGGTGCTGGTATTACAATGTCTCTGGCTAAAATTATTATCCGTGGCTGTGGAATTTAGTAATAGCTCGGATTTAGGTCTCGATACGTACCTGGGGGCCTACTCTCAAAGCCCGAAGTCCGTAGTTGCGGGCGTATTCTACCCCGTAGCACCTAGCCACCAAGAATGAATGACAACACGATTTGTCAGTTACTGTCAAATCGTGTTGTAATTCATTCTTAGTTCGGGTTCGGGACTAATCGTAAGTCCGTAAGTGATACGGACTAGGAAACGCCCGTAACTAAGCCCGAAACTATGGACTTCTGGCTTAGAGAGTAGACCCCTGTTAGCAACGGGCTCGTCTCCTATTACTAGGATTTAAAAATAACTGGGATATGGTGGGTGTACTTATAGCAAGTACATCTCTGCTTAACTTTTTGGGGAATGCAGGCGCAATTGTATGTTTTGTCAGTTGATTTCCGAGTATGCTTTTGGACCACAATTAAGCTAGAATCGTTTTGACAACCTATTAATAACTTACATTATACGTAAGACGAGCTCATCTTTATCACTTTCAGGAAGTTTGAGTTCATTAAAATAGGCATCTATATGAGTAACCTAGAACCAAAGGACACGACACAATATAGCAGGTTGTAGACCTACGGGGCTACAAAAGGTCACACAGTTACTGTGACAGGATGTTTGTACAGCGACGAAGACCTGACCTATTGTATTACTATATAGGGATTGCCCAATATTTGTAATGTACAGATATTGGCAACAATAATAAGCCTTTTATTCCGAAACTTTTACAGTTTTTCGTGCTACTAAACAATCTCTAGTGCATTCACTCACAACAAGTCCCTAATTTCGGTGTGTCTTACGGCATAGGCCTCCTCCAATGCCTTCCACTGTTTCCTATCGGTTGCAATTCTTAGCCAAAGGGGACCTAGAGTCAACTTCAGATCATCTTCCCATCTTCTCACTTTGCGACCTCGGCTTCTTGACCCGTCTCTTGGGAATTTTGAAAAATTGTTATAACTAGTACCTAAATGGTAAATCTTAATCGTCATGACTGGCTGACGTATCGGTGATTGTGATTTGATCATAATCTTCATCATTCAGACCCGGATTCACTGACTGCTGCCTGCTGGGTATGTATAGGTAGGCCTTCCTTTTCTTTTGCCATTCTACCCAGTTTCAGTTATTTTTAGCGACTTTAGCGATACCTAGATTGTTTGAGCAAAATTTCAAACAGGTATCATCCAGATTTGATTTTTATAATCAAACAACAAAATACCAGATCCATCATCAGACTTCAAGTCTTTACGGCGATACGCCACCGGTACATGGTGGATATCCTACCGATTCCTACGAACAAAACGTATTGGGAACACTTTCCTTAGCGTACAGCTAACGAGTGGAATTTTCTGTCAGTCTATGTTTTCTGATAGCTACAATGCCCCAGGATGTTCTAGCAAATTCTGTCTTTAAGGCTTGTATACATGCCAATGACCTTGTGCATATAAACGGAGCTAACTACTCCTCTACGCGCTATTCCGCTACCCGCATTTTTAATTTATTATAAAAAAAATAACACATATTTTAAAAAAGTAACAAAACCAAATTATTTTCGTTTGTATTGCAAAGCAGTAGATATTTATTTTAGACTTGTGTTAAAAAATTAAGGAGTGAAATGGTTTCATCTCAACGATTTGGAGGTGTTGGTGATTTTTTTTCTTATTATGTGACTCCGATACATAAATTCTGGCTAAACCAAATTACATATCATATCATGTAGATTACTACCTATGTTTTTCAGATGTAATTTCTCAGTAAATGCCGACGAAAAGTTGCTTCATCTGCACGCTGTTTTTAAGCATTTCTCAAGAGCCTTAAGGCAAAAGTGAACAAGTTACTTTTAGGGCAGCGTGCTCGATCGTCGACCACATCACTGCTGGTTCCATCTGGTAAAATTGTGGTCAAACGCAAGGCTTTCAATAATAAAAACCGGCAAGTGCGAGTTAGACTCGCACACTAAAGGTTCCGTACCATAAACCTTAATTTTTATTATTTGTTGTTATAGCGGCAATAGAAATACACAATCTGTGAAAATTTCAACTGGGTACCTATTACGGTTCTTGAGATACAGCCCGCTGACAGACAGACAGACGGACGGACGGACAGCGTAGGCTTAGCAATAGGGTTCCGTTGGTTACCCTTTGGGTAGGTACGGAACCCTAAAAGTCTATACCTGGCTCTTGTCTTAATACTTGCCTAGTCATCTTCCAAAAGATGAAATTACCTACGCTAAGACTTTTCTATATCTACTTGAGAAGCATCAGAAGACAGATATTTAGTTTAAAACTTTTATTATATTTATAAATAAATTATTCTCTTTATTTACTTTGCTATACATACATAGTTACATTTATAAATATTTCTTAACAATAAAACATTTAAAAAAAATCATTTAAATATATGAAAAGCAGTAGGCCGCCGGTGTTGGGAGCAGGGTCCAAGCTACCGCTGGTTAGGGCTCCAGAGAAAGGAACCTCCTCACAAGACGAGCCGTATTGAGGAGTACTGCCTTCTGTATCAGGCCCTTTATCCAACCGCGTAACGCCAGCTTCGGCAGATGGTCGTCGAAGCTTTTGGCCATCAGGCCATTGGCCATTACGGCAATAAATTATTATTATTAATAATAATACACTCAACACAACAACAACCTGTAGACGAGCCTACTTTTCTTTCTATACTTTTGTATCACTAGTATTGTAAAGGTATGAAAGTAACTCTGCTGACTGTCATTTTGGTACGCTTCAAGCCCAGGGGGCTACTCTCAAAGCCCGAAGTCCGTAGTTTCGGGCTTAGTTGCGGGCGTATTCTACTCCGTATCACCTCACCACTAAGAATTACTGACAACAGGATTAAACAGTTACTGTTAAATCGTGTTGTCATTCATTCTTAGTTCGGGTTCGGGACTAATCGTAAGTCCGTAGGTGATCAGGGGGGCTACTCTCTAAGCCCGAAGTCCGTAGTTTCTGGTAGCTTAGTTGACGGCGTATTCTACTCCGTATCACCTACGGACTTACGATTAGCCCCAAACCCGAACCAAAAATGAAGGACAACACGATTTGCCAGTTACTATCAAATCCTGTTGTCATGAATTCTTAGTGGTAAGGTGATACGGAGTAGAATACGCCGTCAACTAAGCCCGAAACTACGGACTTCGGGCTTAGAGAGTAGCCCCCCTAAACCGCGTTGATAAGTCTAATTTATCTATTGTAATATTATAAAGCTGAAGAGTTTATTTGTTTGAACGCGCTAATTTCAGGAACTACTGGTTCTAATGAAAAAATATTTGATTTTTTAATAACCTATTTATCGAGGAAGGCTATAGTCGAATAACATTACGCTACGACCAATAGGAGCGGAGCATTCATGAAAAAAGTGACGCAGACTAAGTTACGATGGTCAGCTAGTTTTAGTAGGTTGGTTTAGATGGTTGAACATAGGATTTTTATCCCGGGAGTACATTCCCTTGGAATAATTCCCGACTTTCAAGCAAGCGATGCTGCCTGGCAGAACCTAGTCCATAATAAACTTACACAAACCCATAATAACTCTTCTACAACCTCTCGAAAGACGTACCAAGGAGATTCGACGTAACTTATACCTACTAAAACCTGTACCGCATACCATGGCCACTTCCTGGCTTCAAGCACAGATCCATCAAGCCAGCGTTCTCTCAAACCCATGGGATTTACGCTGCGTCTCGGTAAACGCAATTATTATTTGTCATTTACATAGAAGTCTTGAACTAGCTGAGTTCGATGCGAACACTCGCGGAGAGGCCGTTTGTAACATCGTAGTGTAAGGTGGGTCGGGTAGGCGAATGCTCGCAGTTAGAAATCTGCCAAGTTTTTAAAATCTGCTGTTGCTGTGTAATAATTCGAACATAATCAATGTGATGAGAAGAGCTATAGACATTTTATGTGCGTGTGGTGTGAGGGCCACTTCGTTAAAACTCTTCAAAAATGTGCTTAGGATTTAGCGAACATTCTTTGGGAATGTTCGCTAAATCCTAAGCACATTGTGAAAGTTGGAATCAGAATTTGTGAAAGTCAAATAAGCGAGATATGGTCTCTGAAGTTGGGGCTATGGACGCTATGCCAAACAATTTCTGAAAACAAGGTATTATCGCAACACACTGTCCTACTTTGTATATATTCGTTAAAAATGGGCCCTTAATCCTCACACACGTAAAAGTTTATTACGCGAATAAAATGAAACCATTAACTTACAGGTGCTGTTTGAAGTCCTATATGCTACAAAATAAATTATGAAAATTTGTGAAAGCAAGAACAGGTCACTATTTCTTGTTGTTATGACCTTTATAAAATTCGGGCCCTCGATCCTATATTTCTTTTTGTTTTCGTTTTATTACGGTTAACGTATGGCAGATACGACAAACACAAAATATTCTCTTTGTGTAAAAAAAAAATGTAAAACAAATTCGAAACCAGAAGAAAGTTGAAAAACCTTTTACTGTATAAGAAAATCGACCACAGTTCTGTGCTTTTCAGCTTGATCTACATGCAGATTTTCGCTACCATCAACAAGAAGGCCAATCTTTTAAAAAAAAAAACAATTTTGTTTTAAGATTTTTTGGCACTTATCCTGCGACATCTAAAGGAAGAACCCTAATTTTAATACAATCTAGCCTTGTCCATAGACTAATAAGTAATTTAATTAAAACCTAAACCGTAAAATTGACTTTACCAAGAATGTGTCCAATAGCACTTTTCTTATTGTCTATATTAGGCGAATACACTTCGTTCTTGTGTTTATTTGGTAACTCTAGTGCTACATTGTATCCTTTATGATAAGTGTGAGATATTATTACTAACTATACTAAAGCATCAGACTTCAGAGATTGGTTTGGCACCGCAATTTTACCAGCATCATACTTTGATTGGCCAACTAAACCCAAATACCTAATTCAGCTATAACTTATTTCTTCTATTATATGCTATATATGTTCCAGCGAGCAGTTTCTTTTAACAAAAAAAAAACCTAACCCCACACTTCGGTGTGACAAACATCACCGCAGCTGTGTGCGGTGTGTACTTAGGCCGCGCACACACCGACAGCGTTACGTGAGCGAACATAATAAAGGCCCACGCACACTCTTGCGCACCGGGCAACGTCCCTAACTCGCTATGTGTACCTACACTGCCAGTGATAGTTATGTTTTATTTATATTACTTTCTTGGCTTAGGGGATACGGGCAAGCGGCGGTGACTGAGAATTCCTTAGTGCCAACGTCCATTTAATGGAGTTTGAATTGAGCTGGATAGAATCGCTGGCGATTTTTTCTTTTGAGGTAATTGAATTTTGGATTGTTTTAGATTTATTGTTTTAACTAAGGTTTAAGGAGAAAGGTTTTCTAAGGATTTTAATAAAAAAATCTACTAACAACAGTTTAAACACTAGAAAAAGTTGTCAAACTAAGTTTCCTAGAATACTTTGTACAAAAGCAGCTTACTTTTAGCGATTTCTTTAAAAAAAAATCAGATAAGTTTAGTATGGTGATTTAAAATAACAGTGACCACAGTTGTTTGTTGGTTCAATTCACAAAACTCGACTTGACAGTTTTTTTTTAATGATATGTTTCAATTCATTTAATATGTAACAAAAAATGGGTTTTTATTTCCTAACACACGCAGTCATTTTGTTTTATAAGAATCCAACAAGAATACATTCCAACAAAAAAAAAATCATACAAAAAATTGAAATTTCACTAGCGCCATTTTTCCTTGACATTCACTTCGGCATTAGGAGCGGCGTCTGTGTCACGTCTCCCGGCGCACGCGCATGTGTGAGTGTGCGCGTCTGTGTGCGTGAGCGACTCTTGCGCAGGTAACCGGGATCGTCTGCGGTGCGCCCGGATAGGCAGCGTCCATACTACTCGGTACTAAATTGTTAGATTTTTTTTCGTCTTAGAAGATTCTTAGTGGGTTGGATATTTAGAGATAGATTCAGAATTTGTGTTAGAATCTCAGTTATTGCAAAGTAAAGTAAAAGTAGGCATTAAATAAAGCAAGGTGAGAACTAAATTAATTGAACTCAAAGACGAGAATGCGCTTGGATTGCTAGAGTGAATGTAACTGTATAAACTCTTCTACTATCTACATGAGTACATGACATAAGCATACTTATTATGATTAGTTCACATAGTTATTGTAAACCTGGTTATGTACCTTAATATAATAACTGTTTTTTCAAAACTTTTTTATTAACAAAAACTAAATTTAATTAAATTAAATCATTATAAAATACTTCCTTCCAACCAACCATACGCACTTGAAAACGGCTACCCATTATCGCACGAAAGATCATTTATTAAAAAAAAAATCGCATCGCCAAAAATCTTACAAGAAATTAATTACAGAAAAAAAAGAAAGGGGTGTGCTCGGCCAGTGTGCGCGCTGACGTAATTTCTCTGACGGCGGGAGTGCGCCGGCGCAGTGGCCGCCGAGCCCTCGCGCGTCCTGGACGCCGACGAGCGCTAGCGCACGAGCGCATCCAACATAACCTTACAACTTGAACAAAATATCTACACATCAAACCTAACCAACAATTGACAACTACACAATTTTGCGATTTTTTTTCTAATTTTTGTGACTTTTTTTTCGACGTTTTGATGTGTCGATATTTTCTTCAGCTCACACATCACTCCACACAGTGTTGCACTTCGCTGGTGCACGTGTGGTGACGTCAGTAGCGGCCTACCCTGAGGGAATGAAGTAAGTTTTTTTTTCCTAATACCTTTTCTAATAAGTTCCTAGTAAGGCGGTTATTGTGTAAGATTTTTGAGAAAAAAGTGTTAAACTTTTTTCTAAAATATCCCTTTCAACCTAATTGTTTTCTTATTTGCAATTTTGTTTAAAAATTATGTGTTTAGTCCAAAGCACTTCACTCAGTGACATTATCTATGATCATTTTTTTTATATGCATGTGTAAAACAAAACTTAACTAGATACCTGTTTGAGAGACAAAAACCCCATTGTTTCACGTTATTTCTAGATTATTTAAACATAAAACTTCTTAGGTAACTTTCAACAGAAACCTATATCAATATTTTTATGTCTCATCTCTCGTGTTAGAACAAATATTAAAAAAAATATCTCGCCACTTTTTCCAACTACGAGTAAGCACGGAAGCAAAATCATCTCATATTGTTTCTCCAAACATGTGACAAAAAAATACCTCCATTAAATATTTAATTTAAAAATCGAACATACCTACCATAAACAATGAAAACTAAACTCAAAACGCCAGCCCTCCTTTCACCACGAAAAAAAAAAGCATTTTTCCCGGCATTTTACCATTAGAAAATGGCGGCAAGACCACGTCACCGCTAGTGGTGACGCGCGGCCTAACCTAGGCCAACATAGTGGATAGGAAGCACAGGTCAATACACCCGGTCATGGTCGTGCACTTTCCCGGGAATAGAATTATTCTTGTTTAGTCTTATGTAGGAATTCTAATTAGAAGCTGAACGTGGCAGACGGCGTTCGAGTATTGTTTCTGTTTTATTGTAAGTACTAACTGTTTGCGTATTGGAATTTTTGCGTTTTGAGTTGGTTTTGTGCGGTTTTTAGGGGCTTTTAGGAAACTTTGAAAAATAAATTTGTATACTGAAGAAAAGAAGAAATAATTAGTCGGAAGTTAGGCATACTTTAACAACCAGAAGTTGTTATTGTCATTTAGATAAATCTTTTTTGAATGCAAATTTGAAAATATTTTTTAGCTAGGTACTTTGGCGGTTTCTAAATAATTTACTACTTTTTTAAACGTCGATAACACCAGACGAAAAATTATCCCAGATATTCGTTATTTTTTCTCAAATCCAAAACTGAAACTCAAACCTACACAAATAAAATTATTTAAAAAAAAGTGCAAGCGGCACATTTTGAATAGCTAGGTTTTGTTTTTTCTTTTTAATTTATTTAATGGCATAAAAATATCTGTAGACACTTTCCCATGATAAAATACCTACATATAAGTAAATAGAAACAAATAAGCAAACTAAAACAAAATTATCCCAACATTCTGATTCACATAAAACATAAAGCAAGTCCATATTGCCAACCCTAGGCTGTGTTAAAAACGGTTTCTAAGTCGAGTCGAGCGCACTCATAGTTGCATGTTATCCTAGGTCACTGGCACGGCTCACGAGCTTTCACGATCATTGACGAAGGCGCCCGACGACGCCCGAACGCAGACGCCAGTGTCAAACGATAGACATGCGATAGCGTTCGTAGTAAGGTGACTAATTCATTCATAACTTGCTGGCGATATTCGGAATGGGTATTACTTTTTGGTAAGCTGTCGTTTAGATACTGTGATGGTAGTATAGGCATTCTTGCCATGATACCGGCCTCTTTATCTACTGCTTAAGCTATTCTGCTTACTCCATAAGGCCACGTTGGCTCACACCTACGCGTCTTTCACGCATTCTTTCTAAAGATTTGACTGTCATGTCTTCTGAGAATGAGATGTGTCAAAATGACAATAAATGATATACTTACCTCATTAGAATCCGTACTTTATAGCTACAAATTACTTTAAATATAGACTATGTTATGAATAGTTTTCAGACTATTTTTTTTATACAAATGTATAGTTTTCAGACTTACTTGTGGTATAAGACGGTATTACTTACCAAATTTCATAGTTCTAGGTCAATGGGAAATACCCTATAAATTTTGATTCCCTTGAGAGTGTCAAAATATACGTGTATTGCGGCATAAACGACCGTATCTTTTCTTTAACATTAACTTAGAAGTTTAGTTTTCTCACAGCTGCAAGAGGATATAAACTTGAGTATACGGTTTTAATTTCAACTCAATACCTCCACGCGTTCCCGAGATAAACCTCCACGCATTCCTTTTAAGGTACGGAACCCTAAAAAGACAGTCCTTTCAACTCTTGCAGGTGTCATAAAGACCAACTAGGGTGTTTTGCCAAAAGGATAGCAGTAGCGCCTCCATGTCTGCTAATTTTATAAATAAACAATATTATTATTTTTACATTAATTTACAAGATATTTTATAACGAACATTAATTCGTCTACGACGGCATGATGCTTTCAGCATAATTTAATTTCGGACTTCAAAACTTTTATTTATCATTGATACACTTAAAATAAAATAAAAAAATCCTAACTATAATATTATGGCGTCGAAAATGTTGGCGTTGAAAACATTCTGTAAGTGAGCCCAAAAGACTGGCGGCATTGTCACGTTGTTTGGCAATGCTTATCCTCTGTCCGAGGTAAAAACCAGCCCTGATTCATTCATTGATTTTTTCAAAAACCCAGACAAACTTATGGAAACATTATATTTATTTGTCCTTCAAGATAGTGAAGACAGTCTGAAATTAGGATAAACGCAGAGGTATTCTCCTGTGTTTATCCTAATTCTAAACGAAAAAAACGTCTTCTTCCGTCTTTTATAAGTACCCCTTTCACATAATCCATCCACTTTCTGTAGTCTTTGTCCTTAAAAAACTAGCCAAGTGCGAGTCGGACTCGCGTGCAAAGGGTTCCGAACGAAATGATTTTTTTTAACATGTTATTTTAACACTATAGACTTCTTATAGGTTTTCCTGTAATCTATAGGTTCCCATTTTGTTTCAAAATTTTAGGCTCAGCAGTTTCGGAGATAAGGGGGGAATGGTCATTTTTCGTCTAATTTCTTGTAAAACTTCAAAACCATTTACTTTAAAATTATGAAAAAAATATAATTAAAACCTTCACAGTATATGTCACACAATATTGTTCAAAAAACCCCCATACTTAAAATTTTATAATTTACGTAACACGTCCGTGTTTGGGTCACAAAAGTCCATATGTGTACCAAATTTAAACAGAATCGGTCCAGTGGATTCGAAGAAAACTGGCTGTGACAGACGGACAGACAGACAGACACTCGAGTGATCCTATAAGGGTTCCGTTTTTTTACGGAACCCTAAAAATCAAAATTGCCAGCTGAAAGTCAAACTGTAACACCAGATCAAATTCTGCCGCGTTGAACTACGATTACGTGTTAGTCGTTGAAAAAATATACATAAATTCAACAATTATTATTATTATAATTTCATTATTTAAACAATTATTTTTTCTTTTATTCATTTTATGTATGTACATATTATATACATTTTTAAATATTTTAATAAAACTTAGTACCCCCCCTAGTGGTCCCCTCAGAGAGGAACCTCCTAACTATACGCGCCGTGTCCAAGAGTACTGCTTTCTGGAACAAGCTCCCTTGATCCAACTGGCCAACGAGAGCCTTCTTAGATTTTGATCGAAGCCCTTGGCAATTATGCCATCGGCCGTCACGAAACGACTATCGGCACAATGACTGTTGTGTTCACATCCCACATGTCGACAACCTCGCGAGCCAAGTCAAAACACTTAGTTAAAAAAACATTTTTATTATTCAATGGACGTTTTATAGGCACTAGCTGGTATTCAATGGAATTTTCCCACCTCTACAGTCCCTAGAACCAGAAAAAAAACCCTTATAAGTTAAACTATAGGCCAAGGCAATAATAAAGAAAACAGAAGCATTTCTGTATCCTGCAATCAACCAGTACTTATTCATACATGTCTACATAACGAGTTTCTGTGTCGTCTCACAATTTCTGGGAAAATAAGCACCTGTTTTACTAATAGTTTCTTCGTGTGTCAATGTTCTAACTGAGGCTACTTTATGGCACATCTTTTTGTTAAAATAAGACAAAAAATACTTAAAGTTTTTAGTCGGCTATAGAGAAAAATTGCAACTTTTAGTTTACCCATTCACAAGCTAACAAAAATCTGGAGTAAATTAGCTATTTAGTCATACGGCACAAAACTATTCAGGGAATCTACTCTCTAAGCCAAAATTCCGTAGTTTCGGCCTTGACCACTAAGAAAGAATGACAACACGATTTGACAGTTACTGTCAAATCGTGTTTCATTCATTCTTAGTTCGGGTTCAGGACTACTCGTAAGTCCGTAGGTGATACGGACTAGGAAACGCCCGTCACTAATAAGGCCGAAGCTACGGACTTTAGAGAGTAAGCCCCTGGTGCGAATATTCGGAATTTACAAACTTTTGGACAGTCGCCATATTAGGCCCCTTAAAGGAAATATTTCAACTCGGACGATACCAAAATCTTTTGTCCGAGGAACAGTAACGAATATTTCAGTTTGTTTTAAAATTGACTTAAAAATACGTGCAAACAGATGCGGGGTAAACAGAGCCCCAAGTCTGCTATTACAATAGTGTCAGAATGGTCTATCATTGATTTCATAATGGTTGACTTTGACAAGATTCTATGCCATTTCTTTCAATGGAGTGTCAGTGGTTGACCACTGATATAAAAGCGTCATTATGACTTTTCAGTGGTCAACCACTGAAAAGTCATTGCTATTACAATAGCTATTACCACAAATTACATAACACTATTGACCTGGGCCCCAAATCTGCTATTACAATAGTGTCAGAATGGTCTCATAATGATTTCATAATGGTCGATTTTGACAAGTTTAGTAATCTACTAATACTTATAAAAGCGTCATTATTACTTTCCAATGAGCAACCACTGACACTCCATTGAAAGAAATGGCATAGAATGGTAATCTCGTACATAATGACAAATTAATAAATAATATTTAAAAACATATATAAAAGAAATCTGGCGTAACTTGTCAAAATCGACCATTATGAAATCATTATAATTTCTGACACTATTGTAATAGCAGATTTGGGGCCCAGGTCAATAGTGTTATGTAATTTGTGGTAACTTCTTAATATCTAAATACTTCTTAGTATTTTGTGAAAGCAGGTTAAAAAAAGTCTCTTTTAATATAAACAATCAGCTTTCAAAAAATCTATTAAGAACTTGTTACTCCTCTGAGAATAAATGCTTCCATTTTAAGTTAGCTTCTCAAACGTTAATTACATGGCAAACACTAAAATTAAAGAATTCGTTCATTTTACTATACTTATACTTATTAAATACAAACCTCAGACTTTATCATTAAAAAACTTTACTTATATTGGTGAAAAGCTCTAAAATAAAATACCAATCCGCACAGGAACCACAAAAACCCCTAATTAGTCAAATTATCCAATTCAAATTCCACCGTTTCAAATTCGCCACCTGAATCCGCCATATTGGATTCAACTAACCCAAAAAAGTAACGTCAAAAGGCCAGTCACGGGTTACATGTGGCCATATACTATAACAATTTGTCCCTACGAGGGGCGAGTGTTAGGAGGGGGGAGGGGCCCTACCTGGTGAGGTCATGAGTGACCACCAGACAGGTTTTTGTTTCCGACACTAGGGATGGGGGAGGTTGTCAGCTGTTTGAATTGGAATATCGATATAGTCGATTAAAAGTTAGTATGTATCAATTGGTAACTTAACAAACACGTCAAGTAGTAGTTTGTAGGCATGTTTAACACTTATTGCATATTATTTAATTAATTTGCAATAAGTTAAAGCTATAAAATTAATCATAGTCGTTATTCGTTACTTGCATAAACGTTAAAAATACGCTACGGTAGATGGTTAATTATATTATTAACACAATAAGATTGCCACATTCAGTATTTTGTAAGTACTAATAACCGCAGTGATTTGTACCTCTAACAATATTTTATTAAAGGATCTGTCGACAGCACCTAATTGACTTATCTATTACAAGTATTATTATTAGATAAACATATTTATTTAACTTCTTATTCAAAACAGAGACAATTAGATATCTTCATGAATTTCTTTATTTATCATTTAATGACAAATCCTAATCCTAACTAATATTTTAAATGCACGATTTTTTGCCACAGAGTTAGATGGAACCCTTGAGACGCTTAGGATACTTTAACTGAAAAAGTTAGTATTGAAATTAAAAGCATTTTCCCAGTATCAATGCATCTATCGATCAAATACCTCGCAAAATCAAAACTTGCACCAACTTTTATCGACATGGTCACATCCCTGCACACACGCCGACCGCCGACATTTCAGTGCCAAGGTCCCGCCACCCCATGCTCTATAGCACACAAACCGTCCAGCGTTTTATGGTGGCCTTTGATGCCCAGCCTATTGAATCACGAAGGTCGGGATAACGCTTTCATAGGGACACGTTTGTGGCAATGTTTAAAGTTACAAAGGATTAATTTTTAGCAGATCTCCCAAAGATGTTAAAAATATGTTTTACGTTTATAGAGTTCCATACCCAAAGGGCAATCAACGGAACCCTATTCCTAAGCCTCCGCGGTCCGTCCGTCTGTCTGTCTGTCAGCGGGCTGTATCTCAAGAACCGTAATAGGTAGACAGTTGAAATTTTCACAGAGTGTGTATAACAAGCAACAACAAGTAACAAGTAAGATAAATATTGAAGATGGCTTCAATATAAGAAACGTTTTATTTGGTTTATGTACGGAACCCGTGTGCGAGTCCGACTCGCACTTGGCCGGTTTTAACTTTAAGAGGTCTTTGTCAATCTACGGTAAAGCTAAAAGAGGAGTAGTGAAGGCGTTCAATTGTGTAGGATGCGAATTCGGTCCAAAGACAATGTCCTGCATTTTCACCTTCTATTCTAACTTTTCATTCGCTCCAAAGACAATGTCCTGCATTTTCACCTTCTATTCTTAATTTTCATTCGGTCCAAAGACAATGTCCTGCATTTTCACCTTCTATTCTTACTTTTCATTCGGTCCAAAGACAATGTCCTGCATTTTCACCTTCTATTCTTACTTTTCATATCAATATTCTTGATAAACATATTTTACCCTTTCGGAAACATTCAATCCAACAACCAAGTACTGCCAATCCCACTGCTTAGAAACCGTTGTAATTTTAGCGCTTTGATACCTGGTTCAGGGGTACTTTATCGGTCGTTAATCTGTCCATTAACCACTAATTAACCAATAGCGTTATGAACTTATGACATATAGCGTTAACGGACAGATAAACGACCGATAAAAACCTCAGAAACAGGGCATTAATCTTGTACTGGAAATCGCATTTGTATTTAAAGTTGGCTGCCTCGCGTATTTGTCTAATCAAGAAATATTTAAATACTTAAAGAATAAACTAGCTACCACAAATAAAACTATCTTCTAGAATCTGATTGCTAGAATTCAACCACTTTGCTACCTCATTGTCTTCGCATTCTCCTTGGCCCCAGAATATTTCTTATGGGTAAGCTCGCTCCAACGTCGACTTTGTCTCTGTCATATCTGATCTAGACTAGAGTCAAGAGCAAACCCATCTCAAATGAAAAAAAAACCGGCCAAGTGCGAGTCGGACTCGCGTGCAAAGGGTTCCGTTCGAGTTTAATTTTTTTAACATGTTATTTTAACACTACAGACTTCATTAGAAGTCTGTACCTAAAGATTCAATGGTCATTTTTCGTCTAATTTCTTGAATAACTTCAAAATCATTTATTTTAAAATTATGACAAAAATATAGTTAAAACCCTCACAGTGGGCTTTCATTTGATATGTCATTCGATATTGTTCATCAAACTTTTTTTTATCTTCTAGTTTGGCCCCCAAAATTGACCCCCATACTAAAAAAATAATCAGTCCAGTGGATCCGGAGAAAACTGACTGTGACAGACGGACAGACAGACAGAATGTTATTACAGTGTGAAAGACTTTTTAAATGATGCAACTTTATAAAAATGACTTTTATTATTACTTCGGACATATTATTGCGAATTTTTAATTTAGACACTTGACATTAAATTAATTTGTTAATGACTGTGATATATATATATATATTTTGACTTTTGTTTGTTTTTTTTTACTATTATAATTAATTCTATTTGCATTGTTGACATTTTCTATTTATTTTATTATTCTACCTAATGATTTGCATGCCGTAAGGTAAAATTTAGCTGATCTATGTGTTTGTGTAAGTTATCTTATATTGTACCTACATTTTGAGCAAATAAACATCTGATTCTGATGCTATAATGGTTCCGTTTTTTTTTTTGCGGAACCCTAAAAACCGTACTCTTCCCAAATTAAATTTTGACGCGCAGATAATAGTTCCCATTTAGGCGGGCACCCCACACCCCAGGGAGACTCATAAACAGTGTTGGTTGTGTTGTGATGTGAGTGCTGGTGTGTTGCAACACGTGCCGGAAACAGATGCCAGTTTATTAGTAGATACAACACGTTATTACTTTAATTTTGGTAATTCACTGTCTTAGAAGATATCGCTGGTAAGGATGATGAGGGCTGGAAGATGATCCTAGGGAATGTTGAGAGAGTATGATCCTGCTTGCACTTGCTTTCAAGTTTTAGACAAGTCGTAGCTACATAATATCGTAGAATTGGCCATTTTAAGATGTCGTCAGCCATTTCCACTTCGTGAAATCACCCCCTCAAAACTAACTTTTTTTTACTATTGATAGGCATACGTTTGACCACTATCTAACCTGATGGTAACCGATGATGCGGTCGAAGATGGAGCACGCTTGCCTAGAAGTAACCTATTCACCCTTGACTTAAAGACTCCCAGGTTGTAGCTATCAGGAAACACAGACTCTGGCAGGGAATTCCACTCCTTAGCTGTACGCACTATGAATGTGTTCCCAAATCGTTTTGTGCGTGTGAGTGGGATGTCCACCATGTACCGGTGGCGCATCGCCGTACGTCTTATGGTCCGATGATGGAACAGGCTTGGCGGAATTAAATCATGCAATTCCGTCGCACGCTCCCCAAAGTACAACAAATAGAAAGCCGACAGGCCAGCAACTCGGCGTCGATTTTCAAGACTTTGGAGCTTCGACTCGACCAGCCTTACTTAAACTAACCTCGTCACATCATGAAATGTCCAATCTTCTACGATTATACGATTTAGCTACAACAGACGTAACGAAATTAGTGTCTGTATGTTGATTATCCGGTATGATTGGCGCATGCCTGACACATGACTGTCTGATCTAAGTAGTTCGAACAGAGTGCAAATTCTACTATTTTTTAAGCAACGTTCAAATTAGCATTTCAGTGACAATCTGTCAAAAAAGCCTTAATTTCCATACATGTTTGACAGATTCCGACTGACATGCGAATACGAATAATGCTTAAAAATAAAATTGTAGAATTGGCACTCAGATTAAGGCACTTGTCTCACCGCCGGCGATCAGCGAGTAGCGAGCAAAGCTTCAAACTCGAAACAGTTGGCGATCAGCGAGTAGCGAGTGAAAAGTTTCGATAGTTTTGATGCTCGGCTTTCAGCGAGTGCTTTTGTGCGACGGGCTTTTACTCGCAATACTCGCTCTGGCCCGCACTTTAGGTAGAAATTACCGCTGTTTGGTGAGTTCCGACTGCCAAGCGAGCATCGCCGAGCGAGTGTCGCTAAGCGAGTCCCTACAATCTTTGATAGCTCTTGTCGCTGCGATCAACTTGAGGTAAGAGCCGCTCGCCGGCTGTGTGAACAGCCAGCTATCTACTATGAATGTATGTGTCTCTTTTACTCACACGAGATCTATATCTGTTGTCCCTTTCCTCAGCGAGCCAATGGTCGATAGCTACTAGCTTTCTCGCCGGCGATGAGACAAGTGCCTTAGACGTTGACGTCAACGGAAATAATTCCCTATGATTTTTCGGCTCTAAAGAAATTATATAATTTATTGGAAAATTGCTATACTCTAAGCCCTTGTCCAAGCAAGGCAACAAACTACCCCTTAGTCATGCCAGTGCAGCCAAGCCAAAGTTATTTTTTTGTATCGATTTTTCAAAAAAAAATCGATACAAAAAAAAAGCTTTGGCTTAAAACTTAATCCAAAAACGGTCCCCATTTACAAACCGCCACGCATTCCAGATATTCAAATTGACCCAACTAATGCCATAAGCGATGAAACACTACAATTTTATATTAAACTTTCAACAAAGGGCACAGCCAGGGCTCTCGGTGTGATAATAACCACACGATAGGGATGGGACGGTACAGAAACCGGTATCACTCGATACCAAAAAAATAGACCGCTTTAAACGAGTCTAAGGGGTCAAAAAAGTTGGATACTTGAGAATAAATGGCTGTTTGTTATTGTTCGTATGGACTGTAGGCTTTTGACGGGAACTTGTTCTTAGCGAGCTCGTGGTATGTAGCATGCTGTATCTAGTCAAACTTTAATCTTTGTCGTCTTGTATGACCCACAAAATGAATCTGCTCACCTGCATCTTAATGGCCATCGGGTAGTTATTATTTCAAACTAAATTTTAACTGCAGGCACAGAAATTCGCTTGATAGTGGTATTACCCATTTGCATGCCTACGTAAATGCACAGAAAATAATAAAATAATTGCAGTTACTAACCATTTCATTTGTATTGTCAGACAACATATAAAATAATTAAAATAATTGTAATTTCATGTCTTCTTATTTATTCTTAATCATAATTACATGGAATTTAATTTCAAACATGCGTGCAAAAGTAACATAAAATTAACAAGTTTTTAAATAAATTTATTAAAGGACCATAATCCTTAGCCAATGCTAAATAATGGTACTAGTGGCGACCACACTGCACTGATATCGGTATAAAGATACCATGTTTATGGGCTATGCTTTATCTTAACGGCCTTGATATTAATAGGAGTATAGAATATTAATACTCGTTTAACAAACTTGGAAGCCATTTTTATGATCGGATCAATTCATTATTTGGATTTCTTTGGTCATATTTGATACTAGTGGACGTCACGCGGTTTCACCCGCGTAGTTCCCGTTCCCGTGGGATTACGGGGATAGTATATAGCCTATGTTACTCCCTGATAATGTAGCTATCCAATGCTAAAAGAATTTTTCAAATCGGTCCAGTGGTTTCGGAGCCTATTCAATTCAAACAAACAAACAAACAAATCTTTCCTCTTTATAATATTAGTGTAGAAAAAGCAAAATGATTTTACGAGGCAATTGTATCAGTTTGCGAACGTACCTAGTACCTAAAATATAGTCATATTACATGTAAATAGGTAAGTACTAAAATGGTGGATACTGGAACAAAAGGCTAGGTAAGGCAATTAAAATCCTAGAGATACATTCAAAATAACTTAAGAAGGTATGCACTCATTACAACCTAAACTAAATTTTTAGGTACAGTTTCGGAGTCAAGAAAAATGTTATAATCAAGACCACACTGTTTTCAATCATGCAATACCTGTGATATTATTACCTAGCTATAGCTAAGACATGAATCACAATTGTTATGTATAATAGTAAATCACTTATACCATAGCTAAATTAACTACTTTAAATCTTTAACTTACTAAGTACCTGCTTTTTAATAAGTTTACTTATTCAGTTTCAAATTGAAACGCAATATTCCACTGTTCGTTTTGTACTAACATTTCAATTCTGTTACAATTGCTGTATTAAAGATAATGCACACCCAAATATTGAAACCGCAAACTGTACCCGAAATATGAAATTTTAGATAGGTCCCGATACCGAAACTAGAGCTTGATATAGTTACGTCACTACGACAGGTAGGTACATACTATGCCCAAAAATTCGCCCAGCCCTTCCCTATATTTTTTTATTAATTAAAAATAAGTATTTAATAAAAAATAAAAAATTAAGCTATAATTTAAGCTCACAGGTACAAAGTTTTAAACATCATAGAACTTCATAAGGACCCATTCGGAACTACCATAAAACAACCACAAATTCAAATCCTCCTAATATTTATATTGCTTACTAAAACCTGTCCTTTAAAAAAACCTTTCAATAATAAAAATATTCCCAATCGAAACGCAGGCAGGACCGGCCCTATTATCGTTGCCGTGTTAAATTTTATATCAGCGTTTACCGTTTCACCACGCTTTTAACCCTTCCCTAGCGATAGAAGTTTAAAATTCGAGCGCAGCGTAGTCAATGGGAATACGTAATCGATTTCCCAGTTGTAATTTTTTTGGGTGTATTATGAAAATTTTGAATGCATGGCAGCAAGTGCTAATGGCCCGTCATTGTGTGGAAATATGTCTGATACTTATTCCTTTCTACGAGTACCTTTTTTGTACCTTACTAGAACTTTGAAAAATATTAACATGCATTTCGCATGTAAAAAAACATGCATGTATGTTAACAGATAAACCCTTGTATCATTAATGCTCTCGCCTCGTTCTAACTTGTCTTCGAAGAATTTATGTTTTACTGTAGTCAAAGAATATAATTCTCACAGTTTACTCAAAAGTCAATAATTCCGTCAACGCAAACATTTATTGTTCCTATTAATTTGTGTTTTCAGCAGAAGCAATCCGATAGGTACCTTTAGTTTTTTTGTATTAATTTCAATCTCAAAGGACAGGAACAATTTCCAAATACACTTTGATCTTGATTTAGCTTCCGCAGAATGGGAGTGAGATTTATGTATAGTTCTAATTAGTTCTGTAGTGCTATTCTGTAACAACATTTTCGTATCTCGACAGTGGAATCCGAGGTGAGTTTCAAATTAAGACCTTTATGAGTTTTGTCACTCAGGTGAAGCTCGATATCGAAATAGTTGTTTACAGAATAGACTAGCTGGTTTTATTAAATTTCTAACTGATTTGTGCATAGACACAGTTTAAATCATAGAACAACATTCTCAAATGAACATCTTGCTACCAATTAAAACGATAATACAATCAAGCTTGTTAACAGTAAACTGACAAAAATAAATAAAACTTACACGGCCTATTAAAACGTACATTCATACTCATTTTATTACAGACTTTTAAAACACTTCATTTATTCTGCATACATCAGTTTTAATAGTATTTTTACATCAACTCTCCTTATACTCGTATAGCTGAGATGCCATCTCAAATTGACGTGAATCAAATTCCGCGTTCCCAATGGGAAAAATGGAACAATAGTGAGACCTGTCCCGACCCTATGCTAATATACATTGTAATTAGAATCCAGTCTAGTGTAACAGCTGTTTGATATGCGAATTTCAACCTTATCTTCTTGCCCCTAGAGTTGGTTTCTCAAAGGACGAAAGACTATGAAAAAATTATAAAAATGTTATCATCTATCTTTTTGAAAGTGATTGTAAATTCTCTACTTCTCTGAATATATTCTGCTGCTTTTTATTAACAATTTTAATTAATTACTTCATTTTAAGGAGGGATACAGTTCTATTTATGAAATCTTTTATGGCGTATCGATTTGGAATTCATTTGCCAACGGATTTTATTTAAATTTGGAAGCATTTTTAAGTGTTCAATTATGTGTCACTTCCCTTTTGCCTGTTTCTAATTTTCTTTTTAAGTTGATTCTTGCCATTGGGCCTGGCTTATGGGTTGATATTTGCGTAAAGTTCATGCTTCACTTAAAGTTCAACATTCAGGTAGCTAGAGTCACGTTCGGTAAACATAATTCTTATTAGTGCACGTTGGTTCACAAGTTCATTACCAGAGTTGCTACCAGTTCTCTTCGTGTTATGTTTAAAATACTTTTTTATGGGTACAGTTTTAGTTTCAGTTTTGCTGAAGATTTTATTGTTTAATTAACTAATAAAATTGATTCTCTTATCATTTGTTTCTGTTCTAAGGTTAGACACTGACTATCTTTACGATAGCTTTTTCTCCTCAAATTTTTCATAAATATACAAACATTTCATTGGTTGTCAGGCAAAAGCTAAATCTCGAAAACAAATTCACTGTTTACCATTTCATGACATTTGGACCACTTCCATGTCATTCACATGTCAGTGTTCAGCTGTAACGTAAAATTAGTCCAAAATAATTACTCTACGACCCTTTCCACACGTGTCACGTCGATGCTGTCAACATTTACAAGTTTTGTGACACAGTGGCACTTTTTGTGACAAAACGTAAGAGTGATGTGCGACATGGCATGTGTTTACAAATAATGCTGAGTATTTTCTGACACTCCCAGCCGTCATTCTGTCTGGATAGAAATGATTGGATGATAGTCTTAATCGTAGGTCTGATTGGTTCGTACTATTTCTGTTTATAATTGTGATTTCTTTGTACCGAAACAGACAATATTTTTTTTCGCGCTTATTTCTCTGGAATACCTTACCAACTATTGCATCTTTAAAATCATGTAAGGCCAGTCTCAGATAGGACCCATTTGTTAAAAGCAACGATTACTTTCCTCCATCTTCAGCGTCCTCCTGCTCATATCATCAAAATCGAGCGAACTTTTTAAATCCTTTCGATAAACCGTTTCATCAGCTGCCATCTATCAACACTTCAATTACATCAATTTGGAGTACAGTTCGTTCAACTGTTTGTTAACCGTGTGTTTTCCGTGATTCCTGGGAACTTGGCTGCTTGTGAGTCAATAGGTGTCTATCACCCAACGTTTTCCTCATTCCTCATTGGAACATGCTGTTAAATCTTTAGGACATCTTGATAGATTGATTTCTTACTTGGATTGTGTTTCCTCTCTCGAAAATGCTTTTACGTGCGTATTAGATTTCAGTTTTAAAATGCTTAGCTTGGTTAACTTCGATAAACGCGTTTCTATGCATTGTTTCATGAGTTGTGTTTTCAGTTCCTTGATTATTCGAGAAAATTATTTCTATAAAATTATTGAGTGCGTTTGTTGCATTATGTTTCTCAGTATATCCAAAGACTCTGCTATTAGTACTATTTAACCTTCACAATAAAGTATTGCTCCTAAATTGGGCCATTATTCACTGAACCTCCAACAGTATTGTTGATACCGACGTTCACAAAGGTCAATTTCGAATCGTCATCGTTCTCCTGGTCAACCTGTCACCTAGCAACACAATTCCACCGACTATTGGTTCAAATCTCGTCCAAAAACAGTCAAACACAAGAAGTTCGAAACAAGTTTTACCAAAAACGGGTAGCCGGCACCACACAGACATACCTCCCATATTTGTTCCACCATTCCACTTGACAAGAGCAAATACTATACAAAGACTGGAAAGTGGAAAAAAGATGATGAAAGAAAAACAAAAGGGAGTGTGGTGTGGAATAAGAATAGGACACTGTGTGTTAGTGAGTTTTATAAAATAAATCATTATGTATTCCAGCCACGAACGCTTAGCAATAATAATAGTGCAGCACGGGGTGGACACAGGGCTGCCGCTGAACTCATTAAAAAATAAAAAAATATTTTGGAATTTTTAATGAAAAGGAGTTTGGAATGGCTTTTGTGTGACAGATCCTGTGGAAGCGTCCCTAACATAATGCCAAGACACAGAAAGCATAAATGATGAGTGAGATGAAATAGCCGATCTGAAACTTATAATCAATTTAGTTAGGTGAATAATTGAGTGTCCTGTGATTAAAATGATACCTATAGCGCAATATAGACTTCGCACATACTCCATCAAAACTGCCATTAAATGTGAGTTATCTTGCAAATAAATAATGATACTATACAACTCATATAAATCATTAACTACCTATAACTTCGAAGCTGCCACTGTCTGAATGAGACAGTGGCAGCCCTACTCAAATATCACATGACTAACTATTTTTATAAAACTTAGAAAACGCGTAGTAATGAAGTTTTAAAATATCATCCGACATTAATGCAAGCTAGTTCGTTCAATTAACAACAAAAAGCTTGCATGAGAGCTTTAGAAAAAGCTGACACCCCTAACGATCCAGTTGAACAAACGACGCGCGCCGTTGCGCTTGCGCCGCCCTCTCATTGGCCGATGCAACTCGCTGCGGCGGGCGTGCGAAAGAGATGTCGCTACGTTTTAGCTGAAGTGAGAGTGGGATGGAGGAGTGCAGTCGACGGATGCGAGGGTTTCCGATCATTGACTCCTTTCAAGGCCACTGGCAAGTAACTTTTTTGTTGTATGTCATCGTAACGCCTGTAATACTGACTAAAGTGACCTTCACTACTTTCTTTTGAGGTCGTTTTGGGGACGGACGCTTTTATATTTAAAGATGTTATTAATACACCGATCGTAGGGGAAAGTATTGCAAACATTACGATTAAAACTTTGTCACTGCATTTGTTGCATGTTAAGGTTGGTTTTAAATGAATACTGAATATTCTGATCCTATTCATTTCAAGTTGGTGTCGGTGTGAGCTTTTATTACTAAGCTCATACGCCCCAGAATGATTAGACTTAGAAAAACCATGACTTAGCTGTTGCTACCCAATGAAGAGAACATAGAATATTAGCTACCTAGTTATTTTGTTGCATCTAAGAAGTAACAGTTAGCGAAAAATCTCATTCAGACGAACACAAACCTGAATGTCTATACAACTTTGGTTGCTATGCAGATAAAAACATTACCAACCGAAAAGTCCACAGTAACCTTACGACACACACTTTCGTTTCACACGTCGGCACAACCTATCCCAATTCCGGTTCCCTATAAAAATAGATAAGTAACGTAAACAGGGGTTAGGTAGATACCGTGGTCTTCTGCTGAGGTCAATGAATGCTTATCTGTGTGGGCTTAGTGGAGTTTTAAAGAGATTGATTCATCATTTTGATAAACATTTAGACATAGCTGGTTAATTAGTATCTAAGTTTTGTCTGACTATTATCTTACGAAGACAAAAATATTGTAAAAATACTTACGAGTATGTAAGCAAAGGCACGGTTGAGTAACATCTTCAATATAAGTTATAATTTTATAACAGAAGAACTAGAAGTCAAAACATTTAAAACTAGGCTCATTATCACTCAGATACACTGAAACATTTGATTTCACTCGAAGAATATCGATTCGTAAAATATTTATAATAAAAAATCACATTACTAAATTTCCGATAAATGTGTATAGAAGGATATTGAAGCTGTGTAATGGTATTAACTGAAGATTACGCATGTGAATATGCTAAACCCTATAATATTATTATAGGTGCTACATAATACCTATAAGTAAAACAGATGCTGATGCACCTCCTTGGAATCCTATAGTACTCATGTAAAAAGTGCCGTACAAAGACCTCCTCACATTGTTTATAATAACTTTCTCCGTTTTATAGGAAATTCCTTTGTTTCCCTCATTCAACTTAAATGGTATAACATCGATTCCGTCACTGCGAAAGAATTCGAATCTATATTATCCTTTGATTCAGACCTTGTTGATTAAACATACTGTTCGTGTGATGTATTTATATAGAAATTGGTTATTATACTATAGTAAATTCTCCACACGTGTTCGTTTTCATTATCTAGACATTCTTAAGTAATGCTTGATATATTTGTGCTAAGGCTATTTTATAGTCATTCATCATTGGGTCCCCTCGGATGGAAGTGCATACAGGTAAGGGTAACAAGTGAATTAATAATAAGTCATTACTAATCAGCTTGCGAAGAAAATATGGTGATCACGAGTATTACCTTTATAATTTCATTGTTCGTTGTAGCGCAAAGAGGGGAGCTTTCTTTATTAGTTTTTTTAGGTCACGGTTTCATAAACTTGTACTCTGAAATGGGGTTAATTAAAACTGGAGCTAATTTGAATTTAGTATCAAAAGAAATGGCCTCTACTCGTATTTTTTTTTTTTTTGAGAACTCTTTTTTCTAGACTTTCTATTTCATGGTTTCACATTTATTTTTAAATAGAAATGAAACCTAACCTAACATAAATTTACTTCGATTACAAAATAGGTAATTTAAACAACAAGAATTTAATCAGTCAGTACAAACCTATCTAACCTGCCAAACGATTTCCAACCCTGTTCTAATATCAACAAGTATCAAATAATAATTGTCCATAACAATTCAATGGTCGTTGATGCGCCCACGCTAAAAATCTGTTGACTCGCAATGTGAAATGAATTTAGTCGTACAAGCATTACCTACAATTTTATCTTATTGTCATTTAATATTATTAACCTACTGTTAGCATTCATGAGACCGTTAATGTCCTACGTCAATAAACTGCAATTTGATAGTAAGCTACTGATCAACTTAAAAAACCGTAATTAGCCTGGGAACAAAGAAACGTAGGTAACTTAAATGGAAACTTTAAGAATACGCGTCACATGGATCTTGGGATGAAAAAAAAACTTTCAATAGCATTCGATACGACTACTACTTATTTCTAGTACTTTATACCGTGAATAAACCATTTCGAATTTCAGGAAAGAGCTCTTGATCTGATTTATTTGGATTTCATTTGAAAATGGCAACAGAAATATTGATTTACTGTTGGTAATTTTCGAGCTCCTTTGTTCAAATGGGCGTGCCCCAAGGGTCAATTCTAGACCCTTTTCTGTTTCTACCTAATTGAATATTCGCGATAGTAAATAGAGTGTTAACTGTTCTACCATTTTCTCAGCTTGAAACTTATTTGCTACCTCAGCTCAGAATTTCTGTTCCTACATTATTATAATGTAATATCACCTAAGAATCTTATGGGAAAAGAATGTGTGAATGAGTATCTAATTTACTTGGCTATCCAGAGCCTGGCTTGTGAGAGATAATACGGCACATATTATTTAAGTAGCGCTTGTTAGAATTTTACCTCAGTATTCTGTGGGAAGCGTGGTAAATGTTTCTAGGAAATGTTAGGCCTCACATCTAGTTACCTAGGTACTCTAATCATAGTAATTGCAGAATGACTTCTTCATCTTCGTGCTTTTTGGTTCTATTTGCTTAACAAAAGGACTAAGAGAGTTGTAAGTGCCTTTATTAGCTGTTGCGGTTAACTTGTTAAGTTTTACAATCATTATTCGAGTTTGAACTAAAATTAGTTTTTAGAAATTGTTATTGTTAATGGTTACACTTCCGATCATAAACATAAACGTTAAGCAAGCTCCGCAAGCACTGGGAATTCTAATTTCTGTATTCAATAATAGAGAGAAGATTCTTCCGCCTAGTCTACCTGGTTCAATATGTTGACACCTATATTATGGACTGTTTTTACTAATTACCTTTTTTTGCCTTTCCAGATAGAGCTGTCTACAGGATCATCGTGCTTCTGTGGGGAAACAACAAGCTTGATTTCTACATATTCAACATTCTGATTTAAGTATTCTCCTTGCAACTCTTTTTTCGTCTGTAAAAAACCACGAAATGCCATCTCCTTGTCCTTGACCCTAGTATTTCGCAAATCGATTACTCCACCATCTTAAGTTCCAAGCTCTTCTCTTTGTCCCTTAACCACAAAGGAAACAAACGTCAAAACATGTGCTACTACTAACCTACTTTTATTGCTCAGACTATAATTAAATCGCCCTCAGTATTCCGCCCTTCATACCAGCATGCCGATAAACCACAATTAAACACCCTCCTAATAAAATAGTCCACATAATCAATTTAGATCGACGCTCAGCAATTTATTAACGTGCCATCGTCGTTATTACTCAGGCGCTTCGACATGAATTAGCTAATATAATTCCACAAAGGCTGCATACAATTATTAGGGCATTATTTTATACCCTTTAGAAACCGAATAGGCCCATGAATTAAACAAACGAACCCGATCCAAGATGGCGGCCGACTCGAACGCAGCTTTTTCGTTCCTTTTTTGAATTTCGAATAGGCGGTCGTTGTGAAGGGGTGAGGGAGAGAGCGGATCGTATTCCAGTTAGTTAGAAATATAACACAGTGTCTAAGTTGAACGTAGGTTTCTTTCGCTGGTGAATAACGAAATTCTTTGTTTGAACTCGACAAATGCTGTTGAATTTAGTTCGAATGTAAGAGGGTTAAATTTGACGTGTTAGTTGGAGTTTTTTACTAAATACCTACACGGTTAGTACCTACTTCTCCCTCTGTTTTCTTGTTTAGTGTGCGTTACCTATCAGCTAAATCAGTCATCTCATGTATTCTTAACTCTCTTTTCATTCAAAATGGCTCGACAGATGCTGACGACAGACGCTGTGGCCTTTTGCGTTTAAAAATTGATTCTCTCACGAAACAAATATTTGTAAAACCAGCAAAACTTCTTTCCTCGTCTGGGCATTCAATAAAACGTACCCACAACCTGTCAATGCAGTTGAAATTATAGCCTACGGAGTCACAGGGCCTATTAGTCAACAGGCCACAACACTCCCTATTAGCGTGTTACGGTCACTTAGCTCTTCCCCAATTTACGCGAAATAATAAACGTTGGGACCATTACTGTTTCCGGTAAATGAAAGTTTAGGATCCCTTGTCTTCCCATGAGTGTCATAAAGGGTGGTTGTTGAATTATGGTTATTAATTTGATAAACAGTGGTATCTTCTTGTTTAACATGTTTCTATATAACCGTTGTTAACCAAGTGCTGTATTTATAGAATTATCTATTTTTAATTATGTATTTTGCTGTCTAAAGGTCTAGAAAAGACAACGGCTTAATGTTCTTTCCAAGGCACGGACGAGTTTTGGTATGTTAAGAATTTTTTATTTTATTAGATTGATTATAAAAAAAATAGATTCTAGTTGGAATCTAGGTACAAGAAAAGTTTTAATAAATTAAATTGGAATCTTTAAATCTAAATTTGATGAAATGAGTTAAATCCACCATTGTTTGTATAATTGTCATAATTTCAGGTTTTCAGTTACTTTAACTTCTTGTCACTAGAAAGCGATGACGGGCACCCGTGTTTTCGGGGACTGTCTTCATGTACATTTTTACGTTCAAAAAAACATTTTTTTTTTTAATAAATTAGCTATAAACCTCTTTTTTACCGACTGTAAGAAGACTCACACTGTTTTACCGACACCGACTTCAACGCTTAAAAACAAAAGAACACTGCTCGTAAAACTAAATTACAAGCATCCAGACATTTACATCGTTCAGACTACCAGTGTTCAAGTAAAGTATATCTCCGTGCACTATCAAGAGTGATAGTGAAGCCAGCCAACCGTGCGTAGCCACTGAACGGAAAGCACCAGCCAATCGCTCAGAGAAAATTGTTGCAAGCCAAATGCGGGTTCCGGCGTACTGCCAAATAGATATTGAAATATTGTTATTAGTTTGACGCGTTTTAGCTACTAGATGATCGAAATATAAGCTGTCGCCACGATAGATACGTTAAAAGTTGCGATGGCATTTTTTCTTGTGTCCCGGGACTTGAAACCTTTTTTAAGGATGGCAAATCATCAAATGATTCCTCCCGCTCTGGGTGAAGCAGAAGGGAGTGTCAGACTCTTTCTGACTAAAACCCATCCATGTTCCTCCTAATGCCCTTTCCGTTCCAGGGCCGCGGTGACTCTTTCAAACAGATTCCGCAACCCCGGCGGGACTTAAAAACCCTAGTAGACTATAATGATGGGCAATACTAACATAGTCGTAAGTTTTACTTACCGTTTTTGAGTCTTGAATAACCGATTAAAGATATTCTACTATTCTATTTCATAGTCATAGCAAGGATGTAGCCAGTGAATGGATGGGAAATCATCAAATGACTCCTCCCGCTCTGGGTGGAGCAGAAGGGAGTGTCAGACTTACTGACTAAAACCCATCCATGTTTCTCCTAATGCCCTTTGCGTTCCAGGGCCGCGGTGACTCTTTCGAACAAATTCCGTGACCTGGAGTGAAGGTGTTACCAACGGTTACAACTTCAACCATCTCTATGGATGTATCATTAAAGTGACCTATGGCTCAACCGCGTGACCACACACATGGTCAGACTATTGAGCCAAAGGTCGCTTTTAATTACACCCGATAGAGAAATGCGGAGTGGCCTTTGCGTAGATACAATTCGAATAAATTTCCCACATGTTCAATTCCAATTTCATTATATCCATGGTTCTTAGTGACTGATGCCTAGGTTCTGAGGCTTATATCGGTCGTTTATCTGTCCGTTAACGCTATTCGTCATAACGCCATTGGTTGGTTAGTTGTTAACGGACTGATAATCGACCGATAAAGTAGCTCAGGGCATAACTGCCTCAATCACCAATTTTGCCAACACTGGCAACGTTGATGATTGTAAAAAAAATAATTGTTAATGATTGTTGACAGACCCGACTGCTCCATCCATAGACACTGAATGGAGGTAGCTATAGGGTTAGGTACCTAAATAAACTAGTAATATAACACTACTATAACATTTAAGCATAATCTATTACTAACAACTTATGGGCTAATAATTATGTCTGCAATAAGATTTTTTTTTTATTGTAAGATGTAATCCAAAGCTTTCCATTGCCTAACAACATTAGTAGGTACCTATAGTGTCTCAATGTATGGGTACTAATTTATTTGAATCTCAAATCCTGTTTCGTTTTTATTTCAGAGTCATCTGCTCCGCGTTGGTTTTCCCCAAAACGAACAACACACGTCCACGGCGCCTGTTGAACGTTAGGGGAACTTCGCTCAAGGCACTCGGAACTTGGAGCATTTGGCAACTTCATAATTGAGAAGATCTCCGTCAGCATATTCTGGAGCAATCTAAAAGTTCTCCAGACGTAACTGGGCCTGGTAACTCCACCACCGTTGGCTGTGATCTTGCGCCAACGGGGGCGAAGTTCCTAATCCTAGTTGCGAGGTTCGACGTGAGGAGACCAAGAAGACAGAAGATTGAGAAGACTACTGAACTTTACTTAGAAGAACTATAGATGTGTTTGAACTATCGTGATTTAGGTTTTTATGTTTTTACGTGCACTGAAAGTTAAAAAAAAAATATTTCAATTAAATTCGGAAAAACAAAAAAAAAACAAAAAAAAATTGACCCTGTCAAATGTTGCAATTACGTAATATTAGCTGTGGCTTATTATTTTTGAGATATTTCTTTTTAATGAGGGCAAAGGCATAAGTTTAAGTTTGACCTATACAAACATTAACTCATACCTTTAACCTACCTATTATATTTTAATATCTATTCAAACCATTTATATCTACTGTCTCTGTGTGAAAACCATAACAAGATCTTAATTATCTTATGGAAATAACAAGATGCAAGTTCAAGATAGCGACGTATTAACTTGTACCTACTTTCAGGCGGATCTAGCCTAGCCTTGGTTACCAAATATAGGCAGAGATAGCGTGTAGCTTCGATTAACATTATATTTTCATAATTGAAGTACGGTGCCTGCCTGTTTAGATATGTATAACTCAGATAAAGCATATCTATTGTATGTACTATTGGACGTGGAAGTATCCAAACATATCTACGTGTATGTGGTTACATACATACCTACTTAATGTGTTTTTATGATTCAGCGTTGACCAGGGTTAGCAATGCTGCACGCAGGTCAACATTTGCTGGCCGGTGCCCTTAATGCGAGTTATTTAACGTTCTCGATCACGTTAACGTAAACTTCAACGTGTTTTGAAACTGAATAAGCGCCGTCTGGTGACAATAACGAAAAATCTTTTTGTTCCATACAATCCTTACTAATATTATAAATACGAAAGTAACTCTGTCTGTCTGTCTGTCGCGCTTTCACGCCAAAACTAGTGAACCGATTTAAATGAAATTTGGTACACAGATAGTCTAGAGCCTGAGAAGGGACATAGGCTACTTTTTATCCCGGGAGTATGTTCCCTAGGGACCACGCGGGCGAAGCCGCTGGCAGAAGCAATTTAACGTAAGCGAACGTTTACGTTACCTACCTAATGCGATTGAGTACGTTAAAAAGTTAAAAAAACTCGCACTCGCCCTCAGGAGCCGCCCGCTCCTTTAGTATCAATAAATGTTTATTTTGTCGTCATACGTTATCTAGGTAGTTTGAGGTTTTAATATTTTGTTAATTATTTCTAGGTACAGTCAACTAATATTTCATATTTTTGCCTGTATACCGAATAGCTTCGGTATACAGGCAAAAATATTGATTTTTCCACAGCACTGCCAATGTTTATTTCTAATGTGTGCATTATATTTTTTTAAGCTTTTGACATACTTACGAGTGTATTGTACAATAATTGTCTACTCAGCACACTCACAACATAGTTTAAAAGTAGTTACAAGCTAGCAGGCAGTTGCTCTTGCTGTTTGCTGTTGTTGCTGCTGCTGTTTTTTGACTGTACCCTATGTTTTAGAATAGAATTAAATTGTTATAAGACATAGGCTTTGTGATGTGTTTTTTAATAAATATATATTTTTAGCGTGTAAACGTGTTTTAATTAGATTTCTTATGACTTGTTTCGCTAGGCTATATGCATGCTATTACTATTTAATAGGTAGGCTATACACTGCTTACCATAGTAATCCCGAAACTAGATAATATAAGGTAAATGCTCACAAAATATGAAATGCAAGAGTAGGTACTCACTCAAGTTATCCATGTTCATCTGTGAAGCCTGCACCGCACCCTCAGCATGGTGACAGCTCGATGTCCCTCCATCACACATGACAGAGCACTTCACTAGTCTATTGCGATCCAATATTTAAAAAAAACCACGACTCATGAGCCAATTCATTCACACTTCCATCAACACATAAAATAGCCATTTTTTCTTGGATGGAAAATCATCAAATGACTTTTCCCGCTCTGGGCATAGCGAGAGGGCACTCCCTCCAGACTTTGTCTGTCAGACTTACCGAAAATCCACCCCATGTTCCTTCAAATGCTCTTTGCGTTCCAGAGCTGCAGTAACCCTTTCGAACAACATAAAATAAGCCAAGGGCAAGAGTTAACACCAGAAAGTTCTGAGTCCAAACGCTTACAACCCTTATCTCTTCAAAGTTAGAGTGCACAGGCTCCTTCTGGGTACGCTCGCTCCATCGTAGACTTTGTCTCTGTCATCTCTGACCTAGACTAGAGTCAAGAGCAAACCCATCACAAATAAAAAAAAAAGTCGTCAAATTGACGATTTTATGTACCCAGTAAATGGTCATAATTTTAAGGCACTTGTCTCACCGCCGGCGAGGAAGCGATTAGCTATCGACTATTTGCTCGCTGAGGAAAGGGACAAAAGATATAGACATTTTTAGTCGACAGCTGGCTGTTCACACTGCCGGCGAGCCGGCTCTTGCCACTAGTTATCGCAACGACAAGAGCTTTCAAAGATTGTACTCGCTCAGCGACAGTCGCTCGGCGATGCCCTCGCTTGGCAGTCAGAACAGAACTCACCAACCAGCGGTAAAATCTACCTATATTGCACTCGCTTAAAGCCGAGCGACAAAACTATCGAAACTTTTCACTCGCTACTCGCTGCTCGCCAACTCGTTTCGAGTTTCAAGTTTTACTCGCTTATCGCCGGCCGTAAGATATGTGCCTAAAGCTAGGTACGCTTTATTCAAACCTACATGATAATCTTTGACTCTTAATATTTTGTAGTTTTATAGTCTCTATTGAAATATCTATACAATTGTTAGATAACTGAATTAGTTTTTGAAATAAAATGAATGTACGAGACTTCTCAAATAAACATAAAACGTATTAGAATTCAAACACCTTACTTTTGTGATACTCGTAAGAAACCATTTTTGGAAAATGTCTAAAACATACAAAAAACACATTATATGTAAATCTTCTTATCGTGTGGGTAGTAAGGTCTAACGACCCCACACAACCTGGTGTCAGAGTTTCTAAACCGCCTCAAGGGCCTCTGACATAGTTTATTTGACGACCGCCATTTGGCACCCGGGACCACCGGCTTATACATGCCTTCCGAACCACGGAATCATCTTTTTATCAGTGATTCAAGCCAGCAATGTCCTAGCCAAACTGGAAACGACTTTACAAAGATGACACACAAGGCAAACGCTTAAGCCACTCGACCACGGAGGAAATTAATAAAAAATAAATAGAATAAGAGAAATAATAGAAGAAAATAAATGTATTTCTCTATTAAACTTAAAGATAGTAAATAATAAACTTAGAAATACCGAGAAATCGGTAGATGCGAGACCACTAGAACGCGTCCCGGCAAGACCCTGATATGTGTATCAGCAATATTGGCCACATGCGGCTAGTCCAATCGTGGCCGTCGCCGTGGCAACATCAGTGCGAGTTACACGAACCCTTATCGTCTAAGGAGAGAGGTGACTTCAGGCCCAAGTTCTCGCCCCCAACACTATCATTGCGAGGTTTTTGCTGTTTCATCATCATCATCATCATCATCATCATCATCATCGTATCAGCCGAAAGACGTCCACTGCTGGACATAGGCCTCCCCCAAGCGTCGCCACAACGACCTGTCCTGTGCGTCTCGCATCCATCGGCTACCCACGACTTTCACCAGGTCATCAGTCCACCTTGTGGGAGGCGTTCCAACGTTACGTCTTCCGGTACGCGGTCGCCACTCCAGATATTTTCGGCCCCATCGACCATCTGTTCTGCGAGCAATGTGCCCTGCCCACTGCCACTTTAGTTTGGCGATCCTTCGGGCTATGTCGGTAACCTTGGTTCTCATGCGGATATCATCATTCCTGATTCGATCACGCAAGGAAACTCCAAGCATTCCCCTCTCCATTGCCCTTTGAATGACTTTGAGCCTTCTGATGAGGCCCATTGTAAGCGACCACGTTTCAGTTCCGTATGTCATCACTGGCAATACGCACTGATCATAGCACATTTGCTGTTTACCATAATTGAAATCAACGGGTTGGCCTCCCATAATATATTATTATACTCTTTGGGGTTGGCTCTGTTTTCAGAAAAAAATTGTTTATTCGTGGCATCTCAGGCCCAAAAGTTGTTGTTTGGCATGCAATTTGAATCAGCTTCAAGCAAGAATATGTTGACATTAAGAGAAATCTATTGTTATGATTAATCTCCAAATCGAATTCAGCAAGGAGTATTCTACTTTATATCTCTGGATCCATTTCAAGCAATACTCGAGGGGTTATAGAATTCTTCTTATCAAACATATTCTCGCATGTCCCTAAATGGTAATAACAAGGTAAATAGACAAACGACACACGTTTTTAATGACTTCTTTTATTAAAAGTGTACCTCTATTCTCACTACCATTAGACAGCCCTCATATTCCGCTACAAAATCCACTCGCATTTGTCACTTGCTCAATTTTTCTTAGTGAGTGATCCCACTGTGTTGTGACAACAGACAATTGTGATCTTTAACTCTTACATGATAGGGTTAAATTTATCATGGCGCAGTCCGGTCGAGGTCATTTTACAGTAAGTGAGAACGTTCTCTTATAATCTGACGTCACAACACAGTGAAAACGGTGCCTTAACGTACTCAAATATTTACTATGTTACAGCAGATTATAATTATGGCTATGACTCATGATTATATATCAGTTCTTGTAACTAAATCTATGTCAAAATATATCATAAATATTTATTATTTTCCAATATAAGTTTCACTAGTCTCTTCCATAGCTCTACATACAAAATATCTCCGTACACCTATCGTTCTTCTAGCCACCATTTTTTATTTTGTAACATAAGAACTAAAAATACAAAAGTAAGCTTTATTTTTCATATTAACACCCCTAAATTCAACGTCATAAATATAGTAATACAAACATACAAAAAGGAAATGAAAACAAAACAAACTTGGCACCTCGGCGATACTCAGCACACAAAAAAAAAACTAATTTGATATCCGCGTACTACGTACTAGACGCTGATTGAGCAAAACATACATAAAATTGAAACAGACACACGCACCTAGGGCCTAAAGAATATACGATCTTACACGCGGCTTGCAACACATACCCATAACTAAGATCCCAGAAAGCTGCAGACATCTCTTATTTTCTTACTAATAAAATGTATGGCATAGTGTTAGTATGTACTTTTAATATACGCATACCTGCTAGCTTGGGCTGACGGCCGATTTCCAGGTATCAGGTCCAAAGCCATTTTATCACTTTTTTTTTAAGTCTGGGTGCTGCTGTTGTGCATGTTACCTTTAAACGAGCAATTCTTGTATATATGTATATACCTATATATATAATCTGAATCTCGGAAACGGCTCCAACGATTTTCATGAAATTTAGTATTCAGGGGGTTTTGGGAGCGATAAATCGATGTAGTTAGGTTTCATTTTTAGAAAACGTCGTAAAAAAAGACCTAGCAAAACTAGGTCAGTCAGATACTATTATTAAATTGAGTAAATACATTTGTTAAAAGTTCATGTTCAAGTTCTTACTGTTCTTTTTAACACTCTATCCCACATATTTTGTTAGTGAGAAAATAAGGCAGGTCTGGCAGCTCTGGGATCTCAGGCTACAAGTATCCTAAGATTTCTAAGTGAAATATTCCTCAGCATGAAAGAAATAAAAGGAGTAAGATAATTGATAGATTCTATGATAGACAATAATGAAACGGCTAGAAAAAGGGCGGAAATATGCTGCGGACAACACAAACATCTGCCTAGTTTTTTTTAGAATTAGCTTCTAATCTAACCTGATGTCGTTTCCAGGGTGGATCCGGGGGAGGCTCAAGTAGCTCAAGCCCAGCCCCCCCCCTTCCCCCCAAAGTCCGAGATATCTTCGGCAGTCTACTACCTAACGAATTCATTGAGGTATATACGAAAAGTAATCCAAGGAAACTTGTATTGCGTTAAGCAAAATAAAATGTAAATTATGTGCTATTTTTAGTGTTTACTTTGCTGAAACCTACCCTCAGCGGGATCAAGCCTCCCCCAAAATGATTCTCAAACCTGAATCCGGCACTGTGCAGCTTAATACCGGTACCTTCGATGAAGCGATTACCGATCTGACCTTCAACCTGACCTCTAACACTATACCCCTTTTATCCTGGTTATCAAAATGTCAGGGTTCTGACTACCAGCACAGAGATCTACGAATGTCAGCCAGGACAAACAGCCTAACATAAATATAATGACTTACGCAGAAAGCTATCCCATACTCCTATAAAATGTTATTTTAAGAAAGTCGACACTAACCTCTTACGTCTTGTTTCTGAGATACTTTATCGTTCGTTTATCTGTCCGTTAAACACTAACCAACCAATGGCGTTATGACAAATAGCGTTAACGGACACATAAACGACCGATAAAAACCGCAGATACCGGGCATTATTAATGAAAGTGGAGTTAAGGTCCACTCACATATTTTCAGGTATAAGTTTGGTATACCTTAACTCCGCAAATATTAACAAAGAAAAGTAGACGAACATATAGTGAATATATCTCTAATGAAATGAGAAAAAAGTACACACAGAAGAACACAGAACCTCTTCTTGTTTGAAGTCGGTAAAAAAGAATGCCTCCTTCATTCTGAAGTAGGTAGGTTCAATTAAAATATATTATATTATACCTAAATCCTAAATAAATGGAATATACAAATTCGTATATCTTCCCTCTAGTACGTAGCACCGAAACGTCATTGAGTATAACTTAAAAAGGTGTAAAATAATGATAACGCCGTAGTAATAATTATATGTAATAATGTATATAATAGTAACTATTTACAAATGACTCGAAAGTGATGATTACAATGTCTCTTATCGACCGCGCTCCTACAATGCCTATAAATATTGTTTTATAATTTATTTTCTGGTGTTACCTGAAATAAAAAAAAATTGAGTTTAAATAATATGTACATCTGAATCCATGTCTACACTATGCAATAATAATAATAACACGATCAAGGGCTTGATCCAGAAAGCAGTACTCCTGGACACGGCGCGTATAGTGAGGAGGTTCCTCTCTCGGGAGCCCTGACCGCCGGTAGCTTGGACCCTGTTCTCGATACCGGTGGGCTACTATTTTTTTATATTTTTAAATGTTTTTTTTTATTTTTAGAAATATTTAAAAAAATGGAATAATAACATATCTTTAATACGGATAAAAATCCATATTGTGTTAGTAAAAACGTACAAAAAATAACTTATTTCCTAGTGTAAGTAATAATCAATCTCCGCACAAACTTCTGTACAATTGAAGAGCCGAAGCTACAGTTTTCAGGATGCTGTTCCGACTATCTCTCACTCTCCTCAGTAGTGACGCGGTTTTTTTGCGTATAATGGCAAAGAAGCTGTCAGTACGGGCTTGCGCAAACATTTCTGACGCGCTACAGTAACGAGGTAGCCTCAACAACATAATACGAGCAATAAAAACACGATACTTCATCACAAAACTTTCACAGGTAACTCTATAAGATATTTCTTATAGATATTCGATTTTCATACGCCTCTTAATCTTTATTCCTGAAGTGTATGAATAAATTGTAGGGCAACAACAAACAGCATATTATCACGTTTTAATTACTGGAGAAAAGACCTCCCTGGGAAAGTGAGTGGACTGTCAATAAGCGAGTCCAGTGACGGTTAGTGGATATAACGTGTCTTCAAATGCTTAGTTCTATCACGTAAAAGTCTTGCGATGTTTTATCTTCATTTTTGGGAGCCCACCGAATGAAATAATAAATACAGTTCGCATCAGCGTTGTTTACCCCTCCGAAGTTAGGTTTTAGTGACGACCGCGCAGGTGCAATCGTGTAAAAAAATGTTACGTTCCTAGAATGTTTTTTTGTTTATATGTATTATATTATAAACAAGTAACAAAGACTACCAGTAGCAATAACAATATCAAAAAGATCATACACCACAAAAACACAAAAATCTAATCAAATTGTAAGAAATAACCAAAATAATTAGTTAAAAACATTAACAACGTGTAACACTTTTCGCATCAAAAGTCGTATTGCATTGAGCGCGCGGGTCACACGTATGCATCGGAACGTATACGAGCGAGTGAGATGCCATTACAGCCGCCATCTTGCGCAAACACGCGCATGCGCGACCTAGCCGCGCATGCGCTGTACTGTTTTTTTGTCAAATTGACATCCTGCGCAGTTGATTGCGACGTACTTCGGGGAGGTAAACTTGCGTGACGGGAACTGTACCTGCGCAGAAGATGAATTTTCAAAGCGCGGGAAATGCTATTAACCAATCGGCACGCTCCACGCAACGCGCTTCTTTTTCCTGTACCGCTATTGGTCGGCAGCTGCCGCCATGTTAGCGCGCGGCACGTGACTTTCGAGTGAGACGGAACTAACAGCTGCAGTGTATTATGAACCTTATAGTATTGATCTAAGGTTGATTGTAAGTTTGCTTTCTTTCGTTAATCTTCGGGGCCATACTTTATTTTTTATGCGAACGAAGATTCACGACGCGCCTTATCAGTTGGGTACCACTGTACAATCGGAGAGCCGAAGCGCTTAGCTACAGTTTTCATGATGCTGTTTTGACTGTCCCTCACTCTCTTCAGTAGCGACGCAGTTCTTTTGCGTATAAATTGCGTAGAAAACAAACATTGCTTGTGCAAACATTTCCGACGCGCTACAGTAACGAGATAGCCTTAACAACATCCTGAAAGCATTGTTATATTGGACGCGCAGGATATCCAGCGATCTCTTAGTACAATTGAAACATAGATAGCCCATGTACAAACTTTGGCGATAAGCCTTGAAAAGTGTTACTTTTACTTGGTCAAAAAACTACGGGACAACATATTGCTACAGACCGCTGGAGCCCTCGATGGAAAATCATCAAACGACTCCCAGAAGAGAGTGTCAGACTCTTACTGACTAAAACACATTTATGTTCCTCCTGATGCCCTTTGTGTTCCCTGGCAGATGCCAGGTTTATTACCTAAGTAGGTCTGCAGGCGGGCGAGTGCAGGTCGCGGTCGGCGCCGCCCGCGAAGCTGATGTTGAGCAGCATGGCCTCGAACGGGTCGCTGCGCATGCGCTGCTGGTTGGCTTGGGCCGCCGAGCCTGCGTCGCGGATGATGCGGGTCTCCTCTTTGCCGTCCTGGGAGTGTAACAAATTATCTAAATATTTAGTACTGTTTAGTAAAAAAAACTCCAGAAAGATGGTCCGACGCCATATTGTAGAAGGTTGTTGGAGGCAGCATGTACAGAGCGGTCCACACTGCAGAAGACCGCATGGATTGAAGACGTGTCGTATGTGGTCCCGATCCTCAGCAGTGAGGGAGTGATGAAAAACGAAAAAAAAACGCGTAGAAAAACACGAGTACAAAGAAGAATCGGGTGATATAAAAACACGAGGAAATTATAATTCTATAATTTCATCGTGTTATAGAGGTTTGCGGTACAGAGAGTAAACGTAAAGTCCCGCAAACCTTCATTGAAAAGGGAGGATCCTCCGACTGGACGGTTGTCGTGTCCGGTGGAAGCAACTGCCCTATAGTTGATATTCGGGCTAATATGTTCAAATCGCACGGTAAACTGTAATACCGCGATGCAGGATTTCGACGTAGTAGTTCGCTGCTAGTTGAGTAGATGCGTTGCGGTTCTTATTGTTGCGATGTAGATTTGCACCGTTGGTTTTTCTTGTGGCGGCATTGATGCCGCTAGTGTTAACAAAATATATTCCTAATAAGAATAAACTTAAAGTAATGTCTATGATATCTTGCGCGTTCTTCAACAGGGTAATCTACGTTATGGACCTTGTAAATAGCTTCATCTTTCTAAAAAGACTAACTGCATGTCTATAAATGTTTAAGTTAAAACCCATGGTTTGAGTTTATCAAGCCCTTAAGCAGTCAGCCCTACTACCACTAAAAGAAGACTTAAGACTTCAGTACCTCAGGCCTTTGCGATGACAGGTAAACGACTGTTTCGATATTGCTGCACCGTGGCTTATATTCACCTTTCATAGAGTGGCCCTTGCACAGTCATAGGACTCCTCTACAGTGACCCATTTTTGGCCCACGTCTGTCCTTGTAACCAATTCCTTGCTAATGATGAATAGTAATGTTGAACAGAGACAGTACCTCAGGCATAGGGCTTCACAGCCGCACCACGGTCTCGATGCCGCTGTAGCAGTAGTGATCATGCACACAGACAGTACCCCAGGCCTAGGGCTCCACAGCCGCACCACGGTCTCGATGCCGCTGTAGCAGTAGTGATCATGTACAGAGACAGTACCTCAGGCCTAGGGCTCCACAGCCGCACCACGGTCTCGATACCGCTGGTAGCGAGCAGGAACATAGAGGGGTGCAGCTGTATGCAGTTGAGGATGCTGTCGTCTCCGCGCAGACAGCGGACGATGTTGCCGGACTTACGGCACCAGATGAACAAGCTGCCGTCGTCAGAACTAGGACAAGATACATTACATTTTAGTTAATAACGAGGCTTTTGCCCGCGACTACGTACGCGCAAATCCCGTTTTCGTTTTTCCCGTTCCCGTAGGAATTTGGGGAAATCCTGTCTTAGTGCTCCCCTACACTCCCCGAGGAACCTGCATGCAAAATTTCAGCTTTCTACGACCAGCAGTTACGGCTTTGCGTTGTCTGTCAGTCACTCAGTAACGGAAGAATCCTTACTAATATTATAAATGCGAAAGTAACTCTGTCTGTCTGTCTGTTTGTCGGTCTGTCTGTCTGTCTGTCTGTCGCGCTTTCACGCTAAAACTACTGAACCGATTTAAATGAAATTTGGTACACAGATAGTCTAGAGCCTGAGGAAGGACATAGGCTACTTTTTCCCGGGAACATGTTCCCTAGGGACCACGCGGGCGAAGCCGCTGGCAGAAGCTAGTTTCATATATATTGATAATGATTGATGATTTATAATATGAACAGCCCATTTGCTTTAGTACTGCTGAACGCAGGTCTTTTCCGAAGCGAGTTTAGTTTGAGAATTTCAAGCGGCACGCGGATTTGGAACACTGTCGTCGATTCAGCACTACAACCTCGCATGCCACACCGGTCGCAGTTTTAGTCAATCAATCATTTATTTATTTGCAAACATGGGTATTGCTACATAGATGTTCTTTTTTACATAGTATAGTCCTCCATATTTTACCGTCGCAAGGGCATGCAAATAATTTTGACTTGTTCTTATTAGCAACCAACCAGCAGCAAACAATGAGATAATTCTTAAGGGTCCATTGACACTTTTGCATTTACCCAATAGAGACCGTGCACGGCGTTGACTATGCCATCTAGTGTCGCATATTCGAAACTTTAAGGGTCAAAATACTTGACATTGACGCTTCTGTGCTGCCACCTGCGGTTCCTGTACACTCAGTTTCGGGGAACGTGCGCGAAGTAGAATGTGCCATCTAGCGTAGCTATTTCGAATTTTATACTTGAAACATACTTGACAGTGACATTTCTGTGCTGCCACCTATAATTTCTGCACGCTCCCTATAACAGAGTGGATGTAACTCACCCGGCTGCGATATAGTTAGCATCGGGGCCCAGGAAGCTGGCCTCCTTGATGTCGGTGGTGGTGTTGCAGTGTCCCAGGAACCGCTGCGAGTAGTCCAGGGCGGCTGTCTCTCACACAACGTGGATGTAACTCACCCGGCTGCGATATAGTTAGCATCAGGGCCCAGGAAGCTGGCCTCCTTGATGTCGGTGGTGGTGTTGCAGTGTCCCAGGAACCGCTGCGAGTAGTCCAGGGCGGCTGCCTCTCACACAACGTGGATGTAACTCACCCGGCTGCGATATAGTTAGCATCGGGGCCCAGGAAGCTGGCCTCCTTGATGTCGGTGGTGGTGTTGCAGTGTCCCAGGAACCGCTGCGAGTAGTCCAGGGCGGCTGTCTCTCACACAACGTGGATGTAACTCACCCGGCTGCGATATAGTTAGCATCGGGGCCCAGGAAGCTGGCCTCCTTGATAACGGTGGTGGTGTTGCAGTGTCCCAGGAACCGCTGCGAGTACTCCAGGGCGGCTGTCTCTAACACAAAGTGGATGTAACTCACCCGGCTGCGATATAGTTAGCATCTGGGCCCAGAAAACTGGCCTCCTTGATGTCGGTGGTGGTGTTGCAGTGTTCCAGGAACCGCTGCGAGTAGTCCAGGGTGGCTGTCTCTAACACAAAGTGGATGTAACTCACCCGGCTGCGATATAGTTAGCATCGGGGCCCAGGAAGCTGGCCTCCTTGATGTCGGTGGTGGTGTTGCAGTGTCCCAGGAACCGCTGCGAGTAGTCCAGGGCGGCTGTATCTCACACAATGTGGATGTAACTCACCCGGCTGCGATATAGTTAGCATCCGGGCCCAGGAAGCTGGCCTCCTTGATGTCGGTGGTGGTGTTGCAGTGTCCCAGGAAACGCTGCGAGTAGTCCAGAGCGGCGGTGCGAAGCTGCCTCTCGAGGACGCTGGTCGGCTGGCTGTCTTCGGATTCCGCGGCTGCTGGAGTCGGAAACAGAAGTTGGAGTATGTGTTGTTTCATGAAACTCTTTTCTTGGTTTTTATTGGTTGGATCACTCGCTCAGACAGTGAGTGATTTCCTAAAAGAACATTAAACACTTAAAAAATTAACAGATATCTTCAAGAGACCTGCTCACCATAAAATAGCTCTTAAAAAAAATTATATCAAAACAATCATTACTATCTTTGCTTTTAAGATTCTCATATGAAAACTCCAAGAAACAGTTACATCCAGAAAATACCCCCATACCTTCATCAGGCGTAGTCTCCATACTCTCCAGAGCCACATTGATGTCCTTTTGTAGCAAGAACACAGCATGACTGGTCGCATGCCTCGGGAACTTGTCTTTGAAGTACAGCAGACATTCGTGGGCCTCCCGGGCGCGCTTGAGGTCCATCAGACCCTTGGCCAGCCGGAAGTGGGACTTCACGTGAGAAGAGTCCAGCTTGATGGCCTTGTAGCAGTCTTTTATTGCGGCGTAGGTGTCCCCAGACCTGGGAAGGTGGAGAGAAAACGGGGAGACTGGTTTGTTCTGTATTTAGTGGGGATTTGTTCAGTAAAAAAATCTGACACTTCTGCCAATAAGTTTCGTGTTAGGTAACCAGTTCGTGGGAAATCATTTGTAAAAACCAAGAAATCTGACTCCATTCTCGCCAAGAGTTATCGTGCTGGCAATTAACTTGGCCACCTACTGGGCCCGAGCAATCTAAGGAGTTAACCATCAAGTCGAATCGCAGAAGACCAAGATAATTTACCTCTCCTATAAAGGGAACACTTACCATCCCCGTCGCATCAGCGCAGCAGCTCTATTCGAGTAGAGGATGGCGCAGTCGGGGCACGCGGCGATAGCCTCGTTGTAGAACTCCACCGCGGCCGAGTAGTTGCCTTTGTTCACGTAGTCATTCGCCTGGAACAGGTCAGGACAATGAGGATAGAAGAGTAGTTGTTGATTTTAAGACTCTGATCTAAACGAAAACTTATATTAACATGATTTTGGCTAGAATGACGTGCTAAGATTACACTGGTCAACAAGATTTTGCCACAAGAAATGTGCTTGCTAATTTTGAATTACCTACCTACCCTTATCACGAAACCATATTTATTTTGCTTTGATTAGGTCTAGTTTTTGTGTTACAACTACTATCAGGATTATTCATTTTCCCTTTAGCTTGTAAATTAAGATTTTTTGTTTTTCGATAAAATAGCTGGTTTTTTTTCAGTTTACTGAGTTATTTTATTCTTTTTAAATGTGTAAGAAGTGACCAAAAGATTCTGACAACTTTCTTTACATTTATGGTGAAATTATTTTAAAACTAAAAAGAGATATTCTGCACGATCAGTAAAAAAAAAAACAATTAAAATGTGAGCTTTCTTTTGGGATTTTTGAATACAAAGGGATAGTTGAGTAGTCTGACGTACCATCTGCTGCACAGTCAATCCTTTAACTTGATAATGTGCCTGTACTAGAACCACCTGAAAACTTCAGTTTTCGCCTCAAAGCTCCACTTCAAAATCATATTACAGGAAAACTGTATGTGTCTCAATAATTCTGATTTCAGTTCTATGATTTTAAAACATGTTCTTAACATAATTATTTAAAAACATTCTTGTTACACACAAAAAATGTTTTTTTGTTGACCAGTGTAATGAGTAAATCTAGCAAGTCTCATCCACCTGTAATTGGTGGACATGCTACCCACACGCATCAACTGTTTTGGGAATCCTTTCATTGTGCGTACAGCTAGTATGTGGATTTCCCTACTGGAGCCTGTTTCCTGATGGAAACCTTCTGGAGGTCTTGAAGTAAAGAGTAAATAGGTTACTTCTAGGTAAGCGTGCTCCATCGTCAACCATATAATTGCCTTCCATCAGGTGAGATAGAAACGCGAGCCTCACAATATTTTTCTTTTAATGTTTGTTGATTTTAAGTGATCTAATCTGACTGAACATGATTTTTGGTTAAATTGAAGATAAGTGCTAAGATTATGAGTACATCTAGCGTTGACCACTGTTCAGTGAAAACGAGTATTTATTGCAAACAAAATAGTTTGTTTGTAGTGCCTTTACCAGAGGAACAAAAATGGCGGTTTCGCAGCTCCTGTATGGAAAAAAATTGACTTTGTCAAAAAACCTAACCGCTAAAAACGACTAAAAACTAGCGGTCGGGTTTTTTGTCAAAGTCAATTTTTATATTTCCTATATTTTAGTGAGTTACATTTTTGGAATCGTCTCCTCGAGCCCTTTATCTTGATAACCCACTCGATAGGTTTGAAAATTATATTTTTTTTAATATGGCGCCTAATATCTGCCATTTTAATTTTTATATACCCAGTGTCACTCTCACAATCAAGATGAATCATCTCAAGCTAAAATCCATCGAGCTGTTCAGCCCGCATAGCGTGTTAAACAATTATACAAACATACATACATACTCTCGAAAAACATAACCCTCCTTCTGGCGCAGTCGGGTAAAAACTGTGAAACACAATTAACAGTTAAAAATATCTAGCTAGATAGAACCAATGATCTCACCCTCTCCTTAAGCTGTCGCACCCTATCGGGCAGCTGCTGCGGCGGGGCCAGCGTGCCATTGGTACCGTTAGTGCCGTTGGTACCATTGGTACCGTTGCGCGGCCCCTGCTTGCCTTCGCCGCCGCGGTTGCCGTGGTTGTGCTGGATTATGAAGCTCTCCACCAGGACAGGGCGGCGAGCCGAGTTTATGTCGAATAGGTATATCTGAGGGGGACATGGTGATTGGTTTATTCTTAATCAAAAGTTAAGGTTTTTGACTACAGGTACAGGTTTTTGTATACAGTCACAAATAAAGCTGGTCGACGTAAGCGTAATATCTCGGCAACGCGACACTTTAGGGCACCATTTTGCATATTTTAAGTATCCGCTACCCATACCTATACACATGTTTAATCAGGCGAAGCGATTTTGGCATTTAGAAGAACAAAATGGCGCTCGGATAGCTCCGCCACAAAGGTTCTATGCCCTTTATTTAACCTTAACTATATTTATTTTTTGTCCATCATCAGTGGGACAATATAGGCTGAACTTAAAAAAAAGTCTTTATACCAACGAGAATATAGTGCCTTAATTGTGGTAAAACTTTTGGTATGCATGCACAGCACAATTTATCAAGTTATTGTCATTGCTCGCTGGTGTGATCTTTTTATCTGATTGTTGCTGTTATGTTGAGCCCTTACGAATTGTCAGAAGCCAGAAATCTGACTCCAGTCTTACCAAGAAGTACCGTGTTATTACCCAGTTAATGAGTTACGGAGATCTGGTAGGCAGCTGCTCCACGTAAAATACTGGTATTCGGCTGAATCCGGTAGTAGAAAACAATCACTGTCTCTTTTTCTCTCCACCTGTTAGCAAGAGACAACAACAAAATGTTGTTACCTGTTCCGAGCCCAAGTTGACGAGTAGCTCGTTGCCATCATTACTGAACGCGACGTATGTAGTCGCCTTTTTAGGGAACGTGTGTTCATTTGGCTCCATAGAGAGATGACCTGTAAATGACGTTGAATAAGTCGAGTTTACGACACAAATAGACGGTGAACTGTACAACTAGTGGCGCCACTGTCGCTTGTCCTAATTGAATGCAATTTCTTCTAAGATCAAAACTAGACTTCAAAATTTGCGATTCCTGGCGCTCAAAGGCCTTATTCTAGATCCTCCAGGACTGATTCGAACCAAGTTATTTCAAACACAAAGCAAGAAGCCACCATATGATATGATAGGCTTTGCAGGGATTCTTATGCCTTAAAAACTAACACATTCGTCTTGATAAAATGAACATTTTCTGGTATTAAAGTAATGTATCTCACCAGGCGCGAAGTAATGCACAGCAGCGCGCGGGATGTTGTTGTCAGGGTCGCCGTGTCCAGCTCGCGAGCAGCGCATGTTCTGACGCTCCCACATCTGCCGGGAGGCCTGCGCGTTCACCTGGACAATGTGAACAAATATTTATTTAAACGTAGATCTTTATCACTTAGCTAACTTCAGTCCGCAGCTTCAATTTCGTGGTTTATCCCACATAAAGTAGTCTATGTCACTGTTCGCCCTCCGGTACATAAACCAACCATTGCTTCGTTGATTATTTTTTTGGTCTAGGATAAACTGGATAGTCTCCATCATCAGTCCTCACCTGTAACCTAGCCAGCTTGATCATCCTGGTGTCATACAGCCGCACATAGAAGTCGTTGGCACCCACAGCGAGCTGGTAGGGGCGGCGAGGGTTCACAGCTACACACTTGGCTTCGGCGTACCGTCCCAGGTGATTGAGCAAGTTCACCAGTACGTTGGCCGAGTCAGGGTTGCAGCTGTGTGAGGTGCGCAGGTCATGTTGCCTGGGAGAGAATATTTTAGTTAGTTTTTGGGTTTTCTCAATAATTTGTAACGGGTTGGGAGTACTCGTAGTAACGTTGCAGAACAAAGTACCTCTACTGGAATATAGGCCTACGAGTCAACTCTACAAGTACTGACAAAGTTGTGTGTTGTGTGCTGGATGGTGGCGATAAAAATGCTGCCTGGTTATTACAGACCTTCTATCAGAGACAAAACGAGTTTCACATAAAGATTGATGAGGTAGATAGGTAAAATTACACGCACTCCAGCAGCGGCGAGTTGGCGCAGATGCTGTATGATCACTTACAGAATAAGGCCGTCCTCTCCCGCCGACCACAGTAGGTGTGGGTTGTCGGGCGCGGTGGCGAGGCGTTTGACCCGCGCGCAGTGGCACACGCACTCCAGCAACGGCGAGTTGGAGCGGATGCTGCGCGCGCGCACCGTACCGTCGGCAGCGCACGTCGCGATCACGTCGGGCGACAAGAACTGGAGACAATTGGTGAGGTTGAGAAACTTCTTCTTTTCTTTACAGCAGTAGGAACTTCTTTTTCCGATAAGCTCTAAATACATATGCCTGTAACTCGCACAAAAGTGTGCAAGTACCTCGCATGCCCAGTTTTGATTTGTAGATAGAATTGACACTACACCAACCGTACTCAACATTTTTTCTCTCAGGGCCACATTGGGCTTCTGCCGCCCATCATGACAATAAGTCATGATGGGCGGCAATAAACTACAGTAAAATAAAATTATACTTTTGTTTTTACTATTGATAGATACGCGTTTGTCATCTATCTCACCTGATTTACTAGTATCTACAAAATCTACTTGAATGGGACTTTTGAATTTGCGACAAAAGAACCGTTTTCACATGGCATAGGCCTCACGGAAAATCTTGGCGGGCCACAATTGCGGGCCGCAGGTTGAGTATAGCTGCACTACACTATGGTATTCAAGCTACTAGCATAATTTCGAGCAAGTTACAGGCATGTGTATGGTAATAGTACTTTCCCTAAAAGCTCCCAAGCAACCATATCAGTAAGTTCAGTTCAAGGTACTTCAGAAGTTTACAATAAGCGGTTATGGTAGACTGAATGTAAGACCAGCAGATCTGTTATACTATTCTGTCACAATCTCAACGTGATAACTTAGAAGAAGTGCTGTCAATGTCTATAGCATCAATTGGAACAAAAGCGGGGCTAAAAAGGCCACTTTAGGAGAATCATAATATTAATCACGCAAGAATCTGTCAAATTTCATTTTCATCTTTATCGCTAACTAGTGGACGTCACGCGGTTTCACCCGCGTAGTTCCCGTTCCCGTGGGAGTACGGGGATAATATATAGCCTATGTTACTCCCTGATAATGTAGCTATCCATTGCTGAAAGAATTTTTCAAATCGGTCCAGTAGTTTCGGAGACTATTCAATTCAAACATACAAACAAACAAATCTTTTTTCTTTATAATATTAGTGTAGATACATTAGGCTCAAGGTTGATTGGGAAAATTTGACAGTAACGGCTAGCGTGATTTGCTTTCTGATTCTGCTAAAGTGGCCTTTTTAACCGACGAAAAAAACGGAGGAGGTTCTCAAGTCGACGCGAACATTTTTCTTTTATGTATCACCACGCATAACTTTTTACAGAGTAGTCTGATTTTGATAATTCTTTTTTTATTGGATAGGGTATAACCTCGAAAGTGGTTCCAAATAAATTTGTAAAAAAATCTTACCCTAAGGGTGGGTGATTTATTGTTCACACACAGATTTTAATGCTGAGTTGTGTAGCATTTTTTATAGTAAAAAAACCCAAGATGTACAGTCTCGAACAAATGCAACACTCGAAACTGTCGTCAAAAACTGACATGTATCAAGTGTCATGTGTGAGTTGTGTGTAGTAATAATAATAATTTATTTACTTCAGATATCAAATATCCATATTTAAAATTCTCACACGTCAACTTAAAAGAAAAAAAAATACTATAAACATTTTTTTGCAAATTCAACCTTACACGGATCGCTTAAAGTTGTTTTTACAAAGCAGTTCAGTATGGTGAGTGATGCGCATTTTTTTTTTGCAAATTCAACCTTACACGGATCGCTTATAGTTGTTTTTACAAAGCACTATGGCGAGCGATGCGAGATTGTTTGAAACTTGCGCATAATTATACATATTGCGCTTATTTTTTGCGGACGTTTTTGAGATGCTGAGTGTGTATCTTGGGTTTTTTATATATCAATGACCTACTCATGTTAGTAGTAATTAGCAGATTATAGCCACAAAAAAATATAAAATAAAAACTTTTTAACCAAAAAAGTAAAATATGAAGACACCAACTTCCGAAATAAAAGTTTTTTTGTGTAAAAAGGTTTATTATTTTTTGCTTTTCAGTTTTTTCGGAGGTTTAATTTTTTTTTTAAGTTTTTAACCCGCAGCTCACTTCACCAATCTCAACCAATCTTTTCCCGGTGAGATTATTCTGGAACCGTCCAGCTGGACACTGTGATGTAACTCTTAGAGAAAAACTAACCAACTGTGTCCATCACCCAGGTTTGCTTGAAGAGATCACGCTTTATAAAATTTGTAACATGAGTACTTTTAACAAACGAATGAATGAAAAGGATAGGAAAATAGCAAACTGCCATTAATGGCGCGTTTACATTAACTCGGCCACCGAATGCGGCGACAGCATTCGGCTTAACCGCCCAATTCGATTTATCAATTATTAATCGAATTGGGCTTATTAGATTAAGTCGGTCACCGAATACGGCGATCGTATTCGTTTAAGTTGCCGGTTTACTGAACTCTGAAAACGGTCTGCGGCCGAATATGGCTAACCGAAAACGTGTCTACACTTGTCGGTGACCGAATACGTGCTGTGGTCGAATACGGCTAACCGAAAACCCATTTAGACTAGAAGGTAAACGAATACGGGCTGCATCCGAATCGGTCAAAACGACCTTTTTTTACTATTGATAGGCACGCGTTCGACCGCTATCTCACCTGATGGTAAGCGATGATGTGGTCGAAGATGGAGCACGCTTGCCTAGAAGTAACCTATTCACTCTTGACTTAAAGACTCTCAGCTTGTAGCTAGCAGGAAACATAAACTCTGGCAGGGAATTCCACTCCTTAGCTGTACGCACTATGAATGTGTTCCCAAAACATTTTGTGCGTGTGGGTGGGATGTCCACCATGTGCTGGTGGCGCATCGCCGTTCGTCTTGTGGTCCGATGATGGAACGAGCTTGGCGGAATTAAATTATGCAATTCCGTCGCACATTCCCCAACATGCAACCGGTAGAAAACTGACAGGCTAGCAACTCGGAGTCGATGCTCAAGACTTTGAACCTAAGTAAATGAGACACTCTTTGTTATGATATTTCTTTAAGGGTTTATTTATTTTATGTAGGTACTGAAGAGACAGCACTAAAACACGCAAACAGTGAGTCAGCTTAGTAAATAATACTCGATCTATTTATCTATCAAAGCAATAAGATACATAATATTAATTATTAATTATACTGCATAGTATTATGCCCGTACTTCTCCCCCATCACCAATGGGCTGACGGAGTATGTAACATGTTCGCCATAGCTACCCTCTGTCATATTATTTCGTAAACAACATTAACTCGGGAACTACTGGTTCAAATTGATTGTTAGGGTTCCGTATCTTAAAAGGAAAAAACGGAACCCTTTAGGATCACTTTGTTGTCCGTCCATCTGTCTGGCAATACCGTTTATCTCGGGAACGCATGGAGGTATCGAGTTGAAATTAAAACCATATACTCAAGTCTATGGCCCCTTCAGTAGCATAGCGAGGGGGGGGCGGAGGGGGCGGCGCGCACCGGGTGACACGTTGACTGGTTTTTGTCACTATCGGGTGGCACCCCTAAACGTTTGACGCAATGAAACCTGTCGGGAGCAGGGTGGAAAAATGTTTTTAGGCTCGCTTCGCTCGCTCTTGCATTTTGCACTCTATGGCTTCCTGAGTTTTTCTATATAAATCAACAAAAAACTTAAATTTCGGTATGAATTTTCAAAATACTATGAATTTTCATAATAATAAAATGTATAGGGTATTTCCCGTTGACCTAGAACTATGAAATTTGGCAAGTAATACCGTCTTATACTACAAATATAGGGAAAAGTCTGAAAACTATACATTTGTAATTAAATTATAAAAAATGTAGTCTTTATTTAAAGTAACTTGTAGCTACTTATTTGTACGGAACCCTCGGTGGGCGAGTACGACTCGCACTTGGCCGGTTTTTTTTTTCGTATTGTGTTGTCCATTTATCGAGGAAGGCTATATGCTATATTATAACATCTCGCTATGACCATTAGGAACGGAGCATTAATTTATTTTATTTATTTATTAAGTAAGGCACACCAACCACGTATTTACAATTATGGATAAAAATAAGTGGCAATCACAAATCTTCAATTCTGTGTAAATACATCACTTATAGGTTTGCACATCATTCTCAATTAAGGATTTACAATTTATAATTAATTTAAAGAATATGTATGAATAATTAAATTCAATTAAATCATTCTATTATCAAATAATTAGTCAAAATATTAGAAATTAGTAAAAAAAAAATAAGAAAAAAAATTAAAAATAGGAAATACAAAAATCAATGCATTTGGATTGTATACTTAGTAATATTCGATTAATAAAAATAAAAGGATGTCACAAAATACAAATGTCAAAGATTAAACAAAATTAAATAGGGAATACAAAAAAAAAGTAAAACGACGACTTATTAACTAATTTTATGAATTAAAAATAATCAAAATAGATTACATTGGAATTTAAAAAAAATATATGTTTGAGATTAATGAAAAATGTGACGCGAAGTTGCGCAGGTCATCTTGTTTTATAACGACCACTAAGGGTGCCTGTCCATTGCGAGCGGAGCGGAGAAACGGAGAAATATTAAATCATCATGTCAGTCAAAATGTCAGTGACACGTGGCACGGAGATTTTATGCAATTCCATTGGTTAAAATTTATCCGTTTCTTCGCTCCGCTGCTTTATTTTGATTAGAAAACAGTGAAGCAACATACTCTTAATGTAACTTAACTTAACAAAAAAACTTGGTGCCTAATTCTTCATCAATATGTATTGTCTTGTTGCTGAGGCAACATAGTTTTATTACCCACAATCAAAGATTATCACATTGAGTCAAATCCATCACTAATTAGCAAGGATTATGATTTGTTAAATATTTATTGTTAACTTTTAAATAACAGAGCTATGATTTATTAGTAAAACAATGTTGAAATTGAATGAGCCATTCTTAGGCTTGTTTCACACGTACCAGTACCACAACCGCAACACGGGGGCGGCCGCTAATTTGTATGAAAATGAATCACACGAACCACATTTTGCCGGCATTATCGACCGCGTGTATGATACCGACCACATCGCAGCCACATCGCAGCCACGTCGCAACCACAACGCAACCACTAGCTACACCGCGAACTACCGGCCGGCCACATCACAAACACGTCCACATTTTGTAGGTACCACAGCACAACCGCAAGAAGCCGGAGCGACACTATTCACACGTGCTTGACCACCTTTTTACCTTTTTGTTATAAGTTGGACGTGTCTGTCTGTGTGTGTGTGTGTGAAACAAACCTTAGTCTACCTACTGTCTCTGTACCACAAGACCCAGTATTTGTCTTCCGTATCTAGCCTCTTCAAGCCATTTTTATATCTTTGATGATCCACCTAGTTAGGAGTTTTCTCATATTACCCACTAATTATTAACACAGAATAATGTCCAGAATGACTTAGTTTCCTGCACTAAAATTTCTATAAGCCTACTCAAATTCAAACAATTTTGATGACTGACCTAATTAATCACTAAATTATTCAACACAATTTTTTTTTTTTTTACTCATGATTGGCACACGTTTGACCACTATCTCACCTAATGGTAAAGCAATAATGTGGTTGAAGATGGAGCATGCTTGCCTAGAAGTAACCTATTCACTCTTGACTTAAAGACTCCCAGTTAATATTGTATTGTGAACACGCAATGCATGCATGTGAAACATGCCTTTTTACTATTGGGTAGCAAATATGATATAAAATAAAGTAATAAAAAAATTTCTTAGCATAAGTAATGGGGGTGTTTTTTGAGAAATTTAACTATTATTGCAAAAATGATGAAAAAAACTATTTGTGCTAAAAAAACCTGTTTATTTTCAATTGAGGGTAGTTTTTATTCCACTATTTTCATTTAATTACCTCCGGTCATTATGGAGTTTGTGTCATTGCGATAGATCATTTAGTTTAAAAGTTACAGTTTTGTTTACACTGGGGTAACAGTTGTGAACAATTTTTTAAATCCATAAAAATATTTAAAAAAACCGGTACAAGTATGAGTCGTACTCGCCCACCAAGTGTTCCATACAAATTTGTAGGCACATATTACTAAGATTAAATTACATTATGTATTATTTGATTCCCTTTTGTTTTTCCCATACGCTTTTTGCTGCATAAACGGCCATATCTTTTTTACATTAACTTGGAAGTTTGATTTTTTCACAGCTTCAAGAGTCTGCAGAACTGAGTATATGGTTTTAATTTCAACTCGATACCTCCAAATGTTCCTGAGATAAAGGGTCTTGACAGACAGACGGATGGACAACAAAGTGATATCCTATAAGGGATTTTTTTTTTTAAATGTTTCGCTTTGATAAAATTAAGCATATATAGTTTCCCTCATTTATATATGTGCACATTATAAAGACTCACACTATAGTTAGTATAGCATTATTCTAGCTTTCATGACTTTTAAACACTTTAACAACCAGATAAAGTAGCCTTCTAGGATCATGTCTGTATGAGAACAGGCCAGTGGGCCTTACAGGCTGATATCATAATAATTTGTAATAAATTAGGGTCAGTAAATAGTGTGTAAATTGTGGTATGTATGCAATTAAAAAATCAAGACAGAGTGATGATGTGTAAGTTGCAATGAATCATCATGGGCTATCAGTAACATAAGTAAATAAAACATTTTCTTTATCAGTCATAACTAGGTTATCAGAACATTTTTACAGTCAAGGAAACCCCTGTCAATGGAAAAGGAGCATAAATCTGCAACTGGGCATAATCAAATCATGATTAGTTCTTATAAACATCATTGGTTGTTTGATAATGGAAGCCATGTGGACTATTATTGGTTTTCAAACAAGGTGCATAATTTCCAAATGATATAGAATCTAGGTTATGTAGTCCTAGCATAATAGCAAAAATAACATTGTTTTGATAATTTACATAAAATATTTGTACTAATATGGTAAATCTCATAGAAACGCTGAACCGGGCTAGCTGATCCAATTCAAAACACAACCGTATCTTCATTGAGCATACTTAGCAGCTCTGGATAAAATTATCACAGATTGTAAGCTGCCAGGAGTTTGGGAACATCAGATACCAAAATAGTATGTCTGCCTGCATCTCTGTTTCCAAATGCTTTCAACCCTAATCTCTTCAAAGTTAGAGTGCATACCTAGGCTCCTTCTGGGTAATCTTGCTCCATCATAGACTTTGTCTCTGTCATCTCTCACCTAGACCAGAGTCAAGAGCAAACCCACCACAAATAAAAAAATAGTAAAGCTAGCAATCCATTGCTCAATATTGCATGATAATTACAATAAAAACTTGAAGACTCATTGCTGTGACATATTGCAGTTTTAAATGCTGAGTCATTTAGTTTTATTGATAATCTTTAACAAATTCTAATTAACATTGATAAATATCAATAAGAATGTAACAGTAATGGTAAGATAAATTAAAAGTGTTCGAATTTGCTTTGAAATGTTAATTGTTTATTAAAATTATACCATGTTTCATAAATTGTAGTTTGAATAAATTGCCTTAAACAAACAATTTATTGTGTCATGCTTATGTAGGTATTTTATATTATACTGACTCACCTTTACAGAGAATATGTTCCCAGTATGTCCAGTAGCTATGTTCATGAGCTCTTTGTAGCGGAAAGGATCCCACAGCATAACGTGGAGATCATCAGATGCAGATGCCAGTATTCTATAATTATATTCAGGATTTTTGTACCAATTGACAAAAGTAAAGTGCATGAACGATGATTTTGCAATACTTACGACCCATCGTGGTTCCATTCCAGGCAATTAACGCATCCCATATGCCCGTGAAGTTCCTTCTCGAGACCCAATCTGTCGATCATAGGTCGGGTCACTGTGAGCTGAGACTGAAACTTCCTGTTCAATTCCCCGCGCTCTCTGGCCGCCACAAGCCCCACGGTGTTGCTGGCCCAAGCGGGCTCCTCTCTTCTGCCCATTTTCGCTAAATAACTCGTCAATATGTCTGATCAACCATCACAATCAGACGATTCATCAAACTAACTGCGGAACAATCTATTAATAGTGTTAGACATCGTATTTCACATAACTAGTGGTAGACGCGTATATATCCACAAAAATATTTAATAGTTGAATGCGAAATACACAAAGAACAAACAAATACAATCAACAAAAAGCTTTATTCTCGAAAGAAGATATTTCTTACGAAAATAAAAGTGGTGCTGTCAAACAGCTGTCACCGAGTTGCCAGCGAACTTTTTCCTTTTTTTAGTCTATGACAAAATTGAAGTGGTTCTCTCTCAGTAGTTTTCAGTTAATTTTCAAGGTTCCAAGGCCAAGGATAGATTTTACTTTAGTCGCAACTTTCACTGGCACTGCTAAAACTAAACTCTAGTTTGAAGTTCCGTTACTATTTACGCTATTAAATAATTTCAAAACTTCATGGGGGACACAGCAGCTGAGAGTCCATAGGGTTTGTTTAGATTTCTCAGCTGATAACACTCAATTGACATACAAATTGTCACTTTTTGGTCTGACACCTGACACTGACATTTCGTTGATTTCGTTTCGTTCGCATTGCGGAGTTTAGGTATAATAGGAAAAATTCGTTATCGTTTCTATAAGTAATACTGAAATTGCTCACAAAACTATTTAATTAAGATTTTGATACAACTCCACGAGGATTTTAAAAGGTAGCTACATTTTCTCATTTACTACATATACACCTTGTATTTTCGCCAATCGCCGGGATGGACTTGCTTTTGTTTTGGCAAACTGCAATGCACCTGATGAGATTGCATATTATTACAAAGTACATTAATTAACGTTTCCTTTACTTTCGCAGGCTAAAAGATGGGTGAACGAAAAGGCCAGAATCTTTACTACCCCCCCGATTATGACCCTAAGGTCGGGGGGTTGAACAAATTCATGGGCACCCATGCTTTACGAGAAAGAGCTAGGAAGCTCCATATGGGGATCCTGATCATCCGTTTCGAGATGCCATACAACATCTGGTGCGATGGCTGTAACAACCACATTGGCATGGGAGTCCGGTATAATGCAGAGAAGACGAAGATTGGGATGTACTATACTACTCCGGTTTACCAGTTTAGAATGAAGTGTCACTTGTGTGATAATCACTTTGAAATCAAAACTGATCCTGGTGTAAGTATTTTTTAAGATTTCTGCTATATATTGGTCTTTTATCATTTTTGTATTCAGACTTTACATAAAACACTCTATTCTTTAAAAAAGTGATTTCAATATTGCATAGCCTAGGACAGGGACGGCGAACCTATGGCACGCGTGCCCGTGGTGGCACGCAGCAAAATAATTTGGGCACGCCTATACAAGATTACTTACCATCACTGTTGTTGCTATTACAACAGAAATTTAATTTTATTTGAAGCAGCACAAAACTGATAACATTATACTTGTTTTATGAATTTATAGTTACAAAAAGAATTCAGTTTACACCATCTAGTGTTATTTTTGTCCATTAAATCACCAAGTCAAGTTTTTTTTTGGCGGCACGTCATGGTTACATTATTATTACTTTTTTATGAAAATGGCACGAGCACCAAAATAGGTTCGCCATCCCTGGCCTAGGAGTATGCTGTAATTATGTCCTTTCGTGTAAAAATAAATGAAATGGCAGTGAATGCTTACTCTTTATCCCTTTACTAGTTGGGTATCTAAGTGAATTTTATAGTGGGTAAATATTTAAGTGAAAATCTAGTTTCTTGACATAGTAAAATACTTGACATAAATTTTTATTCATTTATTCTCTTTCCAGAACTTAGACTATGTCATTGTATCTGGAGCCAGACGTCAAGAGAACAGGTGGGATCCCACAGAAAACGGCCAGATTGTGCCAGAAACTAAAGAGACCCAGAAGAAACTGTTTGATGATGCCATGTTCAGGCTGGAACACAAGACGGGAGACGAGGATACTGCTAAACAAGATAAGCCTCGGCTGGGAATGCTGGTGGGCAGGAATGAGTCGGTGTGGAAAGATGATTACGAAGCTAACTGTTCTTTGAGGAGGAACTTCAGGGTAAGTTATCATTATAAACGTATGGCACATTAAAAAAAAACTGAGATAGCAAAAATCGGGTTACTTTAGGTTTTAATTTTTTTGCTCTTTTTTAGGGTTCCGAAAAAAAAAGGAACCCTTATAGGATCACTCGGGTGTCTGTCTGTCTGTCTGTCTGTCCATCTGTCACAGCCAGTTTTCTCCGGATCCACTGGACTGATTCTGTTGAAATTTTGTACACATATGGACTTCTATGACCCAAACACGGATGCGTTACGAAAATTATTAAATTTTTAGTATGGGGGTCACTTTTGGGGGTCAAACAAGAAAATAAAAAAAAAAAGTTTTTTGAACAATATCGTGTGACATATCAAATGAAAGGGCTTACTGTGAGGATTTTAATTATATTTTTTTCATAATTTTAAAATAAATGATTTAGAAGTTATTCAAGAAATTAGACGAAAAATGACCATTCCCCCCCCCCTTATCTCCGAAACTACTGAGCCTAAAATTTTGAAAAAAATGGAGATAATAGATCTTTACCTAAAGATTACAGGAAAACCTATTAGAAGTCTGTAGTGTTAATATAACATGTTAAAAAAATTAAATTCGTTCGGAACCCTTTGCACGCGAGTCCGACTCGCACTTGGCCAGTTTTTATTGTATAGAACTAACAAGTATTGTACCATTTTAGAATTCTAATTAAATGCGCCAACTTTTAATGCCACTTGCTAAGGCACTAGTACATTTTTTTTAAAGGAGGGCCTGTCAAAGTCGACGAATCTTGAAAATTTTAAATTCGTAGTTTAACATATAGCCTCAATTCTCGGAAACTTGAGGCAATTGTGTCATTATTTTTTATTGGGATTCTAGAAATGTTATTTAGGATTACGTTTCCAAAGTTCTAATGAACAAAAATAAAAAAGAATAACCACACTAACCGAAAAATGGTACAGTTTGATCAAATTCTAGGTTTTTCTTAAAATGCCCATAATTTTCAAACTGCATGGGATAGATTTTTTATCATATGTTTCTCGTGATGGTTATGATCAATCCTGTCACCCTGTTTCGGCTTGACGTTGAGTTCTGGGACACCCTATATATTAGTATAGATTACTTTACTGTAATGTTTTTTTTTTTAAACTGTCAATTACTTATTATTAAAGGCAAATGAAAAGAAAACCATCAAAACATGACTATACAAGTACAAAATACAAATTTTCTAAAATTAAGATAGTTTTTTCTAATTAGAATTAGTATCATAAATTAAATAAGAGTTTATTTAATTTATGATACTAATTCTAATGTTAATTTATTTTTAATTTCTGATGTTGATTTCAATGTTAATTTATTTTATTTTATTTATATCAGACTGTATCAATCAAGTTGTCTGAAATAAATGATTTTTTTATTTGACATTTCAGAAAAGAAGAAAAGAGTTAGAAGAAGCATCCATCAACGACGGTCTACTGCTAGCCAAATCATCTCTCAACATAAGTCTCCTACCAGAGAATGAAGACGACAGAAACATGGCGTCACTCCTCTCTCTCCGACCCTCAAAGAGCATAGAAGAGACCCAAACGAACACCAGATGTAAGATCCTCAATATGCCAGCTTTACCAAGCTCTAGTGGACTCCTTACCAGCTTTGGAGGTCTAAAGAAAGAAGAATCTTTAGGTAAGAGCACTTTTCTAACTAGACAAACTTTGGGCATCACTTTTAAACGAAGTAAGGTGGAAAATAGTTGTAGTCTGAATAAAACAAAACATGCAATAGGTGATGTGACAGAAGATAAAAATACAGCTGACACAACAGAAGTTAAAGGTGATCCTAACATTACATCTTCCGAAGTGGTAAAGGATGCGTATTTAAATGAAAATGGCAGAAATGTAGAAGATCATACAATAGGTGAACCAGCTCTTATAGAAACAAACACTGCTGAGGAAGATGTTAAAGACGATTCAATAGATAACAACACTACCGAAGAAACAAAAAGGATATCCTTAGTCTGTGACTACAGTTCTAGTGGAGAAAGCTCTGAAGGCTAACTTGAAATAGCAACTGATGAACTTATTTCAATGCAATTTGAAAGCAGAGATTTGAGAAACAAATTAATACCTATGGGTTTTTGCTGTGCAAGATATTATTCGACTACTAGTCACTGCTATTGACCTCTTAGGAGCGATGCTATGGCCTACAAGTACCCTATAAACCCAAGAAAAAGTAGAAAAGAAGTTATTTATATTTGTATGATGTATTTGTTAAGTTTTTATAACTATAATGTGGTCATAACCCCCAGCATTGCAGAAGTCATTCAAGAAGAAATGTTAAATTATTTGATTGGTTATGGTTCTGTTTATAAATTAGCAGCATACAGGCCCAACAAATATACTTGTACTTATACAGCATGTTTGTAAAATTACATAATACAGGGTGTGGCTTTGAAGGAGTTTGCTTCTTTAATAAGTATTGAGCTACGTAGTAAATGATGTTATCAATTCTTAATATTTCTTAAGGATAAGAAAGCTTCAAATTCAGACGTAATTCAAAGGTAACCTATTTACGCTATACCCATATAGTCTAAAATGATGAAAAAGATCTGGCCGACTGTATGCTAAACTCTTTATAATTTGTATGAACAGGGCACCTGATGAAATCTTTAAGTATAAAAAATTGTACACACAAAAACATAAGAGGAAATATTTATTTACTGTAATAAATAAAAATGCCAAACATCAGAATCACATTTTATTTTCCCATTTAAAAAACATTCAAGTTTCATGATTAAACTTTCGATGTAAGCAATGTACCCTTAACTCGCGTTGGATGAAGCGTCCGTATGGCCTGCCTGTTAAATAAAATAGGAAACATCTATACTCCCTCAAGCATTCTCAAATAGCTCTAAAGAAAGTGGGTCTACAATTGCAGCTAACTTACAGAAAATATGTGGGTAGAATGCAGCTAAAGATTTATAATAGAATAGTAATAATATTCGAAATGGCAACACTATAGCTTTATTATTTCTCCATCTCGCTCTCACGTTTTATTTATAAACGAGAGGTAACTATCGAAACCTTCATAAAACCCAAGCCAAAATACTACATAACCAGAAACAACTTTTTTTTACCCTCCCATAGTCAATACCTGCCAGACCAAGAATTAAGATTAAAGAAACTACTTTGCAATTTCTAATAAATAAAGTGTCCTTTAGTAGGTTTAAAAAAAGTTAATTGTAAAGTGCAACCTAATATAATTCAATATTACTTCTGTGCCCTAAAGATGAAGACTAGATGAGAAATGCTTGATGGAGTGAACTAAAACATTTTGTGCATCAAGACAACACATTTTTGTCTACGTTGAAACACTTAGGACACAAATGAAGATCTATAGTTGACACCAAAGAATCAAGAGACACCCAATATCTGGTCACCCTATGGGCAAACAGAGTACAAGTACCCAGCCGACAATATGGTACTGAGTTTTATGGTTAGATTTTATATTCCACAAATTTTAATTCACTTTGCCCAGTAAAAGTTGCATTTCATACGAATATGCACTTTAGTAGAAAGGTTTTAAGATTTTTTTTACACGATAAACGTTCTTCGGAATAATATTCATATTCGTACGCAACCTTGTAGAGCGTTCTTTGAAATGAAATGAAATTATATTAAGAGCGTTGTCTTTGTCACTCATTCATGTGAAATAGGCTCTTTATTAAACCCGATGTACCATATTAACGCCCAAGTACCATAAGTAGTCGAAATACTGGTAGGTAACTTATAAATACCTACTCTAACGGCAAATGATTATATGTATTTATTTATTAACAGATAACAAGCTTATATACTAAAGCTTAGAGATCGAATACATAAAATAATATAAATATTATGTAATTTATTATGAAAATACTTTTAATTTAACATTTATTACAATATCAGTGAGTACTAAATTAATTAGGCAATGAAATTGCACAGTTTAATATAATTTGCGCTAGGTGGCGACACTTTCTTCGCCGATATTCTCTAAAAATTCGTTTTTACGACATCCAAGTTACAGTTCACGACAATTATAATTTAATTATTATTTGTAGGATGCATTTATTCCGATGTTTAAGTATTATCATGAATAATGTGTCATGGCAGCAAGTCCTGTAACTCCTATATAAAAACTGACAGCAAATAAAAATAATATTTTTAGCTGCACCAGTATAATCTTATTTCGCGTGTTCATTGCAAAAATATACATAGGTAACCAAAATAAATGTATGCTAAAGCCGACTAGATTTTTGAGATCAAAATATACAAGTTAGGTACAAATATTTATCAAATTATTGTCGTTATAAAACAGACGTAAGGCTCAGGATGTCAGGATGTTCTGATATGTCCCCTGCATTATTCCAAACGAAAATCGATGAATAAGGTAACAAATTATATATTTTAACAATCAAATATTATGAGATGATTTTTCATATAATATAGAAATATCCCTGTTCATTATTCTATGCGATAAACAATTTTATATAAACACCTATTTCAATTTGGCAGAGGGAATGTTTGCCTTAGTTATTTTTTATTCTGTTTATAAACATTTATAATGGGGATGTAGTACTTTAATACTCTACTAGGAGGAGCCACTAGTAGTTCCGGTAATGCTAGAAATCGTTTAAGATTTCAGCTGAGCTTCTTTTTTTGGATTTTCAAGATTTTTATACCATTGAAGCACCTTCTAGTAGTTATAAAGCCCAGTCTCTGGAACAAAACTTTCACAAAATGATTGTGACAATGTCAAACACAGTTGCTGTGATTGATGAGTGATTGTCAATCACATCACTATACTTGCGTTTAATTTCTTTCCAGAAACCGAAGGTACCCCCATTTCCAAGTAAATGTCATTATTAAAAAGTTTTCTTAGACTTTTATTAGGTTGGTAGTACAAATTGATTGTTCATTAATACAATATTACGATCAGTATAGTGTAGTTTATAATCAGTGTTGTTTACATTGTTATTTTATTCGCTTGAAGCGCATCGTTTGTCTTCTAAAGCCAGGATGAGGGCGCACTCGATCTTGGAGTGCAGCCAGGTCAAAACCTCTGGGTCTGATACTTCTATCACTTTTTCGTCCGTTGAGAAGTAGTTTACAAGCTCGTCCTGGAAACATTAACACACATTTATTATAGAAACAATTCTTGAACTTGAATGCTTAGCATTTTAGCCACCTGACTTTTGGATCCAGAATAATGTCATGTGCTCATACGGGACATGACCATCCCCAAAGTGTGGGTATCGCCAAGACCATGATCCACACAGTATCTGTGGGCTGGTGGAAATCAGCAAACCCAGTTACCTCATCTCTCCTGGGCATCTCACTCGTGAATGCGATAGAAACCGTAAGGTTCCGCTATCGCGGCATAACCCTGCGTTTTCCCTTAACGGAGGATACCCATTAGGTCTTACACCTTCTTTTTTTTTCATGAGACAAGCGTGCCACACATTCCCAACCACTGCAACTCCTGAAAGCCAAAATCAACAGTGGTGACCACCATAAAAACGCCGAGTCAATGAAGCCCGACGAGTCTCAGAGAAACGATTCTGTTTTGGTTCCTGCAAACTGAATTTAATCAGAAAAGTACAGCAGAGGCATACCGACCTGTTTAATGTTAAGCAGCAGTTTGTCATCTTTGAGGATAGGCGAGCCGATGACGTCATCCAGCTTGACGGCCCACTCCACGTGCCACGAGCCGCTCGTGCCGCTTGCGCGCACCATGAATATGTGTCTGAGGAGATTACAACATTACACTCAGGAACTACTTTTAAAAAAAGTCCTAACTAAGGCTTTAACACTTCATTACACGCGTGGGACACAGGCGTGTCTCAGCCACTGATTAATACAATTATTGATATTACTTCTGAAATAATAGACTTCAGTTCTGGACTTCTAGCTGCTTTGAATAACTATAGCTAGTATTTTTGATTCATTGTATCAGCAGCAGCGGCGCACGAGCGCGGTTTTTGCAAACGTTTCAGTGGTTTTGGGGCGCGACTATGACCTTAAGTTTGTCATCCAGCGTCAAAAAGGTTGGTGTCATGTGGGTCAGTAAAATTCTAGGCAAGTTGTATAGTTACTGCGTAGAGACGAGCAGTGTGCAGTTGGAGGCTGGTCCCAGATGCGCGTGCGCGAGGTAGGCGTCCGTGTCGGCGTAGTGGCCGCGCCCCAGCAGCGACAGCAGCTGCAGCCCCAGCGCCGCGTGCTGCGAGAACGGCCGCACGCCCTGGAGGGACGAGCTCATGATATATTAATATTGGTCAAGAGACTTAGAGCTAAGTAGGTATCACTGTAGAACTTTGAGCACAGCAACATAGTATAACCTAAATTAAACATCAACAGCTCGGTTAGTCTATTTAAGTTATTTCCATAGCGTAATGACCTACGGTCTCCCGTTGTGGGGAAAGGCTGCTGACACACAAAATATATTTGTCTCACAAAAATATGCTGTACGTGCAATATAGCAGCTAGGGTCGAGAGTTACATTAAGAGAACTTTTAAAAAGATGTCAAATCTCAATATGAATTCGCCGCTAGAGGCGCTAGTGTAACGTGAGGTCTTCGAAATATCAAATTTCACTGTCTGCGTCGTAAGTTATTAAAGGTCAAATGTCACAAAAATCTCTCTTATTTCTGTAGCTCCAATGATGTTAACACCTATGAACAAAATTATAGAGCAGTAAAATGATCATGCGCTCAACCGTTTTTGAAATAGAGGGCGGAGAGCGCGCAGCGCTGAGCCGTACTGTAATTAAAGGTCAATCGTAAGTCTCGGTGAATAATACCTTGCCACTGTGGTCGAGTGGTTTAGGCGCTTGCCTTGTGACCTGGTGGTCGTGAATTCGATTCCCACGGGAAGCATACTTTGTAAAGTTGGTTCTAGTTTGGCTAGGACATTGCAATCTTGAATCATCTGATTGTCTGATAAAAAAATGATTCCGTGGTTCGGAAGGCACGTATAAGCCGGTGGTCCCGGCCGACAAAATGGCGGTCGCCAATTAACTATGTCAGAGGCCCTTGAGGCGGTTTGGAAACTCTGACACTAGGGTGTGTGGTGTCGTTAGACTTTACTGCCCACACGATAAGAAGAAGATACCTTGTTTAAAGTTAAGAAATCATTCTAATGGATTCTCCCAATGAATCCTTGCTTCCTTCGAGAATTTCCCTAAATTCTTACGGGAACGGGAAAAATCGGGATATACCTACGCGTACGAAGTCGAAGGTAAAATCTAGTTGAATATATTACGTTTTTGCGTCATTTACAACTACTTTGCATACTACTGTATAAATTTAACATTTAAAACTTAACTGACATAGGTACCAACATATAATGTGTCTTCCTTACCAAATCACTAGGAAGTGACGGGCGGGAGTTTTGAGAGACTCTTATGTAGAACTTTGTCGTTCAAAAAGTGCTGGATCTCAGCCTAATTTGAATAAATGACTTTTGATTTCTTATAGAGAGGTTAGTTATGTTTATCATGTGTGTGAGCTCACCTCGATAGGATCACAGTGTCTGGGCAGGCGGCGCCTCGCTAGCAGCCTGCCTCCGCTCCGCTCCACGCAGGCCTTCAGCGCGCTCTCCGCACTGCTGACGTTCAGCTGCCGCGACAGAGATGCCCGGGCGGCTTCGCGACACACATCTGGTGAACGGTATGGGATCAGTCAGCTTGGTTATCAATTAACTGAAGCTAGAACAGTCCAGTGTATCATATGTGATACAAGTGGCATGGTCCTGTCAAATCCGTGTACCCTATATGATACACGTGACATAGTCTTGCCAAGCCCGTGTACCGTATGTCCGTATGTGGTAAACGTAGATCGTTCCTGTCAAGCCCGTGTACCCCATATGGTACACGTGACACAGTCCTGCCAAGCCCGTGTACCCTATGTGGTAAACGTAGATCGTTCCTGCCAAGCCCGTGTACCCTATGCGGTACACGTGACACAGTCCTGCCAAGCCCGTGTACCCCATGTGGTACACGTGGCACAGTCCTGCCAAGTCCGTGTACCCTATACGGTACACGAACTCAGTGTAACTCAACGGACTCTGGTGCAACGGACTAGTTTTGTTAGTGTGGTATTACTGAGGGGACTGTTAACGTGTTAAGATTAGCTTTCAAGAATGATTGTACCGACAATTAAAACTGAGTGAGGCACATCATGGGCTGATAGCCCTACTGCCACTGTGTTGATTACTACAGGTAAAGGAGGTACCACACGGTACCTTGACATGGACATATCCTAATTTGAAAGCAGGAATAGCTGTACAAATCCAGACTACCAAGGAACGCCCAAATTTTTAGGATTTTAGAGTTTTGTGGTAACCCAAGCCTCTGCTATCAATGTGTGTGGTCTTTGTCACACTGACGATCGACCCATAAGCTGTAAAACCTACAATAGAATATTTTCCTGGATATAAAAGTAATATTTCTATTTGGTGCGTCAGTTAGATTTCAAAAATATTGGACGAATATTTTTAGTCTTTTCAAATAAATTAAAAATTACAGAAAAAGCGCATCAAATTACAGGAGTGGGCTAGTGACGTCAGTTATTAATAAAAACTAAAAAGTGTAGGTACGAAGGCGTGACGTTATGAGAAATTTCAATGCATTTTATCGTCTTCATTTATTGCACACGTGGCAAAAGAAAAAAAATATGACCTATTTGTTTTTGTAATCTGCCTAACGGACCAAATAGATATTTTCAGGAAAATATAAGGCCATGCTGAATAAGTTATAAGAAAGCGAAGATGCATACACTACGATACTCACTCCGCACCACAACACAGTCGTCATCTGTCCGACGCAGACGAGAACAAACGAGAAACACAGTTAATTAACTACATACCATACATAATTACATTATGAATATGTATAAACACGTAAATTAATGAATATGTGGAAAAAAAACATTATTTTTTTGGAAAATAACACATACATGCTTTGGATTTTAACGTTAACTTCTCAGATAAATATTTTACAGAAATCCCGTAAAGATGACATGCATAAAATAGTTGAGAAAAGAGAAGAAAAATTTCGTATTATTTAATCTGCTGAATCCTTTATTCAGAAAAGCATTGCTTTTCGATTCCAAAATCAAACTTTTCTGAAAAAAGGTATCAGCGGATTCTTTATTTTATAGATAAGAAAATATTTAATACAATAGTTCACATTATAAAACAAAAAGATTATGTTAAAAAGAAACGTAAAAATATTTAAAAAAAATTCTAGACTCACCAAACGTAGGCCTTGCGACAAGAGCTGTGAGCGCTAACGCGATGCTAGCCTGGTTACTGCTGTCCCCTTCTATCACGCTCTCAGGGATGTCGTTGCTCAGTTGAGGAACTTCACCTGAGGAGGACGCAGGAGATCAGCTCCGACATCTTTAGAAAGAGCTTTGAAAGCTTTTTCCCAGTTATTAAATTCCGAGGACCCTCGCGGTTCGCTTTAGGCCCCCTTGAATCAATCACAGTAATAGACAGTGTCTGATACAATGCTTTTTTAATTCTGAAGTGTTTTTTTTTATATTTGTGATGGGTTTGCTCTTGACGCTAGTCTAGGTCAGAGATGACAGAAACAGAGTCTACGATGGAGCGAGCTTACCCAGAAGGAGCCTGTGCACTATAACTTTGAAGAGATAAGGGTTGTAAGCGTTTGGAAACACGGACGCAGGCAGAGAGTTCCACTCCTTTGCTGTGCGCATTATAAAAGACGTTTGGAAACGCTTAGTGCGAATTGGTGGAATAGCAACAAGGTAGGGATGGTAAGATGCAGTGCGTCTGGATGTCCGATGGTAGAAGGGGGCCGGTGGGATGAGGTCGTGGAGTTCTTGGGCACACTCACCGAAGTACACCAAAACAACTTATAATACAGTGATTATGTGTCTAGAGTATCTACACAGGCGAGATCAACTCAGTTTGTATGTAGGCATGTATGTTGGTAGGTATGTATGTCTAATTCTTTGGCACGCAACAACCAAAAAGTTCCAAACAAAATACTTTTCAAGCAGTCGATGCAGCCTGATGCCGTTGTGGCATTAAATCTTTTCAATTCATTTATTAGTAAAATACTCTATTCTGGTAGAATAGTAGATTATGCACCAAGGGGATAAAGTAGTGTTTTATGTCACACGCGTTATATTGAACCCCGAACCTAATGAAGGATCCGAAAAGTAACTCCTAAGCGTAGCGAGAGAGTTTAAGAGTTTAACTTATGTGCGAAGCGAAAGAATTAATACAAGAATCCTGAATGCAGTCTACACCTACTGCGAAAAAATTGTTCGCAAGTCATAAAGAGAAGTGGCGGGCCGCGAGCTTTCCCCATCGGTCTCCAAGTTGAGTTCTAAATTCAAATCACATTATTGACCTCCGGGCAATAATTACTTACTTTAGGTTGAGTTTGCATGACATATAATCTGACATTTACGTGCAAGTGGTGTGAAAATATTGTTATAAGTCATTTACCAGGTTTCCTCCTGGGTGTCTGCGGCTTAGGCAGGTCGTCGAACATGGCGCTGGTCCTCGTGCTGGGGCTGGCGCGCAGGCCCAGCAGCGCCGCCGCGCCGGCCTCCAGGCGGGACGCCACGTCCAGCACCTTGCGCCCCAGCGCACAGCCCTAAAGACCAAAACGTACGTGATGATTCTCTCCAACTTGTTGAAATAGCTACAGGCTGTAGGTATAGAAGTCAGCACTTCATGCTACAATAATCTGTCAAATTTCTTAAATAAATTTTCAACTTTATCGCCAAACTATTAGGTTCAATGTTGATTGAGAAAATTTGACAGTTTCGGACACCTTGATGTGCTGGCGTCTGTAGGTACAGTATAGGTTTCTGGATTTGATTCTCTTAGACGGGAAATATGTTGGTATTTCCTATTAGAAAATTCTAGTGAGAATTTTACCCCGAGCCAGGATTTTTGGCCTGGTTCTGGTAGCAACACATAACCTACGGGGCTGGATCCTAAATCAGGTAAGTATTTTGACAAGATCATTCACGAAATACATGCAAGATTTTATATTAATCATTCTGTTTTTCTGTCCGCTCTTGATTGAAATATCCTAATGCACTACTTCTGATTCAAAGACTCACCAGGCACGGTTCATAATAATGCTTCAGTCCCCTCGAGAAGTCTCCTATACTGCTGTACGGGTTCCCGAGGATGTTGAGGCCGAGGACCAGCACGTAGAACTGCTGCACCAGCTGCGTCCAGTAGTGGCGGGACGCCTGCTCCACCAGCGTGCAAGCCGAGATGGGAGCGTTGCGGAACTCAAGGTACGACATTCTGGAATTATCATTGGTTACAGTACATCATTCTGTACCTGATATTACTGACTTACAAACTAAAAACACTGTAGACGGGAAACAAAATTAAATATTTGGTCATACGGAGAACAAAAGCATTGGTCACGCGAGCACAATACGTACATGATTAACTATAAAGTTCAGAAAGACGAAATAATCTTACCTTCACCGAAAGCAATTACAATTCCTTAATACTCAAATTACAGTCCCTTCACTCAAAAATCAATAAATAAACACGATTTTGAGACATAATGAAAGGGAATGGAATCCGTCGCTCGCCGGCAGGACATAAAAATATTTTAAAGGTGAAAGTAATAGTCATTTCGAAAAATACAGGATGATAATATCCCAGAATTGATAGATAAAAATCAAATAAAAACACCACTTACTTTATAACGACGTCCTTCATATCGCACAGCGAGGAACCCCAGGAGTTGAACAGATACTCCAGCAAGTCACTGTTGAACAACTTAGGCCTGTTCTCCTTCTTGTTGCCAAACTTCGTCTTACTAGGACTGTTGGCTGTCTCCGCAGAATACCCTCGAGATGATAGGCTTAAAACCAACTTTATAGGAGATAGATGAACATACTCAAAGACCACATTCTTTTGGGCATTAATCTGACTCTTGATAGCAATCATTGGCAACGGCATGTGGACCAACGCAAGATCTGCCCTCAACCTCACAGCAGGCTTCTCCTGAATCTTCCAGTGGTTCAGTATATCAAAGACGTAGTTCACGAAACCACGGTCTAAGTTCACACAGTACTCCTGAACCAAGATCTTCACGTATTTGTATACGTCCTGGTTTAAGCTCGGTCGGTGTTGCTTCAAAGCGACGATCTCTATGCAAGGTTTTAAACCTTTGCTTGTTCGGACGTCGTTGGGTATCGGTGCGGGGTACAAAACACTCGGGAACACAGCCTCGTGCAGCTGGTTGTCAATCTGTAACCTCTGACACTTCAAGTGGCAGTAAGTATAAGTGTCCGATTTGCGCAACTGCATCCAAACGCCAGGGTTGTACGTCCTGCGTAGTTCTGAGAAGAACGGTTTTGTCATTTGCATTTTCTCTAAATCCAAATGAATGTATTCCTTAAGCTGGCATTTTTTCTGCTCTGTCTGGTACTTATCTTCGATCCAGGATGTTAGATCTGGAGATAGCTGCTTCCATTTATGGTTGACATTAACTTCCCATCTGGGTAGAGAATCAGTCATGCTCACATACGCCAATTCCTTTACACCGGTATGAGTTGGCACGCAGACTGACAAACTGATTCCTGATAAGGACATGTAGACCTCATAGTTGCTTCTTTCAGCGTTGATCCTCATCCTGTACTGATAAGCTATGCGCTCGTCCTGTGCTAAGGCGAATACTCTCTGGTAGCCGTCCATGTATGATATCCAGTACACTATGACCTTATCTTTCCTCATCTTCTTGGTCTTGGCGTGAGCTTCCGGGAGGTCTGAGCTGTCGGAGTCATCACTGCTGGAGGTGCAGGGTTCTGGAGACTTGGGGGTCAATCTCTTGAGGGTTGAAGATAGTTTCGATGTTACGGAGCTGGTAGCTACTAAGGTCGAGTGCTTCACTGAGTGGAAACTTACTTTTTCTTCGCCATATCTGAGAGAAATTACTGAGGTTAAATTGTTATTTATTTTGGAAGAAGTACCTATCTGTCGTAACACTGTATATAAAGATTACTACTGAGAATATAATATCAGTTAATGCTCTACTCGAAAACTTGTGAACGTTGCGACTATTCTAAAAAATTAATATATATATAATTATTTTCGAAATTCTGATGTTAAAAATCGTACAAAGACCAAACTTACCCATCCTGCCCAAAAGCAGCATCAAATCCTTTGCCCTTATTGTTATAAATATTCCACATCAACTTCCTGTCCTTGGCCGGATCATCCCAAGTATAGAGCAGGGACTGGTAGGGGCTCAGCAGCGCCACCTGGCCGGAGTCGGCCTGGTGCAGCTTGAGGAACAGGTCGTCGCAGAGGTTGTCTATGCGCACTGGCGAGTCCCCTGCGGTGTACGGCTTGAAGGTTATGGTGAACGGACGGTCTGTCCCACCGGTTACTTCTACGCAGATTGCCGTCTGAAAAGAAAATATAGCTGATGTTGTGTTCTTGGAAGATGATAAAGAGCATTATTAGCGTTTGTGTGCAAAGTTATGGCTCACAAGATTGACTGTCCACAAATACTGAGCACTTTCAATTTCCGTGCACCTTCAAGAATTCCTCGCAGCCAAATTACACCACTGCGTCCACCGCAAAGAAGAACAGTTTTAGGCTCCAATTCTCCTTACGCGAGATTTTACAAGGTTGTTAATGATTGTAGCGACATAATTGATCTGCACTCTAACTATTTAAGACAGTTAAAAACCAATATTTATAAATATCATCTCGATCTGGATTAGACATTTATGAAGTCGCGTGTTTTCAATAATAATTTTAGATTAGTTTAGTTAAGTCTGCTTATTTCTATTTTTTTTTTCTCTTATGCAACTTATCCTTAAAGCATGCGGAGTTTACCTATAAGTGATTGTTACACTATTGTACTCTATTTTATTATATGTTACCTTTAGCATAATACCAGTGTAAACAATTGTTGGTGAACCAATAAATTATAAAGATAGCCTCGAAAACTTTGACTGGATTTGTGTCAACCCAAGTAAAGATTGCTCTTATTGTACAGGGTCAGTTATCTTAAAAAACTGGCCACGTGCGAGTCGGACTCGCGTGCAAAGGGTTCCGAACCAATTTCATTTTTGTAAGACTTCTTATAGGTTTCCCTGTAATCTGTAGGTTAAGAACTATTTTCTGCATTTTTTCATAAATTTTAGTCTCAGTAGTTTTGGGGATAAGTGTGGGGGAATGGTAATTTTTGGTCTGATTTCTTGAATAACTTCTAAACTATTTATTTTAAAAATATGAAAATAAATATAATTAAAACCCTCACAGTAAGCCCTTTCATCTGATATGTTACAAGATACAGTAAAAAAAAATATTTTTGAAATTTTCTAGTTTGACCCCCAAAAGTGACCCCATACTAAATATTTATTTATTTACGTAACGCGTCCGTGTTTGGGTCACAAAAATCCATATGTGTACAAAATTTCAACAGAATCGACCCTGTATATCCGGAGAAACAGACGGAGGACAGACAGACAGACACTCGAGTGATCCTATAAGGGTTCCGTTTCTGACGAATATTCGGAACCCTAAAAATAACTTGGTACAAGGAATGCGGTCATATACAACTCTTACAAAAATACTTATTACTTATGTAAAATACAACTTCATATAATTTATCTTGATAATCATCTACAGCAAATATTTAGACAACCCAAATGCTTAGATATATTTGACACCCTACTTCCCAAATTCCCACACACATGACAAAAAAGGTTCATGTAAACATTTCACATATCCGCATAATAATACGAAGCACATAACTTGTAACATAAACATGAAAGCCGTGACGTAACAGTTGCATCACACGCGACCGCAGCCGGGGCGCGCGCACTAACTCAATTAGCACTCACCACTTTCATCTCAACTTTTATAAGACCCGCAGACAAACACACTTTCCCTCAGTTTTCAGCAGACTACAGTGGCACAATGTTCAAAATAGTGTTATTCCTAACATTCTCGGTGTTGTGTGTGGTTCATACGCAAAGTGATGATGGATGCCGACATTCAAGATCGTACACAAGAGTCAAACGAGGGAGGTACCCTGGCCCACCGATAAGGTTCTACAACCGACCGCCCATGAGCTTCCCCATCAAAGGCGCGTTCTCCTACACACCTCCTCCATTCATGGATGAAGATCCCCCGTACCCTGGCAGCAGGCCTTACAAGGTTAGTAAACGTCCTACTAACGAAGGTTTAGGGGACGATGACATCAGTAACCTAGTTAAAAACTTATCTAAACAAGACTTGGACAAGATACTCGAATTTGCGTCTGAGAAAGATAAATACTCCCACCAAAAGAGCAAAGACGTGGACTATGAATACAGCCGACCGCATAAGAGAGAGAATTCACAGAGGCCGACTTATACCAAAGAATTTTACAAAGGAAATAGTGATACTAAATATCAAGCGGAGAAACCTTATGAAATGGAGTTTAAGAAATATGTAAACTATGTGACTGAAGCCACTCCTTATAAGTTTTTGTCACAAGATGAAAGGCGAAATCCATTTTCATCGGAAACAGAACCGAATCAATTGAGTTTTTATGGGCCTCAGAACGATGGACCACCACCGTTCAAAGCGTACACTGAGCAAGACAATGCACCACCTCCATACCACTTTGGCCCTCAAGCTGGACCGACTAAAACCAAAGATAGCCCTCAAGATGAACGACTTAATCAATACAAAGGATTAAGTTCTCAAGACAGTCAACCTAATCTATACAAGCCTTTTGTCTTTCAAGATGATCAACCCACTCAGTATAAACCTTATGGACCATCACCTTCATCTATGCCTGATGAAAGTCTTCCTAGCCAGAGTTTTGGAAACTCACAAGGACCTAACGTTTATCCAGGCCTTAGCCATTCAGATATTCCTGAAACAAATGAAGAAGAAAAGCTTCCACCACCAACGAACATGAGAGAGGAAGACTTCGATGTATCTTACACAAATAATGTTCCTACTGTAGTGAAAGCAGATTCGGATTCTTATCAAGTGGAGAGTTTCGGTGACCTACCGCTGATGAACTATAATTCTAAGTTACATTCGGTCAGTTCGTATCATGTGCCACATTATACTGTAAGTATTTGAGATTAATTAAGCGATCTGGGTCATTTAATCTATACTACGTTGACGGTAGTTTTGAAACTGACCTTACCTAATGCATTTTTAATTAACATGTTCGTGTTGATTAATCGCAATCATTTGTTATCGAACCCAATCTCCTTGAAAATCAATTAGATAAGAACATTGACATATATATTGGATAAGAATGAGTTATCAAATACGAGTATTTCTTGTGACAATGCAAATTATAGTCGACGTTATGTATTAAAACAACAAAAAAATATCCATAGTTATATTTTTATCAACACATGGCTAAATTTATAATTTAATGAATAAGTTCTTTGTAATAGCAGTTCCCAAGAAAAGATATCGTACGAAACCAAGGACTTGATGCTGATATCGACGTGAAGCCCTCCAGGTCCCAAGAAAACTCCAAACAAGAAGAAAACTTTAATTTCTGATTATTTGTTCACTATCTCACGCCTTTCTCTATTGTTTCAGGTGACTCAATCAAAATCACAGTCTCTCCCATCACCGCCATCATCATCATTCGCATCATCACAATCCTACTCCTCATCAACTGGTCTGAAGCCATCCCCAGCAGCTGCCTCCATCAAAGCGCCTCCCTTTGAACCAGCCCCTCCACCATCAGCTGCTAAAGAACAGAGCGATGCTCATCTGAAGGCCATCAAGATCTGGTCTCATAAGTCCAAAGGAGCCGCGTATACGTTGCATGATGATGGAACCTTAACGCCCGAATGGCCGAGACCGCCGAAGTATGGAAAATGATGTTGTTTGTGAGTTTTAGTAATATAGTTAATTTATTTTGTAGCTGGTTGTTTTTTTTGGCTCCTTCATTAGTTTTTATTTTCAAGTTTCCACTTTTGGGAAAAGGTAAAAGCTACATAATTCTATTTCCTGTTCCTTCAAGAAGAAGAAACGCTTGGGGAATATAATTGTGAAGCTTACGATACATTCAAAAATGGCATCCTATAAAGTAAGGTTGTATAGTATACTTATTGTATAAACTCCTTGTACTCAAAAACTTATAATTTATTGTTAAAAATCAAAAGCAGCGTAGAAAATAACAAAATCTTCTAGTTACATCATCATCATCGTAACAGCCAAAAGACGTCCACTGCTGGACATAGGCCTTCCCCAAAGGGGGGTGTTTGCTATAATCGCCACGCTTGGCAGGCGGGTTGGCGATCGCAATGTATGGTGTTGAGTTTTACAGAGAACGCTGCTGCCCATTCTCTGGCGAGTCCCTTAGTCGCCTCTTACGAAACCCACGGGATGTGATGGGATGGTATTATTCTTTCACGGCACCATACGGCACCGGCCGGCACCATACGGCGAGTTACATATCTAAACTTAAAACTCTTTTAAGAATACCCAGAACAAATAATTTAACGGTTTAACAATTCAACTTACCCCCTTATCCATCCTCAAAACAGTAAAATGATTCCTGGTAATGGGGAAGTGCTGAGACACCACAGTGGAGTCCCGGTACTTGCAGTGCATCGACATGGAGTCTGTCTGCGGCCAGAACGCCGCGCACTGCTGCGGAGACAGGTCGTTCCACAAGTCTGCTGCCTCGTTCTCCTCCATGAAGCGCAGGTGACGCTTCGTGTCGTTGTAGACTAAGAAGTATGGGAGGAGAGTCACGATTTTGGTGAGTTGTGGACACAGCTCTGATAGGGTTACCTGTGGATAAAGAATTGTGACATGGTGAATCCTTTCATAACGATGGTTCAACTATTAAAATTAGGTGGTTAGTTAATACTACTTGGCTGGTATACTAAACAAAAGCAGTCCGTTCTTCCTCGTTATCTCCCATTTTAGAAAAAAATAAAGACATGGTCTTTATTTTGTTTCGCTATTAGAAGGTATTTAGCAGCATCCGGTTGGTAAGACTGGAAGCGGACATAGCATAATTGTATAATTATGAATTTCTAAAAAAGTGATAGAGGATACACTCACATTGAGCAGCAGCCTGTAGTTAGTCCTCCTCTCGGTGTGCGGACACACGACAAGCCCAGGAGCAGCGGCCGCCAGCCTGGCAGCGCGGGACCAGGCGGAGTGGTGCGCGCGGAAGTGATAGAGGATACACTCACATTGAGCAGCAGCCTGTAGTTAGTCCTCCTCTCGGTGTGCGGACACACGACAAGCCCAGGAGCAGCGGCCGCCAGCCTGGCAGCGCGGGACCAGGCGGAGTGGTGCGCGCGGAAGTGATAGAGGATACACTCACATTGAGCAGCAGCCTGTAGTTAGTCCTCCTCTCGGTGTGCGGACACACGACAAGCCCAGGAGCAGCGGCCGCCAGCCTGGCAGCGCGGGACCAGGCGGAGTGGTGCGCGCGGAAGTGATAGAGGATACACTCACATTGAGCAGCAGCCTGTAGTTAGTCCTCCTCTCGGTGTGCGGACACACGACAAGCCCAGGAGCAGCGGCCGCCAGCCTGGCAGCGCGGGACCAGGCGGAGTGGTGCGCGCGGAAGTGATAGAGGATACACTCACATTGAGCAGCAGCCTGTAGTTAGTCCTCCTCTCGGTGTGCGGACACACGACAAGCCCAGGAGCAGCGGCCGCCAGCCTGGCAGCGCGGGACCAGGCGGAGTGGTGCGCGCGGAAGTGATAGAGGATACACTCACATTGAGCAGCAGCCTGTAGTTAGTCCTCCTCTCGGTGTGCGGACACACGACAAGCCCAGGAGCAGCGGCCGCCAGCCTGGCAGCGCGGGACCAGGCGGAGTGGTGCGCGCGGAAGTGATAGAGGATACACTCACATTGAGCAGCAGCCTGTAGTTAGTCCTCCTCTCGGTGTGCGGACACACGACAAGCCCAGGAGCAGCGGCCGCCAGCCTGGCAGCGCGGGACCAGGCGGAGTGGTGCGCGCGGAAGTGATAGAGGATACACTCACATTGAGCAGCAGCCTGTAGTTAGTCCTCCTCTCGGTGTGCGGACACACGACAAGCCCAGGAGCAGCGGCCGCCAGCCTGGCAGCGCGGGACCAGGCGGAGTGGTGCGCGCGGAAGTGATAGAGGATACACTCACATTGAGCAGCAGCCTGTAGTTAGTCCTCCTCTCGGTGTGCGGACACACGACAAGCCCAGGAGCAGCGGCCGCCAGCCTGGCAGCGCGGGACCAGGCGGAGTGGTGCGCGCGGAAGTGATAGAGGATACACTCACATTGAGCAGCAGCCTGTAGTTAGTCCTCCTCTCGGTGTGCGGACACACGACAAGCCCAGGAGCAGCGGCCGCCAGCCTGGCAGCGCGGGACCAGGCGGAGTGGTGCGCGCGGAAGTGATAGAGGATACACTCACATTGAGCAGCAGCCTGTAGTTAGTCCTCCTCTCGGTGTGCGGACACACGACAAGCCCAGGAGCAGCGGCCGCCAGCCTGGCAGCGCGGGACCAGGCGGAGTGGTGCGCGCGGAAGTGATAGAGGATACACTCACATTGAGCAGCAGCCTGTAGTTAGTCCTCCTCTCGGTGTGCGGACACACGACAAGCCCAGGAGCAGCGGCCGCCAGCCTGGCAGCGCGGGACCAGGCGGAGTGGTGCGCGCGGAAGTGATAGAGGATACACTCACATTGAGCAGCAGCCTGTAGTTAGTCCTCCTCTCGGTGTGCGGACACACGACAAGCCCAGGAGCAGCGGCCGCCAGCCTGGCAGCGCGGGACCAGGCGGAGTGGTGCGCGCGGAAGTGATAGAGGATACACTCACATTGAGCAGCAGCCTGTAGTTAGTCCTCCTCTCGGTGTGCGGACACACGACAAGCCCAGGAGCAGCGGCCGCCAGCCTGGCAGCGCGGGACCAGGCGGAGTGGTGCGCGCGGAAGTGATAGAGGATACACTCACATTGAGCAGCAGCCTGTAGTTAGTCCTCCTCTCGGTGTGCGGACACACGACAAGCCCAGGAGCAGCGGCCGCCAGCCTGGCAGCGCGGGACCAGGCGGAGTGGTGCGCGCGGAAGTGATAGAGGATACACTCACATTGAGCAGCAGCCTGTAGTTAGTCCTCCTCTCGGTGTGCGGACACACGACAAGCCCAGGAGCAGCGGCCGCCAGCCTGGCAGCGCGGGACCAGGCGGAGTGGTGCGCGCGGAAGTGATAGAGGATACACTCACATTGAGCAGCAGCCTGTAGTTAGTCCTCCTCTCGGTGTGCGGACACACGACAAGCCCAGGAGCAGCGGCCGCCAGCCTGGCAGCGCGGGACCAGGCGGAGTGGTGCGCGCGGAAGCGCACGCGCGCTCCGCGTCGCCGCCCCCTCGCCCCAGGGCTCCACAGCAGCGGCTCGTCCGTCACCTCGTACCAAGTGTCGGACTGGCCCCCCTGACAAACACACCGCAGTTTCTTACAAAAAGAAACCTTATCTACCTGATGCAGAAAGAAATGAAAAAAGATAAACAAAAGCAAAAACAGGAATAGGATTAGAAAAAAAGAAATGAACTTGAAAATAAAATGAAGAAAGAAAACAAACAAGGACAAGAAAACGATACACGAATAAATAGTGCTCAACAATCTAAAACTAAAACATGTAATAAATCGTAGCCACTTATAAAATTCAACTATTCCAAAAAAGACTGATTGGGGGTCTTCAATTTGCAAGCGGAAGTCAACCAATCGATGCTCATACAATCTTGGAAACTATTTTGTTTCAATAACGTTACTTTAATTGATGGTTCGTTCAGAAGCACCACAACCGCAGTGAGTGTTAGTAGAGTCATAAGCGTCTGCTTGGGGTACCTTCATCTGCAGCGGCAGGCCCGTCTTGTTGATGAGCCAGTGCTGCGCGTGCAGGAACACCTCCCAGCAGTCGTTGCGCTCCACGGTCACGCACACCTGCACCTGCTTGTTGCCGCCTTCTGTCTCGCAATCACTGCTTAGGGTCACGCTCTTCTCTGTTACATCTGAAAGAGAGGTAATCATTTATGATCTTCAGGATTGCACTATGTCATTCTTACTAGCGAATGTCTTAGATCTCTGTGGCCATAAACCAATTCAATACAGCGTGTAAAGGACATCGACGCACATACGATTTCCATGGGTCCAGGATATGATTCTGGACACCCCCGCTTTGGAATTTTTCGTCGGCTTTTTCCTCATTTTTTAATTTTTTTCAGGAGTTTTTTTTTACTTTAGACTACTCATAGTCGTTATTCTGACCTAACCCAATAAGATTTTTAATAAAACAATCATTAATTCTCTATTTTCACCAATAAAAGCAATGTAAATAAAAAAATTGGTTTCTGCTCAGCTGTACAAAGTTCAAACGAAAGGTCAACCCATACCTAGTACCTGCCTGCACACTAATGAGTGTGCATGTGTGTATAGCTCATCAAAAGCGCCACTCAAACATACCGTCTAAAGACTGCCGTCATTAGAAAATAATACGTATCACAACAAAACGAAGTAAGCGATTTCCAACATTAAAATAATTGCTTAAAGACGCAAATCAGTTACTTCGTTTTGTGTCGCTATGTCGTATTTTCGTGTAGCGGCAATACGTAGCGCACGTCTTTTGCACATGCCGCCGATGCCGACACAAGAGCCGATCTAGGTATTCTGTTGCCTTGATGGAAGAGAGCGAAAGGGGCGGTCAATTTGTATTGAAATTGAATAAGCGCCGTCTGGTGACACTCACGGACTAATTTGATATAAGCGAACGTTTAAGTTAACACGATCGAGTACGTTAAAAAACTCACGCTAAGCCCTCTGATGCACGTAGGTATGTCGGCAAAATCAAAGGAGAGTTCGAAAAGAACATTTCGTGATGGATTTTTTTTTGTCAGTTCCTTGTTGACGTTGACCGCGAACGAGAGTGCTTTTTTTGCGAGATTTTGTTTTCGGAACGTTACAAAAGATAAGTTTTGGTTTGATATCAAAACTAATTTTCTCTCTGTGTTTGTGTGTGTTTAATATGTTTGATTTAAAAATGTCATCTGGACTTGTGGAATCGGTAGATTCGGCCTGGAGCCATGGCCAGTTCGCTCACCAGACTTGACCTCATTAGATTTTTTTCTTTGGGGTTACGTCAAGGACAAGGTGTTTGTGTCCGAGTGTTTACGACGTTGCGTGAAGAGTGTGCTCAGGACCCAAATTTGGCGGCGGCCACTTCGAACCCAATCTGGTTAAGAGTGAGCGAGCTTAAGGTGATTTAGTAGTAGGTAGGTATTTACATTATCGGATCTAAATGTACTTACAATTAACCAACGAATCCCTTTTACTAAGCCTCCTCTGTCCATCTGTCCGTAGGACTAGGTAATTTAAGGCTCGCATACAAGAAACGTTTAACGTTTTTGGGTTATGGTACAGATCCCTTTGTTTTAGAATCCGACTCGAACATGGCCGGCTTTGTTATCAATCCTTATCGGAATCGTGTTCGTAATTTGAAGAGACTAAAGCATGTTCCACACAATGTTCCGCAAGGATCCAGCGTCCCATCTACGGTGACCTTGCTTGTTGCCCTCCGTGAAGACGGCAGATACAATCCAAATTCATACAAAATTCGCGGATGGAAACCAAGCTCCCACCAAGGTCACCTTGGATTGGACATTGGATTAGGTACATCCGTGTGGAACATGCTTAAGCTCATGGCTCCTTAACTTCTGCATAAACATATCAGTTGTTGTTGGCGAAGGGCCGATATTCGTAGGAACTTAGGTACATTCAAAGTGAGTTAGGTAGTTCATTAGTTATCTATGTTACCGGATCTCAATGTACTTCCAGCTTACTTTTTAAAATCAATCCTTATTGGAATCTAAGCTTATGGCTCCTCTTAACTTCTTCAAAAACAAGTTCTTACCATCAGTAGGTAAGTATTTCTGAGTGATACAAATGATTCATTTTATGTGATAGGCATTATTGTTGTCGGCGAAAGGCGATATTCGTAGGTACTTACATACAAAGTGAGTTAGATAGTTCATTAGTTTATACCTACACGTTACGGGATCTCAATTATAGATGCTGGCGGGAAAAATTCCGAATCATTCCCGTCGAATACTTCGGAAGTATTCCGAAATAGGTATTCCGAAACTTTGGGAATATTTCGACTGTCAAAAAAAAAACCAGGAAAATCGACCTTACTACCTATTTCGCACTTGGAAGTTGTAAATTATATAATCTTTAGTTGTGTTGTGAGCGGTAGGTATATGAAGTTGATGGTTGCACTCACAACCATAAACTTAACGCACGTCGCATCAAGCACACGCAACGTCGCGTCAAGGGCAGCGCGAGCGCGACTGGGCGCGAGGCGCGGGGTCCGGGCGCCGGCGCCGTGCCGTTTTATTCCCATTGAATTATTCGGGCGAAATATTCGGCGGAAACATTCGATTGCGGGGTACGAATCTTTCTCGCGAGGGAAAACTTCTCCGGGGAGCATCTCCCCGCAGCGCCATCGCCTGCGCGCACGACTCGTGGCAGTGGTGAGTGGAGCGCGCGGCGCGTCGTCAGCGGCCGGCGCACAGAGGTGCCCCTCTGTGGCGGCGGCGGCGCTCGACAATCGATGCAAAATACGATTTCTCAGCAAAAAATATAAAAATCTTAATTAAATTCATTTTGAATAATTCCGATTTAAAGAAACTTTCCCAGAAGTATTCCGGAATTATTCAGAATTTTTCAGAAGTTTTGCAACTCTAATCTCAATGGTAGGTACTTACAAGTTTCTTTTTTGTTATCTTATCAATCGTGATTTTAAGAGACTAAGCTTATGGATCCTTTTCTTCTCTTAAATTCTTCATAAACATTTTCCTACTATCAGTAGGTACCGTAGGGATTTCTGAGTGATGAAAATGATTTCACCTACGAGTGCATTTAAAGACCGCAGCGCGCGCGGCGTCGCAGCCTTGTGTATGTGTGTGTGCAAGTAGTGTAGGTACGTATTCCGTACAACGCTCTCGCGCGTTTAGATCGCGTTGTTCACAATACATTGCGTGCTCGAAAATGACAATTTCTGTAACCGATCATTAGCGAGATTAATGACTTCCATAATTTGGTTAATGGCATTAGGTGTAGCCTTTTCGCGAAGTTTGCGTTACGATGTCCTTTACACGCTGTATAGTTGCCTCTCGCGTCTTGTTTGCGCCAATCTTCACGGATCATTGCAGCCACGCAGTTGTAAGTTTATTTCGAAAGTGTAGACTTGGGGAAACCAAGCAATCAACAGTAGACAGTCAAGAAATTTCGAAGAAAGTTGATAAATCTGCTAAGCTTACTGTCATCAACATCCACAGCCCTACTTCGTCTACTGCTGAGCATAGTAGTGATGAGTCGTTGAAGGTTTTTCCGTCAACGAAACGTTAACGTTGAATTGCGTTTGTCAACTAGTTCATCAACTAGTTAATTTCGTCAACGAGTTAACGTGTTACGAACGTCAACTTGCATGAACGATAAACGCCTAAACGCTTTTATTAACGTATGCTGTTGTAATGTTAATTTACGAACAATTTGATGCAGTTTGCGAGAGTTTTATTGTTAAAGAAATACAATTTACGTACGTTGAAAATAACAAAATGTTGGGTTCATTTTCTCGTTTCGTCAAACGAGTTGAATTCATAAACGTCGTTGTCTCGTAACTCGTTGACGAATTCAACGAGTTGATTTGTACACGGTCAACGTTAATCCCGTTGAAGAGACATCAACGTTGATTCAACTAGTTGAATCAACGTTGAATTGCATAGGCCTCTCTTTTCTTCTGCCGATCCCCACATTCTTGTGCCAGCCTCATCCAGGTTCTACCCGCGATGTCAACAATGTTCTCTCGCTGCCAGACTACCCACATATCTTCTCCCAGTCCGCGCAACTTAAACGTAATATGATAGACGTCAGATACCCGTGCAATAACGGTCATTAACCCACATACATTTATTGACTTTCTAAATATAAAAAAACAAAAATAATGACATAAAACTGTCCTGAATCGACTTCCATCTCCGACTTTACGTTTTTTAGTAATGAAAAACGATTCATAATTTATTGTTTGAGTATCTACGAAGGGATATTAGGGAAAAATCAATGTATGTACTTTATTGCACGTTTATCTGGCGCCGGTCACACGCACTCTTACTGTATCGTTATGTTCTTCTCTTTTACTAAGTGTTTGTTGCAGTTGTGTTGTGTCTGTGTTGAATAAGTTTTCTAAAAGTTTTCTATTGTATTGCACTAACCTGGAGACAGCGTAAAGCTGCCAGTCCAGAGCAGGCCCATGTACTGCATGTTGATGGTGATGCGGTGCGGCTGCGTGAGCGCCAGCGTGTACGTGTGCGCGCGCTCGCCCGCCTCGATGCGCATGCGCCAGCCGGCCGACGCGCAGCACACGTCGGTGGCGTAGGGCAGGCGGTTGTACAGCGCCAGCGGCGGCACCACGCGCACCAGGTAGTTGGGGATCGAGCGGGTGATGCGGTGCGATTGGCAGCCTGGGGATACGAAATCGAAAATTTAGTAACTTCCAGTCCTGGAAACAGCTTAGCAGCACACATACCTCCACCGAAAAAACCAGACGGAACTTATGTTTCGTCTAGCTCATGCCAGGAGTGATCAAGAAAAAGCTGACTTAGCACAGCACCTGACTCGGGTATTCCAACCTAACCCAAGTAATGCTAACACAAAAAGTGAAGAAGATATTATAACTTTCTCTCGTCTTGCCATCAATTGTCACTGGCTTTGCCTTTGCTGAAATGCCTTTGAAATGTATCTCACAAAGTGAAGTCAAGTACGAACTCTTAATGAAAACAATAAAGCTCCGGGATGCGGCCTTAATACTGGGAAAATCCTATAAGTCTTGCCTCACAAAACTATTGTGCTGATCACATCAATATTCAATGCAATATTGAGAACTGGACACAAGTTCGTACAGATAATTATGATAGCAAAACCTGGAAAGCCACCTAATGAAGTAGAATACTACAGACCAATAAGCTTGCTGCTGTCGCGAACATCATTCAACGATTGTACAAGTACACCGAGCAGTGAACACTATATCACCAGCCCTAAAAAACAAGCAATTTTGCATGGCTACAAACATCAGTCAAGAATAGAATAGAAGCGAAAGCGAAAAAGAGTTTGGTAAAGTTTGGCATGAAGATCTACTACTATTCAAAATGGGGACGGCACGATTGGCGCAGTGGTTGAGCGATCGGCTGCTGCGCCGCGTGTCGTAGGTTCGATTCCAGCTCAGAACAAATATTTGTATGGCCTACAGATCCGGGTCTGTCTGTTTTTGTATGTGACTTTGTATGTTTATAAACGCACCCACGGTACAGGAGAAAATCCTAAGGTGGGGCCAAGTTAAAAAAAAATCAAGACAAATTTCCCACATAACATCTACAGAATATAAAGTCATACCTCACAGATCAGATATATGCTTTGAAGTCAAATTTAAAAAATCATGACTAAAATAATGTCAGGTATACCACAAGGATCAGTGCTGGGTCCTGTTTTATACCTGTCTTTTAGTGCCGACCACCCAACATCATCTACCATTGTCACAGTTACTTTCACCGACGACACCATTAGACTGTCATCCTACGAAGAACGAAATTCGGCGTCAAAAAACCTACAAAATAGCCTGAATCGAATGAATGGCGCATAAAACTGAATCCCACAAAATCCACCCAAGTGACATTCACACTGAGACAGCCAATCAAAGAGCTATTTCAAACCAATATGCTAACAATGATATTTAAAATCCCATGGCATGTCAGCAACAAATACATGTATCTGGATGCATCAACTTCCCACTGCATAAGATGAGCCAACTGCATCACTCAGATTTGGTTTAAGTTGTGTTATTTTCTTACCTTCAACGGGCAGTATCCTCATTGCAAATATCCTCTTGTCTTCTCCATCCTTGGCAGGACAAATCATGTCCCGCGGTGTGCCCACCTCATTCGCTAGTTCCATCCACCAAATACCTTGCGTAGCTGTTTGGTAACTCCTGGACAACATCAGCAGTATTAACATTTCTGTACACAGCGTAATGAAACAGGATAAATACTTTTCTGGTCCTTTTCATTACTGTTTTGATCAAGAAAACAATGTGGGTATTCTCGTGTGAATATTAAGTGCTAACCGCTACCCCCAAGATGAGCAACAGTTTTTGTTAAAAATCGTTGAAGCAACTGCTTGAACCTGATGTAGCTGCACTAGCTACATCAAGTTCCGAATCTTGCACAAATAAATTCATGTTATGTAAAATCTATCACATGTTCGACTTCAATAAATTGTGTAGTTAAAACAGGCTTAAGAAACAACTTACTCGAAGTTAGAAGGCAGCAGGAAGAGCTTGCAATGGTAAGCTATGTACAGCGGTATGTTGTAAGTCTCTTGTGGAGCTATGACAGCGAGGCGCATCTTGTCGTCGAAGGGGTTCGTGAGGGAGCCGATCAGTTCGGCCCCGATGGCTTGCAAGTCTGTCTTCTTGTAGAACAGTTCTAGAGCGTAGGATGTTTCGTTGCGGATCTAGAAGAAATAGTAAACTTAGCTTTCAAATAAACAATGAAGATATAGACAGTGTCTTCTAGTATCAAGATATTGATACTAGGAGTTACAAATGATAAAAAGAAAAGAGCTTGAGAAATTGACGTAAAGTTACACAGTAAAGATTATAATAATCGGTGATGACGACACTACCATTATGTTCACGAATATAATATCAAAAGTAAGAATAATGAAAGTACAGACCTGTAATGGAGACCTCACAACGATCTTCTTATTGTTATACTTGGACGTCCTCTCCACTGCGATGTAGTAGCGTGTTGAGTTCTTGCTGGGATGTAACACGTGTAACTTGGATACACTGCGTTGAGGGCATAGGATCTGCGTACAAAACAGAGGTAGTGAGGAAAACCTTATTAATACCTGCTTTCGCTTCTATAAACGAAGGTTATCTTGCTGTTTTTTTTCCTCGGCATATAACGGAAAATGATATCGCGATTGCCAAGTGGTATTCTAATAATAAGGAATCATCCTTTTTCAAGTCTAGTTACTTCTTAAATGTTCTGAAAAACTAAGATGGGAACCCAAACATTTCTAAATGTTTGAGTGTTTAATTGTGTTTAATAGATAGTTACAGTAAGATGATCAAGGTCGTGCAGGCGCACGGTGAGCGTGAGGTCCGTGAGCTTGGTGCGCAGCGCGGGCGGCGGGGGCGGCGGCGCGGGGGACCACGCCATAGCCTCGGCCCCCGACATGGCTCCTCCAGGGAAACCGCCCTCGAAACTGTACCGGACATCACCAACTCATTAACCAAGTATTCTCTGCTTATTTTATTTTTAGCAACTGAAAACTTTGCATCTCTAACTGAATCGAAGCATTTGACTGTGTGAACTACATATTATTGAAAATAAATAAAACGAATTTAGAATCAAAATTCATATTCATCAAAAACCATTGAATAAATTAAAAAAATATCCTAACCGGGCAAAAAAAAAATTTATCTTAAAGGAGAGATTCATAGCAGTAATAGTGGTGTCCTGCAAGGACCACAACTAGGTTCAAAGTTTATGTAACTGTAAACAAATGTATTTTCTTTCTATTACAAGATGAATGTTACTTACCAATCCCATTCATCACTGACATCGGACATCAGTGGTTTTGATTTCTTTGGCGGCTCGTCTAGAAGTTCTCCTGATGAGGTGTCGCAACCTAGATCATAAAATTTATCATTTATATTCTTATTGAAAAACGGGCCACAAAGCTACATGCAAGAATTTAAGAAAAATCTTTTTCAGGTCACCAGTAAGTAGAAGTATTACTTGTAGCTTGGTTTCTCACCTGGTGTGCTAGGTCGGCTAGTGTCGACATCATAATCAGCTATAGCTATAATCCTCTCGTTGCCCGCCAAATCTGTTTCCGCTTTAGTTTTCAAATGGACGGTAGATCCAGGACCTACAATAGCATGAACCCTTTTTATCTATTTATTAGGTAGGTACATATATTTTATCATCATTTTAGTTAGCTGCCCTAATATAAGCCTACGTTTATATTCCAAACTCACCTATATCATTGACCAGTAATAAGCCACTCTCCCCAGTGACAATAGCAGTGACCACGGCAGTCCTGTCAGTGCAGGCTGCGGCCAGGTCCAGTAGAGCCCTGGCTCCAGCTGGAGTCACGGTAACGTTGAGCATATCCCTGGCTTCTACTGCGATGTAAGTGCAGGATTTATCTACATAGCTCTCGGTTTCGAGGCCGGAGTCTACACTGTCTTCGCGGACAACGGGATCCTGGGAGAAGAAGAATTTCTCAGTCATTTGAAATCAGAAAATAAGTAAGCTAGTTTGGAAAAACTGTATCAGGGAATTTCTACATTCTTATGAACCAACCAACCAAATACACAAATACAGTTTTCTCCATGCAGCAAAGCATTGACGCCATTAGATTTTGTTATTAAATTTTAAAGCACGAACAAACAAATGATCGCTTACTTGCAAAGTCACTGTTTTAGGCTCTGTCTCTTTCTTCCCTTTGACTTCTCCGTCCGTGAATGTGACTGCTTTCTCGTTCTCGTCATGGTCACTGCCAGCTTCCACTTCACTGTGTTCTGGTGCTGAAGAATCTTCTTCATTGCTCATCTCTTCTGCACTTGAGTCGCTGGATAATTTAAATTGTATAATCCAATTAGTACGAAAAATATCTTAAGACATTTAATCCCGAAGAATGGCAACAAATATTCATCATGCATTTTGGATTGCACTAATTGCTAAATTGGTGAATTTAACATGGTAACAGAACTATCATGGTAAAGTTGGAGATCTTGATTTTAGTGATAGATAGTCTGAAAAAATCTATCAATCTTAAGACAAATCACACTTACTCAGTAAATAGATGTCCAATAGCCGTCGCCAGCTTATCCATTAGTCCGTTCTCATTCTCCGAATCCGACTCATCAGCATCCAGTAATCCCAAGAATGACATATGTCCAGCACTGAAGTCCACATTGTAGTGCTTACTCTCCCTGCCATTAGGGTTCTTTATGAATGTCATCTCGTTGTCAGTATCGCATTCGTCTGCTGAGGTTTCGGATTCGAAGCCGTTTCGCTTTTTGGGACGCTTGGACTGGTCTGATGATATTGAAGAGTCAGCTTCTGTTTCTTGATGGCTTGACGTATCCAGGCGGGAGGACATTGGATAAGCTTTGGCCTGTTGGGAAATTTTGACAGAATTTTATAAAGCAAGGCCCACCAAGGAACCAACTATATCCAAGGATCCACTGTGACAGTAGTCTGAACAGGGGGTGACCTCTGAGTTGACGACCAATACAGAAGTATGGCAGGAGAAAACATATTGCGCCGACTTGAAATAAATTGGGATAAGTAAGGGCTTGAATGAAATTATGAAGTCTAGTTCTGAACTGACAGTATTTTCTATACTCGAGAATTAAATGATGAAATACACAAAACGTTATTAAAACAACTCGTCAGTTTGTATTAGATCTTTTACATAATTGAATGTATCATGGCAAACCTGAAACAGTGTAGCAGTGATCTCCCAGGGTCGGTACACATTCTCGTTGTGTACCACCGGCTCGACGAGCGGCTCCCAGGCGTCCACGCGCTCGTTGTAGCAGGACGCGATGAGGCTCAGCGACGCCGTGCCGTGCAGCTGCTGCGACCAGTCGTGCAGGGACACCTCGGATTTCATCTAACAGGCAACAAAAGTTTCGTTATTAACTTTGTAGAGAATAGAGCCAAGAATAATTTTGAAAGGTAGCTCCATGAAACCTAAACAAGGCTTTTGAACAAGCGACTGCTTCTCAGGGCACGATCAAAATATTTCACTATGAGGTTTCATGTGAATGTGACCATTATTCATGTTATAACAACGACGTCATGAGTCTAAACTGCAACATGCGCACACTAGAACCTCGTTACTGTATCATGCAAGTTACAGTTACAGCTCACTAATGACTGGGACTTTAATAAGCAGCGACTTTAGTAAGATTCACTGAGATCACATTTTGACGGACAGTCAAAATGTGATCTCAGTGAATCTAGCCATCAGTGTCTGAATTTTGATTTTTCAGATTAAAAACATAAAACAGAATTTGAACGGAACCATCTGTTAGATAAGTCAACCAGAACACATCCAGAATAGCTGGAATAAGCAATACACAAGAAAACTACAGAACGAACCTTCATCATCAACACCGGGACCCTAACAGTGTGCTCCATCTCAAACATGACCCTGATACAAGGCACCGACATGATGAAGGTCTCCGAGGGCCTGACGCTCGGGTACTTCGGCTGCGTGTACCCCTCCTCAGGGTTGATCATCACGTAAGGAGTCAGCTTCTTCGGAGACCAGAGGTCTTCCTCTTGCTTCTCCGCTTTAGGGTTATAGGTGGCGAAGTTGAAGAGTTCCTTCTCGTCGGGAATTGTTAATTCTGATGTTATTTCTTCGATGATGTCTGTGAATAGAGAAACTGGATATTATTGATGTATCAGTTGGTATTCCTAGAAGATGCATCTACAACTAGAAAAGTTCAATAGAGATATCTAACTAAGGTACTTAGTTGCTTGATGGACCAAAAAATAAGAAGCGCGCTCCGAAAAATAAGAACAATTTAACCGCAACACGTCGACCGGTTTTTATGATCGTGGCCTCTTATTCCGTGAGATCGGAAGTAGAAGACTCACAGGTTGAAGTTTCAGCACTCACCCATTACAGTATGGACAGTTGTAGCAGCAACATGCACCTCAATCTCCGAAACAGACATCTTAACCCTGATCCCCTCTTCAATATTCTTAAAGGCCTTTGAAAACTCTATATCACAAGGCTTCAAGACCAGCTGAGGGGGCAGATTCTTCAGCTTCGACTGCAGTTTGGACATGATCTGGAGTCCTGCCAGGGAGACCACGAAGGACTCGCTATTGGAGTGACAGGAGTAGTCGATGAGGAGTTCAGTCCGGAGGAGCAGCGCGTGGCCCTCGGTCTTCGTGAGGTCGGTGAAGAACATGATCTCTGGCTGACGGAACTGGACCGATATTGATAAGCTTTGTTGTTCTTCCGATACTGATGTAGCTGAAAGAACCGAAGAAAAAGTAGTAATGAACAATTCAGGTGTCAATAATGTTGTAGAGAATTTTGGTCAATAAAACAATTTGATTTTAATCTTAGTGACTTCAAGGTCTTTCACGTAGAACATGAACGTTGTTATTCTTGCTTTACAAGTAAGTAAAAAGACACCAACCTGTAGAATAATAACCGCTGGTGGAATCGCTGGAGCTTGGTAGCCTCGCAGCTCGATTGTTATTTCCAGTCTTGGATGGGTGGACATCACCAACGTACCCATGGTTTACAACTCCACCGTCCATTGTCTTCTCTCCTGTTGAAATAAATTTAAAGCTGCAATAGAGTTTCGATTCTTTTTCAAGCGTCTGGGTCAGCAGCTTATACAGGGTGCCATTTTAGTCGTCTTACACAAGAAGACCACTGTACCCGACATAAAGTACTTCTAGGCGTCATATTTTTTTTTTTTTTAAATAATAGGTATAAAAATACTAATAATGCATTAGAATGATGAAACACCCTGTTAATAATATTTACGTATCAAATCAATGTCATTCCATTCCGCGCCGTCTTTGGAACACAAGGCTCGGACTGCGTTCGCTCCTGGATGTTTCCAAACTACGTCCTACGTCATGATAATGAATAATATTAAAAAAAAATATTAAATGTTCATAAACATCGTTTTTTTTTTCATAATGAATGTGTAGTAGTCATTGGGTAGATGAAGTGGGGTGTAGTTGGACGACTAAAATGATACCGTGCATAAGCAGTTAGTTTGTTATTTGCGGCTAAGTTTCTTTGTATTTCGAATTTTATCGAAATTTGACCAGACACGAAAACCTTAGGGAATCATCATCTCATGCAATTTTGATTTCGGTTTGTAAATTGATGTGATCCATTTTCTAAAGAAAATTTTCTTGAGCATTATGCTGCTATGTTGCGCAATGAACTTAAGTTAACAATGGTATCTAGCCGCGAATTCCTAAAAGTCATTTAAAATGTTACCAGGCATAGCATCCAGCAGCGTCCTAGCCAGCTGCAACAAGAACGGCAGCGCCAGGTTGAAGCGCGTGCGGTCCACGCGCACGTCGGCGTGGCGCGCGCGGGCGCCCGTGACGCGCAGGCTGGCGTCGATGAGTGGCGGCCGCCGCACACTGATGCACGCGTCCGCCGCCTCCGCGCTGCAGCCGCCTTGCGACTGGAAGATCCTGTGCAGTGGCCGGACGGACAAGAAGAAAAGAGGCTCACTAAAGGAAAGTGTTCAGCAGATGGAAAAATAGACTTTAGGGGCCTTATTGTGGTCCGACCAAGGTTACCGACATAGCCCGAAGGATTGCCAAACTAAAGTGGCAGTGGGCAGAGCACATTGCTCGCAGAACAGATGGTCGATGGGGCCGTTCTGGAGTGGCGATCGCGTACCGGATGAGGCAACGTTGGAAGGCCTCCCACAAGGTGGACCGATGACCTGGAGACCCTAAACGGGGATCCGTGGCGTCCTTATCGCTCGGTCCGAAGGAAACTGGGACCATGGGCGCCTCCGCTTACGGAGAGTCTCCAATCCGAGCTGCTGGAGGACGTGGTCGCAGCCCTCTTCCCGGCACAAGCGGAGCACACTCCGCCGCCGATGGCTCTGCCCACAGCCGCAGAGTCTGAAGAGAACGCCAGCGTCCCAGAGGTGACACAAGCAGAGTTGAGGGCGGCCGTGATGCGGCTCCGGGCGAAGAACACTGCCCCGGGGCTCGATGGGATTCACGGCTGTGTGTTGGCCTTCGCTCTGAAGGAGCTGGAGCCCCAACTGAGACTGACTGACTGACTGACTCTACTCAGCGTGCCTGGAGCAGTGCCAGTTTCCCGTTCAGTGGAAATCTGGTCGTTTGGTCCTGCTCAGGAAGGCGGGGCGCCCTGCGGACTCGCCATCCGCGTACCGGCCCATAGTGCTGCTGGACGAGGTGGGATCTGGGGGACCTGAGCACCGCCTGCAGGCGGTTGTACGTAAGGATCGTACGATCGATGGCCCTGTATGGGGCCCCGATCTGGGCGGCTGACCTGACGGCCAGCACCGTCACTGTTCTGCGGAAACCGCAGAGGGTAATGGCCGTCAGAGTCATCAGGAGTTATCGCACGATCTCATACGAGGCGGCTTGCGTACTGACCGGATCTCCGCCCTGGGATCTGGAGGCAAAAGTCCTCGCATCACTGCATTAGTGGCGTGAGGACGAGCGGGCGCGCGGCGAGCGACTGATGCAGCGGCACATCGACCTGTGGCTCGGGAGAAGGCACGGCTCCTTGTCGTTTCGTGTGACGCAGGTGCTCTCGGGGCATGGCTGCTTCGAGAGGTTCCTGTGTCGCATAGTCAGGGAGCCGGACGCTCGGTGTCACCACTGCGTCGACTGGTTGGACACGGCGCGGCATAAGCTGGCAGAGTGTGCCGCTTGGGAGGAGCCGCGCCGTGCCCTCATCTCTGTGGTAGGCAGTGATCTCTCGCTGCTGGCCGTAGTTCGTGCTATAGTCGACGGCGAGGAGTCCTGGGACGCGGTGGTCTCCTTCTGCGAAATAGTTATCGCGCAGAAGGAGGCTGCGGAAAGGGAGAGGGAGATCTCGACCTCTCTCCCGGCCCGCAGCAGGTGCACTGGGCGTCGGAGGAGGGCAAACACTGCCCTCTTCCGACCCCCCTAACTGGGTCCAGGGACTGCGGTCCTGGGGATGGCCGTCGCCCCCCATTCATCCGGACCCGAGGTGGCGGCGCGTGGTGTTCCCGTGCGCCCCACTTTGACGTCGCGGGGGAATCAAACACCTCACTCCTCCCGTTGACCCGAGGTGGCCCGCAGAGGCGGGCCGGCACCAGCCGGGGATTACGGAAGCCAAATAAATTCTAACGATCCCCGGCGTAGGTGGGAGATGGAACACCAGGGTGGTTTTAGTCAGTATGAGTCTGACAGACCCCTTCGCCCGCCCCAGGGCGGAGGACATCCATGAGGATTTCCCCCGTTAAATAAAAAAGAAAAGGTGAACCGATGACCCGGTGAAGGTCGCGGGTAGCCGATGGTTGGAAGCGCGCAGGACCGGTCATTGTGGCGACGCTTGGAGGAGGCCTACGTCCAGCAGTGGATGTCTTTCGGCTGATATGATGATGATGTGGTCTCAGCAAAGAATAGCCGAGACCAAAATAACATTCTAAAGTTAAATGAAGGAAAAATAGAAGAGAAAGACATTTGAAGTTTTGGTATTTCTAAATTTTGGCTTCGTGTAGCGTGGTATTGCTAAACATCTAAACGCGTGTGACTTTACATCCTTAGTTTTTTGTTAATGGCCGCGTTTTACTAACATTTAAATTCTATCAGTCCTGCTTAAAAAATACGAACTTTGCCATGTGCCTTTTACACTAACCTCTTAATAACAATACCAGGATCCGGCCTAATATCCTCGACCAGCAAGCTCTGCAGACTAGCCTTCACCTCCAGACTGCCATCGGAGCTGTACTCCATCTGCAGCATTGCTTCTCCAGCAGTCAGCTTCGCGAGGCCATGGTTCAGGTCTCTAACGGGGGAACTGAGAATCTCATCCATGTCCGAGAAGAGTTTTAGTTCTATGCCATCTAGGATGAACCTGAAAGCAAAAAAAGCAGTTCAAAACTGTGGTGACATTTTCTTCACAATATAAAAGCAACAACTGACGTAACGCAAATCCTACATCCCTCAAGCAGAGTTGACACCAGGAACCAAATCCATCTGGTCGGTGGAGCTTCCTGTTTCAATGGAGAATGAGGTTTCATCCACCCTGTTTCACCTCCAAAATACTTTTGCGTAAAGCTTTCATCTGGATAAAGGTTCTTTTATAATTTATTTCTTAGTGAGGTTGTTAGGAACTCTTCACTTGAACCTTACCTTACTACAGCTTCTTTTCTGATTGGTTCTCCTTGAGCAAAGAAAGCTTGTAACTTCTTCACTGATGAGTCAGAAGGTGCTGCGTCTACTGGGGAACTTGGCACAATGCTTCCTGTATCAAAAAACATAATATCATCAGTACCAACACAACAGTATCAAACTCAGATCTTTCCCAATCTTCGCATTGTGCTATGTACAAAAAAAGAACATTGTGCTTATAGCTTACATCATTGGAAATGATGTTGATGCAGCATTGTTGGGTCTTCTTTTTATATGAGACAGTTGGAAGTGATGGCTACAGGCCTAGTATAAATAGACGGCGTCACTTCTTTCGCTCTAGAAAATCAGATGGAGAGGGACAGAGAGGGAAGAGGGACAATTTGTAGTATAATCATGCAATGTACCAATATAATGTCCCTCGCTCAAGTTATCGGTCCAGACAGCCAGCATGGTGGCCAGGTCCTTCTGTCCCACGTTGAGCAGCACAGTGTCCACTGCTACGTCAGCTTCCCACGCCAGCAGCTCGCGGTACAGGTTGATGCTGACGAGTTGCTGGTACGACACCGCGCGCTTCATGTCGCAGCGCACGGAGACTGGTTCCAAGATTGGTTCCTGGTGGAAAACATGGCTAGGTTCATATTTTGTGCTGAGTCTGAGTTTATAAAACAAGAATTAAAAAAATATCACAAAACCTCATTTAAAAATTCGCTAATTTGTGAACCTTTTAAAGCTTTTGATTGATTTTACTATAACAAACTTATTAGAAAGTTCATGATATAGTTTCAAAGAGGACATGAGATTATTTTTTTTTTTCAAATAATAAGAAATACTTCCAAAAGAATGACTTGTTTATTACGATTCTATTTACAAGATTTTTGGCACTATTGTTTGGTGTACCACAAGGTTCTATGTTAGGTCCCATCCTGATTGATACTATTGAAAAACTGACAAACAAAACCTACTGAAAAGATTTTAATGAAAAAATAGCACACCTGCACTTCCAAGGTGCCAGATAGAGTCATGACGGCTCTGGAGAAGGTGATGTTGACGAGTTTGATCAGTATGTTATCTATGATCGCGTTCTGTATGGGACTGGTTGGTTCGTGACCCGTGTTCAACTGCTTGAAAAAGTTCTCTATCAGAAGATCACCTGAAAAAAACAAAAAGTGACTTCAGCGTTCCTTGATGAATATGCATAGAAATTAATTATGTAGATAAATAGCAAGGTGACTGGTCTGGAATACTTCTGCATCCATTAGAAAAAAAAATATCTGGAAGAGAACGGGGTTTATTGCTCTTACCCATATTAAGGACAAGCAGATTTGGTGATGATGGTTTCTGTGGCAGCAATAAGACAGGAGCATGGATCTGAAAAGAACAAGATTGAAATATGAGAAACGTCTCAAAAATATAAGGGAAAGCTATAAATTCAGATTTAATATGAGAGTATAGATGCCGCTACAATTATACAAACCTGTCACCCAGTCGTTATTGAAGGCTGTTAATAATATAAAATGAGGAAAGATACTGAATTCTCAGGCGATGTAAAGAAGGAGGTGTAAGTATACCTCAATGACAAGATTGAGCCTGGTGCTGCAGGTGCGAGCCCCCTGCGCGTGTCGCTCGGCGGCGCGCTCGGCCGCCTGCGCTGCTTCCGCTGTCACCGCGCTCGGGATCAGCGGCTCCAGCAGTTGCTGCGCATACGTTATATTATCAAATCGGTACATTACTTTTAAAATGAACTAAATACATTACATTATTGGTATGAAGAAACTTGATGAGAGGAGCGGAAGACTATTTTATTATCTTACCTGCAGGTGATGCATGACACAGCAGAACATGACGACGTGCAGGCGGCCCACGTAGACGCGCAGCTCGCCATGCGCCTTCATCGACTGCGGCTCGCTGGCGCCCGCGCCGTACACCCGCGCTGCGGCGCGCACGTACTTAATCTCCAGGACCTTGTCTTCATCCGGCCATACCAGCTGGGAAATACGAAGATGAGCTTTATAACTTTATAATACTGGCCAAAGTCAGTGTCCAAATATCTTTCAATCATCTTCCAGAGAAGTGCAAAAATGGCAGCATAAAACTATCTACCAGATGCTGCCTCTATACAGCAGTGGACGTATATCCCCTGCTGTATAGAGGCCTCCCCCAAGTGACGCAACATCGACCGGTCCTGTGCATCTCATATCCAGCTGATTTCCACGACCTTCACCAGGTCAACAATCCACCTTGACCATATTATTTTGTTCTTATTAACGGGGAATGCGGTAAGTTACCGGCACAGCCGTCATCAGTAGGGTTTTCTGGTAGAGGGTTCATGATTACTTTTATTTTACAGTAGATGCTCGTATAATCGCGGTGAAAAGTCGCAATTTGCACTTCAGTGACAATTTGCTGCGGGCGGCAAAAGCGGGACGCGCGAACGGGCCTGTCTTATGTGGTCAGCGAAGGTGAGATGTCTGTCCAGGATGACCCCAGGTATTTGGCTTGCTTCTCACAAGGGATCACCTTGCCATATATGGCGATCGGACGGGGGGAAGGGGGTTTATGCCGCGGTTTCGAAAACAGAACCGCTTGACTCTTATCGGGTTCACCTCTATTCTCCACTTTCTGAACCATCTGCCCAAGATGTTTGTGTAACTTTGGGCTGACAGAATCAGGGTCGCGACTGGTATAGTACATGGCCGTCAGCGAAGGGGGCCAACTGAGCCTTGTTACTTTTGGGGATATCGCTGGAGAACAGCGTGAAAACTAGGGGGGATAGCACTGAGCCCTGGAGGACTCCAGCTCGGATGTGGAGAGGGGACGAGAGTGCACCCTCGATTCGATGGCGGCGAAAGGTGCGGTTTGACAAAAAGTCTCGCAAGTAGAGCACGAGGCGGTCTGACACGCCGAGTTAGTATAGCTTATATATAAATTAAGCAATTGTGCCAGACTTTATCGAATGCCTTCGCTTTGTCAAAGAACAAGGCGCCTGTCATCGAGCCACGCTGAAAGCCAGCGCTTAGGTGTTCGTCGATGCGGGTGACCTTGTTGGATGCACGAGTGTTCGGTTCGAAAAAAAAAAGATGGCGCTGCCAGTACGTAAACATAGGCTCCGTGTTTAAAAATTATTATAAATTAATTGTGCGCGTAAATTGATTGTAAAATAGTGTCAAAGTAAACTTTAAAGCGAAAAATGTTCGTGTAACTGTTATTTGCCTAATATATTGAGTGTAAATAACAAAGTAATAGCAATTGTGATCTTGGAGAAACATTATTTAATAAAAGGCATTTGTCGAACTGAAAACTGTGAACTGTGACCAAAACATTACCTTTATTGTATTGCATAGCAATTGAGGACAACAAAATGAACTAACAGTGCTTAATAGTGGAAAAAAAAAATCTGTAAACCTGTGTATATTGTCAAAATACCAAAAGTGTAAGTGAACAAAGAAAAAAAATATATACGTTATTTGGACCTACCCACCGGCACTTTTTTAACATCTAAGTTCATGCCGCTACTGTTGCGGTATTTTGAACATTCAAGACGTGCAATCATAGCTTAAGTCGGTAAGCGGCTACCTAATTGAAGCGTTGCACGAGGAGGCCCGAGTTCAAACCGCAGTTTCACCACAGCTCTTTTTGGATTTTTTAAACATAGTCCATATTTTTTTTGGACAGGCTGAATTTGATTAAAAAGTTCATCACATTTTTTTTGAGCATATCGAGAGATTTTTATATCATTTTTAAGACGCCTGTTGGAAGATTAACACTACAATGGCATCAACCAGTGAATGTGCCGGCTGTCGTACCATGCTTAGCAGTGAGGCACATCTTAGATGCTACAGTTGCGAGTCTAAATATGACCTAGTCTGTGCAAATGTGTCTTCCAATAGTTATGAACTTATGGACACTAATCTCAAAATCTCTTGGAAGTGTCCTGAATGCTGCAGCAAAGAACCTAAAAGGGGTAACATTAACACCCCTGTGCGTCTAACTTCATGCTTGGAAGTCAAGAGCCAGGAAGAGGATGTACATGGAGATCCCAACATAACTGTTCGGAAAAGGCCTACAAAATCACCACCGAAGCCATCGCAAAAATTACCGTCAAAACCACTGTCGAAACAAGCGTCGAAACAATCCCAAAAACCACTCCAATCAAAAACATCGCAGAAGTCTCCGTTGAAGTTGCAGTCACCACCAAATTCGGTCCACAAGACAGAGATGCCCAAATTTGCCCCGCCATCTAGTACCGCAGAAGTCAAATCGGCTTTAAAATCCCAAGGTCCTCAGACATTGGTGACAGAGGCAAGTCTGCGTGAGATTTTGCAGCAGGAGATAACCATTGCTCTAAAGTTCAGCCATGAAAAACTTGTGAAGACTGAATTCAGTACAATTCACAAGAAGATAGATTCCTTTCAGGAGTCGCTAGAATTCATCAATGTCAAATTTGAGGAAATTAAAGCGGGCTTTAAAGAACAAACAGCTATCATTAATGACCTCAAGCGTGAAAATGAATTGCTGAAATCTACAGTTCGAGACCTGTCCGTAAGATTGAATACAGTAGAACTACACATGCGTGATTCTAATGTAGAAATTAATGGTGTTCCAGAGCATCGCTCTGAAAATTTAGTAAACACAGTTTTACAACTGTCAAAGGTTGTGGAGAGTCCCCTTTCGGATGGTGACATTCAGTATGCAACGCGAGTTGCTAAAATGTCGAATGATAATGACAGGCCTCGACCAATTATTGTCAAACTGCGAACCGCACGCCATCGTGATACTATTCTTGCCGCAACTACCAAGTTCAATAAGAAAAATCCAGATGGAAAACTGTCTACCCAGCATCTTGGTATAGGAGGTCCAAGAAAGCCAGTTTTTGTGTCTGAACACCTTACTCCAGCAAACAAGTCATTGCACGCCGCTACACGGAAAAAAGCCAAAGAAATGTCATATAAATTCGTTTGGGTCCGTAATGGACGTATTTTTGTCCGGAAAGAAGTTGAGTTTCAGTCTATTCTCATCAAAAATCTTGACAGCTTGAACCTTATAGTCTAAATGTGGTTAAAGTTCTTGATTCAGATATTGTTTAAATGTATTGGTACCACTTAAAGTCGTAATGCTTGATATTTATTACCAAAATGTTCAAGGACTGAGAACAAAAACTAATGATCTTTTAAAAAGTATACAAACTTCCAATTATAGTGTAATTGCACTTACAGAAACATGGCTTAATCCCAAAATTTGTGACAGTGAATTGATAGATGATCGATACACACTCTATCGTAGAGACCGCCACAGCACCCTTAACAAAAAAAAAGATGGTGGTGGAGTAATGTTGGCTGTCTCTAGAGACATACCTTCAGCTAGAGTCACTGGCTGGGAAAGTGGGGCGGAAGACTTGTGGGTTATGTTGGAGCTAAACATAAGAACTAAAGTAAGAAAACTAGCAATCTGCGTTGTCTATTTGCCCCCACCTGTAAAGTTGGAAGCTCTGTCAATGTTTCTTGGAAAGGTGGACTATGTTACTAGTCACACAGATGACCTGGTAATTCTGGGTGATTTTAACCTGGGCTTCATTGCGTGGAACGCCAGTGCGGACTGTAATTACCTTTCTCCCTCCAATTATGATAATTCTCTTGGACATTCTTTTGTAGATTTCTTAAGTATAAACAACCTGTATCAGGTGAATTGTATTAATAACTGTGACAACAAATTTCTGGATTTGACTATTACAAGTTTGCCTGGCGCCTATGTTACAAGACCTTTGAATGTTCTTAGCAAATGCTACTCGAACCATCCTAATTTATTGCTTAACATTCCATACAACAATCTCACTTACCTGCGTTCGAGACCTGACAAAAAAAACAACTTCTTCAAAGCCAACTATAAAGATATCGTCGGTGAGCTAAAGAGTGTAGAATGGCAAGAACGAATACTCAGCTGCAACGATGTTGATAGTATGGTCGGGGAGTTTTACAGTATTCTTGGAACTGTCATCGATAAGTTAGTCCCTAAAACGGCAACTGTTAGATCTAAATTCCCTTCGTGGTTTAGTAATTCGTTAATTAGACTTTTATCTGAAAAGGAAAAAATTCGAAAGAGATATAAGAGATTTGGTAATCCTAGAGATGAGATCGAGTATCAATTGCTACGCTCTCGCTCTCACAAGCTTTATGATGAATGCTATTCCAGATACAAAACCAAAATAGAAAACGACATCCCTAAAAACCCAAAAGCCTTTTGGAAATTTATTAATGGCAAACGCGGTGGTAAATCATCGATTCCTGCAAGAGTGACGCTAGGAGACGAAATCGCTAAAACTGGTCCTGAAATCGCTAACCTATTTGCAACTCAATTTTCATCTGTATACACGGCAAATACCTCGCAGCCCACACATTCACATACTCATTGTTCGCAATCGTTTAGCTATGAATCCCAATGTGGAACTTCTAACTTTATTTCAAGTGTAAAATTTGATGAATCCGATGTTTTCAGGGCAATTAGAAAAATTGATCCAACTAAGGGTGCTGGACCTGATCTTATCCCACCAGTATTTGTTAAAAGATGCAGTTCGGCTCTTGCGCTTCCTTTAATGCTGATATTCAACTGGTCCTTGAAGGAGGGCAAATTCCCTGAAGAATGGAAGAAAGCTCGTATAGTTCCCATATTTAAGAAGGGTGATCCGGGCAGCGCAGTTAATTACCGCCCCATTTCGATCCTTTCATGTTTTTCGAAACTGTTTGAATCAATGTTATGCCCCATTATCTCACAAATGGTGGATTCCAGCATCTCGGATTATCAGCATGGCTTCAGACGTGGGCGTTCAACGGTGACTAATCTGGTACCCTTTGTTTCTGAAGTATCACGTGAGGTTGACAAGGGTATGCAGACAGACGCGATATACACCGACTTCAGCAGCGCCTTTGACAAAGTAAATCACCCCATACTAGTTGAAAAACTGAGATGGTTTGGTATCGGAGGTGAATTGCTGGAGTGGTTCAAATCATATTTATCAAAAAGACCTCAATATGTAGTGATAGGCAGCTTTAGATCTGAGGTATATTGCGCGCACTCAGGAGTTCCGCAGGGATCTCACTTGGGGCCGTTGTTGTTCCTCATCTTCATCAACGATTTAACCAATCACATACGATATAGTAGAATTTCCCTGTTTGCTGATGATCTTAAAATATATAAAGTGATAAACTCCCAAACTGACGCTGATTTAATTCAAGATGACTTGGATAATATTCAGCGTTGGTGTGACATTAACGGTATGAGTCTAAATGATAAAAAATGTCATCACATATCATTCACTAGGAAAAAAACACCAGTTCACACAAAGTATGACATTGGTGGCGTAATACTGGACCAAGTGAATGAAATTCGAGATCTCGGTGTGATTGTTGACAGCAGGCTGAAGTTTACCTCGCACATCGATAAGGCAGTGACAAGGTCCGCCCAGATGCTTGGATTTTTAAGGCGTAACTCCAGAGGTTTTAAACTCGAGAAGACCAAAGTGTTACTTTATAATGCCCTAGTACGCAGCAATCTTGAATATGCAAGCAGTGTGTGGAGCCCTTTTTATGCAGTCCACTCACAACGTGTGGAAAGCATACAAAGAGCCTTCACAAGACACCTTGCTTTCTCTACAAAGGATTTTTCACACAGAAAACCTTACACAGAACGTTTGAAAAAATTTAAAATGATTACCCTTCGCGATCGTAGACGTCTCTTAGATTTATGCTTTCTCCATAAAGTTATTAATGGGAATATTCAATGCAGTTACCTTTTGCAAAGCGTTTCCTTAACGGTTCCAAGAACTTACCCACGGGCCAAAAAAATTAAACAGGTTTTTGACACGTCGTGTGTCAAAACCAACCTAGGCTTGCAGTCTCCCATTGTAAGAATGTGCAATGAATATAATAATGCAGTCTTGAACATGCCTGAGTTAGACATATTCAGTGACAAGCTACCGCGGTTTCGGAAAAAGATCACACTATCCTTGCCAGGTTGTTCTCAGTAATTTGTTGATAGTATTTTGTTGATAGTATTTTGTTGATTTGATTTTATTTAGATTTTATTTTAATTTATTTTATTGACATTTATTTCTACCCAAAGCTTCGATTATTATTTGATGATTTAATTTAATTTATTTTATTTTATTTTATATGATAATGATTTTAATTTTAATTCTATTTTAATTGTTTGACATGTTATAATTCTGTTTTAATTTTTATTTTAATTTTCATTCCGTTGACATGTTATGAATTCAATTTTAATTTTTATATTTAATATTTTGACATTTTGAATTTTGATACTTTTTAACATATTTTTTTCATTTGTATAATTTACTCTTTTTTTTGCAATAACTCTTATAACAAATTGTATTTTTAGTTATAATAGAAAGCTTTGTTAAAAACTTGTAATAAATGTTATTATTTCAAGGCAGCAAGCACTATAGTTCTGGTGAGCGCTATGTACGCCTTAATTGTCATGTGCATTAGAAATATTGTTATGGATCTTTTTTTTTTAATTATTGTGCAATGTATGTGATGTGGCTGTACTTAATATAAATAAATAAATAAATAAAACCAAACTGCTCGTCGGGGATAAGACTCTTTGCTTCGGCATAATCTTTGAGCCGCTTGTAAATAAGCTCTCGTAGATTTTACCGAGAACGTTGAGTAGACTGATGGGACGGTAACTGGCGGGATCAGACTTGGGCTTGCCTGGTTTAGGAATACCGACAACGATGGCCTGTTTCCATGCTTAGGGGAGCATGTTATTGCTTAATGCGCCATGGAAGATGGCAGTTATTAATTAGCACTATGAGTTGGGCGGGGAAGAGTTTGAATACCTTGTTGGTGATGCCGTCGAAGCCAGGGGCTTTCCTAGGCTGAAGCCTTTTGATGATATCCTCCACCTCTTCGGGAGTGACGGGGGGGCAGAGGATCATCAGGATCTTCGACTGGTGGGGGTGGGAGGGAAGCTCTACGTTCGATTTCAGCATCCACCATATCGAGGTGAGCTTTGTCTACTGGTTGAAAGCTGAGAGGGCATTGGGTCTCTAGGCTGTCGGCTAGACATTCCGCTTTGTCAGAGTTGTCGAATGCGACACTCTTGTCGGGCGGATTAGGCGTTGTGGCCTCTTCTTTGGATCGTAACTTCCTCTGAAGTTGCGAAAAGGCGAGGTGGGTGGGCTCGAGTTCACCTAACGTTGTCCCAGCACACGGTACGCAGCTCACCAGTGCGTTTCCTCACAGCACGCTACAAGTTGCGCATGTGAGCTTTTTTCGCGTCACAGGGAAAAGAGCTGTACGCACGGATGGCTGCATTCTCCTCGGTTATCAGACTCCGTACATCGTCCGGGAGCTTCCAGCGGTGGTCTTCCGCCACTGGAATCTCCTTTGAAGATTCTTTCAGGACGGATTGTACGTGATCCGTAGGCAAGTCGATCGCCGCCGTCGTATCAGCGACTGAGACAATATGATCGGGGATGGCGTCTAGGTGAGGCGACGTGGTGGATTTCAGCCTTTCGATTACTTTCCTCCGGTCGGGCTGGTCTTATAACGTATCGGTCGGTCGGCTTCTTCCTAAAGATTCCGCTCACGTGACTCGTGACGTCATGACGCAACTCCGCCCCGTACAATTAATTAAATCAATTGACTATCTAATGTTGCTAAATTGTCCTACGCGCCGACATATTATTGTTGGAGGATGATGCTCGAAAGAAGCGATTCCGATTTATTAAAAAATCTTGACGTGTTTTTGGTTTTGTTTCTTTGTTTTTTAACACCGACTTCCGAAATTAAGGTTAATTTATTCTTTGTAGTATTTTGTTTGGAAGTCGGTTATATTTTTTCGTAAGAAGTTTTTTTATTTTTCACTTTTAAGTGGTGATACTTGGACGACGTCTTCGTCAACGCAGAAATTGAAATAAGCAAAAATGCTCATAAAATAAAAACTGCTGGACCAAACTGATTAAATTTTTTACGGGACCAAATGGCAAGTGTATTGATTGCATCGAACTAAAAAAGAATATAGAAATCGGATCAGAAACCTCTGAGTACTCGGTGAACATACATTTAAAAAAATACCCACCGAATTGAGAACCTTCTCCTTTTTTGGAAGTCGGTTAAAAACAGCTGAAGCCTTGCTTGAATTCTACTTGGTTTGCTCACATTCCACACATACTAACCCATCGTCCATCGATTAAACAGTCATACCTACCTTCTGTATTCAACCACACGTTCACCCACCTTAGGATACAGCGTAGCCTCAGCCAGGTCATCAATATGCAGCGAGCTCAGGTACAGTTTGAAGATCATGCGGTCATTGGCTCTGAACACACAGTCACTCTCCAGGGAACCTAGCCGCATCTCCAGGACAGGGCTCTCCAAGTGACAGAGCTTTATTGTTAATGATGATGCTCTGGAAAAAGTACTCACATTAATATCTGCTTACATGAAATCTTTTTATGAGGGTGTGGTTTTGAAGGTCTTAAATGCGCCTTAAATCCAGAAAGGACCGGCGCGGCGGCGTTGGATTTCGATGTGCAAAGGACAAAATATAATCTGGACCACCTGACAACCCATCATACCAGAGACGGTAGGTAGAGCCGCTCTGCAGAAAAGTTCAGAAGAACCTGATTACCACTTCTGCGGAGCGTGCGCGCCTGCTGGCTGTGGGTGAGCGATTGGAAGTCGGACCTCTGGCTTTACGTACTCGTACTACAGTCTTTTGGGCAAAAAATCGTCCTCATCGCTTCTACTTCGGGTTTACAACGGGAGTTTTCATTTTTATTTTAAGTGTATGATAATCAGGACCTTATTTGGCCGTTGCTTTTAAGCAGGCGTTTCTTTTTTAGTGCAGAATAGTTTTCTGCTCTGAAAATGAATCAGATGTCTAAACTAGGAATTCAAATAATCCTGATCAACGATAGCACAGTCTCGAACGAAGCGAAAAGAAATTAGATGTACCTGACAGAATAGCTGAATTTGGTGGCACCAGGAGGCACGGGGGGATCTGCTTCGGGCTGCATCAGATAGTCCCAAAGAGACTTGGACTTTGGCAGGACCACGTTCTTCAGGTTTATTGAATGTCGATTTTGAATCCTATAATAAGAAAGTAAAGTATAAATCCTATAATAAGAGTAATATTGTCATTGGACCACGAAAAAATCTTTAATAACCTGTAAAGAATCCTGTTCTTTTGGACAAGCCTACCACACTGTTCACAACCACTGCAATTCCAAAAGCTAGAATCAATATTAGCAAACAGCAGAAAACGCCGAGTCAATGAAGCTCGACGAGTCCTGGATCGTCAATTTTGTTTCGGGATCCAAGACAGTTGAATCGTTTCAACTGTCTTGGATCCCGAAACAAAATTGATCTGATGAGAACAGCGGAGGAATAAAAAAACCGCAAATGTTAAAAGGTCGTTATGCTCTTTTGATTGAGGTATATGAAGGGGTATTTCAATTTGGGCTTCTAGTCAAGGTCCTTACTTGTCAGCAATGTTCTGCAGGTACTTGAGCAGCGCGGGCACTGCATCAGCATGCACCAGCAGCGCCAGGTATCCCACATCTGCTACCAACGCCTGCTCCACGCTGTGGAAGTGGGAGCGGAACTCCGGACAGTCAGCTCGCACCTGGGGAAATAAAGCATTTTAAGATTAAATAAGAAGAAAGTTTCGCTGTTCGGCTAAAATATAGGCACATTAGAACAGTACAAGAAATAGTTCACATAAAGAATTAAGTAACAAGACACTTGAATTCTCAAGACTTTTGAAATGACAAGGTTTCTAAGGAAAAGGTATGTCACTAAAAGAAGGGTGAAGATAAATTTGAATGTTGATGGATGAAGAGGGCAACCAAGGTCTATAAAAAGGGATTGATAGCGTGGCTGTAGATAGGGGAAAACGGAACAAGAGCAGGAAGATGAAAATATTCAGTGGATTGGATCAAAGATGACAAAGGCGATTGCGATGTAGACAATATCATTAGAGCAAGTAGTTTTAAGCAAATCGAGTATTTTCAAGAAAGAAAGAGGAAATCTCTAGTCACTCATACCTAAAATACGGGCTCTTTCTAAAAATTTGTACAACGTGTAACAGAATAAACGCAGTACAAACAAAGGGGTCATTGCACTCCTTATTATGAACAACATTTACTTCGGGACCCGAAATCGAGAAAAAAAAATCGACTCCCTTACGTGTGCATAACTCGACAAAATGTATAGAACAGCTGATGTTTTTTCGCGATTTCGCGTTTGGTCCCATAGTAAAAGTTGCACGTTGTGTGCTGTATAACATTCAAACGTCTGCTTGGGCCTTCATAGTAGTTGCTCACCTTCCGATACAGCAAGTTGAACAGCTCGCCGCAGCTGGTGACGAGCTCGAGGTAGTGTCCGGAGCTGCTGTGGTGCTGCTTGTCCGTCAGCAGCAGGCGGCTCACGGACAGCTGCACGGCCGGCCCGAACTCCATCAGCGCCACGTCCAGGCACACCTTCGTGATGCTCAGCATCACGTACGGCACCTCCGTGCGTTCCGTACAACGGGACATGTTGATAACGATTTCGCCTGGATAAACAGTGCCGCACTGTCAGTGTCGTCTTTCTAACCTAAAGGTTGACTAGTAGAGAATGGGAGTGCCACTACTGCACATAAAGATTAAATAATTATCTCAGATAGGTACGCAAAGAAAGACTTAAGAACAGATGTCTTTATTTATCTAAAAGGAAAAGATTCATCATCATCATCATATCAGCCGAAAGACGTCCACTGCTGGGCCTACGCCTCCCCCAAGCGTCGCCTCAACGATCGGTCCTGCGCGTCAACAGGAAAAATTCAACTTCCTCTAATATTGATAGTTGTCTGTCTAGTAATAGTTTCTCGCTGACTTATAGCACACAAACTTTCTCTCCCTCTCGGAGATCAAATAACCGATAAATAAGAACCATTGCCAAAGTTTCACCATTTCTAGCCGTAGTACTGCTCAACATTAGGTTTCACCATTCATGTTTTATATTCCAATTAAGTAACCAACCGTTCAAAGTTGTCTGTTGTTTATTACTCTTTCACGTATAAATCACTGAACCAAATTTAATAAATGTTGGTACAGAGATAGATGGGACCTTAGAGACGAGACACTGATGCGAGCGAAGTCGCAGGCAAAAGCTAGTGTCCGGACCTGGTTTAATCCATGGTCCGGAGCGAGGAGGCATGGGAAGCGATCACCTACTGTTGCGAAGCAGTAATGCTAGCGAAAGAGGAGACCGAGGAGCGTGATAGAAAGGGAAACCTCACGCCCCGCAACAGAAGAAGACGCCCCGGACATCGGGAGTCGCAGGCTACTTCCCGGCCACCGTAGGCGCGGGGCAAGGACATAGAGCATTGGGTAGCTCACCGTCCGATCAGAACCAGGCCGATGTGAACATAGTAGAAGCGGCCCGTTAGGGTCAGTGCCTGCCAGGGTAGCGGAATTTGTTTGAAAGAGTCACCGCGGTCCAGGAACGCGGCGTGCGTTAGGAGGAACACGGATGGGTTTTAGTCAATAGGAGTCTGACACTCCCTTCTGCTTCACCCAGGGGGAGGAGGCAATTGATGATTTCTCATGCACAAAAAAGGGAAAAGCTAATGTAAACTTAAAATGTTTCGTCATCCCCATCGTCGCTACGACACTCACCGACGATGAACCTCAGCAGCGTGTTGATGTTGTTACTAGGCGACACGTTGTCGTCGAAGCCGGGCAGGTCCACGCTGCGCGCGTACACCTCCATGTCCTCGTCGCTGTGCTCGGACGCTGCGGACGCTTGCTGCGCTGCCTGGAACCCTAGCTTCGCTGTCGCCACGTCGAATGTCGTTTCTGCTGCCCTGAACAGATCATCAATAAAAGTCAGTAACGTCGCTTTCCCTTTGAAATTGTTGTTGTGTGAATAGTTTAAACCACGGGACAAACAACCAAATTCAATAAATTATATCACACGATTGACAGTGCGATTTACGTACGTATAAGCTGCAAAGTTTAAGAGACGGCACACAAAAGTTATGCTACTGAGCTGCAACATCGCTGAAAACCTGATCTGGCAGATTCATTACAGTAATTCTGTTTTGTTTTAAATATTAATTTTGGTACTTCGAGCCGGATTCTTGAATTTATCTTTTAGATAGTGCCTAGACAATTTATGACACAGGTCCAGATGTAGTTACTCAAAAGATTAATTATTTCATCTCAATGAACTTTAAATCAAAAAATCATTTGACGTAATTAGTAATTAAATTCATAACTTACTTGCTCCTACTCAAATACGCCGCCACAATCTTTTGCCTCAGATTCATGAGGTCCTTATACTCCGGGTCAGCAGTGACCCTGTCAATACTGAGCAGTTCCGCCAGCTCCGGCTCCTCCACCTCCTCGGTGTAGTCTCCGGAGTCCATGAAGGAGACCGGCACGGTGTTGGGCACAGGAACCGGCAGGTTGTCGCAGAAGTCCAGCAGTTCGCCGATGAGGCGGTCTGATAGGTTTAGTTTGAGGCTCGAGAGGGAGATGTTTAGCTTGTACCTGGATGAGAAAGTGATTTTGAATTATTTCTGGTAGTCACTTTTAATGCTATCAACGCTGAAGTTTGAAGAGATAAAAATGATGTGAAGACAAAATATCTACTTGGTACTTATTTTTTATGCTGGACACTTAGTTTATAAAGAGTCTTAGCCTGGACTTCAAAGATGAAGAAATAGAAAAAAAGAGCCTTGAGGAATAAGAAGACATACGTTTCTTTTTGAAAAGCTAATCATAGAATAGAAAACTCTTTATTATGTAAATCATATAAGTTACAAAAAGATAGATAAAGAAAATGTTACATATGGTCACACAATGGGCGGCCTTATCGCTAAAAGCGATGTAATCATGACCAACACATTGTTGTAGACTATTCAAACGTTATTTAATATTGAATAAACAATTAGCTATCCAAAAACAGCAGAGCTTAAAAATAAAATGTAATGAGACACGCAAATTTTGTTTAGTTATCCTTTAAAAAACCGGAGGCAAGTGGAATTTTGGGAGCACAGTTTGGAAGCATGTCGTTAGACAGAGTACTAACTTGGGCAGCAGCTTGTACTCCTTCTTGATGCTGTTGGAGAAGACGACCTGCGCGCGGATGCGCGGCACCAGGTGCAGCTCCGAGTCGGCGTGGCGCCGCGCCTCGCGCCACGTGTCCGAGCACAAGCTGAACAGCACCTGCGGGATCAAATATCGATGGATTCTGGCTTCTTTCTTCCTTTACTTGTGGCCCAATTATGTTATGTATGTGTTTTTGTGTTCAAATCGTATGCTGTCATGATAGCTGATGCAAGGGAATGAGGAAAACATCGTGAGGGAGTTTTAAATATTATTTTTGAGTTTTTACGAGTACAAATACAATGTTTGAATGATCATATTAATATAATCTTTGGCCACTGAGATGATGACTAATAGAGAAGTGTGGAAGAAGACATACTGAGACGAAATAAATTGGGATTACTTTATATAAGACCAGAAGATGACAATGATTTTTACATGGACAGTGCAACGCTCATACCATTAATTTACATACTGCCTTTCCAGCTTATAAATAACAGTAGGTACTACAAAAATCCTCCAACTAATCTTTCTCCTGGTCTTTGCAGTCAGAGACTAATGTATTGTTGTACTTGGTCGTGTCTTACTTTAATTTAGTTGTTGATCACTCCCAAACCTGCGTGACGCAGTAAGTTTACTTACTGCTTTCAGCCAAGAACTTACAATTATAGTTATATTTCTTCGCTTCATTCTTCAGATATAGTATAACCAGGTAGTCCTTTTAAGCCTACAAGATAGCATGCACACTTTTAAGAGATTTATGAAAATCGATATAAATATCGACTTTTGAATCGATTCTATAACGACTAGATACCACACCACTAGTCAGGCTGTCATTCTTTTTTCGTGCACGGTAGCAAGCACACGCGCGCTTTGTTTCATCAAAATGCCGAAAAAACGTACTCGAGAATCTTCTCAAGATAATATCGAATATTATCAGCGAAAAATCAAGAAGCTGGAGGAGGAACGGAAACGAAAACGTCGAAGGATTTTAATTGCATCTTCATCTGATTCCGGTATGTATATACCTACCCTCAATAATAAATAATTGCAATATGGTGTTATTCATTTTAATATGGTTCTTGCCTGGCGGTTTACCGTGAGTTAACACGAAGGCATTATTATAATAGTTTTATGCCCGGCGATTAACCGTGAGTTAATACGAAGGCTGTTTCAAACTATGACTTAGGCCACATAGTGTGATTTAAGAAATCGAATCGCCCGGCGGTTAGCCGAGCGCTAACACGACGGCCGTAGTAATGAGCTATTACCTACTGTATACAAAATTAGTTTAATCTAATAGTCATAATGAATTGATCCACAAAAACGGATTTTATTCATAATTCTAGCGGTTAACCGTGAGTGGACACAAAGAATAAAAACGTGTTTATAAAAGTTTCGTCTTGTACATTCCAGACGATATCGAATCCTTACGTTCTGGCCCCTGCGCGAACGTAGATGATGAGGTAACGGTGATTGGACACACACCCAATGACTTGCCTGACGAGACTCTCATGCCAACTGTGGAGGCATCAACTCCTAGTCAGGAAGATAATACCTGCCCGGAGCTCGATCCAGAGTTACTCATAGCACTCGGAGAAGAAACAGACAATAATCCGAAGTTTGGTGATAAAATACATCACAGCTTAGCTCAGCGATGGGAACCCATCCTGAAGAAGGGATTATCAAAGGAGTTAAAAGATAAAATATTCAAAGAATATCTTGTGCCTGAAAATTGTAGTCTTCTTCAAGCGCCCAAGCTTAATCACGAAGTTGCGGCCGCAATATCAGAAGCGTCTCGCCATCGAGATAAACGTAAAGAAACTGAGCAGCAACAATTGGGTGTTGGCGTCTCAGCTATAAATAAAGCTTTGACAATAATGCTTACTAGCGACAATAAAATTGAAGCAATTAGGATTATAAGCGATGGATGTCGTATCCTAACAGATCTTCATTACCAGGAAACGCAGTCGCGAATTAGCGTAATCAATTACGCGTTAGCTAAACCCTTTCTAAATGTCGTTCAAGACTGTGAAAGAGACGAAACTTTATATGGAAACAAATTAGGGGAAAAAATAAAAGCTTCCAAAACAATCGAAAAGCAAGGTATGGCGATCAAAAAGTTTCCCAAAGGTCAAAAGGGTACCACCACGACAGAAACAGTGACAACTAATTCACGTCCTCAGTATCAATTTCGACAACCAGGCGCCTACCAGGGAAACTGGTCGGGCCCCCCGCGCTTCCAACAGAACGGAGGGGGGCGGAGAGGTTTGAGCAGGGCGAACCCGGCCACGAGTCGCCGGCCTCCACCTCAGCACCAGCAAACATCGAGCGCGGCCGGTGCGAACAAGTCGAGGGGATTTGCGACGCGCCAATAAACCAGGTACAACACGCTGGTAGATTATTTCATTTCTATGATTGTTGGCTCAAAATAACATCTAATCCTGTAATTTTAGATTGGATACGTAGAGGTTTTCCAATACCCTTTGAGTCTAATGTAACACAAACTCATGTACCTTGCGTTTCTAGGTCAGCGACTGAAAAAGTCGACATGTCTTTAGCTATCCAAAAATTATTACAATTAGGTGCAGTTAGCCCTTGCCAACCCACTAAAGACCAGTTTATTTCAAAAACATTTTTAGCTTTGAAGCCCAATGGTGATAAACGGTTCATTTTAAATTTAAAAAACTTAAATCAATTTGTTTCTAAATGTCACTTTAAAATGGAAGACTACCGAACGGCGTCTAAGTTATTACCTATTAATGGCTTTATGGCGACAATAGATTTAAAAGAAGCATATTTCCTTATACCAATTCGTAAATCAGATCGCAAATTTTTAAGATTCCAATTTGAAAATGAGAACTTCAACGTAATTACCTATGAGTTCAATTGTATGCCATATGGCCTTTCGATAGCTCCCAGAGCCTTTACCAAGGTTATGAAGGAAGTGGTTTCCTATTTACGCTACCGAGGTTTCAAAAATGTTGTCTATCTTGATGATATTCTTTGTATGGGAGAGGATTATGAAGAATGCCTCAAAAATGTTGAAGCCACTATAAATCTTTTAGAAAGTCTTGGGTTCGTAGTGAACTACGAAAAAAGCTCTCTTACACCTAAACAAACGTGTAAATTTCTTGGATTTATGTTCGATTCAGTAAATGAATCAATATCTTTACCATCGGATAAAAAACTAAAAATTATTAACCTCGTTGATAAATTCTCAAAATTGCCTAAGGGCTCAGTTAGACAATTTTCCCAGTTAATTGGAGTTTTGGTAGCCGCATGCCCTGCGGTCAAATATGGTTGGTTGTATACCAAAATTTTAGAAAGGCAGAAATATCTAGCCTTACAAAAAAGTCCCAGCTTTGATAGACAGTTCAACCTTCACCCTATCATTTTAGACGATTTAAATTGGTGGAAAATGAATGTGCTGAATTCAAAAAATACCATTAAAACAGCTACCTTCGAATTAGAGATTCATACGGACGCTTCACGAACCGGTTGGGGAGCTGTGTGTAATAACGAGCGAGCTCATGGAGCTTGGAAAAATAGTGAACTCGATTTACACATCAACTATTTAGAGTTGTTAGCTGTTTTCTTGGCCTTAAAGTATTTCGCAAACAAACAATCTAATTGTTATATTTTACTACGTGTTGATAACACAACAGCCATCAGCTACGTAAATCGCATGGGTGGCATCCAATACCCCCATTTAAATAACCTTTCCAGACAAATTTGGCAATGGTCTGAAGAAAGAAATATCTGGTTATTTGCCTCATACATCAATACTAAGGCAAATTACGAGGCAGATGAAGAATCTCGAAGGATAAATCCCGACACAGAATGCGAACTATCAGATGTTGCCTTCGAACGAATATCAAAACATCTCGGGCAACCCGAAATCGACCTATTTGCTTCTCGGGCTAATGCTAAATGCCAGGATTATATATCATGGAAAAAAGATCCTGACGCTCTTTCTATAGATGCCTTCACAATAAACTGGAACAATAATTTTTTTTATGCCTTTCCTCCTTTTCCACTTATTACAAAGTGTCTTCAAAAAATTATACAAGAAAATGCCACTGGTATTTTAGTCTTCCCCTTTTGGCCATCCCAAGCCTGGTATCCCCAATTAATGAAAACTATAATTTCCGATATAATTTGGATATACCCTAACGAGCATCATATCAAATCATGTTACAGATATCCCCTTACCCTGGGTGCCGCAGTACTCTCAGGCAAGCGTTCTCGCTACGCGGCGTTCCCGAAGCAGCCCTGGACCTGATGCTGGCATCGTTATCAAAGAGCACGATGCAGCAATATAACGTGTCGTTCAGGTTGTGGTGGCAATATTGCGCAAGTAATGATTATCAATTTTTTGATGGCTCTGTTCCGATAGTACTACATTTTTTGAGCGAACAATATAATAATGGGAGTTCGTACGGAACTCTAAATAGTCATCGATCCGCATTATCCCTCTTATTGGGCAATAATATCGGATCTGATGACCGAATTAAACGGCTACTAAAAGGAGCATTTAAATTAAAACCTAGCTTCCCTAAGTACTGCACTACATGGGATCCACAGATCGTTCTTAATTATGTTTCTAATTTGTACCCCAATAGAACCCTCAGTAGGGAAAAAATTACAAAAAAGTTAGTAATTTTGTTAGCATTATGTACTGCCCAACGCGTTCAAACTTTATCGTTAATAAAGCTTGAAAATATAACCATCGGGTCTAGTGGTATAAACATAGCTATCAAAGACATTATAAAAACATCCGCAGTAGGTCGTGAGCAACCGACCTTAATTTTGCCTTACTTTAGAGAAAACCTTCGCATCTGCCCCGCGACTGCTCTCGAGGATTATCTCAACGTCACAGACAGAGATCGACCCGCTAATGTGTCCAATCTCTTAATAACTGTGAAGCGCCCTTTTAAGGGTGCGACAGCACAGTCAATAAGCAGATGGATAAAGCAGATTTTGGCTGAGAGCGGCGTGGAAGTGGCGAAGTTTAGTGCTCACAGCACTCGTCACGCCGCAACGTCCGCGGCCGCCGCGGCCGGGGTCTCTGTAGACACTATAAGGAAAGCCGCGGGATGGACTAATGCGTCTAAGGTTTTTGCTCAATATTATCATCGTCCAATTGTAGCCGACAATAACTTCGCACAAGCGATCTTACATAATGATGATTAGGTTAATATGACACAATAATGATTTTGAGACTGATTTAAGTTACAAGATTTAATTAAGTAATTAATTTAAGAACAAATTATCATTAAGAAAGAGAAAGATAAATACATTTTAAGTTTGTTGTATGTTATAATTATGTATGTTGATTGAAAATTAAAACCATATCTTTTTTAACAAAAACTATTGGTTTTAATTAAATAAAATGCAAAACTTATCTCTAAACATCTACCTGGTTATACTATATCTGAAGAATGAAGCGAAGAAATATAATATATGATCAAACGAACTTCTCAAGCGAAGTTCGATCAATATTATATGAGTCGCTTCATTCGAAGATATAGTTACCCTCCCAACCCAATCCCGCAGATAAAGTTTTGCATTTGCCTAACCAATCTCTAAAAGAATGACAGCCTGACTAGTGGTGTGGTATCTAGTCGTTATAGAATCGATTCAAAAGTCGATATTTATATCGATTTTCATAAATCTCTTAAAAGTGTGCATGCTATCTTGTAGGCTTAAAAGGACTACCTGGTTATACTATATCTTCGAATGAAGCGACTCATATAATATTGATCGAACTTCGCTTGAGAAGTTCGTTTGATCATATATAATAATTCTGTTAGTACCTGTGTTGTCTTCTAACCTGACAAGAGCACTCAGCATGCAGCCTGTCGTACAGCCTCTCCTCCAGCTCCATGCACGTGGCGTTTTCTAGCATCAGGTTGGAAGGTTGCCATCCTAGCCATCAGTTTGTTACTACCTCTGTTGTCTTCTTACCTGACAAGAACACTCAGCATGCAGCCTGTCGTACAGCCTCTCCTCCAACTCCATGCAGGTAGCGTCCTCTAGCGTCAGGTTTGAAGGCTGCAGATCTGACTTCACTATGATGCGGCTGATGTCTAAGATCATGACGCGGCCATTCCTGTTAAAAATATTGCTGATGATCATCTAAATCGTTAAATATCCAATATGCTTCAAGCTATGTGCCCTATGTGATTTCCCATTGCCAAAACGAAGAACAGACAATTTACAAATAGAGTTAGTATACAACGTGTTTTTTGTTTTGCAATAATCATCACAATCTGTATTCATTAAAAATTGTATTTAAAAATATAATTGCTTCAAACAGTTTCTACCTATCAAGGTATCAACACTCGCGTCAGATTTCAGCATTAATCAAGCAGCTTTTTCAGTGAAAATCCTTACTTATGCACACATCCATACTCGGGCACGACGATGCAGGGCCCCTTGACGTCCACATTGAGGTGGAACACCTTCCGGCGGCTGATGGCGTACGCCAGCACCGACTTGCTAACGGCACCAGCTTTCAGGACTGCGCCTGACACTTCCACCGCCAGCTCCTCCGCAGTCATCGAGTGTGTTTGGAAGAAGTTGATGAGCTCCGTGAATGAATGCTACAGAAGGTCAAAGGGCAATATTTAGAAAATTGGAGATTACGTAATCAATATGTTGATAAAGCATGATGATCGGTAAGATCAGGCTATTGAAAAATCAAGAACAAGTATACCTCGCACCTGTTACACCGTCGTTTTAGAAAAAAAAAAATACTGTCGAGCTCTCCATTACTCATGTCTGCGTGGCAGGCCCTCCCAACTTGATGTCTTACGCAAGACCCAGGTACTGGATCGATAACAAGGTAAGATGTATAGCAATCTTAATTTGCTGAAATTCAGATCTCCTGTCTACTTATGACTTGTGGTGCTTCTCAGCAAACTACCTAGATCTCTGTTGAGCCTGAGTTTATTGCTGTAAGTAGTTTGTTTCCAGTTACCTCAACATAGATGAGCTCCACCGGCTCCATCAGACAGCACAGTCCGTAATCAGCCTCGTTGCTGCAGGGGTTCTTCTCCAGGTCTATAGCCAGTAGGTTGCAGCTGGTGAGGCCGGGCCCGCGCTCCGGACTCAGGAGGGGCACCAGCTCTCCGTCTGACGTCACTCCTTCGATCACCACGCTTTCGGCTCGGGCTGATAGCTGTATAAATGTTTAATTTATCAAGAACTAGAGGGACTAGCACGAATATTTTGACGTAAAGTAACGTAAAATTTATTTAAATTGGATTCCATATTCATATTTTTAACCAACTTCTAAAAAAAAAGGTGGTTCTCAATTCGACCGCGTAAATATTTTTTTTTATGTGTGTTCGCGGATAACTTCGTCGTTTATGAACCGATTTCGATGAATCTTTTTTTATATGAAAGGGTATGCTGCCGAGGTGGTCCCATTGCCACCACGTCAGGATCTGATGATGAACCCTGAGAAAACGAGGGCAACTCTCGAAAATTGTAGGCACGCATCTGGTAAGAACTTGATATTCGTGTGTGTATCGGGTCATACTACAAGAGAATGAGGGTTTGGATCAGACCTGATGATGGAAACGACAGAGAGTCAAGGGAACTCCACATCGGTATGTAGGAACTACCAAGTGTTATAGTATACAACGTGTTGATTTGCATCCTAGTCAAATTCAAGGACGTAATTATGCTAATGATTCTCGACCCAAATCGACAATAAAATGGGTAGGTATTTTTTTAATTTAATTTTTTGATTTACGGAAATCCGTAAGTGTAAACCAGCCGCGGCCCGTCTGTTACTAGCCTTATAACCGCGCTTTCACACACAAACAAACCCAAACAATACATACACGCGCAACGATCATTCGATAAATTCGTAGGTAATCAATCGCACCCCAATCACGGTACGGGGATTCTCCCGCGCAAGCTCCTAGCCACGCCCCCGGCCCCCGCGGCCCCGGAACTAACAGTGTGTTTGATGTCGCCGAAGCGCACGCACGCTTTGCGAATTCCGTTTCTCCGTACATCGTTGAGACGTAGGTACAAGATGGTGGAGATGGTCCGCCTGTATGCCATCAGTGGAGACAGCCTACGTCGAGCCAACCGGATATTCACGGAAATGTTTCCCGATCGGGAACTCCCATCACAGAGCGTCATGCTGGCTGCTACGCAGGGACTGTGGGATCATCGGCAGTTTGACGTTCCCCGGCATGCTCATGCTCGCGGCAGCGTAGGCCTGCCTGTCGCCTTGCAGGAAGACATCCTGGAATACTTCCAGCGAGACCCACGGGCAAGCACGCGGGAGGCTGGTCAACACTTAGGAGTGCACCACACCACAGTGTGGCGTCTACTGAAACGTGAACTTCAACACCCGTTCCACTACCGTACCTCTACTTCCAGCAGGATGGCGCTCCCTCTCAGTATGGTCGGCAAGTACGCGAGTACTTGACCGAAAAGTTGGTGACCACTCGATCGGTCGCGGAGGACCTGTGGCCTGGCCTCCGCGTTCTCCAGACCTGACGCCTGTAGACTTTTATTTGTGGGGAGACGTTAAAAGGTTAATTTACACGGAGGAAGTGACAAGTGTAACAGAATTACATGCAAGGATCATTAGTGCTTGCGACACTTTAAAAACGAATGTGTTAGTGTTACGTAAGCTGAAGGAAAACCAGCTACGTTGTGCTCGATTGTGCGAAGAGTGTGATGGTGGCAACTTTGAACAATACCTCCGGGTAACTTAAGTAGGTAATTTATTTATTTGTACATTTTGTAAATACGTTGTAAGCTTAATCAATTTTATTAGTGTAAATAAGTTGATTTCAAATTTTATTTTTAACTACGCCAATAATACCTAAGAGTAGAAAATATCACCACGTACTTTCACTTAACTAGCACGTCTTTCCATTTCCATCAAACGTAGAAAACATTTTTAGACTTAGTAGATCGCTACACTAACTAAGGCATTCTTGCCGGTCCTAAGCCCGTTAAGTAGGAAGGAAATCCACAAATAAAAACAAAATCACTACGAAAAACAAAACTAACATTTTATTAATCATCTGATAACAGGTCAGTGAACTTTTCTTTGGCGCACTAGTATTATTGTCATTAGTAAGATTTCCGTATTCCAATGATGCTCAAAGATGAGTTAATTATCTAGCGAAATTTATGACAATAATGTAAGTGATTTTCGAAATAAAATTAGGTAAAATTATTGCTACCGGTCATTGACCGGTCGCGCGCGCGCGCTAGCATTTCGTAGGTAAGAAGTCGACACTCACGCATACAGCTGCTTGTCGCTGTGTGCGTAGTCGGTGATTCTGTTTTATTTGTATTGAGGGCTTAATTCTGAAATACTGTTAAATTTCAACAACAAAAAAAAGCAGCGCTTATTAGTTATTGCCCGCTACCGTACTTTCGATTGATTATTTATGTCTTTTATGACAACCTCCTGAAATTTGACGAGGATGCAAAACAACACGTTGTATAGTATCATACAAAAAAAGTATTTTTTATATGATACAAATTATGTATGTCGCATAAATTACATAAAACCAAAATACTATGGGGTTGTTTTTAGGGTTCCGTACTTCAAAAGGAAAAAACGATACGGAAAAAAGGTTGTCCGTCCGTCCGTCGGTCCGTCCGTCCGTCCGTCTGTCTGTCTGAAAAGACCCTTTATCTCGGGAACGCGTGGAGGTATCGAGTTGAAATTAAACCATATACCTACTCATTACTACAATCTCTTGAAACTGAAAAAATCCTGAAATATTAAAAGGCAACTATAGCCTACACATGAAAAAAAATGTGATGGACACCTGTATTATGCCATACCTCCTATATGGCTGTTAAACCTGGGTTTTCACAAAAAATATTAAACAAAAAAAAGAGAATACACAAAAAGCCATAAAGAGAGAATACTGCGAATTAGAAAAATACATAAAATACGTAGGGAGGAGATAAGACGGAAAACAAAGATGACGGATGCAGTGAGACATGCTCTAACAACAAAGTGGCAATGGGCTGGTCACATCGCACGGGGAACAGATAGCAGGTGGACAATAGAGACCACCAAATGGGAGGGACCATCAGCCGGCAAACCAAAGCAGCGATGGACAGACGACATCGTGCAGGCAGTGGGAAGAGATTGGATCGACCAGGCCAAGTATAGGGAAAGGTGGAAAAGGTTGGGGGAGGCTTATAACCAACCCCCGACGGGCGCCACCACCAGGGTCACGCATCGTGGTCGGGGGGGTCGAAATTGCTGTCGAGTCTACCATGAATACCTAGGATTGGTGCTCGACAGCCAGTGGAGCTTTGGCCCCCACTTTCGGCGGCTGACGCCCAGGATAATGGGCGCCGCGGGCGCGCTCGCAACGCTGCTTCCCAATCTGGGGGGCCGAGCCCTGTAGACGGTTATACCTAGGGATCGTGCGATCCATGGCCCTTTACGGGGCCCCGGTGTGGGCTTCTGACCTGACGGCCGGCAGCATCGCGATACTGCGAAGACCGCAGAGGGCGATGGCCGTCAGGGCTATTAGGAGGTATCGCACGATCTCCTACGAGGCGGGTTGTGCACTGGCTGGATCACCGCCCTGGGACTTAGAGGCGAGAGTTCTCGCCTCGCTGTACCGGTGGCGCGAGGAGGTGCGGACGCGGGGTGGTGAACCGATGCAGCGCGAGATCGAGTTGCGTCGGTCACAGCTCCGCGAGGTTATGATGAGCGAATGGCGAGAAAGGCTTTCGCGACCTACCGCCGGCCTCGTCACTATCGAGGCCATCCGGCCAGTGCTCGACGAATGGCTCGGGAGGAAGCACGGCTCCCTGTCGTTTCGGGCGACACAGGTGCTTTCGGGGCATGGCTGCTTCGGGAAGTATCTGTGTCGTATAAACAGGGAGCCGGACGCTCGGTGCCATCACTGCACCGACTGTCGGGAGGACACGGCGCAGCACACACTGGCAGAGTGTGCCGCATGGGAGGAGCAGCGCCGTGCCCTCGTATCCGAAGTGGGACCCGCCGAGTCGTGGAATGCCACCGCATTCCATAACTCGGCGCTCCCGACCGATCTCCTTCTGTGAAATCGTAATTTCGCAGAAGGAGGGAGAGGGAGGCCGTGGCCACTCTCCCGTGCCGCAGCAGGCAAACCGGCCGTAGGCGTAGGGCGGACAACGCCCTCTTCCAGCCCCCATAGAAAGAGCCGGAGGGACGGTGGACTCGGGGTCGTCCGCCGCCCCCCATCCAGCAGGACCTGAGCCGGCGGCGCGTATTGTTCCAGACGCGCCCCTATAGGACGTGCGGCGGGAGGACACCTCACTCCTCTCGCGAGCCTGAGGTGGCCCGCGTAGGCGGGCCGGCACTATCCGGGGATCGTGGAAGGCGCACTAGTTCTCACGATCCTCGGTCCAAGTGTGAGAAGGAACACCGGGGTGGTTTTTAGTCAGTAAGAGTCTGACAGACCCCTTCGCCTGCCCCAGGCGAAGGACATCCAAGAGGATTTTCCACCCCGGCAACAAAAAAAAAAAGGCTTATAACCAAAACGGGCTCCATATCCTTTATTAATTAGATTTAATTTAATTTACATTAACTTTACATAACAGTGTGTAAAAATACTAAATACATTTGAATTGTAAATTAAGGGTTATGGAATAAATGGGCTTTATTATTATTTCCTTTATTCATTAACTATACTTATATATTATATTTTTAAATATTTCAATAATCACATAAAAAATAACATTTAAAAATATAAAATAGTAGCCCACCGGTATCGGGAACAGGGTCCAAGCTACCGGCGGTCAGGGCTCCAGATGCACGCCTCACTATTCGGTCCACCACCACTATATCAGGCATATTGGCAACAATAGTCCTGTCAGTGATGATGGACCGACCCCAGTACAATGTGATATTGCCACTATCGAGAACTGAGTGGGGCGCATACCTATAGTACGGCACCTCCGACTCCACAAGAGAGTACAGAGCAAGTTGCTGATGGATAATCCTGGCTACAAGGTTGTGCCTATGGTATTCTCCGTTAGCTAGACGGCAACAACCAGAGACAATGTGACGAATTGATTCTCGCGGACGGTGACATGCCCGACATATGTCGACCGTGCCGTCCTTCACAATAAATCTCCGGTAGTTCTTTGTCATGATAACTTCGTCCCTAATTGCACAGACAAAACCTTCGGTTTCTCCAAAAAGATCAATGGATGGATCACACATCACCGAAACGCAGCCAGGCTACGGACGCTGGTTGGTCTACTTCGGGCTCATGTAGGGCCCGGAAAAAGCGTCCGTGAAGCTCCTTACTCTGCCATACCGCCCTGCGATCGTTAGTGTCAAGCACCGCAGGTTTGCGCCAGTTCTCATTTGCCAAGGAGAGCGGGGTGAGTCCCTTGTCCACCGCCACTAAATCTCGATGCATATCCACGTCGACAGCTAGGAAATACCTATTTCCTGAGACTGCATATCTCGCGATTGTGGAGAGTCTTAGCATTTAAAAAACCTCGACGTCCACTTTCGCGGGATATACAGTCTCATTACCGACGACCGTGGGTGATGCATTCGATATGCAGTAAGCAGTGTGCGGACCCGCCTATCCAGGGCGTCAAGTTCCGTTTGAGTCCATTTGAGTACGCCGAAAGAGTACATAAATACCGGCATGACCCAACCGTTGAAGGCTAAAGGCGCGCATCTTGTTTCCGCCCGATAGAAAGCTATTGAATACCGTCTTCAGGCGGCCAAGGAAGCGCTCCTTCAACGATTGACCTAGAAGTTCTAGGTTCTTTTCTAGGAAATTTCATAGTTTTAGGCTAGAAAAATGATGAATATCCGGCGTGTACACTGACAACGTTACCCTGCTCTCCTGCCTCGACAATTGGCGTAAAATGATGAATCCTTTGAACATAAATCTTCGATCATTTTTTAGACCAATGATTCTCAAACAGAGTCGGACTGAGACCCGAAACCGACCCAGGTATTTTAGAGGCGGTCAATCCTCCTCTCTCAAGCGCTAATCGGCCGCACCGGCCCACCGGGTATCCGGCCCATCGGGCATTTGCCCGAATTGCCGGGCCTGTTCTCAAAGTATTCCATCAGGACCCCCAGGTGACCCCAGGGGGTTCTGATTAAATCTTGAATCTAATTGAATTATTTGGAATACTTTGGGGGGAAAAGATTAAAATAGGGTGTATGAGAGCAAAATGGGTTGCATAAAAGTGGTTCCGCTGCTTAGCACGCCGCAGCGTTAGTAATGAGAGAGAGAAAAAAATATCGTTAGACCACCAAGCAGGCGAGAAAAAAAAACAACATTACAAGAGCGGGGATCTCTCGAACACAAAAACGTAACAAAAAAGTTTGAGAACCTCTGCTTTAAATATTGGTTAACGCATTCCGTGACACACCGCTGAAAATATAACTGTCAACTTGTTAATAAGTACAGTACCTTGTATGCTTTAGCTGAAGGTCTGGTCTCCAGAGACGCGAGGAACTGTGTGAGGGTCACCACTAGAACCTCCTTGCTCCTATTCATCAGTGTCAGTGAACAGTTCGCCAGAGTAAGGTTTATTTTGTGCTCTGAAATCATTCAAAAAAATATTTTGCACACTTTGATATACCTAGCACAATTATGTCCTAATCTAAACTAATATGAAAAGCAATGGAAACGAGATGAAGCAAGTTGAAAATAGTGGGAGGCTTTCTCCATTGCTGGACATAGGCCTCCTCCAAGTCTCGCCACAGCGACCAGATATAAGAGCCCATATGTCATCGATGCGACCAGCGTCTTTGACATATTTATAACATAACCGCGAAAAACGACTTAAAAGTTTAAAACAAGTCACTTTTCAAACGGAAGGTTTATTTAATTTCAATCACAGATTTGATGCTATCATCTGCATCAGGCTGCTCACGCACATAGGTACTTTCGTCACCTTCCTTCTGGTGCAGTCAGGTCAAAAGGAAGTCATTGAATAATAATTCAATGACTTCCTTTTGACCTGACCCTTTTCGTTTTGTCGGCCACTTCTCCTTCCCAGCTAAAACATTAGGAAGTGGTGACGGGAGACGCCGTTTTGGACAACTTTTGTAAAATTTGACGTTCAAAAAGTGCTGGCTCTCAGCTTAATTTCAATAAATGACTTTTGACTTTGACATGTTGCAATGTTTTCAGTTGGCTGTTCCCACTTGAGGAAACCATGTTTCTTAAAAATCTTTACAAAAGGCTACTCACCAATATACTGCTTCGACTTATCCTTCTGCGGCGCGCCCTCCACATAGCCGATCAGCTCGCAGACCCTCTTCTTCTCAGGACTGGACAGGTGGCTCCACAGAGTCTTGCTCCGCTCGGTCTTCACGCACAGTTCCACGTGGTTCTTCGGCACTTCGGGCTCGGTTTCAGTTGGGGAGCTCGTTGGCTTCCACCAGTCGAATTCTGTTTCTACTACTTCTATGCGATCGGGTTCTTGGGCTAGCAGCTGGAGAAGAGAAGATAAAATTATGATAAGACCTAGAGAAGGTGATGTTCAATCAGCTATAGCAATTGTCGAAATATCAAAATCGTCTCGTGACATTTCAGAAGTGCATGCAATCTGATAAGTTTTGGAATTTTTGTCGCTGATGCATAGATAGAGATAGATAGATTAGGGACTCCAATGTCCGTTGTGCTTTGGTGTCCTGGCTAAGTTAGCCAGCCTAGGTCCACCCAGAAGCACAGAAGTTTCCTGGGAGCTTCACAGGATTCGCTTTGTTGACGTTGGGTAGCCACGACCAGACCAGGATGACGTGGGCGGCTGATTCTTCGGCGTCAAAGCAGCCCCTGCAGAGTGGGCTGTCCGTGGCGCCGATGTTAAAGAGATGTTTGTTTAGGGGGCAATGGCACGTAATTGTCCCTATATCGCTGCTGGATAAAATGTTACTCCGTCCTTGATCTCGCTCCCTCTAACCTCTAAAATTTTACCAGCCTTGAGGTCCTGGTAAGGATCTATATCACTTTCGGACTAGCAGTGCAATTCTGTAAACATGTCTAAATGAAAGCTTGGGTGAAATGATTACGAAGTGAGCTGTCAATCCAAGTAATCAAGATGGAATTACAGCTCACTTCGTCATCACTTCACCCAAGCACACTTCAGCTGCAGCGCAGTTCACTTCGACGTGTTTACAGAACGACTGGCTGTTACTAGTTAACAGGTTCACTTTATTTGTAAAACAATCAGCGCAGATCACATGTGGTCTGTGGGACTGTGTACCGGATTAAGTGACAGATAATACCAACTATAATTTAAAATTCTGTTGATTTTTAATTACACGGTGAACAGAGCCAATAAGAAGGTGATGTCTCTTAACCTGCAGAATACATTCAACAAAGATTGTTTGTTCAAACATGCTAAAAACTAAAAATAAATACTTACTTCAAACTTCGCCTGCTCCCTCGCAATGATGACGGACACGATCGGCAGACTGTCCTCACACTTCTGAAGGTCCAGCTTCAGCTCGATATCGTTGGGACTCCTCAGCGTGCTCTTGTAGATCTGCTTGTACACGTTGTAGTTGTCTCTGTGCTTCTTGATGGCCGCCCAGGTGTAGGGTCTGACTCTCTGCTCCACTACCACGTTGAAGGCGTATATCCACCACTTTTTGATGTTCTTGGAGAGTGGTATTCCTGGGTGCAGGTGGCGATATTTTCTGGAATGAAGTAAGTGGGTTAGTCAGTTTGATCAAGATAGTATATAATACGTCTTCATCATAAATGCTTATCCAGTATTCCTGTTTGCCTTACTATACAGAACGTTACTTTGGACTAAAAAACCGTTGTTATGACGAGTGGCAAGAATATTTTGATGAAAGAAGTCGTAGCAAAGGGATATGGTATGCCACTATACAGCCAAGCGTTCCTAAGAATACGTGGTTTGACAGTGCCAACATGGGAAGGCAAACGATCACAACAGCCCTCCGGCTTCGCTCCGGACACATACCCTTAAATAAATTCGCTTTTTTAATGCGTAAAGTTGAAACTCCAAATTGTGTAGAATGCAACGTAATTGAAGATGTGTACCATATCATGATGGAATGTGTGCGGAACGAGCCGGAGAGACAAGATTTGATGATACTATTCAATAATATGAACGAGACTGGGGTATGTAACAGCATCCTTGCTACTCCTACTTCGAAAGCAGCCAGGATGATGTACAGACTCGTTGTTATTGGGATTAAACGCAGGGGTAATTAAGCATAATGATTTATTTAATTTAGTTATTTTTAGGTTATAAAATTGATTTGTAACGATGAGGGTGGCATAATCTGTTTAGATTAAACCCTCTTTAATAAATAAAGAAAAAAAAATGCTTATCATAGCAATACACTGCTATTCATTCACCCCCGATTTCTAATTTACGGATTTGTGATCGAAAATCTTGAAAAATTGTAGTTTAGTTTGAAAACCTGTTTTTAACACTATAGGAGAGTTCAATTAAGAAACCGGGTGTGATCCACTAAAATATTACGATATCTCTCATTACGTTGTTACCAGTCACTCCGCAAAGATCGTCGCTCTACCTAGCTTGTTGGTTCCCTAAGTACCTACATAAAGTTTGGTGATTCACGGTTGCCACTCAAGGACACTAAGTAAGACTTGTCCTTTCTTCTTTGCTATAACCTTCATTCCAAGTATAAGTAGTTTCCTTACCTATTCAGCTTGATCCTGTCAAACGAAGCCAGCAGGTTGTTTATTGATAAGTACTGTCGCCGCGACAGCTGCAGAGCGCTATCTTGAAGCACTGCATCCAATAGCAGGCGAGGAACCCGTGCCTCGCCGGAGCGGTTGATGAGTACCTTCACTTTGCAGGTCACTGGTTTTAGCACTGCGGAAATAAATGGTAGATTAGTTATCCAGAACAATATGTTAGATAGCATTGTTGATGCAGAAATAGACTTCGAGAGTTGGAAGAGAAATCTGAAATAATCACTACTACTGATGACCATCTTATGAAAGCACTGGAAACTTTAGACACTGCTGTGCCTCAAGTTTCCAGTGCTCTACAGTATCTTCTAATATATAAAAATCTCGTGTCACAGTGTTTGTTATCGAACTCCTCCAAAACGGCTTGACCGAATTTTATGAAATTTTTTGGGTAGGTCTGAGAATAGGTCGTAGGCTATTTTTTATTTATTTATAGGTATGGCAAAACAACGTTTGCCAGGTCAGTTAGTTTACTATAATTCTTCATGCTTCAATAATGATAATAAATACTGTCGTTCAAGATCACAATTTTATACTTAGAAGATTCCCTTTTAAATTGTCCAGCGACTACTAATCGCACACGGATTGACCATGTTCTGGAATAGTATAATGAGATAATTTTTATCCCCGGTGTAAGGTCCTTTGCAATAATTTTCGACTTGGCTAAAGCTAGTTGGTACAAAATAAATCCACTAACAAAATTCAAAGTCCTCATGATGCATCGAAAACTTGTCAAGTCCAGTGAGCATGTAATGCTTCCAGTTGTAATACTGCATGGGCGTGATGTGTGCCGTCTCGTTGTCGTCCAGGGCAGTGGCCGTGGGGTTCCAGTAGGCTGACATGGACTCTATGCGCATCATCTGGTAGACTGTTGACGCGTCTGCTGGAGTCACTGACGGTTTCCATTTGCTGGAAAATAGTTCAGGGTTTTTCTAGCTTTCTTATAGCAGGAGTAAAATTGTGTACTTAATACAAAGGAACAGGGAACATGCATGCGATTTTTTTTTATTTGCAAAAAAAATCATTAGGTCCAGTAAACAATCATAAAAATATTTTTTAAAAACCTTCATCAGTGATGAAGTTACAAAGCTTCAAAGATTACAATTTGAAAGAGAAGTCCGATATGAACTTTGACGTCAAAGTCCATGACGCCTATACAGCTGCCATATAAAACAGCGTTTTCGCGAGAGGGACAGATATATTTGTTTTAAATAATTATATCTCGTTTGTTTTTCGAGCAATTTTGATTATATTTTCACTGTTAGTATTATATTTTTGTATATTTTTAGTTAAACTGTATACTGAACTGTAATAGGTGGTAATTTACATCAGGCATATAAGAAGACTGAAGCATTATCTAAATTCAAAAAGAAGACTGGACAATTTTCATATAATCTTAGGCCTAGATGTCAGGATGAGAGTGGTGTCAATTAATTCGTACTTAATATCATAAATGTGAAAGTACTCGTAACTCTGTTTGTCTGCTTACTTACTCTTCTAAACATGTCTCACCTGTTGGTAGTCTCAATAGACAAGCTCTGGAGACACAGCCCACACGCGAGAGGCCCATCCTTAGAGCTGATGGAGTCCTCATACCTGATGTGGACATTCCTCACGTAAATCTGTAGATTATTCACAATCGCTGTGAACAAGTGCTCGAAGAAGTTCTGAGGACCTTTCAGGACCTCACTTTCAGCTTCCAAGTCTTGAAGAATCTTTCGTTTGGCAGCTCTAGTGAGGCGCCTTTCCCGTTCTGGGTCGAAATGGCTGTTGGAGATAGCTGGGCCCACTAGGACCAGTACATCCTCGATGTTGACGACGACAGGTTGGGTGTAGAGACCTGACCATGGTATCTGCAGGCCAATGCGGCCGATTGTGCCGATTTTGACATCGATTGGTAGGTCAAGTTCGTACTGGAAAGATTAAAGGGTTTTAATAAGTTCCGCTCTAGTTTTAGTACCGAATTAAACTAATTATTTTCATTAAGGTACGGATGCTTTTAAATATCCGTAGCACTAAAGCCTATAGAGCTACACTAAGTTCGTCTACCACATGGGGTACACGAACTTGGCAGCAACAGTGCTGCCAAGTTCGTGTACAGTCAACTCGTTAACAGTCTATAACGAGTTTCTTGTCCGTTCTTCTCCATAAGAATCTACCTTTCCGAATGGACAATAGAGTCACTATATTAATTTAAATGTAATTGATGGCATCAAAAGTACCGTTTGATAACCTAATTGAAATAAACGTTTTTGACTTTGACTAACATGTTAAACTAGATCTACATAGCAAAGAAAGTGAACGTAAGGCGTTCAAAAACGACATTTATTCAAAAATTTAAAATGCTTAGATTCCTTACCAAAGCCTCAGGCTTAAGCTTCAAGTCAGTAAGGTTGACATTCCCGGAGAAGATGCCCACGTTGAGGTTCTCCGTGTCCAGGTCCTGGACGTACTTGCCCAGCAGCCGGTTGAGGATGCCGGCGACGGCGCCCTCGAACATGCTGACGGTGGCTGATCAGCAGCTGGACAAATACAAAAAAATCGTTATTACTGACAGAAACCTCCACATATTTCTTCTGTGATAGTGCGCAAATTTCACGTAGATAGGTATAGCAAGATCGTTAAAATAAATAGACACGACGTTTAAGTAATTAAATCATAATCACTCTTCAAAACTTAACAACGAGATAAGTATCGCCAATTGTTAAACAAGTGCGAGTCGGACTCACGTGCAAAGGGTTCCGAACGAATTTAATTTTTTTAACATGTTATTTTAACACTACAGACTTCTAATAGTTTTCCTGTAATCTTTAGGTAAAGATCTATTAACTCCATTTTTTTCAAAATTTTAGGCTCAGTAGTTTCGGAGAAAGGGGGGGGGGAATGGTCATTTTTCGTCTAATTTCTTGAATATCTTCAAAACCATTTATTTTAAAATTATGAAAAAAAATATAGTTAAAACCCTCACAGAAAGCCCTTTCATTTGATATGTCACACGATATTGTTAAAAAAACTTTTATTTTTAATTTTCTACTTTGACCCCCAAAAGTGACCCCCATACTAAAAATTTAATAATTTACGTAACGCGTCCGTGTTTGGGTCATAGAAGTCCATATGTGTACCAAATTTCAACAGAATCGGTTCAGTGGATCCGGAGAAAACTGGCTGTGACAGACGGACAAACAGACAGATACCCGAGTGATCCTATAAGGGTTCCTTTTTTTTCGGAACCCTAAAAACAAAAAAAAATCGTGACAATATTGATTGCATGGAAGAAAAATGCGCAGTCTCCGAAGTACTTAAATAAACACTATGTAAGTGGGGACTTTACCTGTCTGGCTTGCACTTGGCTGAAGCCAACGACACTTTATGAAGGTTAAAATAACACAAGCAATCCCATCAGTACATACTCGTAAGTAAGAAAACAATCATCGTTATAGAACTTACAAGAACACATCGAACAAGATATGATCTTATCTTAACTTATAAAAGAAACTTTGTTAATTAAGTTTGTGTAGTTTTTCTACAAACACGAGTTCTTTATGTACTACATAACTAAGATTGTTGATTGGAGACAACATCCGATCGATACGATACATGGGGATTCCCCTGAACAATAAATTCTACTCGATAAACGTCAGTCAACACTATATATTAACGTCCATTCTGCTTAGCACCGTCTCACTTATAAAAAAACCACAAAATTTTATTACCACGAAAGATAAACACCATCTGTTTCATCATTTCTAGAGATTTATCAGAAGAACACAAGTTCCCATTTCCAAGCATGAATCACTCAGTATGCAAACCTTACGACATAATATTCAATGATTAAAAACTCATGCGCCACCAACCCTGAACTTTGCTACCATCAATAAATTTAATCATGGCTGCAATTACGGCTACCAGCTACCAACACTAAATGTCATCGATGAATAATATATGGTAGTACCAGTTTCCGTAACAGGGTGCTGCATAACTTATTAAGCTTAGTGCTTGAAAAATTGTTAGGTAAGTATATGAACACAACAGAATATGTCGATGAATTTCCTCCAATCTGAAAAAATCTTTGAGTTCTTAGAACGATTTAGACTGACGGATTGGCCTGAGAAGACAAATTAAAAAGAACGTTGGAAAACTAAGGTTAATTTAAAAAAATGTCGTTCATAATTTTCTGACCAGAATCCGAACAATGCAGTGATTCTGGAAATAGCTCCTAATGATTACAACAATATTTCTTAGTTTACAATAATTCGGTCCTTTGGAATAAATTCCAAGGACTTTTTCGAAGACGTTTTTGCCCCGGGACACATACCTACACTTTTCTCAAAAAAAGAAAACAATGTGCCAATTATTGTCTTTATTTCTAACAGACCATCATATCTATCCGTGGACGGATACAAAGAAGAAAAAGACATTGTGCGCTAACCCCGAATGCGTTGGGATAAGGATGGCGTGAATCATCATAAGCGAATGCATGAAAACAACTATACCTAAAGGATTCGGCATTTTCAAATACAGAGTCATCGATGCTGCTACTGACGTAGTCCCCTTTTTACTTTTTAAGGTTGGGAAATCGTCAACTCCGAAACTGACTGCGGAAGGGAGTGTCAGACTCTTACTGACTAAACCCATCCGTGTTTGTCCTAACGCCCTTTGCGTTCCAGGGTCGCGGTGACACTTTCGAACAAATTCTGAAACCATGGCAGGCACTGGCCCTCGTGGGCTCAACGTAGTCCCCTGCTGGGCCCAAATAGGTCATCCAAGGAATTCGTTTCGACTCGATAAGAAAGATTAAGAATAGTTTCGAAACTACGCTTACATGATTTAAACTATCTGCAATTATTACGTTCATTAGAGAAAATTGCAGTTAAATTGGAATTTAAGTTACAATGTGTCCTTCACTTGTCGATATAATTATGTAAAGCAACAGCTGCCTCCTTTCCCTCGTACAGTAAGTTGCAACGAAATCACTTTAATATTCGGAATCGATGCGGTTGACTATTTTAAGAACGGCTGGCGGTACCGATACACCACTACTTTTCAAGTTGACGTGGCTTTAAAGACAAAATAATGTATCAAATACATTTTCATGTTTTTTATATATCAATGTATGATTCTGTTCTTGGGAATAGGATCGGAGGTTAGATTTCTTTAAGACAGGTTAAAATGGCGAGCGCAAAAAAAATCGCGCAATATCGTAAATTTGAAAATTTTGGAGTAAAGAAACAGTTTTTTATTGGTTTCTATTGATAGGGTCGCGTTTGACTACTATTTCACTTAATGGTAAGCGATGATATGGTCGACGGTGGAGTACGTTAATATTCTCATATGGAGCAATTTTAAAGCTGCTGAGATTGAGTTTTTGACATTTGGCGGTCGAAACCGTACGTAATAACTCTGGCAACCCAAGGCTAGTTCCAATTCCAAACAATGCACAGGGATGTTGCCAAGAACCCTTTCCCACAATCTCTACATATGTCCCTTTTTGATTTAATCCCGATGGCGCCAGACAACACTTCAGATTAAAATATCTACATACTTAGTGAGTTCCATACAGGGTAACTTTAAATTCACTGGAATAGTTTCAGGGGGTGAATTAGGGGGTAATTGATGTCCATCATTATGTACTTACTATGCTGATGAACATATATGTACAAAGTGGTCGCATAGCTCATAAAATATAGGGTACAAGCAGTTCTTTCTTTTCGCAGAATAATGGTTGGTCCCAAACTAAAAGTTGTACAAATTCGTAAGCGCATTACTCAATATGAACATGCAATAGATCATACCCTTTAAAAATTGCCAATGAATAACCACTCTATAAAGGATCGTACTGAAGGACCAGTAGTATTATAAACAGTCGCACTAACACTAAGCTAATTTCAAGAGCTATTTGCGATTACACATGATATGACGTTGGCTGACGAGCATTTGACTTCGCAGTACAGTTATGCACATGAAAATGCTTACACGTTCAGTCTTATTCAGAGCTGCATTTAATTATAAAAGTATTAAAATAAGGAGAGATAAAGAGTGGATGGAATTTTAAATAATGAAAATGACAAAGGATGTCTAGGGGAAGATTTATGAACTGTGCCAATCCTATCCTTCTTAATATTTAAAATTCCTCCGTTACTGACTGATTTAAGTGACTGACATAGCTGTGCGTGTGTCGTAGAAAGCTGAAATTTGGCATGTAGGTTCCTTGGGGGTTGTAAGGGAGCACTAAGAGACGATTTCCTGAAATTCCTACGGGAACGGGAAAAACGGGATATGCGCGTATGAATTCGCGGGCAAAAGCTAGTTGATCTATATACTTAGTCGTCTTAATATGATAGTCTAGCACAAGATAATACCAAAGGCATTGTTTTGTCTGCTGACACTTGTATTTCAACTGGATCCGATTGAACTGGAAACCCGGCAATCGACATAGTTGGAAAAAAGATAGACAGATGAAGATGAACCGTTTAAAATCAAAGGTAAGTACTGTCAAAAAACCGGACAACAGCGAGTCGGACTCGCGTGCAAATGCTTTTTTTTAATATGTTATTTTCACACTTATAGACTTCTTATAGATATACACTATAGCTTTCCTGTCATCTATAGGTAAAGATCTACTATCTCCTCTTTTTTTCAAAACTTTAAGCTCAGTGGTTTCGGAGATAAGGGGGGAATGGTCATTTTTCGTCTAATTTCTTGAATAACTTCAAAACTATTTATTTTAAAATTATGAAAAAAAAATATAATTAAAATCCTCACATAAGCCCTTTCATTTGCTATGTCACACGATATTGTACAAAAACCTTCTTTTTTTGCTTTCTCGTTTGACCCCCAAAAGTGACCATTATACTAAAAATTTAATTATTTACGTAACAAATCCGTGTTTGGGTCACAGAAGTCCATATATGTACCAAATTTCAACAGAATCGGTCCAGTGGATCCAGAGAAAGCTGGCTGTGACAGACGGACAGACAGAATGACAAATAGACAGACAGACACCCGACTGATTCTATAAGGGTTCCGTTTTTTATTCGGAACCCTAAAAAAACACACATAATCTGACATTATCCCAACTATATTGAGGGTCGGCTTCCATTCTAACTGGATACAACTGAATACCAGTATTTTACATGGAGGCACTGCCTATCTGCCTCCACAACCCAGTAACCAGTTACTGGGTACCACGGTTCCTCTTAGCAAGACTAGTAGACATAATATACAGATAAATAACACTGATCTACAAAAGAATACTTTTTCAAAATAAACAAAAGAATTACCAGAACTCCTTGTGTCGATACGTCTGAACACGAAGACGACTGGCGTACGATTCTACGATTCGCGCGTTTCTAACAATAACAAAATCAATATCTCCGATTGGCCGCCGAGCTAGTAAACATCGGACACGCTCGCTCTAGTAAACGTGTGTTAATTCTGTATCGATGCTTTATCTTCAGATAACGTATCTCGGGATTTATCGATGCGTTGTATGACGTGTGTGGTGGTGTGTTTGGTTTTGTGTGACAAGGGAGACTCAGGTGGATGATACGGCATTTTTTTTTAAATACTGTATTGTTTCTTTTTTTGAAATAAAAGACAGTTAGTCGAGTTTTTTTTTTACTATTGATCGGCACGCATTTGACCACTATCTCACTCACCTGATGGTAAGCGATGATGTGGTCGAAGATGGAGCACGCTTGCCTAGAAGTATTTTTTTACGTGATCAGCAGGCTTTTCTTCAGCCAAAGAATCAAAATTACCGTACATCGTGGCAATGCTGTTAGTGTTTTGGGCATTTTTCCCGTTGTCAGCCATTTTTTTTATGTGCTCTCTGGTCTGTAAAAAAAATCAAGTGCATCGAAGCAACCAAATAGAGCGAATGAAGAAATTCTCGAATATGAAAGATGTCGAGGAAAAGCTAAGATTGCGGGTGTGTTACGCAAGTCGGACTTCTGTTCGTTTATCTAATATAAAGAAAATCTGATAGCCGTTTCAAAGAAATTGGCTTGATCATACATAGATAAGTATGTGGGCTTTACCTAATAGAAAAAAAACCAACTAGCCGTGAATAGGCATTACGGACAGTCGTCTGTGCAAAGCATTCATACAGGTGGATGAAACGGTCGCTCACATGCTCCTCGAGTGCTCAGACGTCACCGAATAGAATATTTTCTTATTGTACACCGTAAAAGAATAAAATAGGGGCTTAAAAATCATACTTAAAAATAGCAGAGTGTAACAATGGGCGGTCTTATCGCTAAAACCGATCTTTTACAGGCAAGGCAACCTTTGGATTCGACTGAGGAGGACAAAAGATATCGTTTACGTACACAAACCCTTGAGTTCCCTTACAGACATCCTGAACAAACTGGGAGGTCTAATTTGCTTCTGGAGGGAGGTGAATGGTTAGAGAGGTGACTGCATGGCGATCTGCTACGAACCACCATAATTACAAACTGCGGAAACGAAATCCCGAAAGATAGAAGCAGTAAAAACGTCAAATCATCAGTAATTATTAAAATACACAGTTACATACTGCCCCATTTTCTTAAAACATATTTATTTTTAAAGAAAGAATAATACCATCCCATCACTTCCCGTGAGTGTCGTAAGAGGCGACTAAGGGACTCGCCAGAGAATGGGCAGCAATGTTCTTTGTAAAACTCAACATCATACACTGCGATCGCCAACCCGCCTGCCAAGCGTGGCGATTATGGCAACCCCCCCCCCCCCTTGGGGAAGGCCTATGTCCAGCAGTAGACGTCTTTGGGCTGATATGATGATGATATTTATTTATCACTTTTAAGTGGTGACACTTGGACGACATCTTCGTCTACGCAGAAATTCAAATAAGCAAAAATGCTCATAAAATAAAAACTAGGTACTGAACCAAACTGAATATTTTTTTTACGGGACCAAGTGGCAAATATCTAACTAAAAAGAAGAATCACAGAGATCGGATCAGAAACCTTGGAGTAAGCGGTGTACAAGCATAAAAAAAAATTGAGAACCTCCTCCTTTTTGGAATTCGGTTAAAAAAGCAAAGCTCAATTTGATGGGTATGAGCCTACATTCTTTATAATCAAATATATAAGATAAGTATTTTTTTTAATGTAGATTTCCTTAAATATATGGAAAGGCTTTGCTCACTGATTGCCAATTACTCTCAACTGCAACTTTCTTATTTTTTGGGGTTCCGAACAAAAAGCGGAACCCTTATAGGGTCACTCGGGTGTCTGTCCGTCTGTCTGTCTGTTTTCTCCGGATCCACTGGACCAAACACGGACACGTTACGTAAATTATTATTTTTTTAGTATAGGGGTCACTTTTGGGGGCCAAACTACAAAATTATAAAAAAAAAGTTTTTTGAACAATATCGTGTGACATACCAAATGAAAGGGCTTACTATGAGGGTTTTAATTATATTTTTTTCATAATTTTAAAATAAATGGTTTTGAAGTTATTAAAGAAATAAGACGAAAAATGACCATTCCCCCCGCCCTTATCTCCGAAACTACTGAGCCTAAAATTTTGAAAAAAATGGAGATAATAGATCTAGATTACAGGAAAATATAAGAAGTCTTTAGTGTTAAAAAAAAACATGTAAAAAAAAAAAATCGAGAGTAGCCCTCAATTTCTCAGGGTTTCCATCATCAGAACCTGACGTGGTGGCAATGGGACCACCTCGGCAGCATACCCTTTCATATAGAAAAGATTCATCGAAATCGGTTCATAAACTACGAAGAAAACACATATATATATATATATATATACACATTATATATGCTGTCGAATTGAGAACCTTCTTTTTTAGAATTCGGTTAAAAAGTGGGACTACATCGCAGGAGAAATGCCCGCAAAAAGAACACTATGGCCTAATGTTTTGACAATACGTGGTAGCGAGCGAGCTGGCTATAGCACTAATTTAAATTTAACCCATATTTTAAGTCACTAAACTACTTGCAACCCCAGGAACATCTGCCACCTGGACGTGATCTGCTAGTCTATTCTGTAAATAACTATTTCGATATCGAGCTTCACCTGAGTGACAAAACTCACAAAGTGAGCTTTATTGCACACAACATAAAGGTCTTAATTTGATACTCACCTCGGATTTTGCTGTCGAGGTACGAAAATGTTGTTACACTACACTGCACTACTGCAGTGGCCTATTATATGGAAATCAATGAATCGGTTGTGCACCCATTTAGGGCGCTGCAGACTCAACCTGGCGAAATGGGGTGTCACTGACGCTGCAATTGACGTGGCCACCTACTGGGCCCAGAAATCTAAGGAGCTAACCATCGACTCGAAAAGAAGAAGTGGAGGACGTTTCTTCTAGTAGAAGAGTCTGTAACCAACATTATCTAACCTTACTTTACTTGACTATTATTCGCTAATAGTCAAATGGGTAGGATAATTTTGGTCACAGACCCTACTAAGATAATGGTCGTCGTAAGCAGGGATGTTACGGAGGTGGTTTTACCAGAACCGAAGTCGGAGTCTGAGTTTTTAAATTTGGTTTTTCAGAGTCTGAATCGGAGTCGGAGGCGGAGTCAGAGTCGGAGGCGGAGGCGGAGATGGTGGCATAATAAAGATATGTTAAGGGCAGGCAATAAAATAAAATAGTACAAAAATTAATCAGGCAGCCTCTTTAATTTCAATTAAAATATAATAAACCTATATACATAATATAGGTGTCACAAGCAAAAATAATCACATTTTTATAACAGTTAGATAATTAAATCATCATCTGCCTAGCCTTTTTCCAACTATATTGGGGTCGGCTTCCAATCAAACGGGATTAAGCTGAATACCAGTATTTTACGTGGAGCGGCTAGCTACCAGACCTCCACAACTCATTAACTGGGTAACACGGTACTTCATGGCAAGACTGGAGTCAGATTTACTGGCTTCTAACTATCCGTAACGAGTGCCAAAGATCTACAAATGACAGCCGGGACCAACGGCTTAACGTGCTTTTCGAGGCACGAAGGAAACTCGGTATCTTAAGACGGTCACCCATCCACAGACCAACCTTGGCAAGCGTTGCTTAACCTTGAAGATCGACCCGTGCGGCTGTTATTATCTAGCCACGAACTCCTCCAGAAGTAACAAATTATATTAAATAAACCTCCGATTTAAAAGTATCGGAACCGAAGTCGGAACCGGAGGTGTAAGATCATTTGGAAGTTCCGACGTATCGGAGTCGGAGTCGAAGCTTTGTAACATCCCAGGTCGTGAAAACCATGTCATAGTCTATGCTATCGTGTCTATTTTATTTTCATAGCTCTGCGGCGGGTTGTAATAGTTTAATTTCTTTACTACCGCTATTGATCCGCCGTGGGTAAGTAATAATTCACTTACCATATCCACTTTAGGATATGGTAAGTAAATTGTTACCCACTATGTACATTAAAGTAACATTACTTAGATAAAATATAGTATAGTATAAGGATTACAAAATGACAAAATAAACAGGCCAAGTGCGAGTCGGCGAGTCTCACACGTAGGGTTCCGTACCATAAACCGAAAAAAAACACGTTTCTTGTATGGGGGCCCCCTTTAATTTTAAATTTAATTTAATTTTTTGGGTTCCGTACCTCAAAAGAAAAAACGGAACCCTTATAGGATTAGTTTGTTGTCCGTCTGTCCGTCCGTCTGTCTGTAAAGACTCTTTATCTCCGGAACGCGTGAAAGTATCGAGTTGAAATTAAAATTCCTATAGACTCTTGAAGCTGTGATCAAATCTGAAAACTATACGTTTGTAATTAAATCATATGTGGGATCGTTAGACCTTACTGCCCACACGATAAGAAGAAGAAGATTAAATCATATAACAAACATAGTCTTTATTTAAAGTAATATGTACCTACAAATTTGTACGGAACCCTCGGTGGGCGAGTCCGACCCGCACTTGTCCGTTTTTTTTGGTTTTTGTTGTTTTTGTTAGTGTTAATAGAAATTCACACTGAAAATTCTACTATACGGCCCGCTGACAGACAGACCCGTCTTCCCGTACCGTTTGTCCGTTTCCGTTTGTCTTGCCGTATCTTAAGAGAAAATGCTGGCAAAAAAGAAAAAAAGGAAAACATAGAGACACAGTATATATCCCTCTTATTCAGTTTGTGAAATATCTCTTATATCGGTCCAATATTGGAGGAGAAAACAGTCGAGAGCCAAACCTCGAATTATGACTTTTTACGTACAAAGTCTCGCCGTCAGCATTTCCTCTTAAGAACCGCAATAGGTTGGAACCGAAAAGTAAGGAATAAAAATACTTACTCGTAGGTAAGTACTGAAAGTCCTTTCAGTTTAGTAATCCGATTGGCCATCAGTGCTGTTACAGGGACGCTGCCTGTTTAGGACCTGTCCAGTTCTATGAAACGATTTAATCCGAGATTTAAGAACGACTTATTTGGTACTTTAGCTTGAGCTTTAGTCGTTCTCCTAGCTTTTCTGTTTTACCTTTTTAAGGTTCTTAACCAAAAGGGTAACCAACGGAATCCTTTTACTCAGCCTCTGCTTTCCATCCGTCTGTCTGTCAGTGGTACTTGATAAACTTTTTTTACTTGGGATGCGTTTGCTCTTGCCTCTAGTCTAGGTCAGAGATAACGGAGACAACGCGACAATTTACACTGAGTATACTGTAGGTATTTATATTGCCGCTATGACAACAAATAATAAAAAAATAAATTAAAAGGGAACATACAAGTAACGTGATTTTTTCGGTTTATGGTACGGAATTAACCCTTCGTGTACCAGTCCGACTCGCACTTGCCCGCTTTTAAACCGACGAAAAAACGGAGGAGGTTCTCAAGTCGACGCGCATAACTTTTACAGAGTAGCCCGATTTTGATAATTCTTCTTTTATTGGAAAGGGTATATATAATACCTCGAGAGTGGTCCCATCAAAATCGGAAAAAAAATCCAACCCTAAGGGTAGGAAAACAGGGGATGATTGATTGTTCACCGACTGTAATGTATGACCACGCATAACCTTTTACAGAGTAGTCCGATTTTCATAATTCCTTTTTATTGGATTAAATTGGGTATACCTCAAAAGTGGTCCCATATAAATTTGTAAAAAAAAATCCTATGCTAGGGGGGGGGGGGGGGAAATAGGGGTGATTTATTGTTCATTCATAGATTTTAGTGCAGAGTTGTGTAGCATTTTTTGTAGGCCTACCCATGTGGGTATATAAAGCCTGTTTTTTTTATGTATATAATACAACAAGTAATAGTTACAGTAGGATTACATAACAGTTAATAGCTGAAGTAAGATAGGTAGCTGTTTTAAAAAAAGTATAATATAAAAACTTAACAAAAAAATTAAACCTCCGAAAAAACTGAAAAGCAAAAAATAATAAACCTTTTTACAAAAAAATAACTTTAGGTAACCTCGGATATCGGTGTTAAAATACAAAGAAACAATCAAAAACACCGACTTCCGAAATTATACTTTATGTGCATTTGTGCATATTACCAAGATTAGAAGCACTGCGGTATGTTTACAATACAATATCGATAAGTAGTTGCAGTTTTTACCCGGATGCCTCAAAGGGGCTTTATATCTTTCGGCTAAACTACTGTACCATGAGGACTTGATCATCATCATCATCATATCAGCCGAAATACGTCCACTGCTGGACATAGGCCTCCCCCAAGCGTCGCCTCAACGACCGGTCCTGCGCGTCCTGTATCCATCAGCTACCCACGACCTTCCAACGTTGCGTCTTCCGGTACGCGGTCGCTACTCCAGAACTTTCCGGCCCCATCGACCATCTGTTCTGCGAGCAATGTGCCCTGCCCACTGCCACTTTAGTTTGGCGATCCTTCGGGCTGTGTCGGTAACCTTGGTAAGTACTTGATCATTTTGTAGATAATTATGACATATTTATGCGTAGTTCTTTATTGCTTTTTCCGGCTATTATATACAACCTACCCATCTAGACTTAATTCCTGCACGTCCTCACTACCTTGACCTCAAATGCCAGGCTTCGGTCCTTCGCCACGCGACCTGTTTACTTCAAGACCAATATCCCCTTGAATTAACTTTGTTCAAACGTGTTAGTCTCACTCACTAGGTATACCGGTTTTGGTAGTCGTGGTAAAAAAGCTCTTCTATTTAATTGATCATTTAACAGAGTACCTAGTCAAAGTTTACTGTGGCGGACAGACAGACACACCAATGAACATTTATGGGTTCCGTTTTCATTTAGACGTACGGAACCGTAAGACCGATAATTAGGTACAGGCATATACTTTACGACATATTTCTAAGATGTTGAATTGGTCATCATCTGCAGTACTTATCAGTGTTGCCCAAGCTATAGCTATTTAAGGCACATTTACGTATGGTTCTATCAAAGCTTTGCAACGAAGCGGTGATTGCCTCCTTCGGCTTGCAAGCGTCCGACCTGTAGTGCTATTCTGTAAGTGTCTCGACAGCGGAATCCGAGGTGAAGTATCAAATTCGTATTAATTTGTATAAGACTTATGTTGTATGTTATAAAGTTCACTTTGTGAGCTTTGTCACTCAGGTGAAACTCGATATCGAAATAGGTATTTACGGAATAGACTAGCCAAAGTTGATCAAATTTGACATCAAGCAATGTCAAATTTGATCAACTTTGGCTGCAAACTGAATCGTCAAAACCTGTTCGTTTAAGACTTTGGAAGTCGTCCTGTCTTGTGTGAGCCTCTATGACCACAAGCTCTAATGCCCACTTAACAACAGGTCGGTTGCCACCTTGCCACCCAATGACATAAAAACTAGCCAAGTGCGAGTCGGAATCGCGTGCAAAGGGTTCCGAACGAATTTTATTTTTTAAACATGTTATTTTAACACTATACACTTCTTATAGGTTTTCCTGTAATCTATAGGTAAAGATCTACTATTTCCATTTTTTTTTTCAAAATTTTAGGCTCAGTACTTCAAAACCATTAATTTTAAAATTATTAAAAAAATGTGATTTAAACCTCACAGTAAGCCCTTTCTTTTGATATGTCACACGATATTGTTCAAAAGTCCAGAAGTCCATATGTGTACTAAATTTTAACAGAATCGGTCCAGTGGATCCGGAGAAAACTGGCTGTGACAGACGGACAGACACCCGAGTGATCCTATAAGGGTTCCGTTTTTTGTTCGGAACCCTAAAAACACATCTGTTACAAGTATTATAAGTGGGTATGTGCACGCATACGCGTACAACTTTACCCTAGTAAGAGTTTCCCCACTTCTTAAGGAACGGAACAACTTGAAAACTTACTATTTGTAAAGATTGGAACTGTTTTCTGCTTCGCGTTATGTAAACGGGAACACTTGTGTCCGGGTACCCGGGTGCTCGGTTCCGAGAATAATAGCTGTTCCGACGTAATGAGGACAAATCCAAATAGAAATGTAGTACAAACATAATGTTACGGATATTTTTCTGTACTTATTTTATTTGTATATCCGAGAGTGCCTCGTGGGACACCCATTGGCAACAATGACAAACGTCCATAATAATTTTCATCTTTAAAAATCCTTCCTTAGTTCTCACCTTTAAAATTTTGCACCTGAGTAGATTTCTTGTGAAACGAAACAAGGTACCTACCCAGGTTCAAAATTTATGCTTCAAGACATAATGGTTAAGGTTCTGCGTTGTCTATCCTAATTATAAAACTAGTTGAACCGTGCAAATTCGTCTGCTCCGCTCCTTGGTCTTAGCGTGATGATATATATAGCCTATAGCCTTCCTCTGTAAATGGGCTATCTAACACTGAAAGAACTTCAAGATTTTCAAATCGGACCAGTAGTTCCTGAGATTAGCGCGTTCAAGCAAACAGAATTATTAGTATAGATTCCTCCGTAACTGATGAGTGACTGACAGACAACGCACAGCCGAAACCGGTCGCAGAACGCTGAAATTCAAGTACGTTCCATGGGGAGTGAAGGAGAGCACTAAGAGCGGAATTCCCGAAATTCCAAACGGAAACGGGAAAAAACGGGATATATATAAAAAACGCGCGCGGGCAAAAGCTAGTCTGACGTAAAGTTAGAAGCGCTTGATACGAGGCAGAAAAATCTGCTTGGTCTGCTTGCATCGCATATAGAAAAGCAAAGAAGTTATGCCTCTGGTTTCCATGACAAGTTAGATCAAGTTGTCCGCGGTTAAATTTTGGGTGGTCTTCCACGCGGACCACTTAAGGGGTACGTTTTAACGTATCTTGTTAGGTACTTCGAACAGGGATGTGAGATTACGGTATATGATTTTTGACTTTATGATCTAGTATCCAACTGAAGGAATACACGATACAAATAAATTCACGATAGAAAAAAACTTTATAGCATATAAAATAACCTTATCGAGGTTTCAACTGAACAGATTTCGATATAATAATATTTTATGTTATCAAATCCGAAAATTTATTTTGGCACTTACGTTTTTTTATTCCGAGCTACACTCTTATTATCTTCATCTCATCTTTTGCCTTGCAAAAGTATTTGCATCTCTCTCATTTGTTCAGTTCTTCAGATGCTCCGTGGAGCTCTTGCAAGCAGGACCTGTATCACTTTTCTGCAAATCGGAGCTGTCAGATCTTCGTAATTTCAATATATTTTTTTACAGTTAATGCTAATAGTTTAGCCGTTTACAGATAAATTTAGTGTTAAAAAATGTCTGCACCATGTGAATGTGTATTTTTATGACCTTGAACAATATAAAACGCAATATTTTTCTATCCACACTAATTTTTGAATTATGTATAAAATTGGTATGAAATAAAAGAGCAAAACTAAATTAAGTACAACGTCGTTGGGACTTCCTACCTGAAGGCGACAATGGACTCGTTTACCAGGAAATGAATAGCAACGGCTTGAAGAAAATAACGTCTCCAAGTCACCACCTTTACTTGTACATACGTACTGTATCCTCCAATGTTCTCATCTCACAAAGCAATATTGGGTAAACATTATGTTTTCTATATTAGAGTGTCTGTTTATACAGCGTTATTCTTACATTTTAACTCAAGACACACGCTAAAATAAATGTTTTCATTTTAGGATTGAAATACGTCGAACATCAATGTGTCAAGAATGTGTTAAATGTCAAAGGCAACAAGCCTAGGGAAAATTATGGAGTCGCGTTTGAATTGTGAAAATGTGTTAAGTAAATACTAGCTTTTTACCCCGGCTTTTCTGCGTGGGTTTTAGAAGTAACTACCAGAAATAAATGAAAAATATTTAATCCTACTAATGTTATAAATCTAAATCAATATGATGTTGTAATAGTTGTTAGGCCAATTTTAATTTATCATAATTCTGGGCTCTTGATATTTAGTGGCTCTTTATCCCTCATCATTTCAGCCTTACTTCATCTCTTACCACAGACATATTTTTGTAAAAATAAAATATTATCAAGTTCAATTCAATTGAGAATGACGTAATTTCAAAGCCTTAAGTTAGTTATGACGCATTTTCAACGTCTCATTAGATATATCGCCAATACAACAGTATAAAGAACATAAAGTCGGCGAAAAAATTATACATTATTTTTTAATTTTTACCTTCCAAATTTGTTTTAAACACTTACTTTCTTTCGCTTTTACGACAATAAACATTACAAACATCAGAATAAGGTTAACATTTTTCCGCCATTCCAACCTATCAAAAGTCTTGGTAGGTATAGTTTAAGAAGACATAAACAGTACATTACAATATCAGCGTTTTACCTGAAATAAAACGCATATTAAAATACTTACCCCACTGGAAGCTTTCTTATGAGATCTGTTTGTTATCGCCTGGTGCTATACTGTAGGCCAATGTGATAAAGCAAGAAAGAAGAGAGATAGAAGAGAATTTAAACAAAGTTGAAATTAATAATTTATGCATTTATTTAAATAAACGTATAAAGCATTTCAATGAAAGTACATAGATAAGTGTACTTTCTAGAAACTTTATCTATAACTACTATGTGTAACTTAGAAATATAATTAACACTTTTTTTTAATAAGAAATCATAAATTGTAATCATAAACAACTAATTCAAGAATATCTGTTCTAGGTAAACAACATTTTTATTTAGCAATGTTAATCAATTGTATTGAACAATTGTGTGACGTTTTGTGAATCAGTACTTCTCATTATTTCTCGTCTATAAAACTGCTGGAATGTATTAGCTGAACGCCAATTTCCACGTGCCAAGATTTCGTCGAGAGGATAATTTTGAAACCAGCTTTTGGAGGCTACAGCAGACCGGGTGCTACCTGGTGTGGCTGCAATGCCAGCTTCCCGAAACAGGGTCTTTACCCATCTTGCAATGGCTGTACGTGAAGCAGGTTTAGCCACACCTCTAATCGTAATAAATAAATTAGTTGATTTTGCCGCTTTACGTCTGTCGTTTAATAATGCTATAGTTTTTTCTGTCCAGTATATAGGGTTAAGGTTAGAACTATCGGTATTTAAAAGCAATTTCCAGCCGGATTGCCTATAATTAGTGCTGTCAGTTTTGGAGCCAAACCGAGGCCAAAATATTATACTGCTATCAGATCTTATGCAATGATTAGGATCGATATTAAGTAGAGTAAGATCGTGTATTCGCCTACCAGAGCAAAGCAACAACAAAATTCCAGTATGACGTGATGTTTGCAATAGATTACTTGAATTAATTGTGTAATTATTCAAAAATGAAATTAATTTATCAATATCCCAAACTGGAGGCTTTGTGACCTTTGGATTTTTAAGGGCAATAGATTTTAAAACATGTCTTACTAGAACGTGTGAACTTAACTGACTTGAAGTTTCAGTGTTACATAGTGTAGAAATTACCGATTTATGTAAAAGTATTGAACTATACGACAACTTATCAATTAAATATAAATCACATAAAAACTGCGCTGATTGTGAACCAGTGAGATTCATTAAGTCAAGGTTTTTATTACGGCACCACGACGTCCAGCGCTTCCAGGCTACTTCGTAGGTTTTTAGTGTAGATTTTCGCCAAGAATTCTTAAGCAGTGATAGTTGTTGAGCGTTCCATGTCTTTATCGCGTCGGACCACCTCCACACTTCCAAACATCGAGGACAATGTTCTCGACCTGCGGTAGTGGGAGTCCCGTCGACGTGTCTATTAGGTATCTCTGTAGGTTTCTCAGATTTAAAGGAGCTGCGAGCGCTCGGGCTTTGAGATCGGCACGCCAGAATACCCTCTCCCATCGAGGTACTACTAATAGGAATATTCCAATCGACTGTTTTAAGTGAGACAGGACTTTGGGGACTAGGAAAGGTGGTGGGAATATCCATGCGAGCTCGTAATTCCATGGGGCACTGAAGGCATCGTGGAACAGAGCTTGAGGATCTCTCAGATCTAGGGACACGTAATTGTACACTACGTGAGCAGTCGCCGAGGCAAATAGATCTACTGTTGGGGTTCCCCATTTTGCAAACACTGTTTCAACACAAGTCGGGAGTAAGTGCCATTCTGGAGGTTGGCGAAGGCGCGATAAATGGTCCGCATGATTGTTGTATTTGCCTGGAATGAAGTGTATGTTGAAGTGTATCTGATGTTGGTCTAACAAATTCAGAATTCGATAGGTTATTTCCAACAGGGATAATGTCCTCGTACGTCCTTCCTTTCGTAAGTAAGTGACCGCAGTTCTGTTGTCGCTTTGAATGAGGAGCGAATTTTGATGAAGCCAATGAACTTGGTTCTGAAGAGCATATAAAATTGCTAGCATTTCTTTTTCATTGCAATGCAGCGTTTTCTCTTCTTGCGACCAAGTTCCTGACAGAGCTAAATTGTTCGCTTGATCCGACGCATCTGTCGTCAGAAAATTTATTGGAGGAGGGTACTGAAGGGGTGTTGACCTTTGACAATTTTGGGCCCACCAGTTTAGTTCCTCTAAGACACCTTGTGGTAGTGGGTAGGTCTTTGATGGCAGGACTGGCAGCGAATTTACGAACATCAGTAACTGTCGATGATTGAGCCGACCCCGAGGGTCAACAAAACTTGCAAAATTTATAAGTCCCACTATTTTCTGCAACTCCTTTAAAGTTGTTCTCTTGTTCGCCTGATTTATTCTGATAGCCTGATTTATCTTTGTAATGATGTTCTGAATCTTTTCTTTTGGTAGGATTTTTTTATTTTCCCATGGTTTCTATAGTATCCCTAAATAAATTATCTTTTGAGGAGAAACAACAGATTTTACGAAATTTCCTGTCCACCCCAGTTTTTGTAATATTTGTACAGTTATTTTGACATGCTCGCGAAGCGTGTGAACAAAAATGGCGTGCCACTTTTTTACGAAAACTAAAAACTACCCGCAACCACCAGGTGGTGCCACTGAGCCGGAAGTAAAGAGAGGATTAAAGCACGAAAACTGGTAAGAAATCGATGGGAAACGGAAATGCCATCTCATATGAAAGCTTCCAGTGACGGTCAAGTAGTTTAATACAAGTATTTTTCCATGATTTGGTATAAGTCTTGAAGATGTTCCGTGGATGAAACAACAATCAGGATGAAACTATTTACTACTTAGCAATATGGGCCTGAGGATGGATTTGGAATGCCGCATATAATAGCAGCGGTGCTCATGTATACTTCCGATGGAACTTTACTGAAAGGGTCATTACATCACATTTAGGGTCTCATATCAACCGAAAGACGTCCACTGATGGACATAGGCCTCCCCCAAAAGGGGGGGGGGGGTTCCATAATCGCCACGCTTGGCAGGCGGGTTGGCGATCGCAGTGTATGGTTGAGTTTTACAGAGAACGCTGCTGCCCATTCTCTGGCGAGTCCCTTAGTCGCCTCTTACGACACCCATGGGAAGTGATGGGATGATATTATTCTTTTACGGCTCCATACGGCACCGGCCGACACTATACGGCATTTAGGGTCTAATACTGATTAACTATGTCCAGCAGTGGACGTCTTTCGGCTGATATGATGTTGATGATGACTGGTTAACTAGGTATTGAACTCAACTAATATGATAAAGAGTTAAAAATATATGTTTTTTTTTTTATTTGTGATGGGTTTGCTCTTGACTCTAGTCTAGGTCAGATATGACCGAGATAAAGTCTACGATGGAGCGAGCTTACCCAGAAGGAGCCTGTTCACTCTAACTTTGAAGAGATTAGGGTTGTAAGCGTTTGGAAACACGGACGCAGGTAGAGAGTTCCACTCCTTTGCTGTGCGCATTATCAAAGACATTTGGAAACGCTTAGTGCGAGTTGGTGTAACAGCAACAAGGTAGGGATGGTAAGATGCAGTGCGTCTGGATGTCCGATGGTAGAAGGGGGCCGGTGGGATGAGGTCGTGGAGTTCTTGGGCACACACCGAAGTACAATCTGTAGAAGACCGACAAGCAGGCAACCTTACGGCGATGAGCTAAGCTATGCAGCTTGGCATCCACCAGTTTTACGTCACCGATGAGCCTCTTAGCTCTGCGTTCCACCGAGTCAAGCGCGGCAAGCTGATACTTAGCTGAGCCATCCCAAAGGTGTCTGCAATACTCCATGCAGGATCGGACTTGCGCTTTATATAGGGTTAAAAGCTGTCCAGACCTGAAGTATCGCTTCACCCTATTTAGGATGCCCAGCTTTTTGGCAGCGGTTTGGGCTTTGTACACGATGGTGGCGCCGAAGTTGAGACTGGATGTCAACTCCATGCCTAGGAGCTCGATGTTTACAGGACGTTCGATTTATTTTTCACTGATACAAAACAATCTCCGGAAAATGCACGGTTTCTGTGGAAAAGGCTACGTGAGTAAAGCCACGCGAAAAACAAAACAAAATGACTACTTATTTTTTCATTCGTTTTCATAACTTGTGTAGGTACATATTTCAATTACGATTAAAATATAACTCTTATACAACTGGTCCACTCCATACCTTCCGTATGCTTAATAGTCTCTAGTACTATCTCTATCGCACAATTATGGCCATGTTCTTAAATAGTCAACTGAATTAGTAGTTTTCAAAATAATTTGGGGCCATACAAAACATGATATAATTTACCAACGATTGTAAAAAATGAGTATTAAAACAAATCAATATTTTTCGTCGCTCGATATTTTATTAAATTGTATTTTATCTACGTCTAAAATCACTGTTTATAAGAGTGCTGATTTGTGTTAATATTTTGACAGAAGAAGTTTATGAAGTTTGCGTGCGGGCAACACCGAATGAGTTGGCGGTTTGAATTAATTTCATGTTGTGGCGCTAGGTTCGATATTTCGGACTTTGCACATGGAAGCATGCGGGGACTGCGCGGTGCCAGGAGATGAAATCGGTGCTTTCGGGCTATCATTTATTTCAAAGATACGGCCTTAAGTGAAGAAAAGGTCCTCCGTCCTCATAAGGGTTTGTCGGGACGTCGACCCTACCTTCATCACATTATTTCAACGGACCGTTGTCACTAGGTACTGATAATAATATTAGCTTAGTATGTACAGCTACCTCAAACTAATCCGATTCCAACAGCTTGTTTATAGTTTCCGAAGGACGACTATCTGTGTCGCGTTCCCCCAGCATTACTTAGTTCGATACTTTCTGAATAAAAACAAACAATTTCTTGTTTTCCTTGGAACGCTCAATGAAACAAACAAAAGAACTGTAATAAAATGAAATTCATTCCTCCATATTACTTGTTACCTTACTTCGATGGGGAATTTATGTAAACAACGGCGATGTATTTAGGATTATAGCTGTACAAATATCCCACTGTTTGTAGTTATTCGCTTAGATCAATATAAACCTAGATGCACGGAAATGGAAGCTAACGGATAGCACTCTCAAATTCTGTTCAAACATTGTCTGAATATGAGTCCGTAGGGATGGCCAAGAAATATATATAGACTAGCTTTTTCCCGCGACCTCGTACGCGCATTTCACGTTTTTTTCCGTTCCCGTGGGAATTTCGGGAAATCCTACACTCCTCAAGGAACCTACATGCCAAATTTCAGCTTAATACGACCAGTAGTTTCGGCTGTGCGTTGTCTGTCAGTCACTCAATCAGTCAGTAGCGGAAGAATCTTATACTAATACTAGCTGACCTCGCAAACGTTGTTTTGCCATATAAAAAAACTGGCCAAGTGCGAGTCGGACTCCCGTGCAAAAGGTTCCGAACGAATTTAATTTTTTTTTACATTTTATTTTAACACTACAGACTTCTAATAGGTTTTCCTGTAATCTTTAGGTATAGATCTATTATCTCCATTTTTTTCATGATTTTAGGCTCAGTAGTTTCGGAGATAAGGGTGGGGGAATGGTCATTTTTCGACTAATTTCTTGAATAACTTCAAAACCATTGATTTTAAAATTATGAAAAAAATATAATTAAAACTCTCACAGTAAACCCTTTCATTTGATATGTCACACGATATTGTTCAAAAAACTTTTTTTTTAATTTTCTAGTTTGCCCCCCAAAAGTGACCCCCATACTAAAAATTTAATGATTTACGTAACGCGTCCGTGTTTGGGTCATAGAAGTCCATATGTGTACCAAATTTCAACAGAATCGGTCCAGTGGATCCGGAGAAAACTGGCTGTGACAGACGGACAGACAGACAGACAGACACCCGAGTGATCTTATAAGGGTTCCTTTTTTTTTTCGGAACCCTAAAAATTGCCTACGACCTATTCTCAGATCTACCAAATATACACAACAAATTTCATAAAAATCGGTCAAGCCGTTTCGATAACAAACACTGTGACACGAGATTTTTATCTTTACTAATATATAAAGCTGAAGAGTTTGTTTGTTTGCTTGAACGCGCTAATCTCAGGAACTACTGGTCTGATTTGAAAAATTCTTTCAGTGTTAGATAGCACATTTATCGAGGAAGGTTTATCCTTATCCTTACTAATATTAAAAATGCGAAAGTAACTCTGTCTGTCTGTCTGTCTGTCTGTCTGTCTGTCTGTCGCGCTTTCACGCCAAAACTACTGAACCGATTAAAATGAAATTTGGTACAGAGATATTCTAGAGCCTGAGAAAGGACATAGGCTACTTTTTATCCCGGGAGTATGGGACCACACGGATGAAGCCGTTGGTAGAAGCTAGTTTTATATATATTGATATGAAAAATATCAATATATATAAAACTAGCTTCATAAAATTATCGATATTTATCGATATTTTGAATGGCGATTTATCGATATTAATTTTAAAATATCGAATTCGTATCATTTTCGATAATTATATTTTCGAGATATTTAACTTAACAGCTTGTGAAAATATGATGTATTTTCTTCACATGTATTACTTTTTACGAATTTCGATTGTTTTGGAAATATGTATGTAATATACGAATAGTCATACGAAAACTGACGATATATCGATATTTTTCACTGGATAATTATCGATACTTTTTAGAAATGTCGAAAAAAATAAATATCGATATATGTTTTTTACTTGCCCGTCCCTATGAGTCCGTGTGGGCGCCCTGGGGCAGTTTGTTGAGAGTATAGATGTTTATAAATAAAACAATAAGTAATTAATATATCGTTCAAACTAATAAAAGAGTAGAAACTGGATGAGATTGGCACAAGAGTGTGGGGATTGGCACAAGTAAAGATAATAATGATGATGGTGATGAATAGCTTTTACAAAGAGTCTAGCTGACCGGCGCAACTTCGTCTGCGTCACAATTTTCCCGCTCCTATTGTTCTTATTGTGATGATAACCTATAACCTTCCTCGATAAATGGGCTATCTAACACTGTTAGAATTTTTCAAATCGGACTAGTAGTTCCTGAGACTAGCGCGTTCAAGCAAACAAACAAACAAACTCTTCAGCTTTAAAGCTGCTATATATTAGTACTAGCTGACCCGTGCAACTTCATCTGCGTCACAATTTTCATTACTGCTCCGCTCCTATTGGACTTAGAAAGAAAAAAAGAAACTAAGAAAGAAACTAATTTATTAACTTAGCGTGATGATATATAGCCTATAGCCTTCCTCGATGGGCTACCTAACACTGAAAGAATGTTTCAAATCGGACCAGCAGTTCCTGAGATTAGCGCGTTCAAGCAAACAAACAAACTCTTCAGCTTTATATATTAGTATAGATATAGATAGAGTATAGATAATATTTTTCGTTTCAATGCTATCTCTGGAAGTGCTGATTACGGGATGTCTTCTGAAAGAAAGCTATAATAAGATAGACATATTAGAAATAAAAGGATTAATAGAAATTATTTTTAACTTTTTAAAGGTTTTGTTTTGTCGGGAGATTTTTGAATTTTTAATTTAGTTTTTATTTCATGCTTTTTAAACTTAATTTTCATTTCGTTACTTAATATTCCTCATTCCTGTAGTCAAGAGCTTTCATTTGATGCCCATTTTCAGGGAGTTGTGAAAACAAAATGTAATTCGCCATTTTGTGGTGGCGGCCATCATGGAATTTGTCATAGTGTTATAGTATTGTACTAGTCAAGCTCTTTCATTTGATATGCATATTGAGGGAGTTGTGAAAAAATATGTCATCCGCCATTTTATGGCGGCGGCCATCTTGGACTGATTTTCATCAAACATAGCTAAGAACACTCCCGACTAATTCACCTTTCAAACAAAAAATCAAAATAAGAATCGGTTCATCCATTCGGGATCTACGATGCCACAGACAGACACACACACGCAGACACTTAGGTATAACACCCCGTCGTTTTTGCGTCGGGGGTAAAAAAATAAATCCGCAGAAAAACAATAAGCAACGAAAAAATTGACAATACATAGCGTAAAGATGGTCCACAGCATCTAAAGATTACAATGGTAACTAACTATGTCTGGGAAATTTGAAACAACCCATGAATTTTAAAACTGAATTATAGCAGAATGTTACCAATAAAATATCGCTGCATACATAGCACGTGATCAAGCTCAGTTGCCAAGTATCATGAAACATTTCCCTCGCACAATACGCAGTTTCATACAAAAATGTCCATTAGCCCAGGGAATACTGAAGCGCGTAATGTCACACAATTTGGTGCTAACGATAACCTCACCGACAGACCGAAATTCATTTAAATGCTAATGGCGGCCCGCCGGCGAGGTACTAATGAAAAATAAAAAATAAATACAAACACGCCATCTTGGATTCGGATACTTGCGAAATTGATGCGAAGATCTGTTTAGATTAGCTCCGAATCATCAGGGTTTTAAGCAACGATTTTGCAGCTGAACATTTTAAGTAAGATAATGAAGCACTAAGTACAAATCTTTAAAGGTGGGAAAAGGAAAGGAATAGACAATGCGCACATGAAATATTATAGTGCACAAGTTTGAGCGCAACACACATGCGATGGGATGCCAAGCCCACACCGCCGGCCGGACCAGGACCAACATCTTTACGTCTTTTAAGAGGCACAGGCGTGTCCTACCAGTCACCACCAACTTCCAAACATCTGGAGCACACACACAACACTGCAACACTGAACAACTGAGAAATGTCTAATGAAATCTATATCTGTACTTCACTACATAGTATAAAACAAAGTCGCTTCCCGCTGTCTGTTTGTCCCTATGTATGCTTAGATCTTTAAAACTACGCAACGGATTTTGATGCGGGTTTTTTAGTAAATAAAGTGGTTCTCGAGGAAGGTTTTAGTATATAATTTGTCAAGTTGCGTGCGCTGCGAAAACTATTGATGATAGAACAAAACGATATACTACAGTTTTAGATAACACATCAATACCTACGAAAAGTCCGCGATAGCATACGTCCATCTTTTCTGGTTGACTCACAATTAAAAATTTTTATGATATTCAAATTTGATATAAAATACTGCTTCATTTGCAGAGATGTTTTCACCAATATAGTACAAATCCTTAAATTAATAAATATGTTAGTCATCTTGAGTGTTTAATTTAGAGCAAAATTGCCGTTCACACCATTTAATTTGGATGAATATCTTAGGAGATATCTCAAAATTAAAGTAAGTCGCGCAATCAAATAATTATAAAGGAGGTAGAGATGGCCCGAACTGGTAGATACCTGAGAGCAGACGTCGTTGACGGTTGTCGATTGCACTTTTTATTTCAGCCTGAACCACAATATTACCTATTGATTCTAATAATTAGATGTTCACTTTGTTAGTTTGGGCTACATAAACATTTACACTCGTGCGAAGCCGGGGCGGGTCGCTAGTTAATATATAAAGCTAGAGTTTGTTTGTTTGCTTGAATGCGCTAATCTCAGGAACTTCTTGTCCGATTTGAAAAATTCTTTCAGTGTTAGATAGCCCATTTATCGAGGAAGGCTATAGGCTATAATATCACGCTAATACCAATAGGAACGGAGCAGACGTAGTTGCGCGGGTCAACTAGTGTAACAATATAATTTTAAAGACGTAGGAGACACTAGACAGGGATGAGCCAGTACTAAAGTTCGAGCAGTTTTATTTTAGCTTTATTCCTATACCAGCTTCTGCCAGCGGCTTCGCCCGCGTGTTATTCGAAAGTTATCCCTAGGGAACTTATTCCTGGGATGGAACGTAGCCTATGTGCTGTTTCAGACTATAGGTAATCTATGTCTGTTCCAAATTTTTTCCGGATTCGTTCAGCTGTTTTGGCATGATTGAGTTACGAACATCCAAACTTACGCATTTTTAATATTAGTAAGTTAGGTTTAACAGACCGGTAGGAAAAGCAGGACATGCCTACAGAAATTCCGATCTTCGATCAGTTCCATCCCCAGTTTGCATGAGACAAGTAGCCACCTAAGTAAGTATATTTAGGACCATTTCGTTTTACCAAATCCTCCCACATAATGTGGCTATTATAAAACTCTGTAAAATTATGTCGGTAATACGAATATTGGATATATCCAGCCGAAAAGGTTCCGAGATGTAATCCACAATGGGTTTACCCCGAAGTGACTCGAGATTCAATCAATTGTAGGGTTCAGGGGATCAGCTATAGCCAAACGAGATCCATGTTATTAATAACATTGAAAAGATTGCCTACAAATGTAATCTGGATCTTGGGTTCTCCTAACTCATTTTTGCGGAAATGCCAGAAGGTTCAGCTCGAACAAAGTACACACGAGTATGACCTTCTATTCGGCGAATTCCTGTGCAAGTCCGATAGTACATGGTGGACATCCCACCCACACGCACAAAACGTTTTGGGAACACATTCATAGTGCGTACAGCTAAAGAGTGGAATTCCCTGCCGGAGTCTGTGTTTCCTGATAGCTACAACCTGGGAGTCTTTAAGTCAAGAGTGAATAGGTTACTTCTAGGCAAGCGTGCTCCATCTTCGACCACATCATCGCTCACCAACAGGTGAGATAGTGGTCAAAGGAGTGCCTATCAACAGTAAAAAAAAGTTTTTGAGAGAAGCCCATATCGGCAGTGGATTTGAGTTGATAATAAGGGAATCAAAACCCGGTCAAGTGCGTGTCGTCACATTGCCGACTTCTCAAACTACATTTTATAGGTTGGTCGACTATTACTCGTTAACTTGTAAACTCCGTTAGCTGTGATAGTTTTCCTTTTAAATTCGTAATATATGCTACTACCGTGAATTTTCTTACATCTCCAAAACTACCGTTTAGTTGGCAGAGGACACTTGAAGCTTAATATTTCACAAACGGATCCTTGGATGGCTTAAAAAAAGGAATTTATTTCTGGAAGTAGCTACTGATCTGATAACAAAAATTCTTTCACAGTTAGAAACGTACATACACCATCGCTAAGACAAACAGGCTTTTCATTTCGAAAAAAACCGGCCAAGTGCGAGTTGGACTCGCGTGCTATGGGTTCCAAACGAATTATTTTTTTTAACAAGTTATTTTAACACTACAGACTTCTAATAGGTTTTCCTGTAATCTTTAGGTAAAGATCCATTATCTCCATTTTTTTTCAAAATTTTAGGCTCAGTAGTTTCGGAGATAAGGGCGGAATGGTCATTTTTCGTCTAATTTCTTGAATAACTACAAAACCATTTATTTTAAAATTATGAAAAACTACAATTAAAACTCTCACAGTAAGCCCTTTCATTTTTATGTCCCACGATGTTGCTCAAAAAACTTTTTTTTTAAATTTTCTAGTTTAACCTTTAAAAGTGACCGCCATACTAAAAATTTAATGATTTACGTAACGCGTCCGTGTTTGAGTCATAGAAGTCCATATGTGTACCAAATTTCAACAGAATCGGTCCAGTGGTTCCGGAGAAAACTGGCTGTGACAGACGGACAGACAGACAGACAGACACCCGAGTGTTCCGTTTTTTGTTTCGGAACCCTAAAAAGGCACCTACGTTTCTTTTGCGATAGGTCACAGTAGCAAATCCGCGGGAAAAAGGTACCTGAACAATATTTTACAAAAACAAAGTTTTGTTTTGTTTCATTCTTGAAACTTGCGGCTCCAATCAATGAGTTAATACTCTTGTAAGACCTCTAAGCGACAAAATAATCCGGAATAAAGGCCACGTCTTAAAAGCTCGCCCTGCCAACATTAACGAGTTCTGATGACTTTGTAGGCAAGTTTATTTTTATTTAGATTATTACGGCGTGCCGCCGTTAAGCCCCGAAGGGATGATCAAGATATCAAAGCGGATTATGTTCCTGCGGTGACAGCACTTAAATAATGTTTAAGTTAATGGTATTTTGCAAATTGGCCCCTTGACCGAATTATTTTCAGGGTTCCGAACTTGTGTGGAAAAACGGAATAGTGAAAATAGGATCACTCGGTTGTCTGTCTGTCTGTCCGTCTGTGCCCATAAGCAAGCAATTGCTTCGGTCATCACGTCTCGGGGGCATTCGGGGGGCACCATAAACAGGTAAAAAACAGGAATTAGAGGTCGTACCTATGTTGGTCAAATGGGACAAAATTTCGCAAACCGTCCGAAAAGTCAGCAAGGTGTCACAAGACCCGGATGTGACCCTAGAGACTTGTGCCAATCTTTCTATTTATTTGAACGGCCGAAGCCAATTACACTATTTAACATCTAATTTATTTAACCCAGTCATGCATTTTTCTCTCAAAAATTCAAACATTAAGTATCATCTTCCATTCATCCGCAAACATATCAAGATATGTGTTTGAGTCCAGGAGAGCGTTAATAGCGGCTACTGTCCGAGGAATAGGTGACTTGGAGTGTGCAATAGTACGGCTACTTGGAACAGCCAGTAACCGGTGTTTTCTACCACGACAGTAATTCTGGGACAAAAAGATTGCAGATTTCACTGTGCAGATCAGGATCATCGATAATCCCTCTAATAATTTTAAATATTACAGTCAGCTGATCGCGCGACCGTCTTACTTCTAGAGAGTTGAAACTTAAGCAACCCAACAGAAATTTAGTGGGATACTTTCGAATCGCCGATCGCCAATCTTCTTTTTACAAAAAAATACGAGCCTGTTCTTTAACTGGTGTCTTTAAAAACCTGTGGATTGTAAAGACACCAGTTAAAGAATCCCCCCCTAAAAACGTTGAAATCGCATTTCAGTAAAAAAAAAATTGGTCATTTGGTTTTAGGGTTCCGTACCCAAAATGGTAAAAAGGAACCCTTAAGATGTGACTAAGTCTGTCCGTCTGTCACAGCTGGATAATCCAAGAACCACAAATGCTATCACCTTGACATTTGGATTAGTTTTAGATGACGTTTACTCAACTATTTTGCAAACAAGGAAAAAATAAAAATGTATTTGTTTTTGCAACGGCGGGCGACTGAAAGGGTTTCTTAAAAATTCGAAGTGACACTACTTCTATCCACAGGTGTGGATTGCTTAGGGCATCAAGAATTTTTAATCCGGCACTGGTCACAGCTAATTTTCTCCGAATTTACTGGACTGATTCTGTTGGGTACACATATTAACTTCTGTGAGCCAAACACAGACCGACAGACAGACAACGATCCTAGTAGGGTTCAGCTAGTCTATTCTGTAAGAAACTATTTCGATATCGAGCTTCACCTGAGTGATAAAACTCACAAAGTGAGCTTTATTGCACACAACATAAAGATCTTCATTTGAAACTCACTTCGAATTCTACTGTCGAGATACGAAAATGTTGTTAGAGAATAGCACTACAGTTTACTGTTGCGGGATTTATTCGAAAGAGTCACCGCGGCCCTGGAACGCTAAGGGCACTAGGAGGAACACGGATGGGTTTTAGTCAGTAAGAGTCTGACACTCCCTTCTGCTTCACCCAAAGCGGGAGGAGTCATTTGATGACTTCCCATCCTTAAAAAAAGAGCTCCGTTTTCTGACGGATGTTCGGAACGTAAAAAAAATAGACAAATACCAAAGCCAACTCACTTCACTTCAGTCAACCTTAAACACAAAATCCTTTAAAGTAAAGAAAAAAAAAACACTTTCTTTTCCTACGTGTACGTTTTTACTACGCAGTTTAAATACAATTGCAATGCGACACAGTATCAACGCAGATGGTGACCTTCCCATGGACATTTCAAAGTATTTGTAGAGCATCAAGACATCAAAGACAGTTAATAACAGAGTAGCGACATTTTCTTGAAACTTCAGCGTCAGGTCGAGAACAAAGTGCAATATTTATTAGTTCTAGAGCAGCCATATTCAACTTTCACCTTTTCAGGGCTAACTCTACCTTTTTAAGGATCCGAACCTCCTACGCAACAAAAACGGAACCCGTATAGGATCACTGTGTCTGTCCTTCTGTCACAGACAATTTTCTCCGATTCTTCTTGAGCGATTAAGTTAAAATTTGATACATAAGTATTTGAACTTCTGTCAACACAGTCTGTGGCTCAAACACGGATGCGTAACGAAAATAAATATTTTTTCAGTATGAGGGTTAATTTTGGGGGCCAAATTAGAAACTTAAAAAATATTATTAAAACTGTGACATATGTAATAAAAGGGATTAAATATATATATGAAAAACTATATACAATAAGCTTAAATATATAGAACTAGTTGACCCGCGCAACTTCGTCTGCTCCGCTCCTATTGGTCTTAGCGTGATGATATATATCCTATACTCTACCCTACCTATAGCCTTCCTCGATAAATGGGCTATTTAACACTTAAATATTTTTTCAAATCGGACCAGTAGTTCCTGAGATTAGCGCGTTCAAGCAAACAAACTCTTCAGCTTTACATATTAGTATAGATAAACCCTTTCATTTTGCAAATATACTTTTAAAATTATTATTAAAAAAAATATGATGTTGAAATCATTAATGAAACTAAGTAGAAAAAATAAGTAAAGGCGACCCCTCCCCTCCCCTTATCTCTGCAGCTACTGAGCCGAAAAGAAAACAGAAAAATACAGATAATATTATAAGTTCTTAACTAACAGATATGAGTAATATCCGAAATTAGACAATAGACCTATTGAAGACAAGATTCTTTAAAACCATAAACTTGTTGTTTATGAATTTAAAGAATCTTGTCAAATAATATGATTAGTACGAAACTCCACGCGAGTCTGGCTCGCACTTGGCCACTAAAACTGATTCATTTTTTTTTTGCGACAAATGGGTCAGCTTTCGGGGATCTTTTAGTCAGCGTCTGTGGACGGCTGAACTGATGATGACGAACAGTTATCAACAAAATTGCAACATTTGACATAAGCTACCTTTTTCGTTTTTTTAGCAGGTGAATAGTCTAAGCACATCGTCAAAAAGTGAACTAGTAAGGCGAGAGCCGAATTTAGTAGGTTTCCAATAAAATTGCTACTGAGACACTGAGTAAATAGAATGACTTTTGCACATGGCGTTTTTTTAACACAGCGACGACGTGAAGATTTTTTTACTATTGATAGGCACGCGTTTGACCACTATCTCACCTGTTGGTAAGCGATGATGTGGTCGAAGATGGAGCATGCTTGCCTATAAGTAACCTATTCACTCTTGATTTAAAGACTCCCAGGTTGTAGCTATGAGGAAACACAGACTCCGGCAAGGAATTCCTTAGCTGTACGCACTATGAATGTGTTCCCAAAACGTTTTGGGCGTGTGGGCGGGATGTCCACCATGTACCGGTGGCGCATCGCCGTTCGTCTTGTGATACGATAATAGAACGGGCTTGGCGGAATTAAATTATGCAATTCCGTCGCACATTCCCCAAAATGCAACCGTTAGAAAATCGACAGGACAGCAACTCGTCGTCGATGCTCAAGACTTTGGAGCTTTATCGCGGCGCTTTAAACGCACTTCAGACGCAGACAGTCCTGATTGGTCATCTCTAGCGCCGCGCCGCCGCGCCGTGAGCGCGTGTTCGTAAAACGTGCGTCGTCGGCGCGGTTAAAAATACGCGGTGTGCATAGGGTCTAACACAAATATCCAATGTGCTAGACTACAGGGCCACACAGAAAAGCTTGGGGGCCACATAATACCCGCAGGCCGTAGCTTAAGTATTGGCTGTTCTAGAAAATAAAAACCGGAAAAGTGCGAGTCAGGCTCGCCTACCGAGGGTTCCATATTACTTTAAATAAAGATTAGGTATATATTTTTTTTTAATAACAAATGTAAAGTTTTCAGATTTTTCCCCGTACTTGTAGTATAAGACAGTATTACTTGCCAAATGTCATAATTCTAGGTCAACGGAAAATACCCTATTCATTTTGATTCCCTTGAGAGTGTCAAAATTTACGTTTTTTGCGGCATAAACGGCCGTTTCTTTTTTTTACATTAACTAAGAAGTTTGAATTTTTTACTCATCATTTTAATTTCAACTCTATACCTCCACGCGATCCCGAGATAAAGGGCCTTGACAGATAGACGGACGGTCGGACGGACAAAAAAGTGATCCTATAAGGGTTCCGTTTTTTCTTTTGAGGTACGGAACCCTTAAAACTCCCCATTTTCGTTGCTGTTCCATCAATCAGCCTAGAGTTTACCGGACGCTGCTGCGTAATGAGTATTTTACATGAAGGGACTACCTACCGGACCTCCACAGCCCAAGCACCTAACTGGGTAACACCACAGCTAGACCGCTGTCAGATTATCAGAATACCCATAAACCCGTAACGACTACCAAAAATCTACAAATGACACCCGAAATCAAAGTCTTACCGTGCATTACGAGGTGTGATGGATGATCACCATCTGCAAATACTAAACCTTGAAAACTCATGGGCCCGTTACGACTTAGTTACGAGCTTTTAAAAAAATGGAGTTTATTACTAAAGCTCATTATTTGCATTGAAGTAGGTACTGCGAGACATTATGCGCCTCTTCGGCATAGTACTGGTCAAATTAATACGCGCATTAGCGCAAGAAAAGAGATTCATTAGGCAGCGTTTCCACCACAGATACGAGAGGATGCGTAGCGAGTGATGTGGTTGTTAAGAACCAATAGGATCGCTTCACTTACCTAGCCTCGCTCAGCGCAAGCGACTCTATTGGTTCTTTACAAACACATCCTTCGCGACGCCTCCTCGCTCATCTCTAGTGGAAACGCAGCCTTATTAGGATTCCGAACAAAAAACGGATTCCCTATAGGATCACTCGGGTGTCTGTCTGTCTGTCTGTCCGTCTGTCACAGCCAGTTTTTAACCGACTTCCAAAAAAGGAGGAGGTTCTCAATTCGGCGGGTATTATTTTTTTATGTATGTACACCGATTACTCCGAGGTTTCTGATCCGATTTCTGTGATTTTTTTAGTTCGATGCAGTATACTTGCCATTTGATTCGGTTTGATTCAGTAGTTTTTATTTTATGAGCATTTTAGCTAATTTCAATTTCTGCGTTGACGAAGACGTCGTCCAAGTATCACCACTAAAAAGAAAAAAATAAAAACCGTTTTTTCTCCGGATCCACTCGACCGATTCAATTGAAATATGGTACACATATGGACTTCTGTGACCCAAACACGGAAGTGTTACGTAAATTACTACATTTTTAGTATGGGGTCAATTTTGGGGGTCAAACTAGAAAAATTCAAAAAAAGTTTTTTGAACAATATCGTGTGACATATCAATTGAAAGGGCTTCTTACTATGAGGGTTTTAATTAGGTATATTTTTTTTACAATTTTAAATAAATGGTTTTGAAGTTATTCAAGAAATTAGATGAAAAATGACCATTCCCAATAGATCTTTACCTATAGATTACAGGAAAAGCTATAAGGAATCTAGTGTTAAAAAAATAAAATTCGTTCGGAACCCTTTGCACGATATTCCGACTCGCACTTGTTTTTGATGTTGCCTTTCTAATCTTCTAATGACCTCTTCTAAAGTCGAATGAGTGTTCAAAACCTGCCAGAACTATTTTTCTATCAGCCTACATGCTGTGAGGTTCCTCTGGTAAGAAACCTTCACAGTAGGGATCCATTAATATTGCTCTGTTTTTTTAATTATATCGAATTCCTGAAATAGATGGCGTGTTTTGAAGCTACATCTACTTCGGCCTTCGGCGCTTACTCTGATTTTACGATTCTCTATGTTCTATACTTTTACGATACATGCATGCAGGCGAATTCCGAATATTGTAGAAGAAAATGCAAAAAAACTTGCTAATTCTTGACGTAAAGGTGCCGCAAATGGTGTCTACAGGACCTCCAGAAGCCGATTCATGAAATAGCACCATCACAGTGTAGGTATATCTATAGGTAATAGGTGTCCACTGAGAAACAGTTGATTGAAAAGTGGAAAATAACATTCAAGATGGAAAATAATTATGTTTTCTGTTAGGGTTTCACTGCTACGATACCCATTATCAAAGTCTAGATAGGTAGGTAAGTACTAATCAGAACGACGCGATCCCTGAACATATAAAACGGTCATGATTCATAGAAATTCGTTACTTAATGTAATAGCTATCGATGAAGATCAATGAAGTGCCTTTAATCAATTACCATCAAATCAGACAAGTTAAGATTAAAGGTCACGAGACACGCGCAATATCACTCCTATACCTACAGGTACATGGAATTGTTATCACATAAACCAATGGGCTATTAATAGACCGAAGGCTGTCATAATCTACGTCTCAAGTTTATTCATCGATCGATCGGAATAGAACACAGAGAGAAAATTGAAAATTAAATAAAAAGAAGTGCGATCAAATTCATCACGAAAAGGGATTAAACCATCGACATTTTAAAATACGAACCAACGAGCTGCAAGTTCGTACAAAAACGGTAAAAAATTCAGAGTAACAATTATATAAACATTATTCTTAGAAAAGCAATCGTTTCTTCCACTTACCTAATTTTACATGTTTCTCCAAAATGCACTTGGATTTCCCGTAATTATGGATGCGGTGACGTCAAACAGTACACGGCACTGGGGAGGGACAGACTGATTTTGACAGATGTCAGACAGGGCACCCCGCGGGGCGCATGCGCGGGAAAACCAGTGGAAAATTATGGAGAGGGCGGGAAACCGTGGGTGGGAGCGCTCGATACGCGAAAGGATATGACGTGGCGCAGGAAATTAAAACCTAGATTGGAATCGGTTTTAGTTTTATTTGCTAAAACTTATGATTGCGTTTTATTACTAGTTGTATTGTGGCTAGTTTTATTTGATGAAGGATTAACGTTTTAGTTTAATAAATTGAAAGGACTCAGGGAATTTCACATACCAATTCTAGTTTCCTAGATTTGTCAGTCAATATTCGTAGGTATTGTTTAATTTATCTTGGAAACCTTTCGAAATAAATAATTTCATCACGAATTATCTTGAAATGATTCCATGATCGAAGCTTTTATTTTTCCTAAACTTTATGTTCGCCACGGGAACCGGCCATCATGGCCCAACGTGTAGAAAGTGGTCTCCATCGTCAGCCATCTTATCACGTGTTGGATTTTCTAATGCCTCGTGTTTGTTCAGTTTTCCCGGAAAAACACTTAAGTACACCTAAATATTGAATGTCAAAGCTCATATTTTATAAGGTCTCCATTCTATTGGTTTATAAATAAGTTTGTTGACTGCCCCAATTTTTGCACGTTTTCAGGAACGAGTTCGATTCCCGGATAGTCTTATCGTACCAAATTCATGACGTCATCAGTGACCTGTTACTGACTGATAGTATGTTATCATACCTACATTTCTGCTGTCCTCTTTCTGTGTTTCAGTCTGATGTTCTTGGGTGTTGCTATTTTGTTAAATCATATGAATTTTAGTTGCATCGATTTTAGAAAACAAGTTCAGTAAGGTATCACACGGGACGGATTTCGTAGCGGTGCCCCGCGCGGTAAGGCGGTTTACGTATGTTAGGCATCAACGGATTTATTAGAGGCCAATCTGCCATGGTATATCTAAAATGCCTTTATCTGGTCGATTTTAATCTTTTGAGTATAATAATGAAAAAGAAAATCTATTGATCTGTGTTTGTGAATTATCAATACCTTGAATAAAATAGCTTTGGAAATTCTCAAACACTGATCGATAGACATTTTTGCCCATTAATGTAGCATCAAAAGTTATGAATCGACCAGATGTCGGATAACGGCATTTTAGATATACCACGGCAGCAATGCGACATGTTTATCGGCTTCACCGCCTACCACGGCGGTGCGCGGTCCCGTGTGTTAATCGCCTAACTATAGGTACTAAAATACTAACTTAGAAACTAACAATCAGGCGCATACTTACTTTTAGGGTTCCGAACAACGTAAAAAACGGAACCCTTACAGGATCGCTCGGGTGTCTGTCTTTCCGTCTGCCTGTCTGTCTGCCTCTCTGTCTGTCCGTCCGTCTGTCTGTTTGTCCATCTGTCACAGCCAGTTTACTGCAGATCTACAGCACCGATTCTGTTAAAATTTGGTATACATTTGGACTTAAGTTACCCAAACACGGATGCTTTACGTAAATAAACAAATTTTTAGTATGGGGGTCACTTTTGGGGGTCAAACTAGAAAATGAAAAAAAAAAGTTTTTTGAACAATATCGTGTTCATATCAAATGAAAGGGCTTACTGTGTGGGTCTTAATTATATTCTTTTCATAATTTTAAAATAAATGGTTTTGAAGTTATTCAAGAAATTAGACGAAAAATGACCATTCCCCCCCCTTATCTCCGAAACTACTGAGCCTGAAATTTTGAAAAAAATGGAGATAATAGATCTTTACCTAAAGATTACAGGAAAACCTATTAGAAGAAGTCTGTAGTGTTAAAATAACATGTTAAAAAAATTAAATTCGTTCGGAACCCTTTGCACGCGAGTCCGACTCGCACTTGGCCAGTTTTTTTGTTCGTAAAGTCTATGTGTACTGATTTGGATTCGTTTAATTTAATTCTCCATTTTTTGGTCCAGTCATACCTAAACTTGATTAACAGCCATTTGAACCTTTTCTACTGCTTCTTCGTGGCTATTTCCAACAGCCATGATGGCAGTATCATCAGCAAAGGTACCAATGGTATTGTTCTCTGGTTCAGGAATATCGCAAGTATATAGTAGGTACAGGACCGGACCTAGCACACTTCCTTGCGGTACGCAGCTTTTATTGCTTTCAGTTCTGAATAGGCATCTTCTTGTCTTATTCTAAAGAATCTGTTTAGAATGTAGGGTTCCAGGATATCTGCAAACTGTTTCGGTAGCAGGCTCTTCAGTTTATGTATAAGGCCTTCATGCCACACTTTATCAAATGCTTGCGTCTAAAAACACAGTAGCACAAACTCTCTTATTTTCTAAAGCGTTTTCTGTAACGTTTGTGATCCGGTGCACTTGATCGATATTTGAGTGTTTGTCTCGAAATCCAAACTGGTGCTCTGGTATTAAGTTCTTACTATTTATTATTAGCTTAAGCCGTTTAAGTAATAGCTTTTCAAACAGCTTTGACTTCCCTGGTAGCTAGGAAATCGGTCTATATGATGTTGTTTCGTGAGCCGATTTCCCAGGCTTTGCAATCATTATTACTTCAGCAACTTTCCATAAGTCTGGTACATATTTAAGCCTCAGTGCGGCATTAATAAGGAATGTTAACTTAACTAGACCCTTTCTTGGTAGATTATGAAGTATTTCCCCCGTTATTAAATCGTAACCTGGTGACTTTCGTGGACTTATACTCTGTTATATTTCTCGTGCGACTTCTCTCGGTGTTACTAGTTTTATGGCATCTACATCTTCTGGCGTCACTATATTATCCAAGGTGCAGTCTTCAATTAATTCCCCCTGGTTTGGTTCAAAAATGTTTTCTAGGTGCTCTGCAAACCTCACAGCTTTTTGCTCATTAGTTCGTGCCCATTGCCCGTTTTCACACTTGATGGGAGGGATTTGGGCTTTCGGCCTCTTTAGATGCTTAGTAGCCGTCCAAAGGGAGTAGTCTGTCCTTTGGTCGTTACTTAGTTTCTGAAGGTAGGTTTTGGTTGAATCGTCATTATAGCCCTGGATTAATCTTCTCAGCGTTTTTGTAAGTTTATTTAGTTTTCGTTTGTCACCAGGACACCTAGATTGATGCCACGTTTTTCTCTGTTTTCTTTTCTCCATAATGAGCTGTTTGATTCTGAAGGGGTAAGTATTTCCCTTCGTCCTCTTGTTGAAGTCGGGTGTGTTTTCCCACGCTGCTTGCTGGGTGTGCATAATGAACTTTTCAACTTCAATATTAAGATGTTCGGGTGTTTTTAATGGAACTTGTAGGTCTATTTGTTCATTCAACGTGTTCTTAAAGCTCTCCCAGTCTGTACGCTTATTAACAAGAGTGAGACTGTTTTCTTTGTACAAAACTCTCTCGCTTATTTCTAAGTAAATTGCTGAGTGATCTGAGTTCATGTCATAGCTTTGGTCTGTTTTCATATAACTAGACGGTAGGTCCTTGGTTACGAAAAAATCTATTAAGTCCGGAATTTTATTTGGGTCTGTTGGCCAATAGGTGGGCTTTCCTGTAGATATAACGTCACATTTTAGCTCTTTTATAGCACTTAGTAGTTCTTTGCCTTTAGTAGTTGTTAGTCTGGAACCCCAATACGTATTTTTAGCATTGAAATCTTCTCCTAAGATGAATTTACTACCAAGGCGGGCTAGAAAGTTCATATGGTGGTCTTTTTTAATCATGTACCGTGGTGGACAGTAGATGGCAGACACTGTTAGGGGATATTTTTTGGTTTGTCGACAGATAGTCACTGCTTGGATGTCTTTCTATTCGTACTTAAACACTTCATAGTTCTGTAAGTTTTCTTTTATAATAACGGCACTTCCACCTCTTGCAGAATTGTCTGGGTGTAGTGCATGGTATACTTTGTATCCTTTAAACTTAATGTGACATTGTTTTGTGAAGTGCGTTTCTGATATCAAGCACACATCAATTTTTTCTATGTCTAACACTACTTGTGAATCATTCGAAACTCTTAAACAAACTAGACTTCTACGGCATAAGGGGAAAAGCACATGAATGGTTATCAAGCTATCTAAAAAACAGGAAACAGTGTACTGAAATGTCTAAAGTTGTAAAGAAGAATGACAAAATATATACCAAAGAAAAATTTACTTCGACAGCAAAAATAAATAACTGTGGTGTACCTCAGGGTAGCATTCTCGGTCCTTTACTTTTTTGCTTCATATCAATGATCTGCCGGAAGCCACTTTGCAGAAATGTATCCTTTTCGCAGATGATACTACAGTTTTTATAAAATTTCAGGATAAAAAAGATTACAAATCGGTCACCGAAAAGGCCCTATCAGATGTAATAAGTTGGATGGAAAGTAATAATTTGAATATAAACATTAACAAGACAAAATTAATACAATTTAACTCCTATAATACCAAACAATTAAATTTAGACATTATTTTTAAGGGCGAAAAAGTACAACAAGTAGATGAATTAAATTTTTTAGAACTTAATGTAGATAAACATCTAAATTGGAAATGCCATGTGGAGCATATTTGTCAGAAACTAGATAAGTTTGTGTTTGCGTTGAAAAGGTTAAGGCAAAATGTATCTGTAGAAGCTGCTCTTTCGGCTTATCATGGCTATGTGTCATCAGTGCTAAGCTATGGACTAATAATGTGGGGCAACTCAACTGACTCCGACAGGGTTTTGAAGCTTCAAAAACGTTGCATCCGGGTTATAAACAAGGCATGGTTCTTAGATAGTTGTAAACCTCTTCTTCAAAAATGTTATGTTTTTCCTCTACCTTGTATGTATATAAGAGATATCTGCATTTTTACCAAGAATCACATGGATTACTTCAAACAACGAGGTGAGGTTCTACCGAGACAAAAAAGGGCTAAGTTTCACAACCTATTGTATCACCCACCAGTTCATAAAGATATTTATAAAAAAATGTATTCAATATGTGTATAGTGATTTATAATAACATTCCAAATGAATTCAAATTGTTGCAAGGTATTTTATTTAAAAAGAAATTGACAGAATGGCTACAAAATTGTTGTTTCTATAGCATTAAGGAATTAATGGAACTTAAAAAGTAATGTTAATGATGAATGTGTAACTGACTATATTTGTAATAATAAAATTGTACCTAATCCTATTTTAATTGCATGGTATAGTGACAATTAGAAATAAAACGTAAAAAATTTGCACGCTTGCTTGCAGGCAGAATACAGTGACTTTTTAACCGACTTCAAAAAAAGGAGGAGGTTATCAATTCGACTGTATTTTTTTTATGTTTGTTACCTCATAATTAACCGACTGGATGAACCGATTTTCATGATTCTTTTTTTATTTGAAAGCTGGTGCTTCCCGTGTGGTCCCATTGCCACCACGTCAGGATCTGATGATGGAAACCCTGAGAAATCGAGGGCCATTCTCGAAAATTGTAGGCACGTATTTGGTAAAAACTTGATATTCGTGTGTATATCGGGTGATACTACAAAAGAATGAAAGTTTGGATCAGACCTGATGATGGAGACGACAGAGAGTCAAGGGAACTCCACATCGGTATGTAGGAACTACCAAGTGTTTGGGCTTATTTCATTCGTATTGACGAGACCTTTACACCGAAAACACTTAGTTTTATTTTCATAACATAACATCACGCCGGTACGCTGTGAATGGGTACGCAGGTACCACTAAAAAGTGAAAAATAATAAACTTTTTGTAAAAATGTAACCGACTTCTAAAACAAAACACTACAAAGTATAAAATAATTTATTATTAATTAATTTATTAATTTCGGAAGACTGTGTAAAAAAAAGAAATAACCAAAAACACCGACTTCCGAAATTAAAATTATTTTATACTTTGTAGTGTTTTGTTTTGGAAGTCAGTTACATTTTTTGTAAAAAAGTTTTTAGGAAATAAGATCTTTCCTTGTAATGTATAGATGTATTTTCTTGCAAATAAACCTTTGATGATTTGATTTGTAACTCACTCTGGTGTTTCTGTAACCCATTTGAGTTCCACGCCATAAGTTTTAGTGTAGTATTCATTTTTTGGGTTTAGAAGTAGCAGCTTGGTTGCTATTTTAAATTTTTCTCAGTCTCTCGTCGAATAATGTCATTAATTTTAGGATGTCATCCAACTTTTTGTCGCTATTCATATCAACTGCAGTCGTCTTTGATAAGCCTCTTGAAGTTATTTGAGCGTATGAGGTGTTTTAGTTGTAGTTTTCATCGTAATTTGACTTGGTTTGGACTTGCTGGGGTCTTTGGCTGTTCCGGTAGGTGCACTTTGTTGGGGATTAACATTATTTATTTTCGATTTTTTCATTCGAATCTGCTGAATTTCTTTGGCTACAATACATCCCCTGTAGTTAGCTGGATGTGGAGCGCCGCAATGGTTGCACTTTGGTTTCTCTCTTTTTGGTTTGCTGCACTCCTTAGTGAGATGTTTGCCTGTACATTTGACGCACCTTGGTTCTTTGGAGCAGTACTTTTGCGTATGGCCGTACGCCTGGCATCTTTTGCACTGAGGTACTAGTTTTGTGGATTTCAGCGGTTGTATCTCCACGTTACATCCTAATATATGTTTAATGTTGTATATTTTATTGGTTTCCTCGTCGTTTGAGAATGTCAACATGAACATATTGAGTGGCTCTTTGGTTTTCCAACTCAATTTGTTAACTGCTTCTAGAATTTTGTAGCCTTTGCAGCGAAGGTCTTCGACTACTCTCTCTGGGATGCAAGTAAAATGCAATTTCTTAGCCATGACTCTTATTGGCCTCTCTTGCTTGTTTTCATATGAGTGCCAAAGGAGTTCGTTATCTGTTAGGGCTTTTGTTATTGCTCTGTACGATTCTTCGTTCTTGGCATTTACTTTGACGGTATCCCAGTTCATCATTTTTATGCTGAATGCGTCAGCTGATTGATTCTCACACATTTTTGTGTCAAAAAGTCAAAGAATTTCTGGTAGTCCTAGATACCATCTGCAATAATAGGTGGTGGTATTGGAGTTTTGTTGTCCATGCCTCTGTTCATTTCTCTTCCGTGTTCATTTCCATTTTCATTTTGAGTGGATTGGGCAGGAGGGGTGTTCAATGTTCTTTTCTTCCTGCTTTTTTGCCGTATCCACCCTGTTTCTTGAGCGAGTTCTCCTTCGTACGTTGTATATTCAACAGGCGGGGAAGAAGTCTCAATGGTGGTTGTTGCTGATTTCGGTGCTCTTTCCGCTTGAAGTTTCAGCTGTTGTTGGAGGTTTTCTATTTGACTTTTTAGGTCATTTAAGTTTTTTTGGAGCTTTAGACGCTCATTTTTTTCCTCGCGCTCGTAGTGAAATACGAGTACGGGTGGGTAGCAGAAGCTAGAAAATCTGTCACCAGTTTTCCCATGGGGTATCGACTACTGTATCACCCAGTGGGCTGCGAAGGTTAGATAGTCAGTCGCTTTATGAAAAATACTGGAATAAGGAACCTGCTGTATCCAGTTAGACTGGAAGCCGACCCCACCATAGTTGGGAAAAAGCAGGCAGACTGATTCGTGAAGTAAATCTATACTAATACTAGCTGACTCGGCAAACGTTGTTTTGCCATACAAAAAAAAAATAAAAATAGCCTACCACCTATTCTCATACCTACCGAATACACACACAAAATTTCATGAAAATCGGTCGAGTTCGGAGGAGTCCGGTAACAAACACCGTGACACGAGATTTTTATATATTAGATTATCTATATCTATACTAATATATAAAGCTGAAGAGTTTGTTTGCTTGAACGCGCTAATCTCAGGAACTACTGGTCCGATTTGAAAAATTCTTTCAGTGTTAGGTAGCTCATTTGTCGAGGAAGGCTATAGGCTATACGGGAATGGGAAATTCCTACGGGAACGGAAAAAAAACGGAATATTCGCGTACGAAGTCGCGGGCAGAAGCTAGTTAGATATAAAGCTGAAGGTTTTGTTAGTTTGTTTGCTTGAACGCGCTAATCTCAGGAACTATACTGGTCCGATTCGAAAAATTATTTCAGTGTTATATAGCCCATTTATCGAGGAAGGCTATAGGCTATATATCATCACGCTAAGACCAATAGGAGCGGAGCAGACGAAGTTGCGCGGGTCAACTAGTTCTTTTACATGTTTCTTTGACCTTACAAAGCTGCTGCGACTTTGTCAGCTATATAAAGCTTTCAGGTTTATCACAGTAACTACCGTTAAAGTTAACCATCGATTCGAAAAGAAGAAGTTTTATGTGCCATATTTTTTTGGTAATAACCGTTTTTTAAACTCCCACGATAAATTCCCAGGATCCCCGGCGTAGGTGAGAGATGGAACACCGGGGAGGTTTTAGTCAGTAAGAGTCTGACAGACCCCTCTGCCCGCCCCAGGGTGGAGGACATCCATGAGGAACTCCCCGCGTAAAAAAAAGGACATTGCAGGCTTGAATCACCTGATTGTCTGATAAAAAAGATGATTCCGTGCCTCGGAAGGCACGCAAAAGCCGGTGGTCCCGGCCGCCAAATGGCGGTCGTCAAATAAACCATGTCAGAGGCCCTTGAGGCGGTTTAGAAACTACACACACTAGGGTGTGTGGGGTCCTGCCAGGGTTGCGGAATTTGATCGAAAGAGTCACCGCGGCCCTGGAACGCAAAGGGTATTAGGAGGAACACGGATGGGTTTTAGTCAGTAGGAGTCTGACACTCCCTTCTGCTTCACCCAGAGCGGGAGGAGTCATCTGATGATTTCCCATCGATAAAAAAGGGTGTGAGGGTTCGTTAGACCTTACTACCCACACGATAAGAAGAAGAAGAATACAAACTTGATTTGATCATATAACTGCCTCCATACAATATCTTTGACTGCGTCACTTAGGCGGTTCTGGGCTGTACAAAGGAGGCGTTACAGGACCCGATGAGGATCTTGAGCTGAAGCAGCCGTGCTATCCGTAACAAGACGTACGGCGATGCACCACGGTACATGGTGGACATCGCACCCAGACGCACAAAACGTTTTCGGGATACTTTAATTGTGCATACCTACAGGTGAGGAGAGGAATTCCCTTCCGGAGTCTGTATTGTTGTGCTGTGTTGAGTGTGTGTCTGCGGAAGTCTGTGTTTCTTGATAGCTACAACCTTGGGGTCTTTAGTCAGGACTGAACAGGTTACTTCTTCTTCTTCTCTTTCCATCAGGAGAGATTGTGGTCAAAGGTGAGTCTTTCAAATATAATAAATAGACACTACATAATTGAACAAAGCGAAATAAAACATTCATGTTCAAAATAAACTTTGTTTAATCATACAACTGCTTAACTTAGCCGGTTCTCGGCTGTGACAAGCAGGCGTTACAGGACCCGATGGGGATCTGGGGGCTGAAACAGTCGCTGGGGCAGACGGGGCAGGCAGCTGCGTAATCGCGCGGGTACGCACAGCGCGCTGAGGTCGACCATTGAGATGGGGTGGCATGCTGGAACATACAGAGAAGAAACATCGATAATGTTTGCCGGGAGAAAACTCAAGTTTACGTTGCTCGCCGCTCGGATTTTACCTTAAATATCACTGTATCAAAAGTTATGTTGGTGTACAATAAAGAATTGGGCTTATGTCAGTTATAAAAGGCCTTTTGTGCCTATTGGCCTGGTTCAGTTATGGTTGGCCATTGGTTGGTTGTAGTTTTTCTTACTCCCTTGTTTTTCTGTTCTGATTTATTTTGATGCGGGATCCAAATTAGTTGAAGCGTTTCTTTAGGATTCACCACCGTTGATATTGACTTTCAGGAGTTGCACTGGTAAGTAATAGTGTAGCGAGCTATTTTTGAGCCTCCACGTTTGACTCGAAAGTAGCAGGACACAACCCTGTGGTGGATAATACCTTTGATAGAAGTATCAAAGGCATGGCTAGTACATTTTCCAGTAGACCTGAAGGACTAACTCACCTTAATAAAGCTGCTCAACACACAATGCGCTGTATCATAGGCCGGGCAGTTGAGGAAGGTGCCCTGGGCCTTCAGCTCCGGCCCCAGGCAGGCCGTCTTCGCGTGTTGCACGGCCGGCGCCCACTCCGCATGGTCCAGGGCGAACTGGTCCAGGTGGGCGGAAACCTTCACCTTGTCCACTGCTGCGCCGTCCAGCCATTTCGATTCGCGGAAGACGCAGGTCAATTTGTCGCACTAGAAGCATTGTTTCATATTAACTCGTGGTTTTGTTTTGTCATTGCATTGTGACATATTAGCGAGTGGTGTTGTTTTTTTTTAAGTATGTTTTTATTCTTGCAATCTGCCTGCTTCAGAGCATCTTGAATGAACCTAGCCCAGTGGCTAGTCCATCAGCTTTTCCCAAGAGGTCATATGAGGTCTTGGGGAAATTTTCTTTTTATTCGACGGAATGTGTTGGTGGTCTTATGCATCAAATTACAAGCAAGTGTGTTTGGGTGCTTTTTTGTTCGTTTGGTGAAAGATTTGAGCTTCACTATTATCTCCTGCTTCGCCATTGGCATCTTCAGGTCGCGGTGTAGTTGATTATTGGTAATATACCATGGTGTGTTCGTTATCATGAGCAGTATCTTTGACTGGAAACGTTGTAGAAATTCTAGGTTTGAATCGGCGGCAGTTCCCCACAGCTCCACTCCATATGACCAATGGGCAAGTGGAAATGTGTCGATATACTTAGAATGCCTTTGCAAAAATTAATAGATAGGTACCATGTCGGCTAAACTGAACCTAATCCAAAGTTTGACAGGTTCTTAAGTGAGAATAGAGTTTGATAAACACTCAACTTCTAAGTTCTGAATCAGAGGTGAGGGGGTTGCAGGATAGGCACCACGAAAAGCGCACTCACTGCACATCAGCCACCTTTAGGTACCTATGGCGCCAAATAAATTTGCAATAAAGTCACCCTTTCCTAAAAAAATCTCTTAGTAGGTACCCGGACAATAATTTTATGAATGGTTTTTCATCGCTAAAAACTGGCCAATTGCGAGTCGGACTCGCGTGCAAAGGGTTCCGAACGAATGTATTTTTTTTAATATGATATTTTACCACTACACACTTCTAATAGGTTTTCCTGTAATCTTTAGGTAAAGATCTATTATCTCCAGTTTTTTTCAAAATTTTAGGCTCAGGAGTTTCGGAGATAATGGGGGGGAATGGTAATTTTTCGTCTAATTTCTAGAATAACTTCGAAACCATTTATTTTAAAATTATGAAAAAAATATAGTTAAAACCATCACAGTAAGCCCTTTCATTTCATATGTCACACGATATTGTTCTTTTTTTTTAATTTTCTGGTTTGATCCCCAAAAGTGACCCCCATACTAAAAATTTAATAATTTACGACAGACGGACCGACAGACAGACACCCGAGTGATCCTATCCGAGGGTTCCGTTTTTTTTCGGAACCTTGAAAAAGGATAGGATCACGACAGATGTCGATTCAGGACAGCTTTGTGTCATTAATTCTGTTTATGTCGATAAATGTAGGAGGGTCAATGACCGTTATTTTGGATCGACCATAAGTTTGAATCTGCGCAGTGTTGACTATACCGAATAAGTGTAAAAACTTACCTCACTTTCATACTTGGCACCTTGGCATTTGGCAGTTGCCTCGGGACTTAACACCTTAGGAGAATTAAGGCAGGCGTAGATCTGTAGAGTTTAAAAAAACGGTTATTACCAAAAAAAGATAGCGCATAAAACTTCTTCTTTTCGAATCGATGGTTAACTTTAACGGTACTGTGATAAACCTTCTTGAAAGCTTTATATAGCTGGCAAAGTCGCAGCAGCTTTGTAAGGTCAAAGAAACATGTAAAAGAACTAGCTGACCCGCGCAACTTCGTCTGCGTCACAATTTTCATTACTGCTCCGCTCCTGTTGGTGTCAGCGTGATGATATATAGCCTATAGCCTTTCTCGATAAATAGGCTATCCAACACTGAAAGAATTTTTCGTATCGGACCAGTATTTCCTGAGATTAGCGTGTTCAAGCAAGCAAACAAACAAACTCTTCATCATCATCATCATATCAGCCGAAAGACTTCCACTGTTGGACATAGGCCTCCCCAAGCGTCGCCTCAACGACCGGTCCTGTGCGTCAAACAAACTCTTCAGCTTTATATATTAGTATAGATTATAAGGATAGATAGTTTTAGAGGTACAATGTCTAAAGTGGTTTGTTTTAAGAATTGAGTCATGTATTAGCTTCCAACTGGGCAAGGTCCCTTAATAATTATCTCTTGAACTCACACAGTGTTTCATTTATACTCATATTAAGTGATATCGCAGCTGTAGAAACCTGCGGTATCACAGTATCTACGGTTGGCAAAAAATACTGCGGTAACCGGAAATTCTAGACAAAGTGACATTCAGATTCCGAGTAGCTACAGTCAACAAAGCTATTTGGTATCCTACAGGCAAAAATATTAAATTTTCCACTGCACTGACAATATTTATTTCTAATATGTGCTTTAAAACTTTTTAAGCTTATGGCATAATTACAAGTGTAGTGTACAATAATTGTCTACTCAGCACACTCACAACGTTGTTTAAAACAAGTTAGCTACTAAACTAAACAAGTAACGTATTAAAATGACATTTAAAAAAATAATAACAAGTTATCTGTTTAATAAATAAATAAGGTTCGTGACATGAATCTGAATGTATGTTTCCTTAATTTGCATAAAAAATATAGAAGATCTTAAATATGTATATGTTGTTCTACACAGTATTAAGTTTCCTTACGGGCGCATCTACCGCCGTATCAGTGATACGGGGTCCCGGACAACAGAGGGGCCACAACGACTTTTGGAAGCAGAAAGAAAAAAACTTAAGAGTTGTCAAGGGACACCCGGATGGAACGAAGTTACTTTCGATTAATTAGACAAAAAAAAATAAGTTATAATAATATTTTTTTATTATTAACAAAACAAAAGTAAACAGAAATAGAAAAACGAAACGAAAATAACAGGCTAGCTTTCTATGAGAGAGAGAGAGAGACAGACAGAGAAACACGCGCACGCCGCACGTCTTACAACTATAGCAAAAAGTGTCGTTACAACTTTTCGTATGATTTTTTTCCGTCTAGCCCCCTTTCACAACGCGCGTTATGGAACTTCGTTCCAAAAACTACCCGACGAATTGAGAACCTCCTCCTTTTTTGAAAGTCGGTTAAAAAGCACTTGGCACAGGATCCCTTAGGGTTTAGCTAGCTACGCCACTCTGTTTCCTTACTTATTTACTGCACCCAAATAACTTAGGATTACTTACCACATCTGGGGTCTCTCCACAGAAGACGCCAGCGTTTGGCGCACCGTAACCAGCCTGAAACAAAAAAAGACGCTTTTTTTTTATTAAAACCGGCCAAGTGAGAGTCGCTCTCACACACGAAGGGTTCCGTACCATATAGCAAAAAAACACGTTTTTCTTATGGTAGCCACCTTATATTTTAATTAAATTAAATTTTTCTTGTTATAGTGGCAATAGAAATACACACTCTGTGAAGATTTAACAGACTTAGTAGAGAGATGAATTCCTTCGTAAAATCTATACCAGAAGTTGACATTTACAATGATTCCATGAAAGTCTTTAAGGCCAAAATTCTGGAGTACCAAAGAACGCAACTAAATCATTAAGTCGTATGCCTATATTTTTTCTTTTCTTTTTTAACTATGATTATTTGATTGATTATAATTTTATTTCGTAATTATTATTATTATTCTGACAACTGTGATTATTTTGTTCTATTGATTAATTTATTGTGTTGCTATTATTTCTCTTTGATTATTGATTTTATTATGATTTTTAATTATGTTGTAATTTTATTTTAATTCTAATATTATGTGTTATTGCTAATTTTGTGAATGTTGGTTGACCTGTAATTGGCGACTGTGTAAGAATGAGGCTTGTAATACTTATCCTAAGAAACACTTTATACAGATGCTGTTGGTGAACATTTTTTGAATAAATAAATAAATTTCAGCTGTCTACATATTACGGTTGTTGAGATATAGCCCGCTGACAGACAGACGGACGGACGGCAGCGGAGGATTAGTAATAAGGTTCCGTTAGTCACCCTTCGGGTAAGGATACCCTAAAAAGGTAAAACGAGAATTTCAATATTCATTCATAGGGCATTACTTATTGTACCTTCAAAGGAAAATGTGACACAAAAATTCCTATGATCAAAAGTGTTTGTAAGAACTCTGTTTTAGGGTTCCGTAGTCCTGACAAGGAACCCTTGTCATGTCCGTCTGTCTGTCTATCCGTCTGTCCGAGGTTTTGCTAAGAGACCGTTAGTACTGCAAAGCTGTAATTTGTGTGACAAAGTGGTAAAATAAAATTTGGAAAATATGTTTTTTTAGGGTAGCTCCCTACATTTGAAGTGGAAGTGATTTTTTTTTGTCGTCTACCTCATCGTGTGGGGTATTTAATAGGTCTTCTTCGTTGAATAGGTCTTTTAAAATGACTTGGTGACTATTTTGCGATTTAATGCTCCATTTACGAAATATTAAACTTTAAAGTTGCTTATTCCAGTGAGCCCCCCCCCCCCTTCCTCTAAAAGCAAAACTGCTGATATTGCATTTCATGAACTTTAAAGGAGAATTATTGCGGTTAAACATCTAAGAATACTTTTCATTGAAACACAGAAATGCAAGGTGCATTTTGTTTGATATTTTATATAAAATTTATATTTACTACCTTTTTTACGTGACTAACAATTTTATGCAACGTTGGAAGGCCGACAAGGTGGACCGATGACCTGGTGAAGGTCGCGGGTAGACGATGGATGCGAGACGCGCAGGACCGGTCGTTGTGGCGATGCTTGGGGGAGGCCTATGCACAGGAGTGGCCATCTTATGGGAATTTGTACGAAATTTTCCTTTCCAAGTACCTATTTTTTAAATATTGACACTATTAGTCGTTAGCTTGTAAAGCCTACTTAGCTGTAATAGTGTTCGTTTTAAATTCGTTACATAGGTATGCTACTAACATGATTTTTTTCACGTCTCCAAAAACAACCGTTTAGCTGGCAGAACCCCCCTTCCTCTGCCTGCTATACGGTCGTTTTGGACACTTAAGTAAAGCAATATTTCGCAAACGTTTCCTTGGTTGGATGGAAAAATGGTTTAATGGTGATGGATTTAAAATACTTTTTCACGGAAAGTTATAATTGAAAAAATGCCAAAAGGATTATCAGAAGTTCTACGAGCAAGAACGAACTTTGAGGGAAGAAGGATACACCACTAGAGAAATAGCACGCAGAGTTGCTATATCCCAATCCTGTGTCGTGACCACGTTGCAGAGGTACCACGGGATGGGTAATTTAGCTGAACGACCCCCCAGTGGTCGCGCAACTGTTTGGACTGCTGCCCAAATGCGCTATATTAGATTGCTGGCAGCCCGTGACCCAACAATCAACGCTACTAAAATAAAAGCAGAAGTTCGGGCCGCCTCTGGGCTTGAAGTTAGCACTCAGACCATTCGGAATTGCTTGCACCAGGCTGGATTACGAGCACGGAGGTCTTGGCGAGCGCCTCTGAATTCCCAATTTCAAGATGAAGAAGAAAACATTTGGCAAAACTGTCTCTTTGTTGACGAATCGCGAATCAGTTCTCATCCAGATAACCGTCGTGTCCGTGTCTGGAGAAGACCAGGTGACCGTGAAAGGCAAAGAACTGCCACTGGAACAGTTCAGCAAGGCGGGAAATCGGTGTCCATTTGGGGTGGTCTTATGATTTGGAGCTAGAACGCCTTTGATCTCGTATCGAGGCTTCATGACAGCAGACATGTATAAAGCAGTTGCTATTGATGGAATTGTCAGTCCATTCCGATTAATCCATGGGCACCAATTTGTACTGGTCGATGATAATGCGCCCGGACAACGATCTCAACCAGTCAATGCTCTCCAAGAATACGACATCACAAGGTTAGACTGGCCTGCCAGCTCGCCTGACTTAAACCCAATAGAGCACGCACGTGATGCTCTTAAGCGAGCTATTTGGAACCGTCAGCTAAGTCCCCAGACAGTGCCAGAGCTCAGGGAAGCCGCTATTCAAGAATGGGACAGGTTACCCCAAGAAATGCTGGATAACTTGATCCTCAGCATGACCAGGAGGATCTCCGCATGTATTCGAGCCAGGGGAGGAGTTATATTATATTGAACTAGCTTTTTCCAGCGGCTTCGCCCGCGTGGTCCCTAGGGAACATACTCCTGGGATAAAAAGTAGCCTTTGTCCTTTCTCAGGCTCTAGGCTAACTCTATACCAAATATCATTCAAATCGGTTCAGTAGTTTTGGCGTGAAAGCGAGACAGACAGACAGAGTTACTTTCGCATTTATAATATTAGTAAAGAATGAAAGAAAGAAAGAAAGAAAGATAATTTATTTGTCAAATATGCGTTTACATGAACTGTCGAATCAGACATGCAAGGTATTAACAGCGTATTGTGCGCGTCCATATTTTGCCAATAGTGGCGTACAAATTTTGTAGGTATAACAATATAGTCATTTTGAATTTATATAAGAAACAAATGTTATAAATAAATAAATATAACAGTTCACACTAAATTATATTATGTCCAGTAAACATTCTTTATCATGCAGTCAAATAAAATTAAGAAAAAAAAATTAAAAAACTCATAATTACATCGTTATTATCAATTATATTTAATAAAAGTCGGAATAGGAAAGTCCTTTTCGTTTAAAAAATCTAAAACATTATAATACGCCTTATTAACTAAAAAAAATTCTCAATATATTTCTAAAACGCGACAAGGGCAGTTCTCTCCAACTTTTAGGCAGTTTATTATAAATCATCGGAGCCATACAGAAAACACTTTTGCGCATGAGTGATGTTCTCGCAGTATGAGAGCATATCGTACTGTTGGAAGGATATAAACCTTTTATTAATAAACTAGCTGACCCGCGCAACTTCGTCTGCGTCACAATTATCATTACTGCTCCGCTCCTATTGGTCTCAGCGTGATGATATATAGCCTATAGCCTTCCTCGATAAATAGGCTATCCAACACTGAAAGAATTTTTCAAATCGGACCAGTAGTTCCTGAGATTAGCGCGTTCAAGCAAACAAACAAACAAACAAACAAACAAACAAACAAACTCTTCAGCTTTATATATTAGTATAGATATAGATTGTTGTTTAAGTTTGGTTAAACAGTCTTCTTCTTTCTATCATATTCCTGTTACAATTACATTCTGATTAGTTACTCAATTTTTGTTAGTAAAAAATTGTTTTATTTTTAATTTCAAACAGGATTTTTCTATTTAAAGAAAACACACAACAAAGATTTTTTCTTGATAAGGTTAAAAATATCTGCTTATGCTAGTGATCACAAACTTCTTTTGATGTGTGAATGTACTTATACCTACCAAATTCCAACTTTCTAGCGCTAAGCGTCTGTGAGCTGAACCTCGGACACGGACAGACAGAAAGACAGACATGGCGAAATTATAAGGGTTCCTTGTTGACTACGGAACCCTAGAAAGTAGGTATTATATACCTATTACAGGAAGATATACCTATTTACATTATGTCGAAGGCTTCCTACGTTTAATATTTCAATTACTTTTCCCTGAAGCTGAACACATTTAGTTGTTATTGCTCCTCAATTTATTTCTTCCTAGAAAATAAAAACGTTATCTTATTTGTAACACTAAAAACAAATTAGTTTAATCAAATACCTACAAGTTAATTTGTATTTATCGCTACAGGGAACAAAAACAGACAGTTAACGAATTCATTAGGTGTTTTAGGTTCCTCAAAGAATGACTTGGTAAGTTGGTACAGGTCGACAAGATCAGCTGGAGTTCCAATGCCTCGATATGAACGTCCTGAGGGCTTAGTGTAAGTTTTTTAACGCACATCACGCTACTCTGTACCCAATCAACCTTCGACCTAATGCGTTAGCTATAAAAATGAGAATGAAATTTGGTAGTTTGTTGTGTGGTTAATTAATATTATGATTCTAATGTGATTCTGCTAAAGTGGCCTTTTTAGACTCTCAGATTATAGTTTTGAATCTCGTTCAAAAAGCGGCTAATCTTTTCTGATTTTACCGGACTGAGAGTATTTCAACGATAAATGTCAGTCGTCAAACCTCGGTAACCAAGAACTTGGGCCTCCCAATTACTGCGGGAGTAGGTTTCCCTAAATAAAATCTTAATAAATTGCCGCAGTGGCGAACGATTGAGTGACGCGCTTGTCACGTATCGCGGGTTCGATTCCCGCAAGGAAAAACAGGTAAATCTGTTTTTGATAAATCTATGTAGGTACTAATTGATTTATGGGGGCAACAGCCTCAATAAGCGTGTGTTTCGCGCCCATGATGCCAGGATCGCAGGATTGTTTGAAAGATTACCGCGGCCCTGGAACGCAAAGGGCAACTGAAGTGTGGGTCAGTAAGAGTCTGATACTACCTCCCACTACACGGGAGGAGTCATTTCATGATTTTCAATTCTTAAAATAAGGATGCATCCACAGAAAATCTCCTTGTGTGGGGCACCAGATTTAGAAGTTGTTTTGGTGACATCATAGCAGTGTTGCATGTTTAATAAGTAGACAAGGTCGCACGTGATACGAATAGGAAACTTAGGACGAATTAACTAACACAGTTATTTTTTGGCACTTTAAGATCCTTAAAACACTCTCTTTAGTTTCCAAAAAGAAGCATCCTATGGATAGGTGAAGTCGCCCCCGCAAACTGGCTTGTGATAACACTGACCATGAGTTGACCTAATGATGTACGGAGCTTCAATAGAATAAGGAGCCAACTTATACCTAATCTTGATTTTGTTTTGCGTGCGGCCTACTGTACAGCGCTCTCCGTCTCCAGCATGTTCGCCCATTCTCTTATTAACATAAATGACATACGCTTGGGGTTGAAACTCTTGGACCGTGGGGTCCGAGTGCTCATGCCTTATTTAAAGATCTTTCTAAACGCTTAGTTGACACTTCGCGTGACTCAAGGGCTGGCTTTTACCTCGGACAGAGGATAAGCATTGCCATACAGCGTGGCAATGCAGCCAGTCTTTTGGGCTCACTTCCAGTGGACAGCGATGCGGACGAATTTTTTGACGCCTTATTTTAGTTAGGATTTTTTTTATTTTAAGTGTATACATATATTTTGTTTTATTTTAAGTTTCTTTCTTGTTGTATTAGGGGTTTTAAAGATAGAATAAATATGTATAATGACATACATAATGATGCACTCTTTGGACAATACGTGGGAATATACCACGTCAAGATGGAATGCTACAGCAGCTAGTCACTAACGTAAATAACTAATGAGTTCACCGATGTCTCATCTCACAGGAAACTACAAATAATTTGAATAGGTACCTTAATGCTACGCAGATTAGTGTAATTTCTTCAGTAGGAAGCAGATTTATCTGGCTATGATTTAGCCATAAACCATTTACCAAAAATATTCGGCTATCATAGATAAAGGAATGAAAAACAAGAGAACTTTATAACGACAGAGCGACGTCTGTTTTTATAGGAATCGGCTGATCATGATGGATTGGAAAGGACTTCATCCCATTTGCATCTGCAATAGACTTCTTTCAGTTTCGGGCTAAGGACGCTTCTACCTGCCGAATATACTGCCCTAATTTATAAGTACCTATGTGTTACTACTGCTGTCATTAAAATGCGTCGCCAACAACTCTACACTATAATAAGGTAGGTACGTACGTACCTACTTTATATACTTAGGTATCCTCAAGTAATCCTAATCCACAAATGGAACAAAAGAACTGAAAAACCCATAAAATATTGCCAAAAACTTACTTACCGCCACACAAAACGCAAGAAAAACACAAAATTTAAACATTTTTAAAACACGATCGTCGTCGCCAACTCTAATAAGAAGACTGCAGAACAATAACGAAACAGGCTCAGAGATAATCAGTAAGGTCAAGCAAGTCAGAGATCGGCCGCGCGATGATAGTGCTGTCAAATTAGTTAACAACAAGTTTTTAGACCTCTTGGCAACGCAAAAACTAGATAAAGTTGGGTTTTGGGGAAGTTTCAACGTTCGATCCGAGTTTGAACTTTCTGCGTTAGTTTGGCTTGTTCTTTGCTCTGTTTCGAGTTCAAATTCTAGCTTGTAAGTTTGCCTTATTGCCAGACCTTTAATGGATTTTGGCAATGATCCGACCAATGTGTCTACGACCTATGCAGACCTATGTATCTTTAACTTGTAATTAGGTACCCATCCACCGTAGATAAGCATAAGTCATCTCTTGATCATTATAATTTTTACATTGGCCAATACCTAGGATAATGCAATCTAGCCAAAACTTTCCATTTTGGACCCTCTTGGCTTTAGACTTGCTCGTCCTGCTGCTAGTTACTAGAAACAGCCGCTAGATGGCGCTAGCAACCAGTGTGTCAAGAGACGCGATATTGTTTTTGTTTGCACTTTTTTAACGTGATCTTGTTGCTTTTATTTGAAAAAATGAATATATATTTATTGTTTTCTCAAGGACTGAGCTGAAAAAATTAAAATTAGGGTAAATATATTTATTTTACTGCCTTGCGTCCAAACAATTTACTTCTCATCATAAAATAATATTTAAATGTGCACTTATCTTTGTTTTATTATTTTAAAATCAAATATTATCCAATTTTTGATTTTATTTGAACTGTGTCACTAAATTAGATTTATATTTTACAATTTGTTCATAACATGCTTTGTGAAATTCATTCATGCAAGATCGTAACGACCTCTGTGGACACTACGAGTAAATGGTGGCAAAGACGAGAAAAAACTCGAGACATCAAGATAGGCATAAAACTCGTTCCTTATTGCATTGCATGTGGCGTTATTTGTCTGTGAGGTTGTCAACTCTTTCTTCTCAATAAGACATGAATATATTGTAAACATTTGAATTTGAATGCGATTTATTGTATCACACAACAAATAGAAAATTTATAATATAATAAAATTTATTAACAGTCTTATGTAGTTTGCAATAATCTGGTGAAATCAATCAATCATTATCGTAATATATATAATTCTTCCGATACTTACTGCCTGAGTGGCTGACAGACAACGCACAGCCGAAACTACTGGTCGTAGAAAACTGATAATTGGCACGTCGGTTCCTTAGGGTAGATAAGGAAGCGTTAAGAGAGAACTTCCCAAAATTTCTACGCGAGCGGGAAAAAGCAGGATATGTGCTTACGAAGTCACGGGCAAAGCTAGTACTAATATTTACTCGTAGGACAATGTAATGTTTTGTTGAATTGAAATCAAAATTATTGGATCGAATTTTTGAAGTCATAATAAAATCAACAGCCACTGCTGAAACCAATCCTTACTTAATATTATAAATGCGAAAGTAACTCTGTCAGTCTGTCTGTAGCGCTTTCACGCCAGAATTACTATATTTAACTAGCTTCTGTCAGCGACTTTGCCCGCGTGATCCCTAGGGAACATACTCTCGGGATAAAAAGTAGCCTATGTCCTTCCTCAGGCTCTAGACTATCTGTGTACCAAATTTCATTTAAATCGTTTCAGTAGTTTTGGCGTAAAAGCGCGACAGACAGACAGACAGAGTTACTTTCGCATTTATAATTTATTAGTAAGGATCATAACTCAAAATCAGATCCGTATTTTTAAAAGAGGTACGAAATTCGCTTTTCGCCACTTGGGATAATACCTAGTATTTTTTATAAACAACGTATTTTTAGAGTTCCGAAAATAACGGAACCCTTATTTATAGGATCACTTGGGTGTCTGTCTGTCCGTCTGTCACAACCAGTTTTCTCCGGATCTACTGGACCGATTCTGTTGAAATTTAGTATGCATAGGGACTTTTGTGACTCAAACACGGACGCGTTACGTAAATAAAAAAAAACACCGGTAGCACTCCGGGAGTGCCGGCAGAAGTGAAAACTTTAGTATTAACGTTGTGTTTAATTATAAGTACAAAAATACTATCATTTATGAGGTAGAATACAATGTTTATTTATTGCGCTATCGTACACAAATATGACAATTTACATGTTATTATTCATAATATTATATCGTTATTTATTTATATATTACATTAATTTTTATCTCTTAGAAAAATCAACTTTCATCCATAATTTCGTAATTCCGTAATTTCGTATCCTTGGATACGCGTGGCACGCTGTACATAAACACAGACGGACATTCGCGCAAGCGCCCTGTGCCGCCTAAGCGGAGCAGCACACTCAGGCACGGTAGAAAGAGTGGGAGATACTAGTTCCTCTCCCTTCCCCTCGATCTTACGCTTTTTCGATCAGCATCACATGACCCTGACGCGAGTCCGTCTTACGCTTTTTCGATCAGGTCACGTGTCCTGACGCGAGTTTAAGATTTTATACCCATTACAGAAAAAGTGCTCAACGCCGCTAAAGAAGTTTTCACTTCAAAAATGTAGTATGGTGGTTAAACTAGAAAAAAAATTGGTTGTCTGTAAGAAGGGTTAGAGACGATAATTTAACTTGATAACGTCATAGGAAAACAATTGAATTCTTATCAAACAAGCCGAACGCTAAGGCCATTTGTGTTATCGCTTGTTCCGCGATCTCGCTCTCCGAACGTGACACTTGTTCTTGCGTGCAGCCGGCGTTGTTCGATTTATAAGACGTTGTTACGTTAAAAAAGTTTTTCAAACTATATCGTATGACGTATCAAATGAAAGGGGTTAATGTGAGGGTTTCAATTGTGTTTTATTCATAATTTTAAAATCAATATTTGTGAAATTATTCGAGAAATCAGACCAAAAATGACCATTCCCCCCCCTTATCTACGAAACTACAAAGCCTAAAATTTTGAAAAAAAAAAATCCAGATTATAGTTCTGGACATAAAGATGACAGGAAAACCTATAAGAAGTCTGTAGTGTTAAAAAAACACATTACAGCACGTGAGGCCGACTCGCACTACTCCAGTTTTTATATTAACGCCCTTTGTTTTTTCAACTTCCGCAATCCGATAATATTTTTTGAACTCAAGCAACATCTATCTGGCCGGCGCTTACTGGCTTGCTTAGTTTAACACTAATAGCCAGTTTCGGTATTGCCTTTTTAAAATTCTCTGAGTAGGTATAATATATTTAAGTTGCTCCTTGAAAATAATAATGAGTTGTGTCACTTCTGCGAAGAGAATATTATCTTTAGTGCTACTCTTTGTTCTGATTGACGTTCCATTCCAAGATGGCAGACATGCCGCTTGAGCCATGATAGTATGGAATCGTAGGATTACGATTTTTAGGTGTGTCTTTCTAAATATCGAACTAGAATGTCTCCGAAATTCTTGACTAATGTCTTATACGAATGTTCTGACGATGTGAAACAACTCGCTCGCGTTAAGTGCGCTAGTTTTAGGTAACGTTTGTGCCGGGACATATGTAATAAAACGGTGATCGAAATTGTGTTTTTCGGTGTGTCGTGTACGATAAGTATTCTGGTTTGATGTTAAATTAAAATGTGGAATATGATGTGCGACGTGATGCCCACTATATCGGAGGACAGTATCAGTCAAAGGAGTTCGCAGTTATCCGGTGAGGATGCGAACTTCGAGCAGTTGATGGTGTCTATGCTCGATGAGCGCGATAAGCTGGTGGAGAGCCTGCGGGAGACGCAGGAGCGTCTGGGGGATTCCGAGCAGCGCCTCAAGGAAGTGGAGAAGGAACGGGACTCGCTGCACAGACAAATCGCCGCCAATTTGCCTCAGGTCAGTGACTTGAATGCTAATGCCTAGCTGCTTATGTAAAAGCGGATATTATTTATATTGCAGATAGTGCTCAGTTACGGTTACGATGTAGACAGGCTTGTTCAAGTTCATGTCTACCATATTCCCAAACCTTTTGAATGCCACTTTTTGCTTTTAAAATCTCAAACAAAAATACACTAGAACCTGAATGCTAACAAATAAATCTTATTTAAAACATTAATATCTGTTCCAACAATAGTGCCAGTCTATTGTATAATCAGATTGAGCCAGACACCAGTGACTGCACTAGACAATTACTCTATTGATGTGCTATTGTTATTTTTATTACTCCGTAACTATGATTAGGACTTCTGATTACAAAATCAGTGACCAATCAGTTGTTTTAATTGTGTTTTGACATTTAAGAGCTTCCTCTATTGTGTCCCTCCTTTGCTCACAGATGAAGAAAAACCTAAATTTATTTCATAGCTGTTCCTCTGATTCTCAAGATAGGTAAAACAATTATTGACTTAATTCTATCAAATCATGAAGTGTCGTGTTTTTTCTATTGTTTTCAAGGCTCTTGTGAAGTATGGGCTGGTTCACTGCTTTTGGGATATCTGGCTGTTTGGCAGTAGGCTATTGAAGTATTACAATATTGGTTAATAAATTGTCTGTTTATCATCCAGTATGTTATTTATTTATTTTTTGGAAGACTTACAGACTAATATCATTTTAATGACAATAATAATAACTAAACTGCTAATGATAAGTCTTCAAAGAAAAAATACACCAATGCTTTGATTAAAAAATCTTTCTAATGGTTCCATCAAAGAGTAGGTATATTCAGGATGTTAAATTTTTAAGCTCAAATAAGACTTTCAATAATTTAAGAGCAACTTGCACTACTAATCTGTAAATGCATTATAAATGCTTTAGTTATTTAAAAAACCTTTCTGTCATCTTCAAATAATTGCCATAAATAGAATGATGATTTAAAATTTACTTACTACTAAATTCATTAGGGTTTATTAAACAGGTTTTAGGCATAAGTCGCCCAATCTATCTATATAGCCTATTTTGTCCCACTGCACCCTCACCATGTTCCACACAGCATTGTCCCGTGCCAGTAAGAGCCAGTACTTTCTGCTTTATTTTGGACTGCTGCAATGTTGTTTGACATTGAATGAAACCCATCATTTGACATGAGTATATCGTAACAAAAGTTCCTATTGATTCAAGTCAATACAAATCTGATATGTTGTTTCTTTATCTAAAATAATATAGTATGCAGTGGCAAGCAACAATGAATATTGTTACCATGCAGACCGTGTCAAGGAGAGTTGCAGGCATAATGCTCAGCCTGCGGAACAGAATTAAATAAATTGTACATTCTGTAACTGAGATCAAGAATTATTATATTAATAATGGCCTTGCTTTTGCAGTAATTTCAATTATTTGAGTATGTATTTATTTATGTCCAAATTTCTTCTTGTAGACCTAGCTAGCTGGATTTCGTTTTGCTATAAAAATTTAGCAGGTTGGAAAATTTCTGATGCATTGTGAACTCATTAAAATGGTGGTGGTTCCCCTTTTTTTTTAAAACCATATCTTCCTGTTTGAAGTTTAAAACCCTTGTTTTAGTCATGGATGGTAAACTTGATGGTGTTGAGAGTTTTTGGCAAAACAAAATATACCTAGGTTTTTATAAGTTATCCTTGTGTTGCCAAAAAAGTCATTCAGAAAACTTGGTGGTCTAGTTTCCATAGAGCTTTCTTAGCCAAATGATCAGAATCACAGGATTGTAGAGCTTCAAAGCACTAGAATCAAATTTGTGTTAAGTCACAAGCACACTTTTACCTAACTTTTTTGAACTAAGTAATCTATACTAATATATAAAGCTGATGAGTTTGTTTGTTTGCTTGGACACATTAATCTCAGGAACTACTGGTCCGATTTGAAAAATTCCTTCAGTGTTAGATAGCCCATTTATCGAGGAAGGCTATATATCATCATGCTAAGACCAATAGTAGCGGAGCAGACGAAGTTGCGTGGGTCAATACAATATGTACCTACAATATTAATTTATTGTTATTAAATTATCTTTGTGGTATTGATCTGGACTTTACCCACTGTGGTAATTACAGAAAAACAACATTCCATATATTATTCAGTGTTATTTATGTTGACAAGTAAGTTCACAGATCACCATTTGGTTCAATGATGAGACCAAACTTAATATAATAATTCACAAAGTATGCCTAGCCTTATTCAAATATTTACATTAGGTGAGGTATTATTCACATTATACATGTAGATAAAATCTGTGATAGAATGAACACTTATGTAAAATTGTCATGGCACTGATAACAGTATGTAAAGCCAGGGAAATTATATTAACCACTTTTGACAACAATTCCCAGTAAATTGAAACTTTCAAATCAAATCTTTTTATTTGCCAGAATGTAGAACAATGTAGGTATACATGATCCTAAAATTATAATGGCCTCTTTACATTCTACCATTACATTTAGTGTGCAAATAGTTTATTTTATGTTATTATTTTAATTTAATAATACAAAAGAAAAAGAACACGGGCAGCAACAGTCCTCATGCATATGGAATTACAAAAAAAAAATATTGCCAAAATTATACCTTAGATGTCTATACAAAGGTTGATTCTTTTTAACTGTCATATCTAAACAGATTTTATTATTTACCTGCAAAAATATATTTTGTTTAAAACTTAAATCTACACTTAAAATAAAAGACTTAGTGATTCTTAAAATATGTCACATCTAGATAAACAGAATTTTGGGCTCTATACAGTGAGATTCTTTCGAATTGTCAAAAAGTCCAAAAAAATCTCATTTTACTTAGGCCCTCTTCACATTTTATGATGTGCAAGCAACATTCAACCTTATGGTCATAAACAACTAGATTCCCTAACTGTGAATAGTTTGTGATACTGAACATTCCACTACTCCTCTCTATGGTAACAGCCTGAATTAAGTAATCAGTGTTATCAAATCAGTATCATTGTTACTGGTCAGGCCTGAAACATTTGATGCTCTGTGTATTAGTAGCTTATTTGCGTTGTGATGATTAGCAGAACTTTGCATCTATACTAATATTATAAAGAGGAAAGATTTGTATTTTTGTATGTAACAAATAAACTAAAAACGACTGGACCGATTAGAAAAATTCTTTCAGCAAGAGATAGCTACATTATCAACGAGTTAAATAGGCTATATTTTATCCCTGTACACTGACGGGAACGGGAACTACGCGGGTGAAACCGTGTGACGTCCACTTTACAATATGTTTTTTTTTTTAAATTAGTAGTTTAGATTAAATATTATAATATGTTTCAGGATTTTCTAGTTTTTTAACACAATTTTATGAATACTATAACTAAAAAATAAAATCAAGAGAGCGACTGACGGCATTGCCACATTGTATGGCAATGCTAAGCCTCTGTCTAAAGTAAAAGCCAGCCCATGTTTTTTTTCTAAATGTTTAATAAAGCAAAACTTGTTAGTAATAAGTAAATGTAACTGCTAACCCAGCTTGCTTCAAACCAAAACTTACCCTTCCTGTACTTTGATAGTAGCACAGATGACAGAATATGGTATAATTGCGACAGCGACGAGAGACCAATACTAATTTTACGCTCCCGCGAAATATGCGCTGTGCACAAGTTTCAGCTGTCAAAGCCATAGTCTAGAATGGTCAGACCATTTCTGTGAGTAAATGTCACTCACTGACAGATTTGTTTGTAAAGTTTCGACAGTGGTGTCTCTAGCGTGGCCATCTTTTTAACCATCATCACATGTGTGCTACCCCCTCTGGGGAACACCTGTTAGAGCACATCCTTGAGGAGACTAAAGGTGTGTCCCCTGACCCTCGCTGTGCACAGCAGCCCGTGATTACTATGCCACCGCCTTCCCGAGAATCATTCGTAGGGCGAACAGGGTCCCCACTCTGAGCAACCGTAGGGTCGTAAGAACCATCGTCGTCGTTAGAATACTGATCTCCTGACTCTGACTGCTCCATTGGTCTCGTCGCAAGCGCCACTGCCGAGCGTGTTTAGCGGAAGAAAAACCAATGGAGCAAATCTACATCGCAACAAAAAGAACCGCAACGCCATCTATCCAACTAGCAGCGAACTATTACGTCGAAATCCTGCATCGCGAAATCAGAGTTTACGGTGCGATTTGAACATATACATCAGTCCGAATATAAAATATCGGGCAGTTGCCCACACCGGACACGACAACCGTCCGGTCGGAGGATCCTCCCTTTTCAATGGAGGTTTGCGGGATTTTACTCTCTGTACCGCATACCTTCTATACGTGTAGTCCTGGGTTCGTTGCTGACCCAGCAGAATTTGAGAGTGGCACGAGGAGGTGACAAGAGGAAGTGCACCTGTGTTTGCGCACACACTTGTACACAATAAATATCCTACGCCGATGGCGAGTCTCCGTTGAGTTGCTAGTCCGCAGGAGGACTATATAATCGATGTCAAACGAAGCCGAATTTCATTTACCAAAGGTCTTCAAACAATCGGTAAGCACTTCAAATCACCAAATTACTAAACATTTTAGGAGAATGACGTAAGCATCACCAAAAACGATGTTTTCTCGCCCACGTTTCCCGTCTGACTGTTGTGATTTGCATGCGTTTGTTTTGATTCAATTCAGATACAAATTAAGCAGGCTTCTTGTCGGAGGGGCGGATACCGAAGTTTGGTAAGATAGCGTTGCTTATGAGACTGGCAATAGCTTGTACCTTTTACGCCATGTCATTTTATTTCCCCTTTAATTAACCCTGAGTTAACTGACAGTGACTTACCAAACATTTTTCGAAGTTAAAGTTTGGTATATAGGTACTCATTCTTAGACCTAGCCATTGAACGGCTTTTCAACACGTAACCTAGTAGCTACTTCTAGTTGATAATTTGTTAATATATAATAAAAACTAGCTTCTGCCAGCGGCTTCGCCCGCGTTGTCCCTAGGGAACATATTCCTGGGATAAAAAGTAGCCTATGTCCTTTCTCAGGCTCTAGACTATCTGTGTACCAAATTTCATTTAAATCGGTTCAGTAGTTTTAGCGTGAAAGCGAGACAGATAGACAGACAGAGTTACTTTCGCATTTATAATATTAGTAAGGATATCGTTTATTTATAAAACAGGGCACATTTACAATAAAATATCTTACAATTTTTTAAAGAACACAGTTGCTGATTTGCCTGAACTAGGTTGAAACCTGTGCTTCAGGCTAGATAGTGCTTATATAAACATCAATAATAAAATAACAATTTATCAATTACCTATAATAAAAACTTAAAATTTACATACAAAAAGAAGGTCTTCTGTCTCTACGTACGAAGTGCTTAATAAATATTGCACAATTGTCTTTTTACAGCTATAATAATTCAACTTATAGATACTTAGTTTCTTATTTAGTCTATTGCTGGTCAATCATGTCGCGGAAGCCTCTTTGCTTTAAGTAAATTTCTTTGACATGAACGTTAGTTTGCCTGTGTGCGTTAACTCCAAGAATTAAACGATACCCATCATGCTCAACCTACAATAGTCCACTGCTGAACGTAGGCCTCCCAAATCGCGCGCCATTTTGACCCGGCCAGCTCTCATTCAGTTGCTACCGTGTATATAGTAGCCGGCACGAGTCGTGAGCACAGATGAATGCAGCGGGGTGATCTCGCCAATGTACGGTGGGCGAACGAAACTTGCTAGTCCAATAATCGATGAGCATTGACTGACGAACCAATAACGTGACGCGTCAGAGCTGTCGTCTTCAAACGACTAATGGAGAGTGTGCTCGGAACTCGTGGCGGTTATTATACCTATCTATCTATCTATACTAATATATAAAGCTGAAGAGTTTGTTTGTTTGTTTGCTTGAACGCGCTAATCTCAGGAACTACTGGTCCGATTTGAAGAATTATTTCAGTGTTAGATAGCCCATTTATCGAGGAAGGCTATAGGCTATATATCATCACGCTAAGGCCAATAGGAGCGGAGCAGTAATAAAAATTGTGACGCAGACGAAGTTGCGCGGGTCAGCTAGTACTAATATATAAAGCTGAAGAGTTTGTTTGTTTGTTTTCTTGAACGCGCTAATCTCAGGAACTGCTGGTCCGATTTGAAAAAATCTTTCAGTGTTAGATAGCCCATTTGTCGAGGAAGGCTATAGGCTATACGGGAATGGGAAATTCCTACGGGAACGGGAAAACGGGATATGCGCTTACGAAGTCGGGCAAAAGCTAGTGTAGTAATAAAAATAAATTATTTGCTTAGGTCACCTCTTCACTAGTCAGCCGTGATGATTACTGCATCATCTCCCCTCGATCGGCCAATGAAGCGATGTAAAATTCTGTCTAGTCAAATCGATCGATTTCGCTCCCATGTTATCTAAAAACGGTTAAAAATAGGAGTGGCGTTACACTTTTACTATCATTAAACAACTAAAAGTTTTCAACTGGGTTATCACTGGAACCCTGTGTTAAAAAAATATTGGCGGTTCGATGTTTAACGACGCTAAAAGTTTTTTTGCGGTTTTTTACGCGTGTTCCGGGTTTTTCGAGATGTCGTGTCCCAATTCCACGCGTAATGATAGTGTTCCGATCAGCAAAGATCCTGCCGTGGTCCTGCTCGAGTTATGTCGTCGGTTTTGTCAGGAAGTTGTGTTCCGTTAAACAATGAATATTGCCTTCAAGAAGACACTTATCTGTGGGTCCCAATATCACGTAGAATCACACCCACCATCATCTTTAACTTCCACGTTTTTAACTAGACAGGGTCCTTAAATCATGAGGTGTTACGATTTATTATTCAAATGCAATTTACCTCCATGTATAATGATCGATCACCTACGACCCCGAAAATTTTAAGGGACCCCGCACTCGCACCAAAAATTCGCTCAGTCTTTTTATATTCGCCCAAAATAATTGTGTTGAGTTTATACGAAGTAATTTGCTTAGAGAATGACTAGAGTTTTCCTCGCAGTGATTTATGAATATATCCGTAGCGCAATTAGGCTGGATTGTCAGCGATTTTGCATGAATTAAGCAAGCCTAAAGTACCTGGAGGTAATTCGGTGGAATTTTTCACTAAAGAATGTTGTGAAGCCGTGAGGGGCTTCAAAATGGAGTGTTATTAACTTTGGAATGGTTTAAAAAGGTTTTTAGAAGGTGTCGAGGCGGTAGCAGCTTTGTTTAATGAAGATATTTATGATTACGAGCATAGTTTGGGCTGTGTCATAAAAACTTTTTAACAGCTTTCTGAACGCTATTATTAGCGCTGTCTTGTTGGCTTGAAGCGGTGTGATTTGTCCCTTATGTTACTTAATGTGTTTTCATGCTTAAATAAAAAACATGCTTAGATGAACAATCAACACATAGAACATTATATCATAGAAGACCGTTTGAGCACAAAATAACAACATTGTAACCGCGTTCTTTCACGGCGATCCTCACAAAACTATCTGTTTTAATCTCTAGTATTTTCTCAAGCATCCCGGCTCTGCCTGCATTCCTGATAATCAATGTCTTCCTAGAATGCCACTACACATTTCCGGAAGCATCTATTTCGGTCAGCACCGTGGCCGAGTCAAAATATCAATGAACTTCTAATGCCCCCTATATTTAGAACGGAGATAATTTGGAACGCTTTCTACTAATGTCGGTGCCGTCAAACGGTAGCTATTACTGGAGTTTGCTTTTGATTATTTGAATTATTGAAAATATATTTTTTCTGGATTATTTGTACTCAAATCGCCCAAATTTTTAGGGTTCCCTACCCAAAGAGTAACCAACGGAACCCTATTACTAAGCCTCCGCTGTCCGTCCGTTCGTCCGTCTATCTGTCAGCGGGTTGTACCTCAAGTACCGTAATAGATAGACAGTTGAACTTTTGACAGAGTGTGTATTATAACCAATAATAACAATTACGTACGGAAGCCTTCGTGTCCGAGTCCAACTGTCACTTGGCCGGTTTTACTCCCCAATCAGTTCGAGTCGGCTGGATGCAAGAATGTTAGCACCGGTCAATGAGGATGCTTGGTATATAATGCCTATGTTCAGCAGTGGACACCTTTTGGTTGAAATGATACTAAATCTAATTCTTGATCACTCCATGTCGCTGCAAATCCTAATTCTTTGTTTACCATGTTCTCCCTAGATTTTCCGATTCCTGTCCGTATAGCGATTATTACCATCTACCAAATAATCCTCATAATTATATACAGTCTTTATCTTAACAAGCGTATACATATGAAAAAGTTCATTACTTTATTGATAATTAAAAGACACTTAATACCTGTAAGTGTAACCCAAGTAACGGCGCGGGGCAAGTACCGTTTTACGTTTAATAGCTTGCGGTCTAGAAAGTAATTAGCCAAGAAACAACTGCCTTTGCGTAATTAGTTTTTTCTGCAAGATCTATCTTGAGTAAAAGAATTACTAAAGTTAACTAAGAAATAATTAGAAAGAATTCTTCGCTGTGGGCTTTCGATATTGTTGTCGTTAGTCAGAATACTCGAATCACATGTATTCAAACATCTGGATTCGGAACACATCTGTAGGCCATACAAATATTTGTCGTCATGCCGCATTCGAACTGTCGACCCTGGACAGACGAGAACATTTCGCTACCTACACTGGTATTTGCCAGTAGCTAGGCAAATAAAACAAAAGCAAACTAATTTGATTTTAATTTTCTTTTATGTAATGGTTGAACTAGGTTAATTTTTAATCGACTGCTAAAAAGGGTTATAGTTTTTGCGCGTATTTTTTTTATTTGTGATGGGTTTGCTCTTGAATCTAGTCTAGGTCAGAGATAAAGTCTACGATGGAGCGAGCTTACCCAGAAGGAGCCTGTGCACTTTACCTTGAAGAAATTATTATTTTGTATGTATGTTTGTAAATTTCTTTATTACCTCGTACCTTCCAAACGGCTCCATGGATTTCGACTATTAAAGTGTCGTTAGATTAATTTAAAAAACCCAAGTGTCCTTAAATAGGCTTTTAAAAATGGCAATAAGGCGGAATTTGGGCGCTAAAATGTAATCCGTAATTTTTTATTTTAACCAAACTTATCGAGTAGGGTATCTTAATGAAGGAAATTAAATGGAGGTTACAAAGATATATATGTATAAGCCATATGTTTGAATTCAATTAGGAAACAGTTTTCGTTCATAAAAGTGTCTCGGTCTCGGTCTTTTAGTGCAAGTTGACTGTTTTGTAGTCGGGTTATTTGTTTAAATTATATTTAATCTTGTTGTCATTTCACGAATACCTAATTAAATTGTGGACATTGTAAGAAATCCAATATAAGCCTGATCAGGCACAGGTAGTTTCGTAAATTAAATATAAATATACTCAACAAATTTATTCAAAGAATTACACAAGCTTTTGTTTGCTCTGCGGGGTCCCGTGAAATCGTTGGAAGTTGTGATGTAACCACAAACCAACTCCGGCAAACAAGCTTCGACATGTTAGGTAAATGATAGAATTTCCCGATTTCAACCGGCCGCCCTGAGTTTGACCCAAGTCTCCATTCCAAGTATGCCGAATATTTAAGCCAGCTCCTTGTACAGTCGTCTCGTCTAACCTGTGTAATTTGACAATTTACGAGCAAATGTGAATGTTTGACGGTTGTGTTGGCATAACTTTTATTGCTAAACTTTTAATTTCGAACTGCTGTAGTGGTGTATCATATATGGCGAAGTCTAGATCTGCTAGCACAATATTTTCTTTACGTAACACCAACACACATCTTGTTGACAAACTACGTTTTCTGCGCATCTTACAATACCGGTTTTAATTCATATGCATTATCGCACTCTAATGCGTTAGTAACAGATGTAGCGCAAAGATCAACGAGGACATCAAAATGACTCAACACCATCTCCGAATCTTCACCGGACATTGGTCTCGCGCTTTCCCGCCCTTGAACAATGTCACGACCACAATTATACATTTATTTATTTGGAACATAATTTTAATAAACACGCTAGTAACAAAGTCGATATGAAAACATCCCTATTGGCTTTGAGCCAGGGCGCGTTAGAGCGCGAACGGGCACATAAAGTTGTACACAATCCGCCATACTCTTTTACACGACGCTCAAGTTTACGGCTGCAGATATTAGGATAAACGGACACGTTATTGTTTGGAGTTTGGAGATGTCGCCATGATTGTTTGTGTGTTAACACGTCCTCGTAAATACTCGAGAGATCTGTATCTTGTGTGGATCAAGTGTTCCAGATGTCAAGCATGGCTATGGGAGAGCTTGATTCAAACGGAGACCCTTATGCATGCGCTGGAGACCGTAAAGTCAAAGTCGTTAAGAAGTTCAAAGCTTTAAGCGTTATTACTTTTAGTGGTAATTAAATCTCCTATTAAGTATTGGAAAGACATAGTTTCTAATGTGACCATTTAAATGCTGCTGCATTCTTCGATTGACTAGTGACGATCCGCACGTAGATATTGTTCAAGTCTAAACTTGAACGAAGATCAGGTTGAAGAATTTATCGATGAGGTTGAGAGCCGTCCAGCGATTTGGGATTCGAAGTCAGACAAGAACAGTAATAAAATCGAAAAGAAAAAGGCTTGGGAAGAAATATACAATTTTATTGAGAACTTCACAAACAAGACTCGAAGTGAAAAAAAAAATTTTGGTCACATTGATTTATAAAATAGGTAACGGCAACGTTTTCTTCGGTTTCTTTTTTTTTCATATCCCGAAACCTTTTTTCGTTTTAATAGAACACTAACAACAGTGCTTGGTCGTCAGAGTCTATCGTGAAACTAAATGTAAAACACTATGGAGCTCGAACCTAGCGGTTGTAGCGCTGCAGCCGCGCTACCACCGCGCGGCACTTTGCGGCTAATTTGAAGGCGCACTTAGAGGAGAGACAATCGAACAAGAAGAATGCTTTTGTTTATTTTATGAGAATTATCCCTATTCAGAAGGTAGTCATGCGTTCAATAGTGACAAAGGAACAATTTCTTTGAAATCGTGTTTCTTAATAATAGTCTACCAAATAAACGAAAAGTATCAATTGAAACTTGTAATGGATTTCAAAATTCTTTGAATAAGACAAGACCTTGTGACCTGAACACCATTTCATCTAAGTATAATTAATTCTACCTCATTAAGGACATAAATACTACGTACTAACAATTTACCGCTACCAGATAAATTCAGAATCAAACGACTCGACATTCCGTCCAAATCTTGTCCCTCATGTAAATCTGTTGACTCTCTGTATGTACACAATAAGCTGCGCCTGATTTGCAAACAATGTCAAACGTTTGCACAGGAGGAAAGTCAAATGGTGACGCGGGCTCGAGAGTGCGTAATGAACTATGCTGAGTGGTGGAAGTAGTGGAGTAGTGTCGCTATTGTGATGTTGTAGGGAACCAATAAGAAGGTTCGTGTTGAGCGAGAGATTTGAATCGGGCTGAAAGGGTGGAAGAAACCGATGAGGAGTATCCAATGGCCAAAACTTATTAAGCAATTTTTGCTGAAAGATAGAATATATCTACTCTATTGTACATGAAAAATAATATAGATATGGGTAAATAATGTTCGAAATTAAAAACAGTGGTACCGAGAACCTGCCAAAACTCTAGTTGTATCGGAGAACAAGAGTGTGGGCAGGCCCTGAATATTTGTTTCAGAGTACAGCTAACCACCAATCGGAAGTGGTGACATACTCATTTGCAAACAAAAGAAAGTACCGACACTACCGACCGACGTGGACGCATGCGCGCTTAATGAATTACATGCTAAAGTAATGGCAGTCGAATGACGTGTACAGTTATTGCGTAATGCAGATCTTTAAGACGAATCTGGGTTCGTAGATTTTTTTTTAAATGCCGAGTAACTTGTCTGTCGGAACAAGCCAATTAGGCAATTTTGAGAAGCCTTACTGAAAACATTGAGACTCCTGTCCTTGAATAAGTCTCATGCTACATTTTTTAGGATACAAGGACTAAAACTATAATGAATTGGAAGTCAAATAAGCCAACTGCCTTATGGTAAGCGGTCACCGCAGCTTATTTGCAAGATCAAGGCATGGCAGATACATTGCCATCCTAAAGATATTTATTTTCCATCATCGTTCAGACATCCAAGAGACATTTGACGTCAGTCGCAATATCTTGACGTCTCTGATTTGCAAACAAAATAAAATGTCGACGCGGACTAAGCGCGTAATGAATTACATGCTGCAGTAATGGAAGTCGAACATCTACGGTGTTATTACATCATTACAGTAATATTGCGTAATGCAAGTGTAGTAAGGAAACATGTAAATTATATTGGAAAGAGAGAAATATATTTCTGCCTTAATACCTATAGAGGAACACTTATAACATGAATAGAACATTAATAGATTCAGAAGCACTGTTTTATGATGTAAAAACTAGATATATGTTTCTCCGTTCCTGGCCGAGCATATATCTGGGAATATCAGTAATGCAGATATGTCGACCCAAACAAATCTTTAGACAGACGGATTAGGCGACCGGAGCTCTTAGCCAGAAAGAGGCTTTGCCGTAGCTTCAGCTACATTCGGATATTTCCAGGGGATTTGGGCTTCAAAGCCGGCCACTTTACCGAAGTGAAGATTAAATACTGGAGTGTCTGAGGATCTCGACACAGCTACATAATAAAAGTAGACCTAAAAAACAATGCGCAAGAAAATAAATACAGTACAAAAACATTGTCGAAACGTAATTAATTTTCCATTCCACGTCAGAGCTTTTTCCCTGTATTTCAGGCCACTTCACGTTTCCAAGTAGAGCCATATCAAAATCCAATTGGCATTTGGTACGATGCCGTAATCATAAGTTGAATACCGCTTCATCCGTGCCCGCTGAACGACGCACCGGGATGTTGCTACGATTATGGATCCCTATATGGGATTATTGATCCTGATATTGCACTTGCGTATTTTGTGGATTATGTAGATTTATCGTTATTGTTTGTAGATTGATATGGAATAGCATTTAGGTGGAAGACTTAGATTGATGTCTGAGTAGAGTTCTTTGTGCAAGAGCTCGCCTGGGGAAGTACTACTAAAAACCATAGTATGTATTCCTGCCGCTTGGAAACGTTCCTGTTTGAAGGGTATTGGTGTTAGTAAAGTTACAGGTACAGGCTTCGTCTATAGGGTGACAATACATCTGCCAGATGAATTGCAGATGCTGAACATAGGTGGCGGTGACTATGTACTTGTTTCCGGAAAATAAGACAGAACTGGAACGTGAATGTCTTTATTGATTGGTATTGTTGAGTAATGGGTTCGACACTACTCGGACGTTTATGAATCCCTCGACAATACAAGTGTTGTTCTCGGTTTTGTGGGCACTCGGTTCTCAAGCAACCTGTTGTCATAATTCGATCCCATCACGATCCTCCAATCAAATTGTCATGGTTCTAGTGGAGCCAATCGCTGTTAGTTCTGGTTGATATCGTATGGAAATGTGTTGGTCAATTAAAAGAAATATTTACATGATGCAAGTTTGTATCCAACGTACGGATATACTGTGTGTGTTTAAGTAAAGGCCGGAATACACATGCATGCGTAAAAGTTACTTGCAAACTTTTATGCAGGCATGCGTATTCCGACTTGCATGCCATAGAAATACTCCAATCATAACTTGTTGTTACACAATGTCATGCAAAGCTACTTGCATACGTTTGTGTGAGTAAAAGGCCATGTTAATTACAGCCTATAAAGTCATAGTGTAAAGCAGTAGAGGGACTCAGTCGAAAGAAAAATCTGAACCGAAAGAACCTGACCAAATCCTAGAGTCACAGATATTTTACTAACTAAACCGTGCACGGAATGAAATACTAAGTCTTGTAACTCTTGACCTATACCTACGCTCATGTTTTTATAGACCAAAATACCTGTGGATCGTGAAACTCTATTTGTATTTTCTCTCAAAGAACCGTGTTGAGTGCTGTTTAGCGAACCTATTTTAGTAATTAGTGAGCCGTGAGCCAGATGAGAAAAACTTCAACAGAGATGGTACAAATGTACGTACTAAAATATTTAATGATCCTCTAACTAAACTTTTCATGCTATTAAAACGTTTTGGTACTAAAAAGTTTTCTTTACTATACAGGTGTGTAAATGAATATAGGGCATAGGGTTTTGAGCTAGTTTTATTGGATCATTGTTGACCGTATACATCTAGTTGCACATAGCCACATCATCCTCTTGACCGTTTTCCAAATTGAACTGACTTCTATTATTATAAGCGGATTTTTTTTAGGTTTTTTAAATCTTCAACGTCAGATCTCCCTCTATAGTGTCGACGGCTTAGCACATTATATTGTTTTGGCCCAGTAGGTGGCCACGTTCGTTGCTTCGATAGAGGCGTTCTTTAAGTCGTCTAGGCTGCAGGTGTAGGGAAATTTGGGACACTCCAGGAAATCAGTACTGCGCCGCACTCGCACACGATTTTTAGGCTAGATTTCTTCAGAATAAGTGATATGACGTAACGGTTGATAGTGCCAGCAAATTTTAATGAAATTGTGATCGTGTGAAGATACGCATGACTGGACAATGGTCACCGCCTCAGCAGCAGTCTGTTGACATTACTGTGAATGCATGATGTAATTGTTGTTTTAGAAAATATCGTTAACCGCAGAATTATGAATGAGCGTAGAAACGCTGGCTTTGTTTGTTTATGCTGATCTTTCGTTATGTGCTAAGGTTACCACTGCGTCTGATTTCACACCTAGACTGTATGTCTCATCTTAGTGCAAATGTGAATGCCCATTACCTACTCATAGATGTAACTACGACTTGTAAAACTTTAACCAATTTGATCGTTTGTTCTTCAGATTTTAGCATTTACTCGCAATATTTCGCTGAAACGTGTGAAACGCATAAATTATCCCAAGGGATCAAACTCCCCGTATGAGAATGAGTATCCTGTGTCCTTTGCCAGGACATGGTCTGACCGTATGCTAAGTTTCATCCAAGTCCGTTCAGCTGTTTAGCTGTGAAGAGGTAACAAACAGACAGATGGACACAGATGATGATGATGAGATGGGCAGATTCACATCTATAATGGAAGTATGGATTTAGCGTTGTTACACAATTCCCAAGTTTAGGGACATTTTTACGAATTGACATTTTAGTTTTGCCTAAGTTTGGTCACTAAATTCTTTATTTATGTAGTGCCTAGATACTGCTACCTTTTATGTCTTGTACCAAATTCCTAGCTGCGCCCATGTCGCAGCGAACTAATCAGGGCGCGACAGCGTCTTTCATAGCCGCTGACGTCCTAGACCGGCCGTGTCCGTACTTTGATCCGCAAGGGCTGGGCGATTCTATACGCTACTATATTTGCTGAGAAAGCCAATTTGACTAAAGAGTATATTTATAGTTGTCAAAAAATAAATCGCCCGTTTTGACAGCAGGATACAACATTGCTTTACTAGTAAGTATGAAAGAGACAATAATAAATCTCTTTCGCACTTAGTGGTAAAGCAATCTTCTATACCTCTTTACTCAGCTGTCAAATTGGACTTCTTAGATTTTGGTGACTTTAGATGATATCATGATCTCCATCAAATACAGTTCAGAATCCTGTTCAGAATATGAGCCACATGTTGTAGTGCCCCAAGTGCCCATACACCTGTACTTTGGGGGAATAAATGAATGCCACCGATGCTGCAATTAACGTAGCCACCTACTGCGCCCAAACGATCTAGGGAGTTATCCATCGATACGAAAAGAAAAAGTTCAGAATAACAAAATATCCGGTAGTATTTTTGTCTACACCATCGTAAAAATGACATTCATATCGTTATTAAAAAATAAATTGCCCTGCTGTTCCGAAAATATTTAGCGCGAGCTCTAAAAACCAAATAAGAATCTAGCTTTTGGACGGTAGCCCACATTTTATGCACAGCTGCAATTTTATAACGCCGTAGAATGTGGGAAATTTTATAAGCCGCTATTACTACTAAATTCTGGAATTATTGCGCATCCAATGAATATTAGTAAGGAACGATAATGGGAGCCGTATGGTGTCGTATGGTGCCGTAAAAGAATAATACCATCCCATCACTTCCCGTGGGTGTCGTAAGAGGCGACTAAGGGATTCACCAGAGAATGGGCAGCAGCGTTCTCTGTAAAACGCAACACCATACACTGCGATCGCCAACCCGCCTGCCCAGCGTGGCGATTATGGCAAAAAGGGGGGGCCTTTGGGGGAGGCCTATGTCCAGCAGTGGACGTCTTTCGGCTGATATGATGATGATGATATGATGATAATGGGTACTAATGAATCACCTCTAAGACCTCGTATAAAGGGAGTTATCCGGTATCAGCTGTCTGTAAGTCCAGATAAGTTAATAAATTAAACTATGGACTATCATTGTTTTGTCACCTTCCATTCGATAGTTTCCGTAGGGTTAAGAACTATAGATATATCTTCAAATTCGGTCAGCGGCCTCGCCCGCATGTTAATATGAAACCATCCCAAGGGTACATTCTCACGGGATAAAAAGTATCCTATGTTCTTATCCAGGACAATACTTTTTGTCCAAAGTATTTACAATCGAAAAGAAATAAATAGTAGTAGTATTGACTTAATATCTCAGGCGAAGCCAGGGCGACTAGTGTTAACCATATTCTCGCTGAATCCGTGCCGCTCGAACCTTGCACCATTCGCGCCTAGCAGATAATCAGTGCGCAACGGGCGTTCCCTTTCATACAAACGTTCACTCGGATATTGTTACGCGTTTCAGTCCTCACAGCAACGCCGTGTTGTGTTAGGTAATGGCAGAACTCAACTACGGTAGCAATCTAATTAATTAGTTCAGCTCTGCCATTTTCATCAAGGAAACGTGTATTTGCCAATTTCATGATTGCTTCAAAGATTTTGGGTGGTTTCTGATTGCTGCGTTTGAACATGTCTGAGTGTGTTATGTTAAGAAGTGTGATGGTACTGTAACTTCCTTATGTTCACGTAAGCCTCATGTTGTCCTAATTATTAAAATTCCCATCTTTATAATAATCAGTTGCTTAATCGATTCATTTATGACTGCAGTATTCAGGATCCGACAGAAATCTAGTCCAACAGTAAAATGTCGTCTCGGTTCAACAATTTTATTGAAAGCCAAACAATGCCCGCTGTGGCCTTTATTTCTTTACCGTTTAGAGATAAATTGATGAAGAGTTTGACTTGCATTTTTCATTGTGGTTTTACTTTGGATTAGAAAAAAAATCCTGATTCATGCTCTTTGGCATTGAATGGATGTGTCGTTTTAATTGCTGTCTTTGTATCATAAACAATGCTTTGGATTGAAGGTTTTGTATAGATGAAACAATAATTATCATTTTTTCTTGAAGTTAAGTAAGCAAAGCTATAAGCTGCCCAAAGTTATAAAACATTTCATAAATCCTCAAAAGAAAATCCACCCTATATTGTATTCGTTAAAAGCGATTCTTGTCCGTGTAAATAATTGATGTCCTGTATATAGGGTAATGCACCTCAGTAGAACATCATTAAATATGAATTAGATCTGACCCATTACAAAATCAATGTTTCGGGTGCCTTGTGAATACAAAATACAAAGTAGTCGATCGCGTCAGCTTCTATTTCAGGACTAATCTTGGATATTACAGGCTGGATTTTGGTACGGTTAACGTTCAAATTTACTTTACGCATAGGAATGTGTGATTCGCGAAGGCTGCTGAAATAAATACAGAAACTTGTCTTCGCATAATCGTTGCTACTTGGTTTTCTAAAAAAACAGTTTTCCAACTGGTTTTTGCTTAGCCGCGCCGCTCGGGATTTTCATTTCTTGCAACATTTTCATGAAATCTGCTTTCCTTGCTTCTTACATCTTTATAAATTCTTGTTCTAATAAATCCTTTAAGTTTAGCTAGAAGCTACGCAATTCAGAAACTCGGTAACAGTTTGCAAAGAAATAGATACCTACGATAAATTTTCCAAATAAGACTATTTGAAAATTTATTGCTTTCCCAGCTTTACCTTAATTTACCGATACGACAGTTTCTGGAATTGAGCCCCAATCTATTTGGAGACTAATTGCCCGATATGAATATCTTCCTTCATAACCAATACTCACTTATTTACTGGTACAATGTAATCGCGGGCTTAATATACCCTTGATAGTACCATAAAATATGTTTTATTGTTTGATTTTAATACGTAACAACATCAAATATCGATTATCGCTCCTTCAGTGCAATGAGGCGAGGTCATTAGGGTAATCAAAAATCTTGGAATCACTTCAATTGCAATTTATACTTTGGGGCTTTAAGAAAAGAATTCGATTTCTTTGGCAGTGTCTTGTTCATTTTCTACATGCCGTAATGGTTCTGATGATGAATGGGGTATTATACGAATCTTGTTCTTTGGAATGTCGACGGTCGATGAACCTGTCTCTTTCTCTGACGTCTCTCGAATCTACTTTTGTTGATTAGGGTTTTAATCTTAAAGATGTTTCTCGTTAACTTTGTCCTGTTACAGAGATTTGGTTTGTGATGTTTTAATTAGGATGTTATTTTCCTTATTTTCTTTGCCATTTCTTTTCCGAATATGTTTGTAGTAGAAGGATGAGGTCCTTATATTACCTGACCTTTTGGCAGATTGTTACACTTACTGTATAAATATTTCAGCATGCCATTTTGCTTAGTTCTTAGTAGTTCTGATAAATCTCTATCTAGAGGTCGATCATTGAAGATCTTGGTCAGAAAAAAAGCCCAAAACAGCTCCTACAAAAAAACTTTCTACACGTGCTTCAGCAACTTCGCAAGTTATTCCCGATTTTGTGTCCATAAAAATTAACGAACCGTCGCCAATATCACAGACTCCAACGCCTCTCTCCCGGGAGGACATGTATTGATTATGTAACTGATTATCCGGCCATGTGTACCATAAGTAATGACACACGACACTGAAGGGAATTGTTGCCCCGACAATATACCAACTGTATCTATCTGCCTCCATGTTTTCATGAGCTTTTTACTCTGATAATATTGCACGTGTAACGAAACCAGAAAAGGTTTGAGCAATTAAAAGTTGACTATCTATTTTTAGTTTGAATAAGCTCTGACGATAGGATCGGGGCTAATTATAAAGTTAGAACTAAGGTCTCCTGGTTACTATTTAATGAGTCAATTAGTGTATGTAGTAGTTATTCCAGTAACCTGTTGCTTCGTCAAATCCATCATTCGTTTATTAACGTACCTACGTTTGTTAAACTCCAACGTCTTATATATTTCAGTTTTACCAACAAGATAATATGCTTCGTCATTTTTATTTTATACATTCCATAAATTAGCATACGTAATTGGAAAACCCACCTTATGTTTACTATGGGCTCGTTTATTTATTTATCTTTAAATCTTGAGATCGTTTTCAGTAATTTAGAAATGTTTACTATGTACACAAAACGTATTTTACCGCCCGCATCGATTTTATAAACAAAATTCTAATTTGTTTCAAAGAATTTCTTCACAATTTCCAGTATTAAGACGCCTTCGCCAAAAGTATTTTAGTTCATTAGTAAGAATATTTACCAAAACTATTCATCAAGGACGAATTTATTCATTGCGAGGGAAATGGGGCTCAATTTACAATTTCGGCATTTTGGCGCCCAACTGGGACCATTTTCAAATCATTATTTTGTAATGATAGCTGACAACTAACTGAAAATAAATACGTAAGACGTCTACAGTTTGAAGGCAAAAAGTAATATTACTTGTGTAACAAGAAAAAGATTACTAAAGTAAGATAAATTTTATTTTCGCCCTCTGAGTTGGAAGAGCAAAGGTCATCCGTTGCCATGATGGTAATTGAGCTACGTCGAGTTGCTAAGTTAAACGCTTTGTTATTTCAAGTACTAAATAACATCAATTAAACACAATTGGTTTCTTCTTTGCTCAATTAAAATACTACTTTCATTATACTTGAAGCGGTTTAAAATTGAATTCGATACTCAAGAGTAAGTTCACCAAATGACCAACAAACGGGCGGTAGACACTCTTTTTTGAAATTAATTTTGCTCCGTTCAGTGTCCAGTAATTAGAGCTAAAAAGACCAAGAAATGAGGAAAAAGTAGGTTTTTAAAATTAGCGGCTCTTGCTAATAATGATTCAAGCCTACTTTTTCATTATTCAGCAAATACGAGTGTGTCTATCTGTCATAGTTTGGTTTCCTACTGGTGTATATTAGTTTAAAACAGTAAGAAATATAATCACCTCAATATCAATGTCGTTCAGCAAAAATCAATAATATGCAAGATTGTATTCCTTTGAACTGCGAAGCGATTTAATTTAATTTCTCGAGGCAACGCTCTGGCGTGGCACCACCTACCCGTGCCTTATTGAAGCCGTAAGTGAATCAAATTCTGCAGTGTTCGGATATATGTTTGCCAAGGTTTTGGGCGTCGCGCTGGGTCGGTAATATTATTGACTCGTAAATACTGCAATGGATAGAAAAGAGGTTACTTTTGAGATAAGTTTTGACGTTTGTATCTTTGTTTTCCGTAAATAGACGCCACTTGTCAGAAAATCAGGATCTCCAAAAAAAAACTAGCTTGAAGCAAGACAGGATTTCTGGATAACATTTATCGAGCTGTCGAAAATTAAATGCAAAGCTAATGATGCGAGAAAACCAACCAATCACAGCTACATAACGCGCGTTTGACAATTTGTCACAACAATTTTGTGATCGTTTATTTAAAAAAAAAAAAACTGGGCCTTAGACATGAAAAATGTAACAAAACATCACGCCTGTATGCCCCAAGTTGCGGAATTTGTTCGAAAGAGTCACCGCGGCAACGCAAAGAGCATTAGGAGGAACACGGATGGGTTTTAGTCAGTAAGAGTCTGACACTCCCTTCTGCCTCTTCCAGATCGGGAAGAGTCATTTGATGATTTCCCACCCATAAAAAAAAGGATTAGGCATAGTTGTTGTTACAGTACCTACATTTCACCAGTTAAATCCCATGTTATATTCGGCGAGCTTGCTGCCATCAGACAGACACAAATCCGGCCTCTACTCAACTCAGAAATAAATGTCGACTTGAAAACACTTTCAGACAAGCTCCTCTTAAAGGAAAAGGCTAAAAGCTATAAATAAAACAAATACAGCATTCCTTTCGGTACAATATGGGCATGGTCACGTTTTTAGGGCGGTATTTGCATATTATGTTAGAACAGTATTGAAGATTAAACTTGTTGGTGTGGCCGGAGGTTGTCAGGGCTAACTGGGATTTTTTGCTGTTTGTAAGTAAATGTTTAGTTATTGACAAGAATTTTTTGTAATGGTATTTTTAGTGGAATTTTATAATTTGCCTAGCCTAACTATATTGGGGTCGGCTTCCAGGCAAACCGGATACAGATGAATACCAGTATTTTACGTGCAGCGACTGATTATCGCTCCATAACCCAGAAACTGGGTAACACGGTAATTCATGGCGAGCCTGGTGTCAGATTTTCTGGCTTGACCGACGACTGCCAAAGGTCTGTAAATGACAGCCGGGAGCAACGACTTAACGTGGTCTCTATTTTATCGACATGGAGAATAACGAAGATAAAATGTAAAAGAAACAAATTTTTGGAAAATTCATATACGTAGTAAACGTTAGTTTGTTTGCCCAGTTAAAGTGCAAAAATTGGTATTTCAGGCTTGATTGAACTCAGTCTGTAAAGTAGGTATAACAGAGCTCGTCAGTCGGACGGTTACCATGCCAACAGCCACAATAATGATCGCAACTTCATAAATGAAAGCTTCATTTCAATTCAAATCAGCCATAACTATTCACAAACATAAACACCAATTTTACAAAACTAATTAGATTCACGAACTGAACCCTAAGCCGTATTCACGGTGATTGTAATTGATAGAGGGTTCCGTAGCTTCATCAATCAAACGTTTTATAGAACGTCCCGTCGTAATTAGGGGCTTTCTCCAGATTCCTCAAGTTTTTGTTACAAGCTCAATATGAAAAATCGACTTGATATTTATGGGGTCTCGAGTAATATATTTTTGGGCGATCTTGGGCGGTTTAGCTCTTCTAATAAGAGAGTAAGTAATTATAAGAAACGTATTTATTTGTTTAGGCTGTATGCACAGGCGCTTAATGTCCTAGGCATTCTCTACTAGATCAGTCCACCAGGGCCAGTCAAGCAGGGATGGTGAAGAGTTACGAAGAAAAATATACATACGTGCACAACCTACTTGTTTTAACTGGTGTTTATTTCTTATGCTTTGCATTTGATAAATATTGATAAACGATAACAAAATACACTGCACCTTGAATTAAGATAAAACAAGTATTTCTTGGAAGGTGTAGGTACAAGTATCATGACAAGTTGGAGGTGGGCGTGCCTGCAACTGAACTCAGCTTAACGTAAATGTTAAGGACGTCCTTAGCGACCTCACGCGCCCTTTGACTTGACACTTATTTATGTATATTGTTAACCCGTAGTAACTGATCTACACAAAATATAACCCACTGGAAATCCGTGTTAATAACAGGGATCTATTCGTAAACCCTCAGCACGTACCGATAATAATGATTAGATAAAAACGGTACGCCATTGATTGCGAATCAATACAGTTATCACCTTCAAAGTTTCGTGAATTTATGAAATAAAAGTCCCCATTAATTGTGGCGCCCTTAAAATTTTATTATCTGAACCCAACAACGACTTAATGTCGAAAAAACAAAGCAAAATACGTTTTATTACAGCAAAACGGTTGTATTTCTGTTTTGTTGTATAATAAAATTGAAGGCTTCAAGTTATGAGCGCTTCAAAACGTTTTGTAATAGACTAACAAGAATTGTTAATTTGTCTGTGAAACGTTGTTTTCAATAGAAACATCAATTATTTACAACAACGACAATGAGTGGCCAGTACCCGGTACTCTGCCCGGGCAGAGGCTGTGTTTTTCAAGTTATAGGGTGGGCGCGTTATTCAGAATTGAAAATTCTCGGGAATTGTAAAGGGCTCATTGCCTTCTATACCTTTCATCTACTCTTTTTCCTTGAAAAATTGAAACTCTAGCGAAAACCTACAGAAACTCGTGTTCCTGAACTAGTTCATCTATTACGCAACTTTGTTCTTTGTAAAACATAAATCGTTCATTGTTTACACCGTCTCGCTTACCTTTCATAAAAAAATCCCTCTAATCATTTTATACGTCAATTTACAAAATTTTCTGAATACCCAGCAAGGAGGCTTGCCCCAAATTCGCAGGTCCCAAAGCTCGTTTAGGTCAGAGGGCAGTTTTCACAGACCCTCTCGCCGCTGTAATATTTAAAGGAAACACTCAGCACGGCCTCCCCGAAGTATTTACCAGCTGTTTTTGTTTAGATTTATTCATGTTCATCGTATACCGTGAATTTACGGCGCTGTGTTGTCAATTTTGCTAATTATGGAGTGTCGGGCTAGATATTGAGCGGATGAGCAGGAAATTATGTTGAAAGCTGAGCTAATAGACTATTCCTGTTGCCGTTTTCTGTGACGCATGATTGAATAATGTGACTGTTTTGCGCGTGTATTGCTCGTTACCCTCCCATTGAAGTAGGTCGCTCAAAAAGAGACCTCCACGAAAAATTCTTAGCAATAAGCTGTAAGTTTTCTCCTGGTTTCTGAACCATTCGAACATCTTAAAAACTTGACCGAATTCTCAATCTTATCGCCCTCGTACTTGACCTAATTTTCAACCATTCGTCATTCACTTCTCCTTTACATTTCCTGACAACTCTGCAGTCGATTCACTGATCTAAATATCTAACAAAACCAATCCCAATTGTATCTAGGTTATCAGATAATGTAGGTCGGAAAATACCGCGATGCACTTTTGATAGTAAATTCAAAGGCTGGATAGAGATACACTATCAGAATGAGATAAAGTGCAGTAAAGTCAATACCCTGGGAGATAAACAAACAGTACGAGGAAATAGTAATAAACGAAGATTGCATTTACTTTGTATGTCTGCGTAGACGCAGTGCTGTGAACTGTATGGTCTTGTTAACGTTTTTTATTTAATTCCTGAAACAAGAGCTATAATTTTTTAACATACTATTATAAATGCGAAAGTAAGTCTGTCTGTCTGTCGCGCTTTCACACCAATGCTACTGAACCGATTTAAATGAAATTTGGTACACAGATGTCTAGAACCTGAGAAAGGACGTAGGCTACTTTTTATCCCGGGAGTATGCTCCCTAGGGACCACGCGGGCGAAGGCGCTCTCAGAAGTTATTAGAATGAATATAAAGGCTTTAATATTGTACACCATAATTTCTCGTAATGCGTCAAATTTTCACCAGAAAACTGCAGAATCCCTAAGATAGTAAGTAATAAATCTTTATTAGATTATAATTTCGCGATATATTATTAAAAAATATTTTGTATTATAAATCCCATCCAATTTTAATAGTTTCCAATATATCCGTGTCTTAATAACACAAAATTCTTTACAATTTCACGTGATATTTTACAATCTTACGGCGTCTGCAATTTTTCGGTGACATATCCGGTACATCGCAGACATTTGAGGATGAATCCCACAATAATAAATCATCGCTATGATGGATGTATGATAATGATAACTGTTCGACTTAATTAAGAGGGTCATGTATGACATACGAAATTAATAAGCAACGACCCACATATAATCCACAAGTAATCCTAACATATCAACTCTTAACTAATTCAAACCAATTTTAAAGACCAGTCTTCAAGCCCTATCCTTTTCTAGACCTAGCTTACTATATTTGTATTTAAATAAATAAAATAAAAAAATATCAATGGCGCCAGTTATAATCGTGTGGGGCACTCCGTAGGGCCGCATCTGATATAAATAGCCTGGTCGATACTCGCTCCAGACTCGATGCTCGAATCAGACCTAATGCGTGGCACATCAGTCGGCTTACTTTGGAGACTAATAAGTACTTTGTTGTGTCACAGTGTAACGGAAACAGTAGGTTTAATTGGCTTATTGATTTACTGGGTATATTGTACACTGTGCTTTTTAGTGTTCCGAACATCCGTAAAAAACGGAACCCTTATAGGATCACTCGGGTGTCTGCCTGCCTGTCTGTCCGTCTGTCACAGCTAATTTTCTCCGGATCTACTGGACCGCTTCTGTTGAATTTGGTATACATATGGACTTCTGTGACCCAAACACGAACGCGTTACGTAAATAAGTAGTAGGGGGTCACTTGGGGTCAAACTAGAAAATTTAGAAAAGTTTTTCAGACTGTTTCGTGTAACATATCAAAAGAAAAGGCTTACTGTAAGGGTTTTAATTATAATTTTTCATTATTTGGAAATAAATAGTTTTGAAGTTATTCAAGAAATTAGACCAAAAATGGCCATTCCTTATCTCCGAGACTACTGACCCTTAAATTTAAAAAAAAATGCAAATAATAATTCTATTCCTAGAGATTACAGGAAAATCTATAAGAAGTCTGTAGTGATAAAATAACATGTTAAAAAATGAAATTGGTTCGGAACCCTTTGCACGCGAGTCCGACTCGCACTTGGCCAGTTTTTTTAACATATAGTAAAGCATACCAATGTGGTTCTCGTGTTGCCGAAAGTGTTATTATAAACTGGCATTAGATACAGAAACCGGGCAAATTTCCGGGAAAATTTGATTATTCTGAATCGGATCTGAACATCCAAAGGTATTTTCATAAACATATAAACTATTGTGGTTTTTTAAAATAAAGTAATATTTTAAAAAGCTAAAATCATTAGAAAGATAAGCAAGCAGTACCTATCACCGTATGTGAGCAACCTCAAATGAAAATGTGGGCAGAGAACCCCTAATAAGTAATGTAGAGTACTAATTAACTAATCGATTTCATAAAATAATACATCTTATTACTTACAGATCGATTTCTGACGAGGCAGTTCAATTAATCTCAAAAGGATCATTACAGGCTTCTCCTACATTTTACTATTATTAAGTAGGTAGCCATTTCAATGAAACATACTTCATCTTAGTTACCAAGTAGGAAAAAATCATGTTATAACAGGAATCGTCTGTTAAACAATTCTATACAAATAAATAAAATTTAGGTGTCTGTAACATCAAAACTTTTTAGTAAATAGATTATGAAAGCATATACGATATTAATAACAAAAATACCATTTTTTAAATACTTTTAGCTGTCTGTTTTTTTTCCGGTTAAGCTCCGAGAAGGCTGGACTGGTTCTAACGGTACTTTCTCTAGGAGATAGCTGATGTTATAAGGAGTAACTAAAGCTACTTTCAGGTTGTTTAAAAAAAACCGGTCAAGAGCGAGTCGGACTCGCGCACCGAGGGTTCCGTACCACCATATAAGTCCCTATTAGGTGTATACAAATCAAGGTCCTGAGACAACACTATAAAAAGATATGGGCAAGTTTAGATTTTTGCGAAAACTTGTAAGTAAAAAAATTTACCTTAATTTTCAACTTTTTTATTTTATGGAATTTTACTTTTATTTGTGTTGTAAGACCTTGCTTTTTGCCATATTTTGTGATTCTAGGTCAACGGGAACTACCATATAGGTTTTTGACCCAGTACCTATAGGGTACTTCTGGTTGACCTAGAATTGAAAATTAAGGACCTCAGTATCTAGTATAAATTTCGACTTGCTAGGTCCACCCGTTCCTAAGAAAATCGGTGGTGACACGGACGGACAGACGGACAAGAGAGTGATCTTATAAGGCTTCCTTTTTTACCTTTTGAGGTGCGGAACCCTAAAAAGATAAGTTACTTAAAAAAAACAATAAAATACTTTTCAGGCAGGCGAATCCGCAGATAAAAGCTAGTCCTAAATAGAAATCAAATTTACATGGCACGTGTAACTAATACAGTAATTATTAAACTCTAGTTAACGTTAGCAATAGGGGCAGATAATGACTTGTTAACATTACTAATTGACGGGTAGTTTTATGTTAATTCTTTATGTCGTTAAGAATTAATTGTAGCTTTGCTTCCGTTCTACCACTGTCTTTAAATCTCTTCATTTGAATTGGCCATGTGAGACAGCCGTTTGGTGTCGGCCGGTGCCTTATGGTGCCGTAAAAGAATAATACCATCCCATCACTTCCCGTGGGTGTTGTAAGAGGCGACTAAGGGACTCACCAGAGAATGGGCAGCAGCGTTCTCTCTGAAAATCAACACCATACACTGCGATCGCCAAGCGTGGCGATTATTGCAACCCCCCCCCCCCCCCTTTTGGGGGAAGCTTATGTCCAACATGGTATGATACGATGATGTGTGTAGGACGTGTAGGTAGGTAATGTGGAAGTGAGTTTGTTTTCTCGTCTACATCTCCGAACCGATTTTGATGAATAGGGTAGATGACAAACAAAAAAACTAATTTCTTTTTTCACTTTACAAAAAAATAAGACTAAATATTGCGTTGAAAACTCGTGTGACGGCACATTTCGGTACACTTTTTCCGAATAGTGACGTCCCAAGCCCCCCCCCCCCCACTCCTGATCTTTGATGCATTTTATCTTCGCCAATTTTTATTGATTTGATAACAAAAAATACGTGTCTAATATTTCTTTGGAAATCTTTGTGGAGGACCAATCAGATCATCTACCCCATTTGGTACAGAGTTACATAGTGCAGTGAAGTGTCATCATATATATTTAAGGTTCCGTACCTCAAATGGTAAAAACCCTAATAAGATCACTCTCTTGTCTGTCTGTCTGTCCGTGTGTCACCACCGGTTTTCTCGGGAACGGGTAGACCTAGCAAGTTGAAATTTATACGAGATACTGAGGTATATAGTTCCTATTAGGTGTATTAAAATCAAGGTCCTGAGACAACACGATAAAAAAGATAGTTTCCGCAAAAACCAACATTTACCTTAATTTTCAATATTTTTTATTTTTCGGAATGTTCCCTTTTTTTGTCGGAGACCACTCGCAGTTGCAAACCTGGAAAGGTTGCATCTACTTAACCGGACTTGTCGGAATGTTTCCTTTACTTGTGCTGTACTTATATTGTGGGACTTAAATGGTGGTACGGAACCCTCGGTGCGCGAGTCCGACTCACTCTTGACCGGTTTTTTCAAAACAGTTCGTCTTTTTACAGTTCCACTTCGTCTTTCAAGGGTCTCACGAATGATTGCAATGCAAATGTATGCACATTAGAATCATTATCCTTTTCTCGTATAACCAGTACAGCCACTCTATAAAAACATTAACAACACACTCATAATAATAATTGTCCGACACGATTGTGTACAAAGTTATCAACGAAGTGTGATTTAATTACTTCCATTAATCATGTCGAGTTTTGAACGGTACTAACAACACCCATCAAATTAAAACAGTAGAAGCACCACTGTTTTAAATGAATGGTACAGAGCTTAGCAAATACTAAAAACTGTTGCTACATTACAGTCAACCGTTTCAACATCATCATCATTCAGAGCCCGATTTCGCCCACCGCTGAGCACAGGTAAATTCCCACGTTCCTGTGCCAGCTCCACCCAGGTTCACAATGTCTTCTCTCCATCTCGCTGCCGGACAACCCACACTTCTTCCAGTCCGCGGATGCTACTCGGTCACCGCCTTACTCCACCTATACTCAGCGCGCTTCGTCTGATGTTCTGCCCAGCTCCATTTCAGCTTCGTATTTCGATTTCTGATGTCGAAAATCTTCGTACGTCTTCGGATCTCGACGTTTGGGGCTCGGTCTGTTAGCCGTGGCTAAGCATGAGACTTTCCATGGTTTTCTGTGCAACTGTCGGCCTGCGCACATTGCACAGCCTCCTGCGTGAGCGTCCATGTCTCAGCACCGCCGTAAGTCACTTTAGGCAGAACACACTGGTTATAGAGGCGGTACTTGAGAGTTCAGACATTGTGGAGTTATGGTTGATTTCAGAATACCGTCCAATTATCGCAGTGGTCACTGCGATATTAAAATATGATATTTCTACACGCTCTGCTCTGTTACCGCGAAATGAAACCTACCGCAAACTGTGACAATGGTTTTCAAACAGCCAAAAATGTTTATTGTTTGGAATGGGTCTACTGTACTCATCCATTCTGTGGCTAACGTTGATGTGAGTTCACCATTATCTGCAACATCAGCGTGAAATATTGGGAGGAAGTTTTGTTTTGGCGTGTTTTAAGTGCGGAGTACTTAAGGTGCTTTGTTGTAGATATTACGCAATATGTTACTACGAGGATTTTACTCTTGAAACCTTTGAAGGATGAGGAGTAAAACTTTCTCGGAATTACATACATTGATGTTGGAAAATCCGTAGAGCCGTGGATGCCGACTGTCAATTGCAGATCTTTGGGAATCGTGAGGACAGACAATCTGACACCTGACTCGCCAAGGGGAACCGTATTACACAACTGCTGCGGATGTCAAATAGACAGTCGCTCCGAACAAAGTACTGGTGACCCCAAAATAGTTGAGACAAGGCTAGGTAGATGAATTTATATTGGAAAATCTGGAAGTTGATGATCTGGGTCTTTAAATTATTCTGCACATAAAATGTCATTTTGCGAAAAATTTTAACGACGTTGGTGATCTAAACCACAAAATACAAAACAACCTTTGGAAAACCCCCTTACTAACACCAATCGAACCCCCTATTCCTAAAAACAGTAGTCACCTAAAAACCCAACGCCATAACGTAAAAAAGCGTCACAATAGTATGAATGAGTCGGTCCCACGGTGTCGCGTTGGACCGGTCGCGGTGACCTTGTCAAGGCGAGCCGGTTACATATCGCACCTTGCCGAGGAATGTTAATAGCTATCTCTATTTGGTGCCTGCGTTAGAGCAGTCAAGGGACTGATCGAGCAGATGTGTTGTCTCATCAGTAAAGTGGTTGTGATTGGCTAATGGGATTTGGAATTGAGAATTTGTTGTGAAATGCAAAGGAAGATTTTCCGTTTCCAGGGGGCCTTGATAAAGTGAAACGATTTGTAAATAGTCTAAAATGTTTGGGATTGACCACGTAAGCGCGTGTCAATCCCGATTATTTTGGACCATTGACAATAGAATAGAATACTCTTTATTATGTACACCATATAAGTCAATCTTATTCGCTGATAGAATTTAAGCTTTTTAGAGCCTCAGATATCGTTATTCGCATCATCAGTGTTGACTGAAGGCATAGATAGACACTTCTAGATATTAGACCTCGTCGTCCTTTGTGATGCCTAAAGCTAAAGTACCGTACAAGTTTGTCAGTTAATTTGATTAGGGCATGGTTGGTCTTGGTACATCTTCAGTCCATCATATTAACTGAACACAGCTCTCTTCACTAATCTCTTCGTAGGCTTTCATGTGGGAGTACCACAGGGGAGTACTATGTTTCCTGATCTCACAAAACAGCTCTCTGAAATCTGTATGTTTCTCGTTTTGAGGCACCAAATCTTTTGGCCTAGATCTGTGTCTTAATTAACAAACATGGTCATGAAATTCTTACATTAAGTAACTATTCAAACTGTTTCGTTCTTAATTAACGAATACAAGCACTGAGAATTGCACGCACACAAGATTTTGCAAACGTAATCAAGATCACGGTTTGCAAGCAAACAAAAAACATTAATATTCATTAATTTAAAGGTGTTAGTTTTAATTGTGTAAACTTTAATGGAACGAGGTCTCCGATCATGCCACAATCTTCTAGAATCCAAGGTCAATAAGGACTTCTGTCAGATGGTTAGAGAGGGAAGCCAAAGTGGCTTCCCTCTCAAGAAGACTCAAGAGAAATGATTGTACGGTCTGATTTGATGATTTATCGAACACTAGCTTTTTATTTCTTTAAGCCCATAGGACCGTGCATTATTTCAGGATACAAACTCTGTGGGTTGGATGTGGTACAATCAACGATAGTGTCCTTTTAAACTATTACGCATTCTCTACCAGCCATGCAAAGCAGGTGGATTGAAGATCGGGCTAGTTGACCATTAGGAAGATCAAAGACATATCTCTGCACAGACACTAAAGCCTAGGCTCGGACTGTTAAACAAATCCGGTATTATGGTCTGTTAGAACTAGTACAGATACATACATCTTATTCAATAAAACTCTATTTATTTGTACAAGCGCACCGCGAAATACACTTACCTACATTGCGTCTGCCGAAATACTGATTGAATCATCGAGAACTCAATTTTGGAAGTACCCACACATATTCGTATGGCGTCATTCGAGCCCAATGTACTGTATGTAGCCTATGTTATCTCACTTGAATGGTCAAAGTTTTCAGGTTGTAAACAAGTAATGTTTCAAGCAAGGTACCTGGAAATAATTTCTTTAAACACTGAGGCTGAGGAGTTAAGACCTTTTGCGTTCTGCTCATGAAGTATTGTATTTGTTTGGTGTCATTTCCTTAGAGCAAATGCTGTATTTAATGGATGGGAATCTCACAAGTTGTCAGCCTATGACTTGACCTGATATTTTTTTTATGTCCAGTACATCATACAAATATGAAAATTACCCAAGACGAGAAACGGTTCGTGTATGATGGACCATCTTTATCATCCGGTTTTCCTCCGTTCCTCAGAATTCACGTTAATCTGCTATGTTACAACGTCGTAAAGGTCAAATGGGCAGGTGCTTTTGGTAGTTTCTTCGTATATTTTGACACCGACTTCCGAAATTAAAGTTATTTTTTACTTTGTAGTGTCTTTTTTATATTTTTAAGTTTATATTACCTAACAACACCACTGGGAAATCGTAGAAAAGCAAAATACGCAATTTCGTCTACGTTGGATGACAAAAACCGTCATCCAATTAAACGAATAAAATACTCTTAATTAAGTACACCATATAATTTACAGAAAAACGCCAGCTATTTTGATTTAAAAACCAAACTTCCTAACTGATTTTGATAAAATTTCTATGGGACTAATCTGGACAAAAAACAAAAAAAAATCGAATCGGTTCATAAGTGACGGAGTTATGATGAGGTAACAAACATTAAAAAAAATACAACAGAATTGAGAACCTACTCCTTTTTTTGAAGTCGGTTAAAAATAGTGGCTTTCAGCTGCATCCGGGTAGGCTGGAAGCCGACCCCAACATAGTAGGTAAAGGCTAGGCAGATCAATTGACCCCGCACAAGAAAAGGGATAAAATACAATACAAACCAATTTCTTAACCGCACAGTCCTACGTCCTTTACGAAATCGCAAAACGAAAACGCAAATCTTTATCAATATTTTATTTGTGATGAGTTTGCTCTTGACTCTAGTCTAGGTCAGAGATGACAGAGACAAAATCTACGATGGAGCAAGCTTACCCAGAAGGAGCCTGTGCACTCTAACTTTGAAGAGATTAGGGTGGTAAGCGTTTGGAAACACAGACGCAGGCAGAGAGTTCCACTCCTTTGCTGTGCGCATTATAAAAGACGTTTGGAAACATTTAGTGCGAATTGTGGAATAGCAACAGGGTAGGGATGGTAAGATGCAGTGCGTCTGGATGTCCGATGGTAGAAGGGGGCCGATGGGATGAGGTCGTGGAGTTCTTGGGCACACTCACCGAAGTACAATCTGTAGAAGACCGACAAGCAGGCAACCTTACGGCGATGAGCCAAGCTTGCTTTATCATCTCTAACCATTCATCCTTTAAATATATCCTGTGGGTTACGCTTCGCCTAACTCTTCACCTTGAACAGCTTACGGGTATTAGCTAGCCAGGTAGAAGATAAAACAGAAGGACCAGCCTTAAGAACTGAGCAGTCCAAGCAAGCTCACTTGCTCGAAGCTTAGTGAAACGTAAGTCAATGAAGTGAAGACCATTCCGGCTTTTCAGTTTTCATATCATTGTGCTTTGTTTTGTCTCACTGACATCTATGATGTGAAGTAATTTGAAAGCCTGATAAGTGACTTTTCTCAAAAATGCTTGAAAATTTGAGCATTATTTTGACAACCTTCTTCGAGATAAATCGAAATTGCTGTGCTGGCCAAATACATGCGAGCAGCGGCTGGCAAAAGTTGTATGAAAATCCATATCTGTCGTGGTTTAGCTGCCAAATAAATTACATAGTAAATTCATATATCTGTCGTGTAATTTAAAAATGGAACTATCTTTCATTCCAAAACATGGCAACCAAGGAGGTAACTTATCAAAGGTTTTATTTAAAGAAAGAAAGCTGTTTATTGACAAAAAAAAAATGAACACTTTAACGCAGGAAAAATTATTGTTGTTCCGTTGTTCGTCATTGATTTTGAAAAGTAATTGTATTTTAAATTCCGCTTATTATTTAAGAAAAGTACTTACAAGCCTTGGCCACAACTAGGCATTGATGGACTTACGTATGTGTGCCTCGGCTTAGCCTCGGCCCACATTTACACGTTCGTCCATCAATGCCTCTTGCTGGCCGCTGCAGTAATGTACTATACCCAATCGCAGTGAGTCTTATTCCTGTCACCTAATCAGCACGTTAATCGATCTTTAAAAGTCTTTCATGCTTAGGGGATCAGATTTTCATCATCATCTAATCAAAGAAGCGTTATTGTCTCTTGCTTCTCACAAAGGATTTCTTTGACTTACAATTCGGTCCAAGTTATTTGAAAGTTCTGTTCGTCTGGTATTCTATCCAGGCCTTCTATACCTCATACAATTATTGTACTCAGTCCATTAGCCAGCATACGGGCACTCAGCGAAAATTTAAACGCATTTGCCAGTCGGCTGTGCGGTTATATCTAGTGACCGAAACGTTGTAAATAACTAATGTGCTCTGAAGGATGGGGCATGGCGGTGCGAGAGGCGCAGAGAGGCCCGAAATTGTGCTGGAAGTGGGTAGTTGAAAGTTTTTATGCTTATTGAGCAGTGGCCAGCTTTTTTGCTGCTACGTTTTTCGTGGGAAAAAAAACTTTGTCGTTTTATAACGAGATAAATGATTCTATGTTTTGGGCCTAAAGACTTAACGGGTAGAAGTGTCTACGTGTCTTAGAGTGGAGACCGCGCATGGCTAAACGTAAGGGGGGACGCCCTCAGGCTAGATGGAGCGATGATCTTTCCAGGCTGGATGAGAGTAACTGTAATTTAAAATAAAATGCATGAGCTGGAGAGACCTTTGTCCAGCAGTCGACTAGTGTGGGCAGATGATGTTTCGAAAATAAACAAGCTTTATCAACAGATCAAAACAACGCACAAAGGCATAAGTAATCTCACATTACCGAAGGATAGGGTATTTTACTGAAAAAAAAAAACGAATCAGTCCGTCAGATAGATTTCCAAAAAATATTGGACACGTATTTTTTCTTTTCATGTAAACAAAAATGACGAACATACAGTACGTTGAAAACTCGCGTGATGTCACTACGATAGTACAATTTTACTAGCGACGTGACGTCACCAGCCCCCTCTCCCGAGTTTTGATGCATTTTATTTTTGTCAATATTCATTGATTTACAAAAACAAAAATGTCCCTTATTATTCAATATTAGAGTACTGACGGACTAAATACATTTGCAATTTATTGACGGTGGAAACTAGCCTATACTCATTGCTCATAAATATGAATGCTTAATCCAAAACACGCGCTCAATCGACAGAATGTAGATTTACCTTTTAGCTAAATTATCAACAACGAATTAATAATTTACCTCCACATTATAAAAGCTAGCAGTCAAGTAATAAAATTAAAACTTTTATCTACACTAAACCATCCACACGGTTAAACGATCGCTCATTGAAGTGAATATCTCTCACTACCCTCGTTTTAACTTCATGTGGCACAGTTAGCACATTACCCGGGACTTAGCTGCGTTTGGACGGCTAATTACTTATGAATTTATTATTGCAAGCTGATAGCTCGCTACACGATTTTTGGGCCAATGTCTCACATACGATGTGTACGTGTTGTATATAGCCGATATTCAGTAAGCTATGATATGGGTGCTTATGTCGAGTTCTATGAAGACATGGTCGATGATATAAGTATTTGGCCCACTGACAAAAGTATTGCTTGCATGGCAGACTTTATGTCTAGCCAGTTTGCAGAAAAGCCTTCCTTCCTTGTAATTGTTCTGGCTTCTATAATATATTCTTTGCTGGTTATTTTATCCAGACTCGATTGATACGTGTAATTTCATACTTGATCGACTGTATTTAATTCCTGCAATAACATGGCCAGATTCTTCTGTGATTAACTGATAGTTCTATCTGGTAATCAAGACCCGGTGGGTAGGCCACGTGCAAAATGTATAAAAGTTGTTAAATATAACCTCGCTATGAAGTCTGGGCAGCTTTCGTCTCTAACATGTGTCTACGTCAACGCCCACACGAGCTTATATTGAAGGGCAATTTTAAGTTCTCAAAGCTTTCAGCCAAGTTTTAAGTACAACTTCTTCACTTTTTTTGCGTTGTAGTTCTATTTTTAGGCCTTTTTTTCGGTCAGATCATAAGACAGGCTGATTTTGATGTCAGGTTTAGCTAATATTGAAGCTTTAGCTAATTTTGAAGACAGGCTAATTTTGATGTCAGGTTTAACTTATCAAAATACATTTTCTCAACAAAGAAAAAACAAAGGCCAAAGAACTTGCAAATTGTAAAAAGATGTTAAATATAATCGCGATGGGCGAATTGTGCCCAGTCGTAAGCTTCAACACAGATGTCTTCGCCCACTCCTATTTTAACTTTAATTCCCTTTAAAAGTAGGTTATTTTTGGCCAAGTTGAACACTCCTGGCGTCCTGTTTGCCAAATTATTAATTTATTAAACTGTTATTTATGTTCCTTTTGCCAAACTGATTTATGAATGACTACAGCTGCCTCTGGTTTGCTGGGATACTGCAGTGGCTTGGTTATTGTGAATGCTCATAACTTGAGCTACTTGTCTAGTTTGACAAGTAATATTGACGTGTCCTGTATTTGAAATGACGTTTATAATAGCTGGGTTTGATGTATTGGCAGGTATAGAAATTGTTTCAGCTAAAATATTGGGTCTACTTGCCATTGTGGTGATAAAGTGACTTGATTTAGGGAAGGTTGATTGTCAGGGTTAAGATTAGATAAAGATAATTAATTTTTGAGTATATGGTACATTAAGGTCTTAATAATAAAACAATTTCACATACACTACCGTTGCCGGTGTAGAAATATTAAAGTAAGTGACATGTCAAAATGGCCCAGTTCGAGACCACAACAATATAAGTAAGGTTGTGGACTATCACGACACAAATCAGATTGGATAGTTATTACAGCAGATATAAAAGTAAAATTTGCTAGACGCTTTTATAGTAAATTCTCACACTTTCAATTTTCTCGTTCATAAAACATAGGGTTTATCAGCCACAAACTTTCCTAAATGTTGTGAAACTCAGTTGAGTGGAACGAGTTACTGGTGCCTTACGATTGCGTTACCTACATGTATTGTAATTTCCAAACCTGCCAGACTTGGCTACAAAAATCCAACGTCCGAAGGAATATAAGACCAAACATTGCCTAAAGGCAACAATGTCGAAGGATCGTTAGAGATAATCTGAGCCTGTTCAACAACTGTGATAAATCCATACTTGATACAAGCATACTCATCCTAATTGGGGTTAACATCAAAGGCATGAAACACTAATTAACTGATTTGCTCTAATGACAAGGTTTACCGCCCCGAAAAAATTCTTTGGTTTTACTAGATGAGTAACTTTGTCCCATTCAGAGTAGATGCGAGGAAGCTTGCCTGATCATGGAGTTTCTTAATATTGGGTAGGCTCATGTTAGTTCACTATCTATCCTGATGATAAGCGACGATTTTGTCTTATTTTAGAGTAAATGGTGGCTCTTAAGCAGTTTGTGGCCAGTAGGTGGCATTCATTCGGTCCTCAATGGCGTTGGTTTAAGGGTGGTTGGGGTACTCCAACAAGTGAGCAATGTTTTTGACACGGGCACCGCTGATCATGCTGTAGACGATAATGGTCTAATTTCTGTATTAAATGACGTGCTTACAATAGCTCATCATCAGACCATAAAACGTTAGGATGACGACGATAATATCCTTTTCATAAAGACTGTTCTACAATATTCATCCTACTTATGGAGCTCAAACTTTCCCCCATAGAATCCCCTGCGACCTACTGATCAGCTAATTTGTATACGCAGTTAAGCCTGTTATGCTGTTTGTTTGTTTCAACCATGTTATACTTTTTATGCACAAACTTGGGCGTTTTGTAAATGTTTGTGTTTAGATCGTGTTTTTACGGTTAACGAGAATTTGTTGTGTTTCAGTCGTTTTGAGGATATAGCTGTTATAAAATGCAATACAAATTATGTGAGAATAAAGATGTCGGGTTTTTGAAATGTTGGGAGAAGTATCTAAGGTTTACAGTGTTGTTGTAAGGAATGGCTGATTTTTAACTTAAATAACTAGGTAAGTAACCAATAAGCCAAAATCAATCAAGTGAAAAGCAGAATTGTTATAGAAAAGCCTATTAAGGCTTTCAGGACAACGCGAATTAATGAGAACTAGCTCATTAATTCATATATTGACGATCACCTAGTTTGCTATATTTCGGCAGTCTTAGCTTAAGCATTGTCGTATTCCCGACTCAATAACCTAAAACCATTGTCTCTTCAATACTCATAATCACCAAACTCATCTTATTCAAACGAACGTCTTCACAATTCCGCGACTCCGTTGTTCTAACTCTGAACTGGTTTCATCCGGTGCGATCCGCCGTAATCCGGTTATATCCGGCTGGCGGATATAGGACACTGTGTAGAAAAGTCCAGAAAGCTCGGTTTTTATCATATTAAATGAGGAACTCGATTAACGATTGGTTAATGATGAAACGATTGCTGTTAGGGCACTTAATGGAACCTGGAAATCACTTTTTCGTTTTGTTCGTATTTGGCCCAAACCCATTTTTTTTATGTAGTGTGTGAAACGCGTGAAAAAGGAAGTTCTGTTTGCTGAGATATTAAATTCTGCTTCTTCACAAAGATTTAGAAATTTAGAAACTACTCATGTTTTGTCCTTTTTCTATCAAATTATAGATATCAGTTTCGCTTGGATTTTAACTTATTGTTGGTAAACAGAAAATTGACCTACAATTAAGTCCTACTTCTGTCTCTGTTGTTGTCATCATCATCAACAACCCGAATTTGCCTACTACTGAAAATACGCCTATCTTATCTTGTACCAACCCGCACGTTCATGTGCCAGTCAGTTAGTTGTTTTAGTCAAATCCTATTGCTTTGCATGTAATTGATCTTCTCTACTTATCCACTGTATGTATTGTACGCCGGTTAAGTTAATCGTTGCCGAAGTAAATGGCTTTTAACAATCGACGCCCAACTGTAAACAGGGATACGGTTTATTGGATAATTGACTTTATTTTTGTTCGCGCCTGTCCGGTTCTGGGAAAGTGAGCAGTTTATAGTGTAATAGTGCTGGAACGTATTTTATTGTCAATGTAACTTAGATGTATTGCCCATAGCCTACGGATTACTCTCACGAGTAATCGGTTCAGCTGTTATCGCTTACAGAGTGTCAACTGGTTCTGTTCTCATTCTATCATTTCTTACTACTTAGGCAGTATCTACTATACTTACAATTATTGTGGCTTAAACGAAACAAACAGGTTTGAAGACGTCTTTGAAAGGATAATCTCCCTTTGTTGTTAACGCAAGTCAGTAGTAGCAAATTGACTATAGCTTTTTAAATTAGGTTGGGCCTACTGGCTGTTTACGAATACTTCTTGTATCTATGCTTATACAATCGTTAGTTCTGACTGAATATCGACGCGAAACAATAATTGTAGAAAGCGTGAAAATTGTGAAATTTGGAAAAAAAAGTTTTAGTTTAAAACGTAAACATCCGCATTAAATATATAGATAAGGGATATTTGAAAATTTCAACCTTAAGAGGGGAAGTTGGAGGGGAACTTTGTATGAAATTCTTTGTACTTGGTTACTGGTTTCATTAATAGAAAGAGCGATGAACGAGAAAAGTTTGTGCAGATAATTTGCACCATGCTACAGCCAGGGTGGGTCGCTAGTATTGTATATTATTTCCGTTTCACCGATTTTAAAGGACTAAAATCCCAATCTAGTAAGAAAAGTGAATCTAGAAAGTGAATCGAGGTAGACCTCGATTCACTTCCATCAAATCAAACACCTCGGTGCTAACCGACTCCCCCGTATTGAAGTCAGTAGGTACGAAACCCGCAAGCCATTTGTCGTGATATCGCATTGTGATCACAATTGTGTCAATGAGCAACCCAATTACCCATTCCCCACAATTGGCTTATCTCGTGGGATCACAAACATCTTGAGGTGCACAAGCGATTGCTTTGTTATTGTGTTTGTGACGACGGTCCTGCAGGTTAAGCTCCATTATACAATCATGGTCTTCAATTCATCCATGTTTGCTACCTATTTCTAAGCATTTGGTGTTAGTCCTTCTTTGTATCAGCCTTTTGGGTTGTTACTTTGATCGAAGTCAGGATTATTATTTTCAGATGCTTAAAGTTAATCATGCTTTTTATTATTATTGTCTTTAACTTAGATATTGTTGGTGCCGTGTGTGTCGATGTTTTCTTGTCAATTCTTCTTTGTACTTAGTTTGTTCGCGTATTGGTTCTTAGTCTACTCTGTTTGTACGAACTATGTTAAATTTAGTCTCATTAAACTCACACAGGTAGCTGTTCTATTTTCTCAAAGATTGTTTGCAAGTTTTCAAAAGTTTCCAAGATCTGATACATAGGACAGATTTAATAATAAAGGCTAGCATTTTTCTCCCTCCTTGCTAGGAAGATTCAGGATAGAATGGTTCAGTGGGCGATTTAATATTTCTGAGACTGTTTTAATTCAAGAAAATGTGAACATCCGCTCACTTTGTTTTTCGTGATTAATATTTACGTTAACACGTATCTTTTCTATATTAATGTGTATCCTATATCATTATATCCTGTGTAATAAACTAATCAACCATTGTCGCGACTCCTATTACGTTTCTTTACAATTTTCTACGTGACTTCGTTGACGTCCACGTGTTCATCTCTTCACCTTTTGCCTTTAGCCGTGAAAGCTACTGCCACCTAGCGGGGAACGTAAGAACTGGTCTCTGAAGCAACAGGGTGTAAGTTCAGTAACGGGGTTGTTTGTTTCGAGTCAGCGCCTCCCTCCTTGTTTTAGTTCCACTACCCTCCGGCAGATGGCGTCACTAGTATGATTCGTACAAATTCTTTTTTTTTTATGTGATGTATAACATTTTACTTGTATAAATAGTTACCATTTATTATTATTATAAGGAATTTTAACAAACATTTAGGTTGTGAAGAACCGCTAGAAGTTTGCTCGTAACACAAGGTTATCGTCGAAAATTGCTTGCAGTAATTACCGTGAGATTACAAGACTGCTACAATAAATCTTTCATGTTTACAATCAAGCGCAAAAAGCTTTTAATCATCTTAACAGCAATCTTAACACCTCATCTTCATACAATAACTCTTTACTATTACTACGATTATTACGTAATTTTCCATACAATAGAGATTACTTCCCAAGATACTGTTTACGTGCATCCGTCATCGACTGCATTATAATTATGACGTCATTTGGCAGTTACGATGCTTACGAGCCGGTTATTATAAACAATGCTTGGCAGATGGCGCGTGCGGAGTGACGTCAGAGGTGTAATATTAGGTTTTCGTGGCGGTGAATGTGGTGGTCTAGACAAATGGGTGTCTCGCGCTGGTACTTACGAGTTTTGGTACTAGATGGCGTTGGCTGTCGGGTTTGTAGGTGTTAAGTTTTTCTTTGATATTCAAGTAACTACTATTGTTTCTTTTATACATGAATAAACGTTAATTCTAGCACTTGTTAGGCAGATTCTTTCTCGGAGAATATTTTCTTACTTAGTTTCTTAACTAGTGGTGAACAGTTATTCAGAGTTTTTATAATGAATAATTATGCTTATTAAACTTCCCCAAACAGTGGCAATCTGATGTACCGTTGAAAATATGTTTCATGAGCTACAACAATGAGACACTACCAACCAAAACGTAGCATTGCTGCTTGGTAACAAGAACGGGAGTCAACAAATTATTCAAATGAAATCACATGTTTGAATCTAAAATTCGACACCAATGAATCGATTACTCGGAACCAGATGATGCGGACATGTTATATTTGTCAATGTTTCCGTGGAAATGCAGAGGATATAGTAGGGGGGAGGGGGGATACGTTTATTGGGTGTTAAGTGTGGACACGTGGTGATAGTGATACAAGTGTTCCGTCGAGCTGTTCTTGGTATACGATGGGTGGTACGCGTTCTTTGTTGATGGGGTCTTTATTATAATGCCAGTGGTATTGAAAATGTTTGATACTGAACTTCCTACACACTTTTTAGGGTTCCGAAAAAATAACCGAACCCTTATAGGATCACTCGGGTGTCTGTCTGTCTGTCCGTCTGTCACAGTCAGTTTTCTCCGGATCCACTGGACCGATTCTGTTGAAATTTGGTACACATGTGGACTTCTGTGGTCCAAACACGGACTGGTTACCTACGTATATTATTATTTTTTTAATATAGGGGTCACTTTTGTGGGCAAACTAGAAAATTTTGAAAATTAAAAGTAGAAACTAGAAGTTTTTTGAATAGTATTGTGTGACATATCAAGTTAAAGAGCTTACTGTGACGGTTTTAATTATATTTTTTTTAATAATTTTAAAATAAATGGGTTGAAGTTATTCAAGAAATTAGACGAAAAATGACCATTCCCCCCTTATCTCCGAAACTACTGAGCCAAAAATTTTGAAAAAATGGAGATAATAAATCTTTACCTATAGATTACAGGTAAACCTATGAGAAGTCTATAACATTAAAATGACATGTTAAAAGAAATTAATTTCGTTCGGAACCCTTTGCACGCGAGTGCGACTCGCACTTGGCCAGTTTTTATATGCCCGCGTTTGATCAGAATCTTACCTGATGGAAAGTGGTGATGTAGTGTACGATGGAACACGTTTGCCTAGAAGCTGCGCTGTGTTTGTGCTTGCCTGCTTGTTAAATTGAACCTAGGGAGCTTTTGTTATCAAATCTGAGTTCTATTTATTTTTTTAGACATAAACACTATGTAAAAATGTCTGAACTTTTACGACGACTGGTAGAAGCTAGATAAATAACATTTTCTTTTTTGTTTTTCCAGGTACGTTCCTTTCACTTGCTCGAGTTTTAAACGAACTACAATCGAGATCTATCAGTAAAGATCAAAGTAAGTATTCCCGTTAATCATTAAACACTTTAAGCGTTTACTAAAATAAACAACAGAACAAAAAAAATCAAAGAATTCAAGTCTAACACACGTAACATCTACGTGACAAAGGTAAACACAATTTAAAATATTTAAAAAATCAATAACATTAGTTTGGCACACCGCCTGAGGGTCACGGCACTATTTTTGTATGCGCGCACGCATTTAGAGTTCATTCATTCACTGTTTAAATTTAGAACGTGACGTTCCCCGTTGTACTCGGTCAGTTCGTTCGCAGCTGTGGGCGTGTGCGGTTGTCATCCCAACTAATTAGATAGGCGATAAATAATTCAATAAATACGGTTTCCTTCCGTTTAATGTTGACTCTAAACTATTTTAAGATTCTTTGGTAATTGGGCGTGAGTTTAAACTAGACGATGATGGAATTATAGCACCTATGTTACCGTAACTGGTAAATATCCGGTCTTACCGAGCTATTCGTAGTTCAATTGGGAATAAAACGATTATATCAGCTGTTGAACATCCCACACACGGAGGGTCAATTGATGGGTCAACAATCTAATATGGTACTGTTAGATGTGACTTGAGCTGAGCTGATACAATTAGGAATGGCAAAATTGAGATTTATCTTGACACTAAGTTGATGGAAGGCCCATAAGTGTAGTTCTGTGATGCAGACTTTGTACATGCTGGCAGGAAACGATTCTATCTTGGGTCGTGCATATTAAGAAGAGGATTTGAGTATTCAATTCAAATAATTTATTTCGGATAATATCCATATAATGTTATTAGTAGAATAACTTAGCCTGCTGTTAGTATTAAATTAAATTAACAATAATAACTAACTGATGTACCATTGAACTGTTCGTTCAATGGTACACCAGTCTATTTGGACTAGTGTGTCTGCACTCTTACCCACCTTTGCAAAAGGGGAGAGTCCCACCGGTCTAAAAACACAATCAGGATGCTATTAGAGGTGGAACGCAAGCGCGTCATCATGGAAGCGCATCGCGGCAAACCCGTCGACGCGCTTCTCCGCAAACATCTCTGACGCGCTACATCGCCACGGCAACCCCAAAAGCACCCTGAATGCGTTATTGTACTGGACGCGCAGGTCACTGTATGCCCGCTGGGTATACTTGGTCCACTGGCTGCACGTGTAAAATGACTGGCAAAAAAAAGCGTCATCTTCACAGAATCAGTACAGCGTGCAAACCTGCAGGCCAGCATGTTGCAACGGACAGCCAGCGACCTGCGCTCCCTGTCTATGTCTACATTGTATGGTAGAAAAGAAAATGATTTGTTTGATGGCCGTCATATTTTTGGTAGCTTGCAACGGTATCGGTTCAGTAATATTATTTTCACACCACTTGCACGAAAATGTCAGATTGTATGTCATGCAAACTCAGCTTAAAGTAAGTCATTATTGCCCGGCGGGTTTGAATGAAATCCAGTGCAATAATATTGCCCGGAGGTCAATAATGTGATTTGAATTTAGAACTCAACTTGGATGCCGATGGGAACAGCTCGCGGCCCGCCACCTCTCTTCATGACTTGCGAACAATTTTCTCGCAGTAGGTTTGAAAGGTAGACTATGCTCCTCAGGGATAAAGGTGTCTTTGCCTTGGGCTAGCTTGAATCCCTCGCTGGATTCCGGATTCTTGTATTAACTCCCTCACTTCGCTCGTGAGTTCGAATCCTTCGTTGGGTTCGGGATTCAATATGACGCCCGTGTCTTAAGACACTTTTTACCCCTCGATGCATAATCTACTATTATTGATATTACCGTTCATCGAGTTTTACTATACATCAATGTACACATCACACAGCCTTGTGTGACAGTACTAGCTTGGACAAGGCTCATTTATAAATTGCGATTGAAATCTATGTAATTGATTACTCAAAACAAAGCAGGTACCTATCCTTGTGCTAAGTCGTGTTCTCCACGTAAAAACTTAGTAAAATGTGTATAAATAGCCACAGGAAGATAATATATAGTAAAAATCTCATATAAAGGTAATTAGTGCCTAACTTAGAACTAGTATGGCTAAAAATTAATTACAGGTACAAGATATTTAACTAGGAACTTAAAACGTATGTAACAGCCTGCCCGATCTAGGTTTATTTAAACCTGTGTTTCAGGCCACGGAATGGTCAAACGTGAATCAGCATTAATGTCCTCAAGATTGAAATCCAATTAACTTGTCATTGAATCGGAGGCGAACTGTTCGTCACCTACATCGCTAGGTACACATGTTACCCGTCGTTCAAGTCTCGAAGCCCTTACCCGTAGATTGATTGCTGTCACTAGTCGCAAACGGTGTTTGTGAATATGAAATATATTTGTGCGTAGATATAATTAATGGCTCTGTGAAAACTAACTGAAGACTTTTCCATTAATGCTGGTCTTGTATTCTAAGATAAGCATTTCGTATTCGGCTACTGACAATATTTATGAGCAGATTTTGTTTTTTACTGTTAATAGGCGTACGTTTGACCACTGTCTCACCTGATGGTAAGTGATGGTGTGCTCGAAGATGGAGCACGTTTGCCTAGAAGTAACCTATTCACTCTTGTCTTAAAGACTCCCAGGTTGTAGCTATCTGAAAACACAGACTCTGGCAGGGAATTCCACTCCTTAGAACGAACACATTCATAATGCGTACAGCGCACTATGAATGTGTTCCAAAAACGTTTTGTTCGTGTGGGTGGGATGTCCCGGTGGCGCATCGCCGTTCATCTTGTGGTCCGATGATGGAACGGGCTTGGCGGAGTTAAATCATGTAATTCCGTCGCACAATCACTAAAATGCAACCGATAGAAAACCAACAGGCCAGCAACTCGGCGTCGATGCTCAAGACTTTCGGCGTATATTTCTGTCATTCAGTCGAAAAATATGTCGTTTTAGGATTAAGCAAACAGAAGCCATCCCTGGTTATCGCCGTAGTAATCCGCTGGCTGCGAGATGCACAGGTCTGGTCGATGTGGACATACACCGCCCGTCTATGTCCAGTATTGGACGTATTTCGGTTGAAATGTTGATACTGAGAAACTAACATTTGACAGTACCTAATTCTTGAGACTTTAATTTGGGCCCGTTTTATCACGCCTGTCTATTTCAACCTGTAGTCATTAATCTGTTTCTCATTGGAGAGGCCTGTCCCAAATTACCACACTACGCCGCCAGCACACTTCCGAAACCGCCAAATTTCTATTCTTCACAATAAATTTCATCTAACAAACAAGCTGAACATACTTCAGCGACACAAATACTGTCTCACAATAGAATCGGTAGTACAAACACCAGTTATTATGTGGGTTAGTGCGTGCCCCACCCGCTACTTGGACAAATGTTGCCATATGTGCCAGATGGACTATGTCTATTGTCATTGTACGATCTGCGCAGAATTGATCGGATATCTGACTAATTGAGGCCGCGTTTCATGATGTTGGCAAGTCGACAAAATTATTGTGGACGTTGATTAACGCTGATTTGGAATTTAAATACGCTGCTGGGATGATTAGATCGCTCTTATAAATAACTTTCGCTTTGAAGTATTAATAGATATCTATTATCTATTACTAATATATAAAGCTGAAGAGTTTGTTTGTTTGCTTGAAACGCTTATCTCAGGAACTACTGGTCCAATTTGAAAAACTCTTTCAGTGTTAGATAGCCCTTTTATCGAGAAAGGCTATATATCATCACGCTAAGACCAATAAGAGCGGAGCAGACGAAGTTGCGCGGGTCAACTAGTTATGTAATATCACGACAGTCTTGTGTTTATTATAACCGCACGGATAAATCGATCGGTTGGTAAAAATAACGGAGTATCTCAAAAAAGTGGAACGGAACCATACTACGGTATGATAGATATTTAATTCCAACCCAACGAAAGTATCTCCCTAAGCTTGAATGACAAGGTTGTCATTCCAAGGAGTCCCTTAAATATGTCAGGCGTGTTTAAGAGGCTTTTTCGGGACTTGAATTTATTTTGTCCACTTGTACTTCTTAACATGTCGATGTGTTCCGCACCTACGCGTTTCCTACTTGAACGGAACTTCGTAAGAGCTTCCTGATCTTGATTGACACGCACCGCTGGTTTTCGGTCAAGGTCGAGGTTTTAAAGTACTTGGATGATCAAGACAGTGAACTTGGACAATCGACTAAGGCTGCGTTTTTACCAAAGATGTGCGAGGTTAAGAGCCAATAGAATCGCTTGCGCTGGGCGAGGTTAGGTAAGTGAAGCAATTCTATTGGTTCTTAAGACAGGACTCTAGTCCCGAGGAATTTGAAAAATAGGTATTTGAAGATTGCGGATGGCGTTGCGTTGCGCCCTATCAAGTAAAGTGCGAAAACTGCAGCCGAGGTTGATTTTACCTATAAAACCCTTGACCAAAAGACGTTTTGTATTCCTGTTTTCTTCTTCAAAACTGGACTGATCTATAAAAATTATATACGAAAACTAGCTGACTCGGCAAAGGTTGTTTTGCAAAAAAAAAAATAGCCTACCACCTATTCTCATACCTACTGAATATACACACAAAATTTCATGAAAATCGGTCGAGCCGTTACGGCGGAGTTCGGTAACAAACACCGTGACACGAGATTTTTATACATTTGTATATTAGATTTATAGAAGTAGACTATATCTATGCTTCTATTATTTTCGATTTTGTTAAAAACTTATCAGATTTGTCTGATAGTCGTCTGAACATGGCGGTAAAAACGGGCTGTTTTTCGGGTTTTTGGATTATCATAATTCTTTAAGTAATTATGTTTTGGAAAAAAGACAAGACACGTGTTAATTCGGTCTAGATTTTTTGGAAAAAAATCATTGGTCTAGCAGCATTATCCACGAAGAAAACAGCGGAATGCGTTTTTATGGAGAAAGGCCCAAGAGTTACCGACTAGAGTCGCCTCTTAACAAAAACACATCCTTCGCTATGCATTCTAGCACATCTCAGGTAAAAACCGCAGCCTTACAACTGGGTTTCAGGCAGATACCACACGACTATAAAATATTATCGGAGCGGAGTTTAAAGCTGAATTTAAACTATGGTGCACAGATTCTTGAATGAATTGACCATCGTAATGTAAGCTACAACCTATTGTTAATTTAGTAAAGTTTCTCTTTAAGTGAACTGTAATTTCTTCTTTGAGAAAATAAATGTCTTTAAACCGAATTTGATGTCGTAGAAATTTAGGAAGTAATTTATGGGTGTTAAGATGAAGAACTGAGGAGATATATGCAGTCTAAGCGAATAGATAAAATCGCATTCAAAGCGCTTGGCAACGGCTAATCGGCGTAGCGTTCAGACTGGCACGAGAGATAGACATTTGGAACGCTCCTGCTGCTTACAGACGACTTCGATATTGGATGTCTACATTGATGGCAACGTTTCCACAAAATAATTTAAATCAATACGTACTGAACAATTTTTTCTACCTAGTCTTGTCCCAACCACGGGTATGATGGGTTCGGCTTCGGTCTGCTGATTAGGTACCAGTATTTTATATAGAGTGTTGCCTATCTGCTCTCCACGACCCAGTAATTGGACAAAACTATACCCTGTAACGACGGTCCCGAAGGATCGCCAAACCAGAGTGGCAGTGGGCAGGGCACATTGCTCTCAGAACAGATAGTCGATGGGGCCGAAAAGTTCCGGAGTGGCGACCGCGTACCGGAAGACGCAACCGTGCAAGGCCTCCCACAACGTGGACCGATGACCTGGTGAAGGTCGCGGGTAGCCGATGGATGCGAGACGTGTAGGACCAGTCGTTGTGGCGACGCTTGGGAGAGGCCGTCCAGCAGAGGACGTATTTCGGCTGATATGATCAACAACTGTCAAAGATCTTCAAATAACAGCCGGGACAAACAGCTTAACGTGCTTTCCGGGACATGGAGGAGTATGGGTGTGTAATGAATGATCATCCATCCACAAACCAACCTCGTCAAACGTCGCTTCACATCGGAAGATCAACCCGTGCGGCTGTCGATATTTACCCACGAGCCCTTCAAATCAATAGTGAACAAAACTAAATAATTCCCAGCCCCATCGCCTGATCACCGCTAACTACAAACAGCGACAAGTTCAATACACCTGCTAGTACATGCTAGCCTGCATTGCGATAAATCTGTCCCCGTTCACAATATGACACAGCCTGCGCTGCCCGACCAATTGCAGCGCATAAATCAATTGTGCTACCACCAATGTTTTGGTTTTCGCTGAATATCTTATCAGGCTGTGGTTTGTTTATTTCAAAGGTAAGATAAAATCAAAAGTATCTCGTAACTCCAGTCTAAAAAGAAATTTTGATGGACAAAAGACATTGGTTCACATCCACCTCGGCTCTCATTGACCACAATATCCCCTCTTTTTTTTGTCAACCTGAACTGTCTCTCTCCTGGGCAAAGGCCTCCCCCTATTTCTCTCTTTATTAGGATTCTTCACTCCGATTCACTAAGGAGCCCACCAAGCCGTATCTCTGTAAACAGAATATACCTATATTTAATGCTCACTGGTAAAGACGTATAGATAAATAGATACGTGTGATAGATTCGGTTTGAACCAAGGCTTTGCTTTTTACAATGCTCTTTAAAAACCTTAAGGACTAACTCCGTAAGGAAGCCAGTATGCCTTTGATCCAAAAATTCGAAGACATGTGACATCCACAGATCCACACTACGCCCGCGTGGTAGCTTATAGCTCATTTTTATCACAGAGAGGGAACCCATCCTTCGGCCACGTTTAGTCGTTTGGTAATGGTAGACAATGGCACTAGTAGTAAAAGTGATTCATTAGCCAATACTACTTGTTCACTATGAGAGTGTATCGTTTGTCACTCTGACTCGCTACAATAACTATAAATCACTACTGCAGTCATTTTCAGCATGCATTTATTGCTTTTATTCTAAGCTAGTATAGTAGACATAATTGCTTTTAAAGTCGCCTGCAGCTATAATCCCGTGACCACAGAAACCTGGCTCTTCTCCGAGCATTGGCGTATCTAGGATTTTTGAAGTGAAAACTTCTTTAGCGGCGTTGAGCACTTTTCTGTAATGGGTATAAAATCAAACTCGCGTCAGGGTCACGTGACCTGATCGCAAAAAGCGTAAGACGGACTCGCGTCAGGGTCACGTGATGCGAAAAAGCGTAAGATCGAGGGGAAGGGAGAGGAACTAGTATCTCCCACTCTTTCTACCGTGCCTGAGTGTGCTGCTCCGCTTAGGCGGCACAGGGCGCTTGCGCGAATGTCCGTCTGTGTTTATGTACAGCGTGCCACGCGTATCCAAGGATACGAAATTACGGAATTACGAAATTATGGATGAAAGTTGATTTTTCTAAGAGATAAAAATTAATGTAATATATAAATAAATAACGATATAATATTATGAATAATAACATGTAAATTGTCATATTTGTGTACGATAGCGCAATAAATAAACATTGTATTCTACCTCATAAATGATAGTATTTTTGTACTTATAATTAAACACAACGTTATTTTTTGTTGTTTTTATGGTTCGTTTTGTTTATGTCAGGAACTGTGTCAAGATTGACATCTGTCACTGACAGTCGCTGTCGCGGCCACACGTCAGTGTCTTTTTGTTTATTTTGTTGTCGGTGGTTTGTCTATGATGTGACCGCGACAGTAAGGATGTATTATTTACATGTTTTCACTTCTGCCGGCACTCCCGGAGTGCTACCGGTGTTTTTTTTTTCTAGGGGGAGCTGGCCCCTAACCAGAGATGCGATGCGCACACACACCACAGTCTGGGATCACGATCAAAAATTGAATTTTAAAACTTTGTGTGAAGTTATATACACAAAGTGTCCAGCCTAGAATTTAAATGCGGTCCCCAAACATTCTGGGGTGGGCCTGAGACGATTCTGTTGTGGGCACGGTCCACCCGGCTCCCCTCCCCCCCCTATATACGCCTATGTCTCCGAGAGAAGGAATAGCTCATGACAATCAAAGATAGCGTAACGTTCTATTACTGAATTTTCGTAATCGGATCAGTACTTCCAGAGCTAAGCTTTTGCTAACAAAATCATCTACGTTACCTTGCCGGGTGCAGTTGAGTACGAGCATTTTACATGAAGTAACTTCCTATATCACCTCCACACGAGTTTAACTGAAGAACACGATACCCCTGCAAAAAATACAAGACTGGTGTCAGGCTTCTCATGACTACCCGTAACGACTATCGTGGATCTACAATGAACCATCAACCAACCAACGTTGTTCCGAAGCTCGGAGGAAAGCATATGTTAAAACTAGCTTTTGCCCGCGACTTCGTCCGCGCATAGCCCGTTTTTAGGGTTCCGAACACTAAACGGACCCCTTATAGGATCACTCGGGTGTCTGTCTGTCTGCCCGTCTGTCACAGCCAGTTTTTTTCGGATCTACTGAACCGATTCTGTTGAAATTTGGTACACATATGGACTTCTACGACCCAAATACGGATGTGTTACGTAAATCATAATTTTATTATATGGGGTTCATTTTTGGGGCCCAAACTAGAAAATTAAAAAAAATAAGTGTTTTGAACAATATCAATATCGTGTGACATATCAAATGAAAGGGCTTACTGTGAAGGTTTTAATTATACTTTTTTCATAATTTTAAAATAAATGGTTTTGAAGTTATTCAAGAAATTAGACGAAAAATGACCATTCCCCCTTATCTCCGAAACCACTAAGCCTAAAATTTTGAAAAAAATGGAGGTAATAGACGAATTTTACCAATGGATTATAGGAAAACCTATATGAAGTCTATAATGTTAAAACAACAAGTTAAAAAAAATCGTTCGGAACCCTTTGCACGCGAGTCCGACTCGCACTTGGCCAGTTTTTTTCCGTTTCAATCCATGGACTAACCTCGGCAAGCTTTGCTTAACCTTGTAAAACGACCCGTAGTTTTGCTATTGCTATATAGCCTATTTCAAAAATGTGAACAAATTTTCCTATCTACAGTTGCAGGTTTGCCTTTCAATCTCACCAGATGTGCCTGAATTTGTCCCGCTTAGCCGAGCAACAAAACAAATATAATCCGATTCGAGATGTTTTTCTTATCGTGAAAGCCCTGAAACATGAGCTTCGATAATATTTTCGCTTTCGAAATAAGAAAAATGGATCTCCGCTTGTTTTATTTATTTAGTCGATTCTAGTTATTTACGTAAGATTATCCGACTATGTCACGTGTAGAGTTTCTGCTGTGGCATGAAAATATATAGCTATGTTTTGTTTTTTAATAGGTTTATGTGGTAACATACAAGTCATCATCTGCCTAGCCTTTTCCCAACTATATTGGGGTCGGCTTCCAGTCAAACCGGATTTAGCTGAATACCAGTATTTTACGTGGAGCGGCTGCCTACCAGACCTCCACAATCCATTAACTGGATAACACGGTACCTCATGGCAAGACTTGAGTCAGATTTACGCCAGTAAATCTGACTATCCGTAACGACTATCACAGATCTACAAATGATAGCCGGGACCAACGGCTTTCCGTGCTTTCCGAGCCACGGAGGAAGTTCGGTATGTTAAGATGGTTACCCATCCACAGACCAACCTTGGCAAGCGTTGCTTAACCTTGTAGATCAACCCGTGCGGCTGTTATTATCTAGCCATGTGCTAACATACAAGTATACAAACATAATAGTTACACAAGGCTTATGTGTTGTTTCCTGGTCTTCCACAGTTCTCGATAACTGGATTCAGTCCCATAGACCCAAGTTATAGGGGACCGCTCTATAGCCATTTAACGAGCGCAATTCCGTTTCAGGGGTCATATAATTGTAACTCTTTTTCTAACAGAAAAATACAAGGAGCAAGTTTCCCCGAGCTGCGAAATTAAGATTGTGTCATGTTGTCTCAGGACCAATATTAAACGCTACGACTGTAGGTGCCTAGCACGTTTCTTATACATAATCGTTTATTTTCATTCCAGGGTTTTACTGTTTGATTATTTCTTTAAAAAGTAACACCTAACCGCATACTAAGCTTTCAGATAATGGTATAAATTGCTTATTCTGACTTGAGCTTCGCACTCGCGGAAAGTGTTTTCACGCGTTAAAATTACTTATTCCAATAAAGTTTACGTACTACCGGGATGAAAGTAACCTTTCTTTTTTCTTTTGTAGTAATTTTATTTTATTTTATTTATTGGGGACAAAAAACGGTTACATGCTTCAAATAAACAAGAAATCCTTAAAATTAAAATCACAAACATGTAACCCACACCAATGTCCGCGTGTTCACAAAAGAATAAAAGAAGTGAAGGACTGTGGCATGAGTTCACAGATGAAAGATCTGTGATAGCTTCGAATAATATAAACAATTCAATATAATTCATTCAATTTTGTCTGTCACAGATTACATATCTCTGTGATAGCTTAATCTATACTTAATATATAAAGCTGAAGAGTTTGTTTGTTTGTTTGTTTGCTTGAACGCGCTAATCTCAGGAACTACTGGTGTGATTTGAAAAATGCTTTCACTGTTGGATAACCCATTTATCGAGGAAGGCTATAGGCTATACGGGAATGGGAAATTCCTACGGGAACGGGAAAAAAATTACTAAACTTATTTATATTGTACTAGCTTTTGCCAGCGACTTCGTACGCACATATCCCATTTTTTTCCTGTAGGAATTTCTAGAAATACTTTCTTAGTACTCCCCCCTACACTCGCTAAAGAACCTATATGCTAAACTTCAGCTTTCTACGACCAGTAGTTTCGGCTGTGCGTTGTCTGTCAGTCACTCAATCAGTCAGTAACGGGAAGAATTTTATATACGTTATTTGTAAAACACCAACAACCTCTTAGTAAAACTACACATGATTATAAAAAACTTTTACTTTGAGACCAACCCTGAAACTCAGCTGTTTCGTACAAGTTCATTGGCTAAATATTGCAGTTTGTATGAAACAGCTGATATTTTTTCGAGTTTTCGGGGTTGTTCTCAAAGTAAAAGTTGTTTATAATCATGTGTACTTTCACTGCCTAAGAGGTTGTTGGTGTTTTGGGTTGTTTGTGTGTGGGGTTTGTGATTGTACAAACCATTGTAAAAAAATAACCATTTTCAGATTTAAACCCTGCCATTAAGTGTACTCATCTCCCATCTAGATTCGAGACAGAAAGGTCGTAAGGTCATCGCGTAGTTTCACAGTACATTTGTTTGTCCAGAGGCACTTACGCCGATTTATTGCCGGCCCGTTAGCCGCAGAAGACATGGCTGAAACTAAACACACAGAATATTAAAAGGACTTTCTCTTTCACTGTTCTCTTCACAAAATCTTCTGAATGAGTCACATTGAGATAATGGCGTCATGGTGATGGTTCCAAAATCTCTTTTATCATGCGCACAGCAAAGGAGTGGAATTTCCTACCTGCGTCATGTGTTTCCGAGCGCGTTCAACCCTAATCTCTTTAAATTTACCCAGAAGAAGGCTTCTTCTTGGTAAGCTTACTCCATCTTCGACTTTGTCTCTGTTACCTTTGACCTACGCCAAAGTCAAGAACAAATCCAACTGAAGTAAAAAAAAATCTCTGTTACCGTATGTGTTTGGTGACCGTCCTAAGTTTAATTAACAGGCTCGAGGACACATCCAATATGTCTGTTCGCATTCAATTAGTGCAACAAATGTTTGAAGAAAATTAGTTCCGTTTTTCTAACTAGATGGCGTTGTTAGTTTAGACCTCAATTCTGAATCGCGATGTTAAGATTCTCCGTCAGATATATATCTTTGTCAATTAATGTTTTTTTTTTCGAGTTTGAGTATTGAGATCACGCTAAGATCTGATACTAAATATATCATACTATCCGGTATCCGGTGTTTTATTTATCCGAGTTCCGCGAAGTATTCTTCAATGTCATCAATTTTCTCACTAGTATTCAATATAATTTAATACCTACTGGTATTCAATTACAGGACACCTGCTTCTAAGGAACCTTTTAGTGGCTTTTCAGAAAATATCAAATCATTCCTGTGTGCGTCTTTCATTATCCCACAAACCATTAATTTATTTAGTTACTAGCTGACCCGCGCGGCTTCGCTCCCGTCAACTGGCTACCCTACCTACAGGCATTTTTTTTTAATTTTTCTCTGCGTAAGCACCATACTCGTACTTCTAGGAATATTCTAAAAAAAGAATTATCGAAATCGGTCTAGCCGTTCACGCGTGATGCGATGACCAAGGGGAATAGTGATTCATTTTTATATTATAGATTATTCCGTTAGAGTACCTAACTTTGTTTGTAATTATCATATAGCAATGCGGTTCAATACCCAATTAATTTTTATCCTTGCCCATTGGCGAATTGGCGTGTATACCTAATAAAAAATAACCGTCCAATATAGCCGGAAAATGGATAAACCGTTTTATTGCATCCCTAATTGGGGATATATGGCGATCGACGATTGATCCGCAATTCCGCATGCGCCTTTTTAAGTCAGCTAAAAACCTCACTTGGCACGTTTTATTAGTAGCAGATATATCAGAAGTCAGAACACGTTTGACGTCCGTAACTGGTTAAAAAAACTTGTAATGGAAGGAAAAGCAATTCCGTGTTCGTATTTCAGTTTGAGCTGTGTCAGTTTTTACAAAAGTATGCCTATGAATATATGAGTACCTACAAAATAATAATGATCATCCTCCGTCTTACCGTTCTTTTTCTTCATCTTTTATACTTCTCAGCAACTCGTCATCTCAGTCGAAAGACGTCGACTGCTGGACTTAGGCCTCAAATCTCACATCGTTTTTAGGGTTCCGAACAAGCCTAATAAAAAACCCTTATAGGATCACTCGGGTGTCTGTCTGTCCGTCTGTCACAGCCAGTTTTCTCCAGATCCATTGGACCGATTCTGTTGAAATTTGGTACAGATATGGACTTCTGTGACCTAAATCCGGACGCGTACATCATTAAATTTTTAGTTTGGGGGTCAAAATTTCTAATAAAAGTTGTTTGAACAATTTCGTGTGACATATCACATGAAAGGGCTTACTGTAAAGGTTTTTTTTTTTCATAATTTTAAAAGAAATTAGACGAAAACTTACCATTCCCCAGTTAATAGATCTTTACCAATGGATTACAGGAATATAAAAAGTCTATAATGTTAAAATAACATGTTAAAAAAAATAAAATTCGTTCGGAACCCTTTGCACGCGAGTCCGACTCGCACTTGGCCAGTTTTTTTTTAAACCCATGTGTGGCCACAACAACAGGTCCTGTGTGCCTACTCTTGTATCCATCACCATATACAACCTGTAACAAAATTAACGCAATACCTCTTAAGGGGTCATTGAAATGGGGAGTCGATTTTTTTTTCGCGATTTCAGTGTTGGTCCCATAGTAAGTTGTTTATTACGATGAGTACAATGACCCTTATGAGGTATTGCGTTTATTATGTTACACGTATAATATCACTTTACCTTCAACCAAAGAGTATTTACCACCAAAAGTCGCTCCGTGTGTTTCTCCACACTTACTGTCAGAAGTCCACATTAAAAGGTAAAACTTTAAGCCATTGTCCACTCATCACCGGCAATAAACATTGTTTTTAGAAACTTGAGTAATTAAGAGCATCTCTAGTGCTTAGTTTTAAAACAAAGAGCTAGTGAATGTCCTGTTTAATGGACAAACTGTTTAAAACTACCACGCTTATGAGGTTTCTTTGAGGTAAGTATGTTTTGAGTTCCTCTCGTCATGAACTCCTTTGCACATTAAGGTTTTGATTGACTTATCAATACCTACTTCGTCATCATCATATCAGCCAAATGACGTCCACTGCTGGACATAGGCCTCCCCGCGCGTGTCGCCACAACAACCGGTCCTGCGCGTCTCGCATCCATCAGCTACCAGCGACCCTCACCAGGTCATCGGTCCACCTTGTAGGAGGCCATCCAACGCTGCGTCTTCCGGTACGCCGTCCCCACTCCTAAACTTTTTGGCCGATCTGGTCTGCGAGCAATGTGCTCCCAGCCACTTCAGTTATTCACTTCACTTACTTAATAATATTTTAAATGCGAAAGTTAATCTGTCGTTCTGTAACCTCTTCAGGTCTTTACAAATCGACACACGGGTTGGCCACGTCCTTGAATAGAAGATAAAATACTTTTTGTTATCCTTGGATAACTTCGAATTTCACGCAGGCGTAGCATCTGGTAGAAGCTAGTGAGTTATAATCTAATTTAGCCAATTCAACGTAGATTTAATGCTTCTAAAGAAGTTCAATCCAATCTATCTTCACTCCATTTTATACAGAGACACATTTCAGGACTAGCATCTGAAATCTAATAACAAATCTAACACTTGCATTGTTTTCGAGATTAAAAAGTGTAAATAAGAAGAGTGGCGGAATAAGACTCGCATATCGCGGGGATAGACGCCTCCCGGCACAGAGCGCCAATCAAAGCAACTGCCTACGGGCGGCTATTCAATTAGAAATGCCCCTCTACAGTTTTTGTGGGACAAGGAAGAGGAAGAAGCGGGATTAGACATTCGTATTTGCTGTCTTTTGTTTTTTTGAGATAGCAAAAGTATCCAACTTTTGCTATCTCAAAAAAAAAACGTATCTACAGAAGTAAGCTTAGCAGTAAGCTCGCTAGCGATTTTATCTTGTTTACTGAAACCGTGGAGTGTGTTAAGGCATAACTACTGTTCCCTTAGTAAGTTAGTCTAAAAAATAGTAGAAGAGATATAGCCAGTTTATTCCGCCAGAGAAGCACAAGATTAAACTTATTAGCAGCATCAGCAATTGTCATAAATGCTTATTCAGTACGAGCTTACAACGAGCAACAAAAGCGTGACAACCCTGCAACCATCCTTCGAAACTGATACTTCGAAATATGTAATTGTAAACGCACCCACGACAAAAGGATAAGCTCAAGGTTATCAAAAAGCAATCTGGTGTGGTCTTATATTTTTTTCATACCACCTGCACGAAAACATCAGGTTATATGTATGTCATGCAAACAAGTAAGTCATTATTGCCCGGCGGGTCAAAATGAATTTCAGCATAATATTAGCCCGGAGGTCAATAATGTGATTTGAATTTGGAATTCATCTTAGAGGCCAATGGGAACCGCGGCCAGTCACCTCTCTTCATACCTTGCGAACAATTTTCTCGCAGTAGGTATGAAAAGTAGAGGGATAAACGTGTCTTTGCCTTGGGCTAGCTTGAATCCCTCGCTACATTCAGGATTCTTGTATTAACTTGTTTGCTTCGCTCGGGAGTTAATTTTTGAATCCTTCATTAGGTTCGGGATTCAATATGTCACCCGTGACATAAGACACTGCTTTATCCCCTCGGTGCATAATCTACTATTATTTTCGGGGGGAAATCTTCAGAAGGCGCCTAGACTTTATGGGAAAAGACGAGGTAATGTTGGGCTTTTTCGTCAGTAAAACTACCCCTGTGATCACGATCAACACATAAAAGGGGCTCCGTAACCTTTTCAAAGAACACCTCCTAGCTCCCGTTCTTGAGTGACCTTTGCAGAGAAACCGCTTACGCTTGTATCTCGCGTCGCCCGGTTACAAAATGCTCTATCAGACTGGCGGGTGCGACGGTCGCGGCGTGTAGTAGGTACAGCGGTAGGTGAATCGGCTCCAACACATAATACGTCTTTTTGCAGGCCCCGCTCACATTTTCATGTCCAAATGACCCCTTATTTTCTTTTTAGTAATTCCGTTTAATTCCGATTTCAAAGGGGAGGCAGTAGAGTAGATTGTTGATGCTGGTTTCATGGTGAATTATACATTAATTAAAGGGGTTTGGGGCTCCTTTATAGTGAACTAGCTTCTGCCAGCGGCTTCACTCGCGTGATCCCTAGGGAACATACTCCCGGGATAAATAGCTTATGTCCTTTCTCAGGCTCTAGACTATCTCTGTACCAAATTTCATTTGAATCGGTTCAGTAGTTTTGGCGTAAAAGCGCAACAGACAGACAGAGTTACTTTCGCTTTTATAATATTAGTAAGGATGAGATATAAAAAAAAAACTTTTGTTGTTTTTTTTTTTTTCAAATACCATGTAAGTTAGATTTTACTCGAAAGCGACTTGAGACAGTTGCCTCTTACGTCATGAAAAACAATCTAGCAAACTGACAATTACGAACGACACACGACTGAAACATTCTTGTTTTCACGCGTCAATCGCCTGTTCAATCTTCAGTCGACTTGATAGGCAAATCTCTCAGAATTCCCAAGCCTAATCAAAGAAAAGACAGCCCCCCTTCCTCGCATACTCGCAGTAAAGTAAAGTAAAAAACAAACGATTCCCAACCTTCCTACAAATGTATAAAAGTGTACAGAACAATTTATTTTTATGTGTACACTGGTATCAATAAGGTATAACACGACAGGTTTGTTTACGAGCCTGGGCGTGCCGAATGTGGTGTGTTTTGGCGGTTCCACGCCGTGTTAGTGCATGGTTACATGTCGTTGAGTTATAGTTTTACTGGGCTGTCACATGCGATAGGTAAATAGGTAGACAATGGTAGGGTTGTTCGTCGATGTCAAAATAGAATGAATGAAATGGCTACTTGTGACCTGGGATTTATGTTGGATATTTTAAGGGTATAAACCGGCCAAGAGCGAGTCGGGTTCTCACACGAAGGGTTCCGTACCATAAACCGAAAAAAAAGACACGTTTCTTGTAGGACAGCCCCCTTTAATTTGTAATTTATTTTTTACTAGCTGACCCGGCAAACGTTGTTTTGCCATATAAATTATTTCTACCGCTCTGCTGCCCGGCGCTACTTCGTTCGAATGGTGTCCTACCCCCTACCCTACTCCTACCCTACTCCTACACTACTCCTACCCTAATCCTACCCTACTCCTAACCTACTAATCCTAGATAATCCGAGTAAATGGTGGTTAAGTATTCTTAAATTTTCAAAATTTCCGCGCAATTTTTTATTTTTATTTCTTCCATAAGAACCTTCTCCTGACAGTAACAATCAAAGCAAAAAAAGAATTAGCGTAATCGGTGCAGCCGTTCAGGCGTGATGCGATGACCAAGGGAAATAGGGATTAATTTTTATTATATATAGATAGATTATTTGTTGTAATAGCAGCAATAGAAAAACACAGTAGGGTTAGTAATAGGGTTCCGTTGGTTATTCTTCGGGGATGGAACCTTAAAAATGTCTTCTGCAGCTTTCCTGTTAAAATGTACGATTTTAAACGTACATTTAAGGTAGTTTCTTCCTTGTTATTTCCCCTGCGACTAGTTGCCGTCTTATAGTGTACTAGTTGACCCGCGCAACTTCGTCTGCTCCGCTCCTATTGGTCTTAGCGTGTTAAGCGTGTTTTATAACCTATAGCCTTCCTCGATAAATGGGCTATCTAACACTGAAAGATTTTTTTAAATCTGACCAGTAGTTCCTGAGATAAGCTCGTTCACGCAAGCAAACAAACAAACTCTTCAGCTTCATATCATCATCATCATATCAGCCGAAAGACGTCCACTGCTGGACATAGGACTCCCCCAAGCGTCGCCACAACGACCGGTCCTGTGCGTCTCGCATCCATCGGCTACCCGCGACCTTCACCAGGTCATCGGTCCACCTTGTGGGAGGCCTTCCATCGTTACGTCTTCTGGTACGCTTTATATATTAGTATAGAATCATATAAGTTCTCCCACAGCCTAGATCCAGAATCTCCTAGATCTAAATTGCGGTCCGGAAGTGAAACTCTTATAACACCCGCTGAGAACCTCGTAAAAATACAAGCCAAGTGAAATACGTTCCTAATTACTCTCCCTCGCCTCAAGGGCTAAATATTTTCACGGCTGCGGCTGCTTTAAAGATATACCTTGATAATAAAATAATATAAGAAGGTTACCCGAGGCTTCCAGAGTAAAAGTTTATTTAAGTTGATAAGCTTTGATTTTGTTTATCTTTTACGTGGCTTTCTTTTTCATAATAACGATGGAGGTTATCGAACTTTTTTTTCTATTCAATTAGCTGTTTAGAAACAAAGATTAAAGGAAATAAAGCGACTAGCAGTTCGTCCACAGAGTGTACCTATTATATGTCAGACTAGTTGACCCGCGCAACTTCGTCTGCATTACAATTTTCATTATTGCTCCTTTTGTTCGTAGCGTGAGTTATATAGCCAACATTAAAATAAATTTTCAATTCGAACCAGTTCTTATCGTGTAGTAAGGCCTAACGACCCCACACACCCTAGTGTCAGAGTTTCTAAACCGCCTCAAGGGCCTCTGACATGGTTTTTTTGACGACCGCCATTTGTCGGCCGGGACCATCGTCTTATACGTGCCTCCGAAGCACGGAATCATCTTTTTATCAGACAATCAGGTGATTCGAGCCTGCAATGAACCAGTAGTTCCTGAAATTAGCGCGTTCAACCAAACAAACAAACTCTTCAGCTTTATAACATTAGTTTAGAAATTATATGAGTAGCCCTTTAAGGAGTTTGTTCCTCATAGCTTCGGAAAAACAACAACATAGACAACAACAACAACAGCAATAGCATTTTCTCAACATAGTTAAGAAATTGCTACCTCTCTTATTTATCTTGCTGTGCCCGACAGGGTCCACATGAACTAAACTTGTTTTTACCACCTAAGAATACATGTGGAATGCAATAAAGATATTGAGTATTGAGACTGGAACCTTTCTCGATTGGAAATCGAGCTAAGTACTTGTGACGAACTCTGGCTGGACAAATGACAACGTTGCCAAATGCCTCATCGATATAAATTACCAATTTTCCCATAGATCGACTAGTTTCGAACGGCCAAGCATCACGATAAATTATGTACTTTACGATAGCCTCTAGGAGTACCCATCTATTCAGCACTTAATGTTAGAGTATCTTGTGGCTAAGCTTCAAATATTCATCAATATCTTAGAAGCACGCTAATATCTCTGGACCCAATACCTAAGCCTAATGTATTCCATAAGCGATCCGGCCTTTTAACTAATCTAAGTAAGTTTGTAGCCTGTCAGAGTCGCTGACAGCTTCGCAGAACGTCCCCCGAATAGTAAATATTTCATACTTTTTTATTCGAAACTGGATTAAAGGATCTACGCTCGAATGACCGGTAATGTCTTTCTTTTGTTTTCGTTTTGTCTGCTCTGATGGGTCAATGTAGGACGCGAATCTAGAATTTTTATATAAGCTCTATTTTTTTTACAGAATTCTGTCATTTCAAATCAATGCTTAGTTTTGATTGCTGTTACTTTTTTGTTAAATCAGAATAGCCAATTAACCAATCGTGCTACGGCTTGCTTAAAACTGAGCTTTTTAACATTCACAAATAAAAATATGCACTAATAAACTCTTATTAATTTCATTAATTGATTGGCATTTGCTTGGGTCTAAATTTCTAGATAATGTCTCTACTGTTTATAAAAGTCTAGAATATTATGTTCAAGATAATTTAAAACAATCCCCCTTAACGCACACCTTCCCTTTAAATGATAAACAGCTTATGAAGAACCCTCGTTACTTAAAGTTTCGCGATCCCGGCGCGGCCTCTTATTACATCGGGCTCTTATTACGCCTTTTTCTCCCCTCGGACAAAGGATTACATGTTTTCTTTGTGAAATCATTTCTTAGTAAAGAAATATACGGGAGAGGAAGTTATAACAGGCGCGTAGTGAAAGCGGAAAATACATAGTTTAACGAAGGCCAGTTCTCAATTATACGAGAATTGCTCCCTCTTTTAAATATTCTGGTTTCTATATTGACGTGATAACGTCTTATAAATCGATGAAGGCCAGCTCCACACACGAAAAACTGTCACGTTCCGCCTGAGCCGAGCGTGCAAGCGAGAGCGCGGAACAAGCGATAGAGAGGCACGATCGGCCTAAGGGTTCGGCTTGTTTGTTAAGAATTTAATTTTTTTCTTATGAGGTTATCACGTAAAATTATAGTCGTAAACTGATTTTACAGACAACCAAGTTTTTTTGGTGTACAAAAGGTGTATATAAATCTTCTTCTAATATATAAATAGCTCGTGTCACAGAGTTTGTTATCAAACTCCTGAGAAACTGCTTGACCAATTTTTATGAAATTTTTCGTGTTTATTCCGTAAGTCTGAGAATAGGACGTAGGCTATATTTTTTTATTCATGAGGCAAAACAATTGTGCCTGTTCAGCTTGTAAATAAATAAAATATTCGAGAAAAATTCCAGTTTCAATTTTTTGTACCAAAGTATCCTTATTGATAACGTCCTTTTTGAAGTCGGTTAAAAATAATATGCCAGTATTCCCCGAAGGGTGAGACAGAAGTGTGCCTACTGCCTGTAATATACCTATGTTTATTTCCCATGTAATACGAAGACTATACTATGGCCATCTACCAAGCTCGTATCTAGATTGTAATTTTAACATCATGCTGGGTAAAAGACCAAGAAACACGTTTAATTTTGTTTCTAAATTCTGTATTAATAATACACACAAGTGTTAATAGAAAACAACAATATAAGATAGTCTAGAATAGCTGCTGCGAGCGTTTATGCGTGCACCCATTATAAATGCAATCTGCAGCGCGCAATACTCGTTAAAATTCATAGTTTGAATTAGAAAACTCATTTCTGACCCGTGTTTATTAAGCGGGCCCGTTCTAATTTGCGTCCAGTATGTTTTTACAATAATACCGTGAAGCGTTTGTACAGCGCATAAAGCACTGAGATGTCTCGGTTGTTCACTGCTAAAGAAGGCAAACATTCTATAAAAATTACGCGGGTCAGTGAATGTAACCATTTAATTGAAGGTCCTTGTTAATTCTGACTATTCCATGATCCTTACTGATATTGTAAATGCGAAAGTAACTCTGTCTGTCTGTCGCGCGTTCACGCCAAAACTACTGAACCGATTTAAATGAAATTTGGTACACAGTCTAGAGCCTGAGAAAGGACATAGCCTACTTTTTATCCCGGGAGTATTTTCCCTAGGGACAACGCGGGCGAAGCCGCTGGCAGAAGCTAGTTCTGAATAAAAAAGAAGTTCAGTATTTGTATCAGCCTGAAAACCTATTCCAGCTTTGGCAGTAAAGTGACAAGTTCTAAACACTAAACCAGAAAGCTGTCCTGTGTATGACAGTCGAAACCTGTGTAACACACGAAGCACGCCAAGAATGTCATCTCTAGTCATGGTATTTGTAGCGGATCCCGTGCTCCGAGGACCAGCGCCTGTTTCCAGACTAGTGCTCTTACTTCTTGTGACGCGTAATGAAGGCGGTCAAAAGATTTAAACAAGGACAGTCTTAAGTTTACCCGAGACTTAATTAAGTTGTTGGTTCTATCCTTATTTTGTGGAGTTAAAACATGCCGCTGACGTTATAAAAGATATAAAATGAAGTCTACAAAGAAATGCCTTGACTAAGTAATAAGGAAGCCATGTTTACTCAGAAAGGTGTCTGAGAATACAGTACGTCGGTCGAGACTAGACGGCTCGCATACTAGTGAGAGCTTGCAACGAACTGCCATGCCATGATGAAACGTTTTCCTTCGTAGATGCTACATCCCACGCTTTTATATTTCAACAAAGTTCAAGTCCAACAAAATACACTTACCCCAGGACACTTTAAACGCCCGGGTACTAAATCATGCCCGGCCCACTGATCTAAAGTCTATACTTACTCGCTCGGCCATTATCGCCTCAAAACTTCGTAATAGTTTCAAGCCGAACGCTGCACGTAATATGTGGCCACATAAATTGCACACTGCACATAATTCAATTCACTGAACAAAATTTTGGTCACCATTAATTTAATTTTACATTTTATTATTGATAGTATCAATGGTTTAATTTATGAAATTGGTTATCGAGCGGAAAGCCGATACTTTTATCTCGCTCTGAATTCGGCATCCGACAAATAAGTGGGAAGATCGATTTCTTCTTGGAATCAGAAAGTACACTTAGTGTGAGGGCTTTCGTCAGTCGTCAGGACTTGACGGGTGATTGATTGCTGCGAATGGAATCAGCAGTGGACGTGATCGACGATTCCTTGGATTCGCAGAGAGAAAAAATTAAAATCTCGTTACAAGGCCGTCTTCAGAGTTTAAAAAAAACTTAATTTGCGTTATAGTTGGTTAGGACTGCGATTTGTTTGGGCCAGAGAGTAATAAGTGACACTAGTGTTAAGTACGTATAATATTTAGCTTTATGCCTATAACAATCCTTTTCACACTCATCGAGTGTAACATAAAAATATTTACAACCCACTCCTCATACGAACTCTAAGAGAATCGTGAGGCCCAAAACGTCAGCCCCCAGGCTAAAACCCGCTATTATACCGCACGATCCCATATCAGAACTTTCCCATACAATCATGGAACTCGTGAAATACTGGGCTTGGATCTTGAAATATGAATATGACTTCATGACTTTAGTACTTTCGAGTTCTGCAGTTTTCAATCCTGAAGAGTTAGCCGGTTTCTACTTTATGATAGTAGGAATTTCATTTCACTGTATCTTGTACTGCATAGGTAGGTACATTATTATACTGGGATAGCTCTGCTGCCTAAATCTATCTCCACATAGAGTATCGTACGGTATAGCAGCTGTTGTAAGTTATAGTAGTAATATTATTTTATATCTAGAAGCTGGATTCGAAATGGAAATGAATTTTAAGATAAGATGACTCTTCCTTTTGCCAAGAATGGTGCCACACTGGCGTCTTAGAAAACCAGTTATATATTATATATGTCCCATCTTTGGACAGATACTAAATATCCACTGCTGGACATAGGCCTCCCGGTATATAGGTCCGGGTTAGGTAATATAGACCGGTCCTGCGCGTCTCGCATCCGTCGGCTACCCGCAGTCTTTCGGTTGATATGATGATGATGGTGACTTAATATCCAGTATGTATCAATTAATAGTAATATAGAGAGGTACAGAGGAAGAGGGCGGAACGTTCCTCATCCACCTTAGAAAATGGAGAATTCTCCGACTGGAGAGGTATTGTGCTTGGTGGGCACTGCTGTGGGTTGATGTCGGGCTGTTACAATGTATTACTACTAAGTTCATTGAACCTTGACTTGCGTGCTGTCAGATTCCTGTGGCGTATGCTCTTATGCATAGTTCGTATAGATGTCGCCACAGAAACAAACCAAAACCTATTTGAGAACAGCTACAATAAATCCGTTGTACACTACTTAACATTAATTGACTTTGGTCCTTTGAGTCCACTCAAACAAAATGAACACCAAAATGTGTTCTACATTTTAAGCTCTTGACAATGTTTCCAATATGTTTCTAGTACCACGCTGGCTACTACCGATACAGTAATCCCCCCCGAAGGTTGCCACTACGTAAGCTTTCAGAAGGATTTCACTGGATAAGTTTTAGTGCCAGTGCTTGCCAAAATCCTAGTTCATGTCATGTAGGCTACCAGGCTAGCCTATGCTTCCAGTTTTATAACTGTCGCCATAAATGTAAGGGTACTTCTAGTTGTAACGAGTTACTTTACGACCGACTTAACTGATATTTATAGGATCCTCGTACATCATCGAAAATATTGGGTTGGTGCTTTAAAATGTAGGGTAGTTTGGAGAAAATCGTTTTTTTAGTGAAAATAATATTAGAGAGATATTATGTATTTGGACGGCTGGTAGTAGCTAGATGCGAGTTGTTAAGAATTGAGATGGGTGGCTTGTAACACTGGTCAACAAGATTTTGCCACAAGAAATGTGCTTACTAATTTTGAATTACCTACCTACCCTTATCACGAAACCATATTTATTTTGCTTTGATTAGGTCTAGTTTTTGTGTTACAACTACTATCAGGGTTATTCATTTTCCCTTTAGCTTGTAAATTAAGATTTTTTGTTTTTCGATAAAATAGCTGGTTATTTTATTCTTTTTAAATATGTAAGAAGATTCTGACAAGTTTCTTTACATTTATGGTGAAATTATTTTAAAACTCAAAAGAGAAATTCTGCACGATCAGTAAAAAAAAATCAATAAAAATGTGAGCTGTCTTTTGGGATTTTTGAATACAAAGGGATAGTTGAGTAGTCTGACGTACCATCTGCTGCACAGTCAATACTTTAACTTGATAATGTGCCTGTATTAGAACCACCTGAAAACTTCAGTTTTCGCCTCAAAGCTCCACTTCAAAATCATATTACAGGAAAACTGTATGTGTCTCAATAATCCTGATTTCAGTTCTATGATTTTAAAACATGTTCTTAACATAATTATTTAAAAACATTCTTGTTACACACAAAAAGTGTTTTTTTGTTGACCAGTGTAATTGGAGAGGCGAAGCAGATGGAGGACGCTAAAGAGATGTCTCTGTCTATCTGTCTGTTAGTCCATCATTGGCGCTGTAAGCATCTGAAGATGATGTTAAACACACATTTTTTTTTTCGTTTTACAAATTGACCCGATTTGGTAAAGATAAGCAGAAAATATTCTAATCTTCGTCTTTCTCCTGTAACGTTATAAAGTTACTATACACTAGCTTATCTACATTGACGTAAGGTAAAGTAGTTTCGCTTCCGAAGATTTATATCACAAAATAGAATTTGCAGTTTATGACAAGTTATAAACATAAAATTCTGAAGAACTTACGAAAAGCTTTTAAAAATGCTTACCTACTCTTTGACAGTACATTTTAAAACGTAAATTCGAGAGTCGCAGAAAGAAAACTTGCTACTGAAGAAATACCCCCCTTTCTCGTTTCCAGACTGTTTCAAGGTTTGTGTGCTTGCAATCTTAACGGTACATAGATAAGACAAACTAAAACGACCCAGACAGTTGAGATAAGACCTTGGCTTAGTTCTGAAATAGCCTTGGCTAGAACTAAGCTAATATTCTACCTGCTTACATAAAAATAAAACGTTTAAACGCAACTCCGTTTTAATACCCATCTTAATCAAACACCCACTCAAAAACTTTCAGCTTACCTGAAAAATATACCAAAGACGAACTCAACGAAGAGATTAACAATAATTAATCATCCCAGCAGAAAGTTTTAATTATCAGCTCGTTAAACTAGAGGCGCATTAGCTTCGTTCAGTCCCGCTCACTCACTCATAGGCCGGCTGACAACAGAATTGGCAATTTGCGAAATAGTTGACCGTAGTTAGACTATCGTTTTAGAAGCCACAGGATTATAATGTTAACAGGATTTTGGTGATAAACCGAACTCACACACGATGTCCAATTTTCATTAATGGAATGCTGAATTTATTGATGTTTTGCTCGTAATGTGCAACACGAATAAGTCTTTAGTGAGAGAAAAAAGTTTAAGCTGCTCGGGATTTCTCGCGATGTTACCGCAACTTAATTTCAATAACATGTTTGCGAGTGAAAAAGTTCATTTCCGCGCGGAAGGTTATCCGCCCAAAAAATATAAATGGATAACATCACGTGCCCCGAATACTTCATAGTTTGACAAATCATCGCACTTATATCGTACGATTGATTCGGGATTTCACATTTTCGGCCTGACATGGGAAAAATCGGCTTTCGTCCATTACGTCATATTCGGCGCGACCTTTCGCGTCGCATTGCTACGGTCGAGCTACGCGCGGCTCGTAGCGGTCGCGTAGCAGTGGCTACGGGCGCGTCAGACGCGCTGGCTGAACGCTACGAAGCGCTACGAAAGCGTAGCGGTTGAACTTGACGTAGCGTGAACTGTGAAGTGAAGTTTGTGTTTGTTTTTGAAGTGACGTTTATGAATAAACAAGTGCGTGAAAATTTAATTTAAATTGAATTATCTGCAGCTTATGCTGAATAAGTAAAACTCATTTTAATTAACAATTTATTTCTTTATTTTTTTGTCGGTATCTCGTATGGAAGTGTTTCAACATGTGATCGTGTGCTATGGGTGAGGGCTCACTGCCGGGGGTGTTCTTCTGCGCCGGGGAGAACGGCAACGGGTACAGGCTGTCGGTGCAGGGTATCAGGACGCTGCAGGGCTTCCTCAGGGAGCATGGCGCTGACTGCGTCAGGCAGTTTATGCAGGTACACCAGTAAATCCATACCTCTGGGTATTTTTTAAAGGGGTGGGAAACAAGTAAGAGTAAGAGGCATCTTAGTTTTCTTTTTTTTAAACTTTGTCCCATACTAGGAATTTCTCCTTTATCGTGGTTGCGTTTACAAATATACGAAGTCAGATACACAAACAGCAGCAGATATGTTACCATACTGGTAATAATGCTGAAAAGAAGATATTCTGTGCCTGTCATTACTACGGAAACTGTGCAACTATACTTCTTCAAAACAGGACGATTCTCGGCTTCTATAGCAGTACCAATTAGTTTTATGATTGGTATACCTAACTTCAACTACCAGTTGCTTCTTAAGTGTGAATTTTCTTAGACTGGGATTAAAGAATTTAATTTTTTGTAGATACTATTGCTGCTGTAGAGTTCCAATTACAGACGATACCAGTATAAAACAAAGTTTTAATTAGAACGCTGACTGTAATAACATTAACATTATTTTCGGTTTGTTCTCGCATACTAATGGGTTTTTTTTACTAAAGTCGGATACCTTTTTCCTTTCTCTCTCATTTGTTTATCTTGTTCTTCAAGATGACGAGATCTTTTCTGACATACTGCTCAAGTACGAATAACTCATACCTCTAGCGGTCTAGCTTATTCTCAACTGCGTCAGATGAATTGAATTCTTGTTGATGCAGCTGAATTCTAGTGATTTTCATGGTGAAGTGTCATTTGTAAATTACAGATTAACTAAGCCAAGCACCATAATTTACATTCCTTTTATTTTTGTGGTCATGGCACAGGTACGTATGCTGTGAAATTTACGAGGCTAAAAAAAAACAGACCTTTGACAAACCGACAGTCAGCGTAGGGATCCTTAATTCCCCGTGGCACCCTTCAGTTACGGAACCCAAAAAAAGCATTCATAACGTCTTAAGTCCTTCAACTCCCGCCCTTAAATAACCTTATCTCCCTTAATGAGTCCACCGCTTTAGAAAAGCAGTACTTACTTACTGCAAACTTCAGCACACTTCCTAACATCTCCCTGGTACAGTCAGAGTAAAAGTAGGTTCGTCATTTTGAGGTCTATTTTTGTTTGATTCATTTATGTTAAAAGCTGCTTTACTGACTCAGTTTTGTCATTATATAATTGTCAAAGATTACGTACTGAAAAATGGTGACACTGTCAATTTCAATAAAGGAAACATTTATATGTAATGAAATGGCTAGTCCATTAAAAAAGTTTTGTTTAATGTCGACTAAATATTCGTGATACGTTTACGCAGTATTTACCTTTGTATAAATGATAAAATATAATTATTTGCAGTTCTCTGCTCAGCGCTGACAAGCTAAATAGAATATACTTCAGTGTACAACAAAAATAGTAATACAACTCTTTTCTTCATCATCATCATCATGTCAGACGTAAGACGTCCACTGCTGGACATTGGCCCCCCTCTAAGTGAAACCACAACAACTGGTCCTGAGCCTCTCGCATCCAACTCTTTCACACAATCTTAATGCTATGGATTTGGGACAGTAACGTTGTTATCGCTGACAGCGATATCTACCAGTAAACCTATGGATGAACTGAAAAACTTGGACACTAATGATTTTTAAAACTGTCGAAGGAATAAGCGACTAGACTGTACAAGCCTCGCAGTAGACTATGTACTCACAAGTTAGATGTATTGTCTACACGACGGCTGCGAACTGACGTCGTTTGTCACAAAGAGGACGCGAAGTTCTACAGATCATTGTTTTATGACAAATTGTGGAGATAGGGACTTGGTAGTTCTGTGGAAGTAACGCTTCTTACTTAGTAATCTAAATCCTGCTTTAGGAATCTAAAAGACTGATTTTTAAGTATTAGTTTCTGTATTTTTAGGGTTCCGTACCTCAAAAGGTAAAAAAAAAGGAACCCTTCAAAGATCATTCTCTTGTCCGTCTATCTGTCCATGTGTCACCACCGATTTTCTCAGGAATGGGTGGACCTAGCAAATTGAAATTTATACCAGATACTGAGGTATATAGTCCCTATTAGGTGTATAAAAGGTCAAACGGAAATACCCTATAGGTTTTGGATCGAAAACCTATATGGTAGTTCCCGTTGACCTAGAATCACGAAATTTGGCAAAAAGCAAGGTAGCACAAATAAAGGAAAAAATCCAAAAAAAATAAGTCGTAAATGAGAGTAAATTTTGGTACTTACAAGTTATCGCGACAATCTAAATTTGCCCATATCTTTTTATCGTGTTGACTCAGGACCTTGATTTTTATACATCTAATAGGGACTTATATGGTGGTACGGAACCCTTGGTGCGCGAGTCCGACTCGCTCTTGACCGGTTTTTTAATTGTAAGAAGAAGTAAACCTTTAATGCCCGGTATCTGAGGTGTTTATCGGTCGGTTATCTGTCCGTTAACGCTATTTGTCATAACGCCATTGGTTGGTTAGTGCTTAACGGACAGATAAACGAAGGATAAAGTACTCCAGAAACTGGGCATAAGTGCTGTTGGAGCTCTATAATACAATTTAAAGTAATTTTCTTTGAAATACCTTTTTCAACGCGAATATCAAGTACGTACGTCGGTTGGTTTTCAGTTTAACCAGATTTAATACAAGTGTTTCCCATGGTACGCCTGCCTTTTTCAAATAAACGATATCCATGGGCAAGACAATTTGTCCGAGTTTTCTACGAAATACAGGAATTGGGAATCAATATATTTGTTTACTACGTAGCAGTAACAATAAACTGAAAAAAAAAAACAATAGTTGTCTATTGTAGCCGGCACGAGTCGTGAGCACAGATGAATGCAGCGGGGTGATCCCGCCAATGTACGGTGGGCGAACGAAACTTGCAAGCCCAATAGTCGATGAGCATTGACTGACGAACGAATAGTCAGCTGTCGTCGTCAAACCAACCAATGAAGAGTGTGCTCACGACTCGGGCCGGTTTTTATACGTTACGTAAAACTCCATCTATGTATGTAATTAATACTGGTAGTATACCTATGTACGTATGCTACTTATTACACCCTCAAAAGACATCTTACCTCCCAAGTTTTCCTCTCGTCACCCAACCCAAGACATCGGACACCTAGGTACGCGTCCCAGCGTCCGGTACCGCCTCGCTACCCGCTAACACAAATCTGAGCCGTCCAGAGCCCCATTCATCTTAGCACTTGATAGCTACCGATATAATTAGTACCCGGCTACCGTTTGATAAATTGCCGAAATATTTTCACTACTACGTATATTTGAGCTGGGATTTTCCTTTGAGGATTATTTCGTTTGCATTTTAATTTTGAGGATTAAGAATGTCAGGTTTCAATGGTTTTAGGACGGAAATATGAACTAACCTGTCGAAATTGGCAGGTAGGATAAAGGTCACGCACGTCACGTATGAATACAAAAAATATCAAACAATCTGTGTAGAATTGAATTGTGGTGTAGAAAAGCGGGCCAATTAGGAACTGGGCTACAAATATAAATTAGCGTAAATGGTAAATGTCAGCGTAAATGATTGTTGTTATTAATTTTGCAAATGGCTATAACTCTAGAAATGTTATTTATTTCAAATATATTTCACAGTTGGCTGGTAACTCTACAGTTGGCTGTAGGTATGGCAACAGTATGATTCAACTATGACTACCTAAATATAACCTGCGGTGACGCGACTCGCGTTAGTATAGATTGATCATCATCATCATCATATCAGCCGAAAGATGTCCACTGCTGGACATGGCACTCCCCCAAGTTTCGCCACAACTACCAGTCCTGTGCGTTGATTTATAGATTTTATGTATATGCGTCTCCAGGGCCCTACCAGATCTATCTCTGCACATACATTCATCAAACTCGGTTCAGCGATTTAGTCGTGAACGATAACAATCACTCACTTTCGCATTTACAATATCTGTTATGATAATCATGGCATTATGTACAAAAGGTTAAAAAAAAAAAAAAAAATTTAATAGATATAGTTATTTTGTAAAACATGAGTACAGCATACAGGTCTTATAACTAAAGATGAGGTTGCTACATGTTTTGCCATTTAAGGCGTACAAAATCAGTTTAACTAAACAAAAAAATGTATTCATCAAAAAAATAACCCACCTGTCAATAGCAAAAGTGCCCAGAACACTGGCAGCATTGCCCCGTTGAATGGCAATGTTAATTCTTAATGATTCTTGCCGTGATTGTTAGTCTAGTTGTTTGTATCTAATATAAGTTGTTTTGGTGTACAATACAGAATTACCAATGTCCAACAATTTACCTATGTGTTACGCCAATTCCAAGTACACCATAAATACATAATAACATTGTCAGACAGCACTATGAACCCTTATTTATAATTCCTGAACATAAACCCTAATACTAAGATACTTACCCAACCCAGCAAGTTGTAAGTGGCTAAACTCGTACACTATCTGAACCTAAATTACTCGGAAGCTGTGTTGATAATTAATTACCTTTCAGCGCACTACAGCCACACGACTGACGTCCTCAGTTGCAGTGGCGGACCTAGGAGGGTCGTTTGGGGGGAGCTTGACGCTGCTGGGGGCAGGTTTTTTTTTGCACAGTAAATACTAAAAAACCGGCCAAGTGCGAAACGGAACGTCGGGTTCCGTATCATAAACCGAAAAATACACTTGTATGGGAGTCCCCTTTAATTTTGAACTTTTATTATTTGTTGTTATATCGACAAAATAAATAAACACTGAAAATTTCAACTGTCTACCTATTCTTGAGATACAGTCCGCAGAGAGACAGATGGACGGCCGGACAGCGGAGGCTTAGTAACAAGGTCCCGTTGGTTAGTTACGCTTTGGGTAAAGCAACTAACATTTTATTTTGCTTAACAAGCCCCCTTGAATTACTTTTCGTAAATTCCTCAATGACTTCGTTAGTTTGTAGACTACCAAAGATACTCGGTCATTTGGGGGAAGGGGGAGCGCTTGAGCCCCTTAGCCCTCCCCTAGATCCGCCAGTTCTCAGATGGATGCAACTTGAGAACGGAGTTGGAGAGAGTCGAGCTACTCTTATCTGCGAACGGATTGACTTTGATCTATCGTTTGCTTGTGTTTCTACCAATGTGAGATCTGGATTTGGCACGAGTGGGAAAGGGGCTGGCTGTATTATTGGGATCTAGCTTTTGCAGCGACTTCGCCCGCATGAATGTCGAAATGTATTCCATGGGAAAGTATTTCTGGGATAAAAGTAATCCTAATACAGGCCATGGTCAAACAAATCAAGTAAATCTGATACCAGTCTTGCCAAGAAGTACCGTGTTACCCAGTTAATGGGTTGTGGAGGTCTGGTAGGCAGCCGCTCCACGTAAAACACTAATATTCAGCTGAATCAGGTTTGACTGGAAGCCGACCCCAATATAGTTGGGTAAAGGCTAGGCAGATGATGGTGATGATCGAAGAAACCAAGTCAGCCTTTGAGACGTGAATAATTTACAAACATCCAAACAAACAGATCACGTAATAATATAACACTAGTTGACCCGCGCAACTTCTTCTGCTCCGCTCCTATTGGTCTTAGCGTGATGATATATAGCCTTTCTCGATAAATGGGCTATCTAACACTGAAAGAATTTTTCAAATCGGACCAGCAGTTCCTGAGATTAGCGCGTTCAAGCAAACAACAAACAAACTCTTCAGTTTTATATATTACTATAGATAGTAGTATCATAGAGTGAAATGAAAATATAGAGGTTTCCGTTGGTTTTGTTATATATTATTATGTTTTATGATTAGGTGTCTCTGATTGGCAGTAAGCAGTTGTGAGAAGGTACTTGACATTCATTCAACATTGGATTAAAATAAAATTATGAAAATAAACCAACTAGTGAAACTCAAATTTTTGAATAAAATTGCCGCAGTTTAAAACAGTATTTCCAGCTACAGTTGATTTAAAAGCTTTGCACTCCGAATAAGTTTTAACAGACTGACAGAACCAAAACAGATTACGCAAATCTCATCACAACTTCTTACGAAAATTTAAGCGAAGTCTGGCTGAAATAATGTATCTAAATCCTTAACTAAAATCGACTTTCGTCGATCGCTGCCAGTACACAATATTTAAACTTAACCGCTAGTCTATTGTAACAATTTGGCATTGATAGAACCTTTATGTCGTAGCAGTAAGGGCGGTTTTTGTGCTACTACATTTACTATTAACGTGCACTATGAACACGTCTTAACAAGAGGTAGCTTTTAGTCGTTCGCACTGTGTCCACAGACCTCGGAACGTCGCAGCGACTAGAGGCGCAATTGTACATCTACCATGAGTTTTATCAATCTATACAAGCTAGCGACTGTAGTTAAAAAAAATGTATGAAAACTTTTAATAAACAAGTTTCTAATTTATTGGTTTAGTTGTTAACTGAAGCTTTACTTGAAACTTGCTTGCTTGTGAGTTAACAACGTAAACAAAGAAATTAGAACCTTGTTGTTTAAATGTTTTCATACATTTTTTTAATTACAGTCGCTAGCGAGTATAGATTGATAAAACTCATGGTAGACGTACTGAGCACAAGTTTGGACTGTCATAGTCATGGTTTGTATGGTCGCCCCGATTTGTGAACTAAGAATTAGGTAATTTTTCTAAAACTAACTTCTGAAAACCTATCATACTTTCGCACTAAACTAGTGTACTGTGTAACTCCGCAAAACCGGTCCTAACACTTTTTGTGTTATAGCGTCAGTTAGGTTACCATAAAATATAGGACATGTATTTTTTCTTTTGACTCGTAAACAAAAAATTAAAACTATTCAGTGCGTTGAAATTTCACGTGACGTTGCGTCTACGTAGAGTGGGTTAACAGTCCCCCATTTTAATGCTTTATTCATCTTTGTCAATATTTATCTATATCTATACTAATATATATATAGCTGAAGAGTTTGTTTACTTGAACGCGCTAATCTCAGGAACTTCAGGTCCGATTTGAAAAATTATTTCAGTGTTAGATAGCCCATTTATTTAGGGAGGCTATATGCTATATATCATCACGCTAAGACCAAGTACCAGTTGATTTAATAAAGCTTAAAATACGTGTCCAATACTTTTTTGATATCTAACACACGTCCTAAATATAATCATATTTTTTTACCTAGGTTACAGAAAATATACATTTCTGTTCTGTCACCAGCAGTGTCCGCCGATACGCTTCATTACCCTGTGGTGTAAACCATGTCCCGATGTTAGTGTGTTTGTCAAAAGACTACGTCCCATCGATTTTTGTGGCCGTATCGTGTTACGCGGGCCTGGGAAACCAATTGGGGACATCGGTTTTTATGAAGGGAAACTGTGGATCTGTAGTAAGAAATATTATGTTGTGTCGTAGATATTGATTATCTGTGTAAAGTTGAGTCATTGAAAACTGACTTACATTTTCGGTGTGGCATTTAACTAAGTGTGCAAACCTTGTAGCTTGTGATCTATTATTTAGGTATGTAAGTATGCGCAAACAACGGCTTGTTTATCGAGCTGAAAGTTTGATTGATTCTGTTAAGAATAACATTGTTTAATACTATTCGCACTGCTTACTTCTACAACTATCTCGAAAACTATAGATATTGAACACATTCTCAGAAACAACCCTTTGTGCCGCCTGGTATAGTTGTGATAACTTTAATATGAACTTACCAACTATCTGCAGTCATTACCAATAGAACAGTTGCATGGGTTACATTTACGACTATTATTATTTTTTTCAAAAACAAGATCAACCATTTCTATGGATAAAAAACCGGCTAAATGTGAGTCGGACTCTCACACAAAGGGTTCCGTACCATTAACCGAAAAAACACGTTTCTGGTCAATACAAGATACGTGTTTTTGACGTGATAACGTCTTATAAATCGATGAACGCCGGCTGCATGCACGAAAAAGTGTCACGTTCCGCAAGCGAGAGCGCGATACATGCGATAGAGACTCACGATCGGCCTAAGCGTTCAGTTTGTTTGTTAAGAATTGTTGACGTTAACTGTTTTGTTGACGTTATCACGTAAAATTATCGTCCGTAAACCGACTTTCCAGACAACCCATTTTTTTTGGTAATGGTACCTACTACTCTTAATTTTTGATAATTTATTGAAAATTTTAACTGTCTAACTATTACGGTTCTTGAAATACAGCCCGCTGACAGACGGACGGACAGCAGAGGCTTAGTAGTAGGGTTCTGTTGGTTACCCTTCAGGTGTAAGGAACCCTAAAAATGAAAAACATCGGATACACAGGATTTTATGATTTATTTATGGCAGCCATAGAAATGTGCCGAATGTTGGAATACATTTCTTTCATGTATTATTGAAAAGGGTTCAAAGGTAAAATTGTACCCAAACAGGATGCAGCTTTTAGATTTTATACTTTGTTTATTTAATAACGAAAATATAAGATTTTTGGCACGTGACTTCGTCCTTTATTTTTGTATGTATACGTAAGTTTTATTACCTTTCTATTATAAGTTAATAACTATTTATTTAATTTGTTACAGGTAAACATTGTGAAAACCTAGCTGCAGGCCGGTATAAATACCTACATTATTTATTTAATACATCAATTCACTCCATTTTAGGGAAACAATGAGAATGTTTAAAGAAGATCTTTCAAAGAGAATTTAAACTGGGCATTTATGAAAATGCCAATGAAAATTATATAATTCCGATCACGTCTTCGTACTTGAAACTATATAGAATATTCCCGAGACTTTGAGAAGATAATATAATAAATATCCCCTTACAGTGAATATTTTACTGGCCGAGAATGCCTATGACATTAACTCCGCCTTACCTTTGTGTGTCAAGAAGATTAAGTAAATAGAAGTAGGTAATTATTTTACAAAATTAAACGCAAACATCTAATTAAACTTTGTGATTTGAATAGCATGATTTTAGCAAACGCATGATTACACTACATGAATAAAGAATAAGTTCTGGATAAAGATAACCTTGGAAAACAGATTTCACAGATACTTACCAGACGGAACAGGTTCTAAGTTAATCGAGTCATTAAGAGGAATTGCGAGCAGATATACTTTGTATAAAAAAAGTTATAATTCGAGGTTTGGGTCCCGTCTGTTTCCTCCTCCAATATTGGACCAATTTAAAAGATATTTTCACAAACTAAAACACCCAATTGCACAAATTCCCCATACAAAAACTGTATTCGCCGGGAGACAATACAATAAGCGACCAGCTATGCTTTATAATAAAATCAACAGGAAAATATACATACATCAAAAAACATACTACGATTGTAAAAAAACATTAATAAAATGGATAAAATCACTAAATTATAATGACACGGAGGCACTTTTGGAGCACATTAAGTAAATACTAATTGAATAAGTAGTAAGAATCACAAACCACACCACACCAACAACACACAGAACATACCACTACTATACTTCATACACAACACACTACTATACATAACACTGAAAACACACCTGCAAGCAAGATTTTCTTAACAATTAAATAATAACTTCTGTAATTTTTATATATATTTTTCTTTTTTTTTTGTGTTTGGAAATACCTAAATTTGCTTTTTATTTCTTTGCTATGGAAGAGCGGGGCTTCCCAACACAGGCATTACTTGCTTAAAGGGAAGCTCCAAACACTAAACACATTCTGTATACTTATGAAGCAATAAAATATTTTTTATTTTTTGTATTTTGTGTTTTTTTGTATTAAACTGAATAAGAAGGATGTATACTGTGTCGCTATGTTTTTCTTTTTTCATTAATAATTGGGAAATATCTACACTAGGGTTCTGTTGACAGCGATTTATCGGATAAAAATGAGCATTTTTTGAGGGTTCTAGTGCTTATACGGTTAATATATCATCAAAAAGAAAAACATAGGGACACAGTATATATCCTTTATATTCAATTTATGAAATATCTCTTAAATCGGTTCAATATTGGAGGAGAAAACAGTCGAGAGCCAAACCTCGATTTATGACTTTTTACATACAAAGTGTCGCCGCCTATGTTTCCTCTTAACAAGGAAACCCTAAAAATATCTCAAATGAAGTTCCAGAAGATGTGATGTCGATACTTTCACTTAATATTCTCCGAGTATGAGTCTATATGGTAGATTGAATAAACCATTTCCTCCCACAATATGTAAAGTACTTACGTTCATACGCCGAGTGTATTGGGCGTCACATAATCTACAATTTGTCGATACATCGGATTTTTGCCTGGCTCGAATAGGTATGCGTATAATACGTAGTATATTTGCCAAGAATGCCCGATATTTTCGATGGTATAAGGTACCCCTATTAATATTTATGAGGAGTCGTAATGCTTTCATACTCATGTGGGAGCGAGAACACATCATCGTTGACCCACGAGCTCTTGAACTGAACTGAAGGTTGGAGTTCAGTAAGTGGAATGGTTTGTAATGGGATCGCGTGAGTTTGTCACTAACTGTCGAATCCCAGACATTGTTTCTGTGAAGTTTATTCACTGTAAAACTATTTGAATTGGTTAAAGCTTTAGTATAGTAGTTTTCTGAAAGGATTCTTCCTCCATTTAAAAGTCGGCACTAATAGAATTACTTTCATATTTACCTGAGTTACTACCACATACTTCTCTGCGGGACAGTTTTCCACAGGTACGCAGATTTAATAAGCGACTTGAGAATTCTGAATTCCGACGGAAGAATTTTCTCTTTGAGCTGTTGTTTGCTGGTCGTGACCTAGCTTGCTATGTATATAATTATATATTCAGATTTGAGGGCCAATTTGACTTATTTTTAAGAATTTAAAGGACTACCTCTTTTCCTACATTTTTGTCAGAATTGGCTCTAAGTGATTGTGATGCTAGCATAATTTAACATTAAACTTTCGATGACTCAGCGATTCGATCAAGTTTTTTTTTTACTATTGATAGGCACGCGTTTGACCACTATCTCACCTGATGGGAAGCGATGATGTGGTCGAAGATGGAGCACGCTTGCCTAGAAGTAACCTATTCACTCTCGACTTAAAGACTCCCAGGTTGTAGCTATCCGGAAACACAGACTCTGGCAGGGAATTCCACTCCATAGCTGTACGCACTATGAATGTGTTCCCAAAACGTTATTAGTTATTTCTATTCGTATTTCAAAAACATGGGGTTTGCTAGACCCTTTCTATGCTAGACAGGATGTTATTCAAAAAAATATTTCGGTTGGTATTGAAGTTGCCACGGTATTACCCGTCTGTTTACCTACTAGTGAGTAAAAACCTATCATTTTGCAGTAAGCTGTAGCAGAAGTATTGAAGAGCAGGCCCGCCACTCCTCAAGTGGATAAAAGCGCCGTTACGCCATCTATCGGTAACAACTGAAAGTTTTACTTAAAATACTCTTTGCTGCCGGCATTGTGAAACGTTTTATCTAGCGGTTGCTTACAAAAAGTTTCTCACTTATGACTACTACTAGAATGACAAGCTTTCCCAAACACATCAGTATGTTTTTTCCACAAAGTTTTCCCCCCCTTTCAAAAACTTAGACGCCACCGTTTATTCTCCTTCCTCAAAATAGTTTTTCTTTGAAACATTTAAGAAGTCAACATGATATCATTTCCTAAATTGTAGTAGTTTTTCGGTGAACGTGTCGGTAGGTAAGGAACCAAAAGCAATCAAAAACGAAAGAACTAAATTTTTTCATGTTTATGAGAGACTAGTGGACGTCACGCGGTTTCACCTGCGTAGTTCCCGTTCCCGTGGGAGTACGGGGATAAAATATAGCCCATGTTACTCCCTGATAATGTAGCTATCCATTGCTGAAAGAAATTTCCAAATCGGTTCAGTAGTTTCGGAGTCTATTCATTTCAAACAAACAAACAAATCTTTCCTCTTTATAATATTAGTGTAGACTAGTTGACCCGCGCAACTTCGTCTGCTCCGCTCCTATTGGTCTTAGCGTGATGATATATAGCCTATAGCTTTACTCTACTAATTGACTATCTAACACTAATATATTTTTTCAATTCGAACCAGTATTTCCTGAGATTAGCGCGTTAAACCAAACAATACGCTTTTTCTTTCTCAAACATACTCTTCAGCCATATAATATTAGTATTGATAACGTTTCTCACGTTTCCTATGAGATAGGCCGAGAACGAAACCGCGTAAAACAAGTAGGAAATAAAGCGCTTTTGTATTGATACAATAACTTTAAGTACTTTCAAACTATGCGATACGGGGTTTTACAAGCACATTAATTCGTTTTTAATGTCGATCAGTAAAAAATAATATCGATTCGTGTTTATGTTGCACGCCATTGTTTTATTAACGTGGTTACTCATAATTTGCTTTAATGGCATTTCCTTGTATCTATGTCAGTGTAGTGTAGTTATAATATGGATATTGTAGAATTGAACCTTCATTGTATTAAACTTAGAGCCTTCAACATAATAGACAGGGCCCGCTAGGGCCAGTGCCTGCCAGGATTGCGGAATTTGTTCGAAAGAGTCACCGCGGTCCTAGAACGCAAATAGCAGGAGGAACTCGGATGGGTTTTAGTCAGTAAGAGTCTGACACTCCCTTCTGCTCCGCCCAGAGCGGGAGGAGTCATTTGATGATTTTCCATCCTAAAAATGAATAGCCTTCAATATAAACCAATTACCTACCAAAAGGCCAATTCTCGTACTTAAAAAGTGTTCAAATTGAAGTCGTAATATCAACTCAACGACAATCAATGTTATAATGTAATGAAATTAGAGGGGCTTTAACAGTTTCCGACTGCGATGCAAATGGGATCGTCTCCACGAGCGAGAGAATCGCGGCGATATTATCGTCCGAGCCACGTATTTCTATAACAACTCTATGAACGTGTCTCCACGCGGCGATAATATCGCGGCGATTCGATGAGTGACAAAATCCGGCCAATTGCGAGTTGGACTCGCACGCGAAGGGTGCCGTACATAAACCTTAATATTTTTATTATTTGTTGTTATAACGGCAATGGAAATACACAATCAGTGAAAATTTTCAACTGTCTACCTATTACGGTTCTTGAGATATAGCCCGCTGACGGACGGACGGACAGCGGAGGCTTAGTAATAGGGTTCCGTTGGTTAACCTTTGGGTACAGAACCCTAAAAACGTCAACTCGCCTCGATTCTCTCGCTCGTGGAGACGGTCTCTAATAATGCGATAATCGCCCCTCATCCTCAGTAGTGCTATCCTGTAAAAATCTCACCGTGACAAGTGATAACTTAGCTGAGCTGAGCTGTCAAACCTTAACAAAGTGTAATGATGATAGGTCACTTCCAATAGGTTTCCTGATTTTCATTTAACGTTATTTGGGCAGTTCTAACTTGCTAAAAGTTAGTGCATTCACTCTTTGACGCCCTAACTGCAACATTTAAATTAAATTCAAAATAAACAGATTTTTAAATCAAAATACAGTCTGTCTACAAAGACCTGTCATACTTCCATATTTATCTTCACTAGATATTATAAAACAAAATCCTTCGCCGCGTCTGTCTGTTTTTTCGCGATAAACTCAAAAACTATTTTCATGCTCCGATTTTCATGATATTTTCACCAATAAATAAAGTGGTTCTCGAGGAAGGTTTTAGTATATAATTTCATCATCATCATCATCATATCAGCCGAAAGACGTCCACTGCTGGACATAGGCCTCCCCAAAGCGTCGCCACAACGACCGGTCCTGTGCGTCTCGCATCCATCGTTACCCGCGAAATTCACCAGGTCATCGGTCCACCTTGTGGGAGGCCTTCCAACGTTACGTCTTCCGGTACGCGGTCGCCACTCCAGAACTTTTCGTCCCCATCGACCATCTGTTCTGCGAGCAATGTGTCCTGCCCACTGCCACTTTAGCTTGGCGATCCTTCGGACTATGTCGGTAACCTTGGTTCTCTTGCGGATATCATCATTCCTGATTCGATCACGCAAGGAAACTCCAAGCATTGCCCTCTCCATTGCCCTTTGAGTGACTTTGAGCCTTCTGATGAGTCCCATTGTAAGCGACCACGTATATAATTTGTCTAGAAATTATATACTAAAAAATTAGGGATCCTTAAGTTGCGGGCGAAATGCTAGTTTGTAATAAACTTTCCTCAATATCGCAGGTAAACATTCAGATTGCATTTCAATCCCAACAAAAGAATTTCATCATATTTGTCAAACTCTAATCCCGATATGAGCTCGAAGAAATCCAATCTGAATCGTTGACCCGGATAGAGCGTACGAGAAGTAATGTTGTATGATATTTATTTAGAATTTTGCATGTTGTGATGTGAACATTCAAAACTAATATTATTTTAGTAGGTAAATTGTTTGCCTACCATTACGATTTTTTTACAATGATAAGAACTAATGCTATCGCTGGCTTTAAACCAGGAAAAAAATATCACACGGCTACTTTTTATCCTGATTAAATACCTGGTTCCAGGTGAGTAGGCCAGGGGAAAATGCTTGTGTCATGAAAAGCTTTTGCAACATAAGTCAATGACTTGACGGTGTCAAAATTCTACTCTATACTGTGTCCTTGTAGTCCTAATCTTGTGGCATCCTTGTCTTAAAAATCCTATGCTTCATAAACACCACCAGTACTTCAAACTGTCGTTATTTTGAATATTGTACAGTTTATTTGGTAGAGACACTACTACCAACGTAATAGATTGTCTTGATATAGTTTTGTTTGCCGACCGACTTGGCTGGAGTCGTGGCCTGCTTGGCATGCGTACAGCCTTGACGGCAGACAGTCTGGAGACTCGATCTCGTGTCCAGTAAGCTAATATTGAGAAAAGTTCAACCAAATAGGTTACAGGGACAGTATCCCAGTTTAGAAAAGGTTGCTTCACTTTTCACAAGTGGAAATTGATGCCATTTCTATTGCCATAGGCGACAATGTGTTTCTATTGGGTCTGAGTGGAATTTAAATTCAAATAAACTTTATATTTACGGTTCATGTTCATTTGTGACGTTTCTCTTTCGAAATCAGTTGTTTCTGTGGGCTTTGTTACGTTTTCTTTGATATTGACAAGATTAACAACCTAGCTCTAAACGTGGAAACTATACTCGTCAAAAAGCACGCAAAATCATTGAATTTAAAATTCAAAGGTACAACAGAAGTTATCGTAGACCAAAGCGGTCTGAAAAAAAGATACAGATTCATAGTTAAATACTTAATATTTTGTGTTTGCTGCTGCTTATCGACCGTGACGCAATTTTTCTGTTATTGTGCAAAAAATAATCATTTTAAAGCTACAAGAATTAGTTTAAACCACCATTTTTATGTCTGAAACTTGTCCGCCAAATGAGATCTGTTTCCAGCGCCATCTGTTGCATAGTTCTCAAACTACGAGCTCGGCGCCCAAGCGTTGTATTTCCGCTGTTCTCCGCAAATATTGAAACTAGATTAGTTATGCCTCTGCTTAAGCTCGCTAGGAGATATTGCTGTTAAATTAACATTTTTTGTCCAACAATGCCTTAGACATTAAGAGCTTAGGCCTTAAGGCTGCTCTCTCGAGAAATGCTTAAAAAAAGCGTGCAGATGAAGCAACTTTTCGTCGGCATTTACTGAGAAATTACATCTGAAAAAAATAGGTAGTTATCTACATGATATGATACGTAATTTGGTTTAGCCAGAATTTATGTATCGGTATCACATAATAAGAATAAAAAAACACCAAATCACCTCCAAATCAGAGATGAAACCATTTTACTCCTTGATTTTTTAACTAAAGTCTAAAAAAATATCTACTAATTTGCAATACAAACGAAAATAATTTAGTACTGCTACTTTTTTAAAAAAAATGTGTATTTTTTTTATAATAAATTAAAAATGCGTGTAGCGGAGTGGCGCGTAGAGGAGTAGTTAGCTCCGGTTTATATGCACAAGGTCATTGGCATGAATACAAGCCTTAATAATACTGTAGAGGGCGCGTCCTCGCTAAATACTGCTTAGCGACGAAGGCTCGACAATTAGGCACTGGTCCTTTTGTTCTCGTCGTTCATAAAGCCCATACCTACTGTATTACCATCTACCTACTTAGAATAAACGAATTTTCTTTATTCAAACAACGAGTTAAAGATAGGAATCTCGATTTCCGCCCTTCAGCTCAGAAGCCGTTTTTATTTTACGTTTTAAGACTCGCTCTCAGTCTGAAAGGGTTAAACCCTTCAGGAATAGGAATTGCCCTAGGGCCTACATCCTAAATGATTTGTGAGGTCTAGCCGGCTGGAATATTGTTAGCCTTAGACTTTCGTATAGATTGTGTACATAAGTAATCGTGGATGTTGCTATGTCGTGCGAGCTGCGAAAATTGTCGAAGCAAAACGGTTGTTTGTTTGTTATTTTACAGCGTTTGGTACATGGTTTATTTATTTCGGGAATACGATGTATTCTCAGACACCCTTTATTTCAATTCTCAACTATCCTCTAAATCAGCTAAGGAGTGGAATTCCCTGCCAGAGTCTGTGTTTCCAGATAGCTACAACCTGGGAGTCTTTAAGACAAGAGTGAATAGGTTGCTTCTAGGCAAACGTGCTCCATCTTCGACCACATCATCGCTTACCATCAGGTGAGATTGTGGTCAAACGTATGCCTATACATAGTAAAAAAAAAAAAAAAATTGACTTTACCTCTAAATACGGCTAAGAAAATCATCAATGGCGTAGAAAAGGAAAACCGAATGCGCATTAGTAGTGTAATTAATGAAAATAATGGGGTACTTAAAATATTGTTTGCAACTTAAATCACGTATATTTTCGGCAGTTTTAGAGCTTATCTTTCCTAAACCATAAACACTGTAAACCTCGCAAATCTCCTATAACCAATTACCCAATTACACCGACCAGTACCCTGTTGTTTTCACTTATCCACGTAATCGCTTTACACAGCTTATTACAATATTCCTTATAACCGTATTAATGTGTACAGAAGGACCACTATAATTAGTAAAAAATGATTTGAACAATTAATGGTGGGATACCTGAAGGATAGAATAGAATAGAATACTCTTTATTATGTACACCATATAAGTTATAGAAAAAAATGCACAAAGGTGATGGTGGTGTGACATAAATGAGAATAAATCACGTATTGTCCAGACGCATAACTACATGCGTATGGACAATATGCAATAGTAAACTACCGATTTGTTTTAGATTATCGTTCCTGTACAGAAGGGAACTGATAACAGCATTGTTGACTTCTCATGGAACCTAGCCTGTTTGTCTACACCTCTGTTCCCCTAAAAATGAGTCGCGCCGTCTTATGGCTTCCAATCTCGCAAACTTTTTTACTTCAAGCTGTCTACTATATACTCGTGTGTGCATGGAAGTTTGATTACATGACGGGGCACGTTCGAGCGATTCGATAACATTATATCTTGGTAGCCCACAATATAATGCAACTTGCATGCGGAACGTGGCCTAAGAGAACATAGAATCCTGACCGATTTCGGCCATGGCGGCCAATTTCAACGGAGACTAGTCCTCGGCGCGGTAAATATTATAGTACAAGCGAGTGTGCTCAAACACAGGTGCATTTCCTTCTGATTCCGCTGAAGTAAGACAAAATAATAAATAAAAATATTTATTTGACACTTACAAATACATGTTACAAGACAGTCATAACAAAAATTGCACTTGAATGTATTGCCACAAATCTGATCCTAACCCCCAAACTAGGCCTGGACCTGTATTTTGGGGATCAGCGTTCAGCCATGGGTTCTATTTCCAATCAAACAACATTTAACAGGAGTGTCACTACAAAGTTGACAGCCAAGGTTATTGCCATTAGGTACAGAAGAAGGTAAAACACACATTAAGTAGGAATTAAATTACAAGAAGAAAGATATAATGCTAAAAACTATTTGTGTTTGTATGTCTGTGTAAGAGATGTTGAGTATACGTGTGTAAGTGTGCATGTGCTGTGAGTGTGTTGTGTGTATGTATATGGGAGGAGGCTAGCAAAAATGAATTGGACAAAGCGTAATTAAGCGATTACTGATCGGATTTATTCTCAAATCTAACTGAACCTTCTAAACCTAACTTCCCTAACTATTACACCAACTTTCCCCCCATAAATATTAACACACACTAATAACGGGGCGTCGCCACTAATCTGCCGGCGCCGATATTTCTCACGCTCCGCCGAAGGGCATGATGAGCGCCATCGAACGCTTGCTAATAGTTCGAGGATAGGCAGTAGTTATAGATTAGTCAGGTTTAGAAGGTTTCAATTAGATAGTTGGCGTTAATTTGAAGGCTGAGTGTGTGAGGTGCCGTCATGTGAAAGTAGATTGGGTTATAAAGTTGCGTGTGATAAATGACGCGGCTATGATAAATTCTTACAGTAAGGCTGCGTTTGTGCAGAGATGTACGAGGATGCGTAACGAGGGATGTGTTTGTTAAGAAAAGAACCAATAGAATCGCTTGCGCTGAGTTAGGCTAGGTAAATAAAGCGATTCTATTGGTTCTAACAAATAATGTATAACCCAATACTCAATACTTTATTGCATTCCACATTATATTCTTAGGTGGTACAAACAAGTTTAGTTCATGTGGACCCCTGTCGGGCACAGCAAGATAAGTAGGAGAGAGGAAGCATTTTTTTAATTATGTAAAATTATTAGCAAACTTAATTATATTATCTATTGAGAGATGTAATGACAATCAACAGAATGAGATTTTAAGACTTGGGCAGGTATGTACTCAAATTATGATTTTATAAGTCTATCACTAAGATATTCGTTTACCGAGTAGTAGCATGACAAAAACAACAAGAACAAGCATCAGAAAATCTAACCTCCAATTCCTGAATGAGCATTTGAAGTTATTATTTTTCAAACTGAACATAATATGGCCTATTCATTCACGAGACAGATATGGCAAACGTTTACATTAAAGCAGAGTTCGACAAGTTCTCAACTCAAAACACCTTAACTAAAGACATCTACTCTATTCGGACACCCCCCCCCCCCCTACGGATCTCTTGAGTAGACCTATTCGACAAAAGCGGACTAAAGAGTATTTTAGTTAGTCCATTTAGAATGTTTAATTATATTATAGGTTTTTTTTACTTAAAATAGGTTTGCTCTTGACTCTAATCTAGGTTAGAGGTGACTATGGTGACAGAGAAAAAGTCGACGATGGAGTGAGCTTACCCAGAGGAAGCATGTTCACTAACTTTGAAAAGATTAGAGTTGAATTCGTTGCGTGGGTTAAACTTTAATATGATACTCGTAGATCCCACGCAAGACCTGTATAAAGGTATCTAGTAACGATTTTCGAAGAAGGGAGACATACATTAAAACTTTCCAGCTCCTACATCATTAGAAAACAAGCCTTATTCATACAAAACAATAGTCCGAACTATTCCAAAAGCAACCCTTATTTTACGAGACTAACCGCCCACGACAAATATGATACTTTATCGACAACTTGTACCTCTCTCTTACGATCGAAACAATATCTGACAAGACAATGGACGCGAAACTTTATCTCGCACCCTTTTGTTTAACAGCCTCGTAAATATTGATGTTTCTATTGTCACTATTGTAAGCGAAATGGAGGTAGTTTGTCGAAATATATCAATTTGACTCGTCTTTTCTCAACAAGGGGTCGAATTAGGTCTAAATGGATACAGTCGAATACCAGTATTCAACATGGATTGAATGCCTATATGATCTCCACAACCTAGTATCTGGACGCGATACTCCGTGGCAAGACTGTGTCAGATTTTATAGCTTCTGACTATCCGTAACAACCGTCATAGATCTTCAAATGACGACCTAGACCTGCAGTCTCGACATAGATAACGATCGCGTAGCGACCGAATTTGGTCGTTAAGTCCTAAAGCCACACAGTAAATTTAGAACGCGATCCACGGATCGTACCATTGATTTTGACCGTGGAATGCGTTCGAGATTGATTGTGTACGGGTGACTTTAACGAATTCCATCGCTAGGCGATCGGTTAGTATGTCGAGACTTCCCACCCTGAGCTAACGGCTTAAGAGGAAATATGGGCGGCGAGACTTTGTATGTAAAAAGTCATAACTCCAAGATTGGCTCTCGACTGTTTTCTCCTCTAATTTTGGACCGATTTAAGAGATATTTTACAAACTGAATAAGAAGGATGTGTACTGTGTCCTTATGTTTTCCTTTTTTGATTAATAGTTGCCAAATTTGTACACTAGGGCTTGCTTGACAGTGATTTATCGGACAACATTGAGCATTTTGGTGAGAGTTCTAGTGCTTATCTATACTAATATATAAAGCTGAAGAGTTTGTTTGTTTGTTTGTTTGGTTGAACGCGCTAATCTCTGGAACTACTGGTCCGATTTGAAAAATTCTTTCAGTTTTAGATAGTCCATTTATCGAGGAAGGCTATAGGCTATATATCATCACGCTAAGACCAATAGGAGCGGAGCAGTAATGAAAATTGTGACGCAGACGAAGTTGCGCGGGTCAGCTAGTACGGTTAATAAATCATAAAAGAACTGACCAAGTGCGAGTCGGACTCGCGTGCAAAGGGTTCCGAAAGAATTTAAGTATTTTTTAACATGCTATTTTAACACTACAGACTTCTAATAGGTTTTCTTGTAATCTTTAGGTAAAGGTCTATTATCTCCATTTTTTTTTTTCAAAATTTTAGGCTCAGTAGTTTCGGAGATAAGTGGGGGGACGGTCATTTTTCGTCTAATTTCTTGAATAACTTCAAAACCATTTATTTAAAAATTATGAAAAAAATATAATTGAAACCCTCACAGTAAGTCCTTTCATTTGATGTCACACGATATTGTTTAATTTTTTTTTTTTAATTTTCTTGTTTGACCCCCAAAAGTGACCCCCACACTAAAAATTTAATAGTTTACGTAACGCGTCCGTGTTTGGGTCATAGAAGTCCATATGTGTACCAAATTTCAACAGAATCGGTCCAGTGGATCCGGAGAAAACTGGCTGTGACAGACGGACAGACAGACACCCGAGTGATCCTATAAGGGTTCCTTTTTTTTTTCGAAACCCTAAAAAGAACATAGGACTGTATATATCCTTCTTATTCAGTTAGTGAAATATCTCTTAAATCCAATATTGGAGGAGGAAACAATCGAGAGCCAAACCTCGAATTATGACTCTTTACTTACAAAGTCTCGCCGGCCATGTTTCCTCTTAACGTGACTGGGTAAAAGTAATTGTCAGTGTTCCGGTTTCTGACTACCCGTATTAAAGACTTATTTCTGGAAATATATGTCACTTCGTTTTTGTAAGCAGTAAGGAGGAAATACTGTGGTACATTCAATTTCCTCTAAACGGTTTTCTAAAGCAAAAGTGCTTCGAAGCGGAATGGAGTCACCTAATTTGCTTGCTCAGAGTTCTCTAATGCGCTTCTGGTTTTACAGAAAGCTCGTTTAATAGTTACCGCGTAAAAGTCATGAAACCAGTTACTGAATTTGTAGTAGTTCAACTTTGATTGAGAAACTGTAATTATCGATTTTAAATTAGCCTGTTGAAGTCTACCGCTGAACTTAGGAATATCCCAGGAAGGGTCGTATGTCCCAACAAAGTCAAAGTCAAATGATTTATTTCAACTCGACCAATAAAGGCACTTTTGGACGTCATATGAAAATAAAATATTATAGTGACTCTTAGTCGTCCGTTCGCAAAATGTAGATTCTTATGGAGAAGAACGGACAAGAAACTCCACTCCTATTACCCGAAATAACGATCAACCGATCAAAAAGGAGATACCAACTTCATAACGCAAATACTCCTTCAGAAAAAATACATCCAACATTACACACACAAGTCGCGTACCTCAAAATCGAGACGTATCACCTGAAAAGACGTGCCGCGTTAAAAAACTTCTCCCGAGCGCTCCCGGCTGCCCCAACGTCAAACGGCGTCGCGTTATCACCTTGCCTATATTAAGCCGTAGAGAGGAAACATGTGCCGGCGTTTGGAACGGGAATGTGTGGCATACTGACGTCGATGACGTTAGATCTGTCAGTGGCCATCATGGAGGAAGTCTTACTAAGTTCCGGGGTACAGATTCAATTTAACATCACTGATGACAGGTATAGTACTTACACCGTGCAAAAAAAAAGACGTTTTCCGTTAGTGTCACTAGAGGGCGTTTATCTGGTTTCAATTTATTTAATTTAATACTTCATGCACACAATGTACAGAGGCGGAATTAATGCCGTAGGCATTTTCTACCTGTCAACCTTTGGGTGATGCTGGAAACAATATCGCTATCGAATACTTATAAAAACTGGAACAAATGCCACAGTTATGTGAACGTAAACGAAGCAATTGGACTATGTCGTTCACGGTAGCGTTCAGTAGTTTCTGCCTACCTTTGTGAGATGACATAAAAATAGTGCTAAGTCGCGTCATAAAAAAATGCAATTATCTTTAAACCAGCTTTGGAGCGTTTGCTTTTACTTAACTTTAATCTGATTAGGCTTTAACTGCACTGTGACTTTTTTATTTGGAAGAACAAAACGTGTAGCGCTATCACCAATTAACAGAAGATAATTATTTATTAAGCTTTGACTGTACGCAAAAAAATGTGAATGACTGACTATAGACCTTGCGGTCATCTTGCTTATATCTATATCTGCCCTTATCAAAACCATATCTTTAAAAGACGCGTCGACGCGCGCCCGTGCCAAGTCTTCATCCGTATATTCTCACAATTTCCATTTTTCCCCGCTTCCCAGCCTAGGTACAAATGCGTTGATCCTCTAATCTTGGCGTCACCTGTGACGCTACTACTAATGAAATGCTGCCTCGAAGGACTTGCTTACGTTACCTTAGTAAGTGATAAGCGGTCCTTGAGATATGTCTGATAAGGAGACGTGGAAATTGGGTGTGTTGCGGGAAAAATATTTCAGGATGTGGAAAAGGTTTCTTTTTATTGAAGGTCGTCGTTTAATAAAATTTAATGTTTGCTATAAAAGCTGTTTTTATATCTAATCTATCTATCTAGCCTATTTAGTTCCACTGCTGGGAGAATATCTCCCTCCCCCTTTTCCACGCATCTCTGTCGTTTGCTAGTTCGGGACAATCTTTTCGATAAGAGTCGAGCTCGTCGTGATGTCTTCTTCTAGTCTGCCTACTCGATGGTCTCAATTGATATTTTAGCGTACATTCATCGATTTGGTTGTGGGTGCGAATAATAATCGTTTGTTGATCCACTTTCCCAAATCGTCTATAGTAAAACATATAATATTAATATATAAATTGAATATATAATATTCTTCTGGCAGAGTTAGATCTGGGCCATTTTCATAACGTAGTAGAAAACGTTTTATTATTTACTTTCACAAAACAAAGTATCGAACAGAGCTGCCAACCTGCAAATCTTTTAACAAATTGCATTATTATCCTTGATAAAATGAAAACCCAACTGCAATTTTATTAAAAACCATTTTTAAAATGTAGACATTTTCTTTGAACGTCCGACGTCGACTGACATTGTTAAGTGCAGTTTTTCGCTATAACCAACCGTCCAGTCAGGCTGAAGGCGTCGCTGGGAACTGTCAGGAAAAGCTGAGAAAATCTATTGTTAAAAACGCTGCGCTGTTGGACTGACGTGGCAGAAATATTGCGAAGCTGAATAGGAAAGAAATCCAAATTATAAAAGTCATATTTTTTTTTCTTTGTCAAGTTGCCTTTTAAAAGTTAATCCTTGTTCTGATGAAATCTAAAGAGCATAATATCGCAAAAGTTCACTATTGAACATATCTTCTCTTACCTTTTTCAAACAGTCGTAATTTAAGAGCTTTTAGAGAAGAAAAACAGAAAAAGACAGAGTAGTTTCTCACTATCCATAGAAAACTTTTTGCTGTCCTCTAAACTCTTTTGAAAAGTTAGTTACAATTATTTTTTTTTGGCCTATGTATCTTACGTATCCTGGCAGGGTTGCTGAATTTGTTCGAAAGAGTCACCGCGGCCCTGGAACGCAAAGGGCAATAGCAGGAACACGAATGGGTTTTAGTCAGTAAGAGTCTGACACTTCCTTCTGCTCCGCCCAGAGCGGGAGGAGTCATTTGACGATTTCCCATCCTTTACGTATACGTCCCAAGCTTAATTAAAACCGGTTCATTCGTTTCTAAGAATAAGGAGAGTTTGTTTGAAATATCAAAGTATAAACGCTCTTAAGGCTGTTTTGCGGTGCCACCGAGGCCCGAACACTAAACCTAAATGCCTTGACGAAATAACAGCAAACTACAGAATAAACCCACACACAGTACAGCTGAAACAGCACTTGCATACAAATACACGTGTAGCTAATACGTTCTCCTTTGCCAAGGTTCTGCTTATGGCACCTTTTAGCTCGTACAAATCGTACAATGCAAGCCTCGACGAACGGTAACGTAGGCCAGTGAACTTGTGCCACGTACGACACAATACTACCTTTAAAACCAGAATGGTAAAAGGTGGTCTTATAATTAGGGTCGGTTTCGATGGTGGTTCAAGTTTCCTTTGACTTTGGCTTACAAATGAGAGCTTTTCAAAAACTGTTTTGTCACCGATTTTTCAGTCATACTATAATGGCGGTGTAACTTTTCAGTCGTCATAACAATACGGGTAATCTCACATCATAACACCAAAATTAAACGATAAAAAAATTCAAACACCCCCGAAACAGCAAGATGAAAACAAAAGCGTATATTACAATACGGTTATATTTCCATTTCAGAGCACATTCTGGTCTTATTGGTGGTACAAACGATCCCTACCCTACCTGAAAAACGCAAACAACAGACCACCAACACAATGGGATTTCAATTGCCGACAAAAGTTGAGGCCAGGTGGCGGAGACGTCGCGGTTCGACTCCCGACTCGTGCATGTAAATAGACTCATTCTGCGCGTCTATACTTCTATAGTTTACAGGCTACGGCGGTGTTTGCGGGCCTTCATTTCCATACACCTGCGGAATTCCGACAAGAAATATTATGCTTTGGACATCTTCGTTTTTGTTTGGTATATTATTTTCTCATCATCTTCCTGCCCATGGTAGTTAGGGTCGGCTTGGAGAAGTATCAGTATATATTGGATTGTCACCCATCCACTAACCGACCTTGGCAATCGTTGCGTAACCTTGACTATCGACCTGTGCGGTCATTATCACTACCACGAGCTCCTACCGCCGTCGCACAATCCATCAAGTATATTATATATTAAAGACCATATTTAACGCTGTTTGATAAGCACAAGCCTCGGTTAAAGGCGCAAATCCTGACAATGAGGGCTACCGTTTTCGTGCTCACTAGTTGGCGCCACTGGCGAGTGAGGTCCGTAGTCATATTATTCAAAGATGTTATTACGCGCGCGTGAGCAAAGTTAGAAGTAAGATCATTATAATATCGTGAATGCGCGATTAAATACAACATAGATAGTGCCGCAGTGTTACGCAGATACATTTTGTTCGAAAAAAAATAGAACATTATACATATGTTCGACACAAAAAAAATTCAAAGCAGTGGTCAATAGAACCATAAGTTAATCTGCCATAGTAAGGCCGTTTTAGTAAAATATTCACAAAAATCAAAACAAATAAGTGAATAGATCGCGTCAAAAGCCGACCAACAATGAAATTTGGCATTTCAAAGACCTTACGCTACACTAGCGTCTCTAGCGGCGAATCTAACATGACATTTTTGTATTAGATATTTTAACTAGCTTCTGCCAACGGCTTCGCCCGCGTGGTCCCTAGGGAACATATTCCCGGGATAAAAAGTAGCATATGTCCTTTCTCAGGCTCTAGACTATCTGTGTACCAAATTTCATTTAAATCGGTTCAGTAGTTTTGGCGTGAAAGCGCGACAGACAGACAGAGTTACTTTCGCATTTATAATATTAGTATATTAGTAAGGATAAGGATTATTATTTTTACCTCTTTTTGTTGACATAATTTTTTGACATTTATGCAATCAATTAATGAAATTATGTTTTAATTTTTAATATCAACGATATTTTATTAATGAATTTTGTACGCCTTCTGTCTGGCATAACATAGCGCACTTTTATTTAATTTTATAACAACCATTTACTTGCACCTATGGTAACAAATCAATAAATGACTTATGAATTATAGCCATCATTAGTCACGATTGTCAAACGCAGTGACAGTGACATGACGAGTGAGCTGTCAAATATTTTATAAAAAATATATAATGACAGCTTCATAATTGTTTTTCCAGTCAATCCGATCCAAACAAATTATTCTTCCCGTCGGCTGACTAGTCGCCCAGGAAAACTTTATTATTATTTCAAATAGAAAATCGGTGGTAAAGCTAATGGTATTATAATTGAGTTCGGCGCTGTTGATGTTATTCTTGCTAAACTTTGTGCCGAAGTTTGTGAAGTTATTTCAATTCTGACTTTTCTTGGTTTATAGTTTAAACCGTGGGCTATTTTCAAAGGAAAATCTGTGAAATATTGGTTCGATTGGCACGTTTATTGTGGGCCTTGATCTAGGAAATTACTAGCTGTTAACATCCGCAATACGACTCAAATTCAATTATTATCGCTAATTTAATTAAAAACGTCACTAAAGCTAAAAGCAACATTTTATAAATATCCCTTTTAGCAGTTTACCGAAGCTGTAATTACTTGCCAAAGCAATGAATCCGCCCATTCTGTCTGAATCCTGACTATCCTGAATACTTTTGAGCCGTTGACGTCATTAGCGAGTCAAAACTGTACCCCCTCCCCTCCCCTACTCCTCGCACTACTCTTTAGTGTAACTAAGTACTACGCCACGCCGTCGTACTATAGCGTACGTTTTTGTGACGAAGTCTGGTTTAATCCAATTCGAAGCAGTTGCGACCGGATTTAACCGCCTCGTTCCGGAGTTGAATGCATTTTGTTACCGCTTGTAATGGAATTTACTCACAGCATTGTTACTGTAATATTTATACTCATTATTTTAAACGACTTTTTTAACAGATGTCGTGGAAAGGAAAAATACATTTTCTTCTTTTCTAATTGTATTTAATTTAACTGTTGTTTGCACATTTTATACGATTCTTTGTTGTTGACGACAAACATTCCGAGATTTCATAACACACAAAAACTCATAAAGAAATTCTCAAACAGTTGAAACGTCAAGAGGTCGGCGCTCTTTTTAATTTTTGCTCCCAAAACGATAAATCTTGGATTTATTACCAACGTTTCCTTCATTTGGGTAAAGTTTGCGTGTTTTACGTATAATTGTATCCTTGGAGGGAACTGTGGGAAGCCCGATACGCTCGCCACTTAACTCACTCGAATCTCACTTGTGATTCAAGTTTTAGAACTTATAAAAAAAAAGTATAATGCGCTTGTCTGAAATGTTTATAAAAATCCTTTATTTCAAACTAGTGGACGTCACGCGGTTTCACCCGCGTAGTTCCCGTTCCCGTGGGAGTACGGGGATAATATATAGCCTATGTTACTCCCTGATAATGTAGCTATCCAATGCTAAAAGAATTTTTCAAATCGGTGTAGTAGTTTCGGAGCCTATTCAATTCAAACAAACAAAGAAATATTTCCTCTTTATAATATTAGATCATTTACAGACACTTTTGAATTGTCAAGATCTGTCAATTAAATAAATGAAACTAGTTCTGCCGCGCTAGAGACGAGAGCAGCAAGTTGTTCTACAGCAAAACAATCGCTGACCCTCCGGCGCGGCAGTTGCACTTTCTAGATCCTATGTAGAAGAACGTGCAGGAAACTCCATGGATACTCTTAGTAGAACAGTTAGTATTACAAAAGGATCAATATGCATAGCCATGATTTCAAACTAAATTCTGCAACATTAAGGGATGAAAGCCCTCTCCTTATAGCGTGGGATAAGCAAGGGCATTATGATTAGATACGATAAAGTTTACCTCTTTCTTTTAGTTGCTAGGAAAAAATGTACTATTGCTAGCAGTTTCCGTCCAATAAGTTTAAATTAAACCCCTGTTTCATATGTATGAGGCGTAATCTATATGCTTTTCTATACTAATATATAAAGCTGAAGAGTTTGTTTGTTCGTTTGTTTGTTTGCGCGAACGCGCTAATCTCAGGAACTACTGGTCCGATTTGAAAAATTCTTTCAGTGTTAGGTAGCTCATTTATCGAGGAAGGAGCAGACGGAGAGTTGCGCGGGTCAACTAGTACAAGATATTTATTACTAGTTTCTGAATTATTCTTAAATGCACACAAAACATACAGACAGACGAATATAAAAAGACAGCTTACGTACAAAGGCGAGTCTGACGCAGGTTCGGGTTCTTTTACAGTTTGCATTTTAGGCAGAAGTTGCCATTTGCCTAGTTCAGTTATGTATAGTTACTTACTCGATACCGCAAGACTGCAAGATACATTAAAATCTGCCTTCAAATGAATACCTACACGTTAAGTGCTAAATCATTATTAAGTTAACCTGAAACTCAAACTACGTTACAGTACTAAAATACAATCCTTTCAACTTGTCAGCACTTGTGTAGGGCTGCTACACGAGAATGAGTAATGACAAATAGTTAAGTAAACAGATGCAGAGCACGATTGAACTTGAGTCCAAGATGAGCAAGCGTGATTCCGTATGATAACGAGAGCATAAAATTGTTTCCGCGAGTGGCATTACTTATTTACCTATTGGTAAAGGCTGTTATTTATTTGTATAAGCCAGATCAGATGCCATTCTGAGCAAAAAACTTTTTATCACGGCATAAACATCTTCCGATATATGTAGCGACACTTGGGGCAGACCATTGTCCAGCAGAGGACGTCTTTCGGCTGAAATTATGATGATGATGATAGTGAATAGCGGCTCATGCTCATACAAGATAGAACATAATTTTCAATATATTGATTTCAAAATATAGCCTATCAAACGTATGAAAGCCACCTAGAAAGCAAAATGGCTAGGTACTTCATCTTCAATGTGTCGTAAAAGTTTTCCCGATCTTTACCAAACAAACTTGCCGCTTACGCACTTTTAAAGTCTATACCCCCAGCCCTAAATTGCCACAGATGCGAGTGCCGAACTAAACTAGATTTATAGCTCTAAAGGTGAAGTTGCGCACTAGGCGGCGAATACATGAAACCGCTATTAGTACGGGGGCGCGGCCCTACCTTTTGTTTAGCGCTTTGCATATAAAATTGCACCGTTCAGTTATCCGCTAAATGAGGAATTATCTTGGCAGATTGCAGCGGTAATCGGGTTCCGTGGAAACGTAGAACGGTTTTGTATGTAATTGTGTTAGTTGAAATTAATCTAGACACGCGGCAGCGTGTCCAGCCAATAGTTCAAAGAAAAAAGGAACTGGTTACGCAGCAGCCGTATGTAATATTACACGAACCGTTTCGAGCTACTTTTCACCCCTTCACAACTCGAAACCTATTTAACCTACATACATGAAATTTGGCACATTTGTTAAAGCTCCTTAGCTTGTCTAGAATCCAAAATTTCATAAATGTAGCTCAAACAGTTATTGATATATTAACGTTTAGAAACCTGCATTTTAATGACTGACTGACTGACTCACTGACTAGCCGAGTCGAATCTTGAACCTTCATTTACCTTATTTCAGGATTATCTACAGAACTTGGCGCCCATTTAGATCTCAATTCTTTTTTCGCTGAAGTCGACAATCACGGATATTATTAACATTGAACTTTGGCTCCCTTTTTCACATTTATGTTTTTGATGCGATTAGATTTTAAATGAAATAGATTTTAATGGTATTAGTGTGTTTGCTAAATAGCAAACTAGGTCCGATACTTTTAATAAAAACAGCGATAAGGCGTAGCTGATGAGAGGAAGCCAACTTAACCAACATCTTACTACTATTATAAATGCGAAAGTTTAGATGTATAAATGTTTGTTACTCAATTACGCACGCCAGAACGGCTGAACGGAAATGGATAAAATTTGGCACATACATAGATGATTGTCTGGAATTGGCTACTTTTTTCCCGTGAGTATTTTCCCTTGGGATAATTTCCGACATAGACGCAAGCGAAGCCGTTGCACAAAAGCTAGTAAATAATTTTATTCCAGAACGGTTATGATGGCCAGCTTTTGCAGCATTAGTTTCAATTCAGTTTTAATGAAGAAGTACACATAAACAGCTCATTTTAATATCTCACAATTCCATTCGTTCGTAGTTCATATGCTAGTAGCACCTAAGTACTGCGAAACATGACGCACTCGGGTAATGTGTAAAATTACCGGTAATGATAGATCAGCTCAGCGTCTATGAATATAATCAGCCATTTCCCATTATTACCTTCTTGGAAATTGCGCAAGAACACGCCAGCCTGGTGCACTAATCTATTTGTTGTTCTAACTTGTCTGTGTAACGGTACGAGGATTATATCCATTCACTAAGTGCACTGGTATGTTGAACAAATCGTGCTTAGACTTGAAAAGTGTACTAGAATTTGGTTTTCCCCATTTTTGCTGACGTCAGAGACAGTCATTTCTAAGAAATATATGAAAGCTGAAGAAAGAGTTCGTGGTTAAATAATATCAGCCCCACGGGTCGATCTTCCAGGTTAAGCAATGCTTGCCGAAGTCGTTCTGTGTATGACCATCTTAACATATCGAGACTTCTCCATGCCTCGGAAAGCACGCTAAGCCGGTCTGGGCTGTCATTTTTAGATCTTTGGTACTCATTACGGATTATCAGAAGCCATAACTGCCTCCGTGGTTGCTTAGGCGTTTGCCTTGTGACCCGGTGGTCATGGGTTCGAGTCCCACGGAAAGCATACTTTGTAAAGTTGTTTCCAGTTTGGCTAGGACATTGCAGGCTTGAATCACCGGATTGTTTGATAAAAGGATGATTCCGTGCTTCGGAAGGCACGTATAAGCCGGTGGTCCCGGCCGCCAAATGGCGGTCGTGAAATAAACCATGTCAGAGGCCCTTGAGGCGGTTTAGTTGGCGGCTTGTGTGGGGTCGTTAGACCTTACTGCCCACACGATAAGAAGAAGAATCAGAAGCCATAAAATCTGACAATTAGTACCGTGTTACCCAGTTACTGTGTTGTGGAGGTCAGGTAGGCAGCCACTCCACGTAAAATACTGGTATTCGTCTGAATCCGGTTTGACTGGAAACCGACACCAATATAGATAGAAAAAGGCTAGGCAGATGACTGAGTACTACATCTAAGTATTTCATACAAATCGTACTTGAAACTTGAAAAGTATGTTTCAATTTGCTTTTCGCGATTGTTGCTAACGTCAGCTACAATAATTTCGAATAATTCATTATTTCCATATAATTTTTACCTGAACATCCTAATATATAAAATTCTTCCGTTACTGAGTGAGTGAGTGACTGACAGACAACGCACACCGAAATTACTGGTCGTAGATAGCTGAAATTTGGCATGTAGCCTTGGGGAATATATGAGAGCACTAAATTCAAAAATTTTAATTCAGACCAAGAGATCCATATAGTGTTAGTATGCACTTAGTCTATGTTAGTAAAAATAAAATAATAAAAATACACAAAAAAAGCATTAACTGGCTGCATGCACATGTGGACGCACATGCCTGCCAGCCCAGAGCCTGATAAACTGTCCATCTATCTTGTCCGCCAGTGTAGCTAAAATACTGTTACGGCTGCCCCTGAATCGCCGCAACATCGATGCACACCGTTTGCGCATGATGGCATGAAAGTCATCCACTCGCGCTACCGCAAACATGCCCGATGCACTGCAAAACCGAGGTAGCCCCAACAATATCCTCAGCGCATTATTGTACTGGATGCGCAGAGCATTGTAAGCCTTCTGCGTATACCTAACCCACAAGCTGCACGAGTAAAACGACGGGCAGTAGACTTTGAAGAGCGTCAGTTTTACCTCGTCAGTGCATCGCGCAAACCTGCGGGCAAGCATATTACATCGGGCTGCCAACGCTCTGCGCTCCCTATCTATATCCTGGTCGTCTGTGAGAGAACCCGTGACCACATGACCGAGGTATTTAAATTGAGTGACGACTTTTAATGGTGTTCCTAAGAGAGGATTTCTCGAAATTTCTACGGGGACAGGAAAAACGCGAACTCTAAAGTCGCGGGCAAAAGCTAGTGTTGAAATAAAAGAATTCCATGAAATTAGGTTCGGCAATAACTAAGTAAATCTGATTTTTAACAAACATGCTGCATTTTTGATCTGCTAAGAAACAACTGCTTCAAAGTTCAAAGGAGATACATTAAAATTACACTAACGAACATACATACTCACCAGTTACTCGTGCCAAGCAGATGAGGGATATCTGAAGTGATCTTTGATACACGATACGGTAGCTTCGTCCGTGTCACGTTGTTGTACCGGAGTTTATAATACATGGGTACCTCATGTCCGAGCTCGTTAGGCACACGATCTCGCTTTTACGTTTTTAGACTGCGGATTAACGATGCAATCTGTCTGTCCTCGTTAGTTTTTGCTTTGGCATAATCTATAACACTACCTTGTTGGTATAGTTATTGCAACTAATGACCGTGCGGTTCCAGACTCATCATCAACGTGATTTCAGCCGAATGAAGTGACGTCCTCTGCTGGACACAGGTCGCCCCAAGTGTCGCCACATCGACCGGTCCTGTGCTTCTCGTATCCACTAGTTTCCCACGATCTTCACCAGATCATAGGTCCACCTTTTTGAAGGCCTTCTAACGCTACGTCTAGTGGTACGCGGTCACCACTCACAACGCAGGCTGGTGGTCAGACTTTCAGCATTCTGACTACTAGTAGCTTCTTCAGTCCATGTCCCATATCTAATTAGGGTCGGCTCTCCTTATCGTTCTTCTCCAGAGATGTCGTTTCTGGGTCGTCAGTGAGTTTACTAGTATGACTGTTAAATATTTACAAATGTCAAATACTTTGGTATTACTGAGCGAGACTTAAACTACCATGCTTCAAGATTCCACAGATGGACAAAGGCCTCTAAGAGAAAATAACCTCAATTCAGCACATTCCGCCAAAAATACGGTAACAATAATCATAAAAGATCCAACAAAGCTCGCCTAAACGGCTTTAACTGTATTAATTAAATTATAATTGAACATTTAGGGATGTGCGGAGTATCCCGCGGGATTCATACCGAGAATTGAATACAACGTGCTATTGTACTACAGCTTGTGTTATGTTCGTGTATTATTACATTCGTAATTATCTGTTAGATAGTTACTTAGTTCTCGTTTTAAATACGGACAATTAGAATAGTACGCCGAAGCAAGCCAAGGAAATGATAGCGTGTCGACTTACAGGTGTTTACGGCAGATTGACCGGAGGTGCCAACACACAAAGAAGAAAGGAATGGTTTGAGCGGGCAGATCTTTGCTCAACAGTTAGACAATACGGGTTTTATCAACCAAGTAGTCCGTTTACCGATTTCCATGAAGATGAGCCCAACAAAATTGTTACCGATCTCTGAGTCGAGATCTCAACTAAAACCTGGATGAGACTAGCACAGACCAGTAGTGCTATTCTGTAACAACATTTTCGTATCTCGGCGGTGGAATCTGAGGTGAGTTTCAAATTAGACCTTTATGTTGTGAGAAATAAAGCTCATTTCATGAGCATTTTTCGACAGTCGCTCAGGTGAAGCTCGATATCGAAATAGTTATTTACAGAATAGACTAGCAGGGAAGAATTACACTAAAGATACGTACTCAGGCTCAGCAACACGGTGGTGGAACACTACTTGGGTTGCTTGTGATGATGTTGTTGATCTAAAATGTACACTGTATAAACTGACAGATCTAAGTGAAGTAAAGCGATGTTTGTAACAACTTCTAAACACAATTTCTGTTGTTGAAGGATCTCACTGCGACAATCCTTTGGGTAACGGACGAAGTAATATTTTATTATCAAGTTTACTTGTTACGTGAAGTAAAAGTCGGCTTGATCTGTATAATCTGCTTTTACTAACTTCACCAGACGCATTAACCGTTTATTGTCTTCGGAACAAATTAAGTTTATCGCTAACGAATCCTAAATAAGCAAAATATTTTATAAGAAAATAGTAAACTTATTGAACGCCAACTTTCATCGAGCTGAGTTAATAATCCAATTTAGTCAGCGCACATTGCAGAATTTTAATCGGAAATATTTCCAATCGTCGGATAATCAAACGACGTTGTTTTCTTCTTTTTGATTCACAGTAACTTGTTCATAGAATCAAAGCTGGTTTATTTTTCTGTACGTTTCTATTCTTACTTCAACTATTTCCTATCATTCATGTTTTATCTATCTGAATTCATCAAACTACATTATATTTCTTCATCTTTATATCAAAGCTCAATCTGGTGTCGGTCGCGGTTAGCTATGAATGCAAGACGCACAGGACTGGTTGTTGTGGACTGTGGCGAATGTCTAGCAGTGGAAGTGTTTCGGCTGATATGATGATCAGAGCTCATCCTGCAGAACTCCTGTTATAGAACATAAGCTTTCTTAAAATAAAAACACCATCAAAAGAGAAGTTTTCCGTATCATCACAATCAAAATGATTTTGTGCTCGCAATTCGTTATTATAAACAACTTGCTTATTCATTTCCTAGCCTTTTATTATCCCTGCAATATCTAAAAATAGGAAGACACACTCAATACCGGGAATATTACTAAAAAATTGAATACCAATTTCTGCCATCACACTATTTACTCGTATCTTGAACAAACCTGGTCCCCCTGTCAAACGAGAACCATACATAAGGACACGTAACAAGCCTCTTGGTTCAACTAAAAGCTTCTAGTGTTACTAACGAGAGACATTGTTAATCAAACGTCCACCTTGCGGAGAGCAAAGACATCTATAAATACATCTACAGCATCAATAGCAACTGTGTCCTTGATAACACCTTTATGTCGAAGTATTAAGGGTGGTTTCCGTAGATCCTGGGTTACTGGTGTGTAGTTGACTGAGCCTGTTACTAATAACTTGGTAGATCGGTTTCTGTGTCGCACTGGCCGTTTTTAGGAGCTAAGGGAGACGTCTGAATTACAGAACAGGTGCACAGGTGCAGGTAGTGTTGCCAGGTGTCCCGATTTGCGCGGGACGTCCCGATTTTCAGGGGTCTGGGGACGCGTCCCGATTTGTACCTGATCGGGACGCTAAATGTCCCGATTAATCAAAAAATGAAAAAAACAAAAAATGTGTATTTACGCTACGTAATTTTATAACACGGAACGCCATCTATACAATATTATCGGATTTGGATATATTCAAATACATGGGGGCCGTAACTCGATTCGCTGCTACGAAATGGCGTTGCATACTTATATTTCTTATTCCTTATCTGATTCATTGTAGAAACACCCTGACAGTTTTGTTTTCCGGCGGGCCGGTGCGCTGTTATACTATAAATATAAATAATTTTATCTTGGAGATTCTTTGCCGGTAAGAAACATGTGAATTGTGATTGTGAATGTTTACGCAACAGCTTTTAACAATTATCTCGCATTTTGTTATTCATATTATAATTTGCGTGTAGGGATTTTAGGTTATGTTTTTGTTGTCGTACCTAGCTGGTTTTTGCTGTTGGTTTATTGACATGAATGTGAGTGCACGGCGTAAATATATCAATTTTATTGTATTATTGCTTCATATACAAATTCATTAATCTACGCGGGCGTAATTTTATAACTATTTTATAAAAAACAAGGCCATTCTAAAGGCGGCAAAGTCCAATAAAAAATATAATTTTAATAAAATAATTTACATTTAAAGTACTATTTAATTTTATAATTTCTACTGGTCTAGCAAGACTGATTACTTGTTATGGAACATTAAATAGACTTAAAACCCCTTGTTTTTTTTGTTTACTGTCCCGATCTGCAACCCTACATCCCGATTTTTTTGACCTCATGTACCGATTTACAACAAATCGGACCTGGCAACACTAGGTGCAGGTGTACAGGTACTTTAACTAAACTACAGAAAAGGTGCATCCTAATCATATCTTAGAAACTTTTAGATCAGCTGATATTTTTATCGGAATTGTCGTCGCCTTTGAAGGAAGTTATTCTTCTACGTAGGCTGTAGGAGTTTAAAATATTACACCTTTCCGTGTCACGCTGAAATTTAACTATCATCGAATCCAGTGATCTTAAATAGATGCTTTCATTCCACCTTTTGCTTTAAAATTGTTAGTGACACTTATCAAAGAGTGATAGAGCAGTAATGTTCTGTCAGTTTTTATGTTTTCGGTGATCTTAGTATCCCTGGGGAGACTATCGTGATGTCATTAATTCTTAGTGGTTAGGTGATACGGAGTAGAATACGCCCGCAACTAAGCCCGAAACTACGGACTTCGGGCTTAGAGAGTAGCCCCCCTGAACCGTTCTGCTTTTGTGTGACGCCTTCTGGTTTTGCCATTTATCTGCGTCATATATTTGTTAAAGTATTTTGACACCATAATAAGGGTTGTGTAACATCCCCCCACCACTTGAGCGACATACTAACGACTCATCCGAGTATCTTGCATTACTAACGACAGCGCTAATCACAGATGTACTCCAGCATCTATACGTACAGTACGTGGCCCATCAATCTTGCTCTCCGGATCTTCTTACCTCACAATTTCACTGACAAGCGGATTTATTTGTGTGAAGAGTGCATTGTTTGTATACTTATGAGTTGGGGTTAGCAGCGGTGTCTGTTTTCTTTAGTGAAGTTTGAATTTTATAGTATTAAGTTAAAATTAGGTCAGTCTTTTTCTTAAAAGTTATTTGTAAAACACTAACAACCTCTTAGGGAGTGAAAGTGTAGCGGCATCAATGCCGCCACAAGAAAAACCAACGGAGCAAATCTACATCGCAACAAAAAGCACCGCGACGCCATCTATCCAACTAGCAGCGAACTAAAATCCTGCATCGCGCAAGCGGAGTTTACCGTGCGATTTGAAGACATACATCAGCCCGAATATTAACTATACATAGCTTAACAACCGTCTGGTCGGAGGATCCTCCCTTTACAATGAGGTGTGCGGGACTTTACTCTCTGTACCGCATACCCTCTAAAAAAGTACACATGATTATCTATACATACATACATCTATATACTTAATATATAAAGCTGAAGAGTTTGTTTGCTTGAACGCGCTAATCTCGGGAACTACTGGTCCGGTTTGAAAAATTCTTTCTTATTCTATTCGAGTGTTAGATAGTCCGTTTATCGAGGGAGGCTATAGGCTATATAATATCACGCTACGACCAATAGGAGCGGAGTATTAATTAAAAATGTGACGCAGACGAAGTTGCGCGGCTCAGCTAGTTGTTGTATAAATCAGATCGATACGAAGTACAGATGCAAAAAGGCGTTCGCCTTGCGTATTGACTTCAAAAAATATTTTCATATCTTCTGATTCATAATATCCTGGGGTAACCGCATCTAGGGGAGACGTTTATTTGTAATAACGGTTATTGACACACCTACGTTTATTTACAGTCTTTATTTCAAAAACAGAAATTAAAGACATGAAGCTGTCCTGAATCTATATCATGATTATATTTACATTTTCTAGTAATGACAAACCGTTAATTTATTGTTCAGGTACTTACGAAGAGGTATTAGGGAAATATACATACCATGTTGCAATTCGCACTAAGCGTTTCCAAACGTCTTCTCTGCCTGCGTCTGTGTTTCCAAACGCTTACAACCCTAATCTCTTCAAAGTTAGAGTGCACAGGCTCCTTCTGGGTAAGCTCGCTCCATCGTAGACTTTGTCTCTGTCATCTCTGACCTAGACTAGAGTCAAGAGCAAACCCATAATTTTTTTAAATGCTTTAAGTGGCGCCTACCACACCATTCAGAACATGATTCTGGACCCCCCAGTATTGTATCTTCCGCCTAGTTCAAGATACTCTGCTGTCACTACTAGGAACAAGCCGCGTCGCCACAGTATCATAAATCACATTTAATCTAATTAAACAACTTCACTTTGTCCGCACAGAAGCGCACTGTTCGTTTAATAGCCTGCAGTAATAAAACTACCAACTTACTCTAATTTCCATCTTATTATTCTTAGTTGAGCTCGTATAAGCGACCAGCTATTAACTATCTCCCTAATGCTCGGATAATTTGTTCATTGTACGATTTCTCTTCGCATATTATTTACTAGCGGACGTCACGCGGTTTCACCCGCGTAGTTCCCGTTACCTTGGGAGTAAAGGGATAAAATATATATTATTTATAATAATATTTCCTTCATTTGGGTAAAGTTGGCGTGTTTTACGTATAATTGTATCCTTGGAGGGAACTGTGGGAAGCCCGATACGCTCGCCGCTTAACTCACTCGACTCTCACTTGTGATCCAAGTTTTAGAACTTATGAAAAAAGTATAATGCGCTTGTCTAAAAATTTTATAAAAATCCTTTATTTCAAACTAGTGGACGTCACGCGGTTTCACCCGCGTAGTTCCTGTTCCCGTGGGAGTACGGGGATAATATATAGCCGTATGTTACTCCGTGATAATGTAGCTATCCATTGCTGAACGATTTTTCCAATCAGTCCAGTAGTTTTTAAGTTTATTCTTTACATACAAAAAACATAAGCCTCCTTCTTTCGCAGTCGGGTAAAAATACAAATCTTTCCTCTTTATAATATTAGTATACATAGTATAGAAGTATGGCTAGGTTACTATAGATATAGATGAGTCTAGCTGTTGCCGCGAGTATGTCCGCGTCCAACTCGAAAATCAGCACAAATGTCAATTACATGAGATTCTCTTTTGCGAGGTACCCTAATTCTTTTTACTAAAATAAAAGTAGCCTTTAGTTACTCCCAATAACATCAGCTAACTCCAAGTGAAAGTGCCGTTAAAATCGGTAAAGCCATTTCAGAGATTAACCGGAACAAACAGACAGACATACAAAACATTTAAACATTGTTTCTTTGTTAGTAGTATCGTATAATATACTTTGATATACATTTATTAAAAAGCTGTAATTAAGATGTTACAAATAGATACTTTAATTTTATTTATTTGTTTAGATAACATTCTATTTATTCGGCCTCCTATAACTCACAAAAGGTTAACATTTTTCAATTATACAAGGTGTGGGAGAACCTTTTGTTTTCCAACATTACAGTATTTATGCCGTTCGGAAAGTTATCTGGTGCGGTAGGTTCTAAATTATGATCTTAGCTACGCTTAAGGCCAATTTTATATCGCAATCAAATCCAGTTCGCATGAAGTCGAGTAAAATGATAGCCTATCAACAGTAAAAGTCAGGGGCCCTATAATGCCATCATGATTAAGCTGTGAAAAAGAGATAGTGTTATGCGTCTTGTATAACTCCGTCTCCCTCCCACACCGTTATCATGATAGTTGTAACATGTCATAATTGGTACCCAGGTTTAAATTATAACCTGTGGGATGATTGCATAGCATACAATCATATTTTCAAACTGACAAAACAATGAATTAAGGAAATTCTATTAAAGGCATAATTGAACGTGAGCACCAGTATTCCGATTGAGATGATTTTACTAAAATCAACACCATGTATAACGTGTTTCATAATTAACGCAATACCTGTAAGGATTCATTGTACTCATCAATATGAACAAGTTTTACCATGGGATCAAGACTGAAATCGCAAAAAATTATTCCACTTACCCATACATTTTATGTGCGCATAACTCGACAAAATGTATTGAACTGCTAGTCTATTCTGTAAGTAACCATTTCCATATCGAGCTTCACATGAGTGACAAAGCTCACAAAGTGAGCTTTATTGCACACAAAATAAAGGTCTTATGTTTATACTCACCTCAGATTCCGCTGTCGAGACACGAAAATGTTGTTACAGAATAGCACTACAGCTTATTTTTTTTCGCGATATCTGGGTTGGTCCCATAGTAAAAGTTGTTCATAATGATGAGTACAATTACCCCTTTAAAGATAATGTGTTTATTCTAAAACACGTTTTATAGTCTTGCAACACATTGATATCATCATCATCATAACAGTCGAAAGACTGTTGGAAATAAGCCTCCCCCAAAGGGGAGGAATTGCCATAAAACACATTGACATGAATACCATAAAACTACAACCAATTATAATAGACTTATCATTATCAGAAACCCTAAAAATCAAACTCAATGCTTCCCCCAATCACGGTGACTGGTAAAAAAAGCAATTTAATCAGGACTACCATCGATAGCAGTATCTAATCAGTCGAATCCTATAGTGCTTCTGAAAGGGATGGCGCGAGGGTTGTCATGGCAACCAACTCGTATGCGAATGAGACAGCTGATAAAGGCGAACTTGAAACTAATGTGGGTTTTATACCGCCGTGGTTTTGTGGCATAAAATAGTTAATAAGTTCCTTTTTAACTTGTCCTGGGGGGCTACTCCATAAGCCCGAAGTCCGTAATTTCGGACTTAGTTGCGGGCGTATTCTACTCCGTATCACTTACGGACTTACGATTAGTCCCGAACCCGAACTAAGAATGAATGACAACACGCTTTGACGCTAATTATCAAATCGTATTGTCATTCATTCTTAGTAACGTAGAAGGTAGGAACGTAGGTGATACGGAGTAGAATACGCCCGCAACTAAGCCCGAAACTACGGACTTCGGGCTTAGAGAGAAGCCTGTATCAGGCTGAAGTCCTCAACTCCTCGTCCAAGTGTGTGTAGTTTTCAAAAGATCTTACTTCTTCACTACTTCGCTGTTAAGCTACTCTTGCCAAAGTCGGTCGAAATGAGTGACCATCCATTGCATACTGAGTTAAGTCGTTGGTCTCGGCTGTCATTTGAAGTTTTGAACATGTTTAACAGTCCGGGTAGCCAGTCTAGCCAAGGGGTGTCGTAAAACCCAGTTACTGAGTTCTGGAGGATAGGCAGCCGACCCTTACACCGTTAGGAAAAGGCTACGCAGATTGGTTGTATACATAGCAGTAGTTGGTACCTCTTCCTTTTTTTTCGGATGGGAAATTATCAAACGACCACAGTAAACTCTTTTGAACAATTCCACAACCTGGTGGTACCTACTTCCTACACTGATGTATCAAGAGTACATTTGATGACCCTGCAAACAGTTGGCCAAACCGATCAACAGGAATAACATTTAATTTCAATAAATATTAATTTCCAGCACATATCGTGTCAATATCGTTTTACCGGTATGTGGGTTAAATCAATTAGGCAGTTAATTACTGTCGCGCCACACATGTCATGCCACATTATACGTGTTGGTTTGTGTAAATGTCAGAAATGTAGTTATGTGCTTTATAAGGTTCCACCATGTTCCACTAACTTATACTGTTTACTGTTAGCCAGCATCGTCCCACAGCTGGGCAAACGCATGACTTCCAGCTTTTAATGTATTATTGAGATGCTCGCGTTTGACCAAAATATCACTTGAAAGAAAGTGATGGAGATATGGTCGACGATGAAGCAAGCCTCCCAGATCTATTCTGGTCTTGACTTAAAAACTCCTAGGTTGAAAAGCCCGCCACACTATTCCCCACCACTGCAATTCCTCAAAGTCCAAATCAACAGTGGCGACCATTTACTTGTCAGTCAGTTTCAATCAGTTAGAACAACTGCAAGATCCCTTGAGTATCTACCCTAACAAGGGACAAAAGACATTAACGGCTCTTTTTCGTCACATCCATCCGGATAATTGATCTGACAGTTAATTTGTTAAAATGCTGTTCCATTGAGGCATTTTTCTAATATTTTTTCCAAATACCTATTTAGTGATGTTATGAAATAAGCCCTTCACTATTTTGTAACTTGTTTTTTTCTTTGCTTAGAAAATTATACAAGAACTGTAAAGTTCTTATACTTACGTGTTACGTGAAAATAAATACTTATCATGGAAAATATTTGTTACAGGTAATTTTCCGACTATTCTCAACGCGGAAAGCAACTTCGATGGTGCAACTGTAACTTGCTTGAAATATTGCAAAGCGTCCAATGCACACACGTAAGTAAATATCATGAAACATGTGCAGTATGTTCTGTTCAGTGGGAGCACTTGCGAGGCGATGACCGCCGCCCCGGTCCGACCCTGACCCCGATCAACTAGTAATGCAGGGCTGGCACAAAGGGGAAGGAGGAAAATACTACAACAGACTACTTTTGTAAACTTGTTGCATTGCAATAACGAAGGTCGTACGATATGTGATGTACGACTTAATGCTACAGTGGATAATTAAAAATATGGTACTGAGTTCTGGCGCGACTTCATTCGCATGTAAGTTATCATTTGGCACTCAACAATATTGTAGCTTTCTACCAGTGAAAGAGTTTTGCAATTGTATTAGTTCTTCAAGATATTTACATCTTACAACGATGAGTTATTAAGAACTCACCTCTCTACCAGTAAAAAATATTTCTCTTACAAAAATAATTTACCTCTTTACTTTAAAACATAGTAATGAAAAAAAAACTGCTGTAAAAATACCAAAAAGGAAGCCATTAGTAAAAGTCTTCTAACAGATACTTTTTTCCAACTGTTCACTTTGTATCCCATTTCATGCAGTCTTAACTAGACACAGAGATTTCTCAAGAAATAAAAATATAAGCAACATCACACGCAATCCTACAGAAGCAGAACTAAACGAGATTGTTTTGAGCAAAAAGTACATAACGAGCAAGTGGAATTGTGCCTCATCTAATCTTAATACCAAAGTTTTTATGCTCAGGAGATCTCGGACCGGGTTAATCCCACTTGGGATTAACTTCTAGTTTTTGTTAAAATTGGTAGACAAGTGATACCACTAGATTTAATTGGTAAGATTTAACTTGCAATATTTATTTAAACTATGCTTCATAAAAAGACCTATTTTGTTTCATCGAAACAAAATGGCGGCGGGTGGCTATGCCAGCTTCCATACAAACGTGTCCGAACCCCTTTATCATCACTTCTAACTACTCGCCTTAGAATCGATTACTACATTATGATTGCCAAGTGCCAAGTGCGAGTCGGATTCTCATACGAAGGGTTCCGTACCATAAAACGAAAAAAAAAAACTTGAGAGGTTTCAAGGGACACCCGGATGGAACGAAGTTCCTTTCGATTAATTAGTGAAGGAATTGTAATAAAATTTTATTTTTTTTAAGTTATAATAATATTTTTTTATTATTAACAAATATAATGTAATATAAACTTAATCAGTAGGCTCAATTTTAGAAATAATTGGCTTGTCAAAATAACTGGCTTGCTTTCTATTAGAGAGAGAGAGACAGACAGGGAAATACGCGCACGCCGCACGGCTTACAACTATAGCAAAAAGTGTCGTTACAACTTTTGGTCTTATTTTTTTCCGTCTAGCCCTTCGCAACGCGCGATAAGAAACTTCGTTCCAAAAAAAACTGGCCAAGTGCGAGTCGGACTCGCGTGCAAAGGGTTCCGAACGAATTAATTTTTTTCAACATGTTATTTTGACATTACAAACTTCTAATAGGTTTTCCTGTAATCTTTAGGTAAAGATCTATTATCTCTATTTTTTTCAAAATTTTAGGGTCAGTAGTTTCGGAGATAAGGGGGGGAATAGTCATTTTTCGTCTAATTTCTTGAATAACTTCAAAACCGTATATTTTAAAATTATGAAAAAAATATAATTAAAACCCTCACAGTAAGCTCTTTCATTTGATATGTCACACGATATTGTTCAAAAAACTTTTTTATTTTAATTTTCTAGTTTGACCCCCAAAAGTGACCCCCATACTAAAAAATTTATGATTTACGTAACGCTTCCGTGTTTAAGTCATAGAAGTCCACATGTGTACCAAATTTCATCAGAATCGGTCCAGTGGATTCCAATGGATATAGCAGCAATAGAAACACTGAAAATTTCAACTGTGTAACTGACGGAAAGACGGAGTGACGGACAGCGGAGGCTTAATAATAGGGTTCCGTTGCATGCCCTTTGGGTACGGAACCGTAAAAGCCCAAATAGTATGTACACACACCGTGTAATGCTCTTCGACAGCCCTGTCCAATGTCCAGTCATGAGGAAAGCACAGAACAACATCACCGTACTACACCCGACATATGCGGATATGTGCCTGCATCCTTTTTGATCCTATCTGGTGTTGGAAAACAAAACAGAAAAACATGCGAGGAAAGGTTTGCACTATAACACCAGTTATTGCAATGATAGATAATGTAAAAATTTTTGTACATTTTGGCAATTTGACAGGTATGAGCTATAACTGTTGGTTTGAATGGTAATGGCCGACTGACTCACCTACGACGTCCTTATTGACGTCTTTAGTTCTTAATACGGAAGTAAAGACATAAAGCCACCTCAACTAAAAATATTTAGTGACAAGAAACGATACATGATAGTTTTTTCTCGGGTAATAACCGCTACTGCCGTGCTACAAAGCAACTACAGACATAAAATAAAATAGCAAGGGAAGGTTGAGCAAAATTAGACTGTCTCAAACTAAAAAGGAATACTAGTAGGTCAATATGCATAGTGACAACCTTATTACACAAACTGCACTCTACATTACGTGAGCATTACACATGATGCACTAAACCAGGACAGGTGTGGGCGACTTACATCATCTATTCTCCTGCTGCCTTCAATTACATCCAGTAAAATAACACTTTGACTATCCGGTGAAGATATATCTTAGCAATATTCTCTTCTACTGTCTTGCCGATGACATAAACATATCTCGGGATATATTTTACCGTTTATTTCCTTTGATCCTTCGAACGAATGTAATGCTACACTGTTTCAGAGCCAGATCTTCGCCGATATATTCTTACGTCACACATTTTCACTACAACATTTCGAGAAGTATCAAAGAATTGTTTATGTGTTACTCTGATATGAAAAATGTTGCGGTATTTTCCTGTGGGAAATGCAATACGTCACATTTTCCGATCCATCTGTTGCTCCTCCAATTATATCTAACGTGACACATCGACAAGCCCATCGAATATTTGCCTACATTATGCAATGCCAATTTTTGTCCGATGCGAGGGAAATTGCCTTATTTATGTTATTGGTTTTCTTAAAATCGTGTACTTTATATCTTTAAGGTGTTCCTTGAGAGATTATTTTAAGATCTTTTTTTGTACCAGTGTTAAAATGACTTCAATTTTATGGAACCTCATTTCAATCTTCTTCTTTTCTTGTCCGTCTACTTGCCACTTGAACCGTCATCCACTCAGGATCCGTATGTCCCTTTCGGGACAAGCCGACGCTCGCGCGATTTAAACGCTATTTGTAGGCGTCTTGCGTTTATTTTCACTTGGCCCAATAGGGACTTACGGATTCTAACGGTTAAAAACGATTTTGCCCCTCGGGGGCTGACTGAGTGGTCAAGCACGTTCAGATCCTGGAACAAATGGTTGGGCATAAAGGGCAGTTAATTTTGTGGGACATATCTTACGGAGCGCCAAACTAGCACTGTATTTGGGATGATTCAATTTTACTCTATTTGTCCAGATTGTTTCGACTGCCAACCTCATCTGTCAAACATCTTTCTTGCTTCTGATTTTGTTGAACTAACCCGTGATAACATGTGTTAGAGTGGAGACCGCGTATGGGCAAACGTATTGTGGGACGCCCTGCGGCACGATGGATCGATGATTTAAGGAAGGTTGGCAGGGGATGAATGCGGACTACTCAAGACCGGGAAGGTTGGCGCTGTTTTGGAGAGGCTTACGTTCAGCAGTGGACGGAAACTGGCTGAAATGATGATGATGAACCCGTGATGCTAACCCTACAGCTGCCCCTATTCTTACACCATAGTTATGATGAACCAGCCTCTTTCCCTTTGTTTCCCCCGTATAAATTAGGAGCCATTAACTCTTAACAGGCTAAGAATGATAATAAGACCTTAGGGTTGTTTATTAAACGTATATTTTTTAAGGGATTAGTTTTCTCGACCCACTTTTACCTTTTCTAAGTAAAAGTATTTTCCGATAGCTTTTTGCTTTCAATTTTTAAGGCTTTCTTTACTAAAGTATCGGGTTTTCTGACCTATTTCTCGTTGCTGTCCGTATAATATTTTGTATATTCTTCAGTTTTTTTTTTCTTTTCTAAATTCTACTAAAAGTGATCATGATCACATTCTCATTTAATTCGATTTGCAATCACCATCATCAGTCGTATAGCTAATAGTACCTGGATGACCGAGCTTTGCTAGGTTTGGGGGTTTAGGAGTGTGCCCAAGAACTCCACGACCTCATCCCACCGGCCCCCTTCTACCATCGGACATCCAGACGCACTGCATCTTACCATCCCCACCTTGTTGCTATTCCACCAACTCGCAAAGCAAAGGAGTGGAACTCTCTGCCTGCGTCTGTGTTTCCAAACGCTTACAACGCTAATCTCTTCAAAGTTAGAGTGAACAGGCTCCTTCTGGGTAAGCTCGCTCCATCGTAGACTTAGTCTCTGTCATCTCTGACCTAGACTAGAGTCAAGAGCAAACCCATCACAAATAAAAAAAGTTTTCTTTTTACGACGTTTTCTAAAAATGAAACCTAGCTAGATCGATTTATCCCTCCCGAAACCGCCGTTGCCGTTAGCCGTTTCCGAGATTCAGATTATATACAACGTGTAGCAGAATAAACGCAATACCTCTTAAGGGGTCATTGTACTCATCATTATGAACAACTTTTAAAATGAGACCAATCCCGAAATCGCGAAAAAAAAAACTGTTAGTACATTTTGTCGAGTTATGCGCACAGTTTCAGTAACAGGTATTGCGTTTATTCTGTTACAGGTTGTATATAGGTACTTATATAAAAGAATTGCTCGTTTAATGGTATAAGACAGATAGGAATATCATTTGTATATTTTTAGTTGTATGCTTTGTTTTTAGTATACAGGGTAATTGAAAAAATACCCAAAACCTCTTGATCCTGACTTCGTATCATGACCCTGAACAACATTTGTTCTACAACTTTGACTTCAACTGAACAATGTAGCCAAAAGCAATTTGTTTTCATTTATTTGAAGTCTGTAAAGTTCACGTATACTACGCGCGCGCACCCAGTGCCGCGCCGCCGCGGCCAGGCAGCGGCCTTCGTCCGCCGCTTCATAAAGAATATGAATAATTTAGACAATGTTTATATTTTTTGTATGAAAACAAAAAAAAATGTTTCGAATTTTGAAAAGTCGTAGAACAAATGTTGTTCAGAGTCATGATATGAACTCAAGAGGTTTCGGGTATTTTTTCAATTTCCCGTTTATAAATAACAGTCGACAACTGGACATACGCTTCTCCAATCAGTCGTCACACATCCCGATTCTCGGTACCTATCAATACCTCGTACCACCAATACTAATCCTACAAAACATTACATTACCAACCGTTGATTAAAACTACATCATAAATTAAACGTCAATGCGTTTTCATTAAAGCCTACAAAGCCGTTGGTTTAATTAAAACTTTTAGGTTCAATAGGTGGGTACTTCCGAATTTAGGCTCGACGATAAAACTGGCTACTCTGGTGAATGTAAAAACGTATGGTATACGAGTAGCAATTAAACGAAGTATACCTACATAGTAAACGTAGTTAGTACTATACAAGTGTTTCAGAAGTGTTGTCATATTGTGTGGTGTTCTGTATTAACATACGGTAAAGAAACAACAACAAATCAAAAGAAATCTGATGCAATTGCTGGCATTTCGTTTAGTTCAATCACAGATTTGAAGCCACCAACTGCATCAAACTGATTCAAAAGTATTTTTGTTAAAGTCAAAATTTTTGACGTGATAACGTCTTATAAATCGATGAACGCCGGCTGCCAATTTTTTTTAATTTTGCTATTTTTTCTTCATTGTCTATAAGAAATGGAATGAAAGCACTTCTAAAACACCCTGTATAATGGTTCAGTACACTCAAACATAACAATGTTCACTAATTAAGGTGCGTCAGTGAATAAAATCGATGGGGGAAGAAAATATGAAAGATGAGTTTATGTTTTTATCGTCCGCGATTAAAAGGGGTGGTAAAACGGTCACGATAATTTATCATTAGGAAGTTTAAACAAGGTAGCTTTAAAGGTAAACTCTAAGCTGGGGTAAAACATTGATTTGCTGTAAAAAGTGAATTTAAAAGATGAATTGATGTCTTGAGGAGCCCATACACCCGATAACTAAGCCTACGCTGCCCGTCAGTCTGTCTGTCAATGGGCTGAATCTCGTGTACCACGATATGTAGACAGTTGAAATTTTCACTAGTGTGTATTGATACGCTAATTGGTTTTAAATAACGTAGTTTTACAATGACATTTCATTGGCATTTTGAAGCCTCAAAATCCCATTAACTGACAATAATTACAACCTAATCCCAATCTTGATTATTACTAGTGACAATGACATCAAAGAATCGATAACTGCCAATTTAGTTGTTCACCATCGTCACCGCAATTGACAGCGGTATAGATTTTATCGTCCGTTTGTTAGCAGTATAGATAGATAATTATTATTGTGGGCCGACGGGCAGTCCGTCGCATGTCCGCTTAACGTCCGCCTGACATATTGCGAAGCCGCACAAATGCTGTGACACCCCTGGGAACGGGGCAGGGATGTGCAATCACTGGCTGTATTATATTGATATGATTGGGTTAAGGTCGGCGTTGTGGAGATGGGTTTTCCTAGAATTTTGCATTGTATCCTATTTAGCACTGATGTTTGACTGAATGTTTCGTATGTTCGTGTAATTATTCTCTAGATAAGTTAGTCACAGGAACGTGGATCGACCTATGTCCAGCAGTGGACGTAGTCGGGCAGTAGATCTTTGATGTGTTCAGAAAGAATTGGTCTCTTTCAGCTACCATAGTGGACACGTGGACCGATGACCTGGTGAAGGTCGCGGGTAGCCGATAGATGCGAGACGCACAGGACCGGTCGTTGTGGCGACGCTTGGGGGAGGCCTATGTCCAGCAGTAGACTTCTTTCGGCTGATATGATGATGATGATGAGCTACCATATACATATAACGCTCTACCTGCCGCCGAGAAAAAGTGTGTGTATTTCTTTGTGTTATTTATTATGAACCTCTGTGCCAATTTAATCCAGGATCCGTTAGCCGTTCTGACGTGATTGAGTAAGAAACATCCAAACTTCTGCATTTATAATCTGAAGAGGTAAAAAGGTAGGGGAGGGGAGGTAGGGGGTAATCTCTGGATCTACTGAACCGATTTTGACAATTCTTTTACCAATAGAAAGCCACGATATTTGTGAGTATTATACGGTATATATTAACCCGAAAAATACCGCCCAACGAAGTGTGCACGGGTCAGCTAGTTTGTATAATTTTGATCTATATCTGTAGTTTAACCATAGGGACATTCGTTTTATTCCACTCTTAACATTCATAATGGTGACTTTGTGGCAGTTATTTTTAATAACGCTATTCATATTCCGATAAAGACGGTTTTTCTAAAGCCCTTTGGTCACTAAAGACCTATTATTTCTACCTTTCCAAGCCCTTAACCAATTATAAAATTCACTAAAACCTTTTTGGAAGAACTTAATCATATCTCGAAACCTTTTGAGACTAGATCTTGGATAATAAATATCCGATGTTACTTCCACTCGAAAATTCGCCTGAAAGTAGATTTTTGCTCCTTCAAACGGAAATTCGTTTGCAATTGAAGGCGCCTCGATTGGAATGATTGGCGTGGATCAGGACAAGGCCGTGCCATGTTACAGATAAGGGCCCAGCGGTGGGTAAATACGGGCTCATTAGCGTTACATAAAATATATCTCTTTGTAGTATGTGTGAAACGTATGGATTCGTGTAATGGTGTCTGTAGTACGTGTGAAAAATCTTTGATGCGATATTTTTTGCTCAGTGTCGCGAATTGAGTAATCTTGGGTATAGAATCAAATACGAATGCTTTTCGAAGTTTTTTATGAGGCCATTATCCTTTGAGGGATTCATCACCATCCGCTGTATTTTTAACCGACTTCAAAAAAGGAGGAGGTTATCAATTCGACTGTATTTTTTTTTATGTTTGTTATTTCATAATTAACCGACTGGGTGAACCGATTTTCATGATTCTTTTTTTATTTGAAAGCTGGTGCTTCCCGTGTGGTCCCATTGCCACCACGTCAGGATTTGATGATGGAAACCCTGAGAAATCGAGGGCAACTCTTGAAAATTGTAGGCACGCATTTGGTAAAAACTTGATATTCGTGTGTATATCGGGTGATACTACAAAAGAATGAAAGTTTGATGGAGACGACAGAGAGTCAAGGGAACTCCACATTGGTATGTAGGAACTACCAAGTGTTTGGGCTTATTTCATTCGTATTGACGAGACCTTTACACCGAAAGCACTTAGTTTTATTTTCATAACATAACATCACACCGGTACGCTGTGAATGGGTACGCAGGTACCACTAAAAAGCGAAAAATAAAAAACATTTTTTACAAAAAATGTAACCGACTTCCAAAACAAAAGACTACAAAGTATAAAATAACTTTAATTTCGGAAGTCGGTGTCAAAAAACGAAATAACCAAAAACAACATTTTTTGACAATTTATTCACCGGTGGTCGGCGCCGTTATCCTAAAATTCAGATGTTAGAGTATTTAGGCATCAAAAATGTTCCTAAACGGTTAACACCTCAAAGGTTTGACCTGCACTTAGTCCAACTGCCAGGCTAAACACACTCCGCACCTCAAACATCGGTCCGCAATTTCGTGCGACACCTCTAGTGGTGAGTGTCCGATCGAATGCACTCCTTGTTCAATGATACGGGACACTCGTGTACAAATTGTACATACATCCTCACACTGTCATGTGCATTGAGGGAACTCTGCGGGGATTCAGCGATGATGTGTTTATTTGAACGTGCTGGTTTTTGAATCGTTTTAGTATTCAACAGGATTTTAGACTGTTGAAGTTTGAGGGCAAAATGGAATACATTTTTATAGGTTTCTGAAAGTGTTTTTGACTACTTTTTAATCGTCTTCAAAAAAAGGAGAAGATTCTAAATTCGGTTGTATTTTTTTTGTTTGTTACCTCATAACTCCCGTCTTTTATGAACTTATTTTATCTGAAAGGATATACTTCCCGATAGGTCCCATAATTTTTTTTATCAAAATCGGTGTGGAAGTTTGGCTTCTAAATTAAAATAGCTGAAATTCGTTTACTTGGATGAAGGTTTTTGGTCATCCAAGTAAACGAAATTGCTTATATAGTAAGAAGTGAAAAATAAAATACTCTTTACAAAAAAAAAAACACTACAAAGTAAAAGATAACTTTAATCTCGGAACTTGGTGTCAAAATACGAAGAAACTACCAAAAACTCCACACGCAATATTTGGAAGTCGGTTGTATTTTTTTTTTTTTTGTAAAAAGGTTTTTTTCGCACATAACTTGTGTTTGCGAATTTTTATGGGGCTTCAATTATGTGGAATAAGCAGACATCCTAGCGCGACATTTGTCTTTAAGCATTCATTTAAAAAAAAAATGGTTTTCCTTACTACAAGGAATTGATCCCCTAAAGGGGTTAAATAGGAGTACAGTTTGTACTTATTATAACTTGTTGATAAAAGATTACAATATAAATTAAGCTCTATCCCATTATGTCCCAATTATCTTAGTAGTATCTATATAAATACTAACAAAGCAACACGTGAAAAATAGTCTGGAAAAGTTATACGAAAAATGCACCGAGTAATTTCCAAGATGACACTACGCGTCTTCAGCTGAGTGCCTGCTAAAAGCATTGAATACGGTGCAAAATGCGGGCACTTCATTGCTTTGTCGCGTTCTATAAAATATAAAGACATACAGCTGCGCTATCAGTTACCTTTCATGCATTTATTACTTAACCCTTCTCCTTAGCCTGTTCTGCGTTTTTCTGGATAAAGCCCTCACACTCAGCGATTTTTTTTAAGGTTGGGATATTATCAAATGGGTCCTTCCCTTCTGGGCGGAGCGGAAGGGAGTGTCAGGCTCTTACTGATTAAAACCCATCCGTGTTCCTCCTAAAGCACTTTGGATTCTAGAGCCGCGGTGACTCTTTCGAACTAATTCCGCAACCCACACTCAGCGATAGTCAAGCTTTCTATCACTAAATTAATTTTCCAAATCAGATTAGTACTTGAGTGTTTACTTCCAATTACCAAACAAGCTCGCTACACTGTTCCCAACCGTTGCAACTCCTAAGAGCCAGAATCAACAGAGGTGACCGCCTGAACAAACACCGTCAATGAACCTCGAGGAGTCCCAAAGAAACGATTCAACTATCTTGGGTCATGCAATGAAAATAATCAGGAAAGAACAGCGGAGGAGTGAGTCAAAACCATATTTTACAATCAGTTTAGAAAACATTATTGACTTGGCACCCTCAGAATTCTATTAACCCCATAAAGAACTTGAGTCGTTCAAGGGAACTCCCTGTAAAAAGCCGATAACCCAATTTTGAGTTGGTAAATCATTGAAATGCATTTGGGCGTGCCTTGAGCCCGTGAGCTGCTTTCAGCGAATGTTCATTAAATGCTGAAACCTCATTACCTTTACGCACGCACGACGCGAAGAATGCTGTCGATGGATGCCTTCGCGACAAGCTGATGAAATATGGATACGGTAATTTGAGAAATTATTAACGGTTCGTTTTTGAAAACGTTTAATAAATGCAATTTTCTGATTTGTTGTGATGGTCCTGTGGTTAAGACCTCGACTCTCATGCCAAACCAAATCTAGGTCCGGTCCGGTGGTCGGTATACCAGTTGAACTGTTACAATGTCGGAACTTTAGTCGTGATTAAACCTGGATTTATCACTAGCTCTAAAATAGCCCTTCTTGAGCAAGCATGATACGTATACTCGTCACTTCTCTGTATGAGAAAAGACTTCCAGCAGTAGGATAGTTGCGAGCTTGTATTAATAATACTTATTAATAATAATAATTATAAATTCATTTACTCAGGTAATTACAACCCATTACACAAAAATCATAAAATCACAAATCAAAACAATAAATTGACTCCCACTTATTAATTTTGATTATCGTTTAAGCAATTTCATTTCTGGGAGGTATTTACATTGCTAGGACGAAGGTTATTTTAAGGAAAGCCTCTGCAAACTTGTGATCTCCATGTAAACAAAAAATTGTAATTGCCGCGTTACAAATGGGAAGTTTTCCTTCGTTTTCGTCGATTTGAAAACAACAAATAGGCCAAAAGCCTAAAAAACCGATAGATTAAGCAAAAACTTTGAAGAAAATGCTCAAAGTATTCCAACATTAGGATTCTTTTCGCGAAAAACTGTTTCAAAACGCTTTTATCTCGCCACTTTTAAACGATTACGTAATTTAGTATTTTCTCCAGACTCCCGACCATCAGGCGATTGGCACTTCTTCTCAAATAAGTACGGCGGTGGACCTTAAAGACATTATGGACAGGGGTCGAGCACTTAGCCCACTTAATTGCACGAAGGGTGCAACCCCATGGGCACCTTGAAAGTGTAGGTGGTTGACGGTTTTTGTTACGGGGGACTGAGGAAAAAGTGCCTTTATTCGGAAAAGGGGAACCACTAATGTGTGTAACGATGTAAGTAGTGTTAGAATTTGAAACACCAGGTGAAACAAAACAGTTGAAACTAAATATCAAGCGGTTTTGCGGCGCCAATCCGCTAAATTAACCCGACCACAAAACCATGTAAAAGCAACTCATATGTGTAATCATAACCCCTCAATACATTTGATTGACCAATACAGCATTTAAAAGCTCATGTAACACAACATTTAGCCGGTCTGATAAATCGGAAATGTTTTCGTACGTCAACGAGGGCGGCAAGCCCGTCAGATGGGCGGGAAGAGCGACCCGACCGCCCGCTTCGCGCGACCGACGCGCCGCGAATAAATACCGCAACCAACGGACCACCGAATTCAATTTTGAAAATAGAATAACGGTTTTATTCTTTTTCCATTTGTAATTGTTGACAGCCAGTGATTTTAGTGAATTTTAGTGTTGGGATGTGCTGAGTGTGCAGTTTATAAACTATAGTGATTCAAAAGTGGATTTACTCAACTTTTTAATCAAATATTGTGCCAATTGGATTTACTATTTTTGCAGTTGTGCTAAATTGTATTAGTTATAAAAGAGATGGTCTGCTATCTTCGTTTAATTAAGTTGTGTTAAGGGTGTTCTGGTAAACGGATAACTTAGCGGGTAATTGAATATTATCAAGTTGTAGGCTCAGTCTTGGGATAAAACGAGACTAACGAGATGTTTGATGCTGGTCCTACCTAGCTATGACGTAACGTACGTTATTTAAATGAATTTTATTAAGTAATAAGCTTAATGAACGCGGTTAAATGAACCGAAATCGAATAAGCCGATTAGTTGACAATCGCCTCAATTGTTTTGGTTCGTTGTTCGTAATTTTATTCTCCTTATCTCATTTTAGCTGTTTTCAGATGGATACGCTAGGAAAGGATTTTCCTAAGACCTATGTTGGATATAATCTAATAGGTATCAGTAGATTAGTTAGAACAACTCCTTAGCTTATCTACGTATTCTGTATTAAAGTTATTAACATGTCCTTAGATCTCAATCTAATCGCAATCCAATCTAGTCGAACTGTTCAAGTTTCATTAAACCTCTTCTTAGAAGGCATGAACATCCGAGCTCGAATCCAGTATTACAATACATCCTAATTGAACAACGCAATTTACCAGCGCCTTTCTCGAAGTCATACAAATTGTATTCCATTTCCTACCATCTGAAGTACCTATGTATTTCCTGTAGGTTGGTACCTCTGCCGGTATCCGTCGAGATTAGCAACAGGCACCCATTGGTACCAGGAGTACAATAATACGGGGCTAACGCACGAGATCGCACAAATAAGAATTACTACACAGATTTTTTCTTTTCCCACTTTGTGTTTTATCTGCTCGACTGTGTAGAAGCCATTTTTCTTGGATTTCGTGAATGTAGGTAGTTTTGGTGTAAAAGCTTTAATATGGCGGGCGCTGGAAATGTAATAGCGTGTTTGTTCAACCGCTGTATGTGTTTCATCTGATCTTGAAAGAAATCACTTTTGTCTTCAATGGAAAGCCCCGTTCAATTACCGCTATTTGGTCTACTGGCTTCGTCTTTTCAAGAGAACCACCTAGTCACCTGCCACGCTACATTCATTGTGAATTCTACGGCAAAAACAAAATTAAATCACATACCAACTCGCCATCTTGCAATTAAAATCAATTTAAACAATTGGTCTGGCATCATAGCATAAATAATTCTATTTCCCAATTATTCTCATTCCCGATTCATTAACATGTCAGAAGTAAAAAAACAAATGAACACAAGTATCGCTTCTTCAAGATTTTGATCTTCATACACTAATTCCCGATTCGTCAACTTTTGAGAATGCCTGTATTCATTCCCGTTTTGTCACCCTTTTGTTTGGCAAGTACAATCGGAAGCAAAAATAAATACCACCGTTCATGTTATACCTATGAAATATGTCAGTCATAACAGCCATAAACGTCCACTGCTGGACACAGGCCTCCCCCAAAGCCAGGGTGCCATAATCGCCACGCTTGGCAGGCGGGCTGGCGATCGCAGTGTATGGTGTTGCGTTTTACAGAGAACGCTGCTGCCCATTCACAAAAAAAAAATGAAATATGTATAGCAATTTAAATCAATAATTCACATTGGTAATATACTTGTTTCTTTGGCTTCATTATAATTTGAACATATCCATCATGACAATTACTGATCGATGTTATAGTTATATAGAAACAGTAAAGGTTAGATATAATTATAAAGGCGTGTAGACTTGTGGACATACGCGACAATGCCAGTACGTAATAATTGATTTATGAAGCTACGAAATATGGTTTTCATTGTTTCAGGAGCACAGTTTTTATTTTATCGTACCTACAGGAAATTGAAATTTGAATAAGCTTTTGTGAAACCCTGTTATTTACATAAAAATACAGACATCCTGTATTGTACTAAAACGCTCATATTATCATATTTACGTCATGAACATTTAAATTATCACCATTTTTTTAACAGTCATGAATTTTGCGGTCAATTATAAGCATGTGTACTATCATATCGTGTACACTGTACAAGTTATGCAACCAACCCGTATCACTTCACTACGCACTTCGCACTCCACAGGCGTGATTCGTCCGGCCAACATTCATGTACATCACTACCGTCACTACTTCCGCCATTGCAATATACAAACTCAATCAACTTTGCCGTTTGAAGCCCAGTAAGCTGAGCAGTCGGAGAGAGAAGCTTGGAAACTTGACGTATTCTGTTACTGTAGACGTAGATATTCAATTAATTACAGTAATTGTAGACTCAAAGAGTTATGAATATAAATGTAGATATAAAGGGAGAGGGAGGCGAAGAAAAGATGGATGTATTGTGCCTGGAATGATATGAATGAAAAGGGTGTCAGTGATAGCGTGACGGTTGAAGGGACTGAATGCAAGAAAAAAACCGTGCGGCGGTTACCTCAAGTAATGTGGGGATGAAGACAGAAAGATGATGAGTAGCATGAAGTCGTCTTTGGTATGTCATTGCTAGGAGACAAAGGTGTGCAGCAATTTTATTGAAGCCAACATTCACATAAAGGTACACTTTATTAAAACGAGAGTAGGGACATCTTAACTTCGCATCAAAATATTGTCAGTTTATAATGTACCCCACATCCGCAGGGTAAAATTGAAAGTTATTATCGTCACATTTTCATATTTAGGGGAGCCATGGCCCGATGGGGATATCAATTTTTGTTGCCATTTGGCTCTCTCTGGTGTGATAATTAATCTCCTGTTACCTATGTGTGCCTTCCAGATCAATTTACATTACAGTCCGGGGTCTAGAAATCTATAATCTATATATATAAAAATCAATGCCACTTTTCGTTGTAATTTTATAACTCAACAACGGGCTCACCTATCTAAACCAAATTTTTAGGCTTTGTTCGGACTATTTAGTAGATGGTTTATGTGAAGTTTGCACAAAATCGGTCGAGCGTTTATCACATTTTTTGTAACATAGGTAGGTAGAGTAGGGTAGGTAGGGTAAGTAGATAGGGTAGCCAGTCGACGGGAGCGAAGCCGCGCGGGTCAGCTAGTCAATATATATAAAATTCTTCTGTTACTGAGTGAGTGAGACAACGCACAGCCGAAATTACTGGTCGTAGAAAGCTGAAATTTTGCGTGTAGGTTCCTTGGAGAGTGTAAGAGAGGATTCCCCCAAATTCCTACGGGGACGAAAAAAAAGGGGTATGCGCGTACGAAGTCGCGGGCTATATAGCTAGTAATATTATAGGTTTGTTTGTTTAGATGAACGCGCTAATCTCGGGAACTTTGAAACCGTTCGAATTGAAAAATTCCGTTAGTGTTGATAACGTATTTATCGAGGCGACACTTGGGGGAGACCTATGTCCACCAGTGGACGTCTTACGGCTGATATGATGATGATGATGATGATGATAGCCTATTTATCGAGGTATATAACATCACGTTGCGGCCATTAGGAGCGGAGCATTCATGAGAAATGTGTCGCAGACGAATTTGCGCGGGTCTAGCTAGTCTCTGATATTTTGACGACATAAAACTGAAAAAAATTAATTCAGTTTGTCTTATCTTAAATAGCGATAGAGTCCAAACATCTTATAGATGGACTAAAGGCCATTTATCTAGTCTTTTATTGAAGCTTTTTCTAAGCCTTCAACTATCTGCTTTGAACTAGAACATCCTGTCTGACATAATACGTACAGTTATAAAACCTTCCTACCCGCACTTTTATTGCCTCGAGCGCACTTTATAGCGATATTTAATACCGCCCTTGGGATTGACCGATTTCGTTACGTCACTACCTCCCTATGTTCGTTTGAATGTTAAAAGTATCGGCAAAACTTGCTGAAAAAGCACGTACAAGTACAATTTCAATATGCTCAAATTCCAGAGATAAGTTAGTAATAATAGTCTTTGCAGACAAAGGTAAACGGTATTGCTATGATACTCCAAAACCAAAGACCTATAAAGATGTTTAACCGCCAAAAAAAAAAAAAACAAATTTGTTTGTGATTAAAAAAAAGAAGAAGAAAAAAGTAGAATAAAGATTCTATTCTATTCTATTCTACAATTACACAATATTGATTAATTTTAATAAACATTATGTGCAATAGTGATACATGGGCGGATTTAGTGCATAGGCGGGCGGGCGGGCGGGCTTTAACATCCTTTTAATTTTTAGATACTAATGACTACTACTAATTTTGAAAGTAGGTACTGATCCGAATACAAAAATTCTCTCACTTCTTTTGTGGTATACACGACTGGGGCGAAGCCTCGGGAAAACCCAGTTTAATTTTTAAATCAGACCCTAGCATCAGCGATTGTCTTTCCATCCTCCTGATAACAAAGTGTTTCTTTACGACTCAATAAAAACGGGATGACCTTTAAACCTAAGCTACCCGACAAGTTCCCTTATAGCCAGCAATTTTGTAAACTGCTCAATTTTATGTCTTGACTTAAAAGTGCTTTTATTTATGATTGATTACATTGTAGCATCATTATTATCTTCAATCAATCAATAAGCCTGTAGTGGCGTCGCAACAAAAAGAACCGCAACGCCATCTATCCAACTAGCAGCGAACTACTACAGCAAAATCCTGCGTCGCGCAATCAGAGTTTACCTTGCGATTTCAACAGGCCGAATATCAACTATCGGGCAGTTGCCCGCACCGGACACAACAACCGTTAGGTCGGAGGATCCTCCCTTTTCAATGGACGTTTGCGGGACTTAACTCTCTGTACCGCATACCCTCTAAAAGCCGTTAATCCTAGACCATTCAGTAAGTTGTTTACATTATGGTGATACTCAAAGATTGTCTCTCAGATCAGTGTGCCCCTTGGCATAGGTCTAGATCTAACGTCTTTGCTTCCTATCTCTAGTAATATTGTCTTAAAATATCACTAAAAAAAATTTAAACAAAATTTGTGGTTTTCTCTAACAAAACATAGACGGTCACACCTTGAATTTCTCCCACCTTTCTCAATCGATTGTCGATTAGAACCACGTACAATGTTGAGTCTCAAAGTTTTCTAAAGTGCACTACACAGTACATTTATTGTTCTCAACACAATAGCTACACTCAATACAAAATAAAGTCGATATTTCAAAACAGCCACTACAGCACGTTATTCGTATATTGTATACTATTTCCTTCTCGCGGCTTCACTCGCTTTGCTTAGCCCACAGGAACCGCGCATTTTGGCGGAATGAAAACTGCCAATGGCACCTAGAGACAGTTTTATCATCATCATCATATAAGCTTGCAGACACTCCACTGCTGGGCGGCAGCCCCTCCCGCGCGTTTTGCCACAGCAACCGCTCCTGTGCGTCTCGCATCCATCGGCTAGCCGTGACCCTACCCGTTCCACCTTGTGGGAGGCCTTCCAACGCTGCGTCTTCCGAGACATTATAGCTTTCTATAATTGAAAGAATTTTCAGTACTTTCAGATATTATATCCTGCAAACAATCTGCCCAACCTTTTCCTAACTATATTTGCGTTGGTTTCCAGTCTCAGCTGAATACCAGTATTTTACATGAAACAACTGCTTGTGACAGAATATCATATTACAATCAATATTTGCAGAGATTACAGCGGAGGAGCTCGTGGCTTAATAATAACAGCCGCACGGGTCGATCTTTAAGGTTAAGCAAGGATTGCCGAGGTTGGTCTGTGGATGGGTGACCATTTTAACATAACCGAAACTCCTTCGTGCCTCGGAAAGCACGTTAAGCCGTTGGGCTCCGCTGTCATTTGTAGATTTTTGGCAGCTGTTACGGATAGCCACAAAATCTGACACCAGTCTTGCCAAGGAGTATCGTGTTACCCAGTTAATGGATAGTGGAGATCTGGTAGGTCGCTTTACGTAAAATACTGGTATTCAGCTGAATCAGGTTTGACTGGAAGCCGACACCGATATAGTTGCGGAAAAAAGAGTACGCGGATGTACTTGCAGAGATTACATCCTACAAACAAACAGTTTCATTTCCTCATAATTTTAGTTAATATTTTTTTTAATTTTTTTATTTGTGATTGGTTTGTCCTTGACTCTAGTCTAGGTCAGAGATGACAGAGACAAAGTCTACGATGCAGCGAGCTAACCCAGAAGGAGCCTGTTCACTCTAACTTTGAAGAGATTAGGGTTGTAAGCGTTTGGAAACACTGACGCAGGCAGAGAGTTCCATTCCTTTGCTGTGCGAATTATAAAAGACGTTTGGAAACGCTTAGTGCGAATTGGTGGAATAGCAACAAGGTAGGTAGGTAGGTAGGTATATGACTTGAACTAATGATTGTTCGGAACATTACGCTAAGTTATTCCACGCTTCCGGTCAGTTTTGATTACATTAGACCTTGTCTAGGCTTAGGAATGTCTCGCGGACCTAAGGATCCTCGGGAATATGAATCAGGATAAGCTAAGTATTTTTGTTACGATAATAGAAGCGTTTGAATATAAGCTTCACTTTGAAAGGCAGCTTCTGCTCGTTCCATTCAGTCTTTTTTTTGCTAGTTTTTTAAGCAGATGTGTTGCCAGATTGAGAACCATGCAGAATCTGGTGAGTGGTGTCCATCGAGACTCTATATCTGGTAGCTCAGGTTGAGAATTCTGCGATTTTTCAGGGGATTTTGTGCATCTGAAATACTGAGTTGGGTTGATAAGTAAAAAAAAACTTAAAACCCTCAAGTTTCTAATAGTTTCAGATTATTATTAATTCAGATTAGCTCGTAACAGATGATTAGCTTATTAACCATCCTTATTTATGTAATCTAATTCGGCACACCTGACTAATTAGATACCTACATATGTCATCCTCAAGCCTATTGATTACATTAGCTCATTAGTAGTTACAGTTTCCTAAATATCGAATATGCATTCCACAAACATATATCAGAATACATAATAGCGCAGTACACTAATTTGGCATCACTTGGCGAAGCAGTCGCAATTAGGAAATAATTAGTTGGATGCAAAATATGGTTGTTGGTATTTCTGTCTAACCAATTATGGGCAATTTGTTCGCTGGAGATTTCAAATCGAACAGTCATCATTATCATCTGTGGAGCCTTTTCCCAACGATATTGGGGTCAAATTAGACAAACTGTTAAAATTCTCATTGGCAAAAACATTGATATATAAAAAACCCAAGATACACACTCAGCATCTCAAAAACGTCCGCAAAAAACAAGCGCACAATGTATAATTGTGCGCTAGTTTCAAACAGTCTCGCATCGCTCGCCATACTGCACTGCTTTGTAAAAACAACTTTAAGCGATCCGTGTAAGGTTGAATTAGCGAAAAAAAGTTTATAGTATAACTACACACAACTCACACATGACACTTGATACATGTCAGTTTTTGACGACAGTTTCGAGTGTTGCATTTGTTCGAGACTGTGCGTCTCGTGGTTTTTATATATCAATGGCCAAAAATTACAAAATTTCACCCCCTGTCGAACCTTTTAACTAAAGGCATGTTTTCTTTTTCTTAATTCTTCACCAGTGCTCACCTTGGCTGAACACCAGAGTTCCTTCCCTTCGCTAAGTCTATACGTTGTTCGCCAGTGAAAAAAATTTTTAGTCCCTGCCCTGAAATCTTAATCAACATTTATTAGAATTTTATAACGTTCTAAAAGATCTAATTGTTACTCAAATTCTGACACGAGACAGACTGAGTGATGTCGGCACTTTAAAATGAATTTTCATTTGAAAATTCAACCCAACTAAAACCAAGGGTCAGTCAGATCCAATCCAATCTCCGTCCAGACAAGTCCCAAGATAATTCACTTTAATATCGCTCACCTATCAATCCTGCAGTCCAATTTACTCAACAATAGCTCGGCATTCACTCAACTCCATCGAAAGTCCCACAGCAATTGTTTGAAGCCTCACAAATAAGTGTTGAAAATTCAGAGGGAATTGAATGCCGTGTACAATGTGCAGTACAGCAGGCCTCGTCAACTGGTGCGGTTATTCGCAAACAAACTGCTGGATTGACTGCGGCGGTGACTAACGTTCGCTACTAGTAAATCGAGTTTTGGATGGATGGATAAATAGAGGTGGGAAAGGTGTGCTGTTTGAGCGTTTAGTTTGACTACATGTCGACTTTTTGTACGTAGAATGTTGTCCCAAAATTATGGCTACTGTTTCGTGTTTTCAAGATCATCTTTTCAAATCAGTTTTTCGTCGATAATCTGTTTTCCTTGTCAGGAAGGTAACAAGTGTCATACACAATCGAAATTACTCATATGCAGCATGTTTCATGTTATATTAAGTTAGGGGTGAAAATAGTTTCCTTTTCAGACAAATGTGGCTTTTGTTATGGATGGATCAGACATGTTGATCCGTGTTCCGAACAGCACAAAGTTTACCTACATCCTCTTACTCAAAGCGACTTACGACATAACACAACAACCCTTCAACCCCTAAATCCGCAAAGATTTAGGCAGTCGTGTTCAACCCTCGATAACAATCACAAACAAAAGCAATCTCTATCAATAAAATAAATAAAAATAAAAAAACCACTAATAGTAAGTGATGTGGCATAAAACCCGTTACGGCAAGAAGCTCGCCTCAGGGAACTGTTATTAGCATAATAAGTCCTCCCAACATTACGATGATGGCACAAGGCATCGGAAAAGTTCTCAAACTTTTATTTTACTACCCCAGATCAAGAGATAGGGTGATTGCTTTGTTATCTTTCTCATCTTTCTTTCTTTTCCGGGTATGTTGAAGCACATGAAGCCATTAAATCGTTCGGCACGCATGCGGTGTCTTATCACACGCTATGCGTGTTTTTTGTAGCATGGAGTCATGTTTTAGCAACCCTCGAAATGTATGCCAAGAAGTTCTTTTTTCCTTAGGTCTTCGTCCATTTACTGTCCATCTGTTGTACAAAGGCCCCAGATCCTTCCAAATCAAATAAATAAAAAAAGTAATTACATTTTAAGTTGTAAAGTAGGTTATGAATATGATACAAATGAAAATATGATAATAGCTATTATGTATGTATAATACTCGAGGGGTTTGGCGCTGATAGCCGAAATACAGGCTCTGCCTAGTTCGGCTACAGGTGACTACACCATTTAATCTCTTCTAAATTAGCCTGCTAAAGTAAGGTTTTGTAATGTATGTCTAAATTTCTTCTTTAAATAAACTTCAGCCACTTCGAACCAACCCTTGCAGTAAGCGTCTAGTTTGTCGGTTTGTCTCGCGTTCTTTTTTTGCCTCGAAGGTACATTAGGGTTGATAATACAACATCGAATTAGCTCTTTGCATGTTTTACTCTTTACTATATATTTATTATTATTACTAGTCCGTACTGTACCATTGCTGGGCGAAGGCCTCCCTCCATTCCTTTTAATGCTCACAGTGTAGTGCCTCTTCCTTCCAATTCAATCGATTAACTCTAACCATATTAAATGGCACGTTGTTCAGCTTTAACACAATTACATCGACGTAGCTACTAAACATCAAAACGCTTCAAACCGACTAACGAGCATTAAAAGCTCTCAACAAGTCATCAAGGCACTAAAACTCAACACCTAATCGTTGACCTGAATACCGAGACAGCTCGCCGTGATCCATTCTGTCTAAATCGGTCCATCTGACCACCGCAGATCAATAGCCACCATTACAGCCTGCAAATTATTAGGCAGTTGGGAGATATGAAGCCACAATGAAGGAGGTTCTAACTACCGGAATAAACTCATTCGTATCGGAAATTGGTGTAAATGTTTAAGGCTTTCTCGAGGACTTTGTAAGCGTCTTGGGATTTTAGTCGTTGATTCTAAGAATTGTGTGTTCCTGGAAGCTTTTCAATGAGTTTTGTGTAATCCCCTTGAGCTTTTTATGGAAGACAATTGTTTTCTCCCATTCTTTGATCTATTTTCAGAGTAAGATAATCAACACTGTTTTGTTGTAAAAGGCTAATAAGTCATAAGTACCTACTAACAAAACATAACACCATTGTACACTTACTTTGCAATAAACGTTTTGCCTTTGACTCAGTTTCTTAAAAAAATTGTGTCGATAATTCACTGAAATTCCTGTCCCAAGCCACGACAGACGTTGATTCATAGTGATGAACCGAAAACAGAACACAGTCCACTAAACCTCGGACAGCTTGACCACAGACTGGTCGACTGTAACCGCGGAGACACCTCAATCAATGGCGGCCATTAGCTCACGTCAAATCCTGCGCTCATTAATTCAGATCACGCGCGCCAGCCCGCCTCGCTTTCACATGCAAATTGTTCATCGAGCTCTGATGGAATATGGAGCCCTAGTACCCAAGCACCCCAATTTTTCTCACGTACCCGAGAGTTTTAAGTGGAAAAAGTTCTTAAATCGAAAATTAATTATCTTTTGTAGGTATTTTTTTACGGAGCAGTTTTGTACGGAAATTGATACATCTCCGTAAATATTTAGATCGAGTTTTCCCGATTTCTTTGATTTGCGAAGACCTAAAAATCTTATGTTGAAGGTAAAGTTAAAATCAAATATTGGATTACATCCAGTTTCGGTAATCGCTCAAAGGCTTCCTTTTTATTGGCAAGAAAACAAGACTTCAAAATAGCCAAAGGAATTATTTAAAAAGTGAACTGTAACATGGACTTGGAGTTAACTCACTTGGATTTATTACAGCTCTCATAGTTTATTCAAGCTTTAACAAGCTCACCGCTACAAGGACATTTATCTCGAGGATTCACCATTATACTAACGAAGCAGTCAGTTTCAGTTTCTATAACAACACTGCCACTCTGATCTACGAGCAACTCAGCGTTCAGAACATTATCATATTGTTCAAAGCACGGTGAACTGGCTAATTTCTAGCTCTTGCATAATATCGTATCTCGTCTAAGAAACGTTAGTTTGCGTTGCTGAGTGAATTAACTGGAGTTGGAATAGCAAATAGTAGGCAGACTACGCGGGATTCTAAAAAAAGGATGGATGTTAGGCTGTAGCCTCAGAATTATTCATTTCTCCAGAAAATGTACCGACTGCGCAAAATAAAAGATGTTTGTTATTTGAACAAATATTTGATCAATCCAGAAACTAGTAGAGGATCAATCTAAGAAAAGAAGCCTGCCAAAACTTCTAACTTATTATTTCAGAAAGAGTTAAAGTTGACCATCGCACCCGAAGTCAAACTTACAACCCATGCATTCAACGTTCCATAACTTTTCCTCCATAATTTAGTTTACAAATCCTACAATATCCAAGTTTTTCTTGTTTGCCATAAACTTTTTGCTCCGTGATTTAGAATACGAAATGAAGCCCACGACACCCGGACACCTCCATTGTAGGTCCCGGCAATCACTTCGCTTGGCCTATCTAGCTTAGTATCCACGTTAGGACCGTTTTTAGGGACGACGCCTTTGTTTGTCTAGTCTAGATAACTTCAAACGCCTAAATTCGTCCCAATTTACCTGCCTTTGTTTTTGTTTCCTAAGCCGCAGTTCTCGGGGGCCTAGTTTGCAGAATGAATAGAATTTATGACTTGGCTGTAAATCTTGAAGCCGATGGTAAGGATGTTTTTGTTAGAAGAGGCACAAGAATTAATGAACGGCGATAAATGTAGGTCTGTAATTTATGTTTTTCCAAAGGTCATTCATATGCCAATGTAGGCTATATGTTTTGGAGTCGACTCCTAAATGGTACTGCGTTTGTACCGTCCAAGGCTGTTTTCTTTTGGGTAACAGAATCTCCAGCTAATTTGTGACCTAAAAACTCGTCACGTCGTTCAGCAAAGTAAAAACCTCTTAATTAGTTGTCGTCTCGTTTCCTAACGTTTACAGAAGCCTGTTACGTAGCTGCTAACTTAAAATATACTCGTGCGGTTTGCCTAAAACTTGCCTCGAAGCCGCTTGTTATTTTGCACATGCTTGCATTTCTCTTTATGCATATTTAACTTTGTAGTTGAGTTTAGTTAAGCTAATGCGCCTTGTCGGTAACTGGCGGCTTGACATCGCTTTGTAGCTTAATTTATAATGGAAATTGGTTCGTTAACTTTTCTATCACCTTCACCTTTGAAGTTACGCGGTTTGATCATATTCGTTGCTTTTAGTTTAGTGTTTTTATTTTTGCATGAAAACTTTAGGTCACACACAAACTTTTCTATTGTTTGATCTACAATTGCTCTTGAACTGATTTCGAGTCCGTGCTACTTGTTTCAAGATACTTAATAAGTGTTTTTTGAAGATAGCACTTTACCCTCCACAATCAAACAACATCCTAACGGAACCACTGTTTCTATTTTTTTTTTCGTGAAAGCTTCAGGTCGATGACTTGTTTCACTAACAAATGTTTTAAAACTGGATACAAGATTGTCTCTACTTGTGGACATTCAGTACAAACGAAGCATGTTGTCGTCACCAACTAAGTATTTTAAAACAAACTACTTCCTAACTTAGCCACAGAAAAATTTCATAACAAAATACACCAACATGTCTGCTATAATATCTTCAACAAACAGCCAGACGGACATGCCAGACGTTCCGCGAACTATTAGTTGAACATTTTTAATAGCTTCTCCCGGTCTATTGTGAACCCGTCTATTAGAGGGATCACGCGACCAAACTTTAATTTAATTTTAAATCCGCGACTTCGTCCCGAGACGTCCTTAGTTCACTTGCGGTGTGGTATCTTCTTCCTTTAACTGAAAAGTATAAGTTAAATTGTGTAGCTGTAAAAAATCTTATTAGTAAAGGATATTTCATTTTGTCACCCAAAACATTTCTTCTCATCCGTGTCTTCTAATTACTTCAAGAATACTCGGAAAGGATTCAGTAATTGTCATTGATGTCTAGTCATTGTCTTAGATTATCTCCCTTTTTATACCTTTCAAGCTTGAAATTTGTGGCTTTTTCTTTGCAGAAACAAGCCAAACTATCTGCATCATTTCACTTAGCATTTATTTTAACTAATACCTCAAGTTCTGTTCTTCCACCATCCACTTCTATTAAAACTCTATGTCATACGTCAGCGTCATCGTTAATAACCTGAAAAATCCCTCTTACGTTTGCTTCACGTTATATTGCATTTTGTTCTCTACACTTATTTTAATTAAAGTGCTCAGGCAGGTTTTAGAAATGTGATTAGTTGAAGATTTTTGATGAGCGATGGATTATATAAAACGTGCAAACTACGGCAGATTATCGGATGTTACATAATTATTTCAGAAGAAAAGTTTTTAGGACCAGGTCTGCCCTGTTCACTCGACCTTTTCTGACTAAGTTTACACATGAGTGCTTACTTAACGTAAACGTACATAAATATATATAAGTTCGATCTATTTTTATCTAAATCTGTAGAACTCGGAATATTCTTGCTGTTGTTGTTGACTTTGTATATGTCTATTGTTTAGCATGATGATATGTAGCCTATAAGCCTTCCTCGATAAATGGGCTATCTAACACTGAAATAATTTTTCAAATCGTTCAGTAGGTCCTGGGATTAGCGCGTTCAAGCAAACAAACACCCAAACAAAATCTCCAGCTTTATATATGAGTATAGATATAGATGTACATGCTGTGTGCCTGAAGCGATTTCCCATAGGCAAAAGTGGCGAACATAAGTTTCCATCCCGTATTGAAGCACTTAAGGGAGTACCTAACTTTCCGGAAATATCATATTTCATATTTGAAGATACTCTGATGTTTTAGCCATTTGATGAGTTTTATTAATTTCATCCTTTTCTCGAAGCCATTCGGGTCATTTTCGACCTGAATGGCTGAATTTGTTGTTTTCGTTTATTTATTTTTTTTACATATAAATAACATTTTTAAACATTTCAATTAAAACAAAAAAAAAAACATTTAAACATATAAAAATAGTAGCCCACCGGTATCGGGAACAGCGTCCAAGCTACCGGCGGTCAGGGCTCCCGAGAGAGGAACCTCTTAACAATACGAGCCGTGTCCAGAAGTACCGCTTTCTGAATCAAGCCCTTGATCCAGCTGCCTAACGAGAGCCTCCTGAGGTGTTGGTCGAGGCTCGTGGCTATTAAGCCATTGGCTGATATGACTATCGGTACAATGATTATATATTATAGTATTTATATCGTCTATTTATTTTTATATACATATATTTTACATTTTTAAATACATCTCAAAAAAAAATAATTAAAAAAATACATTCAAAAATATAAAAAATACTAGCCCGCCGGTGTCGGGAGCAGGGTCCAAGCTACCGGTGCCGGTGGTTAGGGCTCCAGAGAAAGGAACCTCCTCACAATACGAGCCGTATCGAGGAGTACTGCCTTTTGTATCAGGCCCTTAACCCAACCGCGTAACGCCAACTTTGACAGGTGGTCGGCGAAGCTATTATTATTTATATTATTCTTACCATAATTGTTAAATCACTTAATCAATAAGCATTACCATCGTCTCGTAGACTTAAATGTGTCATAACACAAGTCTCTTTACTTCCTCAACAATAATACCTGATATAAATCATAGGGTTAAGTTTCAGATTCCGTGCAGTATTTTAACAAAGAAGTTGAAAGTTGTAATGCATTTTTCAAGGAATTATTGCCTCGTCCAGACATTGAACCCGCTGCGTTCGTGCGGCTAATCATTTGAGACACGAAATCACGTTTTGCGTTTAGGTTTTTCTTGGTTTGTTGACAAGGAATTCGTTAATTTGATTATGGTGAATTCTCTAATTACTTTTGATTTATGAATGAGAATTTCGGTTGAATTTACATTTTCTAATTAATCTTGCTATGTATTATTGGTACATCTTTTAAATATACTAGCTTTTTCACCTGAAGACAATAAATAGCCTTAGACATTCAGCGACATTGTAGCTTTCTATAAAGGCCTACACAGACTAGGACGGCATGGCAAGGGATTTTGCTGTCTGTCAGCGCACATTAGCCGCTTAGATACCGCGGCATTCTAGCGCCTTGCTACGGCATGCCACGGCGTGCCGCGGCACGACAAAGCACGCCTCGGCAGCTCCTCAGAAGTTCAGAGTATCGTTTTTTTGGTATACGCGATTGTACTCCTAATTTGTATGAACTTACGGATCAATTTTCAATGCAGAATGAAAATACTTGAAAGTATCTCGAGCCCTGGTTTTTGACGCTGATGTCTAAAGGTGAGCCCTGGTACTCGACTTTTCAAGTACGACCCATGACTATTCTCAACTTCCGTCGCCTCAACCCGCGGTATGTCGCGACGAGCGCCGGAGACTTTGGCATGCCGTTGCCTACCGCAGTACGCATTTGCATCTCGCCGCGGGAGCCTGTGGCGAGTCTTTCAATGCCATGCAATGAAATTCCTTTCGATGCCACGGGATCATTTTTAAGCATAGCAATTTATGTCGTATTTCTATATAGATACGTTTGAATGTCCATTAGTAAAAAATTAAATCCCTTGCCATGCCGTCCCAGTCTACGTGGGCCTTAAGTGAAAAGATGTCCTTAATCGGATCAGTCATTACCAGAGATTTACTCTATACAACGACAATTAAGAGGTATTGCGTTCATTCTGTTACACGTTGTATACTTTTATTTCAGAAATTAGCTGACCCGCACGACTTCGCCTGCGTCACAATTTTCATTACTGCTCCGCTCCTATTGGTCTTAGCGTGATGATATATAGCCTATAGCCTTCCTCGATGAATGGGCCATCTAACACTAAAAGAATTTTTCAAATCGGACCGGTAAATTCTGAGATTAGCGCGTTCAAGCAAACAAACAAACTCTTCAGCTTTATATATTAGTATAGATAAGTAATGGTTTGACTGCATTTCTATGGAAAATATGCCAAATGGGCATATTTTTTATTCAGGCAAGAGTTTTATTACGATCAAAATACAAATCCATAGTTTAAATAAAACTACAAATAACTTATCAAAAGAGTGTTGCAGCGCTCAATCAAAACATTTTCTCTCGATGGTAACTCCACAGCAAACTAAATAACATTTCTAGCCCCGCTTCATCCGCGGACATCATAAAGTCCCGACTGCGCCGCTAACTTTAGAAACTTGATCTTCGCAATCCTATTTCCAGGCCCTTTTTAGCTGTGATTCAGACCTGTAGGCAATCTATTCCTACACATCTTGCTTGCTTTATATTAACTTTTGCCAGCGACTCCGAGGGAATATGCATGATAAAAATATTAATTATGTATACAGTTTATTTAAAAGCTAGCTGACCCGCGCAACTTCGTCTGCGTCACAATTTTCATTACTGCTCCGCTCCTATTGGTCTTAGCGTGATGATATATAGCCTATAGCCTTCCTCGATAAATGGGCTATCCAACACTGAAAGATTTTTTCAAATCGGACCAGAAGTTCTTGAGATTAGCGCGTTCCAGCAAACAAACAAACAAACTTTTCAGCTTAACACTGAAAGAGTTTTTCAAATCAGACCAGTATATCCTGAGATTAGCGCGTTCAAGCAAGCAAACAAACAAACAAACTCTTCAGCTTTATATATTAGTATAGATAGAATATACAAAAATATAATACTAACAGTGAAAATAGAACCAAAATGACTCGAAAAACAAACGAGATGTAATTATTTTAAACAAATATATCTGTCCATCTCGCGAAAACGCTGTTTTCTATGGCAGCTGTATAGGCGTCATGGACTTTGACGTCAAAGTTCATATCGGACTTCTCTTTCTAATTGTAATCTTTGAAGCTTTATAACTTCATCGCTGATGAAATTATTTAAAAAATAGTTTCATGATTGTTAACTAGAGCTAATAAGTATTTCAGTTTGCAAATAAAAAAATTGCATGCATATTCCCTATACTCGTACTACCTGGGATAAAATGAAACATATGCCCTTATCCTCTGGCGGACGCAGAAAGCGGTGGCGGAGTGACATAGACACGCAAGAGGGATGGCTATAGGTGACCCAAGAGTGTCTGGACGATTTGGAGCGGGCCTTTTCCCACTGTCCAGCCATGGTTTACCGGGATTTCAATTGATTTCTAGGTCTATAGGCTGCGCCGTTGAGGTATTGTAATTAATTAATGAATTAACTAACTATACAGACATTAGAGACGATCAGAATTATAACTAGGGTACGATAGGATATCATTCAATTTTCAGTTTCAACAATGTAGGAGGATATTATCCATGCTAATTGCGCTTCTTGTACCATGTGTTATGATGGTAGGTACCTTGTAGGTACACACTGTCATAGCCTATTCTCGTTACATCATTTCGTATGCAAACACAGGTTCCAAAGTCTTTGTGGACGTGATGTGCTCTTTTTTTTAACGACTGCAAGCAGTGTGAGGTTAAGGTTAAGGTACTAAGCATGGCGTTTTGAAGTGACTAAGTCAGGCAGCCTTTTGGCGTCATATTTCAGTTTAATCGGACGAAAGAGATTGTAAACTTGTTTAACACTAACATCAAGTGGCCTAAACAAGCCACTTTAGCAGAATCAAAAGCAAATCACGCTACCCGTCACTGTCAAATTTTCACAATCAACCTCGAACCTATTCTATACTAAATTTTTTTATGGCAAACAAAGCCGATGTCGACTATTCTGCGAATGTCTAAAGTGGATTGGAAAAGCTAGTGGGTAAATATACGTTAGCGATAAAGATGAAAATTAAATTTGACAGATTATTGTGTGATTATGATTCTCCTAAAGTGGCCTTTTTAGCCCCCCAGCACGGAGACGGGCGTAGCGTTTTGGGTAACTGTCTTTATGTAAACGTTGACTATCAAGAAGTGCCTTATTTGAATAATTAATTACTTAATTTAATTGGTTTATTGATTGAGGGGCACCAGCCTTTTATGAACTAATTTGTTATCGTGCAAAATTAAATGTAAACAAGAACAGAATGGAATGCATTTATTTGTCAAAATATTGTACAAAGCTATTATGTGCATTATTATGTAATACATCCATAATATTCTGCCGTTTCCGGCGTACAAATATAGTTGGTAAAATTATGGGTCATCATAATAGTATCACATACAAGTATTAAAGTTAAAAATTCTTTCGAATAAGGGCCAAAGATTATAATATTGCGGTTGAAAACAACACCACCTGACTGTTCGCCGTAAGTGCTACACCGGTAGTACTTCCTGACTTCCCCCAGCAATTTCACCACGCCTATGTTTGATTGATTTCATTCAGCACCTTAATAAGTGGTTGAAATGCCAAGAATGACCTTGTAACCTTCAAAGTTCCTCTTTGCAAAAATAAAAAAGTTTGTTCTAATACTAAGTTATCTTTTATATGGCCGCGTTTTTCTTTCTTTTTTGTTGGCTTGGAAAATCTCAGTCTAAGCTTGGGTTCGGATTATAAGATTAATTTCGTTTGGCAGCAAACCTAGCTGTCGTAGTTTTCTGTTGGGATATATTCACTAGGCACTATCCTTAAAAAACTGTCCAAGTGCGAGTCGGACTCGGGTGCAAAGGGTTCCAAACCAATTTTTTTTTTTAATATTACAGACTTCTTATAGGTTTTACTGTAATGTTTAGGTATAGAACTTGTATCTGTATTTTTTTTTCAAAATTTTAGGTTCAGTAATTTCGGAGATAAGGGGGGGGAATGGTCATTTTTTATCTAACTTCGTGAATAACTTAAAAGTATAAAAAAATATAATTAAAACTCTTACAGTAAGCCCTTTCACTCGTTATGTCACACGATTCAATTTAAAAAACTTTTTATTTTATTTTCTATTTTAACCCCCAAAAGTGACTCCATACAAAAAAATTATTTACTAACGTAACGCGTCCGTGTTTTGGTCACAGAAGTTCGGAACCCTAAAAAATGCGTTTTTGATGTATCAACTTGTGTTTTGTAGAGATTTGTGTTGGAATTATAAACGCAGCTCTATGGTTGACTGGTCTATGACACTCTTTGCATAGGAATGAACGCAAGTCATCACAACGCTCCGTCTTTTTTAAATTCTAATCCCTATCTTAGGTCTGGTTAATGATTAGTTTTAATTAATTCGCTACACCTCTTTCTCCCCATTCCATGTAAAACATAAACTATATTATTACAAGTCTTAGGTAAATAACTAAAGCTCATTATATGTACAAAATGTCGTAACAGCTGTCCCTCAACAACTCATCCAGAGTTTGAACTTCTATGAATTATATTACTGAAGTTATCTAGATTTTACGATATTTTGACTGCTCCACAGAAATCGCTCAAGCTGATATTATGATAATGTCATTACATTATCTAGTTATTTTGTATTCTAACCATCTACTTTATCTTAAAATATGCAAATCATTTTCTTACTGTTTGAAATTTATTTCATTTTTCCCTAGAATCTAAAACATTTCATTTTTCCCTAGAATCTAAAACTTATTTCATGTTTTCCCAAAAATCTGAAACTTTTTTCATTTTTTCCCTAACATGTGAAACTCATTTAAATTTATCCCTAAAATCTGAAACTTATTTTATTTTTTCACTTAAATCTGAAACCCTTTTAATTTTTCCCTAAAATCTGAAACTCACTGCACATTTCCTCGAATTATACACATAGGTAATAATTCATCTCTTGTGTTGAAGAGCAATGGTGGTAAAGCAGCTGGCTGACATAATACGAAGCTCTTAATGCACCCCAAACTAACATCCAAAATGTCTCAACTAAACTAGAAGTAGTAAACCGCCCCACAAAATTAGCGATGTGTAATTCCTGCGATAGTGTTGACAGTTGACACAGCGGGGCGTCTCGGCATATTTGAATATAGTGTGACTCGGCAATATTTGTAGTGATATATGTTATTGTAATCTTAGCTGTTGACAACCATGTAGCATAGTGTGTGTTTATTGGCATGAAACACGAGATATGAAAACTAGCTTCTGCTTTGCCCGCGTGTATGTGGGAAATTGTCCCAAGGGAACATACTCCAGGTTAAAAAGTAGCCTATGTGGTATTCCAGACTATAATCATATCAGACAATTTCTGTCCACTGCTGAACGTAAGCCTCCCTCAAAGAGCGCCAACCATCCCGGTGTTGAGCAGTCCGCATCCATCCGCTGCCAGCCACCTTCTTAAAATCATCGATCCATCGTGCCGCAAGGCGTTCCACACTACGTTTGCCTATTCGCAGTCTCCACTCTAACACATGTCTGCTCCATCGAACAGATATCTGCTGCTATATGATGCTCCATCGAATTCCAGACTATAATCTGTGCCAAATTTCATTCAGATCCGTTAAGGGTGCTCTTTCGAGAAATGCTTAATACAGCGTGCAGATGAAGCAATTTTTGGTCGGCATTTACTGAGAAATTACATCTGAATAAAATAGGTAGTAATCTACATGATATGTTACGTAATTTGGTTTAGCCAGAATTTATGTATCGGTATCACATAATAAGAAAAAATATCACCAAATCACCTCCAAATCGTTGAGATGAAACCATTTTACTCCTTCATCTTTTCACAAAAGTCAAAAAAATATATATATACTGCTTTGCAATACAAACAAAAATAATTTGGTTTTGTTACTTTTTTAAAATATGTTATGTTATTTTTTTTTATAATAAATTAAAAATGCGGGTGGCGGAGTGGCGCGTAGAGGAGTAGTTAGCTCCGTTTATATGCACAAGGTCGTTGGCATGTATACAAGCCGTAAGCCGTTCTGGTGTGATTGTGTTACAAACATCCATCCATCCAAACCTCGGATTTAAGATAGTAAGATAGGTGAAATCTTTTTTTGGCTTGCTAGGATATTTTTGGTGAAAATAGTAATCTTCGTTCGGGTATGAGAACACAAATGAGGGACGCATTGTGTTAGTAATTGCCAATCTATCGTTCTCTCATAAAAGTGATACCTACCGTTCAAGAAATAATAAGTAGGTATTTGTAATCATACTTTTAGGTAGAATAAAGCAAGGCAATCAAAGCAAATATGGGTAATTTTAAATTATAATATGTTATGTAACATAAAATATCCCAAGGGATCACAATCCCGGGATAAAAAAAACGGCTCATGTGGAGGACATATTCTACCCGTGTGCCAAGTTTCATGCAAATCTGTTCAGCCGTCAAGACACGATGAGGTAACAGACAGTATGATAACGTTACTGACACAAATATGTGTACAAAAAAGTGAGAATCATAAACAATGTTATCGTATTGTAATGTTATCTCTTTAATAAAAGATACAAGCTTTCAATAAAAGATACAAATACAAAATATGCAAAATATTTTATTGGAACAAGAAACAATTTTACAAAAGATTGTGTTCGTTAACAACCAAGACAGGCTTTTCCGTGCCGAAAAAGTGGCAAAGAATTCCTAAACGCCCAAGAATGGTTAATGCCATATACTAACTTCAAATTGTTCGTCCTGAAACTTGTGAGTTAGCGTATATTTTCACTAACACAACGCAAAGGTCCACGATAGCTTAGAATAGTCTCGTAAAAGAATCGGATTTAGAAACGGCGTCGGTTTCAGTTTCGTAGTATTCAACTCACTATTTAGAGTATTTTAGAGGATCAGGAAAATCGAGCACTTAGTACTTAGTTTCGAGGAGAGAAATTATTACCGAAGCGTCGTTTTGCTTGATAGAAATGGAATCTAGCTTTAGGATACATTGAAAAATTCGTATTACTGCATGTATAAATGTATCTCACTCAAGCAAACATATTTAAATTTTCTTCAAAAGCCTAATATTTTAGTAACATAACGTAAAATCTCTACTAATATATAAAGCTGAAGAGTTTGCTTGTTTGTTTGCTTGAACGCGCTAATCTCAGGAACTACTGGTCCGATTTGAAAAATTCTTTCAGTGTTTGTTGTTGTGTTTCTATAGGCTATATATCATCACGCTAAGACCAATAGGAGCGGAGCAGTAATGAAAATTGTGACGCAGGCGAAGTTGCGCGGGTCAGCTAGTTTTACTATAACTATAATACCCGTTTCACACATAATATTTATTTGAATTAGATACTATATTCATATTTTTGTATGATACAAGTTGTCTATGTCGCATAAAATTAAACCAAAGTACTAAGGGGTTGTAGTTCTTTATATTCAAAACTAGTTGACCCGCGCAACTTCGTCTGCTCCGCTCCTATTGGTCTTAGCGTGATGATATATAGCCTATAGCCTTCCTCGATAAATGGGCTATCTAACACTAAAAGATTTTTTTCAAATCGGACCAGTAGTTCCTGAGATTAGCGCGTTCAAAGCAAACAAACAAAATCTTCAGCTTTATGTATTAAGTACTAGCTGACCCGCGCAACGACGTCTGCGTCACAATTTTCATTACTGCTCCGCCCCTATTGGTCTTACCGTGATGATATATAGCCTTATAGCTTTCCTTGATAAATGGGCTATCTAACACTGAAAGAATTTTTCAAATCGGATCAGTAGTTCCTGAGATTAGCGCGTTCAAGCAAACAAACAAACTCTTCAGCTTTATATATTAGTATATAGATTCACTTAAGTTAACGTTACTATACGTCAAAAATATTCGTGCTCGGCCCTCAGGTCCTTCAAGGTTTAATCATGTATCTTTCAAAACAATCTTCTCTGATGATGTCATTACTAGCTGAGACTTTTAAGGAATACTTTCATAGTGCGTACAGCTAAGGAGAGGAATACCCTGCCGGACTCTGTGTTTCCTGATAGCTGCAACTTGGGAGTCTTTAAGTCAAGAGTTAATAGGTTACTTCTAGGCAAGCGTGCTCCATCTTCGACCTCATCATCGGTTTCCATCAGGTGAGATTCAGTCAGACGCTGGCCTGTCAATCATTGTTGAAAAAAACTGGCCAAGTGCGAGTCGTGCTGGCGTGTAAAGGGTTCCGAACGATTTTTTTTTACATAATAGTTTAGCACTGTAGACTTCTTATAGGTTTTCCTGTAATCTATGGGTAAAAATCAATTATGTCCATATTTTTCAAAGTTTTAGGCTCAGTAGTTTCGGAGATAAGGGGGGCGAATGACCAGTTTGAAAAAAAAATTCAATTATGAAAAAAATACAATTAAAACCCTCACAGTAAGCCCTTTCATTTGATATGCCAATTGCCACACGATGTTGTTCAAAAAACTTTTTTTAAATTTCTAGTTTGACCCCCAAAAGTAACCCCCATACTAGAAAAATATTTATTTACGTAATGCATCCGTGTTTGGGTCACAGAAGTCCATATGTGTACCAAATTTCAACAGAATCGGTCCAGTGGATCCGGAGAAAAATGGCTGTGACAGACGGACAGACAGCCACCCGAGTGATCGTATAAGGGTTCCGTTTTTTACGGATATTCGGAACCCTAAAATAACTTAGAAGTCAACCCATTGTAAGGAATCTTCACTCACTCATTACCAATCAGTCATTGAGTCGAGACATTGGTATTTTTCTAAAGCACGATACCTCGTAGAATCTTATTAACTTCTCCAAGTGGGTCACCGATCTCTATGTTAATATAAACAGTAAAAGATAGCAAAGTGCAAGTTCGCTAACTATTCCCGCGTTCAACTATAAAGTTGGCAACTTCAGCTTAAAGCAAACAAATTACGCGTGGGATCTTATTAGCTGAAGTAGCGAGCTCGTCTAACTTGATAACTTATAAAAGTACACATGCTGATACTAGAGTACGCTGTTTGAGAATTCTTTATGTGCCTTTTAGAGCGAGAGGAAAAGATATTTGAATATTAAATTTATTAGCTGATCAGGAATCTCAAGGGAAATGAGGAGTTCATTTGAGCTTTTAAAGTCAATCTTACTAGGTCTCAAATGTAATCTTAGTCCTGAGACGGCATGCAGTCTGATATTTAAGGACATTTAACAACAGTCGAAAACCAATCCTTATCATTACTTCCTTACTAATATTATTCCGTACTTATAAATGCGAAAGTCTGTCTGACTGTCTGTCTGTTGCGCTTTCACGCCAAAACTACTGAACCGATTTAAATGAAATTTGGTACACGAGTCTAGCTAGAGCCTGAGAAAGGACATCGGCTACTTTTTATCCCGGGAATGTTCCCTAGGGAACACGCGGGCGAAGCCGCTGGCAGAAGCTAGTATATAAATAACACTAACAAAATAATAAAGAATATTATTCAAGAACGGCACACTGAAATGTACAAAATCAAAGTATATTATCCAATTAAAGTGCCAACATTAACAAATCTAAATATAACACTGACGCGTACGTCCCAAAAGACCAACTCGCAAATTAAACAATATTTCATTACAGTAAACATTTCACCAAAAACGTTATTATGACAGTTTTATTGCTCCCACTTCTGATAAGCCCGCTTAAATTGTCGGGAACGTCCCAAACTGAAAAGTTGATCCCTGTATCGATCCTGATTGTTATACCAAACTACAGAGTAAACATTTTTGTAAGAAAATCCGTGCTTGTTTCGTAAACCAAGTTGTTAACAGTTCGAATCTAAAGCCCGTTGAACCGCACTAATCATGAATAATAAAGAAATATTGGTCGTAATATCAACCGTAGCAGAAAGGCTTTTACGTTTTATTGCACTGTAGTTCAAACAGTATATATTTCTACCTGTAATTCTAGTTTAATAATGTTTAGGCGACTACGTCGCATGCAAACTTTAAATAAACGTATTCAGTAGTCGGGTATAAACCTGTAGCTTTGTTTAGGAACTGTTAATTAATAAAAACTTTTTTACAAAAAAATACAATCGACTTCCAAAAAACAAAACACTACAAAGTATAAAACACTTTTATTTCGGAAGTCGGTATTTTTGGTTGTTTTATTTTTTGTTTTGACACCTAATCGCTTCAAGTTTACAAAATTTGTAGAGTTCCCTTTATTTCTCCAGGATCCCATCATCAGATCCCGACTTGATGATCATACCACCTGTCGGACCACCTGGGAAGTATGCCCTTTCAAACAAAAAAAAACCAAATCGGTCCAGCTATCTTCGAGTAATCGGGTAACATACACAAAAAAAGCGTGCGACGAATTGAGAACCTCCTCCTTTTTGAAGTCGGTTAAAAAGGGGTTTAACCTTTAAAGGATTTCCTTATCGTCCTGGGCAGTAGTCTCGCCACAAACATCAACGGAATAAAAAACCTGCTGAATGTTTGTTTTACCTAACAGCTATAACCTGGCGTCTAGTGAATAGGTTACTTCAGAGCACGCGTGATTCTGTTCCAACCTTGACTAAATCATCGCTTACCATCAAGTAAAGTAGTGGGAAACGCGAGCAAATCAATAAACAAATACCTTGTGAATTAATAAATCTTCTTGTTCCACAAATAGGTCAAAGCATCACCGTAGTTGGCCCCTAACAATACGCTATTGTCATTGTAAACTATTGCCCAAGTCCACTTTGCACCCCATAGTGTACCTCTCAAATTAATCCTTTAGTCTATGGCTCAACTCTCAGAGCCTAAATCCCTCATTGTACGCCATAACTCCATTGTCTATCTGTGGTACTACACAACTCACCATCAAATTAATTCTGTGAAGTCCTCAAAGTTCATCATAAGTACGGTCAAGATGCATGTTGTAATGTCGCAGCACAACTCCACATCTGTACCACTAAAATCTAGCCATAATTTAGTTTATGGACTAAGCTAGAACTGTGGTGCCCCAGAGACGCGTAAGTCACAATAAGGGTTCAAGTTAGTGCTTTTGAAGTGATGTATTTTGTAAAACTTTGCTGCTTGGTTGTGGGATTTGTTGAAATTATCTATTAAACGGTGTAGTGGTAGACCGGTAAAATGGAAGCTGCAACTCCCTTTAATCTTCTTGCTCTATTTTCGTCCCATGCGCTGTGACCGCATTTCCGTCCGTGCATATCGGGTACTTCTTTTTTTCGGTATGTTACCTGAAAAGTACGGAGGATATTTTCCAATGTCCTTTCGCAATACTGAGCTACATCCCTGTCAATATTTTTATCTTCTATAATCTTTCCGGTAGTTTGTTATGAAACGTATTAGGAAAGTTAGAACCGGATTTTTATGTTTGCTGTCTAATTACAAGTTGTAACGAATTTAACGCAAAACGTGAAGAGAATAGTAAAGAAGGAGTAACTGTACTCATTGTTATGATCAACTTTACTAAGGAACGCAGAAATCTCTAAAAAAATCAACCTTTATGTTTGCACTAGCTGACCCGCGCAACTTCGTCTGCGTCACTATTCATTACTGCTCCGCTCCTATTGGTCTTAGCTTGATGATATAGCCTTCCTCGATAAACGGGCTATCTAACACTGAAAGATGTTTTCAAATCGGACCAGTACTTCCTGAGATTAGCGCGTTCAAGCAAACAAACAAACAAACTCTTCAGCTTTATATATTAGTATAGATAACTCGACGAAATCTACTGAACTGCGATTTTTTTTGCTTATTAAGGGTTGATTCCATAATAAAAGTTGTTCATAATGATGATTACCTCTTTTCAGGTTTTGCAATTAATATGTTACATTTTATTTTCCTCGAAGATCACTGAATCGAAGGCATACATTACAAATGAGAGCAATATCTCCATAACCATTGCATGGTGTTACCTTCCACCGTCCCCCCACGTTTTATGTGAGCTACGTGATGCCAAGGGCCGTCTTTTGTGGCGCGCGATTTATAGGCATACCTTTATGTTTTACTGGCCAAAAGTGCGACTTTTACCGCCTTTAACGACTTTATTTTCATTGCTGGACAATTTTTAGGACTTCGAGGTAAGGTCCTTTAAAACTGAAATGGTGCCTGAAACGATAATACCTAGGTACATATCGAAGATTGATTTAATACAATCATTAGTTTTCTCAAGAGTTTCAAGTTATCGCCGAACTGCGGTAGGTCCAATTTATGGGGCAATTTGTAATAACAGTTCTCATTTCTAAGGTCCCTTTATTCATTAGCGCACAGACCGCTACAATTCACGTGTAACCTTTCCAGCTCACAAATCAAACCCACCACAGCATCATAACTCAAGATCTAAACAATTCACAGGTAAACCTCTCCTCCATAATTTATAGGCTCATCCATTGCTTACTGGTTAGCCTAGTCATCTCCTGTTGTTCTCAGAGAAACTGTAAGATACAGACGTCATCGTGACACTACGAACTGAAATAGACGTAATTTGTATTGTTTCTGATTTTTATTGTAAGGTTTCTTATGTAGGAGACGTAATTTGTTCCATTAAGGCTTGTATACATGCCAATGACCTTGTACATGTAAACGGAGCTAACTACTCCACTACGCGCCACTCCGCTACCCGCATTTTTAATTTATTATAAAAAAAAATTACACATATTTTTAAAAAAGTAACAAAACCAAATTATTTTCGTTTGTATTGCAAAGCAGTAGATATTTTTTTTAGACTTATTAAAAAATGAAGGAGTAAAATGGTTTCATCTCAACGATTTGGAGGTGATTTGGTGATATTTTTTTCTTATTATGTGATACCGATAAATAAATTCTGGTTAAACCGAATTACGTGTCATATCATGTTATTTTGACGTATAGTAGACAGAGACTGTAGGTGTTATTAACAACTGTCCGCGCTGTGTTTAAATTAACAAAACATACATTTTCTGTTGTACAGTAGTCCTGGTTAAAAGGTTGTGCAAGTGGAATGTCCAACGCCAAAAGTTAAGGAGATAATTTATGATGCCAAAAACATTAAGTCCAGTGTCCAGGTCACAACTTCATGCAAAATATGCGAGTGTAAAATATTCGTGTTGTCTCATCCAGTATTCGCGCGATTTGTTGGCATCCCAACCCCTCGACTCCATGTTGCATACTTGCCGATTTTCGCCACAAATGTAGGCTGCATTTCTCGCAATACGAACTCAGCACACATGGCTTCTCTGTCTATTAAATTAATCTAGCAGAATTCTAGAATGTTTTGATCAAATACCTTAGTCGTATCGTAAGTATACCAAGTCTGAAATCAATCTTGAATTCAATCCGAAGTCTCATATCGCGAGATATTCGTCACATATTGGCCGCCATTTCTCTTACTTCTCAGGCGTGACTTCCGTACGTAAAAAAAAGTTAAATAGTTTGTAAAACATGCTTTAAGTTTTCCGATCTTAGTAAAGCACTGAATAAAAGAGTTGTACAACGTAAAAGCTATGGTTATCCACAGCAAGGATTTCTTGATTTAACTGACAAAATTATGGATATAAAGAGAATCCTGAGTTTAGTTTGCCAAAAAACTTCATTACATTCTTAAATTAAACCCAAATTATTCAATACACTCAGTTCTTTATTAACACTTCCATCTCGAAAATAAGCTGAAAACCAAAAAATATAAGAACTACAACAGCTTGAGCTGGAGCAACCGCGCCAGCTCTAATGAACCGATAGCTCCAAGCTCCGAAGGTAATTGTATGGAAAAACTGTGCAATCCGACCCCGACACACCCGGTCCCCGCGTAGGACTAGTTAGCGAACACTCTCCTTGTGAGAAGCGAGAAAAATGGGGACCCAACTAATTTGACGGGGGTTTTGTCGAGCCACCTAATATGCTGAGTAAAAAACTAGTCCTTCCGATATAAGTTTTGATTCAATCAGTTTCCATACGTAAATAAAACTATAATAAGAAAGAACGTTCCCAAAACTTAATAAAAACGCAGCCTCCATGATGGAAGCTTATATTTTAACCAGTTTCTATTAGGAGTTTCAAGCGAAAAACCAGCGAAGAAAGAAGTAATTAAATGTTTCTGTTTACGGAAACAAGAAATAATAAACAACAATTTTCCAACAAAACTGAAAGCGGTGTACAACGCTTGCTATGAGTGTGATATGTTCAAATATTATTGTATCGAGTTAAGTTTTCTGCCCTGATTGGGGTTCTCCCGTGGTTGGTCTGACTATACATATTGTACTAATCTTTATATTCTACCTAGACTACTGTTCAAGACTTTCTATCGCATGCACATCCACTAAACAAATGCCTACCAAACTACTACTACTTTGGATCAAGCTCTTTCAATTACAACGTTCACTCATTAAAAGTAAAACATATGTCAGACAAGAATTTCCATTTTTTCCACAATTCACTATCCGTTGAATACTCCAGACGCATTGCGGTGGTGTATAATTGTACACTTTATAGCATTTAGCGACATTATTATAAAAAGGTAACATTGGGTCCCGGTCGGGGTGAATGCGTCCCGACGCAGTTGTAACTTTTCATAATTGTGTAGCCCCGTGATTCTGATGCGATATTACGTTTTCAAAGGATGAAAGTGAAATTTTAATTTCATGACTGTGCCTGTGCATGGCTTAATCTTCACTAAGTTTGCTGAGCGCTGACGCTAGACTGAGTATTAAAGAGGATATTGTAATAAAAGCGTGATCAACCGCTAAAAATGTTGTGGTAATGGTTAAAACTTCATCAACGCCGTGAAATAGCTTTAGTTCTGATAGTTCAGTTTTAAAAAGCTAGTTTATGACATGCTATTTCAGTTTTCCGTGCATATTATTTTCATATTCTTATCCTTACTTGTGTCATCCTCCTTGTTGAAATCTTCTTTATCAAGCCTATAATTTTCTTCTCTGCGTTATTTGTTACCGTTTCACTTTCAATAAGCTTCTTCAATTGTTAACAGCCTCCCAATTTACCTCATACAACATATCACTTTCCGCTTATTATCCATCACCGTAGAACAAACAGCTCAGCTCTCGACACTGAACATCGGGACACTCATGACACTAAGTACACACTATCGCAGACCTCGTCTCGATAGCTTGGTGTCCAGTTACCTTTAAAAGCACTCTCCACACTGTTGTCATTTCCATCCTATCCAGCCTTTCTGTGACTCCGTTTGCGCTTTATTAAATTTCTTTCTGATCCTACTGTGAAAATCTTTAAATTATCGTTTTATCCCGCGTTGAGAATCGACTTCAAAGTAAAAATGTAGGTTTCGTTCAAAGTACCTTATCAATATGCAATAGCCCTTTTCATCTTGGACACATTTTAACATTCAAAGAAATATTAAGATATAGTCATCGTTTAATTTATTTATCAGTTATTACTTTTCCATTGAATCATTTTGGCTAAAAGATATTTCAAATTTCAAATATTTTTGTAGATAAAATTTCACAAGATGATAATATACCAAATAAAATGCGCGTCTTGCTATGAGGTGAAAATGAACACGATTTATATCATAACAATAGTGAGGAACAACAAAATGATGGGAGACGTAAAAGTTTCAAATGTTAGCTCAGCCACACGTTACCGACGAGGATGAGAATACTCGCGGCTCACAAAAGTTGAATCCTTCCGTTAGCAAGACAGACTGACAAGCTGAATAATAAAGCTGTACTAGGAATAATTGTGTAGAATTTGGGTAACAATAGATCGGTACAATTATGTATGATGTTGTTGAAAAGGTGTCTATTGAGATAACAAGTAGTACGGAAGAAGAAATCAAGCTGCGCAGACCCCAAATAACTGGGGATAAGGAAGATAATGACGATCATTGAAAAGATGACGTAGAATTTGGGAATGAACATTATGTATCAGATGTTAGGTCAACAACTGAAGATAAGATGGGATGTGATAAGTTAGTGAAGTACCTAAGCCATCAAAGTTAAATTCAAAGCTGAAAGTGCATCGAACAAGAACAACTTGCAGACACTGCTGAATAATAAAGCAATTACGATAGCTGTGCTGTAACTTCAGTTTCAGATTGCAATACAATTGGTTTCGAGATCTACATATATGTGTCCCGGTAGATATACATAGTGATCTTCACAACCATGATAATGTATGGAAAGATTGGGAGTGTGAAAATAACGTTCTAAAAATGCTCAGAATAAAGTACAAAAAATAGTCAATATTTGCGACCTCATTAACTTGACAGGTATTCGGTAAGCTAAGTGGTTGAAATTTTAAGGGAGGCAGCCCACCGGAACTGAGATAAAATTTTGCCAGGTGAAGTTTCTAAAAATGTTCTACACTTTTGAAAGTGCCTACCTTCCGAAACATTTTTCAAGTCGGCTTGTCCTTCCCCCAGTCAGCTTATTGTCACTCACATCGAGTTGGCAAATGACAAACAAATAGACTCGGCTATTTTTGGGACTGGATATTGACTGGAGTAGTAAAAAATGTACCAATTGTGTCCTTGCTATTAAATAATGTCTTCATCCGACATGATCGTTATTATCATACTAAAATAAAAGCTTAACACTTTTATCTTCTTTATACAAACAAACAAGCAATTTTCTAAATCCTATGATCACTAGGTACCTTCACTGCACAATGCTTTGACGTAGCCGCTCTGTAAATCCGCTGTATTGCACCCGACCTCTATATCTATACACCCGTGTCTTATTGTTTTCTTTGCCCCTGGCGATTAAACGAGCTTCCATTGAAAACGTATCAGAAACAAGGGGATTATTGCTTCATTTTTCTAAAGACAAAAGAAGGAAAATATTCGCTAAGAGTATTAAAGATTGCTTTTTTTCCTTTAACTGTAGAATATTCATGAATAATGGTTTTGGGGGGGATGTTTATTCTCTTTGGGGTGACATAAAGTGAAGTGCCGCCGTGGAGATGGGGAAAAACAACATGCTTTTGAAGCTAAATTAGGAAGAACCAACATTGTAAGAACATGAAGTGTTTCAAGTCTTTTATGTAATTAAAAACAAATTAACATGTTTGTTATTTTTTTCTTCTGTGGTCTTACTAGACTTGTAGGATATGTTCAAGCCTTTTGACAGTTCCAAATTACACATTACATTAATCAGAAAGTTATATCAGGAAGGGCACTATTATGATTTATGTTTTGTCAAGATTAAAGTCCAATTAAACAAAATCCAAAAAAAATATCAGTGCGGTGATAATCCACCTGATATTTTTCTTAACACAGGAAACTCGCTTCTTTTAAAACTTGTGTTTTTCTACACCCCAATATTGCCCTTTTCCAAACAAACAATCGGCAAACAGCAAGCAACAAATTTGACATATCTCATTAATACTGCAGCCGGTTCCTGCCGGTGGTCGTGTCGGGGCCCAGTGGGGCCACAGGGGCCCGGCGGGGCTGTAGCTAGTAATTGGCGTGGTTTACGATGCTCTGCCCCCGGTTACACGCCTGTGAGGGGTTGGAGCGAACGCTGATAGATACATGTCGGGGTTAAGGCGATTTGTCAAACGACGCGTAAAGGGGAATTTGAGAGTGACGGTTTTTGATTTTGGTGAGTTATCTTTGCGGTTGGGGTAAATGAGTAGACTTTCCTAAAGGGCTGTCGATGTATATGCCAATTAGCTACATTTCACATTTCTAGATCACCACTGAATAAGTTTTCAAAGGCGTTGTAATTCGAATTAGTTAACACCTTTCTCGGAATTCTCTTCTAAATGTTTATATTATTCTTCTAAGCTTCTTCATAATGTTTTGTTATTGCAAGTCCCAGATTCATAATTGGCACCTCTGATGAGACTTCCCCGAACTTCAGCTACAGACACAGCAATCAATAAAACTTGGCGGCGATAGCTTGTAGTCGGCACCTGGTTTAGTGGCCAACTGAATTCGATAACGAACCTGTCCGTCGTATGGAACCGTCTTGCACAACTGTTTCGGGTAGTTTCGGGTTTTAACGATCAAGTTCGGGGCCTACTCTCTAAGCCCGAAGCCCGTAGTTTCGGGCTTAGTTGTGGGCGTATCTCTAACCACTAAGAATTAATGACAACAGGATTTGTCAGTTACTGTCAAATCGTGTTGTCATTCTTAGTTCGATTTCGGGACTAATCGTAAGTCCATAGGTGATACGAAGTAGAATGCGCCCGAAAATACGGACTTCGGGCTTAGAAAGTAGCCCCCAGGTGTCTAAGGGGAAATGCAATGTTGAATCTTAGCACGTTGTCTGGTTTTGAAGAATGATTGTTGCGTTATGTTGTCTACGCTTTGGAACGCGTTCTTTGTACCAACAACTACGCTTTGGAAAATATCATGTTTTTGTCTGACCTACCTCGACAGTTCAAAAGTGCCTTTAAATAGTTTATTTGAAATAAAAGATTTTAGTCAGAGTTTGCGTATTTTTGCCGTCGCCTTTACTAAAACTAGTAAAGGCGACGGCAAAAATACTAGATAAATGATATCGTGAACTCTTGTAGGACTAGCAAAAGAGAAAATATTTTCTACAACTGTACATTTATGTTCTTAATTGCTCCCAGCAGTCACTTAATTTAATCGATTAAAGATAAAATTGAATTATGTTGTTAGAAACATTTATTTCAATTTAGCTTGATCTGTCTGTGCCATCTACGAGAGTACCTAGTAGCTAAAATACATCATGTATTAGAAACGTAAAATGAGATACGAAGAGATAAAATTTGGAGCAATTACAGCTGTTACAACCAAAACTTTCAGAAACGATACGCCTTGATTGAAGATTACATCAACTTAATCCAATGTAAAGAATCTAAACCAAAAGTGAACTCAAAAACCAAGTGAAAGTGCAATTATCGTTAATAATGCTGGTGTAAGAACTTTTGCGCGTTATCAACGCGCACGAGGGATGGTCGCGCGCGATGAAGCGCGGCGGCGGCGCGTGCGCGTGGCTCGGCACGCCCTGCGCGCGCAAGAATGGCGCCGTGTGCGCGTGCCGCGTGCATACTGCACTACTGCAGGTAAATGTTGTGACAATATTGTGATCGTTCATCAGACCATCAATCTTGAAACAGTGCGCTGAACAAATAAGTTGGTAAAAGCTTTATTTATTTATGTTCACACAATAGGCTACGATTTAAATGCTTACCAAAATAATTCTTTTTGCTTGGTAAAATGGATAAATGCTCACCAAATTAGTTAGGTTAGGTTTTGGTGAGCATTTATCAATTCTGGCAGGCATTTCAAATTTATTGGTAGTAAAATAGGTGCATTTCTGGTAGGCGTTTAAACACAAGGCAAAGAAAATTATATAAGAAAAATGCACAGAGGTACTACTAAATACATAAAGGGACTACACGTAGCTTTTGTACATGTAGACTTCGGCATCCATGTGACTAAAGCCTTTTCCCACTTTTACCTTTATGAAAGATGAGGTGGTCTTATCCATCCCCTTTACTTGTAGTATATCAACTTTATAGCAACTTATACGACACGGTAAGATGAACACACAACTCATGAAGAGAGTTTGCGATATGTTTGACCACTTACTGGCAGTTTTGATCGCGCCTTTGTGCGAGCGTATAATAAGCATCATGAATCCTTGTGCTGCCAAGGATCCGGCTCGAAGGACCATATTATTTTATCAATAGCTTTACTTTATTGAATTGACTTATTACTAATTAATAGCAAATACATAGTAATAAAAATATAATAAAGATAGAATATCCTGTTCACGTAAACCTACATGTGCATTAAAGAAGCGTTAGCTTGAAAGCTGTAGCTTGAAAAACGGTTGTTCATCTATGTAGTTAATATGCATGATTAAAAGCCTCTATGTTGTAAATACTTGAAGATGACGATAAGGTGTTAAACACTTTCAAGTAAGTTGAAAGTCTATAATTATACAGCGTATGTAATTAGGTCGTTTCTGAACGCGTGTGTTCCTGTGAAAGGTCTCGGTACTTTAACTTGAATTAATTTCCCACCTCAAAGTCGAGGCTAAAACGCTTCGCTTTTATGCTAATAAGAATGAGTTTACAGAGAGAAAAACTTTAAGCGTATCCATTAACGTTTATTTTAATTAATATGGTAACGTTTCGAGATAATTAAGTACACAGAAGAGGAACGAATCTTTTATCTTATAGAATTTAACGTATGCACGCTTCTACAGTCTGCCCCAGGCTGTGGAGCATACATGGAGTTTCATTAAAAAAAAAAAACGTTTTTGTGCATCCGTTCGTTCTCCATGTGTGGCCCTTTCTGTTTTTAGAGCTAGTACCTGTCTCTGCTTTGCATGAAAATGTGTGAGAGAAGGCTAATGCCTAAGGCTGCGTACTCGACGACGGTCGACGGACGGAAAATCTGATAAAGTCAAAAGATTCTTATCAAATACTACTTAGCATTGGACAAAAATCCTTCATGTTTGAAAAGTATAACACACTTGCCATATCGTGATGTATAGTCGGACTTCGGAGCCACTCTGTACCGATTTGATTCAATTTGACGCCCGCACCGTCGCCAGATAATAGTTAGTTCCAACTACTGCTAACAACTTGTGCACACTTTCCTGGCAGAATCTAGTTTAGAATTCTGAAAATTTCACCAAAGTTTGGCCTTATGTGATGCAATTTTTGACTCCACCACATGTGCGTTTTCTCTTTTGGAGGGATATGAAAAATTGGACTTACTATTTCATTTTACATGGCTGAAACATTTTTCCTGATTTATTAAACACCTTTGTTTTCAAGATCTCGGTAGCTGGGAACTTACCCAGGGGGGCTACTCTCTAAGCCCTAACTCCGTAGTTTCGGGCTTAGTTGCGGGCGTATTCTACTCCGTATTACCTGACCACTAAGAATTAATGACAGCACGATTTGACAGTGACTGCCAAATTGTGTAGTCGTCATTCATTCTTAATTCGGGTTCGGGGCTAATCGTAAGTCCGTAAGTGACATGGAGTAGAATACGGACTTCGGGCTTAGAGAGTCGCCCCCTGGTCAAAATGCACAAAACCCATCATCAAATCATTGAACGGAATTACAGATACACTTGATGTAGTGTTCTCTCGACAAGACTAAAAATATTTTCCAACGGAACCAATAATAAAGTCGTACATATTTAATTCAGCAACCGAGGCAATCTGGTAACAATCGGAATGCCAGTGGAAGTGTGGACAGATAGAATGACCTGAAATAGATCGCAGTGCGACTCTAAATAAGGAATTACATGTTTTAGTCGAATTAAAGCTTATTTTGGGGTTGTAGACTAACAACTGAAATGTGATGTTGAATAAGCTAAATGTATTTCCCGTTAATGTAAAGGATTAATTTGATTGATAGACTCCGGATGAGTCTTTGCTTATTCATAAACTAACGGAAACCTGTATAATAGACAGAAGATAATAGAAAACGTTGACAAAACACCGTTATATTTGACGCTGTGAAAATTAAGGCTGAGGCACGGCCAAAGGTAGTTTGAGGAATAACAACCGCAATAAATAACCATTGTTAGTTTAGTATAACGACAATTCTCAAGCTACACGATTAAATTCCTGTTGGCCACCACAAAACCTCAAACCAGTTATTGAAAATCCATTTCCTCAGCTTATCTCAGAATATAATTTAACGAACCACAATTGGAACCGCTATAACGCTGAAAAAATACACAGTTCTACTGTACAGCCAAGGGCAAAAGTATAAGGACGAAAAGATAGTTCTAAATGATGTAAATGAATGAGTGAAAAAAAAACAGTGTCTTCATTTAAAAAAAAAAATTTTGTTAATCCACACTGAGCTAGCTCTTGATGGAAAGCAATGGATGAAGCACACGACAGTGAAATAGAAATACTCTTTATTGTATACGATAACAAATCACCAGAAAATGTTCTTGCTTTGAAAGCTGTGTTGTGACAGTTTACAATGTTTTTCTAAAACGTTACTTTTGTCTTGATATAGTTTAATTTTCTTTCTTGTCTGAACTTCTGATAATTTCATGACTGTCTGTTCATCCCTATATTTCTAACACTGTCTGTACAAGCCACATCATCTCAGTGCTCATTCCGCTTCAAAGCCGTAAAAACGGAGCGAGAACGTTCCGGAAAACCGTTGTGTGTCGAGTGTCATGTTTAATATATATTTTTTGTTCGTATCGCCGGAAATTGATTCGGTTGAAACTAGCGGGCTGCTAATTGGAACAACTGGCACGATATGTTTGTAGAAGGAAATTGAACTTATGCGGGGAACGTGGAAGCGAATCTTGCTGGAAAGTGGCTGATAATCATGTTAGTTTTGTTGGAAGCTTCTGAAACGTTTCAGCTACATGATTGTTCGTTCTGCTCTTTTCGAGGGTGTGTTTGAAACGTTGGGTTTGCTACACGTTTATGAAATGCCAAAGATTTTTCCAGATACAGTTTGAACACAGAAAGCTAGTGATTTTTATATTTAATTTAACTCACACACTGATCATATAAATCAATAGTTGCAAAATTTGTACGTATGTGAGTACTATGTCCCCTTACTAGCAAACTTATTAATTTTACCTCTGCTGGCATTTCTTTATTGTACCTATTAGTAGTATATAAGTGCTTTTTTGGGAGCATCGTCCTCACATATAATCAATTGATTAATGTATGCAAATATTGTAAAGCTTATTTTTGAAAAGAGTAACTATGGAGTTCTTGTCCGTTCTTCTCCATAAGAATCTACCTTTTGCGAACGGACGACTAGAGTCACTATATTTTATTTTCATTTGACGTTCAAAAGTGCCTTTATTGATCTAGTTGAAATAAATCATTTTGACTTTGACTTTGAGTGGAACCATCGAATTCTAAATACACGACTGACGTGTTAACGTTTATTGTGGAAGTTTCTAGAATATCATGTTACTTCTAATTAAAATGCGAACTATTCATGTAAGCTGCTTAATTACTAGATGCCTAGCTCTGAAGGATGACGTGTTAATGAAATTCCACCGGCTTCACTCTGAGGACACGGGTCAGTTGGGTCACCTACATAGTCTTGACCTGTCATCACGTCATTTTCACGTCGTCTATCAAGATTTGCAGAAGTTCACCTGAATACGGTAGACCCGGATTTATGATAATGCCTCTTTTGACAAATGCGTTACGTAGTGGCCCATACATCATCGAATTTGTCGCTTGTGATTGATGGACCAAAAATAGAACCGTTGACTGATATTTCGTCGATACGTTTGGTTCAAAAGTGAAAATTTTCAACAACCTTCAAATACAATGAGATCATATTTTGACTTGTTGATTCAACCTCTGTGAAGTTCAAATCCGATGCAGACGGCACCAAAAAGACAAGTATGAAAGCAGTCTAAACACAATCTATAGATAAATAAGATACAGGGTAGGGATAGGGTTGAAATATTATTACAGCTCGTTAAACCACAAATGCATAATGTAACAATCATATGACGATACTGAAATCGTCGCGTTAGATACGCGGTTTATCGCTACCTCTGAACATGTGTTCCAGGTGTTACGTTCTTGGCAAGGTGCCAGACACACAGTTTTCCTACCAGACGCTACTAGAATTTTCAATTGAACCTACTTTTAGAACTACCATTGAGGCTGTATCGCTTACTTACCTCGCAGCAAGTCGTTAATGATTTAGATAACTGGTAAAAGCTTAGGAGGAATTTTAAATTAACTGAAGTTAATTAAAAGACTACGGAGAATACTGGAGCTATTTCACAAAGGCAAATAAGAAAAGCTGAAATCATAATCATCCGTGACATTATAACACAATCTACGAAAGCAAACGAGCAGTGAACACAAACATAATGAACAAAGCACAAAATCATCTACTCTTTAAATAACCAATGTTCGCTATCCATAGCCACATGACAAGGACGACAGACAAATGAAAGCGAATAAACAACTCAATAGATCTGTAAGGCTGTCAATACAACACGGCGACGCGGTGTACAACATAATAGAAGAAACAGAAGACCAAGAGACAATGTGTGCTAAAGGACTCTGTAAGAATAACGTTCTTTGTGTAGTTGTGTGAGCATAGATGGTGTATGCTCTCCAATAACATTACTCACATTATAGATCTCAACACATGTCAACACATGACATTGGCAGAATAGTTATTGTCATCGGCTCAGTTGCCATACAAGAAAAAAACATGATTGACAACTAAGAGTCATCATTCTCTTGAGCTATAATCCCAATGTATTTGGTTTTGTTTATATGGTTTGTGCAAGACAATTCTATTCTATCAGTTGCTACGATTATCTAGACTTCTTCGTCTTTGACCCAAACCATACATCGTACCTTCGAATTCCTTACTCTTGGAACCATTGGTATTCAAATCTTTTCCAACGATACACCTACGTCCGATACTCCTCAGTTTTGAGTCTGGATATTCCAAATATACTGTAGCAAAAAGTGTACCTTCGCTGTTTTATCTACTGTGAGCTGTCGGGTTACGCCGCAGGGTGCAAAGTGCCCCATGGACGATGACACCGGGAGGCTGCGAGGGGGACCACCCACCGTGCACTATTACTAGGAATAGGATCAGCAGAATTGGGCCAATGAAAAGCCGATCAATTGCTCAAATGTTTATTGGGAAGGATGTATTTCTTTTTAAATGGATGGGTGTGGGAATTTGGTGGTGTGGCGAAAATGGAATGTGAAAGTCGTTTGCTTATCATAGGCAGGATTTATAAAATTTGATTTAGGATTTCCATATTTTATTGAAGATTTTAGAAAGCAAGGAAAAGTCAGGGACGGGGATATCCAAAACTTCGGGTTAACACCTACTTGAGCTAAAAAATCTTGTTGTCATCAAGCCATTGAAAGAAACATATAGGTGTAAGCACTCTATTATTTCTATGTATCGTGTCGTTACAAATGTTCCGCATCAAGAACTTAAAATTTAAAATTTGCAAATACTTTTATCCCGTAGATGCTAAACCGAAATTTATTTTGTCTTTTCTCTACAAAAGAGTAAAAAGTACAAAAGTTGCGTAGAATCTTTTACTCGCACTACCGCACACAACTCAAATAATATCAACGTTTCTTTCGTCTGGTAATCCAACTTACGACAGTTTGTTGTTGGAGATAAGATGCTACACGCCCATGTTATTCTTTCATTAGCTTGCTCAGACAGAATGCCAACATGGACGACTTCTTGAAGAAACACTCGTTATTGATAGATACAAACCAAGAAAATATAACTTTAATTTCTGTAGATCTGTTACAAAAATATTTTGTAAAACGCTATTGCAAGTTGACATGTAAAATATAGCCAATGTATCTGCGTTCGAACTTTTATTTGGTTCCGTATTGCCAAGTCTGGCAGTAAATGATTGATGACAGACTAATTAAGGTAAATAATGTTATTAGTGAACAGGTGCACAAGCTCTTATGACAAGCATTAGGCACTGTTATTATATTCACACACACTATCTTCGCACATACACGGCATATGCACAGTTAATTGAATGTCAGTCAGTATATTGAATGCCTGCCTCTGGCAACGTGTTGGCCCAACACAATAGCTATATTAATTGTCTAAATGAAAAGGCTTTTAAGAGCAAATAATTACTGAACAACAATTCGAGTCATCTACAAAGTTCTACGAACAGTTTTCGATCCATTTTTAACGAATTTACGCGAACTTTTAAACAGATAGAAATATGACCTACAAAACTTCACAGTTTCGCAGAACCCATGCATGGTAGTTACTCTCAATTCGCCAAGTTAATACGAAATATGAGTACATGAAATACCTTTTCCCCCGCCCTCGTCGCCAGCTTTATCTATCGACGTGACTGCAGACAGAAGGCTTTGGCGGTATCCTGCTTAATTTACAGCCTCAAGTGTGGAGCCAAGATTGATTTATTGGGAGGATATAACTTAGCTACATTAGCTCGGCTGATAACAAGTTTGATACGGTTAAAACTGGAGTCAAAGGCTTTGCTGATCAAGTTACTTTCTTGTACGTCGAAGGGAATAAGGAGTGTCTTATGTTATGTGTGCCTACAAAGATGTTTTCGCTGTCGTAAATCTCGGAACACCGATTTTTGAGGTTTATGAAGATTGAAGTCTTAAAATAGTCGTGTCGTCTTTGGTGCTTATGAGTGAGTACGGTTGTGAGTGAGTATGAGAAGGGTAAGTTATTATAAGCGTGATTTGAACAATATTTCGATATTCAATGTGTGTCTTGTTACGGTAAAAATTGGTACAGAGGAAAACATAATTTTTATGTAATATTCTACCTCATACCTTATTTTTAGGGTTCTGAAAAAAAAGGAACCCTTATAGGATCACTCGGGTGTCTGTCTGTCTGTCTGTCTGTCCGTCTGTCACAGCAAGTTTTCTCCGGATCCACTGGACCGATTCTGTTGAAATTTGGTACCCATATGGACTTCTATGACCCAAACACAGACGCGTTACGTAAATAGTATTTTTTTTAGTATGGGGGTCACTTTTGGGTGTCAAACTAGAAAATTAAAAAAAAAAAGATTTTTGAACAATATCGTGTGACATATCAAATGAAAGGGCTTACTGTGAGAGTTTTAATTATATTTTTTTCATTATTTTAAAATAAATGGTTTTGAAGTTATTCAAGAATTTAGACGAAAAATGACCATTCCCCCCCTTATCTCCGAAACTACTGAGCCTAAAATTTTGAAAAAAAAATGGAGTTAATAGATCTTTACCTAAAGATTACAGGAAAACCTATTAGAAGTCTGTTATGTCAAAATAACATGTTAAAAAATTAAATTCGTTCGGAACCCTTTGCACGCGAGTCCGACTCGCACTTGGCCAGTTTTTTATACTTGCACGGCAATGACCAACTTCGCTTGCCTAAAAAGCCTCGTTTTCAGGACATAAACCACTGTCCAACGTGTAGTGTACAAAGCGATAGAGAATATTTTACTACAACGTACATTGCAAGCCGACTATAAAACTGAGACGTGCAGGCACTAAAACATACCTCCATGTACTGTGATCTAGGAGATGCACTCGTTGTTTGTGTGCATTAACATTTCAACGGACCACATGAGGAATTGGGAGATAGCTTTACAATAGAGATAAAGATAATAAAACAATTTTGAGAGCTTTACCTACCTAGGTATTCCTTGATCGGGTTCCCCAATTCCTGGGTTTGGATTTAAGTTTTTTATTTTATTTTTATATTACAGGCTAAAGCTAGTTCCAGAACAAAGTTTGATTAGCTTAGCTCGCATAACTGAAGTCATCTATATAAATAAAAATGAGTCACCGAAATATATGTACGCGCTTAACTTCAGAACAAAGGAAAAATTACGCTACGACCCTTAGGAGCCAAACAAAAAGAAAAATCCGAACGGCGGGTGAAATCGCGGGGCACAGCTAGTTGTTTATAGTTTTATCCGAGCAAAGGGCAGAATTCAATGAAAAGAAATACAAATTCAAATGGATTAGAACTGTTTTGATTGTTTGATAAGGGAAAACTCAGATTTATTGATCACGAGGCAATCATGGCTTCAATTCATATTTATCTTTATCTTAATTAGTGAATATGACATTTATTATCTAAATCTATACTTCTATAGGTACTTACTTAATATATAAAGCTGAAGAGTTTGTTTGTTTGTTTGCTTGAACATGCTAATCTCAGGCACTGCTGGTCCGATTTGAAAAATTATTTCAGGGTTTGATAGCCCATTTATCGAGGGAGGCTATAGGCTATATTTCATCAAGCTAAGTAAGACCAATAGGAGCGGAGCAGACGAAGTTGCGCGGCTCAACTAGTTTATTATAATTGAAATTCTTGCGAAATCCATCTTCAGAGACCTTAGGTCAAGCTTTTACAAGCCAGAGTAACGTTGAAGCTGTGGGTAATACTCTGTATAGTTAGTGTTCATTATTAAAATATTAAGGAGTACCGCTTGCTTCTATAATTCATGAAAATACAAGGGAGATGGTTAATTAACTGCTTGAATATGCGAGGTCTATTTGCCAAGTTTATGTCTACAGCAGTCCGAAGTGAAATTATAGTTACTTCACAAACCAAGAATTGCTTTGTAATTCTGTCTAGATAAGAACAATTATTTACGAACATATTAGAAATTGTATGTAGATTATATATAACTGTTCTAACTACTCTTTAAATGGCGGTTAATGATCCAAGTTTATGGAATACTACATCGCCGCCCACTGCAGTTTCGCAGACTAGCTTACGTCGAAGATTCTTGATTTCTCTTTTGGTTCTTATCGTGGTATTTGGTTTCACCCTTATTATTGACTAGTGGACGTCACGCGGTTTCACCCGCGTAGTTCCCGTTCCCGTGGGAGTACGGGGATAATATATAGCCTATTTTACTCCCTGATAATGTAGCTATCCAATGCTAAAAGAATTTTCCAAATCGGTCCAGTAGTTTCGGAGCCTATTCAATTCAAACAAACAAATCTTTCCTCTTTATAATATTTGTGTAGATTTCGACACGATACAGTACGTCTACCATGAGTTTTATCAAACTACACTCGCTAGTGACTGTAGTTAAAAAAATGTATGAAAACTTTTAAAAAACTAGTTTCTAATTTAGTTGTTTAAGTTGTTAACTAACAAACAATCAAGTAGCAAGTAAAACTTTAGTTAACAACTAAAAAAGTAAATAAAAAACTTGTTTTTAAAGGTTTTCATATATTTTTCTAACGACAGTCGCTAACGAGTATAGATTGATAAAACTCATGGTAGACGTACAGTACAGCAATGGGTTCAAATTCTCCATCACCACTTACTTACATACAGTCGGTACTATCAGTATACTAGGTATCGACGGGTGTGTAAATAATTCCGAAAAGTTTTATTTAATCCATGAACACATATAATATTTCAGATAATACAACCATCCCAAAATCCAGCTTTAATATTCAGCACTTTTACCAAACGTAATCTGATTGCACGCTGCTAAAATAATATCGATACGTGGAAATGAATCCGAGTGCAATACGTCTGTTTCGAGTACCACTTGCTAAATGCGACGGAATTAATTTATTTTACCATACAAATACTATTTTAGGCTGATGAGTTCGTCTGTGGATTAATTTTATCAAATATGTCAGTAGTTTGCTATACGCCAGAAGAAGAAATACACCCAGCAAATTCAATTTCGACTTCGTTTCCTATAATTATAATATGCAAATGTCCAAACGCCCATTAAAAAACAAGTTCTCCAATTTGCATGTTGAAAACTCGAGCAAAGTCGGCCCGAGCCGGAAAAACGTACGATTGAGGGAATTCCTTTAATGATTTGAACTACTTCGAAGTTGGAAATCAAAGGTTTGTATTGTATTTTGATGATCTTGTTATGGAGTTGGCCCCAGTGAGTTGTTAGTGGCTTGTAAAGCCCATCCGCTTCTATAGTGGAGCGCTTTGAAAATTACCGACGAACACTCCCAACAAAGACGTATGTTACGTGTATTAGGAATATTGTCATCATACTGGTAATTTATAAGTTAAGGGCTTAGTTCGGTTATTACGTTTAACATTTTCCATAACATAACATTCCTGTGCCCCGTTTGTTTGCCCCGTCACTATTCAAGCGGATATACTTTAAACCCCGGCGGGGTGCTGGCGTTTCGTTCCGTGTCAGTACCGCGACCTCGTTTATTCTCCGGAGGCTTAAACTTACTTTGTGGTACACCTGTGCCCCGTCTAGACCCGAATCTTCTTAGCCTTACTTCGATAAAGTGATTTTTACAAGTTCCGCCGATTTGGATTTACGTATTCGATGTGTTATGTTCTCGAGACATCTTCGGTTTTAAAATATCTTATATTACTTTGCTTATATTGCAACATATTTTCCGACGAAACAAGCCGTGTTCTCCGATTTGATTGCTTGTCTCTAAAAGTATCATAAAGTATGAAATTGAAAAATGACGACTGTTAGGAGAAATTGTTATGTCTATATTCGTATAGCACGACCGGCGACCGGCCAAATGCTTTTAGATGATTGCCTTACATTTTTCTAATCTTATTTCTTTCTTTTGTCTGCAGGAATTCGCGACTCTCACAAAAGAGCTCAACCAAGCACGGGAACAGCTCCTCGAAAGGGAAGAGGAGATCTCAGAGCTCAAAGCGGAGAGAAACAATACCAGGGTAAGTTACTGTACAATAGTATATACCTCTAAGAGTGGATAAGGAAGGTATGGTATCTTCGATGACTTTAAAAGTCGCAATTGTGATTGCTGGGCATAGGAATCTATCATAGGGCCCTACTGTGTTTTTGATTGCCAGAAGGTTTCAACTGTTGTTGAGTTATTCATAAGAAAGTTTTCACTGGATTTGTATCTGGCTTATGGTATTGGCTCACCTGCTTAAATGTGTAGGTTTTCCTACACATTTAAGTCCCGTGTAGGTGAAGTCCCGAGTACTGAATTAACGCCATTGACCAAATAAAATTCAATTCAAAATCGCCAAGACAAAGTAGCTCTCACTTTCGACAATTCCAAGCTGAGGTAGCTATAAAGTATAAAGCTGACACCACAACGACACAGTTGTCCTCTGGTCCGGATGAAGTGCACACCACGTAAATAACCTTAGAGCAGGCGAGAAGCCGTTTTGAACGCTCACCCGACCAGACGCGGTGCACTCAGCGAGCTTCTTCAACCAATCTCGCCATTTTTATACAGTTTTCACTTTCGAATTTATATTTGCTGGAGTTTTTGTGGCGCTTTTCTTAACTGTTTTTCTCGGTTGGACGATTTAGCTCTAAAACAGAATTGATTACATTCTTAGCGAACAGAGTCACTTTTGACGACGCAATTGGCTCAGTGGATGTGTCATCGTTAGACAGTGTATTTTATTCCCTATGCATCTTAAGCATTTCAGCAAAAAGATGTTCACTGCTGGACATAAGTCTCCCTCAAGCATTGCCAAATCTACTGCTCCTGTGCGGCTCGTATCCAGCAGCTTTAACCAGTTAATTGGTACAACTCGTGGGAGGCCTTCCAAAGTTCAAATTTTCCCATTACCATAAAACAATATGTATCTACATGTCTCAATACATGGTCGTTCGTAGTGTTGTGAAATACCCTGATGTGTTTGAAAATGGCCCAAAGTTTTGCAGCGCACACCATTATATATTTTCAGTGACCATTAACAGACTCCCGCACACGATATGATGAAAAGTCGTCCATTGTCATTCATATAATGAACTAGACAAAAGATTAAACCACGGTCCGTTAATTTAATGTTGAGGAGATTTTTAATTGAGTTTGTTCTTTGATGAAGTCTTGTTTCGAATCTTTAAAATGTCTGATTGTAATGGTATTCAAGATTTCTACAATGACTTCTTGAAGAAATGAAATTACAGGAACAGGCACTCAAGCAGTAATAATGACCACATAAGTCTTCTTTACGAGCGCTTGAACAATGAGTTTTTACTTAGACTCTGAATACCTAAAAAGTTAAGCAAAAGGATCTTAGGCCTCTACTACCATTTCTCTTGTCCTTACACCAATTTATTTGGGATTGTCGTATCAACTAGTCTTCTTCTTCCAGTTTTAGGGTTCCGACAAAAAAACCACAACTAGAAAATTAAAAAAAGGCTTACTGTGAGGGTTTTAATTATATTTTTTTCATAATTTTTAAATAAATGGTTTTGAAGTTATTCAAGAAATTAGACGAAAACGGACCATTATCTCCCCCCTCTTATCTCGGAAACTACTGAGACAAAAATATTGAAAAAAAAAATGTGGATAATAGATCTTTACTTATAGATTACACGAAAACCTTTAAAAGTCTATAGTGTTAAAATAACATGTTAAAAAAATAAATTCGTTCGGAACCCTTTGCACGCGAGTCCGACTCGTTCTTGACCGGTTTTCTCTATAAGCCATCAACTCAGTTGTCGCCATCACTTCATCAGCCGCATTATATGCTATATGAGTCACAAACTTATTCATTATCGCCCATCTTAGTGTCAAAGAAAGCCAATATAGTCATCCAATATTCGATCAGAATTCCAATACAGCAACAATGTACATAACATAAGAATATACTTACCTCAATATCATCTACAAACATGACATTAGAATATTTTCCTATATCTTAGCGCCCCATATAAAAGGTGCTCCAGCGATTCGCTGAAAGGCGTTGAATAATTCACGACGTGCCTCGTCTAGACCGCGCCTCGGTCTTAGCTCTCTGGAGCTTTCAGCACTTGATTGAATTCGATGTGCTAACTCGATTAGCGCTTATTACATGTTCCGTTTTGAAGTGTTTCGCCCTAAAAGTTTTCGTTTAATGTGTCGAAGGTCTAGCTCAAATCTAAACTGGTGTCTGTAGTGTTTTGTTTTCAAATTATGTGGTGGAAACTTTGCATCATCAATTGTTGAGGTATTTATTTTATAAATTGAGAGCTGATGTTTTAAGTACGTCTCCGGAAGGTACTTTGTGTAAAGCATTTGAATTCTACCCTTAATCTCTACCTTTCTAATTTAGTCACTGTTCGTCGTAATTTTTTCCTTCAAATTCGGAATATTCATGTATCTTTTCTACTCATGTGGACATAGGCCTCCACAAATATCTCCACAACAAGAATGCACGTGCTGTCCCAGTCTCGTCTCCTCTTTATCTCAAAGCCTCCTCATATTAAGAGGCGAGTAAGCTGCGATCAGCCACTAATGTCCTTATCTCGACCGTGTCGTTGACCCCGCTTCCCGAGGCGAAAGTGCCTCGAAGTCGACTCGTTTAGTTTCGTCCTGTTTCACTTCGTAGCTTTTGTTGTGTTGGCTAATTGACTATTATGATGTATCTATTGTCTTGCTATGATTCGACCCGAACTTTCTCGTAAAAGGATATTCGATGTTGGATTATATATTATTGTTGTTAGTCCTTTATAAGGGTCACTAAAGGTCCGACGTCGCTAATCCCGACTGCCAATTTTATTGTGGTAGACACAAATGACATTATTTATAATCTCGAAAATTTTATTATAAGTTCCTTCTATATCCCTTATACGTTAATTTCCCCTATGGAAAAGCGGATTATTATTTGAATAAACTAAAAAGTTGCAACGAATTGGATAAACATTTAATCAAACCATTCTGTTTGCATTGTGGATTAATTTTTAAACAAACTCGTTTCCAATAATCGCTTTGGTGTTCGTTCACCCTTTTGCGTGTTTCAATTGCACGTCTAACTGATACGTAATGTCATCAGTATTTAACAACTTACCATGCTAAATTTCATGCATATAGTGGAGAATTTCCCTGAGATGACGGCTATTAGAGACGTACTCGTATGACAGAAGCGAACTGTTGCGTCAACGACCAATAGATTGGGTTCCACGTCCTGCCCTTATCATCAGGACGATCATCATAGTAAAGGATTTATTTCATAAAAGATATTTACATAGTACACAGTAGTGTAGTACCTTGGCCCAGCAGTAGGCGAAGTCGGACCGTAGAGGATGATGATACTGTATTTGTGGATAAACAATAAACGTGCTAAATTAAGTTAAAATGCTCATTCCACACTTAGGATACCCTGTCCTGTAGGTAAAAGTTTATCTTAGAAGATATTGCAAAATATAAATTAATCATTTATTTTGTTCAACAGTTATTGCTAGAGCACCTAGAATGCCTGGTATCAAGACACGAGCGCTCGCTGCGCATGACTGTAGTGAAGCGACAAGCGGCCGCGCAGTCCGGGGTTTCCTCAGAGGTCGAGGTGCTGAAGGCACTCAAGAGCCTCTTCGAACATCACAAGGCGTTAGACGAAAAGGTAAGGATACTGAAATACTCATGTGACATACTTTGAAGATCAATGATTCTTTGAAATTTGATACGAGGTAGGGTGTTAAGAATCTGTGTGTAACTTTACTTTGGGTCTTAAAAGTGGTGAGGTGAGTATATCGTAGTAAATTTCTAGTTAATTGGTTACAATCAAATTCCTGGGGAAGAAGGCTTGAATTTATACACCGTTAAATTGTGATCGTTTTAATCCCGTGGAGGGTCGATACGGTACATGAAACACTGTCGATTTGTAAAGATAAAATAAAAAAATACAATAAATTTTTCTAAATCTCGAATTAATATACGCATGTACGAAATTCATTTCTTTAGGTAAACGAGTCAATGACCTTTTAGGTAGTTGTCGGTCGTTGCGTACTAACTACGTAACTAAATATGGGAGTCTTTAACTCAAGCGTGAATAGGTTACTTCTGGGCAAGCGTGCTCCATCTTCGACCATATCATCGCTTACCATCAGGTGAGATAGTGGGCAAACATGTGCCTTTCGATAATAAAAAAAAACTTGATATCAAAATCAACATAACAGACTGTTCAATAGTTTTGTCTAGTACACGTATCGCGTAAAAGAAGAACGCGAGCGATCAACACGTATCTAAAACTTATTGCTATTACTTACTCTCAATTTCCCTGGCAATAGAAAACGTTTTCTCTCTTAGATGTGTTCCCAAATACGGTTATTTCTGTAAATATAGATATTTCTGTATGTTGGTCCCTAGTACCTTAGCATTTTTTATTTCAGAGAAACATTTATCTATGTTTTCAAATATGGGATTAGTAATATGGTACCGTTGAAACTGCACGTGTTTCTCTATGCTTTGGAATGGATTTTCCATTCCAGGTCCTTTCGAACTGACCGAATCTTTGACAGTTCAAAAGTTAATAGTTTAATTGAATACATCGAGTGGTTTCCGCCTCTATACTCGAATACTTAGATTTTTTTTTTCTTCTATCAGCTATCTCAGGTGTCCATGAGGAAGCGTGGTACTGCATTTTTTTCGTGTCGATCTAAAGTGTTGCCATAACATAAGATTTTGTAGTCAGATATGTTGACAGAAATCTAACAGCCTGTTCTCACTTGTCGGTTGTTGGGCCCGGATTTTAATCGGGTGTCGGCGCCTCGATCAAGTCGGTGTCAGACAAGTGAGAATAGCTTCATATAAAACTCTCTGCAACTGCAACATCCTATTAAAATCCGGGCCCGACAAGTGGGAACGGGCTTTAAAGGCTGACTAGTACTACTTTTATTTAGTTTTGTGTTGAAAATATATATTTGCAAAGTATTGAAGATTCTGTAGTAATATGTGTTTGCTGGGATGTATTTCAGGTGCGGGAAAGATTACGTGTTGCGTTAGAGAGGAACACGGCGCTGGAAGAAGAACTAGCGCTCACTAAGGAAGAAGTAAGTTGTCCACATTTGTTTTATTTTACAGTACCCACTCTCAGAAGCCTTGTTTGTAGGCCTGGGCTCGTGGGGTATGAGCGTACACTTCTCCCTGCTACAATAGGAATGTTTCCTGAGTAAAAAAAATATTATTTATTATTCTATTTAGTTCGTCAGTTACCTATTTTTTGTTCGATGTTTCGGAAAATGACGTCGCTCGCGTTTTCAACGCACTGTGTCGTTTTCATTTTTTTTACGTGATAAAATACAAGAAGAAAATACGTTTCCAATGTTTTTGGACATCTATCTGACGGGACTAATTAGATTTTTTTGTCATCTGCCAATCTGGCCTTAAAGTTAACCTTTTATAATCCCAGTAATTTGAGTACTGCCGCGTCTAATACGGCGTAATAAGTGGCTGTACAATTGTGTGATAACATTACACTTCCAAATCTAGTTTCCCAACACAGTTCAAACGCATATCTCTGATTGCTGATTATGTAAAACAGAGCTGAGCTTCCATGAACTGTCAATACTAGATGAAGCGCTAACGAACTGCCCCGGCAATACGAACAATATGTGCAATCACGTTGTTTTGACACAGTGCACATATCGTTGGCATGCTACACTTCAGTGTTCCACAGAAAAGCTGCGTATTGACTATTGAGGACTTGGGAGCGACTCTATAATAACATTTCGTCTTAAAATGACTCTCTAGTGGGGCTATGCATTGTTTTGCTGGGTTATAGTCCTAGCGGTTTCAAGCTTATATAAATTTGGTTTTTGATAAAATTCAATTCAAATTCAAAAGTCATTTATTCAAATTAGGCTGAGTACCAGCACTTTTTGAACGTCAACGTTTACAAATAGACAGTCCCCCAAAACGCCCGCCCGTCACCACTTCCTAGTGTTTTAGCTGTGGAGAAGAAATGGTCCACAAACTCCCCAGCAACACATCTGTGTGTTGAGTTAGAAGAACTCGCATTTATACAATAGTATGCAAAGCTTTATTATAACGAAAATAATAGAACATGGGTAACACGTACAACCTAAAAACTAAATTATTTGCCAATTGTAAGCTAGCACACTCCATTACGCCATTACACAGTGTTTTTTGAGACCCAAAAAGTGACATCAGCTTTTTATTGAATATTTTAACTCAATAGTTCATTACAAATGTACGAAAAGCGTTTTCTTGAAACTTACGCCCAAGTTGAACGTAATATTTTTGTGGGTGATAAACCTTATTATAAGGAATCTATTAGTGCCAGACACCGGTTCTACTTCGAGCTAGAAAAATAAATAAATAATGATTTTGGTAACTTTTTTTGTTGTTTTTAAAATTACGTCATAATCAGACAACTCAAGCATAAACAATGTAAACCAAACTTAATAGGTATGCCTCCAGACATAAAGGGCGTGCCCGCCGATACTCGTACTAAATGAATTATGAGCACAGGACGTGATTTTTGGGACAGCGGTGTCAACCAGAAACTATGGAAAATAATCTTCGGAAAACGATGCTTTTTTCCTGATTTTCTTATTAACTAAGTAACCTCCAGTAACATTTAGTTACTAGGTTGTAATATTGTTTTATACTGGTTATTATAATTGCAATTATACATAAGCAAATGAGAATCAATACATTTCTGCTGCAGACTTAGGTGTTTCCGCTCTAAACCAACCTAACATTTTTTTTAATGCAAGTTCGACATATTATGCTAAATCAACCTTTATTACCCAAGTTTCTAACACATAATTTCCGCATCAGTTACAGCAATACAAGTCGTCGCAAGACGACAAGCCGAAGGAGAACGGCACCGTGCCCAGCGGCTCGCCGGAACAGAACGGGGAACAACAGACTACTAAGGTAGGTGCACACCGCCTCGTACTGCCCAGGATATCGCGTGCCGAGTTGTGGCGGGGTTGAGTTGTTGTATAGTGTAGTGGGCGTTGACGGATTGTCAGTAAGTTATGGGATAAATGGGAATCAAAAGTGTAACTATTATAAATAACTAGTGGCCCGCCCCAGCTTCACCCGGATATGTTCTTTTTTTTTCAAATTTTTCTTACATACAAACCTCGCCATGTCAGTTACGAACTAAAAAAAAGAACAATCCAATTTGGGGCTGTCGTTCGAAGTTATTCGCGTACCTACATACATTTAGGCGATTCATTTTTATTTTCGCATTTTCAGTGTTTGTCCCATAGTGAAAGTTGTTCATAATGATGAGTTCAATGACCCCTTAAGAGGTATTGCGTTTATTCTGTTACAGGTTGTATATCTCATTAAGTATCTGCGCTTTGGCACGTGCAAATAGCTACATGTTTATAACTGATCGACCTTGACAATTCAAAAGTACAGGTACTTCTAATAAATGCTTTAAAAATCTACAATTTTAAGATATTTTATCTAGATTCTGAAATGATAAAAATAAAAGTTTACTTAAAAATACAGCTTATTTAACGCTCGTTTGTAGGAGAAAACGAAGACATTACCAGTGGGGTCACGTTTTCTGTATAATATTTTTTTGTTAAAATAAAATAAAGTACCTATTACGTAGTAGGTTCACCGTATCTATGTTCGTCACGTAGCTAGGTATGTACCGATGAAAAGGTTTCTTTAAAAGTTCTGCTTAGAAAGCAAGTAACTTACTGACAATCCTTAACAAAAATTCACGGGGAATAAACAGCACCGAATATTAACGTTAACTGTAAAAGATTCTACATACACACAGTACATGACACTAACAGAAAATTATTTATTAAAGAAACACACTCAAAAAATTATGTGTTACTACTTCCCTTTAGATGCTTAGGCTGCGAATGTATTAATGGCTAAAAATCCTTTATTAGACAATATTTTTTAACATATCTCGGCATCTTGATGGGTCAACGCGCATTCATCCACATTTAAATGAAAAACTTTGAAATAACAACAAAAGAATTCGTCCATAAAAGAACCTTTTTTATCGTTTCTGGTTCTTGTCGTTGCTTCAATTAAAACTCAGTAAAAAGCTCGAGGTGTCGAGAAGTTAAAAATACTTTTAACAATTTCCCGATGTCTCGACCTTTTCAAGTTCGTTGATGTGTTCGCAGCCTTAGTGGTTGGTGATTGTGCTCTATTTTTTTACATACCTCTTCTGAAATTGTCCTAAATCTGGGGTTTTAAGGCTAAGGCCGCACTACGGACACCGTTTTTTCCCGACGCGGTTAATCGTAATAAAACCGCTCGAGAAGTACGGGAATCAGTCGCGGGTAATAACCACAAGTGAGGCCGCTTGTATTCGTTTCCTTGACTCATAAAATCTTACATTTAAAAACCGCGGCGGTTTAGCCGTAGTGCGGCCTAGCCCTACGTCAGACTCATATAGAGAACTTTGACAAAGAACGGTCCTTTCAGAAAAGGTATGTGTGTGTTGTGTGTATTAATTTTTTTGATTATTATGTTTTACTCAATTCATAATTTCACAACTATCGAAAAGTGTATCGCCCTTAATTTATTAAATCTCTAAGTTTCTCTAAAAACGATGTTAACAAATTATGAGTTAAGTACAACATTTCTAGAAAAAAATCCGCTTAAAACAAACTAAAGTGAATAGCGTTTAGTTTACTTTAAAATTTGTTTTTTTGATGGACGACCCAGGATCCAAATAATGTAAACGGCGAATCGGAGACGACAAGGAAAATCAGTGAACTCCAAAATACGATCGCCAAGCAGGTTAGACACATGCTGAATACAAGCATCACGCTCTACTGATGATTACGTGGTGTTGGGGACTTGGCTCCATGGCCTGGGAGATGGACGTTCTAATATGGGATAGCTAGGGAAATTAAAGTACTGAAAAAAGTGACAATTGTCAAAAAAGTAATAGCTAGTTTTTTTTTTTTAATTTATATAAAATTAAAACTATTGATAGTACAGAACTGATCAATGCTTATGTCTCAAATTAAAACAATTAATTTTCTGATCATGTCAAAAAAATCTAAATCAAAATAGATTCATCCGTTTAGAAGCTATGATGCCACGAAGAGACACAAAAACAGACGTCAAACTTAACAACACTCTGTATGTATGATCGGGGTTTAAAAATACGATTGTTATAACGACACGTAACGATTTTACTTTTCCAATAGCATTTTCGCTTAAATATGCAAAATATAATTTTTACCAATATAACATTTCTTCTAAGTTTCGCGTTATTTACGACATAAATATTTCAAAGTGATATTATATCGTATCGTATCCACACAAATCTGTCTTCCGCTTCGGTGAAATTTTCATCAAAATTGACCGTGACCCTAAAACCGGCGAGACACATATCTGTGTAGCTCTCATTAACCCTGTCTGCCCTTGTCATCCCTTTTCGGGTTAAAAGGCCCATCATACTCAGCCCTACAAAGAAAATAATATGAGTTTTTGCTCATCCCGCAGGGGATTATCTGTTTATCTTTAAAGCTGAGTTAGTCTACAGCAAGAACTTCGAGAGTAATTTTAAAAATACAAGCAAGTTTCCAAGTGCGATTATCTGATTACATTTTATTAAAACTAAATTTTACGAAAACAAAGTTTCTTCTCAAATGAAATCTTATACGATTTGGGGTTTCTGCAACGAAAATAGTTACCATTACCATTTGAGAGCTTGAAATTTAGTTGCATTGGGTTGATACTATCTTATCAGTGGCCTATCCCACAGGAACCTTGAGTTTATTCAACGACCAATAGTAAACTTTGACACTCAAGAGACAGTGCTGTTGCTTTATATAAATGAAAAAATTTCGATATCTAATCATTAGTTCCAGAGATTAGCTCCTATAAAAACAATGTAATCTCTTTATAATTATAACTTTGTAAAGTTTATAAGTTTAGATTTAGGGGGAAATTAACAAATTTTCCAACAAAGGAAATGAGGAATATTGAAGTAAATATTTCAACAAACATATTAGATGTCCAACTTCCCCATTGACATCTTATCTCCAACACCACCAAATCGAACTAACAGGCCCCTAACACCGCGGTCTGGTCGCCATTGCACGATCGTGTCGCCATCTATAACGCATACATCGTACTAATACGCATATCAACCTGTACTAGTCGTACTGTATATTGCTAACCAAACGTATTTAGTACTAATAACTTGCTAGATTAAGTAGCGCTATCTTGAAGTCTTGAACATTGCATCGTGGAAATAAAAATATGATAATGACCTAGGTTTAGAAGAAAATCAGTATATTATGGAATATTGTACATCGTATTTTGAAATATTTTTGGACAAGACCTATATTAAACATAGCTTAAAGTCTAGCATAATGTGGTTTGTTAAGCATTCATCATTTAAAACTACATATTGGTCTAAAATCTAAAAAAAAACCGAATCGGCAAAAAAAGTATTGCCCTGAAAAATACTTTTAGAACCAATTTTTCGTTCTCCCAGATTTTTTTTAATACGATGCAATGGTCAGAACGCTCGAACCTGTAAAATATAATAACCTATTAATATACCGTATGTTAGTTTAGTTTCATTTGTAAATAATATAGCAACTATATTTACTTAACCATTTGTCAAAACTGGATACATATTGTTCTGTAGAGCTTAAATTGTAGTACAAACGTTCTCTTTAAGCTCTACATGGAATTTATTTTAAAGTGGACCAACCTTAGGCTCTGGTATGCAAGAATGAAAAAGCATGCTGCCTCCAATATGGCTTAAATGAATATGTTACACTAACTATAGCCTGCCATTGCCCTATATCTAAGAATAATCGCTTTGCTCCCCAAATGCATTACTAAGCAAAAACAGTTTTGACCAATGGTATTTGTCGAGGATCAGACTTGAGCAATGTTTCACCTTAAAATCTTCCTTCTCCAAGCATGTTGCTCAAGTCAGACCCAAACTACTCTACTAGTAGCATGCAACCTCTAGTGTAACCCTCTGCGCGCACTGACATCACGTAAGACTACCATAGGAGCATAGGATCACAATCATGACACTAACACTTACCATCACCGGTGAACCACAGTAGTTGGGGTAATCCATGGTATTTGTATCCCCTTCACACATTGGCTGGCTGGGGTCAAATGTAAACCGAATGTTACAGGGAAGAGGGGTTTCTGATGGCATAGAGAAAAAGACTTTATCATTACTGCCTTTAAGTTGAAAATTGTACAAACATTGTACGACTCCTCGAGCATTCTGTTTAAGATTGTGACCACTTATGATGAAGTCTATTTTGCAATGTCATCAGAAATCCTCCACTCTGCACTATTAGGCTGCATTGAGCTTCATACGGATCAGCCGATAAGTCCATTGCTTCAGTTGTATTAAGAAGCTCAGTATAATTAATAAAGGAGCGATGGATGTAACCCAGCCAAGGTGTTAAGGTATTGCTATAATATGAATAAACGGTAAGTATAAGGGCAGTGGAGAACTACTAACCATTGTAAAAATTTGGCATATGCTACAGTTTTTTCCGCTCATCATAAAAATACCCCAATAAAAGTAGATACAGATTCTATCATGTTCATAAAGTAAAACTTGAAAACCACTCAAACACAGTATCAGCAGTAACTGATAGACTGTTTCTCACTATGTCCAAACGAACTAACACCTCATTCATCATACAGTCGGCAGAGCTTAGCTCGTGGCAGCGCCGGGTGGCAGAACTGAACAACAAGGTGTCCGAACTGGAGGACCGCCTGTCCAAGGGGGAGAAAGAGCTCGCCAAGAAACAGGACGAGTGCGTGAAGCTGCAGAGGGACCTGAGAGAGAACGTCGCGCAGAAAGAGGACCAGGTGAGTGTCTTTACTAGCTGTAAGAGTGGCAGAACTGAACAATAAGGTGTCAGAACTGGAGGACAGCCTGTCCAAGGGAGATAAGGAGCTCGCCAAGAAGCAGGACGAGTGCGTCAAGCTGCAGAGGGTCTTGAGAGAAAACGTCGCGCAGAAAGAGGACCAGGTGAGTGTCTTAACCTTTAAAAGTGCAGAACTGAACAACAAGGTGTCCGAATTGGAGGACTGCCTGTCCAAGGGAGATAAGGAGCTCGCCAAGAAGCAGGACGAGTGCGTCAAGCTGCAGAGGGTCCTGAGAGAAAACGTCGCGCAGAAAGAGGACCAGGTGAGTGTCTTAACCTTTAAAAGTGCAGAACTGAACAACAAGGTGTCCGAACTGGAGGACCGCCTATCCAAAGTGGAGAAGGAGCTCGCCAAGAAGCAGGACGAGTGCGTCAAGCTATAGAGGGACCTAATTGAGAACGTCGCGTCTGAAAAGGATCAGGTGAGTGTCTTTACTAGCTGTAAGAATGGCAGAACTGAACAAAAAGGTGTCCGAACTGAAGGACCGCCTGTCTAATGGGGAGAAGGAGCTCGCCAAGAAGCAGGACGAGTGCGTCGAGCTGCAAAGGAACCTGAGAGAACGTCGTGTAATAAGAGGTCCAAGTGAGTGAAAGAACTAAACAACAAGGTGTCCGAACTGGAGGGCCAGGTCGATCGAATTAACGTTGAAATAACCTCATTTTTCTCATCTTCTGGCCCAAATCTTCACCAAACGTCAATAACTGACTGTAATATTTCCACAATTATGTATATTGTGGTGTGCAAACCATGTCCACAATAAACAAGTGTTTATCTCTGTTCTGTCCAGGAGGAACGTATAACGACGCTGGAGAAGCGCTACCTGAACGCGCAGCGCGAGTCCACCTCGCTACACGACCTCAACGAGAAGCTGGAGCAGGAGCTCAACCACAAGCAGGCGCAGCTCAAGGTAAGACTACCACAGCCTACAGGACCCCAGGGTTTGTATGACTGACACCCATGAGTCAGGTATGAGGGACAGACTTGGTTGAGGGAGGCTGTGGCGAAACTGAAGCGAATTTCTGTTGACGCGACGACGACACAAACGCGTTCAAACGCGCAATAATCGCTTTACAGGACGACGACGTTCAAACTAGCGGGAAAAGTCCCGTGACTTTGAAAAAATGAAGCGCGTTGTCGTGTCCCGAGCGGAATTCGTTTCAGAATGGCCAGGGCTGCAAGGTAACTGTAGTTAGTATAGATGGCGTAGCCATGTTTTTGAGTGCGCCATTTCGTGATGTGGCCGAGGTTAGGTGAGGTTTGAGACGGCCATTTTATGAAATGGGCAATTCAAGGATTTTGCTACGACATGGACAACAAGTATTGTTACGGTCTTGTAAACTTTAGGAAAACCATCAAGGGATCTACTAAGGCAGATCATGAACAAAATAATTCTTGCATGATTTCTAAAACTTTGAAGGGATCGAGTTTGGGGTTATTGGAGCTAGAAAAATGACGAGTGTATTCTAGTATTGGTTTTAATTGTTTCAGAATATAAAAGAACATTTTAAAATCAAGTAAAACTCGGGGATGTGGATTGAGCTTGTCTATAAGTCAAATATCTTCTCCTTGTAGCTTTAACATGGTACTTAGTTGATATTGGTTTCCATAGAATTCTCGTAAACATGGTACAGTAAAGTCGGGTTACGTTGATCCTCGGGTGGTTATAACATTGGCCCAAACTTTTAACCAATAGGAACACAGTTAACGAATTAGGGCCAAAGTTATACCTCAGGGCCAAATGAACCCGAATTTACGCTATTGACTTTGAGGTATTTTCGTACAAATATATCTGGAATCAAAACTAGAAATCCGACTGATGGAATTGAGTGGATTGAGTCACCTTCTAACCCATTTAGCAGAGCCTTGTAACTAACAATACTAACGTAGCGGGCTTCCAGTAGTGAGCACATTCATAGCCCATGCCACGACATTCGCATTGCAGCTGCAAGAGGAGAAGATCGCCGCCATCGAGGAGAAGCTGGAGCTGTCCACGCAGAAGCTGGCGCAGATGTCCTCGCTGCCCGAGATGGAGGAGCAGCTCAAGGCCAGGATGGAGGCGCTCAGCCAGGTGGGTTGGCGGCGGCATGTTGCGTGTACAAGTAGGGGGGAGTAGGGGGTTGGATGACCGAGTGGGCTCATAATCTTAGCTTTAGAGCGTATAGTTCTCACAGCGTTTTGTACAAACTTCCCATGGAAATTAATGAAACGATTTCAATGAATTTTGGTACGTATACGCAAGATACCTGCGTCTAGAATGATAGTTGAGAATTTTATGGAAATAGTGTGTAAAAGAAAGAGCCATTTTAAGTTTTCTATAGAAATTGAAGAATCACTCTGCCTTCTGAACTCTTTCTCCAAAAATAACTTACCTTTTTTGAACTAGGTATCTTGCGTATACGTACAATGTTTTATTAAAATCGTTTCATTCATTTCCAAGGACTTAAGTTTGTGTGTGAGGACTTAAAGCTCTCACCGAAGTTGTAGAAAATTTTGCAGATGATAATGGAATGGCCAACTAATTTAACTGGCACAGAAAGCTTTTTCTTTTCTCCTTCTTTTAATCAATGTTTTTGTATAAGAAAAACATGTTCACAGCAGACTACTAATCTATATCTATACTAATCTATGCTCTATACTAATATATAAAGCTGAAGAGTTTGTTTGTTTGTTTGCTTGAACGCGCTAATCTCAGGAACTCCTGGTCCGATTTGAAAAATTATTTCAAGCTAGGACCAATAGGAGCGGAGCAGTAATGAAAATTGTGACGCAGACGAAGTTGCGCGGGACAGCTAGTATATTATACACTGCTACTTGATCGATATATCTGCTGTATAAAGTCTTATCTGTTCTAGATTAAGCCATAAAAACCCAGTCACAAAATGTGCTGACTTGGCAAGGCAATGTTTATGACCAGAAACATACAGTTCCCGTCACGCAACTTTACCTCCCCGAAGTACGTCACAATCGAGTGCGCAGAATGTCAATTTGACAAAAATGTGATACAGCGCATGCGCGGGCAGCTCGCGCATGCGCGTGTTTGCGCAAGATGGCGTATGTAATGGCATCTCACTCGCTCGTATACGTTCCATGCATACGTGTGACTCGCTTGCTCAATGCAATACGACTGTTGATGCGAAAAGTGTTACACGTTGTTATTGTTTATAATTAATTATTTTGGTTATTTCTTACTATTTTATTTGTTTTTTGTGTGTTTTGGTGGTGTTTGTATTTGTGGTGTTACTTTTTGATATTGTTATTGTTACTGGTAGTCTTTGTTACTTATTTATAATATAATACGTATAAACAAAAAAATATTCTAGGAACGTAACACTTGTTTACGCGATTGCACCTGCGCGGTCGTCACTAAAACCTAACTTCGGAGGGGTAAACAACGGTGATGCGAACTGTAACTGATTTAATTAATTTGTATTTTTTTATGTTATAGTGACTAACAAAACAGTTTTGCTTTCTGCTTCTCATGTTCCATTCTCATTCTAGTATTTAAAATGGAATAACCCTAAAGAGATTTTTGTATCTTTTCTTTTGCAGTAGCTTTTATATGTTTGTTTACTAACTTAATAACCTTACCATACGTTTAATTTTGTATATATTTTGTTGATAAAATAGGTTTGTGTTTAAAAGACAGTGTTCACTGCGAGCATTCGCTTCGCAACTTTGTTTTGCAAACATTTTGAGCGCGAGCTTTTGTCACTCAATGAACATTTCAGTGTCTGACGGAATAGAGTTTATTTATTTATTTGGATTTCCAACAAAGGATACACAAATATAACATAAGACAGTGATACAATATTGTTCATATAAGTCTGCTCCTTCAGTTATAGGAGACCACAGCACGCACTTTTAACGAGGTTTACATAACAAAATAAGTTTGAAGTAGAAAACAAATTTCGGCTTTAGTCTCGGTTTTGGCCGAAACAGAAACCCTCTTTTTTAAATTGTATAGTTATACTACGACAAAAAATAAAAGGTGCAAAACAATATAACATTGCGAACAATCGTGTCACTACTCACGACTGTAAGCACTGATGCGGCTAATGACACTTCGTCGCTGGCAGCTCCGCGCACCAAAAATGTCCAACCTTCCTAACGTACTTTCGGTATCGGCCGAAAGGCAGTCGAAACCCGATTTTAATCCGAAACTAGGCGGAAAGTTCGGTAGGATACTAAAACATTTATTCGTAAAAAGAACATTAATTCTCAAGAAGGAGAATTAAATATTTTTTTTGTGTTTAGATTCACAAACCGTTTCACTAAACTGACGGTCTATTCTGACAACGTCTCACCAAGTAAACTTAGGTTGTGCGAGCGTGAAATGAACTGTTATTCCATCTTTTTTATATGGATTGACAGCTCAGTTCACGTTCACTTCACCTAAGTGTACACGGTGAGAGGTTTACAGAGCCACATTGCAGTACTTCCAGTGATACCTTTTACAAACAAACAATTTTATTTCTTTAGAATATTAGTTTTAGAAAGTGATATAAAAATAACACTCGTTTTTCTATAATCCAGGCTGTTTGTCCGCAGGCTCAAGAGCGCCACGGCTCGGCTGAGGATCGCATCCAGCGGCTGGAGGCCAGCGTGGAGGAGAAGAACGCCGAGCTCATGCGCCTCAACCAGCGCCTGCGCATGAACGAGGAGCACAACACCCGCCTCTCCGCCACCGTCGACAAGCTGCTCTCCGAGTCTAACGACAGGTATGTTGTTATACTGGCAAGCTTTACAGGCATCAATAAAACTTTGTACCTCACAATTCTTACCTTATTCTGTATCGTTTAAGAAATATAAAACGGCATTTTGTTTGATAACGGTTTGACTCAAACCGAGCTTAAAATCGAAGACCTATTTTGGGGCCAGATGACAGTTGCCTGTTTTCCGTTTGCTTCACTCAGCAGAAAATTCACCAATTTACGGATGTTGATATCGCGAGTCTACTTTAATTAGATTCATAGTATCATGACTTGCGGTATTTTACTACCGGAATGGGCTGCAGACATCGTGTCTATTTTAATTCTTTCAGAAAATAGCCATCAGAGCTACATACATTCTCTGCCGGCGCGATTCTCTAAAGGAACTGTTTAAGCATGTTAAAATTATAACGGTACCTTGTCAATATATCTATGAAAGCATTATTTTTGTTAGAAAGAATCTAAACCTTTATCAAATACCTTTTTATCTCATTGTGACCAGCATCCCCATAATGTTATTTATATCTTGAAAACCTCGTTAAATGATCGAGGTTTTGTTTGTTTAAGTAGTGTGGAGGTTTTTTGTGGTCATTTTTAGAAAATGACTAAGGATATAGGGAAACTGCACGACAAAGGAAATTGACACTTCTGCGCTGCCACGTATACTTCCTGCTCGCCTCCTATAGGTACAAAATAACATTCAATCACTGCGAACCTTTACTAGTAATTTTATCATTGCTAAAAGGCTAATAATAATAAACGTTTCTGATTGCAGGCTACAAGTGCACCTCAAAGAGCGCATGCACGCGCTGGACGAGAAGAACGCACTAACGCAAGAGCTGGAGAAGACGCGCAAGTATGCTGACGAACTACTGGCGGAGAAGCAGGAGATACTCAAGGAGCTCGCCAAGTGGCGGATGGAGACTGAACAGGTACCAACACGACTAGTTGAGGAACTACTGTACGAGCCGTGGAGCTCTAGGAACCACCTCAAATTTTCATTCATACAAGTAAACTTTTCAGACTCTTCAAAACCAATCAGAAATGTTTTTGGCCAAAATGCAGTCTCCAAACTGAAAATAGTCCCTGCTTATCGAGTCTAAATAGTTGGAATAAATTCCAGTATCAGAATAATTGTGGGCCTGAACGATATAACAGTTTATGGCAAATAAGAAATTATTTTTACAGAAGATAACTACATATATCGTAAGCTATTTAACACTACTTTTAATGAGAATGTATGTTAATTTCCCTTCCAGCTCAAGCGCCAGATGTTGGAGCAGGAGATAGCGTTCAACATCCAGCAGACGGACGCGCTCACCCGCTCGCTGTCGCCGGCCGCCCAGCAGCAGCCGCCGCAGGGGATGTTCCAGCCCAAGGTATGACAAAAGGGCATATAGCCATAGGCCTCCAAATTTTTTTTTTAGAAAGTACGTCGCTGGATCTCACGTGTATATATTATGTAGATGGAACTTCTACAAACGAAAAATTTTAGGAACATGGTGCCCTATGTAAGTGTCGCGTTGTCGAGATATGACAATCATGACTATCATTAAAAATAACTAACATGCTTATACGCAAAAGATTAAATTCAAATAATAATTCCCAGCTTGATTTAATCATTTACTGAAAGATAAGAACACATGAAAACCACTTTATTAAGATTTTTTTCAAATGGTTCAGGCTTTCAGGCTTTTCAGGTTGTTAATACAGGAATTTCAAATGGCGACTTTACCTTCAAAAAAACGTGACACTTTAGGGCACCATGTTTGTAACATTTTTTGTTTTTCGAAGTGTCTTTTTCCCGTATAAGCATGTTAGACAGTGCAACAGTGAAAAAAATACAAAAATGCGGCGGGGGGCGCTATGCCAGCCCCATAGAAAAATGTTCAATCCCCTTTAAAGTCATTTATTCAAACTAGGATGAAAATCATCACTTTTTACCGTCTTAAATTTACATGAAGAAAGTGTCCCAAAACGCCACGCCTGTCAAATCTAATTATTATAGAGCTGAGAACTGCAAACCAGTTATCCTGTCTTCTCGAGGCTCATTTAAATTGCAAAAGAGTCCAAGAAACCGTAGTCAGATTACCCCCTGAATAGTATAATGTGCTCGTTAAATAATAATGAGCTTCGACCATACCTAGAAAGGTCTTACTGATGGGTCCAGTTTGAGATTCGACTTTTAGAAGTAGGAGGAGCAATCTCGCATCATCATATCAGCCGAAAGACGTCCACTGCTGGACATAGGCTTCCTCCAAGTGATTTAATCAATCAATCTCGCATGCCGAATACAAATTCAGATATACACAGCTGCGACAGAGAGTCTCCTGATAGATAAACCCAATCATTCATCAGCCTTGTATACAACCACTTGTCTCAAAAAAGCAGGTTAGACTAGCTGTGGCATACGAGACTGCAGAAAAAAGCGGTTTTGGGTTGTTCTATCAGGAGACTCTTCGTAGCACCTGTTTGTATCTGGATTTGTGTTCGATAAATTAGCGATGGTTTTGCTTCTTATCGAGTGAGATTTATGACATAATTAGTTGCTAATGAGAAGGACCTATTTTGTTGTACTCTGGGTGAGTTCACAAAGAATGCATTATTTGTAATTAGTTATAGATGTTAGTTTTTTATTTTATTTTTATTTTATTAAAGATGTTAGTATAAGTTCGGATAAGCGCATTTATCGCATTGGGTTTAACCTGTAATGATAAGTGTAAGAAGAAATAAAAAATAAATAAATAGTTAAACGGAAGTTATCTAATATAACTATACCCACCCCTCAAGGAATACAAACTTATATAACCTGTAACAGAATCAACGCAATACTTGGAAAAAGGTCATCAACTCATCATTATTAACAGCTTTTAATATGTCATCAAAGTTGAATACGGCGGCAATAGAAATACACAATTTGTGAAAATTTCAACTGTCTACCTATTACGGTTCTTGAGATACAGCCCGTTGACAGACAGACGGACGAACGGACAGTGGAGGCTTAGTAATAGGGTTCCATTGGTTACCCTTTGGGTACGGAACCCTAAAAACGACTGCCCATACATTAATGTGCTCATAACTCGACAAAATGTTCTGAATAGCTGATTTTACCCGACTACTAAGGAAGGGTTATTTACACATTGTAGTTGTATATTTCTGTTACACATTGTAGAATACCTCACCCTGTCTCTTCTAAAATGTACGTAACTCTATTCAGTTCATACATGACAATGTTTACCCCCAGCTGGACGGCTCGTGGGAGAAGCTGCAGCAGGCGCATGTGCTCGCCAACGTGCAGCAGCCCTTCGACGTGTCCAGCGACGCCGAGGTCAGTTCTCTATACGAAGTTAGTTGTGTCGTCTTTATTATTGCATGCTATTCACTAAGTTTTTAACATAAGTTTATTGTTCCTGCCCAAACATCATGGTTGGTCTGCTTGTATGCTGCTGTATGCCATGAAAAGATTGATCATTTTGATGAACATCAGTCGAGGCTGAATAGGCGCCCGAGCATAATGCGAAGTTTGATACACTTGATTCAAACTATAATTTCAACAAAAAAATAAAGTAAAAAATCGTGATCATAATATTCAGTTCATTAGAAATGTCTCGCGGACTGTTTTCGTGCGCTGCGCTTTGATTTCGTGGGAGTAGACTGCACTAGTGCGAAATACGCTTCATTGCATGCCTTGAAACAAAAACTGGCTACCCCACGATAGAAGCCAGTTTTCGATTAAGCGTTTCGAAAGGATTCTGGTTGGATTATTTTCAAAACCTTTGCAACATTAAAGCATTACATTTTAAGCCAAAGTTACTCTCACAATAGTACATTACTGCAGCGGCCAGCAAAAGAGGCATTGATGGACGAACGTGTAAATGTGGGCCGAGGCGAAGCCGACACATACGTAAGTCCAACAATGCCTAGTTGTGGCCAAGGCTTGTATAGTACTTTTCTCAAATAATGCGCTTAAATAAAAATACAGTTACTTTTCAAAATCAACATCAATTAACAAAGAACAACAATAATTTTTCCCCGCTTTAAAGTGTTCATTTGTTTTTTTTTTCTTTAAACAGCTTTCTATTTGCAAACCAGTTCGAAATTTAAATAAAACCTTTCATAAGTTACCTCCTTGGTTGCCATGTTTCGGAGTAACAGATCGTTCCATTTTCAAATTACACGACATTTACCATGTAATTTATTTGGCCGAAAACCACGACAGTTATGGATTTTCATACAACTTTTGACCGCTACTCGCATGTATTTGGCCAGTACAGTAATTTCGATTTATCTTGAAGGAATAATGCTCAAATTTCCAAGCATGTTTGAGAAATAATTATTTCTTAGCGCTTTGGAAACTAAATATTAAAATGCTAGCATACCAAAGACATCTGGGCAGCCAGGCGTGCTGTTACATGTTAGTTTTGTCCTGTAGAACGACGAGTCGGACGGCGGCGTGGAGGGCGGCCACACGGACGCGGCGGCGCTGGCGCTCATGCTGCAGGAGCAGCTGGACGCCATCAACACCGAGATACGGCTCATACAGGAAGAGAAGCAGACCACGGAGGCCCGCGCCGAGGAGCTTGAGTCCAGGGTGAGCAGCATACATGTCTATGGGGATAGGGGACTAGGATATAGTTATAAGTTTTTGAAAAAGTTAGGCTATGAAAGCGTCATCATTGCCAACCTAGCCAGATTTTTGGCCGGGTACTGTAAGGATTTTTAGGTTGATAAAACTTGCGAAATAAGCTAGGAGTTGTACTTTGATGAATCAGAAAAGATGTAGGATGATCGTCCATACAAAATTACCCCACCTTCTACAGTAAAGAGAAGTGTCTCAAATCAATGATAAAATAAGAATAAACAACAAACGCCATCTATTTATATTCATTTTTAGATTTCATTTGAAATACCTCTCTTTACCGTCGGACATGGGGCAATTTTGAACCTTCTTGACGTATTAATTTTGAGGTTATGAGTATCTTAAGAAGTTTTCGAAAAGAAGGCTTAAATGAATTATCGTTGTTCAAAAAGTTTAGTAGCGATACTTTGACTCGTATAGTACAGTAGATTTATTGGTGAGAAGCAGATAACGCACACAGAAACCAGGTAAGATCATCATTTCTGGTGGGGGTATATTAGCATATATATAAACTTGATACATACTTATACATTTTGTATGATATACAACTTAGAAAGAAATCAATGGCTGTGGGTAAATAACACGTCAGTCGACATCTGTGTATCATAAATTGTATTAAAATGTTTCAGCTTGCATTCTGCTTATACCACTCGTATTTTTAGTAAAATAATAGAATTCTCGGTGATGGCTCATTCAAACTGTTCATTTCAAGGGTTTTTATGGTGTTTAGTAGTGGCGGCATAATGTCTATGAAAACTTAAATAATACCTGGGATATAACAAAGTAAAATTATAATTTCTTTCCGACAATATGACATCCTTGCCCCTATTGAAGAGGAGAGGGCTCTATTTTAAAGGTATTATAGTGCCGCCACTTGATTTTCATTTCATCTTGGGACTTAAGAAAAGTTTCGTAACAACTCCATCGCCTTGAATCACTTCTCTAGCTGCCGACCACATATTTGTACTACGATTTAATCGCGGATGAAATAAATCGAACGAGGAATTATAAGAGTTTTCTGGGAATATCGAAACGTATTAAGTTTAGCAAATGTCCGTATATGGTGCTGTAGTTGGCCACCTTGGGCGCGCTTGCGATTGGTCATTATCCGACACAAAAATGTTGACTAGACTAGTCATCTTGGATTAATAAAGCAATTCAATCTACAAATTTTGGTATCATCTTATTCTCAAATTTTTACAACAAAGTGTGCATTAGGCAATGACTGAGTGATTTTCGCGTCTCGGATCAATCAAATGAGATTTTGTTTACTCAATTTATCGCTTTCCTTAATCTGTCCTGATCTACGAAATACAGGGTGTATAATGGAAGTTTACATAAACACCCCTTATTGCATACATAAAATAATATGAATTGAGATTAACAATCAGAACTTTGCAGACTAGTAGCTTTAAAAAAATAATTAAAAATAACCAATTTAGTTTAGATATTTTTCAGAAAACTCAAAACATTTGCCGCTTATCCTTTTAAATCAGAAACGATTTTAGTGGTGTGTAGTACGGGTATGTGTGGCGAGGGTAGGCATGAGTGGGTGGTTGCTATTAACAGGATGTATATAAGCGGGTGTGGTGTGGGCAGGTGGGCAGCTACGAGCACATGAACGTGCTCGCGCGCCGCGCCGACTCGCCGCCGCGCGCCGCCTCGCCCTCGCGCGCGCACTCGCTGGCCCACCCGCACTCCCAGCCGCACCACAAGTACCACACCGTACGTATGCACACACATGCACGACATGACTGTCTTCACACTCACACTACATGACTGTCTACACTCACATGACTTAAGTAGCTTCGTACACACACGTGACATGAGTGTCTTCAGGCTCACATGACATGAGTGTCTTCACACTCACATGACGTGAGTGCCTTCATACTCACACGGCATGATTGTCATCACTCACATGACATGAGTGTCTTCACACTCACATGACGTGAGTGCCTTCATACGCACACGGCATGATTGTCATCACTCACATGACATAAAAAGCTTCGTACACACATGACATGAGTGTCTTCATACTCACACGGCATGATTGTCTTCACTCACATGACATAAAAAGCTTCGTACACACATGACATGAGTGTCTTCACCCTCACATGACTTGAGTGTCTTCATAATCACACGACATGAGTGTCTTCAACACACAACATGAGTGTTTCACTCTCACAACATGAGAGTCTCCACATAAACACAACATAAGTATCTTCACACACACAAAATGAGTGTCTTCACACACACACAACATGAGTGTTTTCACTCTCACAACATGAGAGTGTCCACATAAATACAACATGAGTCTCTTCACACTCACTGCGGCAACGCGTGCCAGTAACAAAGACACGAGACGAGACGGCAGACAAAAGCAACACAATTTAACACTCACAACAAAATTGGCATTATTGTCGTGCCTACTTATCTTTGTCTATCATTTGCAAGTAGCGCCACTATAAAACGCAAATATAATTGCAATCGCGTTACTTGCAAGTCGCAACAACTTACACGACACTAATATTATTTTCTTTGTGATTTTATTATGACAAAATCAATCAATCAATCATGAGTCAATTTAGTTCATTCCATTAAAGGACTGATTAACATAGTTTTAGTAGTAAATCTTAAGTTGGTGTTTGGCAAAAAGTTGTAAATTAAATAACATTGGTTAAACGTTCATATAAGATCTGTAACGTAATATACACGGTGACATTATAGTTGGCTTACAGCGGCAGCCCACTTCATCTATCCAATGACTAACTACACATTCATTAAAAAAATATATTTACATATAATAGTAATATGCTTTGGTGAAATAAAGACGAAATTGCGTTTTCTGAAATAACAAAAAACAAAATATAAAGCCTTTACTTCTAGTTCAGTTTATATACTTCCTTTTATTTATACAGGAGAATATTTAGTGTTCCACGTTTTTCTAAAACAGCATAACCTAGCTTTAACTTCCTATAAAATTTCCTCCATACTGACAGCCGGTGTCACTGATATGACACTGACGTCTATTAGAGATCTGTAGATAATAAATCCTTAAAGAAAAGGAACTACACTAGTGTAGTGATATTCTTTACACACATTTGAAATATATAAAAAAAATTTACTATTATTCATTATCGTGCCGCATGATGTAGTTTAAAACATCCAGGAGCAAGCGCAGTCCGAGTCTTGTGTTCCAAGGAAGCCGCGGATTGGAACTGTGACATTTTTTTGATAGGTAAACATTCTTAACAGGGTGTTTCATAATTCTAATGCAATATGTATGTTAATTGTACCTATTATATTAATGAATTATAAAAAAAAACGCGCCTAGAGGTAGTTTGTGTCGGTTACCTCAAGTGAGCCGCCTTTGTAAGGCTATTAAAATGGCACCGTGTATAGCTCTCAGTGTGTAATCATAAGCAGCTGGAAACAGTGGGAACTAATATTACATCCAAAGATTTAAATCGTAAGATTTCCTTACCGATACATTTTGTCACACACAATAGCACAACTTGACTGGAATACCATTATTTTTGTGAGAAGGTTTTTATGGACAACGGAAATGGTGCAATTTTTGGCAATTTTAATATGAATCTGTTGTGAATAGATCGGTGTTGTCGAAACGCCATAAATGGCCTGGAATAGGGTAGTGGACTAAAAAAGTCCAATTAGTCCGTCAGATAGATTTCCAAAAAATATCCGACGCGTATTTTTTCTTTTTTCACGTAACGCCCAACTTAGTACGGTACTTACGATTTAAATCTTGGATTTCGTGTAAAATCATAAAGTGTGCTAGTCTTAGCTTACTAACATAACTTGGTAATGTGGTGTGGGCCAGGCGCCGGCGTCCATGTCGCCCGCGCACCACTACCGCGCGCCGCCCGCCTCCGAGAGCCTGCCTGCCAGCCAGGTCCGTCACCCTGTATTAATACTGCCAAGTATCGCAGTACCTATCGTGCTAACTGGGGTGTACCGCTAAACTGACGTAAAGACATAGAAGAGAATCCAGTCACTTTCTATCCAGTTCAAGAGCTAGCTTATCGCGAAAGATAAATAAGAATTACTATTTTGATAAAGGTATTTCTCAATTTGACCCTTAAATAATTACAAAAACCACAGGGCTTCGTCTTCACCAGTTTATTCGGATTTTCGACATCCAATGTAATTTGTCAATTATTGGAGGCCACAAATCATTCTTTTGGTTTATTGCTTACAATGCCGTTTTTCATCGGTCTTGATAGAAACTCAGACAGTTTAGCGGTACACTGAGTACAAGAAAGGTATGCACGCATTCACAGGAATGGCTTACAGCTGTGTGGAAGTTTGCGTCAATTATCAACACGTCTATGTCCGGCGAAACAGTCTGCTAAAATGATAATTTATTCGTATTTACCAAATAAATATTTAGTCATCGTAGGCCATAATCCTTAGCGTTAATACGATACTCATATCGTTAATAAGTGTCATAGTTACCGTCACCTATAACTATAGAGAGAATATATGGTAGATATTAATTTGGTTCCTTCACAAGAAAACCATATAAATACGAGTAGTATTTTCTCGTCCACCCGGCTGTCCTTTAAGGTGAAGGCACGTGAGCACATTCGCAAGAAGTTGGTAGAATCCTTACAGCGTTAATTGGTTGGTTTCGTTCTCTCTTAATAACGTTGTAAATTTTATTTATGTGTATGTATGTATCTATGTATTTATGGTTGTATTTTTTTTCTGTCTCTGTTTTTTCTTTTCTATAATTTGCACCTGCCATATTTTCTCTGCACCACCCTAAGGTTGACTGGTAGAAAATGCCTAAGGCATTAAGTCCGCCTTTGTACAGTGTTTTTTTTACTTGTGCATAAAGTTTTAATAAATAAATAAAAAAAAATTTTCTACTTGTTTTCACAAAAACCAAAAGCAGGCTGTTTCACAATTTTTTATAAAATGCGTATGTTCTACTAGTAGCTTATAGTAATAATATCTAAGTATCATTGACATATAAAAACCCTAGATATACAATCAGCGTCTCAAAAACGTCCGCATAAAATTAGCGCACAATTCAAAATTGTGCGCTCATTTCAAACAGTCTCGCATCGCTCGCCATACTGCACGCTTGTCAAAAATGTCGAAGTGTTCGTTGACAAATTGTAAAAATATTACGTCAAGAACGTTGAAAAAGGATGGGATATCGTATTTTCGGTAAGTAAAAGAGTTAATTGATTTGTTTTTTTTTTTGTGGTTTTTATGGCTCAATATATAAAGCCATATGGGATTTTGATTTAATTTGTCTCAAAACTGCACTCAACGGTCCAAGTATAACACGGCAAATTTCAATAGCCGCTTTGCCAGTGTTAGAACGATGCATTACAGCCTCCTTTTATTTTAGTCGCATACTACAAATGATCCTGTTCTTATTAATGGAAATTTATTCACTTTGTAAAAACAACTTTAAGCGATCCGTGTAAGGTTGAATTTGCAAAAAAATTGTTTATAGTATAACTACACACAACTCACACATGACACTTGATACATGTCAGTTTTTGACGACAGTTTCGAGTGTTGCATTTGTTCGAGATTGTGCATCTTGGGTTTTTTATATATCAATGCTAAGTATAATGTAAATATATGACATCCTAGCATTCAGCATGACACGCCCTCTACCAATATATTGTGATCAACTGTTATGGATTTGTATGATTATGCCTTATTGTGAAGTACTTAATTACTAAAAGTGATTTTCACCACTTCATTCTAATTTTCGTCAATATTACAGAAAATTTAGAGTGCCATTGTATTTTTAAATAATTTTATTTATAGAAAAATGGAGATTTCCGCCTTTTATTACAAACAGCGGCATGCCAGCTATACCCTAATACTAATATACAACACCTATGACTATGTATTAGCAAGTAGTTTATGATACAGAAAATAAGTAAAATAAATTAATATTTTGTCATAAGTGCACTGCACTGCTTGACGCAAAGTAGTAACTAGGCGACGCTTGTATGTGCAAGATAAATGTATGAAGATGCAGAAGTGCTCAGCCTTTGTGGAAAACAGCTACAAAAATGACCTATAAGCTTTTGATGATTTTTTTTTCTTTTTTTACAAAGAAAACACATCAAGATTACATATTTTATAAATAATTTTGACGCCAAAAGTTGAGTACCTCTGACTAGTTGAAAAAACTGCTGATCTGTATAATGCGTTATACAAAATATACATGTAATATTATTTACTTTATTTTATAATATTTAGATTGTCCAATATTTGTCCATTTCTAGACTTCAATTATATTGAAATAGATTCACTAAAAATGTTAATTTTAGTCCTCAACATAGTTTGTAGTAATTTTAAAATGTTTTTTGGCTATTAGAGTCAAAATATCTTGACCAACAAATCATGACAATACCTCTAGAGTAATCTTTAAGTGTATCAAAATTAATTTTCATAAATCACTGTCTTAAGTAGTACATAATAAGTATAATTTTGATCGGTTGAGAACATATTGTATTGAGCCCACGCATACAAACAACTATTATGATAATTTTGTGCATGTGATCTTAGTTTTAACAGTATCGAGAAAAGCCTTTAATAATTACTTTTGTCTGGCTAGAATAATTATATATTTTCAGATAATATTTACTTATTTTAGACTAACGTTCGTATAACTATAGCGCATAATGGTACACGTGGATATTGTACCAAGAGTTTGATCCCAAAGCACATCCGCTAGCACATTCAAGGAGATAGTTTCATTTAACATTCCCTTTAGCTGGCCTTCCGGCATTTCCATTTTGACACCCTAGGGTGGATACTCGGAAACGTATGTCCGAGAATCCACCCTGAGCCAGAGTGGATATAGGTACAGCGGAGCACACATCAATCGACTACAATAATACCCCCAATTGACGAGCAAGTGTGATGATCATTTATCTTGTAATACCCTGGCTCAGAGTGGATTCTCGAACATACGTTTCCGAGTATCCACCCTAGGGTGGATTCAATGGGGTGTCATTTATGTTATTCTGTCTATGTTATTTGCCTTATAAAACTAGTTGACTAGAAGCCTAAAGGTTAATCCACAAATATCCGGGCCATGGTCTGACACGTTTCGAAAATGAACGAGTTCATATAAAATTTACGCTATGTTTCCGCGGCACCGATACTTTCTAGTGCTCTTGACGTGACTCGGGCCGTCCACGTCCCGGATATGTGTGAACTTTAAGATAGCCAGCTGTAGCTACAACCAAAGGTTAATGTCCGAACTTTGACGATATACGAACGCTAGCGCTATCAACATGACTAGTGTTTTAATACACGTGTCGTCTCTACAGCTGCAGCTATGCGAAGAGGGTGGAGGCGCCGTAGTGAGCGGCGAAGGCGCGGAGTCCCCGCTCACGGCGCGCTCGCTGCGCCTCGAGCGGGCCGCGCGCGCCATCCACGCGGAGAGGGACCGGCTGCGCACGCACTACCAGCCGCCGTATGACTCGTGAGTATAACGAATACCAATGAACATTGTGTCTAACCTACATAGATTTCTATTTTAAATGGTCAATGATACGTCAAAATGTGTTCACAAATCATGTTTATCATCATCATCATCATATCAGCCGAAAGACGTCCACTGTTGGACATAGGCCTCCCCCAAGCGTCGCCACAACGACCGGTCCTGTGCGTCTCGCATCCATCGGCTACCCGCGACCTTCGCCAGGTCATCGCTCCACTTTGTGGGAGGTCTTCCAACGATACGCCTTCCGGTACGTGGTCGCCACTCCAGAACTTTTCGGCCCCATCAACCATCTGTTCTGCGAGCAATGTGCCCTGCCCACTGCCACTTTAGTTTGGCGATCCTTCGGGCTATGTCGGTAACCTTGGTTCTCTTGCGTATATCATCATTCCTGATTCGATCACGCATGGAAACTCCAAGCATTGCCATCTCCATTGCCCTTTGAGTGACTTTGAGCCTTCTGATGAGGCCCATTCTGAGCGACCACGTTTCAGTTCCAAATGTCATCACTGGCAACACGCACTGATCATAAACTTTCGTCTTGAGACACTGTGGTATGTGGGGCGAAAAGATACCACGCAACTTTCTGAACGCTGCCCAGCCGAGTCGGATTCGACGGTTGACCTCTTTCTCGAAGTTGACTCTACCTAACAACCTAGGTAGACGTACTCGTCTACAACTTCGAGTTTAGAGTTTCTGTTCTTGATGGGAGTGGGTGCTACATGGGTATGATCTTGGTTTTGTCCATGTTAATTTTGAGACCCACTCTTTCCGAAGCTCCACTGAGGTCATCGAGCATTGTACTGAGGTCCGCCGTAGTCTCAGCCATGATGACTATGTCATCGGCAAATTGAAGGTGACTGATGTACTCGCCATTGACATCAATGCCTAGCCTTCGCCAGTCCAAAACCTTGAAGACATCCTTCATTGCGGCCGTAAACAGGTTCGGAGAAATGACTCTCCCTGCCTCACACTCCGCTGCAGGAGGATAGGTTTCGAGGTCTGATCCTGAAGTCGGACTGACATGGTGGCGTTTTTGTACAAACCTTTCAGCACCTCGATGTACCGATAGTCGATCTGGCAACGCTGGAGAGACTGCAGCACAGCCCAAGTCTCGATCGAATCAAAGGCTTTCTCGTAGTCCACAAACGCTAAGCAGAGGGGCAGATTATACTCTTCGGTCTTGTGTATAACCTGACGGAGCGTATGTATGTGGTCTACGGTGCTGAAGCCTTTTCGGAATCCGGCTTGGCGAGACGTTTCGTGATGACTCAGGAAAACAGCTTGTAGACATGGCTTAGAAGTGAGATGGGCCTATAGTTCTTAAGCAGGGCATTGTCGCCCTTCTTAAAGAAGAGTACCACCACACCTCTACTCCATGCCTGTGGCGTTTTCCCCTCGAATATGACGGAATTTAACAATTCCTGAAGGGCCTGAAGGACCGGTCTTCCACCCGCCTTCAGGATTTCGGCCGTAATTACGTCCTCACCCGACGCCCTGTTGTTTTTAAGCTGCTTCAGAACCACCCTAATCTCATACAGGCTGATTTATGTTTTTACTGGTATCAAAATAATTGCAAAACCTCAAAAGGGGTCATCGTAGTCATCATCATTAAATATTTTTTCTTCCAACTACGCGATAATTTCATCATAACTAGCCTAAATAGTGAAAACAAAGCAGCACTTTACTGCTTCAGAGTAAAACAGTATGAAAATCCGTTACTGCACTGTTTTTGCTTTATAACAGTGCAGTAATGGATGCATGGCCAACTAGGTTTATACCAGCCAATCAGCGCTATTCTGACCACACAACAGGCCAATCGCAACCTACAAGCATGTCCAACTAGTTTTCTACCAGCCAATCAGCGCTATTATTATTCCCGAGAACATTGACAGAACAAATGTACGATTATTCCAAAAAAAAAATGAATTGGCGCGATTCGAATCGTAACCTCATTCGGTTTTTTTGGCGTGTTGTTCAAATGTTACTATTAAATATTTCTAAATTAATTGTTCCTACTTTATTTTACTTCAGTTCTTTATTCGGTAGTTGAAAGAAAAGCAGATTATGAACCTCGCGAAAGTGACGTTTATAATTGAACTCGTGTTTTAGAGCCCTCGCTAAAACTCTGGCTCCAAACTAACACTCGATGCAATTATAAGTCACTTTCTGCTCGATGCAACAATCTACTATTACTATGGGAATGGGACCAAGTAAACCTAAATCGCGAAATAAAAATCAACCGCCCCGTGCATAACTCAGCATGAAATTTAAGTGTTTTTGTGCCATTATAGAAGTAATTCATAATGCTAAGTACGATGATCCCTATTCAGGTTTTGCGTTATGAGTAAAACAAGTATCCATCCTCCTAACATTTCTTCAATCCTCGGTCGGTGGGACCGTTGTGATAGTATTTGTGAGAGAATGTTTAACATCAATCACGTCGGTCACACCCGGCGGGGGTCGACTAACACACTGCGCACCGTCACCATTATAACCTTTTCTAATGGTAATCAAAGGTGTATGGGTAGGTATAATCGGTGTTGGTAAAATAATGTCTCAAATCTTTTACTGGAAATTGGCTTATTCATCACCATAAACTTGTCACACATATGCTGGTAGTCTGTCACAAAATCCGTGTCCGCACGGCTGGACACGAACGCATGTGATTTTTTTGAGCACTTCCCGGGTACGGCCCGGATATGTGTGGATTAACCTTAAACCTCCTTATCCGACAGTTCTTATTCTTTAGAAGACGTCTCGTTGCATAAAGGTGTCAAATGGTCGAAATAAAATTGCAAAGTTATTTTAACGGTGCCAAATGGTCAAAAAGAAAACTTAAGACTTATTTTATTAATAATTCACATTCGCGTTTACTGAAGCCAAAACTCCAACGTCTTATAGAGAACTGTAATAAACTGATAAAAAATGGTGTAACATGTATATTAACAACTGCTATTATTTGTGTATGTATGAACAACTAATCTACAATGTAACAACTTTCCACGCTGCCAGGACTTCAATAATGTCGGGCAGCCTCGCTCGGATCCCCATGCACAGGTCTCCGCACTTACCCCACCCGGGACTCAAACCCGTGTCCCTCCCGCATGTGAACCTAGGTCACGCGTGGTGCGACTGCCCCGACACACTGTTCAACTATGTGCCGCATCGCCTCTGTCTGAAGTCCAGCATGTATAGGATCGTTGATAGCTATCTTTTTCATCACCCGTGCTTGGTTAAGTCGGCGAGTTATATTTGAACTAGCTTCTGCCAGCGGCTTCGCCCGCGTGGTCCCTAGGGAACATACTCCCGGGATAAAAAGTAGCCTATGTCCTTTCTCAGGCTCTAGACTATCTCTGTACCAAATTTAATTTTAATCGGATCAGTAGTTATGGCGTGAAAGCGAGACGGACAGACAGACAGACAAACAGATAGATAGACAGACGGACAGAGTTACTTTCGCATTTATAATATTAGTAAGGATTTAGGAAATAACGTCTAGCTGGACCATTGGGTTATTGTGCGTTTTTATGTGTAAACTACTAAAATTATTACAGTACAGATCTTCATTATCAATAGATGCATACTAAATGTACTTTTACAAGTTTTTATTGCACAATCTGTTGAACAATTAAGTTCGAAATTTTTGAGCAAATACGAATATTGCGACTGTGCGCACTGTGCGCTATCTATTAATTAATACAAATTACTTCAATTTCTGTCAATACGTGGTTGAACAATGTGTCTGGACATTCACTTTATAATAGTGTTTTATTTAAACAAATGCATGCATTTCTTTATTTTTAGATTTTATGTCATGTTAATTTTTCCTTTTTTCTTGAATAAATATTTATATATGTTACAAAATGGAATTACTAATTCTTTTCGCCCTATAACGTCATGGAAATGAGATTTTAAATTGTTAACGGTATGTTTTTGATTTATTTTTATGTGTGATCCCCGATTCCATAGTAGAGGTCGATTTGTGGCTAAAAATATTTTTTTAGTAATTCCATTTTAGCTAGGTAGTAGGTAGGATAACTGCTAGCTATTTTAGTATCATAGTTTTTCGAGCAAACAGTGATCCTCAAAGTTTTTGCCATCACTTTTGAAAGAAAAAAACCAGAAAACATTGCTGTGGCTTGAGTAACACTGGTTAAGGTTTATTCGAATTTGAAGTTTAATTATTTTCATTTATTTTTCTTGTAATATTTATAACAGCTTTCTTAATATATTTTTGAGTTCTCAATGTCACGCGCTACTTTTTTGATATTTTGACAATTTTTCTTTAAATTCCTTAAATGCACTTTTCGCTCCAACATAGCTACAGCACACACAGAATTATTACCATTGTAAATGTACCATAACATACTAATTGAGTGTACCATTTCTTTACGTAGCAATATTTCGTCCAGCTCCAGCCAAGAGTCCCTGGGCGGCATGTCGGTGCCGCTGGGGGGCGGTATGGCCAGCACGTGGGGCGGCGGCGGCGCGGCCCGGGCGGGCGGCTCGGCGGCCGCCTCGCTGGCCTCCATGCACCAGCAGAAGAAGAGGGGCATTAAGAGCTCGCTCGGACGGTTCTTTAGTAAGAAGGAGAAGGCGGGGATGCCGGTGAGTGGTTTGATAACTTTTTATACTGTATTTGTTGGAGTATAGAAGAGGCACCACAATTTTGCCAGTTTCAAACCTCTTGACTTGAATATATATTTGTCTTTATTTAGGGATTAATTAATTTATAGTAGCAAGTCAACAACGTAAACTATTTTATAATCTGAAAATCCACTTAAAGCCTATGAATGCACGTTAGTAAATCGATATCCGGTTCCTGAGCAATCAGAGTATAGGGATTTGACTTCTGTTCAAACTTTCTGACTCTCCAATTAAATTCTTGTCTATAACAGCCATCTTTTTCCGCTGTCCAGCAGGGCCAGAGTCCCCGCTCCCTGTCGTCAGTGTCGTCGCTGGGGCTGTCGTCGCTGGCGGACGAGGCGGCGCCGGACGCGCTGACGCCGCACGCGCCGCTGTCGCACGCGCCCATGTCGCACCAGGACTACGCGCGCAGCAAGACCAAGTCAGTGCCGCACACATATCTGTCGTATACGATGTAGAGGGAGCTCACTGTGACCATTCAGTCTTAGGGCTGACGCACATTTGGCGGAGCGCAGCGCAGAGTATGGACTCGAAGTTTTTAAACGCGTGACACATTAGGCGAATTTCTACCCACGGAAGCGCTAGACTGCGCATACTCAAACTCGAAAGTATTTATTTCAATTAAACCATTTACAGGCAAAAAGCGTAGATGTCTATGGAGAAGAACGTGCAAGGAAACTCTTTCAAAAATAATAAATTGTTACAAAGTTTTGTTGAAATTATACATATATGTGAGAAAGATGTAAAGGACGAGCAGGATAAAAGCGTCCGAAAAAAAAAAAATTAAAATAAACCATGGCAATGACCAGTCCCAACTGACGGCGCCCGTTCACGAACATGACGCACGCGCTAGCACCATTCGGCTCACCCATTTTGATGGGAGCCAAATGATCAAACGCATACGCCACCATCAGCTAGACTTTTGAGTGAGCATGACACTCCCAACCGCCAGGGTGGGTCAAGTCAAAAACAAACCTAAAACTGATAGCTATGGTTACAGCATAGATACAGTACTCACACATGTGCCGTTAATGGATGAAATTATACAATGCCAAATAAATTGAGTTTATGCAATGCAAATATTGCTTTCTTACAATCTTCAGCCGGACCGGCTGACTGAATAATGTTTCCAAATGCTAACAGATTATTTTGTGCGCCCTAGTGGCTGTGGAGCAGGACCAGCATTCAGCCAAGCATTTTTATCTTCAATATAATCCCCCAACTTATAATAAGCTTGCCTGCATAGTGTGCGTTTAATACAGGATTCAAATTTTGTCTCATTTAGTTCTAATATATGGAGAGGTATCTTATTATACACTAGCTGACCCGCGCAACTTCGTCTGCGTCACAATTTTCATTAATGCTCCGCTCCTATTGGTCTTAGCGTGATGATATATACCCTATAGCCTTCCTCGATAAATGAGCTATCTAACACTGAAAGAATTTTTCAAATCGGACCGGCAGTTCCCGAGATTAGCGCGTTCAAGCAAACAAACAAACCAACAAACAAACTCTTCTGCTTTATATATTAGTATAGATATAGATTTTAAACAGTACCCCATGAAAGATAAGGCTACTTTAGCCAGTCTGAAACCCGGTTGGAATAATTGGTGCCTATTTCTAGTACCATATTTATGCATGTCGCCTCTTTTACTAAAAAGATGTACATTTTTTCTGACATACAAGGTAAAGGCAAGGTACCGTCATGATGTTAATATTCTTAAATAGTTCCCTTAGAGTATCGCACTGGCGGAGATTGTATATCGCTTTGATGGCTCTTTTCTGCAGAATAATAATAGACTCGATGTCTGCAGCCCGTCCCCATAGTAAAATACCGTAAGACATGATACTGTGAAAGTAATCAAAATATACCAGTCTCGCGGTATCGACATCCGTTAATTGTCGGATTTTTCTAATAGCATATGCCGCTGAACTTAGCCATCCTGAATCCTAAAAGAGATGTTATATGAGGGCCCCATTGTAGCCTTGGGTCAAGCATAATTCCCAGGAAAACCGTTTTATCGACGTATTCTAGTTTGTCCCTGTTCAATACTATGTCACAATCACTGCTTTTGACATTTGGTAAGGCAAATCTTATTCATTTTTTTTTATCTTTTCATCAGAACCAAATTATTCGCCGTGAACCAATTTTGGGCTTGCATTAGGGCGTTATTTATGGCATCAACAATGTTCGTCTGTCTATTTACCTTAAAAATTAAAGAGTTATACTCGACACACCGTCGTCATTCGTTTTGCAATTTTTTGAGAATCCAAAAGTGTACGACAGGCAGCGGATGCGCGCGGAGTAGCGCGCATGCTCGCGCAGTCACGTTCCTCCGCGCTACCTTTCGCATGTAGTCGGTTTGATGCTCTTCAGGATTTTCTTGTATGTTAATTGATTTTAAATATTATTTTAATGAGCACAATGTCGATAATAGTTTGACAGTGAAAAATGCTCTGCGCTGCGCTTCGCCATATATGATCTAACCCTTAGGATGCATTCAGAAGAAAGTAGGAAGCTGGTCGCGGTTTTTCAGTGTTTACTAGCCCGAATTGACGCCAAACAAATTGGATCTGAGCTCGGGTCAGGTTTCTAAATAGTTCTTACAAAATGTATGTCTTTGAAAACTACTTTTGTGACCAGGGTTGATAACAGGTGCCAGTGGGTTGTAAGCGCACCCAAACTGAATCCAAATACCATCTTTCTACGCCTTCTTGCATTAAAAAGACAGCCTGTTGTTATTTTCTTTTTCTAATTTCTTGTTTGCGATTCTAATGATAATTTTGTATCCCACAGAGACCGCGACTACCGGCACGAGTTGCTCGGCGAAGCCATGCGGGCCGGCACTCCGTTTGCTCTATGGAACGGTCCCACCGTGGTGGCGTGGCTGGAGCTGTGGGTGGGCATGCCGGCCTGGTACGTGGCGGCGTGTCGCGCCAACGTCAAGTCCGGCGCCATCATGTCGGCGCTGTCCGACCAGGAGATACAGAGGGAGATCGGTACGTAACCTGCGTGTGGGTGGGCATGCAGTCGACTAAACGGCCTTATTTTGATGCCTAAGCATATTTACACTATGGTACACTTGAAAAATTCACCCTGTATATGTATAACACTAGTTATTTATGGGCCAAATCTGCCCTTAGTTTTCTAAAACCTGTACCTCAATAATATAGTGTTTCGCTCGGCAGGTATCAGTAACCCCCTGCACCGGCTAAAGCTGCGGCTGGCCATCCAGGAGATGGTGTCGCTGACGTCCCCCTCCGCCCCGCGCGGCACCGCGTGCGCCGCGCTCGCCTTCGGGGACATGAACCACGAGTGGATCGGCAACGTGTGGCTGCCCTCCTTAGGTGACTCACCGAAAATAACACCATATTTTTTCTACACATACAGTAAAATCCTAAACTTAAGTATGTGCCATAAAACAAATACAACAAAAAAAATAGTAACACTCATAAGACCGAAATTCGATTACGATAATGGCTAATCTCAACGGTGATTAACCAATTATGGAGGAAATATTATAGAGCACAAGTGTGTGCGCAGAAACGGGTACATTCTGTTCCTAAAAATGGCCACTTTAAAAGTCTTTAAGAATCTTTAGAATCATATTATTAAACTAGATAGGGCTAGATGTACGCAATGATCGTAAAATGCATCACAGTCCGATGGGACGGCAATCCGACATGACGGGGGAGATACACAGTTATGTCATAGATGAGCATTATTCCAGGTTTACCGCAATACAGAACGACATTCATGGAGTGCCTGGTAGACGCGCGGATGTTGGAGCACCTCACCAAGAGAGACCTGCGGACGCAACTCAAAATGGTCGACAGTTTTCACAGGTGACGCTTTTTCTCTAACTTACGGTAGCTAATAGTATTTATCAGGGCCTATATCATGTGTCTTTTATTCTTTGTGTCGCTGGCATGACAGTAACTTATTTGAGTGCCCCTATGTCATATGTACTATTCTTGTAAATAAGAAAGGACCAAAGTCATGCCCTTGTGGTACCCCTATGCTTCATGCATTGAAATATTCGATTTAAAACAAATCTACTTGGTTGACCCGTAAGTCTAGGGTTAAATCTTTGTTTTCTGTCACTAGAAAGATGTAATTTGTAATATAACTTCAAGAATAGTATGCTCCTCCTTGTCAAATGCCTTTGACAGATCCGAAAACGTATCATTTGGCTAATTATTCACAATCATCTTTGCTTGACCATCGCTTGCGGCGTAAAAGTATTAAGAGGGCTGGCCATCATCAGCTACCTAGCCTTTTCCCAACTATAATGGGGTTTTTGCTTCTATTCAAGCCTGATTTAGCTGAATACCATCATTCTACGTGAATGATTGCCTATCTTACCTCCACAGCCCACTAACTGAGTATAAAGCCTGGTTTTCACAGGCCCAGTTTCTGACCACCCAGTAGTCAACAACTGTACATTCTGCTGTCTATACAGTATTGCCACTTTCCCGACGTGTTCTCACTACTGGGTCTGCATAGGAGACAGCAGTACACACTCACAGCTACTGTGTGTTACTAGTAGTGGCCCATTGCGTTTTCACGAGGCCAGCAAAGTGGCTGATCAGTGCGATATAATTATAAAAAACATACGACTATATTATAAAAAATATACGATTATTGGCATTACTCCTTGGTGAACATTTGATGGAAATTCTCAAAAGTCAGAAGAAAAAATCTGACTTTCCAGGCGTTCACTGTCCTTCGGCACTGATCGGCCACTGTCTAGTTGCGTTTGTTTGAAGCGAGTGACGACCCAGTAGCTGTTCTTGTTGGAGTGGAGGAAGGCCTGTGGACAATAGAAACAAAACATTTTGATGTAGCTGACCGACATCAACTGACCGGTCAGTACTGGCTTAACTTTGTTTTCACGGACCCAGTAGCTGCCAGACAATAACTGTCCTTCACTGTCCGCCAGCTACTGGGCCTGTCAAAAAAGAGGCCTTTAGGTGGGCAAACCCAACAAAGCCAGGGGATTGATAGATCTTTGCTTGAGCATGTAATAACTGTGCCATGTTTCACAGAACGTCACTGCACTTCGGCGTAGCGTGTTTGAAGCGCGTGGGCTACAGCGTGCGCGCGTTAGAAGAGAGGCGCCGCGCGGCAGACCACACCAGTCGGGACGTGCTCGTGTGGACCAACGAGAGGCTGCAGCGCTGGCTCATCGCTATTAATCTCAAGGTACGACTTCTCACTTCTACTTCACTACTTGATAACTACGACGACGGACGAGTGAAACCACTGCATGTTAGTAACGCACTGACGTTTATTGGTTCACTTATCGGTCCGTAGGCACACGCACTCATACCCAACACTACTATTATGAATGCGATACTATGACTGGATGGGTGTTTAGATATTCTATTACGCCAGAACGACTGAAGGGATCTGGATGAAATTTGGCACCTCAAATTGATCAGTCCGGAATAGCACATAGATTCTTTTTATCCCAGAAGTATGTTTCTTTGGGATAATTACCGTAATAAACGCGGATGAAACCGCTGGCAGAAGCTACCCATATGACGGGATGAATATTTCATCTCCCTTGCTCTTGCTCTCAAAACGGTAAAGGAAATAGGGTATGTAACTAAATTACCTATATATGAAACAGGGTGTAAGCCTCATGTTTGATTATATATTGCAGGAGTACGCGAACAATTTGTCGGAAAGCGGCGTGCACGGCGCGCTCATCGCTTTAGACGACAACTTCGACGCCAACAGCATGGCGCTGGCGCTGCAAATACCTACGCAGAACACGCAGGTACGACACTATACCAATACATCCAACTTCTCCTCCTGGCCATACAGCCAAAGTGACCACATGATGCCGTGCGCTACCACAAACGTTGCCGTGGAAGTGGCAATGTTTTTATCGGCAAAAATACATTTTCAGGGAGCCACATTCTGGTTGATGCAGCCCATGAACCGCTTGACATGCGGCAGACGTGTCCGCCCTGTCCCATTTTAGCACACTCAGAGATCTGGGCGGACATGCGAAGATAGCAAGACGAGCTTGACGCCTATCAACAGGATCGGTCCACATTTGCCCAAAGCCGGGAAGACGGAAGGAAGAAAGGGAGGCCTTTAGCCTTTTTTTGAGGATGAGAAATCATCAATAACTCCTTCCGCTTTGATTGGAGTGGGAGGGAGTATCAGACTCTTACTGACTAAAACCCACACTTGTTCTTTCAATTACTCTTTGAATTCCAGGGCCGCGGTGACTCTTTCGAACTTTAGCGCAACCTTTTTTTTTCTTTTTAAGCATGGGAAATCATCATATGACTCCTCCCGCTCTAGGCGGAGCAGAAGGGATTGTCAGACTCCTATTGACTAAAATCCATCCGTGTTCCTCTTAGTGCCCTTTGAGTTCCAGGGCCATAGTGACTCTTTCGAACAAATTCCGCAACCCTGGCTGGCACTGACCCTAACAGGACCCTTCTACTATGTTCACATCGGCCTGATTCTAATCGGACGGCGAGCCACCTATTGCTCGCTGTCCTTGCCCCGCGCCTACGGTGGCCGGGAAGCGACTCCCGACGCTCGGGGCGTATTCTTCTGTTGTGGCGGCTGGGGCGTGAGGTTTCCCTCTCTCTCACGCTCCTCGGTCTCCTCCTTTGCTAGCATTATTGCTTCGCAACAGGAGGTGACCGCTTTCCATGACTCCTCGCTCCGGTCCATGGATTGTACCAGGGCCGGATGCGATAGGTCGCTGCCGTCAATCGCCTCTACTAGGACATGGCGGTGCTCTACCCAAGCAGGTTAGACCTCCACCGTATGCTCCACCGTGTCCTCCAGGCGATCCTCAGTGTTGACATCCGGGCATGTCCTCCCGCCAAATCCGAAACAGGTATCTCCCAAAACAACCATGTCCGGTAAGTGCCTGCGTCAGGCGGAAGGTGCGGACACCATAGCGCCCCTCTAGCCACTCCTCAAAGAGGGGACGTATCGCCTGGATTGTGACGTGCCCAGCGTTGGGTTGCGACAGTCGCTGTCTCCACACCGCCATGAGATCCTGCCGGAGCTCCGTCCGCCGTGATGCGACTTGCCGCGGCAGAGGAGTCTCGCCCCGGCGTAGCGCCTCCACGCGCCATTCGTAAATGAGCGCGAGGGCTCTCGCCTCTAGATCCCATGGCGGCAGTCCGGCTGAAGGCTCGCCGCCTCGCCAGAGACCGTGCGGTATCCCCGGGCCAGCCGGGTGGCCATGACCCTCTGGGACGCGTTGAGGTAACGGGCAGGTCGCCTCCTCAAAGTAGGCGCCCGCACTGGCGCCCCATAAAGAGCCATGGACCGCACGACCTCTGCGTAAAGCTTCCGGCAGGAGGCAATTGGACCCCCAACCCTAGGAAACTTTTAACTTGCAATACATAAGTATATCTATGTTTAGACAAGTAATAAGACGTGTACGTGTGTCCTCAGGCGCGACAGATCCTGGAGCTGGAGTTCAGCAACCTGCTGGCGGCCGGCACGGAGCGCGCGGCGCGCCTGCAGCACGAGCACGCCGCCTCCTGACACCACACGCTCAACTAGGTAACCAGGGAACCAAGCACTCTTCCGATTTTTTTATGTTCGAATTTCATTTAACCGAAAAGTATTTTTTGCTATATGCATTATTTGACATATTTTAGATTATCGAAGTATCATTTGTCATTGGTATTATTTTACCGAACTATATTTCGTCGATTAACATAATAACTTTTTGCTATTGGCTGAAGCTTCTTTTGAATTTTTTCCATTTGTCATATATTCACCACACCGAAACAACATTTTACGGAATATTCAATTCGTTTATTATTCAGACTAATAATGTCCATAATTGTTAGTAACAGAGGTCTTAATATTAATTGGTCACAAGTATATAGCCGGGTTATTTCTTGGTAGCTTTTTCAATATTCAATTAAAATAGTGTCATAAATAGTCAATAAGTAGTGCTACAAAAATTAGTGACAGAAACGAATCGTTGCAAAACCAACTTCACGCAATCTTGTCTGCCCTACCCCTAGAGTGTAATTTAAGCCCGCGTAGGCGCGGAGGGGTGGGGCGGTCTGCAAGCTGAAGAGCAGGTAGAAGCTAGCAAGCCGAAGCTGCGGTGGTGAGCGTTAAAACCATCTGCGACGATAAGCTCGCGTGGGCCCACCCAAACCCTGCAGCGCCGGAGCCGTGACAGAAACAATGCTTGCTGCATGTTGCATGCCTGCTTGCATGTTGCGTGCTTGTTTGCACGCTACATGCTTGCTTGCATGCTGCATGCATGATTGTTTACATACTACTGCATGCTTGCTTGTTTGCATGCTGCCATATGCTTGCTTGTACGCTGCATGCCTGCTTGCATGCTTCATGCCCGCTTGCATGCTGCATGCTTGAAGCAAGCATCCTTGTTTGCACGCTTCTTACTGGGACCACTTAATACCAGTTTTGTTAACCACCAACACCGCCACACCACCATTGCACCACTTAAAACAGGGGTATAATGAATGTTCGGAAACATAATACTTCGAACAAATGTTATTTCGACTAAGGGCCGATTTTTCAATCCTCAGATAAACAGTTAGATAGCACTTATTAGACAGATAGCAAAATATTGCATTTTTCAATCGTCAGATAGGCTCTATCTGGTCAATAACAGCCCTAACTGAGAAATAAATCTATCTGCCTCTATGACGGCCAGATAAGCGTCTATTCAATAGATACAACTAGATCCATTGTAGTTTATTTTGAGGTTATTTCTTCTTTTTCCAAAGTAATATCAAAATTATGTAAATTTTCGAAACTGTCGATCTGGCAATTGAAGAAGAGGCTTTATTTGCTTTCCCTGATAAGTGATAAAATTAAGCACGATACACAAAGGTAAGTTCCAGCTAGTTTTTACAATAAAGAAGTGATCTAAGTAGGTTGGTACCTATACCTTCCTATAGCGCGCTCTCTTTTCTTTAATTCAATTATTATCAAAATAATAACAAGTCACTGACAATAAACCAAACTACGAAATCACAACACAAAAAAAAGGTGCACGGGATGCAACATGAAAAAAAGGTTGTTTTAAACGTCACAAAAAAAGTCGAAGCATTTGCTATCTTCGTCTAACACACTTTACACTGTATGCGTGTTTCACGCTCCCACAATATTAGTGTGAAGTTGGCAACTAAAGTCCACAGATAACTATTCGCTTGCTATCTGGCCATTGATAAATGCAACAATTTTATTTGTCCTTTTAACAGTCAGTTAAATTAATTCGCTAGTTAGTTATTTGTTCATTTATTCGATGATTGAACAATCGGCCCTAAGTGTAACTTCGGTAAAAGTTTTTCAACCAAATAAAACGTCGGAGTAACGAAAAAAATCGATTTGATAATAGGTCAACTAATACACTGGCATATGTGACTTCGATAAAGTAAAAATAAAAACGAAACGATAATAGATGAAAAGTTTTAGGTGAAATGAAATTCGGTCAAATATTTTTCGAATTCATGATAAGTTACCAGGTAACCACCACCTTACCATGCACTATCGGCTCACACAAGGACTCCTAGGGCATTTGTATGTAAGACAGTCTACCCCCATCAGGCCCTTGCTGCACCATGACGAATAATGTAGTCCGTTGCAACTCATGCTCACGTAACGTAACCAGCGACCTTGTTGTTTAAAGTGCTAAAAGCATTATACTGTAGCAAATTTGTACGTGTATGTGCTTTGCAAACTATTGACCGCCAAAATATAAAGGCCGCGCCACGAGAAGCTATAAATTTTATAAACACACATTCAATTGTTTCAACTATTTGTTCTGTGAGTTAAAGGCGTTCCAGTACCACAAAACATCAGACGAGCCGGCTTTAAATCCATAAAATATAACCCGACCAAGTGAAATTGGTCGTTAGTTTCGTAATACAAGTATGTTACTTTGAGTTGATTGAATTTGGGACTATTTGTTGTCGCTACGTAACTTAGTAGAAGTTCTTTGTTTACAAAATTTATAGCTTCTCGTGACGGGGACTTTAGATCACTAGCTTCTGCCAGCGGCTTCGCCCGCGTGATCCCTAGGGAACATACTCCCGGGATAAAAAGTAGCCTATGTCCTTTCTCAGGCTCTAGACTATCTCTGTACCAAATTTCATTTAAATCGGTTCAGTAGTTTTGGCGTGAAAGCGAGACAGACAGACAGACAGAGTTACTTTCGCATTTATAATATTAGTAAGGAATTAGTAAGGATGGTTTGGTGTAAATCCAAAGATTTGGAACCCAAGGGTTTAACCAATGTTTGACTAATCTTATTTGTTCAATAAATTATAACTTGTTTACCTGTTCATCGCCTCTCTATTTACTAACATGCAGTAAGAAAACGTGAGCAGTGCTCATGTTTCATCGGTATGAAGAAACACTTTGGCCCTGTAGAGGTTTGCGGAACAGAGAGTAAAGTCCCGCAAACCTCCATTGAAAAGGGAGGATCCTCCGATCGGGCGGTTATTGTGTCCGGTGTGGGCAACTGCTTGCGAGATGCAGGAATTCGACGTAGTAGTTCGCTGCTAGTAAGAAAGATGGCGTTGCGGTGGTTTTTCTTGTGGCGGCATTGATACCGCTACAGCCCTGTAACAAGAACAACAAACAAATGGCTAATCTAGTCATCAACTCATCATCAGCATGTCCACTGCTGGACGGCGGCCTCCCCGCGCGTGTCGCCACAACAACCGCTCCTGTGCTAATCTAGTAGTAGACATAATTAGCCGTGGTCTATTCTGTAAATCCATGTGTGTGTTGCAGGCCACGTCGTACCCGCGCTAGCGAGCGGGCGGCGCCGCGCTGCCGGCAGCTCACACGAACGAGTCGCGAGGCGGACCTATAGTCATACGATATGTTATACGTTAATACACAACTATTTATTTGGTACAAAACATTCACCTCGCAACGCGCGAGGCATATGGCGGCATTTTATAGTAACGCTTCACTCATACATGTTCATTATGTAAATACTTCAAGGTCGACTGATATATTTATCGGTGGCCGACTCCGCTTCTAATAGACGTGTAAGTCTCTCGTCGCCACAATATCTACCAAAGTACTATAAAATGCTATCATAGATGTAAGTTGTTGATACAATAATATTCTCAGTAAAGTGTATATTGAAGTAAACAGTCGTAGCTAAGGCTTCACATAACAAAGTGCTCTGAACTCTGTAGACTATGTACTTAACTTGTAATCTGATATTTATTAATTGTAACTTGGATACAAATGTAGCGACGCCGCGCTGTACCGTGTTTAATATGATACACTAATGTAAGTATTACTCGCCTTAAAGTATTCTCTTAGATGTACAGTATACTTGTTATGAAGCAATATTGGCTGTTAGTTGTGATACTATTCATCTGGTAAATAGCAAAATACATAAGAAAATGTATATAGATTGATGAGATGAATAGTTCCACAATCTCCTATACAAAATGTTTAAACAAATAGCCTTATATCGCAATAGTTTATAGTGTCGGTCTCTTAGACTATCACCTTGATCGTTGATAGTCCAGGAGTCGGACAATCTACGCCATTTTATTTAAACGTTGACAAAACACGGTACACGCAACTAAAAATTGTCATACTCTGATGCCAAATATTAGTTATATTTTAACTAATATACATTTGTATATTGTCGATGATACAGTCTGCAAAATGTTTATTCGAACCTTATATTTCCTACTTATTTCTTTTTTATGAAAAAGTTTAATAAACAAATAAATCGACTTCGATTCTGACTGATGACGTAAGTCAAACGTTTGATTGACTTGATTGGATTGCTATTCAAATTATAAATTCATTGTAGGACGTGATAGTACTATCAAAAAGGAGCTAGGTATATACAGGAAACAATTAGCAATCTTTCTACAAAGCTGTTAAACATAGTCATGTATAAAATGTTTTGAAATAGGTGCCTGTATATGTATCTAGTTTATTGTCTGTACCTATAACTCTAAATACTGGTATTTAGCTGAATCCGGTTTGACTGGAAGCCGACTACAATTTAGTTGTAAAATCAAGCCTTGTAAAAGTACAATCTCTGTGTAAAGTGGTTACAATAAGGTCAGTTTGCAGGCTGTGGCGTCGAGCAGCTACTCGTAAAGTGTGTTGTGAGAGCTGAGCGTACAGCTGCGGGCGGCCTCCAGTCGCCACGCCTGCCCAGCTGCTGGCGTGTGAGCTCACTCAGGCCACGCTTAGCGGTGTACTTGACAGACATACAGTTCATGGGGATTGTCTGTAATAAGAAAAAAGAAGAAGACGTGAATAGGGAACAACACGGCGTTTACTATGCCATCTAATGATGAAAATTCGAAACTTATAAGTAACGTATATTTGACATTGACGCTTCTGTGCTGCCACCTATAGTTCCTGCACGCTCCGTTTAGGGGAACGTGCACGTCACATGCCATCTAGCGTTGCAAATTCGAAACTTATAGGGGAAAACATACTTGACAATGACACAACTATGCTGCCACCTATAAGTGATCACTTGTAAGTGATCAATGAAGTGTCACTTTCCCTATTGTAAACAGGCCTTTGCAACTGACAAAATTGACACCTCTTCATGCGATTTCAATTTCGCTTTCGACTCAAAAGACAATCCTAAATATTATTATAAATATTCGTATCTCAGTGTTTTCAAAAGTCATGGAATATTTCGCTATCTTCAATTGATATCGTTGCTCTAACAAAATAAATTGTGAGTTTCTAACTTTTGTTACACTAAATATTACAATGTGTGACAAAATTCCTGTTAACTCAAGGGAACTGGTATAACTGTTGAGTATACCGAAAAGTGTGTGGCCATCTTAATAGTTGGAACACATGCTGTCTTTCTGTGTCGCACAAATTAACTGGCCTTAACTGCATGGTTCACGGTATAAATATTAAACGTTACTGAATTCACTATTATAATAATAAAATATGACTACTAGATGACTTGGAATGTTTGGGTTCAGTTAGATTGTGTGACGCCGCAAGATATTCGTGTAACCTGTCTACCAAGTGCCTCGCTGAGGTGTGTATATATATAGCTTTATGTAGTTGAATGTGTGCCTCCGACGTCGGCGGGCGGGCAGACTCGAGTGCACGTTACTAGTCTTATGTACAGTGTTATTACATTGTTTTGTAATCTTCTATTTTATTAACTCGCTACTAGATCAGCTGAAACTTAGCTAGGTATATTTTTGTTAAGCGTTTTACAAATATCCTGAAGCGTAGCAGCGCTACCGCACTTGTGTGTCAAAGTGTTCGCGACTACGAGTGCGGTGGAGCTGCACGCGTATAACATGAATGTTGTAGTTTTATTTGATCCGTCGACGTGTGCTGTGCGATCGAGAACATTTCGTGATGGATTCGACTGTTATATTGTAATTGGCGTTCCTACCACGCTCACCACTAAATTGGCAATGTTGCCATTATGTGTTTTTAGATAATTACAAGATTATAATGAATGATAATATTTTTAATTTTTAATAAATTTCCATCGCACACCGCACGCCGACTTCAATAGATAATGAAATAAAACCTAATGAAATGTATAGCTAAAGCGATTTTAATTTGAAAAGTGAATCTTTTTAACCAGTAGCAAATATATTGTAAATACTATCGTTTATATATCATTTCTATCGACTGTAGGTGTAATAGCAATATTTAGCTAAGATGTGTTCAAAACTGAAGGATTTTTATTGTATTATTACTTTGTAATGATAACCGCTTATTTATTAACTAGATTTTATTATTTATTAAGTTATTATAGGAAATGTATTAAATATACCGGTTTATTATAAAAATTACCTCAATAATGGTTTGTGTTACGGTTGTCGCGTATCACAAGTAATGTTACGTGTGTACGGTGCGTAGGCCTCAGCTAATGTATGTATAGCTATCGAGTAACAGTATTAATAAAGTAAGGCGAGGGACGGCGCCACCGGTGGGATTTTTTTATAAAATTAATTAATTTTTAATCGTAGATAAACATTTGGATATATACTTCTCGGAGTAAGCATGCGCCGGCGTCAAATATTGCAAGATGTCACAAATATACATGTCATATAAAGCGCGCCTATCCTATTCAGCATATTGCTCATAATCCTTCAGACGTGTTGCAATGCTTGACGCGGTGCGTTTTCAAAATTTTTCATAATAAATTGGAAAGCGAATGGTACCTACTTTGTACTGCGTGACGAGTTAACGTGACGAGTTGGCGTGCCGGTACGCGGCGGTGACGGACGTGGCGTGAGTGCGGTTATATCATTATTGTTATTTGTGTGACCCTAGCTAGGGAACAGCTTCAGCGGTTACAACGATTTTAAAGAACAAAACTAGATATGAAACAAAATTCTACCGACTTTAAAAATTGCTGTTCTTTCTCGTGCAATCGCAACATCACAAACGAATATATTTTAAAGTGGGTAGTTGTTTGTTTACAATTTTATTCTTACTGCTCTGAACGCAGTTTGCGTTATGGAATAGTTAGAAATATCTGTGGAGTGTAACCCTGGGCAGGTCGTGTCGCTGTCACACGTAGAGCTGCGGCGGCTAGTCTGTGTTGCGGGCGGGGGTAGGTTAGTTACGGACGAGCGGAGTACGGGACGAAGAGTGAATGTTATCACCCGAAATCAAAGCAAGATCGGCGTGAATTCCTTAGCTAAATGTAGTCTAATTGAATTTTTATTTATTAAGACAGAACTTTACGAAACCCTGAGTACAGCGTAACCTAATTCTTTGCTATTATCAGGGTTGAAATAAAACAATTCTAGGAGTATAATAAAGTATCAAAACTCTTCATTTCGTACTCATCGTTCGTGGTTCTGACGTCTCGTCAATAAAGCCTGACTCTATATCATACGTACACATCATCGTTTCATTATCAGAATATAAATAAAATTATATATATTAGCTACATAAAGTTTGTATACAATGCAAGTATGGAGTACTATGGAGATGGTTATTAGGTAACTGTTAGCGTACTTATAGCTTTTCGACGTAGCTAATCAAGTTTTGTATAAAGTTTGGATGACGTAGTATAGCCGAATGTCATGGCCGCTGTGCGGTCCCTTTGTAATCGTACACTTTTATATGTTCCCGCAGATGCGTAGTGACGTCAGTCGTCCGGTTCCTTGCGCTGCGCCCGCGCTCGCTCGCCACGAGCTTGTAACGTTCGGAGCGAGTCGGCCATGTTCGGTAATGTTCGGTTACGAGTGCGAAACGTGCCTTGTTACTGTTACACTAGATCAGTTGTTTGGATGGCTCCACTTTGTTCTATGAAGTTGTGTTTGTTTAAAGGTTTGAATACTGCCTATCATTTCTAGTGGACGAATATTGTCCATTGAGAGTTCGTACGTATAAGTACAGTAGATATTATTGTATTCTTAATGAAAGAAGTTACATATCTGATGTTACAAACCCGTCGCCAGCGGCAGCCGGGCGCCAGCAGTTCCACATAGTTGTGTTAACGCGATCAGTGTTGCCAGTTGTTATGTCTCGGTGTGTACCGTGTGCAGACGTGTGTACCTCCACAAGTGCCAAGTAACCGCCAGTCTGGAACGGACGCGACCGAACAATAACTAGAATAATTTTATCACATTCCAACTCCGATCACGTACTATCGGACCCGTATCGAACAAAAACAAATCAAATATTTTTCCAAGATTTTAAGTCCCAGTGGCTCGCGCTACCAAAGAATAAAGTTACCTTCACGTTAAGGAATTAATGTAAAATATGTTTATTAGTGAAAAGAATTGGATATGTATATAATTTGGCCTGTGTGTGCATAGCTTGTTATAGTGACGGGTATGTGGCGAGTCGCGCGCGAGTGGGAGTCTCGTCACCGTGTTACATTCCAAGGCTTTCCGTGTTATAAATGATCGCTTTGGCCCTCGACTAGATAATCGGTATATCGTTACAGGTGAACCCTTCTAACGGCCATTGTTTTGATGTCATAACGAAATTGTTAACTAGACAATGTTTATTTTGACCAATGTAATCTGTACTAATGTGTAATCTGTGCGTTTGTAAAAACGTTTATCAAAAGTGCGATGACGGCATACGTTGTGCATAATGATAAGAGGTAAATACAATTTACACGATACAATGTCTTGTTTTATTTACTCACTTAAACCCGTCATAATCTTTCAACGAAAAATACACGGAGTTCCAGAAAGACAAATTAACACACACGACAATAGGAGGTCTGTTTTCAAGTATTTTAACCAAGAGTAAGGTTCTGAAACTAATTGAGGCCTAAATGCGAACCTTGTAGAACCCCACAGGGATAGCCACGAATCTAATATTCCTTTGAAAATGGAAGTTCCCTCTGTTTTGTCAGGGGTAAAACTAGACCTTATGGCAGCATTCCCCCAAACTGTGCCGAATTAGATTTCAGGGTTGGCCGCATAGCTAAAGTTGTTCATAATGATGAGTTCATCAAATGACTCCTTCCGCTCTGGGTGGACCGGAAGGGACTGTCACTTATACTGACTAAAACCGACCCGTGTTCCTCCAAATGCCCTTTGTGTCCCAGGGTCGCGGTGACTTTCGAAAAAATCCTGCTACAGCAGCGTAGAATCCTAGAGGTCCGTTTCTCGGACCGCGTAAGCAACACAACTCTCATATACCATATACTGTACTCTTTGAACAAACCACCTGCGCTCCAAAACCAAAATCATGGACGTTGCCCAGAAGGCCGCTATAGCTAAAGTTGGACTGCGCCGGACATGTCAGACGAGAAATGGGCAGAAAAACCACCGAATGGCTCCCATTAAATGCCAAAAGACATTGCGGCAGACCAAGGCGAAGATGGCGGGACGAGCTCCACTCCTACTTTGCTCGTTTATTCAGGCGTAGAAAATGAAAAATTAATTTTGTAAAGAAACTACTAAGATCTCCGTCAACCCATCTCATGGCAACTGGGCTACACCCAGTTGTATATGTCCATGTCCATTGGTGCCTATTGGTCTAGTTCTATTCTGTCTTCTGCTGGATAAGGAGGGAAGTGGAAATTATAATTTTTTTTTTACGGTTCTGAATAAAAAACGGAACCCTTATAGGATCACTCGGGTGTCTTGTCTGTCTGTCCGTCTGTCACAGTCAGTTATCTCCGGATTCACCAATTATATTTTTTTCATAATATTAAAATAAATGGTTTTGAAGTTATTTAAGAAATTAGACGAAAAATTACCATTCCCATTCCTCATCTCCGAAACTACTGAACCAAAAACATTGAAAAAAATGGAGATAATAGATATTTACCTATACAACGTGTTGTTTTGCATCCTCGTCAAATTTCAGGAGGTTGTCATAAAAGACATAAATAATCAATCGAAAGTACGGTAGCGGGCAATAACTAATAAGCGCTGCTTTTTTTTGTTGTTGAAATTTAACAGTATTTCAGAATTAAGCCCTAAATTCAAACAGAATCACCCGACTACGCACACAGCGACAATGCAGCTGTGTGCGTGAGTGTCGACGTCTTACCTACGAAATGCCGCGCGAGCGATCAATGACCGGTAGCAATAATTTTACCTAATTTTATTTTGAAAATCACTTACATTATTGTCATAAATTTCGCTTGATAATTAACTCATCTTTGAGCATCATTGGAATACGGAAATCTTACTAATGACAATAATACTAGTGCGCCAAAGAAAAGTTCACTGACCTGTTATCAGATGATCAATAAAATGTTAGTTTTGCTTTTCGTAGTGATTTTGTTTTTATTTGTGGATTTCCTTCCTACTTAACGGGCTTAGGACCGGCAAGAATGCCTTAGTTAGTGTAGCGATATTTGTGATGGTGATATTTTCGACTCTTAGGTATTATTAGCGTAGTTAAAAATAAAATTTGAAATCAACTTATTTAGGTACACTAATAAAATTGATTAAGCTTACAACGTATTTACAAAATGTACAAATAAATAAATTACCTACTTAAGTTACCCGGAGGTATTGTTCAAAGTTGCCACCATCACACTCTTCGCACAATCGAGCACAACGTAGCTGGTTTTCCTTCAGCTTACGTAACACTAACACATTCGTTTTTAAAGTGTCGAAAGCACTAATGATCCTTGCATGTAATTCTGTTACACTTGTCACTTTTAACGTCTCCCCACAAATAAAAGTCTACAGGCTTCAGGTCTGGAGAACGCGGAGGCCAGGCCACAGGTCCTCCGCGACCGATCGAGTGGTCACCAACTTTTCGGTCAAGTACTCGCGTACTTGCCGACCATAGTGAGAGGGAGCGCCATCCTGCTGGAAGTAGAGTTTGTGCCTTGCGGTAGTGGAACGGGTGTTGAAGTTCACGTTTCAGTAGGCGCCACACTGTGGTGTGGTGCACTCCTAAGTGTTGACCAGCCTCCCGCGTGCTTGCCCGTGGGTCTCGCTGGAAGTATTCCAGGATGTCTTCCTGCAAGGTGACAGGCAGGCCTACGCTGCCGCGAGCATGAGCATGCCGGGGAACGTCAAACTGCCGATGATCCCACAGTCCCTGCGTAGCAGCCAGCATGACGCTCTGTGATGGGGGTTCCCGATCGGGAAACATTTCCGTGAATATCCGGTTGGCTCCACGTAGGCTGTCTCCATTGATGGCATACAGGCGGACCATCTCCACCATCTCTACATTTGAATAATAATTGTCCGTCATCTTGCACATCTTGCACTAGCGGAATTCGCAAAACAAAACGTACGCACACTTCGGCGACATCAAACACACTGTTAGTTCCGGGGCCGCGGGGGCCGGGGGCGTGGCTAGGAGCTTGCGCGGGAGAATCCCCGTACCGTGATTGGGGTGCGATTGATTACCTACGAATTTATCGAATGATCGTTGTGTTTGTGTGTGAAAGCGCGATTATAAGGCTAGTAACAGACGGGCCGCGGCTGGTTTACACTTACGGATTTCCGTAAATAAAAAAATAAAATTAAAAAAATACCTACCCATTTTACTGTCGATTTGGGTCGAGAATCATTAGCATAATTACGTCCTTGAATTTGACTAGGATGCAAATCAACACGTTGTAGATTACTATAAGAAGTCTACAGTGGTAAAAAACATGTCGAAAAAAAAATTCGTTCGGAACCCTTTGCAAGCGAGTCCGAATCACACTTGGCTAGTTTTTCCTACTCCTCCGCTGTACTTTTCTGATTAATTTCGTTGTGAGATCCAAGACAGTTGAATCGTTTCTCCGGGACTCGTCGGGCTTCATTGGCTCGGCATTTTTCTGGTGGTCGCCACTGTTGATTCTGGCTTTCAGGTGTTGCAGTGGTTGAGAAAGTGTGGCGGGCTTGAAAAAAAAATCTCCGTCACTACTGTTGATTATTGGAGGTACTAAATACTGGTTTAATCAAAATGACGTAATTCGTTGTAGTTTAGGAGTACCGGCATGGTGTCGTCATTATAACGCATCATAATGGCGGGACCAGTGTTATCGTGAAATTTCGTTTATGCCGTGTGAGGTACAAAAACTTCAGGACAGGTACAAAATAGTAGGTACTCTAAATGGCTACTAAGTGTATTTGGTAGAATCATTAGTAGAATGCTAAAATCTTTCAAATTACATACAAGATTTGGTCCCGTCATTATGACGTTTATGAAAGGACTGGCCTGACATAGCAAAGGACAGAATTGTGTGGAAAAAAATAGTTAAGAACTGTTCAAATCAAGAGTGTATGTGTAAGCTAATGTTCTGTTTGGGAGATAATTTCTAAACATGGTTTCTAACAATGCCCACTCTAAAATTACTAAGTTAAAATTCGTATGCAGGTATGAATAGCCTTGTTGCTGCATTATGGAAGTTGCTATTGTTGGTATGGTTGGCAAGAAAATCAAACACAATTTTCACAGTAATCACATCTGGGCTTTTTTTTTATTACCAACTTTACTTAAATGCCTACATATTTTCTTCTTCAATTCCTTCTGTCGTTTCAACTTCCTCCATTCCTCTTCCTCGAGTTGTTTCTTATGTTTCTGCAATCTTTGCGCGGTTGCTTCTTTTTGAACCTCTTTCTTTTTCTCATAATTAGTCTTCAGCATCTTCATGACGTTCGATACCTTCTGTTCTTCAGGATTCTTGATAACTGCTATCCTGTTCTTGAATTTATCTTTCGGGTTTATACCAGACAGTGTTGTGGACTTCTCCTTAGGTTTAAACCTGTAGGGCAACCCTTTTTGAAGATTCTTGGGTATCACCAAAGGTTTGAAAACTTTCGGCGCTCTGTTTACTTCAGTATACATTGAGTCTGTGTTCGCTTCATTCTTGATGTTTTGCTCTCTCTTTAGCTGCCCTTTCGTCTTCATGCCTTGCCACGCGTTCTTAGCTCCAGCAGGCAGTAATAGGTTTACGACAGGCGCATAGAACTTAGTGACGTCAACTTTGAACCAAGTACGGCAAAATATGATGTCACTCATAAGAATTTTGTCTTCAAAGGTAGCTCTGAAAGCACCTTCCGGCTTGTTCAGAGCTTTTTTAATCTGACCTCTGATACCTGAAACTGTTTTTACTCTAGCTCCTTCAAACTTTGCAACTTCTAAGGTAGTTGTAAACATGTCCTTAATAAACGCAGTCTTCTTGTATATCTTCAATGGAGTACCAACTAATTTCAATTTCTTGACTATTTGAGTTGACTTATTAATTTCGTTTACACTGCCTGTAGCAGCTATCCTGAAGCCTACTCGTTTGATATTGTTTGTGTTGTTATTGACACTCTGCAAGGCGAGGAAACCTGTGTTCTGTGGTGTTATGGGACCATAGAAGTGCATGTTACAAGTGACATGCTCGGGAGTGTACTTCAAGTACCTGCATTTCATGTCATCTTCTATCTTTGAATAGATAGGTAATGTTTGGAAGCGACGCCAACCCAACGAAATTATGAGAGGATCATTGGTCTTCAATATTTTCTTATACCATCTGTGCTTCTTTACTTTGCAGGATACAAAACCTATATTCTGCTCGGCCATGTTCAGAGCTCCAATAAGTATTGGGTAACTAGAATCGAAGTTAGTAACAAACTCAGATGGCATGTTCTTAAATAACATTCTGACATACAATCCTGGTCTGAAACCTTCAACTTCGATCCTCAGTCCCTGATCTAAGTTCTCAAACACTGATTTATTGAGTTCTGATTGTTTCAAAGCTTCTGCTTTTAAGTTTTCGTAATAAGAGTGGTCTCCTTTAATTCTGTGATCATCAGGATTGTCATACTCTGAATCGAATTTAGCTTTTAACTTCATCTTTTTGTCTAGGATTTCGGATTTAGTTAGCTCTGCTTTACGTTTAGTGCCTGCTTCTTGAGTTGTCTCTGTCTTTTCTTCAGCTTTATGTTTCTCTCCTGTTTCTAAATCTTCAAAATCACCGTAAAGTTCTTCATCATCGCCATCGCTGGCATCGTCTAGTTTCAATAGCTCTGAAGCGTCTTCGTCAGCCGACCTCTTACCAGTGACGAAACTGTTGATCAAAAATTGTTTATTGTTTTCACTTGTCCAATCTCTAAGATTTGGTTTGTCCAAGGCATAAAAGAATGAGCACTCATCTAAATCTAATCTTTCCTTTTCTTTATGCTTCTTCTTTTGTGTATCTGTTACTTTCTTAAATAGACCACCAAGCTCTTCTTCTTCTTCAGAATCTTCTTCTTTTTTGTTTTTGGATTTGTTACCTATCTCAAAATCGCCATAGACAAGCTTCATTATGTTCTTTGATGTCTTTTGTCTCTCTAGATATGCTTCTGTGGCCTTCTCTCCTAGCTTTTCTTTCCATTTCATACCAAAATCTTCTTCTTTCTGTGGTTCTTCATCAGAGTCACTATCATCTTCATCATCACTCATGTCGCCTTTCTGTTTGTCATCCCCATCAATACTCATTTCTCCATCATCATCATTTTCTCCGTCTGATTCACCTTCCGAATTATTATTATCCCAGGGAAGTTTATTTTTCTTCTCTTCTTTCTCACTTTGATCTATTCCACTATCATTTTCAGAATCACTGTCATTGCCTTCATCCTCAGAGTCTGATGCATCTGATTCAGCTTTCTTATTCTGTTGCAAGTACTCATCATCTTTGATCATATCAGGATAGATGACTGCACCTCCACTGAACAGTTTGAACCCTGACTCTTGCATCTGTTCATCAACTGTCTCTTTAGTCTCTACTACATTCTTGAGTAGAGCTTTCTTCTCATTGCTTTCTTCATCTTCCTTCTTGTGTGAGTGAGAGCCTTGCAGCTCTATGTAGACTGCATCCTTGTCATAGACAATACCTCCAACACCAGCAAATGGTGCATATATCTGCCTCTCTCTTTCCATGAGATGTCGTTTCTTCTCTTTGCTGGGGAGTGGACATGGATCTGGTAGGTAGGATAGTTCACTGATCTTCATGTCTCCAACACCTGGAAAGATTGAACAAGTATGTAACTTAACAACAACTATAACCAACCCTGAACAGTAGCAGTTGAGAGATCTATCATTTTGTAATATTAGGGTAAGTCTAAGTTGATAACAATTTTAAAAATTCTTTTATACAACAAAACTATTGCATTTAAATAAAATAATCATCAATATATACAAAATTGTTCCGTTACTGACTGACTGAGTGACTGACAGACAATGCACAGCCGAAACTACTGGTTGTAGAAAGCTGAAATTTGTCATGTAGGTTCCTTGGGGAGTGTAGGGGAGCATTAAGAGAGGATTTCCCGAAATTCCTACAGGAACGGGAAAAAACGGGATATGCGCGTAGCTATAAGCTAGTCTCAAATAAAATAATGTAAACATAAGCTCTCACCCTCTTCTTTTCCTTAACTTTTCAAGTTTTTGCAAAAAATGGTCATCTTATGTCAGATTATTTTTATTTCATACTAGTGGACGTCACGCGGTTTCACCCGCGTAGTTCCCGTTCCCGTGGGAGTACGGGGATAAAATATAGCCTATGTAGATGACAATGTAGCTATCCATTGCTGAAAGAATTTTTCAAATCGGTCCAGTAGTTTCGGAGCCTATTCATTTCAAACAAACAAATCTTTCCTCTTTATAATATTAGTGTAGATGTAGATAGATTGAGGAATCGGTCAATATTAGATATATCAAAAACAATTTGTGATTAACATCTTACCTGCTATATGAACTGAGGACTCCTTCATCAGCGGCACCCCTCTCACATATCCATACAGCACCACATCTCTGTTCACCTTCGCATCCTTCCTGATCAACTCCTGACTAGTTATATCTTCCAAACGGTCCGCCAACACATAAGCATGGGTCATTCTCCAGCTAAGCGGTCTGAACTTCATCACTGAGATGAATCTAGACAAGTTCTTTATTTCATTCCTCAAATATTCCCCATGTATGATACCAGACAAGTAGAATAACTTTGCTCCAGAGTATACTTCAGTCCAGAACCTATGTTTGAGAGTTTTTTTAGTAGTTTTCAGAGTCTTTGCATTCTTTATCATGTCAAGATGTGTGAGAACACCCATGATTTTGGGCATGCCATGCACCTGGCAGATGTTAAGGAACTCGAATATCTCCATTTCGAAGCCGAAGCTCGCGTCACACAGCAACAACACGAGATCAGCGCACTTTGCGATGTCGATCATAGAATTGACATCGTTGTTACATTCTATCAGTGTAATGCGCCGTTTCTTTGATGTAACGATAGTTATGGGACCGTTCGTGTTTGTCACATTAGTTTTTATAAAACTCTTGATCAAGTTATTGATGAGTGTGGTTTTACCGACTCGAGGTGGCCCGACAATCGCCACAACAATCGGTGGTGGTTCCAGGGGAGTTTTGTCCACTTGTGGGATGTGCTGCTTCTTCGAGATAACATCTTCTCGGCGACGGAACTGTCTCTCAGCTCTCACAGCAGACTGGATAGCAAAAGCTTTAGGATTTCTTTGCCGAGCACTTAGGTTAGATTGATCGAGTTTGGTTTTGTTTTTCTTCTTCTCTGCTTTGCGTCCGGCTTGCTTAGCACGGTGCGACTTCTTTTTATCAAAAGCAGTTTCATCTGCCATGGTTATATTACAAATTAAATGCGGGAACACATCACATTTATTTCAAAATAATAAAATAACCTCACGTGTTATATGTAGAACAAAGTGACAGCTTACAGCTTATTTTTTAATTTGGCCAAGCAAAAAAATACGACAAACATGAGTTTAGATTATAGTCTTTTTAGACATTGATTTATATTCCTAAAATATACTTTGAAAGTATATTTTAGGAATATAAAATAGGTAATATGAACTTTAATACAATCAAAACAAAAATTACAAACCAATTATAGTTTTTAAAAATCTCGTTAATCTAGTCGATTGCATTGATCATAAACATTTTACATATATATTAATTACAGATGTTTAATAAATTTACCTTGCAACACAAAGTCCAGTTGTCATTGACTACAGCTAAAGAAAGAGATCAATTTTATATTTTTGTGCAAAAAAGTCCATTATTTGGATGATGAAAGCAAAAAACGCAGCTGGTAATGATAGCTCACTAGTGGCAGAAACTAAAGTGAACTAATCAGGACTGTTACCATGACTTCTTCAGAGCTAGACAGCCGGAACATCGCCATATCGATGTGAGTAATATACGCATTTTTCCTAATTATAGAACGATTGTGTTATTGTATTCGTCACTGGACATTGTTTATGTTGTTTACTAGTTAGTACTAGTTGTTCAGCGATCTAGGATACGTCAAAACAGTCTTATTGGTGATGATAGGTCGATGATCTTTGTGCTCTGTCGTCCCCGCAATGCAGATGTTAAACACCATCATCAGCTCATTGTTGACCTTAGAAACGTTAGCTCAGAGCCAATATCCATTTTAGAATATTTCAAGTAATTTTTATACGGTTCAGGCATATCATTTTTACACTTTTGTTTACTTAAATTGAGACTAACCCACAGCTTACTGAAACCAGTTTGTACAGTTAGTTTTAACTGCTATACAGACTAATTTTCTATTGTATTTGTTTACCTTAACTCGGGAAAAATTCTAGCCATAAATGGTGCTAATTTAAAATATATTAGGAACAATGATAGCTTTAAATTAGTTTGTTGTGTATCATAAATAAATGACCACAAAATTTTTACTATGTAGGTATTTCATGAATAAAAATAGTTACTTAAATTGAATTAAATCTAGGTAATATTCACAAGTAGGTAGTTTGCAAACGGAAAATGTGGGCTAACTAATATTTGAAACAGTACTTGAATTATAAATAACTTCATTGATTATACTGATAACATTTGCATACAAAAATATTCAAATAATATCAACTTTTATGTTTCTGATGAATTAAAGTAGTATAATTCATCTTATAAATTGGATTTTATTCTAACAGTATGATAATTTTTCAAAATAATGTTGGTGATTATAAATGCTAATTAAGTAATTTAATATTAATTAACTTACAATGTTAGATAAGTTAACATTCAAACTTGTTGTTAAAAACTTCTAGAAAAATGAATTAAATAAAAGTACAATGTTATGAAAACTCCCACTGTATTAGATTTAAATTAAATATACATATCTAACTTTACATATACTTACATTAGAAGTGGACTGAACAGCTGGCTCCTAAACTAAGTAAAACTTGTAGAACAAGCCTAAAACATTCTTTACATTTTAATTGCACAAAATCTTCATTTTATTAACTTCAAAGTTATATAATAATTAGTAGCAAAGCATGGCTGTGTCTGCATCACATATACATCGTGTAATGATATTTAGTGGTGGTCCATACCAAAAGATTTGAAACTAGTATTATGTAAGAATGTCTATCATTCTGTTTAATCAAAGTTACCATCACAATAGGTTCAAACATTTATTCCACATTCTTGTATTCAATCAACTAAAACCTTCAACAGGAGAAAATCAGTGGAAAACCTGGTGATATCATCTCAGGATGCCATCGGTCAGAGCATCAGCCAAGCGCTCACATTCTCCGGCGTGATCACGCAGCACGCCAACAACATCATACAGGAAAACAGGTAAGATTAGCTAAAACAATGGTTGTTGGATAATTTACTATCATCAGTGAGTAGGTATCAAGTTTTATGGCTATATTTGCATTAATGAGCAGATAAAACTGTGTCAGTAATTAACACTTTATTACTGAATAACACACATCAAGTGTTAACAGCATTTTGAAACTGTTTCAAAGCAAAATTACAATATAAAAGCCTTCATTCCCTAAATATTGCATGATTTAGCGTTATTAAATGTATGTTTTCTATCGGTATATCTTTACTTCGGACACCCAGGTACCATCTGTGAGATAGTTGGTAACAAGGCGTTGCTGGCCTTCCTTGGGGAGCTGGGGTGGATCGAATGACACATTTGTCCCACCTGCACACAAAATTCGCGCTTAATTGTGGAGTTGCGGAAACCAGCCCGATTTACATTTATACTAATACTAATATGTAAAGTTCACGAGTTTGTTTGTTTGCTTGAATGCACTAATCTCAGGAACTACTGGTCCAATTTGAAAAATTCTTTCAGTGTTAGATAGCTCATTTATCGAGGAAGGCTATAGGCTATATATTATCACGCTAAGACCAATAGCAGCGGAGCAGACGAAGTTGCGCGGGTTGACTAGTACGTATTTACATCTTTTATGTGTAATGTGCGCAACAACATGCAAGTTATAAATTCAGCTTTTTTGGTGTTTAGTCAAAATGATTGAAATCAGAAGTTATAAGTTTTCGATTTATTATTTAAATCAACTGATTAAATTATCGCGTCGAGTCTTCTCTATTGAAATGAACTTATAAAAAAATTAACAACACTACTTTTTGCCCGCGACGATTTCCGTAAGAATTTTGGGAAATCCTTTCTTAGTGCTCCCCTACACTCCCCAAGGAACCTACATGCCAATGTTAGCTTTCTACTAGTAGTAGTTTCGGCTGTGCGTTCTCTGTCAGTCACCAGTAACGGATGAGTTTTATATACAGAGGTATTGATACTCATGTTAAATCTAATTTCCTGTGATAATTCTGTTTTGCCTTTATCGCTGGTTTTTATCAAGCCGAAACTAAACAAAATACAATGTATACCCATGGATATTATAGCTGGTTATTATTAATGAATGTGAAAGCCAGTTTCTTATCTTTTCCTAGGCAAACAAACAAATTAATTTAGATTAATTTCGTAAAAGCCGCTAATTATTCCGGGGTAATGGTCGATAGACCATTCCCTCCACAACCCTGGCAGATATGCCAGGGTTGTGGATTAACAAACACCAGATATTTTTTTAAAGGATGGGATATCATCAAATCACTCAAAACTCTCACTGACTAAAACCCATCCGTGTTCCTCCACCCTTTGCGTTCCAGGGCCGCGGTGACTCTTTCGAACCTATTTCACAACCCTGGCAGGCACAGGACCTAGCGAATCTGATCTATTTTGCTGAAATCACACCTAGACATTTCAAATATGTATTTGTATGATAGGTTAACCTACCTATATGGTACAGGAGGCGGGTATAATTCTAGCATAACATACCTCTCCCAGCCAAACTGACAATTTTTTGCTCTTTTTCCTTCCTGTAATCCTGTAGCATTACTTACTTTAGTCTGTGCCTAATGTACCTAAATGTACGGCCTTCTGACATACCTACTTTGTAATGTATTAAATTGTAGATCAGTGAAAATTGTGTGAAGGTTACTATAAACATGTGAAAGGCCACGCTTCGGCAGTTGGTATGTGTAGGATCAATCAACAAAAACTGATATTGTACGTGAAGAATTGAATCAGGCCCTTGAACGAGGCTAGGAGCTAGGACTCAAGCTAACCATTACTACGAGATATTAAGATTTTTACACGCTTATGGCCTTATTCCGGCACCATTGAGGACATGAATGCCACTGAGGCCGCTGTAACCATGGCCACCTAAGGGGCACAGACAGTAAAGGGTCCCTCCACTCGAGAAAAAGATTTTTAACGTTCCGAACATCCGTAAAAAACGAAATCCTTATAGGATCACTCGGGTGTCTGTCTGACTGTCTGTCTGTCCGTCTGTCACAGCCAATTTTCTCCGAATTTACTGGACCGATTCTGTTGAAAGGTACACATGTCATATGGACTTTTGTGACCTAAACACGGACACATTACGTGCATAAATAAATGATGAGTGTGGGGGTCACTTTTGGACCCCGAAACATATTTTTTAAACAATTTGACCCAAGCTAGAAAATTAAAAAAAAAACGGCCATGTGCGAGTTGGACTCGCGTGCAAAGGGTTCCGAACCAATTTCATTCTATTAACATGTTATTTTAACACTACAGACTTCTTATAGATTTTTCAGTAATCTTTAGACACAGAACCTGCACTTTTTTTAAAAAAATTTAGGCTCAGTAGTTTCGGAGATAAGGGGGTAATGGTCATTTTTGGTCAATTTCTATAAAAAGTCTGTAAAGTTAAAATAACATGCTAAAAAAAAGAAATTGGTTCGGAACCCTTTGCACGCGAGTCCGACTCGCACTTGGCCAGTATTTTTATAAATGTTGCAACATAATTAGGTACCCCTAATACACATGTCTGTATCTTACACAAAGCATGCAAGTATCTTGCATGCCATTGTGCCATAACGAGTTCTGATTGGTGTATGTCACTATGCAATGCTAGCTCCTTGCATACTTTTGTAAGTTTCAAATCAAATCAAGCCCGTGTGTTAGGGCTACGGCTTGAATGGTTATTCACAAAATTAACTAAAATCTACTTCACACTGGAGACTGTAAACAGACCTCAAACACTTTCTCTAAGCCTTTGAAACATGCAATCTATTTAATTGACTTCAACCTCCACAGGTAATAAGCGGTTGTCTGCAATAATTTCCCTCCCAAACCACAAGGTTATATTTATTATTGTTTCACTTTCACCCAAAGACAATAGGCGGCGCGATGGGAAGGTCAGGGAGTCAATTTAGTTGACAATATTATTGTTTTGTAGCGACAAGCATGCACCGCCTATTTCCTTTCCGTATTTCATAAATATTACACGGTTCTGACTACACAGCTTTATCGTTCTATACCCAAAGGGTAACCAACGGTGCCGTACTACTAAGCCTCCGCTGTCCGTTCGTCCGTCCATCTCAAGAACTGCAATAGGTAGAAAGTTGAGATTTTGACAGCGTGCGTATTTCTATTACCGCTATAACAACAAATAGTAAAGGGCCTTTATGGTACAGAACCCTTCGTGTGCGACTGGCACTTGGCCGGATTTTTTAGGGTTCCGAAAAAAAACGGAACCCTTATAGGATCACTCGGGTGTCTGTCTGTCCGTCTGTCACAGCCAGTTTTCTCCGGATCCACTGGACCGATTCTGTTGAAATTTGGTACACATATGGACTTCCATGACCCAAACACGGACGCGTTACGTAAATCATTACATTTTTAGTATGGGCGTCACTTTTGGGGGTCAAATAACATGTAAAAAAAAAAATTCGTTCGGAACCCTTTACACGCGAGTCTGACTCGCACTTGGCCAGTTTTTTTGCTTCCGTTCTCAAAATGGTGTTAACGGTGGGAACCCTTTTCCCCACCTCATCTGTCAAAATTCATGGACAATGTAAAAAGGATTATATGTAAAAAATAACATGTAAAAAAAAAATTCGTTCGGAACCCTTTACACGCGAGTCTGACTCGCACTTGGCCAGTTTTTTTGCTTCCGTTCTCAAAATGGTGTTAACGGTGGGAACCCTTTTCCCCACCTCATCTGTCAAAATTCATGGACAATGTAAAAAGGATTATGTTTTTCCCTTCTAGGTTTATAGCTGATTCCGATCCTCAGGCCAAGAACAATATTATTGGGTTTTTCCATAAGGAAAGTTCGCAGTCTGACTACGAGTTCGATAAATTTAAATAATCTTTCCAAGAATTTCAGAAATTAACTGACGAAATGTGTGTGACATACCTACACTTCTCTGCCTATCCCTTCGGGATTAAAGACGTGAATATATGTAGAACGTAACAAGCTCAATCCCATGTCAAATCACCCAATCTGCCTCTATATCAGGGATGTTATGGAGCTCCGTAACCGTAACCGAAACTATCGGATATCCTTACTTATACAACCTGTAACAGAATAAACGCAATACCTCTTAAGGGGTCAAAAAAAATCGACTCCCCCATACATTTATGTGCGCACAGCTCGACAAAATGTACTGAACAGCTGATTTTAGCGATTTCGGGATTGGTCCCCATAGTAAAAGTTGTTCATAATGATGAGTACAATAACCCCTTAAGAGTTATTGCGTTTATTCTGTTACACGTTGTATACTTATCACTTATTTTACATATTACTTATTTACTTCTATATTTACTTATATATATACAGGGTGTAAAGGACATCGTAACGCAAACTTCGCGAAAAGGCTACACCTAATGCCACTAACCAAATTATGGAAGTCATTAATCTCGCTAATGATCGGTTACAAAAATTGTCATTTTCGAGCACGCAATGTATTGTGAACAACGCGATCTAAACGCGTGAGAGCGTTGTACGGAATACGTACCTATACTACTTGCACACACACATACACAAGGCTGCGACGCCGCGCGCGCTGCGGTCTTTAAATGTACTCGTATGTGCTTACCTACGAATATCGCCTACCTATCGCCGACAACAAATCACACAAAATCATTTTAATCACTCAGAAATACCTACGGTACCTACTGATGGTATGAAAATGTTTATGCAGAATTTAAGAGAAGAAAAGGATCCATAAGCTTAGTCTCTTAAAATCACGATTCCGATTAGGATTGATAAGATAACAAAAAATAAACTTGTAAGTACCTACCATTGAGATCCCGTAACGTGTAGGTATAAACTAATGAACTATCTAACTCACTTTGAATGTAAGTACCTACGAATATCGCCTTTCGCCAACAACAATAATGCCTATCACATAAAATAAATCATTTGTATCACTATCACAGAAAAACTTACCCACTGATGGTAAGAACTTGTTTTTGAAGAAGTTAAGAGGAGCCATAAGCTTAGTTTCTTAAAATAACGATTCGAATAAGGATTGATTTAAAAAAATAAGCTGGATCCGGTAACGTAGATAACTAATGAACTACCTAACTCACTTTGAATGTACCTAAGTTCCTACGAATATCGGCCCTTCGCCAACAACAACTGACATGTTTATGCAGAAGTTAAGGAGCCATAAGCTTAAGCATGTTCCACACGGATGTACCTAATCCAATGTCCAATCCAAGGTGACCTTGGTGGGAGCTTGGTTTCCATCCGCGAATTTTGTATGAATTTGGATTGTATCTGCCGTCTTCACGGACGGCAACAAGCAAGGTCACCTTGGATCGGTCGCTGGATCCTTGTAGAACATTGTGTGGAACATTACTTTAGTCTCTTTAGTAACTTTAGTCTCTTCAAATCACGAACATGATTCCGATAAGGATTGATAACAAAGCCGGCCATGTTCGAGTCGGATTCTAAAACAAAGGGATCTGTACCATAACCCAAAAAAACACGTTTCTTGTATGCGAGCCTTAAATTACCTAGTCCTACGGATGGATGGACAGAGGAGGCTCAGTAAAGGGGATTCGTTGGTTAATTGTAAGTACATTGCGATCCGATAATGTAAGTATCTGCCTACTACTAAATTACCTTAAGCTCGCTCACCCCAATCTGGTTACAGATTGGGTTCGAAGTGGCCGCTGCCAAATTTGGGTCCTGAGCACACTCTTCACGCAGCGTCGTAAACACTCGGACACAAACACCTTGTCCTTGACGTAACCCCAAAGAAAAAAATCTAATGATGTCAAGTCTGGTGAGCGAACTGGCCATGGCTCCAGACCGAATCTACCGATTCCACAAGTCCAGATGATATTTTTAAATCAAACACACAAAACACACACAAACACAGAGAAAATTAATAATAAGTTTTGGTATCAAACCAAAACTTATCTTTCCTAACGTTCCGAAAACAAAATCTCGCAATAAAAACACTCGCTCGCGGTCAACATCAACAAGATACTAATAAAAATCTATCACGAAATGTTCTTTTCGAACTCTCCTTTGATTTCGCCGACATACGTGCATCAGTACAGTGGCGGATCTATCATTGGTTTTTATTTATTTATTGAATGATTTTTTTTTTTTTGAAAAACTCAACTATTTATTTACTTGGTCACCTTCAAAAATGATAAGATCTAAGAGAACCCAAGCTGCAAGAAACCGAACGAAGCGAACAAGTTTCGCCATTGAATGGAAGTATGATTTTATTTAATTAAAACAAAGAAATTAGCGTCATCACTTGTCATTATTAAGTCTCAACACCATGTACATTATTTAGTGCTGCCGTATTTTACATTCTGTCTTTTGATGTATCAAAGCGTAAATTGGGTATAGCAAGAGCCAATTGAGATAAGCGTAACATTACTTATTTTAACTTTAGCCTTATTATGGTTTGTGTAACGCGTGCCTATTAATAGTAAAAAAAAAGATTTATTTTCTCGGTCGGCTATCTAAGGCCGCCACTTGCGCTCTCTTCTATCAAAGCAACAGAATACCTAGATCGGCTCTTGTGTCGGCATCGGCGGCATGTGCAAAAGACGTGAGCTGCTATACGAAAATACGACATAGCGACACAAAACGAAGTAACCGATTTGCGTCTTTAAGCAATTACTTTAATGTTGGAAATCGCTTACTTCGTTTTGTTGTGATACGTATTATTTTCTAATGACGGCAGTCTTTAGACGGTATGTTTGAGCGGCGCTTTTGATGAGCTATACACACATGCACACTCGTTAGTGTGCAGGCAGGTACTAGGCATGCGTTGACCTTTCGTTTGAACTTTGCACAGCTGAGCGTATACCTATTTGTAGTTTTATTTACATTGCTTTTTTTGGTGAAAATAGAGAATTAATGATTTTTTTATTAAAAATCTTATTGGGTTAGGTCAGAATAACGATTATGAGCAGTCTAAAGTAAAAAAAACTCCTGAAAAAAATGAAAAAATGAGGAAAAAGCCGACGAAAAATTCCAACTTGGGGGTGTCCAGAATCATGTCCTGGACCCATGGAAATCGTTTGTGCGTCGATGTCTTTTACACCCGGTATAATATATATCCTTACTAAAATTATAAAAGCGAAAGTAACTCTGTCTGTCTCGCTTTCACGCCAAAACTACTGAACCAATTTAAATGAAATTTGGTACACAGATGGTCATAGGTCAGAAAGGACATAGGCTACTTTTTATCCCGGGAGTATGTTCCCTAGGGACCACGCGGGCGAAGCCGCTGGCAGAAGCTAGTCCGAAATAAAAATATACCAGTATCCGTATCCGTTTCACAAGTTTCGGATAGTTTCGTATAAGGGCGGAGTCTAAATAAAACGACATGTTTCGTTACTTACCTATATGATTATAATACCAAATGATAACCTAGACTAGATAAAACCTATAAATAAAACCAAATAATTACATACTTTTTGTGTTTATATTTTACTTCAATCTAATATCCGTAACCGAAACTATCCGAAAATAACGGATAATCCGAAATAATTACATATCCGTAACCGTATCCGAAACCTATATAATTTTAATTATTTAAACTTTATGCACAATTGTGGTACATGGGCGGACTTAATGCAAAAAGGCATTCTCTGCCAGTCAACCTTTGGATTAAAAAGATTACGCTGTGGTAGGTTTACAACTAATAAATAAAATTTAAAGCAGAATTTTGTTTCGGAATTTTATTCCTATATCCATATCCGTAACCAGCTAGTCTATTCTGTAAGAAACTATTTCGATATCGAGCTTCACCTGAGTGATAAAACTCACAAAGTGAGCTTTATTGCATACAACATAAAGATCTTCATTTGAAACTCACTTCGAATTCTACTGTCGAGATACGAAAATGTTGTTAGAGAATAGCACTACAGATCCGAAATATCATGTCCATAACATCCCTGCTCTATATCTCTAAACAACTATAGGTCAGGGTGACGGCATTTGACCTAATTTAGAAATAATACCTATTCACTGGCAACTAAACGCTTCCTGTCATTTTAATTGACGCGACAGACGATTCACTTTTGCAGTTATAAAAGCACGATGATGTTTGTGAGCTATTGTCCTGCCCACCTCGTTTACTAAGCCGTGCCTGAAGATACACCAATGCGTGTTTACTTGTTATAGCGCCTGATGCGTGACTGTAACCTCAGTAATACTCGCTTCGTTCATTGTAGCAATTAAGTAATTAAAACAAGGACGAAAAGAATTACGATCTTCAGTAATCTGTATCTAGAGTTGTGAGAGGATTTTGTTTAATCACTGCAAGTAAGTAATCAAATCGGTAGTAATGAACTCAAATCAAAAAGTAAAAAATCCGGCCAAGTACGAGTCAGACGCTCACACGAAGGGTTCTGTACCATAAACCGAAGAAAACACGTTTCTTTTTTGGGAGCCCCCTTTCATTTTTAATTTATTTTAATTTTAATTATTTACCCAGGCGTACATGAACTTACCCAGGGCTTGCACGCTGGTTACTTTTAGTCCAATGTTCTCAGCATACCATAACGCCTTCTTGCGACTAATTATACGTCTCAGACTACAACTAATCAAATAAAAACTGATTTTTGTTGCACTTTTACGATGCTTCTTGGTATGGCTTTTGTTTACCAACAAGTGCCGCCATTATTATTTTTTCCATTATGACAGCCGGACCCCTGCTAGTGCGCTCGCGCGTTCCGTCATTTGTGAGTTGTGACATTCACAAATGATGTTGGAGCACTGGGCCTTTGGGCGTGGGGTCGATGTTACTGTGTGTACTTATTTTATTTATCGAATTTTTTCATCATTTATTTATTTTATCTGTATTAATTATATGTATTTAGTATGTGTTACGTAACTGCGTCCGTGGCATCACAGGCCCTATCATAACACCAGCGCTGTGTTATTTATTTTTAAATTTCCTAGCCTATGCTGAGATAGAGATCTTTTTGGCCTCGCACAGACTAATTTATTAGTGATTAAGTAATAGACTACTTTTAGTTTTAATTAATTTGACATCTGTCTGTTTTGTGAGAGTTCCGAATAAACATTTTTCTTTCTGTCTTTCTTTCTTTCTTATTTGTTGTTATAGCGGCAATAGAAATACACACTCTGTGAAAATTTCAACTGGCTACCTATTACGGCTCTTGAGATACAGCCCGCTGACAGACAGACGGACGGACAGCGGAGGCTATTACTAAGGGTTCCTTTGGTTCCCTTTCGGGTCTTTGGGTACGGAACCCTGAAAAGATCTTTAAATGATTATGAATCATTAAGTTAGCTAAATCTGTTCGTCCTGTGATTACGGTCCAGAAGACGATGAAGGAACCCTCGTAAAGTATTTATGTCTGTGCACGTTTCGGTCATACCGTGGTTACATCTGCTGTTGCACCTGGAAATGTGGCAAGTTCCAGGTAAAATGCTTTTGATTATTCTGCCCCAGTAAAGGTGGGTCTATGCTAGACGAGCCGAGCACGAGCTGAGCGCAAGCCAAGCCGCTCTACTCGCGGTCTCAAGTGTGGACGTACAATGAGCCTACAACAATCACTCTCCTTGATGCGATGCAAATCCCTTTGTGTTCGTCAAAAAACCGACAATAGGCGGAGCACAGTCGAGCACGAGCCAAACGCTCGAAGCGCGCTCGTTCGAGCCTCGTAACTCGGTCCACACTACACGAATTTTGGCTTGGTTCGTGCTCCGCTCGTGCTCGGCTCGTCTAGCGTAGACCTACCTTAAGGCTTGAGCCCTACTGGGGCAGATTAATCTAGTTAAGACGTGTTTTGTATCCAAAATTCGAAAATTGTAAACGAGTCGAGTAAATGTGGATGCTCTGCCTAACGCCTATGGGCAAACAGGCGTAATATTTAGTTTATGTTTAAAAAAAACTAAAAAATAGAAGTTCGTTGTCCATTTTACATACTTCAGTCGGAGCTGAATCTTAATTCGTAGACACTTCATTAATAAACACCTATGCAAATAAAATAAGTTATTCTTTCACTGCGACGGCCAGACCCTGATTTTATGCAAGACCGTGTCTGCCCGTCTGTCTTCCGCAACGTACAAGGAAGCCAAGTTTTCGCAATAGACCGTTATCAAGGCGCAGGTGGTTGCTCCCGCCCGTCACCCGATAACATTATCTGTGCTGCCTCTTGCAACATACGAGGCATTGGTGGATTCAGAGGGGGTGGGCTAAGGGGCTCCCCCTCACCCCAAAAGACCAATTTATCTTTGGTAGTCTACATCCTAAACAAATAATTGAGGATTTTACCAAAAGTAATCCAAGGAGGCTTATTATGCATTTAAGTATTTTTTTTTGTTTTTATAGTGTTGCTACTTTGCTAAAACCTACCCTCAGCGGGGTCTAGCCTCCCCCCCCCCACCAAACTGGATCCGCCCCTGATACGAGGTACTGACTAGGGTCACATATTACTACCTATAAGGTCAATTTTAGTATGGTTACTACCATAATGGTACTTGTGTATATTTTGCTAAACACTAGTTTGAAAGAATATGGCATGATGACCTGGGAGGCAATTGAGATTCGGAGATACAGAAATTCACCGGTGGTAACTGGTAAACACTTTCGGTAAACACTTTCGCTGGTAAACACTTTCGTCTTTTGCATCATAATTTTGCCAACACAAAAATTCTAAACGTCATTTTTAAGACTAAACAAATATAATTTAAAATACAATAATTCTTTATTGTATCCTAAATTATCCACACGCGCTCATTTCAAGTTTAAATTTAATAACACAAACAACAAAGAATTGCTACAACCCGATTCATTTGACCTTCTGTTTCAACTGCACTGCACACCTATTGTTCGTTAGCACTAAATAATATAATGTAGATAATTTAGGAACACTCTATCATCAGGACTTTCGCACCTTTCGCCATGTGTCATCGAATTTATCAAGCCTATAGATTAGCTATCGTGTTATCAAAGTAAAGCTAACTAACTTTATTAGTTCAGAGTCGGATGTGTTTGTGTTATGTGAGGAACTGTCTTCCCGTTTGTTGTTGTGATGGAAGCTGAAAAGTTTCATGTGCTGTACACACAGTGGGAGTCTCTGAGCAAAGTTTTCATCGTCAGGTATTTTTTTTTTTCATTTTTTGGCTATGTTTTCATTGTTTATCAGTTCTGTAAGCACATTGCGTAGCGATTATTCATCAATCTAATTTTGTTTGGAGTGATGGTTGCCCTAGATAACGTACTGCTCTTCAGTGCCACTTATTCATATATAAACCATCATCTTCGGGGCCAGGAGAGTAGTACACATGCTACTAAAAATATAGCAACTATGCGCAAATGCTAAAAGTTTGAACAGATCATTGGCATGTATAGGACGCTAAATATTAATAAAATAATATTGCGTAATCATGAAAACATGTCAAGTGTAAAATAGGCAGTTAAACATCTAAACACATTATAAACAACTTATTCAAACATGTAAACATTACAGAATCTTATCGAAACAGTCAGTAGCACCAGTTTTCGCGGAAACATGCCGGCCGCTGTTTCCCCGCATGGCGTGCTTGGTGATAAGGTGTATCTTGCGCGTAGATCGACAGTCTTGCTTATCAAACGACAAGCTTATTGTAGTAGGCTATATTAGTAAGCATGATATGCGTCAGCAGACAGAGTTGTAGGCATCTTTGATCTTTGTGCAGGAGGTCGCCCGGAAATCTACTGGAATAATAAGGGTGTGCCAGGATCTGTCGTTCATTACCGTACGGGTTTGTAAGGAATCGTTGCCGGTGTTTTTAAAGGCAAAAAAACCTTTTTTTTTTAATCGGTTATATGTTTTTGGAAAAAAGTATTTTATTTTTCACTTTTTATGGGTACCTGCGTGATTTTATGAACTGGTGTAAACAATAAATAGACATGCGGTTTCAGCAATCCCGATCCATTTGCTATCATTTATTGAAGAGTTCCGTTGCCTACCTCGGAAGTTCTTCACCAGATTTTCACCAACTTGAAATGATACTAGTCCGGGAAAATACTCTTCCAAACAAAAAAGAATCATCCAAATCGGTTGACATTTAACGAAAATATCGCTGAACAAAGATTTTTCGAGGGATCCCATCATCTACCTTCCATCGTCAGCTCAGCAACATGAGATGATGATTACCAGGCACAAATCTGCATTACAAAGTTTATAAAAAACATTGTATGTACTTATAAAATTTGTGGGTTTCCCTCGATTTTCACGAGATACCATCATCAGATTCTGACTTGGTAACAATGGAACTACCTCATAGGTATAAGCTTCCGAAAAAAATTTTTTTTTTTAAATCGGTCCACAATTGACGAACTCTGTGAACATACATAAAAAAATACATACAGCCGGAAACTCCTCCTTTTTGAAGAAGTCGTTTATGAGGAAATGCTGGCGGCGAGACTTTGTGTGTAAAAAGTCATAATTCGAGGTTTGGCTTTCGACTGTTTTCTCTTTTAATATTGGACCGATTTAAGAGATATTTCACAAACTTAAGAAGGATCTATACTGTGTCTCTACGTTCTTTTTTTAATTAATAGTTGCCAAATTTGTACACTAAGGCTCTGTTTACAGCGATTTATCGGACAATTTTGAGCATTTTGTGAGAGTTCTAGTGCCTATACGGTTAATAAATCATCAAAAAGGAAAACATAGGGACACAGTATATATCCTTCTTATTCAGTTTGTGAAATATCTCTTAAATCGGTTCAATATTGGAGGAGAAAACGGTCGAGAGCCAAACATCGAATTATTATGACTTTTTACATACAAAGTCTCGCCGCCAGCATTTCCTCTAAATAAGACATAACAGCTTTAGCTCGTGCAATGTCTCTAGTGTTTCAGGAGGCACTTGGGCCTTACTTTATTGTAATGGAAAGAAGATCCCAATTACAAACATAGAAAAGCTTTGCCCGAACCCCAATCTGACACTTATACTAAACAACTAGTTGACCCGCGCAACTTAGTCTGCGTCATAATTTTCGTTACTGCTCCGCTCCTATTGGTCTTAGCGTGATAATATATAACCTATAGCCATCCTTGATAAAAGGGCTATCTAACACTGAAATAATTTTTCAAATCGGGCCAGTAGTTCCCGAGATTCAAGCAAACAAACTCTTCAGCTTTATATATTAAGTATAGCTTACAACTTTCTATACAAACAACAGTTAATGTCAGCAAAAACACTTTGTTTACATTTCACGATAGTTCTGGAAAAATCAATTATGTCTCGAGATAGTGTCTTTTTTGCATCAAAACGCCGTTAGATTGAACAGATGATTAGAACCATGATTTTCTGACGCTATGGAGGAGGTTCTCAATTCGGTGGGTTTTTTTTTATAAAAATAATAAGCATTTATTTCGGACTACTGTCCATATAAAATACTTTAAAACATCTAGCTCACAACCATATGAAAACAAAAGAACACACAAAAATAAGAAAAAGAAAAGCAGCTAGGGACACCGATTACTCCGAGATTTCTGATCCGATTTCTGTGATTCTTTTTTAGTTCGATGCAGTATACTTGCCAGTTGGTCCCGTCAAAATTTGATTTAGTTTGGTTCAGCAGTTTTTATGTTATGGGCATTTTTGCTTGTTTCAATTTCTGCGTTGACGAAGATGTCGTCCAAGTATCACCACTTAAAAATTAAAAAACTTTTTACAAAAAAAATGTATCGGTGTTAAAAAACAAAGAAACAAAACCAAAAACACCGACTTCCGAAATTAAGGTTATTTTATTCTTTGTAGTGTTTTGTTTGGAAGTCGGTTATATTTTTTTGTAAAAAGTTTTTTATTTAAGAGTGACTCAAAAGTAGTGTTGTAGTGAATGCCACTGTCAAATAGGTGTCGCAACTGGCTTTTTTCACCGCACCAACGAACCGTGAACGGGCGCTCGATCAGACCACCGCGGTACTTCGTAACTTCAAAATGTGTTTCGTGAACGAAATATTGCTGTCTGGAACATGTGAGTGATTTTGTGCTGTGTAGTTTGGAAAGTGCATTTATGAAGTCTTTTTTTTTAATTTGTGATGGGTTTGCTCTTGACTCTAGTCTAGGTCAGAGATGACAGAGACGAAGTCTACGATGGAGCGAGCTTACCCAGAAAGAGCCTGTGCACTCTACGTTTTGCCATTTTGATTCGATAGCAGACGAAACCATGCCATTTTTGCTCTATTGGCTAGGTGGAATCTTCTCTAAAGAGAACTCTACATATTCTATGTTAAATATTTTCAAAGAGCTATGCTTTAATGTTGGTGCACATCAGTCGTCCTATAAGTGAATATAATTACTAGTAGTGATTACACAACGAAAGAAATTTCCTATTTAGGATTTCTACGCCATTTAGGTATTTCCAAGGAAAGAGTTCTAACAATAATATTGATGCTAGGGACAATAGAAGTTTCTTTTAATGAAACTGACATGTTTTAAAATTCCGCATTGGCTGTAACCAATGATATTACTTATAACATCATTGGCTGCAACTGTTGGGCTGTTCCGTTCTTTACAATATTTTCAAATATAACGGATGTTGTTGGACGCGCGCGTTACAGGGTCAAGTGGTACCTAAGCTAGCAGAACCCCGCGCACGTGATGGGTATTGATATAGATATACATTCTTCCCTCTGTGAGTCAGCAACCACCAGTTGAGGAGCAGGAGTAGATCGAATGACACATTTCGACCCGTACGCAAAATACGCGCTTGGACGTGGAGTTGCGGCCACCAGCCCGACTTACATACATAGACATCAATTAACAAAATAAAAAACTGGCCAAGTGCGGGTCGGACTCGCGTGCGATGTTATTTTAACACTATAGACTTCTTATAGGTTTTCCTGTAATCTATAGGTAAAGATCTATTATCTCCATTTTTTTTTTTTTCAGAATTTAAGGCTCAGTAGTTTCGGAGATAAGGGGGGAATAGTCATTTTTCGTCTAATTTCTTGAATAACTTCAAAATCAGTTATTTAAATAAAAAATTATATAAAAATTAAATTTAAAAAAAAATATGAAAAAAATATATTTAAAACCCTCACAGTAGTAAGCCCTTTCATTGGATATGTCACACGATATTGTTAAAAAAGAACTATTTTTTAGTTTTTTTTTAGTTTGATCCTCAAAAGTGACCCCCATGCTCTGACAGACAGACAGACACCCAAGTGATCCTATAAGGGTTCCGTTTTTTGTTCGGAACCCTAAAAAACAAATCATAATTTTAGCTCTACACCACAAGATCTATAAACGTAAATGAAGCAAAAGGAATACATTTGTAAAGATCGTATGGCAGGTGCCATTCTGTAGTTTCTACCAACCACTGTGGAAAATCGGCGTCAGTTTATGTATGTGTGCATATCCCTCACGTACAGTATCTGCGTCCCCTGAGCCCACAGTTAACTGTAGAAGTTTAGAAATCACACACACACATTCACATTATTAGTCCTGCCAAATAATTTTTAACTTCAAAAAAAGGAGGAGGTTCTTAATTCGACCGTGTATATATTTTTTTTTTATGTGTGTTCGCGGATAACATCGTCGTTTATAAACCGATTTCGATGAATATTTTTTTATATGAAAGGGTATTCTGCCGAGGTGGTCCCATTGCCACCACGTCAGGATCTGATGATGAAAACCCTGTGAAATCGAGGGCAACTCTCGAAAATTGTAGGCACGTATCTGGTCCACATCGGTATGTAGGAACTACCAAGTGTTTGGGCTTATTTCATTCGTATTGACGAGACCTTTACACTGAAAGCATCAAGTAAGTTTTATTAAATAGGCCCCAGTTCATAACATACCATCACGCCGGTACGCTGTGAACGGGTACGCAAGTACCACTAAAAAGTGATTTTTTTAAATATTTGTTTGTGTTATATTTTTTGTAAAAAGTTTTTATTAAACAAATTCTAAGTACCTTCTGTATTTTGGCGACTGTTAATCTATCGATATCAAATCGGCCTCCAATCGCACATGGCCTCTACAGCAGTCATTAAAATAAATTAATTGAACAATAAAGTTATGTTTTTGTTACTATACGAGTACGTGCGTGAGCAATGGCAACATTTTTGATTCGCAAAATATAAAGTACTAGCGTTTCCGCAGTGTTCCCCTCGTGGTCCAATCCCACAGAAACCATTATTTTTAGGGTTCCGTATCCAAAGGGTAACCAACGGAACCCTATTACTAAGCCTCCGTTGTCCATCCGTCCGTCCGTCCGTCCGTCCGTACGTCCGTCCGTACGTCCGTCCGTCCGTCCGTCCGTCCGTCTGTCTGTCTGTCAGCGGGCATCATTTTCACAGATTGTGTATTTCTACTGCTGCTATAACAACAAATAATAAAAATTAAGGTTTATGGTACGGAACCCTTCGTGTGTGAGTCCAACTCGCACTTGGACGGTTTTTTTTCCGGTATATAAAGTAGCCAATGGCAATCAGCGATAGCTTTAGTTTTGTATCAGGAAAGTTTCTTAGATTATCTCCGACATCAAAACATTACTCCTTAAAATAATGGTACCTATATATCTGAGTCTCGTAGTCAAAATTACAGATCCTATAAAGAATAGCGGGTCTAAAAAAAGGCCATTTTATCAGAATCAGAAAGCACATCACGCTACCCGTCACTGTCAAATTTTCCCAATCAACCTTGAACCTATAGCTTTAGCGATAAAGATGAAAATGAAATTTGACAGATTGTTGTGTGGTTAATGTTTTGATTCTAATATGATTCTGCTAAATTGGCCTTTTTAGACCCGCTGTATTCTTCGTTTCAAAACAAAATCGCATACATTAACAACACAGACGCCAAATTTAAGCAAAATTTGGCAGGCCTCATCTGCCGCATTTCGAAATAAAATTGGGCAAAAGTGACTGATTGGGGTCACATCAGGGGGGCTACTCTCTAACGAAATCCGTAGTTTCGGGCTTAGTTGCGGGCGGGCGTATTCTACTCCGTATCACCTACAGACTTACGATTAGTCCCGAACCCGAACTGAGAATGAATGACAACACGATTTCACAGTAACTGTCAAATCGTGTTATCATTAGTTCTCAGTGGTTAGGTTAAAGGCGTACAGAATCAGTTTAACAAAACACTTGTTTGTTTTGTTCAATGTCAAAATTTAAATTAAATTGAAATTATAATATGAAAAATAAAGTGACCTTCAAAATTGCCATGTCAAAATTTAAATTATAATAAAAAAACATAAAGTGACCTTCAAAATTACCATGTCAAAAATTAAATTAAATTAAATTGAAGTGTCTGTTCGCAATAAATAAAAAAATACAGCTTATAATGAAATGCAAGAAAGTATAAATACATATTCGATACAAATATTTACAAATGAACAAAACTAAACCAACTTTCAAATTAAATTGAAATTATAATATAAAAAATAAAGTGGCCTTCAAAATTGCCATGTCAAAATTTAGCCATCATCAGAACCTTGGAATAAAGTTGATGTCTAATGTTGAGATTTTTTAGCCAGTTAAAGCAAAGCAGAAAGTATTTATTGTTCATACAAGGAAAAAATAAACAATGCTTAATAAAAGAATAACATGCAGGTGTTTACTCAATCAGTACAAACCCATTTCCTAAAGGTCAATAGAACTATACCCGATACTATTTTCTTTTGTTTCCCTCCAACACTACGTAAATTAAAGATATCTGCTAATTAGTAGGCTAAAAAAATAAGCATTAATATCAACAATGGTATTATAACTATCAACTGTTTGAACAATATATCATGCACAAATAGATTGTATAAATATGGTAAACTTATTCAGAACACTTATTTGATGTAATAGTACGAATTCGTGAGCATAACGTAACATAACAATTACGTTATTTATGTAACACGAGTATTTAATAGGCTTTTGAGTAATTAACTGTTTTTAACGGATTTGAATCGGCAGAGCCATTTAGACCCGAGTTATTGTGCCTTTCGTGTGTTAATTTCTTTTTTAAGTGAATGAAGGTGGGTGTGTTCCTAGCCATGCCAGCAAGCTGGTCAAGGTATTTTCTACATCTACACTAATAATATTATAAAAAGGAAACATTTGTATTTTTGTATGTTTGTAACGGGTAAACTCAAAAACTACTGGACCTATTTCAAAAATTCTTTCACCATTAGAATGTTATATTATCCGTGAGTAACATAGGCTGTATTTATTGCTGGAAAAATAACGGGCAAGTGCGAGTCGGACTCGTGTGCGGTTCCAAACCAATTTAAATTTATTTTTTTAACATGTTATTTTCTTTCTCAGCTCGGTAGTTTCGGGTATAAAGGGTTGGTAATTTTGATCTAATTTCTTGAATAACTTCAAAACTGTTTATTTTAAAATTATGAAAACGCAGTAAGCCCTTTCATTTGATATGTCATACGATAAAGCTTGAAAAAAATGTTTTTTTAATTTTCTAGTTTGACCCCCAAGAGTGACCCCCATACTAAAAATTTATTTATTTACGTATCGCGTTCGCGGTGTTTAGGTCACAGAAATTCATATGTGTATCAAATTTCAACAGAATCGGTCCTGTAAATACGGAAAAGAGAGATGACAGACGGACAGACTGACAGACAGACACCCGAGTGATCCTATTAGGGTTTCGTTTTTTACGCATGTTCGGAACCCTAAAAATAGGGATCCTTAAGAAAACTGCTTCACGGTCGAAGTCGCGAGCGAAGTGTTTTATATAATCGCTTTTACATAACACATTGTTTTGATCAACGGATTTACCTAGAATATCATATGTATAACTGCAGTCGTTTGAATACACGAGGATTCGTGCAAAGGGACCCATTTCGTTTTTCACAGTTCATTCCCTCATTTGTACAAATATTGGGTTGACCTACAAATTACTTCAACCCCGGATGTTTGTTCACTTAATTTAGTTGTCGTACGTATTTACTCGTCGGAAATGTGGGCTTGTGTTGTACAAGGCATTGCGTGGGTAACATGTTATTTGGTTGGAAAGGGAACTGGAAATTTATTGAGTTTTTAGCTGACAAGGAACGGCACCCATCTGTCCGGCTCCAATTTGATTTGTCTAATATATATAAAAATCTAGTGACACAGTGTTTGTTTTCGATCTCCTCCGAAACTGCTTGACCGATTTTTATGATTTTATTTTTGTATATGTTTGGTAGGTCTGAGAATAGGTCGTAGGCTATTTTTTAGGGTTCCGTCCGCCTGTCTGTCAAGACCTCGGGACTTTAATGTCTCGGGAACGCGTGGAAGTATCGAGTTGAAATTAAAACCATACTCACATACTCAGGTCTATGGCCCCTTGCAGCTGTGGAAAAAACTAAGTTAACGTTATAAAAAGATACGGTCGTTTATGCTGCAAAAAAGCCTTTTTCGACACTCTCAAGGGAATCAAAATGTATAGGGTATTTCCCGTTGACCTAGAACTATGAAATTTGGCAAGTAATACCGTCTTATACTACAAGTATAGGAAAAGTCTGAAAACTATACATTTGTAATTAAATTTAAAAAAACATAGTCTTCATTTACAGTAATTTGTAGCTACAAATTTGTACGGAACCGTTGGTGGGCGAGTCCGACTCGCACTTGGCTGGTTTTTTATTTATTTATATGGCAAAACTACGTTTTCCGGGTCAGCTAGTTTTGATGTATATGTTAGAGAGTAGTCTAATTAACAGAAGCGTATTTTTTTAGCTACCCAATCTCAACCTATTGGGAGAAATTGTCCTCCTAAGTAACCCTCTAACTTCTGTAGACAGTTAAGTTCAAGCAAATTGCTAGTTAATTACCTACTGGTTGTAATATGAGCTTGAGCCGATATAACGAAAAACGTGCTCAATATTTTTTCATGTTCTCATACATATCTATAATAATAATTTATTTACTTCAGATATCAATTATCCATATTTATTCTCAAACGTCAACTTAAAAAAAAAAAACAAAAAGTACACAAAAATAAAATTGAAATTAAAATAACACTGAACTCAAATTAAATTAACTAAATAAAATTACATAAAATTAATTTCATCATTAAAATAAAATCATAACTAAATTAAAATTAAATCAAAATCAAAAAATAAATCAAAATAAAATATCATTATAAAACACATTAAAGTATATAATAAGCGCAGGCGCTGGCATGCAGTTGCAGCCACCTCCGCAAGAAAGGCGAATCCCACCGCTCGGAGAACACACTCAGGATCCCGTTCGAGCTGTCGCGGCCGCGGCGCAGAAGCGACGCACTTCTTTTTCTAATAATGCTGTAGAAATCATCAGTTCTGGCCTCAGCGAACATTGCTGATGCACTACAAAAACGCGGCCGCCCCAACAGAATCCTGAACGCGTTATTGTACTGGACACGTAACGCGCTGTACGCCCGCTGAGTGCAGAATAAACGCAATACCTCTTAAGGGGTCATTGTACTCATCATTATGAATAACTTACTACGGGACCAATCCAGAAATTGCGAAAAAAAAATCAGTACATTTTGTCGAGTTATGCGCACATAAATGTATGGGGGAGTCGATTTTTTTTTTCACGATTTCAGTGTTGGTCGCATCGTGAAAGTTGTTCATAATGATGAGTTCAATGACCCCTTAAGAGGTCTTGCGTTTATTCTGTTACAGGTTGTATAAAGCTGAAGAGTTTGTTTGTTTGCTTGAACGCGCTAATCTTAGGATATACTGGTCCGATTTGAAGAATTCTTTAAAGTGTTAGATAGCCCATTTATTGAGGAAAGCTATACATCATCACGCTAAGAGCAACAGGAGCGGAGCAGACGAAGTTGCGGCGGTTCCTCGATAAATAGAATATCAAACACTGAAAGAATTTTTCAAATCAGACCAGTAGTTCCTGAGATTAGCGCGTTCAAGCAAACAAACAAACTCTTCAGCTTTATATATTAGTATAATAATAATAATCTCTCTTGTAAATCCATCTTCATCCTCATCAAGGTTGTCTTGAAAAGATCATCTTATGTCGTGTTTTCTTTATCTTTCTTTCGTGTGGAGTTAATGGGCTGTGGAGGTCTGCTAGGCAGTTGCTCCACGTAAAAATACTGGTATTCAGCTGAATCCGGTTTGACTGGAAGCCGATAATGATATGGTATACACTGTACATAATATAGAGTATTCTATTCTAAAGTGAAATGAAGTATGGCCATCATCTAAGCAGAAAGGCGTCCACAGCTGGACATAGGTATCATCAAGCATCTCCACATCGACCTTGTAGCGGCATCAATGCCGCCAAAAGAAAAACCAACGCAACAAATCTACATCGCAACAAAAAAAAAGAACTGCAACGCCATCTATCCAACTAGCAGCGAACTACTACTAATGCTGCATCGCGCAAGCAGAGTTTACCGTGCGATTTGAACATATATATCAGCCCGAATATCAACTATCGGGCAGTTGCCCACACCAGACACAAGAACCCCGTCCGGTCGGAGGATCCTCCCTTTTCAACGGAGGTTTGCGGGAATTTACTCTCTGTACTGCATACCTCCAAAATCTACCCTTTTTACAGACGGGAAATCGTCAAATGACTTGTCTCGCTCTGGGAGGAGAAGGGAGAGTCAGACTCTTACTGAATAAAACCCATCCGTGTTACTTTAATTGCTTATTGCGTTCTAGGGCCGCGGTGACTCTTTCGAACAATCCCACAACTCTCGAACAACTTCCCGAATACATGACAACGATATCACATTAAAACTTGAACTAACTAAATATTTGTACATTTCAGGAGCGTGTCTCGGTCGCCGTCACCCTCCCCGTCGACGCGCGACTCGCTCCGGAACACAGACAGCGCCAGCGAAGCATTGGACAATGACAAGGTATGTACTTACTTGTACCTTAGAAGCTCGCACTGGGCTCAGCTGATGAATGGTCCAGTCCCACTCACTGAAAGGGGGCTATTTGCAAAAACATAACTGAAAAAAAATCTAATTGTTCATTGTTTCTCTATTGAGTTTCCGAGATGAATAGATAGATGGAATACAACGTTAAAGTTCTATTGATTCCTTGTTTGTTGAAACTTATCAAGCCGTTTAGGTTACAGGGTGTGGCAAAAAAAATTGATATACATACATATTCTCGAAAAATATTAGCCTCCTTCTGGGGTTGAAGAGGCATATGTGTAGTGTTCAGCAGTGTACTGCAGGCTTATGAAGATTGTCTCCCAATACAAAGTTCCTCCATAGCATTCAACTCAGGAGTGCGTTCATTCCAGACGAGCGAGAGTTCCCTGCACATGCCGTGCCACGCGGGCGGCGACTCCGCGTCCATATCGAGCGGCGAGCTCGCCGTCACAGTGGTCAGTGCGGCGCAGAACAAGGGAGACAACCCCAGGGTGAGATGTGTTGCACTACTCATATATCTGTAACGATTGGTCTTAGCGTGATGACATATAGCTTATAGCCTTTCTCGATAAATGGGCTATCCAACACTGAAAGAATTTTTCCGATTTGAAAAATTCTTAGCGGTTAGCGGTAGTTCCTGAGATTAGCGCGTTCAAGTAAACAAACAAACAAACTTTTCAGGTTTATATATTAGTATATAGATAACTGATTTAAACCCACCCGCGTTTGTTCAACTGCCCATTGCGTTCCAAGGCCGCGGTTACTCTTTCGAACAATTCCGCAACGAGCGTGGGGTCCTGGGTTCGATATCCCGGTCGGGCGGAAACTGTAATTGGGGTTTTCCATTAGGAATTTCTCAGTAGTAGCTCGGAGTTTGATAGCTGGTGGTGTGTTGGTGTGTCACCCCCGTGCCGCGCAAAGCACGTTAACAGTTGGTCCCGCACCAGATCTCTCTCCGGTCCTATCTGATTGCCGTGCCAGCGGACTGTGCGATTGATGGAAGAGGCAATGCATGTTTGTTTGCGCACACACTTATAGACTACATGTCCCGCGCCGACAGTAAGTCTCCGTTGCGATAAGCCGTCATGGTCGAAACGGGTCAGGACTGTTATATAGGCTTAGGATAAAATAATTATCATCATCATATCAGCCGAAAGACGTCCACAGCTGGACATAGGCCTCCACTGAGTGCCGCCACAACAATCGGTCTGTGCGTCTCGCATCCATCAGCTTCCCGCGACCCTCACCAGGTCATCGGTCCACCTTGTGGGAGGCTGCACCATCGTTGCGTCTTCCGGTACGCTGTCGCCACTCCAGAACTTTTCGGCTCCATCGACCATCTGTTCTGCGAGTAATGTGCCCTGCCCACTGCCACTTCAGTTTGGCAATCCTTCGGGCTATGTCGGTAATAACTATAATCCAGCAGTGGATATAAAGCAGGTTCGAGGCGGTGCAAGAATAGAGCGTCTAGAAAGATATGGGGGACGCCTTTGCACAGCAGTCGACAACGACAAAAAACCCGTTGGTCTACTGCTGTATTTACAGCAGTAGGCCAACGGGCCACTCACACTCACAGCCTATTCACACTAGACCCATTTTGACCCCGCAGGTCTAAAAATACACTCTAGCAGAATCAGCAAAATTTCCCAATCAACCTTGATTCTAATGCTTTAGCGATAAAGACGAAAATGAAATTTTACGTTGTTGCATGATTAATATTATGATCCTAATATGATTCTGGACATTTTAGACCCGCCGCTCTAAGTGGAGCGAAGTGTCAGACTCTTTTTGAGTAAAACCCATCCGTGTTCCTCCAAATGCCCGTTGCATTCCAGGACCGTGGCAACTTTTCTGAGCAATTCCGCAAACCCGGCAAGACACCAGCCCCCCACCTCTTTATGTAAATAATTGGTACTGACTGCGCAGCTGGGCACTCCGCCGGCGAAGGCGCTGGACGGCGCGCGCAGCAAGAAGAAGAGCTGGTACAACGCGCTCTACCCCACCTACAAGAGCAAGTCCGACGACTTCAAGCGCCTGTTCAAGGACCTGCCTGATGATGAGAGGCTTATTGTCGGTTAGTATAGTTCTGTTTAATTTTTATTTATTTTTTTCGTATTAAACGGACGTACTGGGCAAAACCAACGACAGTAGTCTTCAGTAACCCTGGATCGAACTGGACGTCATAGGGAGTCTACCCAGCACTCAGCACTGGTATGGTACAGTCGAACAGTAATCGCTCCCAGGGTCTATCCCACAGGAACCGGGTATTTTCCCGGATAAAAAGGAGCAATAGCAATAACTTCGTATTTTTCAAATTTTTGTAGTTGGATCCGTTCTTCCAGAGATTAAGGAAGTACTGATTGCTCATTAGCAGCCGGCAGTTTGCTTTGATACCCGGTTATCTGCAATAGGGTCGCCCCCTTTCTTTACCAGTCTTTACGTTCTCGTATAAAATCTGTCAGATATTGAATAGCAAAAATACTGTGTCGATCGCATTTTTGCTATGGTGTTACGCTACATCGTACACATTAACTCGATCTGAAATCAACTGTTGTGTGTTAGGTTATGTTCTGAATTCGCTAGTAAAGTTTCATATCACGCCCGAGAGATATCTCTTGTAAATTAACTTTGACACTATGTTACACAGCATAACTTAGCAATAAATTATGCTTCAATTTGACGTTCGTTTCCGCAGACTACTCGTGCGCGCTACAGAAGGACATCCTGGCGCACGGGCGGCTGTACGCGTCACAGAACTACCTGTGCTTCTACGCCAGCATCTTCGGCTGGGAGACCTGCATGACCACACGCTGGAAGGACGTCACCGCCATCACCAAGGAGAAGACGGCGCTTGTGAGTTAAGATCCATTAGTTCCACAAAAAATCCTGGTTTCCAAAAGCCGTTGTTTCTTACGGGGTTTAGCAGTGTCAAATTCATATTCCCAGTGCGAAAAAAGGACCATGGCATATTTTATATAGAGCTCCGTCTCTTTCTCAAAACTGGTAATACAGTAGTTAGCTGATATGTCCGATATTAGCATGTTAACGCCAGGCAAACAGTGTCTTCTTGAGCAGTCGACTGGTCTCGCGCAGTAAGCCCCTCCGCCCGCGCCCTTCACCCAACCGCCGCATCGATCAGCAGTAGTTACGAGTGGCAGGTTCAAGCTGGTGACTATGACTCAATTTTGATCACTGGCTAACTGCTCGAGCAGCCCGTATAGGCTCACCCTTAAATTAAACAAAGCCAACAACTCGATGCCAGAATCTTCATAAGAGCTCTGCCTCATTAGCGCGTTACGTCGTCGCAGCGGCGAAGCTGCGTCGTTTTGCATATACTCAAATTTATTTCTAGACAGACGAATGAAAGACTGTCTGACCAAGCAACTACGCAACGCAACGCACTATTGAGGAAGCAGTTGCTTTCAATATTGCAGCTGCTTCCTGTTTTGTTCTGCAGCCTCTTTCCAACATATTATCTTTCTTTTGAAAGTGACAGGGTGATTTTGAGTACATTCGAATTTCTTCACAAATTATAATCAGTGGATAAATAATATCTGTTGAAGAATATGTTCGCATACGCAAATTTTCCGTATTTGCTCTTTTTTTGCTACCCAGGTAATACCAAACGCCATCCTAGTGTGCACAGAAGGCGAGAAGAACTTCCTGACGTCGTTCTCGGGGCGCGACAAGGCGTACCTGATGCTGTTCCGCATCTGGCAGAACGCGCTCATGGACCAGCCCATGAGCAGCCAGGAGTTCTGGCAATGGGTGAGTACACCAGCATGATGCGCACTCGATATACATGGTGAGGGAACGTGCATGGCGTTGCCTATGCCATATAGCTGCATTAGCTGCATATTCGAAACTATAAGGCTAAGAATACTTGATGATATAAAAGAGCGGCGTCTCCTGGTACAGGCATCTATATGCTTAAAAGGGGACGCCACCAACTGTATTACATTCCAACGTGTAATAACGAAATAAACTTGACATTGACGCTTCTGTGCTGCCATCTATAGTTCCTGCACGCTCCGTTTAGGGAAACGTGCACGCAGTAGACTGCCATCTAGCGTTGCAATTTCGAAACTTATAGGTAAAATATACTTGACACTTATGTGCTACTTATAGTTTTTGCCCGTTCCCTATGCACATTAGATAATACTTTTATTGTGCATATAGCTAAGTGGAATTGTTTGGGGAAATTAGAGATTTTAAGTTAAGAGTGAAATGGTTCCTTTTAGAAAAGCGGTCTCCATCTTCAATCGCACCATCGCTTTCCATCAGGTGATACTTTGGTTAGCAAGTATTTTGGTAGAAATTGAGCTATTAAAAAGTAATGAAGCGGTCTGCAAACTGCACAGTCGAAGTAACTAAAAGAGGAGGCTAAATAATAACAGGGTTGATCTCAGATGTTAACCGACGCTTGATGAGGTTGATCATCCACAGATCACCGTCCATTACATACCGATACTTCCCCAAGCCTCTGAAGGCACGTTAAGCTGTAGGTCCTGGCTGTCATTTATTTATCTTTGGCAGTCTATCGTCAGAAGTCAGAGAGTCACTATAACTGTCACGACTAATCAGCTGATGACACACGCGATAAATATCTATCTAATAATTTGCATTGTAAATTATGCTTCAGTTGCGTCATACTCCTAATGTAAAGGGAGTTCCCTGTTATCGGACACCTAATCAATAAAGGCTACAAATAGATAGGCAGAAATGTCAGTACCCAGGTGTGCATAACACTCAATACTTTATTGCATTCCATATGTATAGTGAGCGTGCAGAAACTATAGGTGGCAACACAGAAATGTCACTGTCAAGTACATTTCAAGTATAAAATTCGAAATAGCTACGCTAGATGGCTCAGTTTACTTTGCGCACGTTCCCCTAAACTGAGCGTGCAGGAACCGCAGGTGGCAGCACAGAAGCGTCAATCTTCTGACCTTTAAAGTTTCGAATATGCGACACTAGATGGCATAGTCAACGCCGTGCACGTTTCCTGTTACATAGATGGTATAAACAAGGGTAAATATCAATATGGAGCCTGTCCGGCACAAAAAAAACCACATCGAGTATTAGAAAGAGACTTGCGAGCATCTTGTCTCACTCATACCTGTATGACTGCCATGCAGCAGCCATACTCAACCTGCGACCGCGAGGCCCGCCAAGCTTTTCTGTGCTATATTTACTGTAATGTCGCAGGAGCTCGTGGCTAAATGATAACAGCCGCACGGGTCGATCTTCAAGGTTAAGCAACGCTTGCCGAGGTTGGTCTGTGGATGGGTGACCATCATAACATACCGAGTTTCCTCCGTGCCTCGGAAAGCACGTTAAACCGTTGGTCCCGGCTGTCATTTGTAGATCTTTGGCAGTCGTTACGGGTAGTCGGAAGCCAGTAAATCTGACTCCAGTCCTGCCAAAAATTACCGCGTTACTTAGTTAATAGTTTGTGGAGGTCTGGTAGGCAGGAGCTCCATGTAAAATACTGGTATTCAGTTGAATCCGATTTGAGTGGAAGCCGACCCCAATTATGTAGTTGGGACAAGGCTACGCAGATGATGATAGTTGTCGCAGTAACAGTTTGTCAGAATGCAGATACCAGTATCTTTCAGCGCTTGTTCCACGTTACTTGGGGTCGGTCGTAAGTCCCTTTTCTTCGGGCGAGTCTTTTGATACCAAACGGGTATAAATCCAGACAGTACTGCGTAAATCATATTTTAAGGACTCAAAAACACTTTCCTAATTGAAACTTTGCAACGAATTAAAATCTACATCAAATTAATTTACTAATAGACAACGCACGGTAACAACCGCTGGTTCTAGAAGATTATAATTTCGCACAAGTGCTCTATTTATAACGAAGGTGACCACAATGTGGGAAGAGGACTTGAATAGAAGTTCGTTACCCTTGGGAAAAACCCATCGGGCACTCAGATTTACATCTATTTTTTTAGGGTTCCGTACCTATATGTGGAAAAACGGAACCCTTAAAGGATCTCTGTCGGTCCGTTTGTCACAGCCAATTTTCTCCGAATCTACTGGACCGATTCAGTTGAAATTTGGTATACATATAGGCTCAAACACGGACGTGTAACAAAAATAAATATATTTTGAAAATGGGGCCACTTTTTGCGGCAAATTATAAAAATGAAAAACATGAAATGAATGGGCGTATTGTGAGCATTTCGAATATTGTTTTTTTTTCATAATTTTGAAATAGAGTTGAAGTTATTCAAGAAATTAAATGAAAAATTATCATTCCCCTTTATCTCCGAAACTACTGAATCTAAAATTTTGAGGAAAAAAAAATGTGGTTGCGTATAGATTGCAGGAAAACCAAGAATTCTGTGGTTTGTAAGTAACATGCTACAAAAATGAAATTCATTCGGAACTCTTCGCACGCGAGTCCGACTCGCTCTTGGCCAGTTCTGTTTTTTTTTTTTTTACTATATATAGGCATACGTTTGACCACAATCTCACCTGAGATGGTAAGCGATGATGCGGTCGAAGATGGAGCACGTTTTTTACCTATGAAACAATTTTCCATGAAGACACCTTGGACAAACACACTGAGCCATATAATTGATCATTCAAATAGATTCGTCAACCACGACACACATAGGGGTATTAATTCTAAATCATGCGCATAGCTGAACGCTCCCAAATAAATATTTACACGAAAAGTAAAAAACAAGAGGTGGCGTGGTTCGGCAACATGTTGGTTTGTGGTGCCAGTTACGAACAAATACGGAACTTTTTCTTTGCCGACAGGTTAACAGATTCATTGTCCGCACAGCAGACACAATTTATACTTCTACAGGGTGTCCCGCGTCAAACACTCAACGTCAAGCGGGTACGGGGCGATAGGCTAGGTTATACCAGTTCAAACAAAAATCCTTACTTATAAATGCGAAAGTAACTCTGTCTGTCTGTCGCGCTTTCACGCCAAAACTACTAAACCGATTTAAATGAAATTTGGTACAGAGATAGTCTAGAGCCTGAGAAAGGACATAGGCTACTTTTTATCCCGGGAATATGTTCTCTAGGGACCACGCGGGCGAAGCCGCTGGCAGATGCTAGTAAAAAATAAATTCCATATTACTTGGTTAAGTGATAATAGGAATACTTTTGAAAATGTTGAAAATCAACACCCTTGATCACATATTTAGGTCCTGTGATCACAAATTTCCCAATTTTGTTGTGTTATTTTCATTCCAGTTATTTTCAACATTTTCAAAAGTATTCCTCATCATCATAACAGCTGAAAGATGTCCACTGCTGGACATAAGCCTCCCCCAAAAGGGGGGGTTTGCCATAATCGCCACGCTTGGCAAGCGGGTTGGCGATCGCAGTGTATGGTGTTGAGTTTTACAGAGAACGCTGCTGCCCATTCTCTGTAAAAAAGTAAAGTATTCCTATTATCACTAAATCAAGTAACATGGAATTTTTTTTTTATATTTGCTTGAACTGGTATAACCTAGCCTATCTCCCCGTATCCACTTGACGTTGAGTTTCGGAACACCCTGTATATCATAGATTCTATACTATAATATTATAAATGCAAATCTTTGGATGTTTTAATCTTCTTATCGTGTGGGCAGTTAGGTCTAATGACACCACACACCCTAGTGTCAGAGTTTCTAGGCCACCTCAAGGGCCTCTGACATGGTTTATTCGTCGACCGCCAATTGTCGGCCGGGACCACCTCGTCGGCCGGGGCTCATGCGTGCCTTCTGAAGGACGGAATCATCTTTTTTATCAGACAATCAGGTGATTCAAGCCTGCAATGTCCTAACTAAACTGGAAAACAACTTTACAATGTATACGTCATTGAAGACGTGATGATGTGGTTCATAGGACTGTGAACGGGTTATATATATGTAATATATATAATATGTAACAGAATAAACGCAATAACGCTTAAGGGGTGATTGTACTCATCATTATGAACAACTTTTACTATGGGACCAATCCCGAAATCACAAAAAAAACAGCTGTTCAGTACATTTTGTCGAGTTATGCGCACAGAAATGTATGGGGTTGTCGATTTTCGCGATGTCAGTGTTGGTCCCATAGTGAAAGTTGTTCATAATGATGAGTTGAATGACCCCTTAAGAGGTATTGCGTTTATTCTGTCACAGGTTGTATAAATTACAATGTACTTTATTTGTGAGTATACGCGTTAAACACTTGAAAACAGCCAAATCTAGCAATAAGTTTCATTGAAATCGTGCACTGCGTGGGTAAAATGGATCCTTATTTAATATGTCTGTCTTTCGTCACAAATCGTTTAGTTAATAAAAAAAAAATAGAAGAATGATTGTACACCAAAGGAGCAACCGCAAACGAAAATGCGCAACGTGACTTTAGCACATACAGATGATTTACATATTTCATGGTTGGCAACCCCAGATTGGCACAGATTAGAAATTTAAAATCATTCAAATATGTTTGACCTCAAAACGAAACTAAATATACGGACTGAATTCAGCGGACACATGCTTTAATATTAAAAATATCTTGTCCTTTGTGTATAGATAGAAAATTATGTTATACTAGCTGACCCGCGCAACGTCGTCTGCGTCACAATTTTCATTACTGCTCCGCTTCTGTTGGCCTTAGCGTGATGATATATAGCCTATAGCCTTCCTCGATAAATGGACTATCCAACACTGAAAGAATTTTTCAAATCAGACCAGTAGTTCCTGAGATTAGCGCGTTCAAGCAAACAAACAAACAAACTCTTCAGCTTTATATATTAGTATAAATATAGATTCACCGGATTTGCGCAACATTCGGTTCAGAGCTTCTTGTACCTAGGTATATCCCTGTACTTATTTTACTGCCAAGCAGTATTATCATTTTGACATATGAAGTAAATGATTCCTGGTTTGAACTAACTAGGAGATAAGTTATTAAAACTACTGGCACTAAAGACATGCTTGCTCATTTAGACAATAGTTTTTTTTTCTCAACCTATACTGTCCCACTGCTGGACAAAGGTCTCCCCATAGCCTTACACTCTTCCTGGTGTGTTGCCTTCTCCGATCAATTCATGAACGCCTCTAAGTCGTCAGGCCAGCGTTTCTTAGGCCTTCCTCGGCGACGACGCCCGTTCTCTGGCTCCCAGAGAGAGAAGACAATGGCAACATTCAAATAATATTGTTCGTCGAACTGTTTGCTAACCATATCTAACATAACTATAAAAAATAGATACTATTTTCTGCAGTTTTTGGTCCCGTACTTTGTTGATCAACTCCGTATATCTCAAGTCTGGTCATCTGCGCAAACTCTTCCCAGCTTTCAAGTTGGTCTAACCCCATGCTCCAGCTGTAGTCTAAACGGAGACTGTTAAATACCAGTATTTTACTTGAAGCTACTGCTTACCTTTTTTTTAAGGATGGGAAATCATCAAATGACTCCTCCAGCCCTGGGTGAAGTAGAAGGGAGTGTCAGACTCTTACTGACTAAAACCCATCCGTGTTCCTCCTACTGCCTACCTGGCATCCACAATCCAGTTATTGGATAACACAACATTCCTTTGTCTTTAAATAGAGTTACTACTGGTTCCGATTAGGAAATATCATCGGCATGTGAGCACCAGAACTTTGTTCTTGTCATTAAAACTAGTTGACCCGCGCAACTTCGTCTGCTCCGCTCCTATTGGTCTTAGCGTGATGATATAGCCTATAGCCTTCCTCGATAAATGAGCTATCTAACACTGAAAGAATTTTTCAAATCGGACCAGTAGTTCCTGAGATTAGCGCGTTCAAGCAAACAAACTTTTCAGCTTTATATATTAGTACTAGTTGACCCGCGCAACTTCGTCTGCGTCACAATTTTCATTACTGCTCCTCTCCTATTGCTCTTAGCGTGATGATATATAGCTATAGCTATAGCCTTCCTCGATAAATGGGCTATCCAACACTGAAAGAATTTTTCAAATCGGACCAGTAGTTCCTAAGATTAGCGCGTTAAAGCAAAGAAACAAACAAACAAACTCTTCAGCTTTATATATTAGTATAGATAGATTAGTCAGCAATGGTCGCTCGAACAAAGACTTGATCGTCAAGACGACTGAAAAATCTAATTACATACATAAAACACTTTTTACCTAGTAGCAACGTCACAAGCCCCCACAAGAGGGGGGGGGGTAAAATTGACGAAGATCTCCTGATCTTTGATGCGTTTTATCTTCGTCAATTTTTATTGATTTGATAAACCAAAAAATACGGGTATTTATTTATTTATTATTATTTATTTATATATACTTATAATATTATATACTACTTACTTATTTTATATTACTTATTTATTTATAATATTTTTATGATACTCATATTTTTTTAAAACTCGGGAATCATCCCTGTTCGGCTGCACTTTTCCTCATTCAGTCCGTCGAACAAAAACATTCCAGTTTCATTCATTATAACACTGATAAGTGATAACTATAACGCTGTTTATACCATTTAAATTATATTTCGTTTCTATTGTTGAGAACAATGGAATATTAAAACATGGTAGGCATGTGTGTGTGAGGGACTCGTCATAAAATGTCTTCATTTCACTTAATCTTAAAGAGATCTTGGATACTGAAGTATTTTTTCTTCAAACCACGTTATTACAGTGCACTCGTTTAAGATAAACAAATACATATAATAATAAAAAGCGCACATCGTGATAAAATCAATGTTACCTACGCAACAGACTTTACCACTATCTCACGCGATGGTAAGTGCAGATATAGTCAGTAAAGAAACAATATCAAAAAAACTTTTTACAAAAAAAATACAACCGATTTCCAAATACAAAAAAAAAACACTACAAAGTAAAAAATTACTTTAATTTCGGAAGTCGGTGTTTTTGGTAGTTTCTCCGTATTATGATACCGACTTGCTTTTTTTTTATGTGTGTTGCCTCATAACTCCGTCATTTAAGAACCGATTGGAAAAAAAAACTTACGTGAATGGGTATACTTTCCGATTGGTCCCATTTAAATTTCATCAAACGGTTTAGCAGTTTGGCTTTTAAATCAAAACAGCTGGAATTCGTTTACTTAGATGACGTATTTGGTTAGTCATCCAAGTAAACGAAATTACGTATTTTGCTTTCTGCGACTTTCTATTGGTGTTGTTAGGTTAGGGGTACCTAAAGAGTGAAAAATAAAATAACTTTAATTTCGGAAATCGGTGTTAAAATAAGAAGAAGCAACCAAAAACACGGATTTCTGAAATTAACGTTATTTGGAAGTCGGTTGTATTTTTTCTAAAACGTTTTTGAAGTCGTGTTTTTTGAAAATTCAGAAGGTATTTTATTTTATTTTGATATTCTTCCCCTACTGTATATAATATCTTTGGAGGATATAATAGTGCCAATCAAAGTCCCAAGAATTGCAAAATACATACATATATTATATTGTATAAAAATAATGTTACACGGACTGTGGTTATTAGGCAAGTGAAGACGGTGGTTATTAGGCGTTTAGGCCCGAACACTGTATGCAGTTACAGAACACCCTTAAAAATGAGCGCGCACTTCTGTAAGACCCTGTATATTCTAAATTTTTATCCGACTACAAGATAGTGCCAATCAAAGTCCCAAGAATTGCAAAATACATACATATATTATATTGTATAAAAATAATGTTACACGGACTGTGGTTATTAGGCAAGTGAAGACGGTGGTTATTAGGCGTTAAGGCCTGAACACTGTATGCAGTTACAGAACACTCTTAAATATGAGCACGCACTTCTGGAAGACCCTGTATATTCTAAATTTTTACCCGACTACAACAGAGCAAAAGAAAGTTTATTATATTAATCACATGTAATATTATTTGTTATCTCTCTACAACAAGATCGTTTTTGAGGCATTCTCTATCAGTGAGGTAGTGAAAAAACATAAAGAATAAGTCCGCATTTTTACTTGGGTTTTGCAGGAAGATTTTGCCAGTTGTGTTATTATTTTTGGTGTACCATAAATTATATTCTTATTCTTGGACAGTTTTTAACCCTATACAAAGCACACGTCCGATCCTGCATGAAGTATTGCAGCCACCTTTGGGATGGCTCGGCTAAGTATCAGCTTGCCGCGCTTGACTCGGTGGAACGCAGAGCTAAGAGGCTCATCGGTGACGTAAAACGGGTGGATGCCAAGCCATATAGCTTGGCTTATCGCCGTAAGGTTGCCTGCTTGTCGGTCTGCTACAGATTGTACTTCGGTGAGTGTGCCCAAGAACTTCACGACCTCATCCCACCGGCCCCCTTCTACTATCGGACATCCAGATACACTGCATCTTACCATCCCTACCTTGTTGCTATTCCATAATTCGCACTAAGTGTTTCCAAACGTCTTATAGTGCGCACAGCAAAGGAGTGGAACTCTCTGCCTACGTCTGTGTTTCCAAACGCTTAAAACCCTTATCTCTTCAAAGTTAGAGTGAACAGGCTCCTTCTGGGTAAGCTCGCTTCGTCGTAGACTTTGTCTCGGTCATCTCTGACCTAGACTAGAGTCAAAAACAAACCCATCACAAATAAAAATAAAAAAATTCTATCCATCTATGTTTGTAATAGAGCAGGGAGTTTTCAAGTAAAATCTTTAAGTTATAAACTTATAAGAGTTACATGTGCGTTGTCCCGGGAGGCTGTTCATTTTAAAGTTGATGAGGTGGCCGCCTCGCTGCCTGGCCGCGTGTTCAAGGTTCCGTCGCCATCGGTCAGTGTGACCCGGGACGCGGCGTAGTGTGCGCGGGAGCAGTGGGGGCAGGTATTAACTAAAACATGCCGATTTGCTTATAAATGTACAGGTTTATGTTTTATTTTATATCATTAGTGCGACTTTTTTTTTGTTATATTATCCAGTGACATAATTGGGTTGTGGTGGAGGTACTCGGTTGCATCCGCTAAGTTCAGAAAATATTTAGTTTTTTTTTACCCGACTGTCAAGGAAGGGTTATGTTTTTCGCGCGTATCTTGTATGTATGTTAGTTTGTAAATTTCTTTATTACCTCGTATCTTCCAAACGGCTGGATAGATTTTGACCATTAAGGTGTCGTTACATTCGTCTCAAAGCCCCAAGTGTCCTTAGATAGGTGTTTAAAAAAAACAATATGGCGGATTTTTGGCGCTAAATTGTAAGTTTAGTGCATTGCTTTTAAGTTGACTTTCTGGCAGTCGGGTTTTTTGATGTTTCCAATTATTTATGCTTATTGTGAAGTTTAAAAAGAAAGAAATTAGTTCTATGTAGATGTTATTTTTTTCGTATCGATGGATAACTTCCTAGATCGTTTGGGCCCAGTAGGTGGCTACGTTAATTGCAGCATCGACGAGAATGAAATTAGTTCCGATTACCATCAGGCGAATCAGCTCAAGAGTAGGCTTATCAGGAATTTAAAAAAATGTTTCGCAAAATATATGGTTTCATTTAGAAATGCGTAGGAATAAAAAATATGAGGCTTGGCTGTTTCATTTATTTGTTGTATCTAGTAGGTTCAGCTCAGAATTGATGTGCTTTTGCGTTTCGACTTAATTTATAGAATTTCTTAGCTAAACACTTCCGCAGATTTTGTGATAGATTGCGTTCATTGACGAACTGTTATCATTCCCTTTGCCAACCCCTACGTTAATTTGTTGTTGTAAAACTTTGTTTATTTATATGTTTTCTGCGTTGCTTGGAGTGCCGCCAATGCACTTAAATTGGAGTTCTGCCCGTTCACAATATTCCTCATGTTCATAAGTGTCATATGATTTTGATTGAAATATCCTTCAGTTTGCACAAAGTGAAGATTTCTTATCATTTAGATGAGTTTTTGTGAAAAGATATATTCGGTAAAGTTAATATTTATTTACAGTGATAATTGTTTGGGTGATTTTTCATTGTTTCATGTTTTAGCTGTACTAGTGACTTTCATCTATTTCATTCATACAAGCCAGTAGTATGTACACACTTTTTTCCGCCGATCGTTTTAAGGATATCCCAGTGTATAGTGCTATAAATATTTTTTTGTAATTAATATTCGATAGTGCCGCGTTATTGGAAAGCCCACACAAAACAGGATATTTAAATTAGTACGGAATTAGTTAAGGAAAAGTTAACACACAAAAAACTAGTAATATTTAGTTCCTTTTTTACTGAAGTGCCGATTGTTAGTTGATAAATTGTTGTATTATCGTTGTAGTAGTTTTGATCACTGTTTTCAGTTGAATGGCCTGTGAAGTGTTTAATCCATAAATATCAGGTAGCTAGGCTTGTTGGTAATGACTGATTATATGTGTTTACCTATGTTGTAAGTTACTGTTACAAACTGCAAATTGTAAATATGATTTTAACATTTATTTAACACTAGCTGACGCGTGCCCACTTCGTAGGGCGGTATTTTTCGGTTTAATATGTAGCCTATGACACTCACAAACAACGTGGCTTTCTATTGGTAAATGAATTTTCAAAATCGGTTCTGTAGATCCAGAGATTACACTCTACAACCGAACAAACTCGCAAACTTTACCTCTTTGTAATATCATATAGTATAGACTAGCTGCCGCCCGCGGCTCCGCCCGCGTGAATGTCGAAAATTATCCCAAAGGAACATTATCCCGAGATAATAAGTATCCTATGTGTTAATCCGGACTATATCTACCTCTGTGCCAAATTTCATCAAGATCCGAACAGCCGTTCTGAAGTGATTGAGTAACAAACATCCACTTTCGTATTTTTAATATTAGGTAGATGACTAAATTGTGGTAAACTGTTGGCTCTCCGGGAAATTAATGTTACTTACTTTCTAGAGGACAAAATTAGAGTAGGATAGAGTTGAATATCCTTTACTAGTTTCTGCCAGCGGCTTCGCCCGCGTGGTCCCTAGGGAACATACTCCCGGAATAAAAAGTAGCCTATGTCCTTTCTCAGGCTCTAGACTATCTCTGTCCCAAATTTCATTAAATCGGTCCAGTAGTTTTGGCGTGAAAGCGCCAGAGTTACTTTCGCTTTTATAATATTGGTAATGACTAGTAAGGATTGTACACCAAAATAGGGATTATACATAAAAAAAAGTATTTGTTATCTATACAGTTTATCCAAAAATATAATACTAACAGTGAAAATAGAATCAAAAGCACGCAAACCAATACCATTTGGCCCCAATCGGTCCTTACAGTCCTTGACTGGTTAAACAAATATTTCTGTCCCTCTCGCGAAAACGCTGTTTCATATGGCAGCTGTTTAAGCGTCATGGAGTTTGACATCAAAGTTCATATCGGAATTCTCTTTCTAATTGTAATCTTTGAACCTTCGTTACTTCATCGCTGATGAAGGTATTTAAAAAACTGTCCAAGAGCGAGTCGGACTCGCATGCAAAGGGGTCCGAACGAATTTAATTTTTTTAACATGTTATTTCAACACTACAGACTTCTGTAGGTTTTCCTGTAATCTTTAGGTAAAGATCTATAATCTCCATTTTTTTTTTAAATTTTAGGCTTAGTAGTTTCGGAGATAAGGAGGAATGGTCATCTAATTTCTTGAATAACTTAGAAACCATTTATTTTAAAATTATGAAAAAAATATAATTAAAACCCTCACAGTAAGCCCTTTCATTTGATATGTCACACGATATTGTTCAAAAAACTTTTTTTTTAATTTTCTAGTTTGTCCCCCAAAGTGACGCCCATACAAAAAATGTAATGATTTACGTAACGCGTCCGTGTTTGGGTCATAGAAGTCCATATGTGTACCAAATTTCAACAGAATAGGTCCAGTGGATCCGGAGAAAACTGGCTGTGACAGACGGACAGACTCCCGAGTGATCCTATAAGGGTTCCGTTTTTTTTTTTCGGTACCTTAAAAAATAATTTCATGATTGTTTACTAGAGCTAATAAGTATTTAATTTATCAAATATTAAAATCACATGCATATTCCCTATTGTTTTACAAGAAAATTAGTTTTAAGGGTACAATAGCGTCTTATCGCTGACAGCGATATCTACCAGACGACATTAGTATAAAAGAATATAAAATAAAATGGAGGTTCTGCGGTTCATTACATTTATTATAATTTTTAGTTTCTGCTGCTCAGGATACTCGCAGTCGTACGAACTGAGTTAGCTTGATTGACCCTGTGTATTATTCATAAGTACTTCTTGCGTGGTTTTTTTTTTGGCGGCACTTTAATTGAAATACTTCAGAATTTATCTGAGTCGAGTGACCACGTTGATGACCGTATTAGAGCTTAAGTGCAGTTTTAAACTAAACGTTCACTTATATCACTGTTTGTACAGAAAATTGAAGATTTTTGTTATTGCGACCATTGCATTGGTTATGTAACTGATACTCGCTGGAGAATCAGCCTGTCATGTAATAAATACTAGAAAATATCGCAACATAGTTATGGATCCGTGAGAAAAAGTGGTAAAAAACGAACAGCTAGCGCCCTTATCCAGTTTTATTACAAATTGACGTTTGCTTGAACGCGATTGAGCACGTTAAAAAGTCACGCTAAGGCAAAAGGACAGCAAGTGTGAAATGGTCCGGTCAGAAGCACCGAACTCGCATTGGACACACTCAACCCAATTGGGGGTCCATTGAACCCCCAATTCGGTAGATTTTATTTACAGCTGCCTTTTTTATATAAGGTTGGGAAATCATCAAATGACTCCTCCCGCTCTAGGCGGAGCAGAAGGGAGTGTCGAGACTCCTATGAATAATACCCATCCGTGTTCCTCCTAGTGCCCTTTGCGTTCCAGGGCCGCGGTGACTCTGATAGCGACAAAGGAGATTTTTTTATCGCCAACCACTTTCTTCTTCCAACTCTTTCGTCTTGATAGTTCCCTGACCTTGTTTGCAATAGTTTCAGTTCGTAATATGTAACGTGTGTGTTGCAGGTGCACAGCAGCTACGGCGAGGAGCTGGGCTTCAACTCGGACGAGGAGGGCTACGGGCGCGACGCCGTCGACGACGTGCCGCCGCTGCCGCACGACCCCGACTCGGTACGTACTGCTACTACCTACCTGTTCACGTACAGTGAGGAGCTGGGCTTCAACTCGGACGAGGAGGGCTATTGTCGTCGCCTTAGGGCGTCGCTGGGGGAACAGATGGGGTCGGGCTGGTGAGAACATTGATTATTTTGGGACGAATTTAACCTAGGACTTAGCGGCGGCGCGGTCTGGCTCGAGCAAGGCGAAGGGCGCAAGTTTCGAACCTAGAAAGGCATTTTAGTTAGGGTATATGATTGCATTGCCACTGTTCTCATAACGGTGAAGGAACCTGTTTGTACTTGAACCAAAAATCCAAAGATATGTCATCCACTAATTCACATTGGACTTGCTAGATGGACTACGATCAACTCCCTCTCATAGGAGTGACAATTTGGAGGGTATGCAGAACAGAGAGTAAAGTCCCCCAAACCTCCATTGAAAAGGGAGGTTCCTCCGACTGGACGGTCATTATGTCCGGTGGTCAACTGCCCGATAGTAGATATTCGGACTGTTGTATATGTTCAAATCTCACGGAAAACTGATACCGCGATGCAGGATTTCATTTTGTTGCCGTACAAATTGTGCTTCGTTGGTTTTTCTTGTGGCGGCATTGATGCCGCTACAACACATTACATTATGTAAATAGGTTAACCTATCGATTGAAAGGCATAAAAAATTGAGATGACTACTAGCATTAGTCATCCATATTTTACTACGCCTCAGATAAAACAAACTGAGTCACGCATTGCGAATAAACAAAATAATCGCGTAAACGATAATCTTCAACACCTGTGCATCAAAAGCCAGTGCTACAATAAAAATACTATATTATGGCGAATTAAACTAATTCCAACTTTATGGACCTTAAGAAAAAGCTAATTTTAGAACGACAAAAGATTTTTAAAATGACGTAAATACAACTTTTGTTGCAACTAAAACTAAACCTTATTTTAACAGTGTTTGGGTTCAAAATCATAAAGCCAGTTTGCTATTTAAAGTACCATACATATAGATAAGAAGCGATAACTTTAGAAATACCGAAAAAAAATCAATCGGTAATGAAGCCATTGTCAGTATCAGTCGATAAGTGATAGCGTGATAACAACACGTGCCCACCACGGTCATGAGGTATCCCGGCAAGAAGAAAAAAGTGAGTTTTAATAATAAATATTTTAGCTTTTTGCACAAAACTAAAAAACTGTCAATGTTAGTAAGTTTTTTTTTTTTCATAAACATGAAATGATAACAACCAGGCAAGTCTCGAAAATAGGTTGTTTTTTTTGCAAGTATAAGGAAATGTTTTGTTTTGTATGGGACTCCGGCCATAACATAACCTTTTAGTGAAGCTAGGAAACTAACCCCTAAATAGAATAAAGTATCATTTTTTTTCATAATATCAAATGGTTTTTTGTTCGTGATAAAACAATAAAAAGGTTTGACGTTTATCGTGACAGATATGACAGCCATGATGAGAGGTTGTAGAGATGACGTTTGACTGACTGACTGATACAGACTCAGTGTTTATGTCAAAATAAACGGTCATTTTGAATTTTTCGTTTAGTAGTTCACTTCAGAAAAGTAGTTTAAATATTTTTTTTACGATGAATTCGTCACACTTGCCTATAATTAGTCGATTAAATGTGTATGATAATAATAATATTTTTTTAATAGTACAAGAAAACATATTTTTTACATTTATCGTCTACGTCTATGCTATGTGATATTATTGTGAGATGAGACACAATTTCAAAACGAAAGCAGGTTATTCAAACTATGAGATGCCATGTTGTATAGAATATTAATAATTAAGAAACTGTTTTTGTTCAGGCTTAAATTCACGAAAGTTTTTCCTCAATTCGTGGTATTTTTAGGGTTCCGAAAATAAAAGGAACCCTTACAGGATCACTCGAGTGTCTGTCTGTCTGTCCGTCTGTCACAGCCAGTTTTCTCCGGATCCACTAGATCGATTCTGTTGAAATTTGGTACACATATGGACATCTATGACCCAAACACGGACGCGTTACGTAAATGATTAAATTTGTAGTATGAGGGACTTTTGGGGGTCAAACTAGAAAATTAAAAAAAAAGTTTTTTGAACAATATCGTGTGACATATCAAATGAAAGAGCTTACTGTGTTATTATATTCTATGTTATTTATATTTTTTTCATAATTTTAAAATAAATGGTTTTGAAGTTATTCAAGAAATTAGACGAAAAATGACCATTCCTCCCCATTATCTCCGAAACTACTGAGCCTAAAATTTTGAAAAAAAAAATGGAAATAATAGATCTTTACCTAAAGATTACAGGAAAACCTATCAGAAGTGTGTAGTGTTAAAATAACATATTAAAAAAATTAAATTCGTTCGGAACCCTTTGCACGCGAGTGCGACTCGCACTTGGTCAGTTTTTTTTCCTCTTTTTTCGATAAATGTACATCTGATGGCCGAAAATATAACATCTACTTTTGATTTATTTTGATGAGGATAGTTCAGTCCCTGCCGTCAGTTTGCCTAAGATCTTTGGCAGTCGGCACGGGTATTCTGAAGCTTGAAAAGTCTTAACTCGTCTGACACCAGTCTTACATAGGGGTAGTCTTTTCATCATCATCATCATAACAGCCGAAAGACGACGTCCACTGCTGGACATAAGCCTCCCCTAAAAGGGGTTTGCCGTAATCGCCACGCTTGGCAGGGGTAGTCTCTTACGGAGGTGTATTTATTTATTGGCCTATCTACAATTGTTATAGGTACTGTTTATACTTATAATACGAGCATAGTGTACACTATGATGCGATGGACACAGCATGCATCGTGTTTGTGACTTTGTGGAGCAGTCGATCCTTGTAATACTGTTATTCATTTGAACCCGGTTAAAACAACACTTGGACAACACAAGCCAAAGCTTTCTTGATTGGTTTCCTTTAAATATGAGGGTAACATAGCCAAGGAGGTACAAAACCCTAATAATAATCCTCCGTTGTGCTTCCGTGTTTCTGTCAGCGGGCTGAACTCATGAACCCGTGATAGGTACTATAGGTAGACAGCTTAGTAGGCTAGTTTCCACCATCAATAAATTGCAAATCTATTTAGTCCGTCAGTTAGAGTATTGAAAAATAATGGACACGTATTTTTTTTATTTTTTATTTATTATTTATGTATTTCGAACACAAAATATTCATATTGTTGTTAGTAACACTTAAAACTATGTTAGTAAATTATAAAAGAAAAAAAAACTACAACAAAAATAAAAGTAATTCAGGTACCTATAATGTCCGCTCGTTTGTAAATCAATAAATATTGACGAAGATAAAACACATCAAAACTCGGGAGAGGGGGCTGTTGACGTCACGTCGCTAGTAAAAATTGTACTATCGTAGTGACGTCACGCGAGTTTTCAACGTACTGTATCTTCGTCATTTTTTGTTTACGTGAAAAAAAAATGTTTCCAATATTTTTTGAAAATTTATTTGAAGGACTAATTCGTTTTTAGGGTTCCGCACCTCAAAAGGTAAAAACGGAACCCTTATAGGATTACTTTGTTGTCCGTCCGTCTGTCTGTCAAGACCCTTTATCTCACGATCGTGTGGAGATATCGGGTTGAAATTAAAACCTATTTTAGCTTCAAGGGACTGTAGATCTGAAGATCTACAGTCCCTTGAAGCTGTGAAAAACCCAAACTTCTAAGTTCACGTAAAAAAAGGTACGGCCGTTTATGCCGCAAAAAACGTATATTTCGACACTCTCAAGGGAATCAAAATTCATAGGGTATTTCCCGTTGAACTAGAACTATGAAATTTGGCACCTAATATCTTCTTAATACTACAAGTTTAGGGAAAAGTCTGAAAACTACACATTTGTAATTAAATCATAAAAAATATAGTCTTTATTTTTTAAGTAATTTGTACCTACAAATTTGGATACGGAACTCTCTGTGGGCGATTTCGACTCGCACTTGTCTGCTTTTTTTTTAGTAAAAACCGCTATTTTTCACAGCGTGTGTATTGCTGCTATAACAATAGAATAGAATACTCTTTATTATGTGCACCATATAAGTTACAGAAAAGATAGATGAGAAACATTACATAGGGTGACACAATGGGCGGCCTTATCGCTGAAAGCGATCTTTTCAAGACAACCTTTGGATGGATTCTAAAGAGAAAAAGGAGATACGGTACTGTGGGTAGTCTTAGGTGTACTATTTATACAAACATCAGTACATACTAAATAGATAAATTTATACAATGACTAGCTGACCCGCGCAACTTCGTCTGCGTCACAATTTTCATTACTGCTCCGCTCCTGTTGTTCTTAGCGTGATGATATATAGCCTATAGCCTTCCTCGATAAATGGGCTATCTAACACCGAAAGAATTTTTCAAATCGGACCGGTAGTTCCTGAGATAAGCGCGTTCAAGCAAACAAACTCTTCAGCTTTATATATTAGTATAGATAGATAATTGTGAAACAATAGCAGAGAACTCTAGTAACAAACGCTTTAAAGAGAGAGATAGTGGTTCTACAGTTAGTAAAAACAACTAAAGGGGACAAGATACGCCATTTTTCGGTTATAGTGCGGAAACCTTCGCGTGCTAGTTCTAATCTCATTTGGCCGGCTTTTTCAATGCGGAAATATAACTGTCAGTTTAGAAATAAATACCATAATATTTATTAGGTATTTTTATTCATAATCCCACTTGAAATCAAAGATATGGTTGATCTTGATATGAGATAATGTTTATAGTATAGTAAAGAACCGAAATTTATTATACGTCAGGTCAGACACTTTTCAGATATACAAATTGTATAAAAAGACAGATGGGATGAGCTATTCGTATTAACAGGAATCACTGGTATGCTAGGGCCAGTGCCTGCCAGGGTTGCGGAATTTGTTAGAAAGAGTCACCGCTTCCCTGGAACGCGGCGGGCATTAGGAGGAACACGGATGGGGTTTAGTCAGTCAGAGGAGCCATTTGACGATTTCTCATCCTTTAAAAAAATGCTAATGATAGGTGGATTTGATGTAAAATTATATACTAGCTACATGATTTTCAAGCTTGTTAAAATCTGTAATTGATTGAAATGCTAGAATTTTAAAGTTTGCATTTTTAAGTTCAGTGTTCATAACAAATCAATACGTCGAAATCAATGTTGCAAGCCAAATTAAATGAACACACAAAATTCTATTGTGAAAAAAAAAAAGTTTTATTAAATGTGACTGCTGCGGCTGCGCGTCTATTCTTCTTGGAAATTTAACTTCTCAAGTTCTGTCCAATCAGTTTGTGGCCACTTGGACCGCACGCGCTCTGTCGCTAGCCATGCTCAAGTTCAAGAGGGTGCAGGTGGTTGAGGCAAGAAAAGAGGTGGGGCATAGCATATCCTGCAAAGACGCTCCACTTTGGGACTGACTTCGAATTTTTTTTGGGACAAGCCCGTCACACGATCCCAACCCCTGCACCACCTGAAAGCCATAATCAGCAGTGGCGACCACTAGAAAAATGCCAAGTCAATGAAGCTCGACGAGTCCCGGAAAAACGAATATATACTGTCTTGAACCCGCAACAAAATTAATCAGAAAAGTACTCCTCCAGTAGGAAAAAATATAATTTCTAGGCTTGATGAGTCTGTGATATCTCATTCAGCTACATTGTTTCTACAGTATTAATAGTCATATTAAAATCTAGTCAGAAAATAAAGTTACCTACCACAACGGATAGGCACTAACCTTCCATCGTGATAATGAATCATAATGATTACCTACGTAATACCCGTAACACGCGCAATTAGCGAATATGAAACAAGTGATTGTAAAGATCACAACAAATGGAGCGATTTATACCGTAACGTTACGCCAGTCTCCGTTGATGCAGCTAGCAGAAGTGTTTAATACCCCGGACACACAGTACGTCAGATGCGTTGCAAATCTGCTGTCACCCAGTAACTGGGTTGTGGGTGACTCCTGAGAGCCAGAATCAATAGTGGCGTCGTGTCCCGAGAAATTATTCAACCGTCTAAGATCTATCATATCAACCGTCTATGGTTGAATAATTTCATTTCAATATTTACAAAAATTTCGTAGCGGTTTACGAAATTAACTAGAAAAGAACAGCGGAGGAGTAAAAAAACCAACATCCAATTCCCTCCTTTTCAAGCAGGAGACAGAACAGAGCTAGGCCAATAGGCAGTAGGAACCAAGGGAAGGAAGCCAATCCCGACATAATCTGGACAACCCTAAGCAGATGATGTTGTAGGTCCCATGTCATAAGAAGGGGTCCGCTAGGGCCAGTGCCTGCCAGGTTTGCTGAATTTGTTCGAAAGGGTCACCGCGGCGCTGGAACGCAAAGGGCACTAGGAGGAACACGGATTCTTCTGCTTCGCCCAGAGCGGGAGGAGTCTGTTTGATGATTTCCCATCGATAAAAATCCTCAATTTTGGCCCTTTCATAGAGGCAAAGGCTCAAGTGGCTGCCAGAAAGTTGGGGGCCTAGCAAAGGTGAGACGGTACTTCACGCCGGAACAGCTGCTCAAGCTCTATCAAGCGCAAGTTCGATCGTGTATGGAGTACTGCTCACATCTATGGGACGGATCTGCCAAATACCAGCTTGATGCCCTTGAGCCAAGAGGATCATCGGTAATGACAGGCTCGTCGAGTCGAAGCTCCAAAGTCTTTTGAGCATCGACGCCGAGTTGCTGGCCTGTCGGTTTTCTATCGGTTGCATTTTGGGGAGTGTGCGACGGAATTGCATGATTTAATTCCGCCAAGCCCGTTCCATCATCGGACCACAAGACGAACGGCGATGCGCCACCGGTACATGGTGGACATCCCACCGACACGCACCAAACGTTTTGGGAACACATAGTGCGTACAGCTAAGGAGTGGAATTCCCTGCCAGAGTCTGTGTTTCCAGATAGCTACAACCTGGGAATCTTTAAGACAAGAGTGAATAGGTTGCTTCTAGGCAAACGTGCTCCATCTTCGACCGCATCATCGCTTACCATCAGGTGAGATAGTGGTCAAACGTAAGCCTATCTACAGTAAAAAAAAGGTCCCATGTCATAGGTATAGGTGTAATTAATTCGTACCTACGCTGAGTTTGCCGCCGTGATTATTGAATAATGGGATAGTGATAAACAAAGAGATTACAGCGATTAGTATTAGATAATGAAATACACCTGTGCAAAATATTCGTCAAGCTGTATTCAGAAACCTACTATTTTGTGGACCATGCCACAAACTACTCGTAGCTTAAAAACCGGCTAAGTGCAGGGTTCCGTACCATACTCCGCAAAAAAAAACAACTTTTCTTGTTGGGGAACCACTTTTAATTTATTTTAATTTTTATTATTTGTTGTTAGAGCGGCAATAGAAATACATGGTCTGTGAAAATTTCAACTGTCTACCTATAACGGTTTTTGAGATACAGCTCGCTGGCAGACAGACGGATGGACGGACGGACGGGGTTCCGTTAGTTAGCCTTCGGGTACGGAACTCTAAAAAGTGAGTTCTTTGTGTTTGTAACGCTTTCACGCCTAAATAGCTGAACCGATTTTGATACAGAGACCAATAGGACCCTTTTTTAAGGATGGGGAATCATTAACGCCTTATGCTCTGGGCGGAGCAGAAGGGAGTGTCAGTCTCTTATATAACTAAAACCCATCCGTGTTCCTCCTAAAGTCCTTTGCGTTCTAGGGCCGCGGTGACTCTTTCGAACAAATTCCGCAACCCTGGCAGGCACTGGCCCTAGCGAGCCCCTGCTATGCTGACATCCCTTTGAGGAGCGCGTGGAACACAACGCGCCGTCGACCCGGGCGTGGTTCTGATCGGATGGCGAGCTACCCAACGCTCCGCAGGCCCATAGATAGACCTTGGAGACGTGATGGGCTATACTACTTTTTTGCTAAATATTAATGCGAGCGAATCCGCGGGCAAAAGCTAGGTAACTAATAAATAATTTAAAAAGATTATTAAATGAATATAATAATTTATATATATATATATATTGTTTAATAAAGTATAAAATAAAAAAAAACATATAATTCTAATTACAAATGAGAAGGTACAAAAAATATTTAAAAAATCATATTTCTCAAAGTCTAATTAATGCAGGTTTCAGTTTTAGTTTAATGGTCATTAGTTCATTACAGAATAACCATGATGATTGATACATAATAATATTAAACAAAGGAACATTAATACAGCTTCTGTCTTTAAGACTTAGGTACCTATACATACATAGGTGTTTCTATTAGCGTTAACGGTTCTATCTATGCTAATATGTAGTTCAATTTGTGATTTCGCTACGTGATGAGCTCTTGGTAAACAATTCCGTTCGAGTTCGAAAGTAGTCGGGCGGAATACTTGAGTGAAGCCGTAAACATTACTAAAAGGCGGAAAATGAAATTACATATCCTGCACCCTGATTTTGTAAGTGTGACAGTAGAAAAATATCTAGTTCCAGTGCTTCATACGTTTGAATAATTCGTCTGGGTGACGACATAAAGGCGCGAACCCACCGCAGTGCACGCTATCCACGGCCACGCGGCGCATTATAGCTGCGTGGGTTCATATTTTGTTTGACAACGTGGGTCTACGTTTCCACTGCAGTACACGCTACACGCCCACGACTATTCACAACTGTAGCGTGGCCCACCGCGGCACACGGAGGGGGTACGCACGTTTTTTTGCAAGAGTATGGTTTTGACATAGTCGAGCTACGTGGGCGCCATATTCGAGCAACCCACGCGTGTGCCAATGACGTCACTTGATGCGTAGCGTGTCCGTGGGTTGCAGTGGAAACAATCTCATACATTTTCATGCAAGGCGAAGCCTCACAAACGTGCGTAGCCTCTCCGTGCGTTGCGGTGGGTTTCCGCCTTAAGAGGAAGTGGAGAGGCTTTATATGTAAAAAGTCATAATTCGAGGTTTGGCTCTTGACTGTTTTCTCCTCCATTATTAAACCGATTTAAGAGATATTTCATAACTTTTTCTTTTTTTATTAATAGTTGCCAAATTTGTACACTAGGGCTCTGTTGACAGCGATTTATTGGACAATTTTGAGCATTTTGTGAAGGTTCTAGTGCTTATATGGTTAATAAATCATCAAAAAGGAAAACATAGGGACATAGTATAGATCCTTCTTATACAGTTTGTGAAATATCTCTTAAATCGGTTCAATATTGGAGGAGAAAACAGTCGAGAGCCAAACCTCGAATTATGACTTTTTACATACAAAGTCACGCCGCCAGCATTTCCTCTTAATTAGGGAACGTGCACGGCGTTGACTGTCATTAAATTAAATTAGACTGTGCCATCTTGTGTTGCATATTCGAAACATCCTTGACAATGACTTCTGTGCTGCCACCTATAGTTCCTGCACGTTATCTATAACGGTATACACTTTGATAGTTCTCTTTTTGAATGATAAATCAAATGACTCCTCCCGCCATGTGCGGAGCGGAAGAGAGTGTCAGACTCTTACTCATAAGTGATAACCCACCCGTGTTTTCCAAATGACATTTGCGTTCCAGGGAATACTGGTATTCAGCTAAATCCGGCTTGACTGGAAGCCGACCCCAATGTAGTTGGGAAAAGGCTAGGCAGATGATGATTTGCGTTCCAGGGACCGCGGCATCTCTTTAGAACAATTTCGCACCTTGTGACGTGTGTTTTTCAATGGTATTATATCAAGGTGTATGTTGATATAATACCATTGAAAAACACACGTCACAAGGTTCAGGGACATTAATATGTTTTTCTATCTGTCATTTCTCAACAACAGCCCCGAGTTTGGATTGAGTACGCCTAAGGGCCATGGGCTTTACCACCTTTCGCGTAGAAGCGCGTATCATACTCACTCATTACTACTAAATTACACTAAGGTTTGCTGCTAAAGAACCCAAGACTGGGTTAAGCTCGATATTTCGACATATGCTCTCCTGTCGTGTTTGTACGTCTTTGTGTGTGCAGTAAAGAATAACAACGAAACTCAGAGCATGGGGGTCTTACCAGGCGAAATAAAGATGTACCATTAGCACACTAACTGTAGGCAATCGGATATTAGTCTTACTCGTACCAAGGAGTATTATGTTTGTAGTGGTCAGATAATTTTATTTATTTATTCGATTCGGACAACAATATAGTCTGTTTTCTTACAACTAGTGTTAGTAGTACAAAAACAAAGATAAAAAACAATAAAGCAGGTTTCTGAGGCAGGACGTGCAGAGAACAATAAAGTAAGGAATAAGCTACCTGACCATTCTTCCCACATAGTGCCTCAGAATAGGGGAGTAAGGACACTCCACCACTGTTTTCAGGATGCTCTTGTCACTATCCTGCGTTCTACGCATCGTGCGTAGGTTTTAAAACATTTTATTTTGCTTAGCGTATTACAAGCCTCCTTGGATTCAATTTGGTAAATCCCTAATGCCTTCGTCAGCTTGTAGACTACCAGAAATATCTCGTTCTTTTGGCCCCCCAAAAGACTGAGATGTCTTTGGTAGTCTAAAGCCCCCGGCTTGAGTCCCCTGGATCCGCCATTGCCCAAAAGAGTTAGATCGTTCGGGGAATACAGGTGTGATGCCATGTTGCCAGATGATGTTGTTGACCAAGGTGTGTCTCCTCAGGAGCTGGTGGATGCGTCGTGCATGGAGAGCCGTGGAGGCGCCGACGAGCCCCGCAGCGCGCGCCACGCCCTCGCGCGCGACTCTTCGCCGCCTCTTGGTCAGTATGCAGGTATAGTCATTCTTATACAACACAGGGTTTGAGGTGTAGGTGGAGGTACTCTGGTGTAGGTGGAAGGCCGCGTTTCCACCTACAAGCAACTCGCATTGCTACATTGCGGGGCACGATCGAGCGATGGACCACATTATACCTCGGTAGCCCGCAATGTAATGCAACCTGCATGCGAACTAGTTGCAGGTGGATACGGCCAGTTGCGGAATTCTTTCGAAAAAGTCACCGCGGCCCTGGAATGCGAAGGGCATTAGGAGGAACACGGATGAGTTTTATTTAGTCAGTAAAGAGTCTGACACTCCCTTCCGCTCCGGTCAGAGCGAAGGAGTCACTTGATGATTTCCCATCCTCGTGGCCTTATTTCAGGTTATTCATTTTAACAGCACCGCTGTTGAATGGGAGCTCTCTTCACGGCACTCATTGAGGTATCTTATGGAGAATGACTTTGAGAATTAGTTAAAAACGAGTCAAACTATTGAATGCTAAATTTTGACAAGGTCTCAACTTTGAATTCACAATTTGAATACCGAGAGTTATAATAGAAGAAATAAAAACCGGCGATGTAAATCGGTCCACTAGATTCAGAGCAAATTAGTTGTGACAGACAGACAGACACACGACTGACCCTAAAAGGGTGTCATTTTTCATTCGGACTTACGGAACCCTAAAAAAATCAAAAGCTGGATACTATACACCAGTTCTCACTAATATACACACGATCTCTGCCAGAGACCCCAGCCTGTGGGTTGTGTCCCAGCAGTGGGAACATTATCGGCTTTTTCATTTTTGGATGGCAAATCATCAAATGACTCCTCCCGCTCTGGCGGAGCGGAAGGGACTGTCAGTCTCTTAGAGCCTGCGCGCACTAGCGATTAAAGTTGGCCGATAGTTCAGTCACAATCGTATAACGATTATGCTCAAACTGTCGCTCAATAGTTCAGTCTCGTGGTGGTGCGCGCACTACACGATTTAATTCCGCTGACAGTCTATTTGTAGTCGAGGAGACAGACTGAAATGATTCCGAAATCAGTAGTAATATGTGCAATATTAGCAAGGTGGAGAAAAATTAAAAAAAAAGAAAATCAAATCAGTTTTCTGATTTTTTATACAAAGTCGGCCGCTTCTCTGCTTCTTCGATTAATTTCGTAGTTTCCACACTCGATATCAATGACATTGTGTGCCTACTCGTCGCCTACGTATCGGATCGACTGACAAGTGCGCGCACACACATACTGCGTCATACTGACTGTGCGATCGGTCGATAGTCGAGCGACAGTTTAGTTGAATGTAATGCGCGCACTCGCATACAACTTCATGCACATATGCAATCGGCCGATAGTCGTTCAATAGTTTGATCGAATAGGGATCGGGCAGTCGGATTCGATAGTTCGGTCGTACAACTTTTAATCTTCAAGTGCGCACACTGCCATATAACTCTATACTAATCCTCTGACCGATCAAACTATCGGCCAACTTAAATCGCTAGTGCGCGCAGTCTCTTACTGACTAAAACCCACCACTGTTCCCCCTAATGCCCGCCGCGTTCCAGCGCCGCGGTGACTCTTTCGAACAAATTCCGCAACTCTAGAACATAATTGGCTATGTTCTAGACAATGGCGCTGCTTATCGTATACATTTCGTCAATATTTAGAACTATGCTTTGTCCCTCGTTACTTTATCAGCAAAATAGGAATAAATAGTAAGTAAGTCGTTCAAACCGAATACAAACGGGGACTCCCCTCTAATCACCTTTTAGTTTCTATAACTTACGTTACGTAGCTACCGCCGTATTAATGATACGGGGCCCCGGACTACAGAGGGGGCCACGACGTGTGGAAGGAGAAAGATGTAACGGTAAGGGCGCTTTCAAATAAGACGGTTGGTGCCGGAGGAAGTGTTATTGTTAGTTCTCTTGCTACGGAAGAAACATAAACGACGCTGTACTAGAGCGTCGCCAATGTTTTCTTAAATATATAAAACTGGTGATTTTTATACACTTTACCCAAGATTAAAAGAAAACTCAGCTGATTTTTTGAACTATTTTAGAATATCTAGAGAATGTTTCTATGAATTATATGACTTAGTTAAAAATTCAACGTCAAGGCGGGCTGCAACTCTATTTCATTTATAAAATCTTCTGTATTTAAATCGTCCATAATTAGGTAGGTATGCACGAAAACGTCCTTATTAACGTTATGAAGAAACACGATGCGTTCACCGCACTAGTGAACAACGACTGAGGCAGGTAGTATTTGCATTGTTGCCGTTCCGCCAACGGACGTGCGCCGTACTGCTCTCGCACGACCTTGCGTCGAGACATTTTGTATGAAAAACCATAACCGTCCGTGCGCAGTACGATACCCGGACTGCAGCAGTCCGGCACCAACCGTCTAAATTGAAAGCGCCCTTACATTATAAATGCGAAAGTGAGTTTGTTTGTTATCTCTTAACGTTTTAACGGCTGTATGGATTTGGATGAAACTTGGCACTATTGTAGGCCCTGTCTACTGTATTGTAGGATACTTTTATCACGGGTTTTTTTTTCATGGGATAGTATTCATCTTTGACGCGAGCGGAGCCGCAGGCAGCAGCTAGTTAATTAATAATACCTACTGATGTGAGCGATAATTCTGTGCTAATGGAGGCCATTTTGAAAAAAATAGTTTCCCTTTTAGACTTTCTCGCAGTCGGGTAAAAAGAGGGCCCCTAATTTTTTTTTACACTTTTTAGGGCCCCTTTGTCTACCTACGCCACTGGCTACGTAACACACATTTATCAAGTATCAACAGAACCGTTTAAGCTTATGTTATCTTGGTTTTCCTTTCATCTGGCTACCAATAACCACAAATACGGATAAACACTGAATGCACCAAGTTGTTTAATTTTTTTTGTAATGCTTTTAATAGAACTGTTCGTATAGTACCGTAGTAACAATGTACTTCGCAAGCCCGAGTGTGTAGACGCGATTGTTCTCCGTATTATTGAATTAGAGTTTTATTAATTCTTTAATAATATTATATCAATTTTTATATTAATTGTGGTATAATAGAAAAAAATACAGTGTGGTGTTTTCAAGTTAAAATTACAAAGATACCGTGTGAATTTAGATGTGCTGCAAACAAACACAATGGTTAATTTATTCTAAAAATAAGCCTTTTGTAAATGTTTTTTGAAGGTGACCAAGGCGTATTTCGTTCATTAGATTAATATTATGTGCTAAATTACCTTGTTTACTAACATTAATGAGTCCATATTACTTAATGGAATAAAAAACATGACTATGATAATATTTTTTTTTGTATCGGAAAGTCATTAATTAAGTAGAACTATTTATTGTCTAAACATCTAATTATCACGTTATTAAATGAATAAATAAATAACAATAGTGAATTAAGGCGAGGTCGTGAGGACTATTAAAGAAAGCATTGTGGAGAAGTTAACTGTGGCAAAATTATTTAGTTTGGTGTTAGCCGTCGTAATAAGTTACAGCAAATAACATATTTACTAAAATAATATTGAACAGGATATCATAAAATTAAGAGTGTAACTAGAAATCGATAACAAATCCTGTGATTTTCTTTGAAAATTGATAGTGTCTACTAGAACTCATTCAACAATGTCATTTGTATGTGACCACAGCAAAATGCTCTTTTCGCCAAAAATGTTCAAAGTGTTTCAAAAATGGCGAACGAAATAATTTATTTATTTATTTATTTATTTATTTATTTTATCATTGAATTATTATAACACCTTTACAGATTGCTCCAAGACGATGTTATAACTTATATATTACAAAAAATATACATTACAGCAATCATCATTTAATTATTATTTAAATGTCCAGACCTTTTTCAATTAAATTTTGCGCTGCTTTGATAAATCTCGGCAGGTTTTGGCAAAATATATCTTCCGATGTGACTGATATATCATTAATCAAACGTATGGCTCGCGACATAGGGGCAAACTTGAGTAAATTCGTCCTCGCCAATGGGACGTCTAACAGAGCGGGGCGGCGGCGCGCACCCACGCACCCGTCCGGCGCGCGCAGCCGCAGCGCCTCCAGCACCTCTGGGTGGTGCAGCAAACCTAGTAGTACGCTAGCCACATACTTGACCAGCGCCACGTCTCTTCTTACAGCCAGCCTGGTGTACCCGACCATGCCCAGGACGAACAGACTCGGGTACATGAGGGGATAAAAAGGGTAAACCCCATATTCCTTTAAATACAGAAACCTCGCAAACTTGTTCTGTATTTTCTCCAACATGAGGCTGTACTTTCCCTCATGAGGATTCCAAATAATTGCACTGGTTTCCAGGTGGCTCCGTACCAGAGCATTATACAAAACCTTCACAGCAGCCATATCGCTAAAATCCTTACATTGTCTCAAGATAAAACCGAGATTTCTGAAAGCCCTGCCGCACACCTCAACGATATGTTTGCGGAACATCAACTCCGGCACCATCTGCACGCCCAGGTCCCGCACCTGTGTGACACGCGGCAGTACCTCGGTGTCCATCTCGTACTGATGATGTAATGGAGCACGCGCACGGCTGTAACTCATCACACAGCACTTGTTGATATTAAAATGGAGTTTATTAGATTTGCTCCATTGGACTACATTATTAATATCTGATTGGAGCCGATTACAATCTGCCTCATCTTTAACCGCTAAAAATAGCTTTAAGTCATCCGCAAACAACAGACACTTCGCCTCTTTGACCACAGTTGGCAGATCGTTCACTACCAATATGAATTCCAATGGCCCGATATTACTCCCTTGACTTACCCCTGAGAACGTGAAGTAGGGCCTGGAGTCATGTCCTGCATACTCGACGTACTGTCGTCGCTCGCCAAGGTAACTCGCAAAAAACTTAAGCAAGTGCGGTGTGAACCCCACAGCAGCGAGCTTGCATAAAAGTACATCATTATCCACAGTATCAAAAGCTTTCCGGAAGTCAAAATATGCCACATCCACCTGCCCCTCGCCGTCAATAGCGGGCGACAAGTAAGTAACAAAAGACAGCAAGTTGCCCCCCGTACTGCGACCCGGCCGAAAACCGTGCTGTGCATCCGATAACCGAGAGCTCACTTGCGTATAGATACTCTTATGCAATACTGACTCGAATACCTTGGCGAACGCAGACAGCACTGCCACCGGTCGGTATCCACTCACGTCAGAACCTGCACCTCCTTTAGGTACTGGGATAACTCGCGTAATCTTCCATTTTTCCGGGTAGTGAGCCTCCTGCAAGCACAAGTTGAAAATGTACAACAAGGGCTCCTCAAAAACCATACGACAATCTTTGACAATGTAAGGTGGTATGCCGTCCGGGCCTACTGAGCGCTTGGGCTTGAGGCGCAGGAGCGCCGCGCGCAGGTCTCGCGCGCTGAGGCGGTCGACATGCACGCGCGCCGACCCCGCCGCCCCGCCGCCCGCGCTCTCCGCGGCCCGCGGGTCCAGCGTTGGCTGCTGCGGGCTGTACACCGAGTGGAAATATGAGGCGAAACATTCTGCACACTCCTCATCCTTCAACAATAAGCCGTCCTTCGTGACTTTCGGTTTATTGCGGCTAGCTTGTTTACTTCTTATCATGCTCCAGAACGACTTCGGATCACTTTTAAGGTTTTTCTGAAGTCTGTTTTGGTAGGCTTCATATGTTGAAGCGATTTTAATTTTCACTCGAGCTCGATACCGAGAAAACCTTTCATAATCACTCCGGGAACCAGTTGTTTTATATAATTTATGATAACGCCACTTGAGTTTGATATCACTTATCAACTCAGATGTGTACCATTCTGGATAACTAAACCTAGACCCTTTCTTAAGAACTTTATGGTTTTTCTTAGGAACGCACTCGTCAAGGACAGCATATACTATTTTATAAAAGTAATTCAATGCCGTCTCTGAGTTCTGAATTTTAAACATCAATTCCCAATTTAATAACATAAAAGAATGGTATAAACTTAAAAAATCTGCTTTATTAAAATTCCACCTTTTTCTAAGTACCGAAACACTATCCCCTTTGTTCCTAGAAAGCTCCCCGCTACCCTCTGGTTCCCGATCAGAAAGCTTGGCGCTAATGACCAGCGGCGGGTGTTGAGCATCGATGTTAACCAACGGTTCCTCAGAGAGTTGTACCCCTAGGTCACTCAACTCATACGTTGACAATACTAAGTCTAATATACGATCATTAATATTAACCAAATTATTTACCTGCCGAAATCCACAGTAAGCAATAACGTAATCCAAATAACTTTGTATTTCCACGGTCGCAGAAGGCATATTGAAATCACCCAATACTAACACTTTATCATATTTAACACACACATTCTCTAATATATGGAATAATTGCATATATTCATTAGCGTGACATTTTGGCGGAATGTAAACAACACAACAAAAGAACAAAAAATGGTTTCGTCGATGTACTGTCGCACACACGATCTCAAATAAGGCATTGTCGACGTTGTCAAGAGAAACGCGATTTAAGCCAAAACGCGGGGAAGCCGCTAAAAATACTCCTCCTTGTTTTCGCCCGTCCGCTCGATCACATCGAATTATGTTGTAATTCGTTGGAATTAGTTCTCCGTCATGAATTCCATCATTGAGACCTGATTCCGTAATTGCAAAAAGGTCGTATGTCGATGCTAAAACATTATTAAGAAAAGTTTTAGTTTTCGTTCGCAATCCTCTAACATTCTGGTAATACACGTGGATGTACTCATTTCTAACCTTGACTGCCTTTTGATGGCTTACGGGATTTTCGAAACCACACCCACTGGTTAAATTGCGCATTTACTGGCCAACTATCAGCGTTGTTTATTTTATCAAAGAGTGATTCCTTTACTCCAACCATAAATGACGCATAGTCCCTATTTGTTTTCGGGACTATCTTCTCAATTTTAATATCACTCGATCCACAGATTTCCGTAACGTGATCGGTTACTGCCCTTTCAGTAGTGTCCGGATGCAATGACCACACATGCAAGAACTTCTTCTTCTCGATTGCTTGAAGCGTGGAAATTTGCGAATTCCCTCCTTTTCGTACCATATTACTAACTTTGTTAGTTCGATTTTTGCGATAATTGACTATTTTCCATTCTTCATGCATATCATTTTCCTCCAAGGGTAGCTCCGCGGCTTCGGATAAACGCTCGCTCCTCTTATGCGTTATGGACGCAGCCTTAGCTTTAGCCCGCTCGCGCTCGGTTGCTCGGCGCGCACGTTCCGTCTCCTTCTTCTGTGATTCCTTGGCGTTACTCACAACGCTTATCTCACTTGCCCGCTGTGTATTTGCTACCACGACGGGTTTATCTATCTCGCTCTTCGAAGATTCAATTGAAACTTGAACATCGAGTTTCTCAATCTTGGCGCACAAATCTGCAATTACCCTCGTTTGTTCCGTAATGGTGACGAAGTAATTATCGATCTTCTGCTGATGATCGTCAATAATCTTGTTTTGCGACTCAATCACAGCAGTTTGAGTCGCAATTTTTGCTGTCAGCGCTGCAACTTTCTTCAATAAATCGTTGAAAGCGGCTTCAACGTTGAATTTCGACATTTTACCGGTAAAATTGGAATAAAATCACGGATAGTTAGTTCGCGTGTCAAGTAGACAGAGACGACGAAGATGGTATTATAATAGAATATTCAGACGATGAGTTTGTGGTGTGTGAAATTTTCGACTTGGATTGTGTTGGCGTCAGTGAGTTAGCTGCATCGGATATTCTTGGTAATTTAATTTTATTATTAAAACTATTAACATTTTATTTTTGACTAGCTTTTGCCTGCAACTTCGTATGCGCATGTCCCGTTTTTTCCCATTCCCGTAGGAATTTCGGGAAATCCGCTCTTAGTGCTCCCCTACACTCTTCAAGAAACCTACATGCCAAATTTCAGCTTTTTACGACCATCAGTTTCGGCCGTGCGTTGTGTGTCATTCACTCAGTTACGGAAGTGTTTTATATTTATTAGGATGATTAATTTTCTATACAGCAGGTTTTCTCTACAAAAGCCACGTGGTTTACGAAACGCGTTAATATTGAAGATGCGTCTTACTTATTACTGCTTAGTTTTGATGAGCTCTGTACAGAAACTTGACTAGCCCTGCCCTAAAAACGACCGCTTGGGGATGTCATAAAAAAGCTTTTGAAATATGTCAAGAATTATATAATACTAGCACTTTGCCCGCGACTTCATCCGCGCTGCAATTTTCATTCAATCTCCATTTTTTTTCTAGACAAATTTAATACTTAAATCTTCCTCGAGAACCACTCTATCAATAGGTGAAAACAGCATGAAAATCGGTGCAGTAGTTTTTGAGTTTATCGCGAACAGACAGGCAGATGCGGCGGAGGACTTTGTTTTATAATATGTAGTGATGATGCGAGTTAGTACACAAATACAAAAGTCTCATGTGATGATGTTTTTTTTTTCCTTTGTATGTAAGATACCTAGGTCTTAAAGTTGGTTAAGAACGCGTCCCAAAAAGAGTTTTGAGGGAAAGAAAGACTTTTCACTTTCTATAAAAAACGTAAAATTACTCTCACTGTCCCAACACAACTTTCGCAAAAATTTTTCATTAAAATCAATTCATTAATTTCCAAGACTCTTCTTGGAAATCTTACCGGGCTTCTTAGAATCTTAATGAAAAAGAGAAGTAAATGCTCTTAAAACCTGTCTCCTGCAGCAACAAGTCCGTTAATTATGAACCCTAGTTATAACTCGTATATCAAAGTGGTTGTTGTCCGCAGTGACGAACGGTGATGCAGAGTACCGCGAGGAGGAGGCCGGAGACACGCTGCCGACCGACATGTCCGACACCAGCGACAGCGAGCCCGACAAGCCGCACAAGTACGTATGCACACAGAGCCGGAGCTTTACGTCCACCATTTCAGACACTGATCTGCTAGTCTATTCTGTAAACAACCATCTCGATATCGAGCTTCACCTGAGTGACAAAACTCATAAAATGAGTTTTATTGCGCACAACTTAAAGGTCTTAATTTTAAAATCACCTCGGATTCCACTGTCGAGATATGAAAATGTTGTTAAAGAATAGTACTACTGGTCATGGTCCTCACATAACGTATTATGAATCTGAAGACCGTGTAGATAGCAATATTAGGGGTTCATTTCTTATTAGTCTGGCAGTTTGAGTTCTTTATGCGGCCTACCCAAATGTCCTTACTTTGTTTGTATTATTCGTCAAATCGTTGAGCTCCTTAATGTTCTAAGTTTGAGCTACACGATAACCGACAAATGCTTGCACTGTCTGCAAGGTCCACTCAAATCTGTGTAGTATTTTCCTCAAAAAAACCACCTCAGCCACATCCAACATGGTTCTCATGTCGGTTCACTTCATAATCCGGTCCCTGCGCCCCACTTAAGTTCTGCTTCTCGATAATCATCATCTATCCAATGTCAAAAACTAGGTTCGAAACAAATTGACTAACAGACGGACAGATAGAGACGAGTTATCCTATGAAGGTTCTGTTTTTTATTCGGATGTACGGAACCCAAACAAGTAAAAAGCGAAATTTCATGGCTTCTGACGACCCGTAACGACTGTCAACCGTCAAAGATGTAATCATGACAACAGGGAATACACTTGAATGTGCTTTCCGAAGCACGGAGAAACCTCGCCAAGGTTGCTTAACCTTGACCTTGAGTAGCCGTTTTGTTCAAAAATAATTTTGTAATTCTGTAAAGCGAAAAACGCTTTTTTTTAAATTCCACTATTTTGGCCCTTACTGATTCAACGAATAACACAATACATTGCATATTCATCAATTTATTATATTTCCCGCTGTCCAGTGGCGGCGATGTGGAGAAGTGCACAGCGCTGCACGACGGCAAGCTGATCCTCCACCAGCAGTTCCCCTTCAACATCGACCAGATGTTCACCATGATCTTCACCAACTCCAAGTTCAACCTCGAGCTGCTGGCGGCCAGGGGGACCACAGACTATGTGCAGGTAACTACTGCAGTTTTTGGGACACACTGTTTAACCAAGTGACGAATTATTTATAAATCCGTCTAGTTTTTCCTCAACTTAATCGGGGTTGGATTCCAATGGCGATTGCCTGTCTGACCTTCCTGAACCCAGTAACTGGGTAAAACTATCGTGAACAACACTGGTGTCAGTTTTTCAGGCTTCTGATTATCCATAACGACTGGTAAAGATCTGATAGCCGGGACCAACGGCCTAATTCCCAATGTCGAATTATATTTGGTTTTTGTTCACCCCCCGTAATTAAATTGAAAACAATGACATGGTTGTGTAGTTTTGATAATTACCTAATTTTAGTTAGGTACAGTTTCTGTTCACACTACAAATCAGGCTTTATTTTCATCAACGAATTGTTCTGGCAGCAAGCTGCAAGCTGATCCGGAAGACGTTGGGGCGGCCTCCCATAAAGTGGACCTCAGACCTGGTCACGGGTAGCTGATGGGTGCGTGACGCACAGGGCCCCAAGTCTGCTATTACAATAGTATCAGAATGGTCTCATAATGATTTCATAATGGTCGATTTTGACAAGTTTGGTAATCTACTAATATAAAAGCGTCATTATTACTTTCCAATGGTCAACCACAGACACTCCATTGAAAGAAATGGCATAGAATGGTAATCTCGTACATAATGACAAATTAATAAATAATATTTAAAAACATGTATAAAAGAAATCTGGCATAACTTGTCAAAATCGACCATTATGAGACCATTCTGACACTATTGTAATAGACTTGGGGCCCTGGACCGTTGTTGTTGTGGCTACACTTGGGCCGCCCTTGTCCAGTAATGGACGTCTTTCGGCTGATATGATGATGATGATGCCTGAGTAATAATAATAATAATTTTTTGCGTCCCGTGCAGGCAGCGTGGCAGGCGCAGGGCGGGCTGAAGTGCCGCCAGCTCACGTACACGCTGGCGCTCACGTCCGGGCCCATCGGGCCCAAGGAGGTGCAGGTCACAGAGACACAGGTATGTAACACATTCACAGCTGTAACATTCGTCCGTTATTTGTCAATTTTTTGTGTCTTTGTTGTATGTTCGTTTGTTTTTTTTTTGTTTGAAATGAATAGGCTCTGAAACCACTGGACCGATTTAAAAAATTCTTTCACTATTTGAATTTTACATTATCCATGATGGACATAGAATATTGTCAAAAAAGTTAGGGATCCGTATGAAAAATTCAATAATATAACCCAAGGTGAGAAAAAAATACCAAAAAAAGACCCTTATATCGTGTAGCTTCGGAGACTATTGACAATAGAGCAAAGTGATGTACTACAATTTTATAGAGGACATCAATATCTACAAAAAAGTCCGCAATATTATATATCTAACTATTATGGTTAAGCCACAATGACAGCTTTTTGTTCAAATTATTCAGTCAAAATGTAGTATCATGATGTTATCCTTATTTATTTAAATTGTTTAATAAGGTTGGTTATGTAGATGTAAATTACTCTTTAAATTATTCAAATTGGATCTTTCTTTTAAAAGTTACAACGGGTATAAAAATACTCTAATGTTTCTGTTTGAGCGAACTGCCCTACGTTTAGTCTAGTAATAAATAATTTACGCATTACCCGAGGGAAGAGGGGAGATGAAATTCGTGGAGTACCAACTTAACCCGCGGGAACGAAGTCGCGGGCGAAGTGAACTAGTAATTGATAACTTACCAGTGTAAGCTATAATGTCTGCCAGGGTCGCGGAATTTGTTCGAAAGAGTCACCGCGGCCCTGGGACGCGGGGGGCTTAGGAGGAACTCGGATGGAAGTCAGTAAGAGACTGACACTCCCTTCTGCTTAGCCCAGAGCGGTAGGAGACATTTGATGATTTCCCATCTTAAAAAAAAAGCTATAAAGTTGGGATACTGGATAATTGAATGACATGCTGTCGAGAGAATCTATACTCTATACTTTAATATACAAAGCTGATGAGTTTGTTTGCTTGAACGCGCTAATCTCAGGAACTACTGGTCCGATGTGAAAAATTATTTCAGTGTTAGATAGCCCGTTTATCGAGGAAGGCTATAGGCTATATATCATCACGCTAAGACCAATAGGAGCGGAGCAGACGAAGTTGCGCGGGTCAACTAGTCATCATAAAAGATAATCTGAAAAGGGATCATTTTTCTCATCATTATATCATTGTGAAAAACTTTAAAATAGCGACAAACATAGCTGTAAAGTGCATTTTGTCGAGTTATGTATGGGGCAGTCGAGTTATTTGTCGCGATTTAAAGCTCGACCCCCGTAACATAGTTACAGTGGTTTATAATGATTAGTACATGACCCCTTCTTAGGTTTTAATGTTGTACACTGCGTATCATAGTAACGAAAGAAACGTTACCACGAGACTCTAAAATGTGTTAAAAATGTTTTCTTGCAGGTAATGAACAAATGTTCGAAGCCTGGCGTGCTGTACTCCATTGACTCGACGAGCGAGAATGCGGGCATTCCTTACGCAGACTACTTCAGCGTACAAGTGCACTACTGTCTACAGAGGGTGACGGAGACCGTCACCGACGTGTCGTTCTACGGACACGTGCACTACAAGAAGAGCATGTGGCCCATGATCAAATGTAAGTCAGCTCTGTGCATATTACTACTGCAGCGCCCAAGCGCACTACAGTCTACAGAGGGTGACGGAGACCGTCACCGACCTGTCGTTCTACGGACACGTGCACTACAAGAAGAGCATGCGGCCCATGATCAAATGTAAGTCCCGCTCTGTGTATATTACTACTGCAGCGCACAAGTGCACTACTGTCTACAGAGGGTGACGGAGACCGTCACCGACCTGTCGTTCTATAGACACGTGCACTACAAGAAGAGCATGTGGCCCATGATCAAATGTAAGTCAGCTCTGTGTATATTACTACTGCAGCGGACAAGTGCACTACTGTCTACAGAGGGTGACGGAGACCGCAACCGACGTGTCGTTCTACGGACACGTGCACTACAAGAAGAGCATGTGGCCCATGATCAAATGTAAGTCAGCTCTGTGCATATTACTACTGCAGCGCCCAAGCGCACTACAGTCTACAGAGGGTGACGCAGACCGTCACCGACGTGTCGTTCTACGGACACGTGCACTACAAGAAGAGCATGCGGCCCATGATCAAATGTAAGTCCCGCTCTGTGTATATTACTACTGCAGCGCACAAGTGCACTACTGTCTACAGAGGGTGACGGAGACCGTCACCGACCTGTCGTTCTATAGACACGTGCACTACAAGAAGAGCATGCGGCCCATGATCAAATGTAAGTCCCGCTCTGTGTATATTACTACTGCAGCGCACAAGTGCACTACTGTCTACAGAGGGTGACGGAGACCGTCACCGACCTGTCGTTCTATAGACACGTGCACTACAAGAAGAGCATGTGGCCCATGATCAAATGAAAGTCCCGCTCTGTGTTTATTAAAGTGCACTACTGTCTACAGAGGGTGACGGATACCGTCACCGACCTGTCGTTCTATTGACACGTGCACTACAAGAAGAGCATGTGGCCCATGATCAAATGTAAATCAGCTCTGTTTATATTACTACTGCAGCGCCCAAGTGCACTACAGTATACAGAGGGTGACGGAGACCGTCACCGACTCTGTCGTTCTACGGACACGTGCACTACAAGAAGAGCATGTGGCCCATGATCAAATGTAAGTCCCGCTCTGTGTTTATTAAAGTGCACTACTGTCTACAGAGGGTGACGGAGACCGTCACCGACCTGTCGTTCTATTGACACGTGCACTACAAGAAGAGCATGTGGCCCATGATCAAATGTAAATCAGCTCTGTTTATATTACTACTGCAGCGCCCAAGTGCACTACAGTCTACAGAGGGTGACGGAGACCGTCACCGACTCTGTCGTTCTACGGACACGTGCACTACAAGAAGAGCATGTGGCCCATGATCAAATGTAAGTCCCGCTCTGTGTTTATTAAAGTGCACTACTGTCTACAGAGGGTGACGGATACCGTCACCGACCTGTCGTTCTATTGACACGTGCACTACAAGAAGAGCATGTGGCCCATGATCAAATGTAAATCAGCTCTGTTTATATTACTACTGCAGCGCCCAAGTGCACTACAGTCTACAGAGGGTGACGGAGACCGTCACCGACTCTGTCGTTCTACGGACACGTGCACTACAAGAAGAGCATGTGGCCCATGATCAAATGTAAGTCCCGCTCTGTGTTTATTAAAGTGCACTACTGTCTACAGAGGGTGACGGAGACCGTCACCGACCTGTCGTTCTATAGACACGTGCACTACAAGAAGAGCATGTGGCCCATGATCAAATGAAAGTCCCGCTCTGTGTTTATTAAAGTGCACTACTGTCTACAGAGGGTGACGGATACCGTCACCGACCTGTCTTTCTATAGACACGTGCACTACAAGAAGAGCATGTGGCCCACGATCAAATGAAAGTCCCGCTCTGTGTTTATTAAAGTGCACTACTGTCTACAGAGGGTGACGGATACCGTCACCGACCTGTCTTTCTATAGACACGTGCACTACAAGAAGAGCATGTGGCCCACGATTAAATGAAAGTCCCGCTCTGTGTTTATTAAAGTGCACTACTGTCTACAGAGGGTGACGGAGACCGTCACCGACCTGTCGTTCTATAGACACGTGCGCTACAAGAAGAGCATGTGGCCCATGATCAAATGTAAATCAGCTCTGTGTATATTACTACTGCAGCGCACAAGTGCACTACTGTCTACAGAGGGTGACGGAGACCGTCACCGACTCTGTCGTTCTACGGACACGTGCACTACAAGAAGAGCAAATGTAAGTCACGCTCAGGTCGAGTTTGGTAGCGGTTGCTCAGCCTGGAGATAGATCATTGAGCCACAACCCTCAGACGTGGCCTGCGTACGAATATTGCTACTGGCCTATTTTCTTCTGGGAAATCTGCCTATCCCGATGTGTAAAACTAATCTCACATTGTTTCCTGTACAGCATTCCTGGAGAAGAACACAATATCAGGTCTGGAGGAGTTCAGCCGCCTGCTGGAGGCGCGCCTGGCCGCGGAGGCCGAGTGCGGCGTGCCGGCCGCCCGCAAGGCGCGCCGCCATCGCCGCGTCACCAGTATGTATACCCACTGTGGCCGCGTGCCCTGTGACGCGTGCTGTGCCTTGATGTCAAGAGGAAATGCTGGCGGCGACACTTTGTATGTAAAAAGTCACAATTAATTTTAGATGATTTATTAACCGTGTAAGCACTAGAACTCTCACAAAATGCTCAAAATTTTCCGATAAATCGCTGTCAACAGAGCCCTAGTGTACGAATTTTGCAACTATTAATCAGAAAAGAAAAACATAGAGACAGCATACATCCCTCTAACTTAGATTGAGAAATATCTCTTATATCGATCCTATATTAGAGGAGAAAACTGTCGAGAGCCAAACCTCGAATTATGACTTTTTACATACTAAGTCTCGCCACCAGCATTTCCTCTTAAGTGTTGCATTTAGACTATGGCCTCAGATCCCCAGACCATATTTATTTTCTGATTAACAAAATATGTGGGAAAGAGCTGAGTAGTGTTAGTACGCAGTTTGAACGTACAGATGTCTACTTGGGCCGACGTTCAATTTTATTCGTTTTTAGTAATGCTTAGATCATATTTTAGACAAGTCAAGGAGCTCTTCCAAATCCTGGCAGAGTTGAGTTTTTGTTATTTACACCTGGTAAAAAAACAATACCCAAAATTTAGCCTAATGAATGGATCACTCGAGGTGGCGACCACCTTATAGGCTACTAGTGGACGTCACGCGGTTTCACCCGTGTAGTTCCCGTTCCCGTGGGAGTACGGGGATAAAATATAGCCTATGTTACTCCCTGATAATGTAGCTATCCATTGCTGGAAGAATTTTTCAAATCGATCCAGTAGTTTCGGAGCCTATTCATTTCAAAAAAACAAATCCTTCCTCTTAAAATATTAGTGTAGATTATAATGACAAATTAGGCGTTAAAATATTATTCAACTACCTACTAATATCAAACAATATACTGTAAAACATATAATGTCTGGGGGCTCTAGGATCTTAATCTTATTCATTTTGATGTTAATATATCAAGATGTTGCCTTTATTTAGGTAACTGCGGATCTAAGAGGGCCACTTTAGTAGAATCACATTAGGATCATAAATTAATCATACAACAATCTGTCAAATTTCATCTTTATCGCTAAAGCATAAGGTTCAAGGTTGATTGTGAAAATCTGACTGTTTCGGGAAGCTTTATGTGCTTTCTGATTCTTAATAATGAATTGTTGGCTGCGGTTTTCCTCGCATGATATGGAAAATACTAAAAAAGTACCAGGATAAAAGAGTAGTTTGTGCCAAAAATCAGTTGCATATCGCAATCTATAACAAGCTGTTAATAAATCCTTTTCCGAAGTGTAGACTTAGGCCCTTTTCCAGGATCTACTATGTTACTCAGCATTTTCATCGCTATCCAAACTTTTTTGTGGTCAGCATCAAAGTATTCACCTCAAATACTCTTTCTCACGATCATTCCCTTGATTCTTTCTCTATCACAGTTTCATTCCCTTTTTTTTCTTTGTTCTTTCATCAGTACCTCAGATTCAATGTCTTTGTTCTTCCATCGTCAGTCACTCATGCTAAGCAGGTCGCGTGATGTGTTGTAACTGTGTGTTGTTTGTCCTCTAGCGTTCAAGCTCGTGACGCCGTCTCGCGTGCCGTTCCCCACGGCCGGCGTGTTGGCGCCCACCACGTCCGTCACTCCTGTGGTCTTCCCTATCACTTGTCCGCGTAGAGCGAGAAGTCACTAGATCAGTTATAACAGTACCTAGTTGTTAATGTGACTCATCGAGTTTTAGAAAGTCTATGGTTTTCTGACAGCTTTGTCTATGGGATGGTAATATCTCTCACATTGTCTCTGGTATTTCAGATGTCCATAAAGACCGTAACGCGCTTGTAACTTGCAGAAAAGTATGCAAGTAGCCTGCATGCCATAGTGAAATTCACCAATCAGATCACGCCTTGTTATGGCTCAATGGCTTGCAATATATTTGGACACTGTGTTGTGCAAGTTAAAGGCATGTGTTATCGCCCTATAAATTTAGTTGGCAGTGACCACTGCATGCCTAAGGTCGTTAGCTTGTGTTCCATCTAATATAATAAAAACATTACCCCACTTTCGGGGTCCGACGCAGTCGGTTAAAAAAAATACAACTGCCAAAACCATTTTTTTTTTCTAAAATTGTCTGTGTCATTTTTCCGGCTAGGTACTGTATTCTATGTTTCACGTAGTCGAGCTATGCTTTGCTGTTCACATTGTGCTTTTCAGTAGCTAAACTATTTATTTCAAGTTGATAGTTGATGACTTTTCGCTTTACAACGACTTCGTAGAGAGTGTAGACCTTGTCTTTCCCCATTTATGTCTTACGTAGAGGAATAATCAATGTATGTAACATCTGTAAGCATGATTATTCATTAAAAATACAGAAATATTTAACCGTTTTGCCGTTTCAGCGTCTTCGCAAGAGCCAGGCATTCCCACGGCGGTGAAGCTGCCCACAGCAAGCCTGGTGGCGCCCCGGGCTTCGGTGTCGCGGGTGCAGCGGCCTCCGGGGCGCTCCGCCACGTGGATGGCGGCTCTGTTGGCGGTGCTGCTGCTCATCAACGCGGCACTCTATTGGAAGTTGTACTATACGGATAGGAGCGCCTATAGCTTCGATTTGGATGACTTACAGAATAGGTGAGCGGTTATTCGTGTTATTTTAGTAATTAATATTCTTATTGTAAATCGATGCTTAGTTTAACAAAGTGATGTGGAAATCAATGGTATTTTCAGCAGCAGCATTCTGAAACGAATAGCCAGCACAGATTTATAGGTATTTATGAACGTGGCTGTCATTGCTTTGAGAACTTTTTTTTCGCATGAACTCTCCCGAAAATAATGGGAGAAGCATTCATTAATGTTTATGGTGTGTTCGATTCAACAAGCTTATACGCGTTGCCATTTTAGTCGTCTTACAAAGGCAGCCCACTTAATGTACCCGACATAAACTACCTCTAGGCGCGATTTTTTTTTTTTCAATAATTCACTAAATAATGCATTAGAATTATAAAACACCCTTTTAATAATGTTTACGTATCAAAACAATGTTCCAATCCGCGCCGTCCTTGGAACACAAGGCTCGGACTGCGCTCGCTCCTGGATGTTTCAAACCACGTCAGGCGTTATAATGAATATTTTTTTTTATTTTTTTTAATAATTCAAATGTTTATAATGTGATAATTTATAATTATCCTTGAATATTATGATGAACAGTAAAACTATAACCAAATTGAGTTGCTCTGAAAAGAGGAAATTTTATTTTATTACATAAACTAGATTTAACACTTTCACAAAACATTCTTGAACATTAATTATTCACTAGTTTTACCTGAAAAGAGAAACAACATTTAAAGCTATTGTTTCACTAGTTCCTATTAATATTCTAACTACATTAAAATTGTCACTTGTGTAATCTAGCACAACCTCTATATTGTCCATGCTGTATCAGTCATTCAATATATGACAGCTCGGTCCATAGAATCAAACAATTTCACAGATAATCTAAGTTATTACGCGCCAAATTCAAACTGTACAAACTAAATGAAGTGTCACGCACTTTGTGTACATGTTCATTAATATCATTGTTTTTTTTTAATAATAATAATAGTTTTTTGGTGTAGAATAACGTTTTGGTCGATAAAAAGTGCTGACCTACACAATGTGTAACAAAATACACAAGGAACGCAAAACCTGAAAAGGGTCAATGTACTCAACATTATTTTTTCAATCGCGAAAATGAAATCGACTGACCCATCATTTATGTGTACATAGCTAAACTCGACAAAATGAACTGAACACTGAGTAGCTATTTACTTTCGCGATTGCATTGTTGGCCTCATAGGGAACGTGCACTTCGATGACAATGCTATCTAGTGTTGGATGTTCGAAACTGTAAGATTAAGAATACTTGACATTGACGCTTCTGTGACCTATAGTCCCGGCACGCTCCGTTTAGGGGACCGTGCACGTAGTAGACTGTGCCATCTAGCGTTGCAATTTCGAAACTAATAAGTAAACTATACATGACAATGACACTACTGTGCTGCCACCTATAGTTCCTGCACATTCCCTATTGTAAAACTTGTTCATAATTATGAGTTCACTGACCACTTTTCAGGTATTACGTCGATTCTATTACACGTTGCATAGTATTAATGAGTGTGGATTTTATCGTCGTAGGATGAGCAGCGTCAGCGGGTCTCAGATGGCGGATTGGTCAGCCTTATTAGAACAGCACACGCACCGCCAGCGCGGACAGCTACTAGCGTGGAGAGACGCGCTCGACCGGACCGTGGCGCATCTCGCACAGGTATACACTACACCCTACTAGAACAGCACACGCACCGCCAGCGCGGACAGCTACTAGCGTGGAGAGACGCGCTCGACCGGACCGTGGCGCATCTCGCACAGGTATACACTACACCCTACTAGAACAGCACACGCACCGCCAGCGCGGACAGCTACTAGCGTGGAGAGACGCGCTCGACCGGACCGTGGCGCATCTCGCACAGGTATACACTACACCCTACTAGAACAGCACACGCACCGCCAGCGCGGACAGCTACTAGCGTGGAGAGACGCGCTCGACCGGACCGTGGCGCATCTCGCACAGGTATACACTACACCCTACTAGAACAGCACACGCACCGCCAGCGCGGACAGCTACTAGCGTGGAGAGACGCGCTCGACCGGACCGTGGCGCATCTCGCACAGGTATACACTACACCCTACTAGAACAGCACACGCACCGCCAGCGCGGACAGCTACTAGCGTGGAGAGACGCGCTCGACCGGACCGTGGCGCATCTCGCACAGGTATACACTACACCCTACTAGAACAGCACACGCACCGCCAGCGCGGACAGCTACTAGCGTGGAGAGACGCGCTCGACCGGACCGTGGCGCATCTCGCACAGGTATACACTACACCCTACTAGAACAGCACACGCACCGCCAGCGCGGACAGCTACTAGCGTGGAGAGACGCGCTCGACCGGACCGTGGCGCATCTCGCACAGGTATACACTACACCCTACTAGAACAGCACACGCACCGCCAGCGCGGACAGCTACTAGCGTGGAGAGACGCGCTCGACCGGACCGTGGCGCATCTCGCACAGGTATACACTACACCCTACTAGAACAGCACACGCACCGCCAGCGCGGACAGCTACTAGCGTGGAGAGACGCGCTCGACCGGACCGTGGCGCATCTCGCACAGGTATACACTACACCCTACTAGAACAGCACACGCACCGCCAGCGCGGACAGCTACTAGCGTGGAGAGACGCGCTCGACCGGACCGTGGCGCATCTCGCACAGGTATACACTACACCCTACTAGAACAGCACACGCACCGCCAGCGCGGACAGCTACTAGCGTGGAGAGACGCGCTCGACCGGACCGTGGCGCATCTCGCACAGGTATACACTACACCCTACTAGAACAGCACACGCACCGCCAGCGCGGACAGCTACTAGCGTGGAGAGACGCGCTCGACCGGACCGTGGCGCATCTCGCACAGGTATACACTACTTAGGGTATCATCATCATCATTTCAGCCGAAAGACATGTTAAAAAAAATTAAATTCTTTCGGAACCCTTTGCACGCGAGTCTGACTCGCACTTGGCCAGTTTTTCTTTTTTTATCATAACTTTGAGCAATCATTACAGATTTTTTTTTACCTAATGCTATAGTCTAACTTCTATTTTACTTAAATCTATTTTAAGTTAATTATACACTTTACACACGTTTACAACTTACAGTTAAATCGTAACTAACAAAAAAAACTGGCCAAGTGCGAGTCGGACTCGCGTGCAAAGGGTTCCGAACGAATTTTTGAAGTGAAAACTTCTTTAGCGGCGCTGAGCACTTTTTCTGTAATGGGTATAAAATCTTAAACTCGCTTCAGGACACGTGACCTGATCGAAAAAGCGTAAGACGGACTCGCGTCAGGGTCACGTGATGCTGATCGAAAAAGCGTAAGATCGAGGGGAAGGGAGAGGAACTAGTATCTCCCACTCTTTCTACCGTGCCTGAGTGTGCTGCTCCGCTTAGGCGGCACAGGGCGCTTGCGCGAATGTCCGTCTGTGTTTATGTACAGCGTGCCACGCGTATCCAAGGATACGAAATTATGGATGAAAGTTGATTTTTCTAAGAGATAAAAATTAATGTAATATATAAATAAATAACGATATAATATTATGAATAATAACATGTAAATTGTCATATTTGTGTACGATAGCGCAATAAATAAACATTGTATTCTACCTCATAAATGATAGTATTTTTGTGCTTATAATTAAACACAACGTTATTTTTTGTTGTTTTTATGGTTCGTTTTGTTTATGTCAGGAACTGTGTCAAGATTGACATCTGTCACTGACAGTCGCTGTCGCGGCCACACGTCAGTGTCTTTTTGTTTATTTTGTTGTCGGTGGTTTGTCTATGATGTTACCGCGACAGTAAGGATGTATTATTTACATGTTTTCACTTCTGCCGGCACTACCGGAGTGCTACCGGTGTTTTTTTTTTACATGTTATTTTAACACTACAGACTTCTAATAGGTTTTCCTGTAATCTTTAGGTGAAGATCTATTATCTCCATTTTTTTTTTTAATTTTAGGCTCAATAGTTTCGGGGGAATGGTCATTTTTCGTCTAATTTCTTGAATTTTATTTTTTAATTATGAAAAAAATATAATTAAAACCCTCACAGTAAGCCCTTTCATTTGATATGTCACACGATATTGTTCAAAAAACTTTTTTTTTTTAATTTTCTAGTTCGACCCCCAAAAGTGACACCCATACTAAAAATTTTATAGTTTACGTAACGTGTCCGTGTTTGGGTCATAGAAGTCCATATGTGTACCAAATTTCAACAGAATCGGTCCAGTGGATCCGGAGAAAACTGGCTGTGACAGACGGACAGACAGACAGACACCCGAGTGATTCTATAAGGGTTCCTTTTTTTTTCGGAACCCTAAAAAAAAATCTTTCCTCTTTATAATATTAGGTTTGTTTTTACATAACTTACGTGCCGCTCTGGCAGTCACTGGTGATTACTGACTGGTTAATTTGGCGTTTGAAACATTGCCATTTTACTCTATTACTTATGAGATAAACTTGTAATGATGCCTTTCCTTATAAATTTTCAAAGATGTCAGTGTGAGTGATGTGATTTTTAAAATATCGTCAAAAAATATAAATGCAGACTGAAATCTTTGTCTATAATTACTCAGGATGACTCTTTCTGTCAGTGTTTGTACCAACCATGTTACTATTTCTATTCCAGACGGAGCAAGCGCTGACGAAGCTATTAGAGACGATAAAACCTTCACTAGAGAAGGCGCAGAAAGAAGCGGAGTCGCGGGACGAGCTCTGAGCGACACGCGTATGTCACTCACACGCGTGTGGTTTTGTATACCGGCTTGTAGCTACAGAGGCGGTCAGAATGTAGTGGCAGGGACGTACTAACGGCGGGTCGTAATACGCCGATTATGAACCAGCATTAAACTAAATGACAACGATGCAGTAGATTTAAGATGATAATTAAATTAGATACCCAAAGCACAGAACAGTACCTAAATATGCATTTGTTCCGTTTTGAGGGTAGAGTGAAAACCTGAATGCGAGACCTTGTACAGATTAAAACTTCACGCCAAAATAATGTCCCTAGGGGGGTGTCCTAGGTGTTGTATCACAAACGGTGACGCAGTGACCAACAAGACACGCTAGATGGCTCTTCAACAGATTCCTAATTTAGACATTGCTCAATTTGCTTCACTGTAAGATAAAAGAGTATACGATGACTGTACAAATTCAAGAGGTATATAAAATCATACGCGTGTTTCGCAAAGTGAGACATATTTTATCCTATACGTCTGCTAGAGGTTTTCTCGACAGTTTCCCAACAGCCTTAAAAATTAGTTAAACGCACACTTAATTTATTTATATTCCGCAACACAGTTATTGTAAGTTGTATTCCTTTCGAGCAGAATATCTTTTGTTGAGTGACATCTAAAACTTGGTCACTTAAATCCTTTTTTGTGAGAATAAAAAACACATAAAACGAGAGATACTCTAACCCATTACTGGTAAGCAAGTGGTTAGAGGTCAACCCTTTTCTTGTGTCAAAGAATCAGTATTGCCATTCAATGTGGCAATGAGACCAGTGTTCTGGGCACTTTTACCATCTACAGCGAAGTTGACGCGTTATTCTATGCCTAATGAATTATTTTCCTATCTCCTTTTTATACGCGCTTGTACCTAAATTATTATCAGATTTTGTAAGTCAACCACTACCTCACAAAAGTGTGGATGAAGTCTTCTATATCTCAACAAAAGATACTTCTTACAGTGACCAATCCCTCATTCCTCTCGATGTTTATAAAGAAAACCTCACAGATTCCCACTGTGATAAAGTAGATACAAATAATAATTTTATTCCTCTAGAGAATACTGTAATCCTTCGTGACGTATAACGCCGAGCGTTTGTACTCCTTTCCAGTTTCCTTGCTTATTGTTATTGTAAAATATGTTTAGTTTAATTTGAGAAGGCGGAGGTAGATAAGGCCCGGTAAAGGATATAAAGATGTATTGCTTAGGGCAATAAGGTCTTAAGTCATCCATAACTACAGAAGAGATAAGCCCTTAAGTCTAGATAGTGCAATGTCTTGAGTTAAGACTCAACCGAATTAATAGCAAGTTAAAAAGACAATTAGAAATGAAAGGTGTTCAGTGCCAGCCTCGCAACATCACACTATCCTCACAATATTTTTGGCAGAACGATGCAAAAAGGGCCTCATTTGCCTCAGTACTATAACAGCCTCACTCCCGAGGTTCAAGTCACTGTACTTCATTTCAAGCTTGATGTGCACTGTCATTACAAATTAAATATTGTTTATCGAGTTATGTATAGAGGGTAGTAAGAAATAAGTACAGCGCAACGAGGCTTGCGTTCACGTTTAAAACGTAATAAGTACTTACGGCAGTTATATTAAATTCGTGTATATAGCGGTGGAGGAATGGTACACAATATTTTAGCTTTTACAAATGGGGTCTGGACTGGAAAATGCAAACATTTGCGACAAAGTCCGTCTATTCTCACATTATAAATGTACAGATATAAATGTTTATTTATTTATTGCATCTTCTAAAATATTGTGTACCGTTGTATAAATAACGCGGGCGCAATATTAGTTAATTATAAATATAGAATAATATAAAATATAGAACCAATTAATGCTTAGGAAACTGCGATCGCTTCACAATGTAATATATATCATCATTTTCAAACTTTTTTGGCGCGTGCAATTTATAAATATATAACAGAATGTACTTTTCGTATTTTTATGGTAATTTTATAAATATTTATTAATAATGAATCTTATGAAGCGTTATATAAACATGGTTGGCCCTGGTACATAGGAGTATGTATGTATGTAACAAAATTATTGACAGCTCTACCAAATATTTTAACCTAGCTTGGTATAAGGTTCCGTCGTTGCATTTGAACAGTTTAGAGTAATTACAAGTATAAGGGTATTGTGTAGTTGACTACCGCCAAACGTCGTCCTTTGCGGCTTAGAGCTAAGTGCTAGCATGTATCATTTAAAATTATAAATATGTTTTGAATTTAATCAGAGATGTATCGATGTGGTCTTGTTTTCCGTATTTTTTTTTTATTACTAAATATTATTTTCACTGTCTTTTTGTAAAATGTCTGCAGTATTTGAGTAGGTACTTATAGATCGATTTTCATAACAAAAATTACACCCTTATGGAAGAAAATGTAAGAAACAAATAAATTGTTACTCTTGTAAACAGCCCTGTTCATTATAGTTAATTAAAATGACCACTGAGAGACCTGCAAATTATCGATACATGTCTGATGTATAGAGTAAATAGTCGAATTATTTATATTCAGAAAGGAATCTAAAGTTAACATAGATTTATTTGTAAAGTTATAAAAGAAAACTATCATGGTGTTGTTTAGGATATTCAAAGAGTATTAAAATATAAGTAAGTCAATGTTATCGACTAGATAAAAAGGAAAATATGTAATTTTTTCAGTTGTAGTAATGATCTCGTATTGTAAAAATATTTTACTACACCTAGTTATTTTTCGGTGCTCTAGTTTTATTAAAAAAATGTAATGTTTTTAGTTATTTTTTAAATTGATGTTTGTATATTGAACATGTCAATTATGTTATTATTTATTGGGAAATCATTAGATGGAATCCACATTATATTCAATAAAATGCCACTGAGCTATTTACATATACCTACACCGGGAACTGTGTTGCCTGTAGAATAAAGTTAATGAATTGTTAAAAGATATTGACTCATCGCAGTTGTATTAAAACTTCATTCCAGATGTGTGAAATGATCTGAAAGTATAAATAAGTTGGAATGGTGGGACAAATTATAGATTCCTATTAGATATACCTTTATTGTGCATTTCTAATGTAAAATGGAGTCGGTTAGTCTTGCAGAAGCGGGCAAAGGTGCTAGAACATGGATCCATTAGGACCTAATGTAAACATTTCTAGAGGATCAACCATTAGATGAATGTGTTATGCATAAATAAATGTAAAAAATAATTTCAGACTAGCTCTACCAAAGGTCAAATCAAAACTTATTTCTCCTCGCAATTTACATAACTCAGCAGTCTGCCATAAAGAACGCTCTTAGCGCTGATTTCGATAACCATACTTTGCATTTTGAACTCTATTCCGGAAGTCGTAAAGAATAGTTGTATCAAATTATTGCATGGATTGTCGGACTGTGCAAGCTCAAAGGAGCAAGTAACTTTCGAGATTCAGAGATATCTAGTTACCCTTACTGGAAGGGAGCTGTTGACAGTGTCATATCTTACCCATAAAAAGATCTTGAGATATTTACTGCAAACCAACGTATTTCTACCTACTACCAGTCTGATCTTATCTATTGTCATGTACCTACAACTACCAAAGAAAATACAAAAGTAGGTACTTAATAGGTATCATCACAATGGCTCATTTGTCTGTTTCTCGATTGGAGCGTTTTGCTCTGCCACCTATACATATGAGGCTCTTATGGCTGCATCAGGGAATGGTGTTACCGTTGCTGCATACTGGGTCAAAATATGAAATTTAATTTACACTGTGTTAGACGCTAAAAAGCTGTCTATTGGATAGATTCAGTTGGCTATGGTAAGGTAAGGCACCGATGCCCGCTTCTATGCCCGTTGTCTGCGTCAAATGGTACGCTTGCCAGAACTAAGGTGGATTTATTGCACAATTAATTCCATTTAGGTGTTATGGATTATGTAAGTTAGACAATTCTATTCTCAGTATTGAATAAATATTTTAATGAATTTATCGTGTTTTATTTTTGGCTATTCTGAGGGCTTAGCGCAAATATGTTTGTAACGTAAAATTTAACTACAGCTAAAGTACCTTCTAATGGGGTTGCAGTTTTTTTATACTCAAAATTCATTTAAGTTAACGTTACGTTGGTTTGTTGATGCACTTTGTTCTTACGTTCGACCATTTTGCGCGGGCCGTATCTGTAAGAGAATTCAGTGATCCTATGGTTTCTTTTTACGTATTTTGGTGACGCATTGAACTCAAATAGCCGCCGTTTCCTCCGCCTCCATGACCCACAGGAGACTGTCCATCGTACAGTCTTAAAGTGTAATGTATGTTTCGTGAGCAGTGCCTGATGATGGTCCCCGTCACCACGTGCAGGCTATCCTTGTCTAGTTGCAGAAAACGCCTGGTTATCTTCCTGATCAGGGAAGGCGTCGCCTCCTTGGGCTGCCTGTAGCCTGATGCAGAGGTCCACTAGCTCTCTGCTTGTGTGTATTCTCCGGAGTGACGCAATTGTTTCGGGTTCTGAAAGTTAACGTGTTACGTGCCAGAGCCCCCTCCGGCCAACTCGTCAGCCGTGTCTTGCGATCTTTCCTTTTATCCACTGCAGCGTCAGTGTTGCGGCTACCCACCGCGACGCATTCCAACGCATTCTTGTGTAAGTTTCAAGGTACCTAGTACAGCTTCTTCCTAGGGATTGGAATACTAAGGCACTACTGGGGAGTATGAAAATGTCTCCTTGACTCTCCTGGCTCATGGACCGCTTAAAAGATGGGCCCACCACACTCACCGACTGATAAACGGTGTTGTTGTCCCAACGGTCTGAAGATTTTTATATTTGAGGTCGGTGGAAGAGACTCCTATTCACATTTTAGAGCCTGAGTGGTCACTTAGTTTTCATGAGCTATTTTTCACTTGAATATTTCTCGGACCTTTGGAAACCTACGAGAGGCTGAAGCCAACTCGCAGAGGACCCATTGGACGATTTCAATGTTATGAATGAGGCAACAACCGACATTTATCAGTGCAAAGATAACCCACGGGTGGTGGACTATTGTCGTGACTTCATGAGCGTTTGTTAGTATGGTTATGTCGTCAGCATAGCCCACATTTACCTTTCCTAACTCTATTCTAAGATGAATACTGTAACGCCTACATAAACTTAGGCCTTCGGCACACTTGTCGTAAATTCCGTCGCTGATCTTTCGCGTCGGAACGCCAATACATGTTATTGCATACATATGACTAATAACATTGAGCGGAAGATCGGTCGCTCCATCATGACCACTCGCCCTCTGCGTCTGTGCTGGATTTACCGCAACGGAAGTTCGGCGTAGGAATTTCCGTCAAGTGTGCCGAAGGCCTTATGGCCAACGCACACCGGGACATAAATGTCAATGTTATAAATTGATTCTGTGGCATCAAAGAGGATTTCTTGGCACGGTATTGGAGACCGCGCTAAGGGATCCCGCGGTATCTAAGCAGCTTGTGCGCTGACCGGTGGCCAAAATCCTCTGCCATTTCGTCCTAGTGCGCGTACGCCTTAAAAAAGTAATGAAACCTTTGCCAAACGAGAACAGGGACAGATTTAATAAAAATTCAAATTGTTGGTAAATAATATTTATTTTGATAATGACGAAAATTCTTCTTCCAGTTATGGTGTAACTCACCTAGAATAAATTCCGATGAGGTTCCAGGGTCGAGCTCATGTCAAAATCCACCCAACTGTCGTGTTGCGTAAAATCAGTTCCAGTTTGTTAGCGCAGTCAATTTTATTCGAAATTAATTGCTGGTATCCGATCTGATACACTAACCAGTTAAAAAACTAAGCTCTTGTGTAAAATTAAATTATAAGCACACACCGCTGTCTACAGGATCATCAAAGATTTCATCATCTTACAAAATATAAGCAAATTATGACAAGGGAACGGCAAAAAGCCTAGGGTTACGGGACATACTTACCCAACCAAAAAAAACCTCTGGCCAGAAGAATTCAAACTCATTAAATAAAAACAATAAATGAACTCGGACACTGTGTCAAGATTTATTACAAATCCATCATACACATTGTCTGAGCGGGTTGGTCTTATATCTAGTTCCTCTCATCGTCCTTGAACACCATCGTGCTGTGGCACTTGCCGCAGTAGTGGCGGTCCTCCATCACGGCCATGAAGACTCCGGCGCCGCACTGCTCGCCCGTGCACTCACGGCGGAGACGGTGAATCTTGCCGTTCTCGTCAACCTGCAATGATGGGGTTTGGAATTAGTTGTTGAATGATTCAATGACAAAGTGAGATCGTGTAGAGTCGTGGTCACTGTGCCGAAGGGATAATTCTGTTAAGTAGAAGATTTTATTATACATATTTTGATCTAAGGGCAGATTTTCCAATTGTTAGATAAGTTTTACCATAAGTAAAAAAAACTACAGATTGACAATGACATTTTCCATGCAAAATCTATTAAACAACACTACTACTACACAGCTATATGACGATTGAAGAAGAAACGCTTAGCCCAAGACTTCAAAGTATGCAAAACACCAGAAATCATTCGACGATTCGAACCCCAAAATGTGAGGATGTGTGTCTACCTACTTATAGCCAAGAATGCCAATACCAATAAGTATTTACATACGACTTTATGTAAATTGCACAAGTCATAAAATAAATAATTCCGAAACCCATGAACTTACGCATGGAAGCTTTACAAAATACTTATTAGGATATGCCAGCGTTAACGATTGCATCACCGTTTGCAACAAAAACAATGCACTGTTAACTTCGAAACGACTATTACATGACCCACTCCCATCGTCACGGTTTACTACCAATCCCCATGATTCACGCGACGTGTCCGACCAAGTCTGCTCACCCCCCTGACTCAACAAACAAATAAACATGCGAAGCGCCCTCGCAAGTCGCGACGTGTCTCGAGTATTCCACTTTCCAAGCTTTTATTTTCATTCCCGGGAGTTCTTTGAATAGCCGTCTTTTATTTGTTGACTGCTAAGTAGTCTCCCGGGTTTTCCTTATTGCGAACATGTCCGTGCGTGTTCGGAATAACGACGCGTGAGTTATCAATGAAATACTTGGGATGCTAATGAACATTCAGAAATCTTGATGTAGAAAACAAAAAAAACACGTTGCCAGAAATAACGGTTTTTTGTTATGACGCAAAAATGACATAAATGGCCGAAAACCATGGACTCCGCTGTCCGTCCGTCCGTCTGTCTGTCTGTTAGCGAGCTGATCTCAAGAACCGTAATATGGAGAGGTAGACACTTGAAATTTTCAGTGTGTATTTTTATTGCCGCTACAACAACAAATAATAAAAATTCAATTAAATTGGAAATAAAAGGAGGCTTCCATACAACAAACGTGTTTTTTTTTCGGTTTAAGGTACTGGAACCCTTCGTGTGAGAGTCCGACTAGCACTAGGCCAGTTTTTTTTTTCGTTATTCAAGAAAAGTTACAAGTTCCAGACTCACCTTGTAGAACCTAAGTACTGCTAGCTTGACCTTCTTCTTCTTGTGCTTAATCTTCTTGGGGGTGGAGTAATTCTTCTTCTTGCGCTTCTTGGCGCCACCGCGCAGGCGCAGCACCAGGTGCAAGGTGGACTCCTTCTGGATGTTGTAGTCTGACAGGGTGCGGCCATCTTCCAGCTGCTTACCGGCGAAGATCAACCTGGGGAGAACGAGAGTCGAATTTGTTAGGCTTAGGTCGAATTTGTAAGGATAGTAGTAGGTAGAAACCGCGTAGGCGGAGAATGTTCCTGTATTTTGTTTTGCTAGCCCCCAATTCTGTCGCAATGCTAGACAAACCCTACCCTTTTCCCTCCCAAACATCATTGACTATTGTCTTTGACAATCTCTGGGTCTTAATTTTGCGTATCTATCCTTAATGCCTGCCTCTTTCTCGTTTAGTCGTAAATATGCAGCCTTGATTGGTATATTTCGGGCACGTATGAATATTTTAAGTGGGAGAACTAATCAACAGGTGTCAAAAATGCATTATCCTTTTAGTATGGAATGTCGTTACGAGCTTTTTCAACGTATCGATTCCGAGTCGGATTGTAAACCGATCGCGTGTGAATTAAACCGCATTCCAATGATGTCAACCGATGTTTACTCGCGTCAGATTTACACCCACATGCTAAGGGACAGGTCTTCGGTCGGGTCAAGGCGCATTAGACGTGTCGAAGCGGATTCTGAATGTATCATATTGACCCTTATTTCATTAACGTAAAGCACATATTACTATTCAGATAAACAATGCTAATATTCGCTCGTCTACTCTTACGACATACCTTTGTCGTTGTCAATAAATTGGTGACGACGAAATCATAATATTAATTGGAAAAGATTAATGCAAAGGGGTTCGAATGTTTTTCTATGGGAGATGGCATAGCCCCGCCGACATTTTGACTTTTTTCAATGCTGCGGCGAACAATCTTACAAGTATATATGGGTAGAGGACACTTAAACAAACCAAAAATGTTAGCAACATAGTGCCCTAAAGTGTCACGTTGCCGAGATATTTGAAGAGTCGAAGAGTGATACCTCGAAATATCTCGGCATTGTGACAATTTAGGGCACCATATTCCTAACATACTTTGTTGAATTGAAGTGTCCTCTACCCACACACGCATGTTTTATAGTGCGACGCAACTTTGAAAAAAAAAAAAAAAACAAAATGTCTGTCGGCGGCTTCGTCACAATGGTTTTATGCCCTTTCCCAATTTTGTCCCAGGTTCGATTCCCACATAAAACAAAAGATTGTTTGTCCCTAAATTGATGTTGGACGTCTTACCTCTGCTGGTCTGGAGGGATTCCCTCCTTATCCTGGATCTTGGCTTTCACATTTTCGATGGTATCCGAGGGCTCGACCTCAAGAGTGATGGTCTTACCCGTGAGTGTTTTGACAAAAATCTGCATCTTGGTTCACCTAAACAATAGAACATGAAGAATCAATCAAAGTTTACCGCAGAGTTATCTACCACAACTGAATGAATGCGATAAAGAAATCGAAAAACCTAAATTAAAAAGAAAAAAAAAAAAACAAAAGAAAAAAGTAAGTTTTTTTTTAGATATGGAAAGGTGTCAGTTTATTGACGCATCGAACTTGACCGCTATTTGTCGCGGCAAGTTCAAGGTCCCAAGTACAAGTAGGAAACAAGTTCCAGGCTTTGTTAGTACAAATTGTGTTACATCTCTGAAAGAGTAAAATAATAACAGTGGATGCAAATCATAATAGATCTAGTAATAAATGTATACTAGTACTTAATGAGTCCACAGACTCATTAGCTTCACATGTTTGCGACAACAAAACAATCAGTTTCACAATGCAGAGCATGTTGACAAGTTGTGTGGAAGACCCAGACTTCAGAATGGGTGAGTGAATAAAATAGATATTAATGCTTCATAGTATTTATTGGCAGGCCAAGATGTTACAATACAATAATAAATTATAATCACAATGTTCTTGAACATTTTTGTAATAATGAGAAACAGTTTCAATCAGTTAGAGAACTGAAAGTAGTAGTCAGGTGGTCTATAAAGTCACAAAAATTTAAACTAAGAGTACAGCGTTGATGCATCCATCATTCTCCGGGTTGTTCGTAACTTGTGCGTATTTCCCCCAAACAACTTTACCGGCCTGCGTGACCAGACCAAGTTCTGAAATGTTGATTTCGATGACTGTACCCTTCGTTATAACCCCCAAACTTGTGTACATCTGTGAACTGGGGTTCTTCTTTACTCCAATGATTGGCAAACAGAATGTTGCCTTCAGCTCGGGGTGTGTGACATGAGCTTTCTTGAAACGTAGAGCCATTGGCCGGATGAACCTTTCAAACTTTGGTGGTTTACGTGTGAAGTTCTCTCCTACAAATGTGACTTTGGTTACCATACGCTTCCAAGCTTTCCGTTTTGTCTTTCCTGACTTCAGTACTTTGAATACTTCAGCATCAGCTTGTGCCCTGACTTTAGGTATTGGTACGTCCCACTTTCCAGCTTTTTCCTTACGTTTCTGTTTGATCATGTTGGACAGCACCTTAGCCCGGGACTGCACATCTCTGTCCAGGAGGTAGACGGGCAGAGCACCCTCTGCCACCTTCTCTGTGTTCTGTTTGACATTCTTTTCTTCATGTGCTTTGATCTTCTTTTTCATCTGTATCTTTTCATTGCGGCGCTCTTTGTTGTAAATCTTGGCCTTAATACCACGTAGCTTGCGGGCCTTCTCAGCGCGCCTGTGAGGCTCACGCGCCTCACGCTTTCGCTTGCGCTCCTCATAATCGAGCCTCCTACCGTAAAGCTTTTGGTGGCGTTCAATATATTCGTTCTGCGGCATTGTGGTTGCTTATTCGGCAACTACAACAAAATATCAAAGTCAAAAAGCTTCTTCACAAAACTAACCTCTTCGATGCGTGTTTTCACAATATTTTGTTGGTGGAAATTAAGAGTTTTGCTCACGTTTAGCCAAATTAACCTTTGGTTTTGTGTATAATGTTGTTAATTACTTGATTCTTCCGACATTCCACCCCGATACTCGAGTCAAACACCAAATTTGCACGTGTTTTTAAAATTCCACAATCTAACTTCACTTTCGCATAAAAAATCGAATAATATTGATTCTTTTCAATAAAAGCGGTTATACGTACTTTGTAATTGCAATCTAATCTAATATTACGCAGTAATTAGTAAATTATTTCACAAGATTGACAAACTCACCTTACGCCGACACCATGCCACTTGGAAAAGGAAACTGTGCGTGTTCACAATAATGTTACCAACAGCGAAAACAGCTATAGTTTCACAAAATAAAAATGTAGTCAATATGAGTTACAGGAGGTAAACACCTAACTACTTTCAAATTTAGTCGCATTGGTGTAACTCGATTTTTGAAACATTGCATTTTGATACAAAGTTACTTACATTTTTATCTCAATTTATCAAAAAAATATTAATATATAACATCTAAATGACGTACTTAAATTGTAGGCCATGGCTACGGTATGGCATGGCATAGATTATAGTGTTAGTTTTTTTCTAATTTTGATACTAAATCATCATCATCATCTTCCTGCCGTTATCCCATGTTACTTGGGGACGGGGTCGGCACAACACGTTTTTTCTTCCATTCTGTTCTGTCAGCCGTGACTCTACCACTAACTCCCTTTTCTACTAAATATTTAGATACTAAATATTGGTAACAAATTCATAATTAAGTTATTATATAAATCAAAACCTTAGGACCAGGGTCTATAACCAGTGCATCCTACCCGTAATGACTTACGGAGCCGAAACATGGACACTCACATAGGCCTGGTCCACAAATTCAAGGTTGCTCAGCATGCAATGGAGAGAGCAATGCTCGGTTTCTCTGGTGGAATTCGCAACGAAGTCATTCGCCAGAGAACTAAAGTCACCGACATTGTGCGCAGAATCAGCATGCTGAAGTGGAAGTGGGCCAGCCATGTCTGCAGACGGACAGACGGTCGATGGAGCAAACATATGTTGAAAATAAATTTGATTTTTATAATACAAAACTGGAACAAGTAAATGAGTTTACTCTCCTCGGTTTGTCCATAGATACCCGCTTAAATTGGAAATCCTATATTCAGAAAATTAGAGCTAAACTATCAAAATTTGCATATAAAATAAAAATAAAATAAAAATAAAATAAAATAATTTTATTTCAGACCTTGATCCATATGTTGTTAGTAATAAACACTACTTAAAAGCTATGTTAGTAACAGACACAATACAAAACAGATTTTAATTCATATATTTCTTGCGCTCACCTGACGCACCGGGCACATGCACATGTGTATGTACCCAATGCGCCATGATGGCGCAACACGGCTTATCACTAATGACCATCAGTATATCATTGCCGCTCCCACGCACCTTGCGCATCATGGATGCTGTCCTTTTCCGAAGGATGGTGGTGAAGCCATCAGTGCGTGCTTCCGAAAATATTCCTGATGCACTGAAGTAACGTGGGAGCCCCAACAACACCCTGAAGGCATTATTATACTGAACTCTAAGGGCGTTGTATGCCTTTTGCGTATACCGAACCCAGAGGGTGCAGGTGTACAGAGACTGACAAAAAGCCTTAAAAAGAGTTATTTTCACTTCTATTGTACACCGTGCAAACCTGCGGGCCAACATATTGCATCGGACAGCCAACGCCCTCCGTTCTCTCTCCATATCAGCATCATCTTTTATTAGGTCCTCAGTAACTATATGCCCTAGGTATTTAAACTCCAGCACCCTGTCAAGGGCCACACCTTTTAACATTACTGGTGGGATGTGTGCTGGTTTTTTACTTTTTACTCTGAACACAAGAAGTTTACTCTTATTAACGTTATACACAAGTCCATGCCCTTCCGCATATGCCTTGCAATCCTCCAGTAACTTCCTAAGTGCGCTGATTGCCGGACTCAGCAGCACCATGTCGTCCGCATAACTTATACTGTTGACACAAAGACCGTCAATAGAACAGCCAACCTGTGTGCTACTGAGTTCGACAATCAGCTGGTTTATATACAGGTTAAAAAGAACTGGCGAGGTTAAACTGCCCTGTCTCACCCCGCATTCTAACCTATACTCCTCAGACAGCGCATTGGCCCATCTAACTTGATTGGTTTGGTGGCCATACCAATACTGAAACATATTTGCAATGGCGTCAGGCACCCCCGCTTCACGCATCTTACACCACAGTATGTCGTACCTAACCAGGTCAAATGCCCTGGAAAGGTCTAAAAACGCCGCATATACTGGCGTACTTCTCTCCGTGTAGTATCTGACAATATGTTTGAGTGACAAGATAGCACATTCGGTCGATAACTGCGGCCTAAAGCCAAATTGAGCATCGTGTATTTTCAAATGGTTACTAAGTTGCCTCTCAAACACACCGTCAAGGACCTTAGCCGTAATAGTCGCGAGTGAGATCGGTCTGTAGTTCCCCCTATCACTGACGTCACCAGTTTTATTTTTCAATATTGGTACGACCACCGTTCTCATCAACTCAGCGGGTAGGTAGGAGTGTCGGATACAGAACGTAAACAATAACGCCAGCAGTCTTGGGAGATGAGGTCCGGCATGTTCAAAGTGCTCAATGCTAAGGCTGTCATGCCCCGGAGATTTGCCCCGTCTCATATTTTTGATTATTAGGCTAATCTGCTTAGCCGTAATACGAGCAGGCACCTCCAACACAACAGCCCCAGCATCGGCACAACCAACATCCGAATTTGAAGGTAGTTGTAAGTTGAACTGTTCCTTAAACAAGTTTGCGATCTCCCCGGGAGTGCTTACACCATCGACACTAACCGGAATGCCAGGCCTGGGGTTTATTTTTTTAGTGTTTCCAAAATCCGCGGAAGTCTTTCCTATGCCTTACGAGAAATTAAAAAAAAAACTACTAACCTGCAGACTGCATTTGTCACTTACTACGCATATGCCCAGGCATGGCTTAGCTATGGGGTCATGTTATGGGGTAACAGTATTACAGTACAGATTCACAAACCGTATTTAACTTACAAAAGATGTTAATTCGAATAGTAACCAACATAGATCAAACAGATAGCTGCAAACCACACTTCCGAAAACACAAAATACTCACACTTCCCTGTTTATACATCTTATAAATATGTAAATTTGTAGAAAACATCCAGATTTTTACACAATTTGTGAAGAAACAGAAACAGGATTCAATTTTCGACACAACAAAAACAAAATAAACATTCCTCAATCCCGACTCAAAATGCACTCAACCAGCCCTTTAGTTATGTCCATAAAATTTATAATAAACTGCCAAATGATATTAGAGAAGTAAGCAAAACAAATATATTTATGAATAAATTGAAACTATTTCTGAAATCCAAGTCATATTACTCAGTAAAAGAGTTTTTAATGACAAATCTATTGTAAAGTAAAATTTATAATAATAGTACACCAACAAACACAGACCTAATAAATATAATATACATAATGATACATACAGTTTGACATTTATTTACCTATTACATTTTGACATATATTTACCTATTACTTTTTGACATTTATTTACCTATTACATTTTGACATTTATTTACCTGTTACTTTTTGACATTTATTTACCTATTACATTTTGACATTTATTAACCTATTACATTTTGAAATTATTTTTTTTACCTATTATACAAACACAGACCTAATAAATATATTCATAATTATACATACAATTCGACATTTAAAATTATTTTTGAAAATATTGAATACCTTGAAATGCTACTTAGCCCTCTTCCTCTCTCCTAATTTTTGCTGTGCCCGACAGGGTCCATATTGATCTCTTACCTTGTATATACCATCTATGTCATACATATGGAACGCAATAAAGTATTGAGTATTGAGAGTAGAGACCGCGTATGGGAAAACGTAGTGTGGGACGCTCTGCAGCACGATGGATCGATGATTTAAAGAAGGTGGCTGGCAGTGGATGGTTGCGGAGTACTAAAAACCCGGATAGTTGGCGCTCTTTGTCGTTCGGCGTGGACGGCAGCTGGCTGATATGATGTAAAATTAGAAGCTAAATTAAATAAATTAAAGCTGTTTTAGTACAAGATTCAATTTTCAATGCGCATCGAAAAGTAAAAAATCTTGCAATCACTTCAACCGTAGACACCTCATCTGTTTTAAAATGCAGATAAATGATGTATAGGTATGAGTTGGGCACTGTGCCACTGCGCTGGTTGCGCAATACTAGGTGAGATTGTTTATAAGCTATATGATATGACACAATTTCGGGTCAGAGTTGCAAAAATATTTCCATATATCTCGTATAAACTTCACAGGTATAGCTTTCAATAAATCATTAAAAAGCTTAGTACAAAATGACAATATTAGATAGTCTAGCATATTCGAGGTGAGATAAGGTATTAAAACTTAAGAGCTTGCTTCGTTCGCTCTTATTTGCTTCTTCTAAAGTTCTGAGGCTTTTCTTCATAAGCCGACGAACATAATTAAATGTCTTCTGAATGTGTAAAACAAAAATCTATCCTATTTAATGCAGGGTTCTGAAAGTGCAACTAGTGAAAATACTCCTGCCGCAGTCCGTAGCAAAGAGCCCTTAGTACAAATCTGGGACTTTTACTGACCACGCATTTGTAATGAAGCTTGAGAAGATTTTTTGTGACAATCTGAAGAAGTTTTGTATAGTTGTGACAATACCCATATACTAAGAACCTGCAAATATTTTCACGGAGCCAATAATAATATAAATATTACTTTACCAATAAATCGATTTTTTTTTAATTTTTTCAAATAAATTCAAAACTAACTAATACTAGTACCCTTAAATAAAGCACTAAATGAACTAAAACTAAGAGTAAACATTTCTCCGCATCGCTGGCCACAGCGGTAATATAAATAACCCAAAAGACTGGCAGCATTGCCACGTTATATGGCAATGCTATCCTTTTTCCGAGGTAATTAAGTCAGCCCTTGGGTCTTGCAAAGTGTCAACTAAGCGTCTCGACGGATCTTTAACAAGTTATGAGCACCCGGACCCCACGACTCGAGAGTTTCGACCTAACAGTCAGCAGGCGCGAACACTCAGCAGCAGTAGATGTGGCCATAAGGTTATTTTGAACTACTCTGCAGAGTGGCTCGTCCTACCATCTTTGGGATGATGGGCAGTCGGGTGGATTTAGATTTGGGCAAGTGAGTCTACAGGCATCCATTGCCTCAGTGAATTACGGCGGAACAAAACCAGTCAGTAAGTTAGCTAAGATATTCCTGACTAATTTCTCAGTGCCAACCAAGGATATAAAATCCAGTAAATTGATGCAAGTAATTTTGCAAACTCCGAGGCCTCTCATACGGATGGGAAGAGTAGCTTCAGCCTTTAAATTATTTTAGACGATATTATTTCGTTGACAACACTTTAATGGTGTGTCGTCAAAGCTACATATTTTATCTGTGAAATGTTTGTTCTGGCAACACCAAAACGGAAAATTGTAATAATAGTAAACTTGGCAAGCGCGTAACGAAGTTCTCCAAACCACTTGTAAATTCTGGATCATACCAACGCAAGGATAACTGGCTATGATTTGTGTTATAAAACAATAAAGCATTGCTAAAGGGACAAAATTAAAACTATTCGGTAAACAACCGAACGCCAGACAGCTTTGCTATTATGAACACAACAGCAACCTTCTCTTCAGGTGAGTGTTGATTGTGTTACGGAAAGTTCTGTACCGTGGTGTGTGGTCAGTGAATAGTGCTTGTGTTTTATTTAGATTTCCAAGTATATATTATATTGTGTACATAAAAAGCCAGGGACGTGTTCTTCAGGACACTATAGTCATATGGGAGTACACTTCTGGCCGGTTTTAATGTTCATTCATAAGCATTGTGCGTACGACATGTCAAAATCATTAACATTCCAAATGAGGTTAAACTTCTTGCGAGTTTCCGTGCATAAAAAATATGTTCCGTCAAAACTTGTCTAAGGTGATTTTGTTGTTAAATAATGGACTTCTTTTTAATGTAAAGTGCTTATTTTGATATAAGGAACGTCGGTGATTTTTGTCCAACTCGCGATAAAAGTATTTGTGTTTATTTTCAGTTGGGCGGGAAATCAACTGTGTTTCAAATCATTTGTTTAGATTATTTTGTAATTAACAAAAGGATATGTATTATGATAGTATCCATAGATATAAGTAAAAGATACAGTGATTAGGATACATTTTTATCACCGGCCAGTTGATAAATTATGTTCAAGGACATTGGTTGATTTTTAAAAGATGGGTCAGTAAAAGATTGCCTTTTGTACAACATTTAATTTAAAATTTTGGGGACAGTACTAGCTGCTTTCTTTATGAGTTTTACGGTTGCTTCTTTCAATTTTTAGTGTCCATTGTATATGCCTGTAACATGCAGGGACTATTTTTTATTACATTTATTGTAATTTCATAGAAGGAGATTTCATGAGAATCATCATTATTTCAGCATATAATTGTGTTAGATAAAACACTATAAAAAAAAATCTAATAACAAGATAAAAAAAATGTGTTTATGAAGTTACTTAAAAAAATCTCCTTGCAGATCATTCATGGAGCAGGCGTTGTTCAACAGAAACTGTGTTCAGCATACAAGGGAAGGAAACTGGTAAGCTTTACAAAATAGATTGTATTGTAGCTTTTTGTGTTTGTTTGTGTGACTGTATCAGACTGTTTTTTTTGCATGTATTTATTGTTTATATAGTAAAACTACCTGACCCGCGCGGCTTCACTACCGTCAACTGGCTACCCTACCTACTTACCCTATCCTACCCTACCCTACCTACCCACCCTACCCTACCCTACCCTACCCTACTCTACCTACCTACCCTACCATACCTACCTGGACCTACCCTACCTACCTACCTACATTCAAGTCGATCCAGCCATTTAGTTGCAATCTAGATAAATAACCTTCAAGTCCAGTCGTTTAGTTGCAGTCTAAATAAGTAACCTACCTACCTACCCTACCCTACCCTACCCTACCCTACCCTACCTACCCTACCCTACCTACCCTACCTACCCTACATACCCTACCTACCCTACCCGGGTAGGGTATCTAGGTTATTTATCTATACTGCAACTAAACGGCTAGTGTAGCGGGGTAGGGTAGTACCTACCCTACGCTACCGACTGCAGCGCCAACTGCCGGGCTGATTTGTGAATCTAAACCATCCAGGGCGCCACGCAAACGCATACAAAAAAATTCATTCAAATCGGTCCAGCCGTTTAGGAGGAGTTCAGTGACATACACACATACAGTAGAATTATCACTACATAGTGTAAAACAAAGTCGCTTTCTCTGTCCCTATATCCCTATGCATGCTTAAATCTTTAAAACTCCGCAACGGATTTTGATGCGGTTTTTTTTAATAGATAGAGTGATTGAAGAGGAAGCTTTATATGTATAACTAGTAAACAAAACAAACAAATCTTTCCTCATTGTGATATTAGTGTAGATAACATCCATTAAATAGTGGAGAAATACTGTTATTTTTGAGGTTTCTAATGTGATGTCGTAAATAATTACATTTTATGATGCAGACGAAGTTGCGCGGGTCAGCTAGTATATTCATATAAATATTTGTGTAATATTAATATTGTAGAAAAATATGTAGTAAATCATCTCTAGATTTTTAGTAGTATGAAGTACCAAATTCACAAATCTCATTCATTCTCTTTGTGTCATCCATATCAAAGATACTTCTATTTATTTTAAAGTATATATTATATATTCAGTTGATAACTGTCAAGTTTGAGATTGACGAAAATCTCAATAAAAATACAGTATGACTATAAAATAAAAACTTTTTTTTTCTAATTTTAGGGCAGCCCTAACTGTACAACTTTTTTTTTTTTTTTTTAATCTTTATTTATTTACAGGGTTTTTTCTATAAAGAATATGTCACCCCGATGATTGAATACAAGTTATTAAATCTAAGAATTAACCTACCCGCAACCTTATACCCATAATAATAATATGATAAAGTGTTCTAGCCTCATCCGTTAACGGTGAGGCTAGAACACTATTATAGAAGCCTACATTAAAGCTATTGACAAAAGCCTTACGTCTTTGGACTCCAATACGAATACACTCCGATAGGATATGATGCACGTCTTCTATTACTCCACAGACAACGCAATTGGGGGAATCAACTTTGCGCATCATGAATCCGAAGCTATTGAGCGGTATGTGGCCGGATCGGAGCCTCAAAGCCGTCACCATTTCCTGTCTAGTCATCCCTCCCTCGCTGAACCAAAGAGTCCGTGGAAGAGATGGTTGAATCGTCTTGTACCATATACCTTTCGTTAACGACCGCTTATTAAAGTATTCTGACCAGGATTGAACACATTTGTCTCTAACTAGGGGTAAGAGCTCGGTATGCCAGGGAGGACACGAATAAATTTCTCCATCTGACCCGGCTTCGTTTGCTAACCGATCAACCACTTCATTACCCTCTAATCCAACGTGGGAAGGGATCCATTGCAATACAATTTTTTTATTTTTGGCAACAAATTCAGTGATCCCTCTTAAAATAGTAAAAGCTATTGGAAGGCCTCTAACGGATGGCGAACTTGTGCATCTCATCAGATGGAAAAGAGCACTTTTTGAGTCAGTGAAAATGACAAACCGATCACCGTCCAATGACTCGATATAGGCCAAAGCTTCAGCAATAGCGATAAGCTCCAAGTGCATTATTGACAATTTTGTTAATATTTTAAATTTAAAAAAAGCATCTTTTTGTGAATCATAAAAAGCCGCGCCACAAAAATTCTTCCCTTTAGAACCGTCCGTATACACACAGTAAAAGCCAGAATAAAGTGAATTTAGAGATTTACAACAAATTGACTTTAAATTACAGACATTATAACGGTGTTTAGGTTTATCTACTGAATCTAAATTAGGTTTTACAATAGCTGTTAAGTCCATATTGCTGACCCAAGTAGTCATGGAGAACGTGCCCATTTTATTGCTACAATACATATGTTCTTGCTTAAGAACATCGTGAGACCAAACTAAAAGAGGTTTTTTCTTTTTTCTCCAAAAAGCATTACTGTTGCAGAGACGATGTAGCTTATCCAGTATGTCTATCACAGGGAAAAACTGTACAACTTAATGACTGTAACTTTAGTTATACAATATCGAAAATAGTCCTTTTTTAACTATTAATCGATTTAATGTAGACTAGCTTTGAAATACCTGGACTAAAAGCATGATTTCAAAATCTGAAGACTTGTGATACTATCTTACAAAAATATATTTAAAAATTAAATAGCGGGTCAGGCTTTAAAATGATGCCAAGTAAATGACCTTATGTGATAGTGGCGACCCCTATTACATGGTAAATAATGTGTTAATTTAGATATTGCATAAATCAAATCTGTCAGAAAATATTTATAATTATAACTGTTGATATCTCTGGAACTATCATATATTTTTTTGTTCTTATCTTAGCTCGCTATATGACAGGCAATGCTGCCTATTAAGTTTTGGTACAATCGGCGCGAAGGATATAATCTAATACACGCATATCGTATTACAAATGAAAAACCTGTGTTGCTGATTGATTTTATTATTACAGACATAATTCTTATAATCAGACATATTCTACCTGCCTGAGGGAAAACTTATTATTTAACCCACTAATTCAATATGACTTCACTTCTCTCTTCTTGTTCTCTTCTCTTCTCTTCTTCTTTTCGTCACTTTTAATATTCCTTCTTCTTTTCTTTCTTTTTCTTCTGATACTAATTACTTCTTTTCTTTACTTTCTTCTTTTACTGCTGTTTTTACTGTTAGGTAATATATATAAAATTAAAAAGTTGCTCATGGTACAGTCGCAATCAGCCGCTTAAAAACAGCCTGTTCAGACCAACGCGGTTTCGCGGTATTGATAATTCGCTATCCAGATCGGTGGCGAATGCCGAATGGGTATGCGGTAATCCTTACTGTTCAAACCTAAGTGGAAATCGCTACCGCTGTGGGTAGCGAAATATACTTGCAAGTTGCGAAACTATTTAGCGCGGCTTGTCGTGTCGAAACCTGTTTCGCAAAGTAAGCGAAAAAGTACCGGCTTCTTGGGCGATACTGGTTTATCCCATTCCGCTCTAGTCGCGAAACTCTATACAAAGCAAAGTAGACGGCGGGATACCTCGCGAAACCGAGCGAAATTATTTATCGTTCTCGCTCTGGGTAGCAATTGCCTCGTAGGTCTGTACAGGCCTTTACTTGATATACAGGGTGAATTTTTAAAGTATGCCTTCATGGACAAATCCGAAAGTATGAGGAATATCGAAAAACACTGAAAGATATTTTGGATATTCCTCATAGTTTCGGATTTGGCCCTGAAGGCACACTTTAAAAATTCACCCTGTATACAGGGTGACTTTTAATTCAATGGCATTCTTTCAGGGGTTCAAAGTACTTATGAAAATGAACAACTACTACTATGGTACTAAGTCTTTTTTTTAAATGAGTAATCTTCTTATCGTGTGGGCAGTAAGGTCTAACGACCCCACATATCCTAGTAAATGACTAATAATAATAACCGAAAACTGTGAAAGAAAAAGCTTTTCTCTACATTTACTGAAGAGTCAGCTTTTTCTTTTTCTGATTTTGGAGTTAATCCCATTGTAAATGTTGCTTATGAATGATAAATTATCTTATAATATTATATGGTGATCTAGCGACTGAAAACTTGCCCATTAATTAAAAGTGTTGTTGTAGCTCGATACGATATCATTATTATGGTATAAATACTACACTTTGAAAGTGTTTTATCTCCAAATTATTGATACTAAATTGTTCATGTGATATCTTGAAAATACGCTTATTTCACGATGTCATTGAATATTTTCGAAGATAATCACTTTGTATTGCACCGAAACATCTTTTTGTGCGTGACTGTCCAAAACCGTGGCTTCACGCTTCACGGAAAATAATGTTTTTTCACCACGTCATTGACTGACCTGGCTCAAACATGTTGGAACATGTCTGGATTATTTTGGAAACCACATTAAGTACATGTTATTGCGTTTACGATAAAAGCGCTTTTATCGTTATCAAGAGGCAATACGGCTTTTGATGCTCGTCTAAAGTATAATGTCTGTCACTTTCAAGAGCTTATACTAGAGTAAAATAAAGGACTAGTTTGTACAAACGGCTTTGCTTGTCATTTGGCCTACTGGTGACTCAAACTTACTATAAAACTTACACAATTTTATTCGCAATTTTTAGTAGGTAGGTACTAAATTCAGGGCTGTCTCAAGTAAAAAAAATCTTCAACACAAATTTTATTATACGCCATTAATATTACTTACATATTTATAAGCATACTAGCTGATCCGCGCAACTTCGTCTGCGTCACAAATTTCATTACTGCTCCGCTCCTATTGGTCTTAGCGTGATGATATATATAGCCTATAGCCTTCCTCGATAAATTGGCTATCTAACACTGAAAGAATTTTTCAAATCGGACCAGTAGTTCCTGAGATTAGCGCGTTCAAACAAACAAACTCTTCAGCTTTATATATTAGTATAGATAAACATATATATTTATAAAGTATCTATGTAATTTACTTATGTAACCCAAAATCAGTCTGATATCCCATATCGCTCCAGTTGACCCTAGTAATGACGAATATGACCAATTTTTATTTTAGGACAGGACATCTGCTATCTTCTAGTTGATTGAGTGTAAGTTTAACATAACATGTGGGAAAATGGTTTTTTCCGAACCTAGTATCCAGAGTACATAAGTACGTTTTATACTAGATGGAAGTAAAAAACGTATCTCCATAAGTATTTGTAATACACAGAGTTCCACAAGCTGGTTCGTATTTTATCTCGAATGACGTCCACAATACAGCGAACTTGAGTGTTATTCTGAAGTACTAACTATTTATAAAACAATCCAATCACAGTGCTTGATATATGGAGAGGCTGATAACAAGTGAAAGTACATGAAAGTCGTAGCAGAAATAATTCAAAATGGCTAAACACAGTCTTGTGGGCTATTTTTTGTTAGCGTGTCAAAAAAGCCCTAACTTCACAGGTGCTCAAAATTTTAAAATTGGGAGGAAAAACGGCGCAACTATCTCGTCAAAACATGTAGTCTGGTGTATTTCATCATCAGTCTAAAGACCGGGAGTCCTATTGTCACACATCCTGCCTAAAATAATTATCCAGAATGCAAATGTCCGTTATTCTAAAAATAGACCCAACCCTGTACATCAGGGGGATTCCCCTAATGTTTATTTCCGGATAAAACAATCAACAAAAGCGCTTCCTACATTGTTGAGTGGTTACTCACGAGTTTGTACAGACAAGTCTAAACTTGCCTCTGGTGTTACTAATTTCAGTTCAAACTCGAGTTTTTGGATGTAATTGTCTGGTTTCAAAAATAGTAGCGGAAGTGCATACCAGTCGCGACTTTCCAGACATTGACCTCGGTACTGTAGACCTGTCTAGACCGGTATCGTCTATTGTTACAAAACTGAACAAGAATCGCCCCTTTTTTTGGTAATAAAAAGGTTTTGAAAAAAAATTATCGTGTCTTTGAGATTTCGTGCGCGATGTTTTTTGAACTATATTGTGTTCGGTATTCCAAAAAAACAGCTTTCTCAAAATGTAATTGTTGTCTGATATAGGCATGAATTAAAATTCTAATCAAACCTCGATTTATATGATTTTTTTCATTGATATTGGTTGAGTTGATTGCGCCTTATGTTTTCTTCACTAGACTAGGTACTAAAAAACTGACAATCGATACAATGTTGCGAGCCTGGGGCTTTCTTTCTTCATGCCGTTTAAATAGCATTATTTTAGAGCGCTTGTAACAAATTAGCAGTGCATATCGTTTGCTTATCAGCATTCATAAAATTAATAATGTCATAAGCCTCAAGCACTGAATATCTTGCAATCGCTCACGTAGCGAGTTGTTTTACAAAAAAACGTTTGTACTGCGAGCGGCCACTGTCGGGCTCGTGCCAACAAAACATACACGCTAACTCCTTTTTTGCGTCATGAATTGCAAATATGGCTTCTTCCAAAAACTGCAGGTGTCAAAGGCCTGAGTCTATGCAAGTTTGAACAAGACTTATGGTGAGGGATGAGTCACAATGTGTGGCCAGTGGGCTGGTTGCATTACGTCAGGAGCCTCGCTTGGTAATCTACAGTGACATCTTTATCTGGCCTGCTCTGTACTGGTCATTCGGGTTGCAAATTGTCGGAATTCAGGCATGCATGATATCATTGAGTGGGTAGCAAACGATAGGAGATTTGGAAAATATTCCACAGGTTTGAAAAGACGTTTTATTTGTGCAAAAAGAGTAGGTTGGGAGCAAAATCTGGCCTTAAAGCCTGTTGCAGTGTCTGGATGGATTTTCTACCCTATTAACGTATTAGGAAATAGTACAGAATTTGACCAAGATTATTTACCTCTAAATGGTGTTCGTGGAGTCCATAAAGTCAGAAGGTTCGATCCCTCTGTTTCTTGATACATGCAATCTTTAAACGCCATGACAACCCATACGTACATGATCGACGACATTGCCACCACTGATACCAAGAATTCAAATACATAGTCTTAAGAATCCCATAGTTATTACGTAAGAGGATTCGATTAATGAGTCCGACACCCGACAGTTAACGATCTTGTCCGAAGTATGTAACGAGAATCGTAATGAGCACGAAACACGATTATGATAATTAGTAAAGTTCGAGGTTACACTTGATGGCAATCTAGCCTGTAGTTTTAACCGTTTTACCTCATAATTTATTCCTTTTAATGAATGGTTGAGAAACACGAAGTGTTTTAACCAAAAAATAAGCTATTTGAAGTTGGTCCATAATTTAGGTCTGGTTGGCGAATTTTGGGCTTTAATGTGTTCTCTAACTGATTGATTTTAAGCTGAAATATATCCAAAAGATAAGTTTGTTTATTCTCAGTGATGATCTTTACAGTTAGGCAATTTTAATTGATCAATCACAAAGTTATTTCCAAATTATTGCAAAGATTCACCACACCGCAATTAGGATGCAGTCATCAATATTAAAATATTAACTTTTTAATTGGTGATTGTCAGATGGTTCTGAACTGCGACATGGTGGACCTCGCAGCCAGGGCCCAGGATCCAGTCGACCCGAAGACTTGATGATGATTATGGGATATCACTCAGCAATTTAGCATAGAATTAAAATATTCAGTGGATTTCTGACAACAGTATGCTTATGTTATTGTCGACTGTTAGGGTTGCAAGATGTTATTGGGATACATGATTCTAAATATCCAGAAAATTCACACAAATGTAAAAAAATAAATCTTTAAATAGATTCACTTTTTTACATGACTGTACTGTGGAATTGTGAAAAGAAATATTGCCTGGATAGAAAATGTTTGAAGTAATATGTCACTAAACTTGTAATAAGTCTAGTGTTAGTACCAGTGCATGTAACATTTATTTATAAAATATGGACTCTGTCCGTCTGATGTCACCATAAATAGTTATATCATCACTCATATTTCATGGATCTCTAATAGAAGTAGACTAGAACTTTGTTTATTAATTTTAGAGTAAAATACAACATATTTCAAATTCAGGTTATCCATTCACTCATATAATTTGATCATTCTTAAAAGTGCAGCTTTGATAAAGCGGCCCTGAGTTTAAAACAGGTCAATTTTATGCCTAATCAGCTTGGAATGGTGGAGGAAAATATTAAGGAAACTGGCACTACACTGTAACCGCTATTACTTGAGGTTACTAACGCCATCTATCGTGCAAAGCCTCGGTCGAATTGACATTCAAGTGCCCTGTCTCCAAAACAACGGATGACACTTGAACAAACATTTGTGTTGCTCTCAAAGTAAATATACCGCATGATGACGCGCAAGTTTATTCTTGCGCCAATGTTGGCGTATTTGTGGGAAACTGGATTTATCAGAATCGATATGTAATCTTCCTATCAGTTATTACTCATTTGTGTTCCAACTGAATGAAATATTACAGAATTTTTGGCAAAAAAATATTGCCTGATTCTTCGTCATAACTAGAATCATTTATGATATTAGTTGGTTATAAAATAAACCCTATTATCAGAGATAAGGGCAGGGTAAGTACTTGCACAAAAACAATTTATTTTATCACTGCACGCACGTCTCATTTATGCATCCCTTATGTGACAACCCTAATTTGAAATATGTTTTTTGTGTGATTGTACTTTTAATTTAGTATTTTAGCTAGTCTATAGTTCATTTCATGGTTGTGGTAATTAGTTGAAATATATCTCGTATGATTCATGTTTTCTAGGTAATTTGAAATAGATCTCATCGGTGGCTGTCAGGTTTCTCATGATTGTAAAATGCTTTAGTCACGCAAAACACGTTCGTACGTGAATTATTGCAATACTTTGCTGTGTGAAATTTCTCATGCAGTTGCTCTGCAGGCTTTTGTACCAAAGAACGCCATTTAACTGGAAATATTCTACTGGCTACAAGATTTATTTTTCTAATATAACTTTTGTTTCTTCACTTTTGTTTGAAACTAGCTTTGTCTATGCATAATAATACATTCCATTTCGCTTCAGGTTTCTTTCGAAAGCAAGATATCATATCTCTATCGGATATATTTTGGACTTTTTATCACAGCCATATCAGCATGTATTTTAGCGTTTGTAGATTAAATTATGTATGTGTGTAAATTGGCTATGAAAAAGAATAAGAAAACAAAAACACAAAACAGAATTTGGACAGACTAAAACATTGAGAAAAACAGTTTGGAAAAAAGTGAAAGACAGACCGACTACCACAGAAAAAAATGTGTTAAAAAAGTTCAGTGGAAATTAACTAAAAAAAAGACAGTCTAGTTACAAATAAAAAAAAGGTTAATTTAAAAAAAGAATAGATTCTATATAGGACAAAAGACATTTTACAGACAACAGATGCATCAGGGAGGCCCATCGGATTATGGCAACACGGCAGTTACCGCGCAGTTGTTGAACCGTGTCTGTGTTGTAGATATTGCGCGCGATACGAGCGATACGGACGCGGCGGACAGCGATGCGACCAACGCGAGCGATGTGGAGTACGAGCCCGTGACCGAGCCCGACGACGACGGACCCCTCGACGACGACGATACTTCCGCCAATAGCGAAGTAAGTGTGCCTTACGAAATTATGTAATAATCTGTGTACAGGTGAATTTTTAAAGTGTGCCTTTATGCCCAAATCCGAAAATATGAGGAATATCGAAAAACACTGAAAGGAGTTTTTACCCCGATTTTGATGAAAACTAAAACTGTATTAATAGATTTTTGAAAAAACGGTGTTCCTACCCAGGAATTGAATCGGTAGATTTTGAAAAAACACACCTGTATTATTACACCATCTGAAAGTGTAGCTAATAAGGATCAAATCCTGGGAAATAATAATCCATGGCAAACTAAAGGAAAGAGCTCATTTTTAACAATAAAAATTCACCCTGTATACACGGTGCCATTTTAGTCGTCTTACAAAGGCGGCTCACTAATAAGTGCCCGACATAAACTACCTCTAGGCGCGATTATTTTTTTAAATAATTTATCAAGATAATAGGCACAATAAAAATAAATGATGTATTAGAATGTCGCCGTTCCACTCCGGGGCGTGCTTGGAACATAAGGCTCGAACTGTGCTCGTTCCTGGATGTTTCAAACTACGTCATGCGTTATGATAATGAATCATATTTTTTTAATAATTCAAATGCCCCTAAATAGAATTTCTTTTTTTTTTAATGTGTAGTAGTCATTGGATAGATGAAGTCGGCTGCCGTTGTAAGGCAATTAACACACGGCACCGCGTACCGCCGCGGTAGGCGTTGAATAAATCCGTTGATGCCTAACACACGTAAAACGCCTTACCGCGCGCGGAACCGCTACGAAATCCGTGCCGAGTGATAATCGCCTAAGACTACTAAAATGCCACCGTGTATAAGAGGGAAACTGACTGACTGACTGACATATCAACGCACTACCGATACTACTGGGACTAGGAACACGAATGCGCAAGGCTTCATTTTATGTTGTAGGTCAGCACTACGAAGGATTTTTGGAAATTCAACCTGATTTGCTCAAAGGGTCAAAAAATCGTACTAAATCCGCGCTGAAGAAGTCGCGGGCGAAGTACCTACTAGTTTTTAAAAGTTCCAAACAAAAAACGGAACCCTTATAGGATCACTCGGGTGTCTGTCTGTCCGTCTGTCACTGCCAGCTATCTCCGGATACCCTGGACCGATTCTGTTAAAATTTGGTACACATATGGACTTCTGTGACCCAAATACGGACGCGTTACGTAAATCATTAAATTTTTAGTGTGGGGGTCACTTTTGGGGGTCAAACTAGAAAATTAAAAAAAAAATTTTGAACAATATCATGTAACATATCAAATGAAACGGCTGACTGTGAGGGTTTTAATTATATTTTTTTCATAATTTTAAAATAAACAGTTTTGAAGTTATTCAAGAAATTAGACGAAAAATGACCATTCCCCCCTTATCTCCGAAACTACTGAGCTTAAAATTTGAAAAAAATTGGAGATAATAGATCTTTACCTATAGATTACAGAAAAACCTATAAGAAGTGTATAGTGTTAAAATAACAAGTTTAAAAAAAATAAATTCGTTCGGAACCCATCCCACGCGAGTCCGACTCGCACTTGGCCAGTTTTTTAAACAACATACACTACCGCTCAAAAATATTTGGCCACCCAGAAAAACGTAAATATATCCATGTATTGTAAAAGTAAACAACTCCTTAAACATAATAACAATGCTGTTTTTAAATTTTTAGACTCGTCTAATTGTCCACTTTTGTTTTTAATGACGAACTCACAATGCTTTGGTCTAAAAAAAAATGCAGGCCAAATACTTTTGAGCGGCAGTGTATCTAATCAGTATGTTCAATTATCACCTAAAACATGTTTCGCTGTAACTTCCAATGACTTTTTCGTAATTTTCTTTAAATTTTGGACACCACGCATACATTCGCCTTTATATTCTTATTCATGTTTATAGCAACGTACGATCTTCTTGAATAAACTCCAACAGTTTATTTTATTCAAATATACTTGCAATTAAGACCAGTTAGAACGTTCTGCAACTAAGACCAGTTAGAACCTGCAATTAAGACCGGTTAGAACGTTCTAATTGCTTTAAATTAAGTAATTAACGCAAACATTAATTGAAAAGATCCGTAATTCTTTGACCGTGAAGGTGAAAAATTTACATTTCATCTAAATTTGAAACAAACTGGTTACTTTGACCGTTACGCTTTTGATCTACCACCTGAGAGCTTATACATAGTTATTATAAACTATATATAGCCTATAGCCTTCCTCGATAAATAGGCTATCTAACACTGAAAGAATTTTTCAAATCGGACGTGTAATTCCTGAGATTAACGCGTTCAAGCAAACAAACTGTTCAGCTTTATATATTAGTATAGATAAAACACCTGTACAAATTACCCATGTTTGCAAATGAGTAAATGATTTGATCTTCTAAACAAAATAATTGATTTCTCAAAATAATTCATTTGATAATGGTAAATACCGTTCCCATATCTTTGGGGGTAATCTTATCAGCTTATCGCTCATTCAAATGAAACATTGAATGAATGATTGAATTCGTCAGCTCGGTAACCAAATCCCGCTTCTCATCCCGTCTAATTAAGAACTACTTGTTCTTGAACGGTAGTTGTAGTGGAATCAGTCACTTTATGGATTTTATAAACCTGTAAATATTTTCTACAGGTAAACATCTTAATATTGTTGCGCGCCACAATTAAAGCCGGGTACCTACATAGCGGCGTTAGTTACCACTAGTGCCATCTAGTGTCGAGTTGCAGAACTAGTTGAGGCAAGAACCTTCAAGACTTTTCTGTGTTACAGCATTCTAGAATTCTCGACGCAAATAAATAGAATATGTATAAGTACTTTACTGTTTATCAAAAATAGTTTGAAGCTACAGATTAAATACTATTGCCGAGTGCCATTGGCAACTTCTTATTCCGGGAAAAACGGTTTCCGAGTGGTAAACTATGAGAGTGAATCCAAAAAAAAGTAACTAATTTCTCCAATTATCTCATTTATATTTTGTTAATCTCAATTCCAGACCGAAATAATAGCGACGAAGGTGATCGAGGTGTCGGTGGGCGACGATGGCGAGCTCCAGTTCGCGGACTCGGAGCGCACGGACTCGCACGAGAGCGACAGCGAGCTGGACCTGTACGACTACTGGAACTGCGCGCAGTGCCTCGCCACCAACAACAACCCGCTCTACCGATACTGCCACAAATGCTTCCAGGTATATATCGTCTGATTTTAAAGCTGTTCGTCTCTTTGTTGCATTTGCGTGGGCATGTATAGTACGTGGGTGCATGTGGTACACTCAAATTTATCATCTTCACATTCGGCAGCAGTTTTTGAGCTTTGTTTTCAAGTTTTAGTTTTTTTTTATGGATTTGAATGTTTGAGTGCGAGAATTAGCCTTCAGGCTTATAAGTCACTGTCGCTGCCTGTGACAGACACGTTTACATGAATGGGATGACGGGAGCTTAGTCTAGCTTCCACATCAACCCATTCGAACCTAACCATTTTTACAATTTGGCTACGACTATGAAACAACTAAACCGTCTACAGTATCGTTTACACGAACAAAGAGTGATTATCCAATGACGGTGACCAATTTGAGTGTCTTGCATACACACACATACTATGCATGCTGCGTACATGCAGTGAAGGGGCGTACAATTTTAGCTTTAGACGGTCTACTACCTGTTTGGTTAGAGCCAACGTGAACTGCGGCCATTACCCGGCTGGCCGCGTGAGGACAATGGCTTGGATTTACTATAGAGACGCGCATGTCGTGGCATACACGGGGACGATGCGGCTGCGACCTGCGCTACAGGTTCTAATTAAATTAACACTCGAAAATAGGGTATTTTTCTAGTAAAATCTATTTGGTCTGTCAGTTACATGAATATCAAGAATATTGTACACGTATTTTTTTGTTTTATTTGGTGAAGTAAATAGATACAGTGCGTTAAAATTTCACTTGACGTCCCACGTTGGTACTCTTTTTGCCAACGCTTGACGTCACCAGCCGCACTTGAACTTTGATGCTCTTTGTCTTTGTCAACTTGAAAAGGCAAACGTGCCATATATTTTTTTTTTATTATTCGCACTGTCAAGCCAAATAGAATAATTATTTTTTCCATCCAAGAAAATGTCCTATTGAAGACGTGATGCGGATCAATATCTAATGGCGCTAAAAGAATAGATAAAGGTTTTCTAAAACTCATAATTTCAAGTTAGTACACTACCAGCTGCCAAATGCTGTAATCAGCAGCTACTTGAAATTAGTTTAAAAAATCTTACTTATAGGTTTTTGACATTATTAGATATCCATCACGTCTCGCACTTTTATCAGCTAATTTAATATGAGCCTATAGTGCACCTCGCAGCCGCATCGTCCCCGTGTGTGTCACGACCTGCGTTTCTCTGTACAAAATTCACTTTATTGTCAGCATGCGTCCAGAAGGGTTGTGGCTGGATCAGTGGTAAGTATATTTAACACTCTCGTGATCCTTATGACCTTCGTATAAACTGCCCTCGTTACTTCTCTATAGTGATTTCCCTTTCTAAGCAACACACCATCTCTTTACAGGTACGCAAGAACTTCTTCCCTCCGAGGCCGAGACGCAAGCGGAACATACTCACCAAAACGAGCGAAATACCGCGCACACTGTCCCAGGACTCCGGCGTGGACTCGCCCATGAGCCAGGAGACCGACGTGGTCGCCAGTCAGGACATATTCGCGGCCAGCCAGGACGTGTTCGCCCCCAGCCAGGATCTGACGACCCACGAACTGGAGCTCACCAGCCAGGAAACCGACCCCATCCTCGGTGAGGGCCCGTCTAACCCCAACCCCGGCCATAGCATAAGTTCGTACCGCAAACGACGCGCTGAATCCGCCGACCGCAGAACGAAACGCAAACGGGCGCGTACAGACTCGGACACGGAACTAGATTCTGATGACGATCTATTCGATCCCAAACCGAAAACCGACGTGAGACCACTCGTTAAAACTGTCAGCGATCCCGCGATTACCATAGAGAAACCCTCGGTTGTCAGTAAGAAGGTGATAGCGAAAACTTTGATAGAGAAGTTGGAGGACAAGGACTTGTGTATGATTTGTATATCGGAGCCGAAGTCGGGAGTGTTCGTGCACGGCCGGATAGCGCACATCTGTTGTTGTTACAAGTGCGCTGTCAAAGTGTGGGCCAAGGCGAAGCGCTGTCCTGTCTGTAATTGTAAAGTTAGTAATGTTCTCAAGGCAGTGGTTATGTAAGTGTGTGCAAGTACTTTTGGACGATTTTAACCCAACTATTTAACACATTCAATACCTTTTTGGGTTAAATTTTAAAGTAATTTACATTGGTCCATCTCCATATTCCATGTGCACATTTTAAAGCTTATTTGATTTGCAATTTGAAAACATTAAATTACTTCGACAATCGTCATAACAATCCTTACATAAAAACAAATGAATAGAAAATTAAAAAAAATAGGTAAGTAGAAAAAAAATGATTTCGTTTTGATATCGTCCAAAAAGGTCGGTAGTTAGGTTTCGGAGTTCATATAAGGCCGGGAATTACTCTGTAAGTTGAATAAAGAGTGAATGGAAGAGTGAGTGAAATGGTGAACAGTTTCAAGTGTGAATGAACAATGGACATGGGATATATGTGTACTTAATGGTGAATGATGGCCACATTTCAAAATTGATTTATCTTGAATATTTTCATTGTTATTTCCACTGATGGCTACAGTACCAAAAAAGAAATTCGACAGTCGATATCAGCCGATCGATTCTGTAATCATATCGAAGTGAAGGCTTGGATGAAGTGAGCACCAAGTGAGCTGTCTTTCCATCTTGATTACTTGGATTGACATCATTTTGTCGTACTGCGCTAGCCTGGCAACTTACTAACCTTAATTAAAACTCATAAATCAAGATTTGAGACTTGCTCATATCATCTTAGACCGAGATCTAGATGAAGAGCAGTCACATTATAATAAAAATCTTATAGTTATTCTTCATATTTTCGAGTCGATGGTTAACTTCTTAGATTTTTTGGGCCCAGTAGGTGGCCACATCAATTGCATCGTCAGTGGCATTCATCAAATCCCCCAAAGTACAGGACATGGGCACTTGTACACTCCAACGTGTGGCTCATATTCTGAACAGGAGCACCGCACTCACATTCTGTGTCCGCCGGGTCTGTGAAACCCCATTTCGCCAGGTTGTGTCTGCAGCAATCCTTAGTTCTAATTCAGTGACATGCATCCGCGCAACTAGCTATGGCCTAGCATCTCTGTCACGATATGACACGATCCTTCGCAAGCGCAAGTTCTAATGATTCGCTACTATCAGTTCCATGCTACCTTACAGCAGAGCACTCGTTCGCGCGAACGTTCATGACGCACCGACGATACAATGTCATTGGCGTTCATGTGATCCATTGCTGCATCGATAATACTTAAAACTTTATTTATATAATAAGGTTGTCCACTGAAAATATCTAATTAGTCCGTCAGATTATCAAAAAATATTTGACCCGTTTTTTTTTCTTTTCTTACGTAAACCAAAATTACCGAAGATACGACGATTTTTTTTAAATTCTCTATACGTCACGGTGGTTATAATTTTTAGTGCGTTCTGACGTCACGAGCCCCCCCACTCCTGAGTTTTGATGCGTATTGTCTTGTCAATATTCATTGATTTACAAAAACAAAAAAGTCGTGTCCATTATTTTTCAATACTCTAACTGACGGACTAAATAGATTTGCAATTTATTGATGGTGGAAACTATCCCATTAATATGTAAGATTTTTAAAGATTCGCACTATAAATCGAACACTTTAGAAACACGATAACTTGTAGTTCCCTCTTCAGAAAAAAATCCAAAGTAATTTCTTAAAACAATATAAACTCTCAGTACGGCGTAAATACTTCACGGAAGGTAATCAGTTTTTGAGTAAAAACAAAACTACATGTTTTCTGCGCACTACGCACTGCGTACACTGCGCACGACTCCCCCATACATTCATATGGGGGAGTCTATTTTTTATTCGCGATTTCAATGTTGGTCCCATAGTGAAAGTTGTTCATAATGATGAGAACAATGACCCCTTAAGGGGTATTCTGTTACAGGTTGTATAAAACAAATACATATGTTTAAAATATGAAATGTGTACATAATACATTTCACGTTTTCAAAATGTGTATTTGGTTTATCGTTTTATTTCGATGTATACAGCGAGCATACTTGCATAGACAGGATTTGTTTGTGATCGCCGTACATACGCGTCTTTTCCATATTCAACATTCTTTCGGTTCAGTTAATTTCAGAATTATTAGTACTAGTGATTTTTATTTTCTCTACTACAATTATTTTAGAAAACACTAGTTTGGAAATCAGTTAAGATGTGTGCGTGCGCCTAATATGTGCAATTTGTTTGGATATATTTCTAGCTTCACAAAAGCAAATTGTTTTGTTAGCCAAACAATTAATGTAAGATTAATTGTATAAACTACAAAATAAAAGAATTTTAAATAATCATCAAAGTTGAATTGTGGTCAACATGAGTCATTTAGTACAAATATCATAATAAGAGAATGAACGTAGTGTGTGTGAATAAACAAATGTCTAATGTATTTAAATACGATTCGGCGCCAACTAGTTCTAAGTCTTCTGTTTAAGTTAGAGATTCCTTTAAAAGACTTCATTCTGATAAACAACAAAGAAAATAAAAATATTAAAGGAAATGTTTTATTGTACTTGTCAATATTGCGTACAATCAACGATGTAAACAAAAGAACGTTATTGCTCAAACCGACACTTACTACCCGTACGCGGTAACTTGGCACCAGGGGGGCTACTCTCTAAGCCCGAAGTCCGTAGTTTCGGGCTTAGTTGCGGGCGTATTCTACTCTGTATCACCTAACCACTAAGAATTAATGACAATACGATTTGATAGCCTACTGTCAAATCGTGTTGTCATTCATTCTTAGTTTGGGTTCGGGACTAATCGTAAGTCCGTAGGTGTTACGGAGTAAAATACACCCGCAACTAAGCCCGAAACTACGGACTCCGGGCTTGAGACAGTAGCCCCACTGGGTCGAATTATGTTTTGACGTTTTAATATAAGTTGAACAATTCGATTTCGATGAAAAAAAAAATATAAACGCAACGGTAACAGTGATGCTAATGCCTTAAATTTTTTTTTAATCGAAATCAAATTGTTCAATTTAAATTAAAACCTCAAAACGGCATTCGAAATGTGTCGATCCAGGTGCCAAGTTAACGCGTACTACCGTACATCTTCTGTTATGAGACTTTAAATTGCCCTTTTTTGCACTATAGTGTAGGGTATGCAGAGAGAAACTACAACACTAAGAGCTCCTAAGTAGCACATGTGTTTTCATTAAAGTATTCTGTTGCTCTCCAATCACTCGCATCTTAAAGGAACTATTCTATGGAAAGCGTTAACAACACTGTGTGCTTTACAGTATGATCTATCTTTGTGACAAATTGTAAGCTTATCTTTTTAACCTATTTTGTCCCAGTGTTGGGCAAAGGTTTCCCCCCATGCCTTCCCACTTTCTTTGTGTTTTGCCTTCTCTGGCCAATCTGTAGTGTAAATTGCGACACCGTTAATCTACACTAATATTATAAAGAGGAAAGATTTGTTTGTTTGTTTGAAATGAATAGGCTCCGAAACTACTGGACCGATTTGAAAAATTCTTTCAGCAATGGATAGCTACATTATCAGGGAGTAACATAGGCTAGCTTTTATCCCCGTACTCCCACGGGAACGGGAACTGCGCGGGTGAAATCGCGTGACGTCCACTAGTAATTGATAAACAACTTACAAAGGTTGGTAGAATTACTCTTTATCAGGTTCAGTAGTAACATCAAATATTATACGTTTAAAGGAATCTCTATCTTGCAATTCGTATCGACCTATCAATAAATGCCCTTAATTCCTTGTGATAACAATCTGATAGTAGGTTTTTAAGTAGAGTGTAGCTGAAACATTCACGGCAAACGAAAATAAAATAAAATGTTTACAATTATGTTGCATACATTAACAGTTTACACCGGTAACGAATTTTCTGGTCTGAAAAACCTGTTGGCTTAAACAAAATAATGTAAGTGTATCTTTGGCAAGAAATGAATCCAAGGGTTAAAAAACATCCTGGGCAGGGGGGCTACTCTCTAACGAAATCCGTAGTTTCGGGCTTAGTTGCGGGCGGACATTTTCTACTTCGTGTCACCTAACCACTGAGAACTAATGATAACACGATTTGACAGTTACTGTGAAATCGTGTTGTCATTCATTCTCAGTTCGGGTTCGGGACTAATCGTAAGTCTGTAGTTGATACGGAGTAGAATACGACCGCCCGCAACTAAGCCCGAAACTACGGATTTCGTTAGAGAGTAGCCCCCCAGGTTTTTATAATTCTTTCGTATGCGTTAATACGAAGGTAAGCATCTGTAATTATCTGTAAGCGAGAAGCCTACAAAAAAAGTGCTGTAATGTTGCTAAACTATGCCAATCTTCATTTTCTAATAATATTGCAAACTATTTAATTAAAATCACAATCAGCCGTATTTATAAAAACCTTTTAACCACATGCTTAGTTTTAATACTGATTAACACATTGTAAATTCTCCTAAAATTTGAATAAATAATCTGCGAATCAGTATTTAAACTAAGCTTACGGTTAGAATTCTTATGAATTAGCCTGATTTTATATTCACTGTTAATGTATGGAACATGAAAGGTTTAAAATAAAATAAAAAACTGAGCTCCAGTAAACTCCTGTTATTTAAATAATAATAATTGTAAATAGGTAGAGACGTCGACCACCGAACGAAACAGATTAATATATTTTCATTTATTAGTTAGGAATTCTCTAAAAAATAACGGCTATTTTGTATTAATGCCAAAAAGTTGAAACAATTTTGATTAATGATTTTAAAGTTATATTTAGGTGTTGTTGCTAAAATATTGAATTCACTTCATGTTATTTGTAAAAAAAAAACGTTAAAATTGTCTTTGGTTATGTCGTAAAAAAAATCATGAAGTTGAAGTGTCCCGTTAACGTAGTGTATAATAAAATAATTTGAACGTGGTCTTGCGTATACAATTAATATTTTATCGTGTCAGAATCATATTTGTTAAAAAACTGACAAGTTTCTTGTATTTAATAAACATCCATAAAAATGTGTATTTTAATGGGGGAAGGAAAACGCGATAGTGTTTAGTTACCATATTCAAATGCTTTTTTTTTTATTACATCCTCATTTAATTCCGGAAATTAACGTAAGTTATAACAATAAACCGCTGCGAGTTATTATTACGTGTCCATTTTTTGCGTCGGGTTTACGATTGATCGGGTTAATCGCTGCCTCTCCCATTATATTATTTAGTTATTAAAAGGTGTATATTTCAAACATTTTGCGCTCCTGTATATTTATTGTATATTTCTTTAGGCTGGTTTTGAGTAACGCCAAATTCTATACGGCCTTACATATTTTTAAGTTACGATACATTACTATCTTAGTCACGAATCAAGATTATTATTATTCAATTTTATTAACTGTAATTATTATAGTATCGATCTTTTTAAAATCTAACCCACCACCTTTCCTACCGCAAAGAGGATTTATCTTGTTACAGATTTAAAGAATTTATTATTTCAAAAGAAACATTATTAGTTATTAATTTGTAGATCTCTTATTAGCTTTTGTACAGTTAGTTTACAATTTCTTTAAGTTCAAATTTGATGTAATAAGCACTTAAAAAAAAAATGAAAAAAAAATACGTTATCGAAAAAAATAACTCGATTTAACAGAAAAAAAATATTAATAAAAACTTTTCTTTTTCAGGAAGTTTGCCTTTTTTTTAAGAAACCCCATACATTTTTACTGTTTACCCATATACCCGTTAAATACCTACAAAGATATATATCGACTTCACTCAACAAGAACATACTTCGCACTGTTACTGGCATTTTGTAAAGCGATTCTTTACGCCTGGACAGCATTTTAACCCTTTTCAAAGCACAAGTCCGAATCTGCATGGAGTATTGCAGCCACCTTTGGGATGGTTCAGCTAAGTACCAGCTTGCCGCGCTTGATTCGGCGGAACTAAGAGCTAAGAGGCTCATTGGCGACATAAAACTGGTGGATGCCAAGCTACACAGCTTGGCTCATCGTCGCAAGGTTGCCTGCTTGTCGGTCTTCTACAGATTACTTCGGTGAGTGTGCCTAAGAACTCCACGACCTTATTCCACCGGCCCCCTTCTACCATCGGACATATCGTAGACGCAATATAAGCATCCCCACCTTGTTGAATGATTCCACCAATTCGCACTAAGCCTTTCCAAACTTCTTTTATAATGCGCACAGCAAAGGAGTGGAATTACCTGCGTCTGCTACTCATTGTCAACTTAGTCTCTGTCACCTCTGACCTAGGCTAGAGTCATGAGCAAACCCATATCAAATAAAAATAATGTATACATCGCCGTTTTGTATAACGCCTATGGCAATTTGATGATGCCCTATGTATGAAGACGAATTACACAAAATGCCTGCGCCACATACACAAACCTGTTAGTCTAGCCAACAGACACACATTTCTACCAATAACAGAAAAAATAATAATCCAGTTAAAAAACTCGAAAGATGACATGAACAAAACTATCAAACACTTATCTCTTAGTATAGATAGCAAATAGATTTCCGAGAGCTATTGCTAATTTTTTCACGTTGATAAGACGTATTACGCCAGGTGGGGCTCGCTTATCAGTGTTATCAACATGTACACTTGACAATTTTAATGGTTAACTTGTTGGTTTCCTCACGTTTCAAGTGGCGATAGATTTAAGAATACGTGCGTTTTGTTTACTCCTTTGTACGGAAATTTAGGTATTCGCTGATTAAAATATTGGAGTAAGTATTAAAGCTGTATACGCGCAGTTTAGTAATGACCTGATAAATACGGAAAAGTTCTATATGTGAGAACATTGAGTCACGTAAAAATGACTATTAATCCTGATGAGGAATATCTATGGACTATGGAATAAGTGGCGTGGTCCCTAAGCACTTGTCAGGAATCGTTATACTATATTCTATGGCAATCCATCGGAATACTTGCAAAAGGACTGCGTATCTCATAGGACCTAGAAAAGCCCCTTGTTCGCACTCGGGAGACTTTTTTTATAGATGGGAAATCATCAAACGACTCCTCCCGCTTTGGGCGGAACAGAAGGGAGTGTCAGACTGCTGACTATAACCCATCCGTGTTCATCCTAATGCCCTTTGCGTTCCAGGGCCGCGGTGACTCTTTCGAACAAATTCCGCAACCCTGGCAGGGGAGGTTACTAAAGTAATTATTATTTCAGATTTCAGCGACTACAAAATGGAGATATTTCGTACTGTCAGGTGGTATAGCGTCTGTTATTAAAGATGACGATAATTATCCAGTCTAGACGCTAGCCGAGCCTAGCCCCATCGCCCACGGCATCATAATGGCGCATTTCCTTCGCCGGAAGTGCGTCATATGGTGGCCTGGGGTCTCGCGTTGATTCCTTTATTCGCGGAATTAAAATAAATAAAAAATGTGTGGCGTCCATTGTTAGCAATTTTTTAGGGTTCCGAAAAAAAAAGGCACCCTGATAGGATCACTCGGGTGTCTGTCTGTCTGTCTGTCCGTCTGTCCGTCTGTCACACCCAGTTTTCTCCGGATCCACTGGACCGATTCTGTTGAAATTTGGTACACATATGGACTTATATGACCCAAACACGGACGCGTTACGTAAATCATTAAATTTTTAGTATGGGGGTCAAACTAGAAAATTAAAAAAAATATTTTTGAACAATATCGTGTGACATCAAATGAAAGGGCTTACTGTGAAGGTTTTAATTATATTTTTTTCATAATTTTAAAATAAATGGTTTTGAAGTTATTTAAGAAATAAGACGAAAAATGACCATTCCCCCCCTTATCTCCGAAACTATCGAGCCTAAAATTTTGAAAAAAAAAAATGGAAATAATAGATCTTTACCTAAAGATTACAGAAAAACCTATTAGAAGTCTGTAGTGTTAAAATAACATGTTAAAAAAACTAAATTCGTTCGGAACCCTTTGCACGCGAGTCCGACTCGCACTTGGCCAGTTTTTTTTAGTTAGGGTGAAGAGAGTTTCATAGAGCAGTATCATAATTATGGAAGATGAAGACATATTGTGCCGCCCAAATCTATATAGGTATCTATACTAATATATAAAGCTGAAGAGTTTGTTTGTTTGCTTGAACGCGCCAATCTCAGGAACTACTGGTCCGATTTGAATAATTCTTTCAGTGTTAGATAGCCCATAATTATTGAGGAAGGCTATAGGCTATATGTCATCACGCTAAGACCAATAGGAGCGGAGCAGACGAAGTTCGCGCGGGTCAACTAGTAATAATATAAGGTGAGGGTAAAACGGTATCTAGTAGGTAATTTCTTTTGCTTAGGTAATAGAGAGGGTTTAACAGAAGTATGGAAAAAGAAAATATTTCAAAATTAAGTAAAGGCGAGAAGATGACGAAGAGCCATTTTTTGGTTTAAACAATTTTCAGTTTTCAGTCGAATTATACATTTACTAGCTTCTGCTAGCGGCTTCGCCCGCGTGGTCCCTAGGGAATATACTCCCGGAATAAAAAGTAGCCTATATCCTTTCTCAGGCTCTAGACTATATGTGTACCAAATTTCATTTAAAGTGGTTCAGTAGTTTTGGCGTGAAAGCGCGACAGACAGACAGACAGAGTTACTTTCGCATTTATAATATTAGTAAGGAAGTAAGGATTTTTCACTGTAAACAAATTTATTAGTAGGTAACCTACATACTTTCTGCCATGTTACATTTGTAACAGACGTGATAGGTATCCTTTTTAGGGCCCCGTACCTAAAGGGTAATTTATTAAGCCCTATTTTTATGCTTCCGCTGTCCGTCCGTCCGTCCCGTCAGGGGGCTGTATCTCAAGAACCGTAATAGGTAGACAGTTGAAAATTTCACAATGTGTGTATGATGTGTCAGTACCTATTTCTATTATCGCTATACAACAAATAATAGAAATTAAAATGAAAGACAAGAAACGTGTTTTTTTTTTCGGTTTATGGTACGGGACCCTTGTGAGAGTCCGACTTATCTCTTCGAACGAAGCACTTCGTATAAATATGATCGAACTTCACGTACAAGTAAATTCGTTTAATCGTCAATTAATTAAATTCGTGCTTCGTTCTCAAGATTAGTAATCTGAAATAACAAAGCTATTACTTATTTATTACACAATATGTAGTATCCCACAGAAGTACGGTTTACAAAATAGATAGATCTGCGCCAGAAAAGTGTTTTGCGCTTGCGCTGCTTTGTCTGAATTTGAAAGCCAGTGTGCGGCGCCTTTCAGTAAGATAAAGTACGATACGCAGCGGAGCGTCACACAGTTTTGAGGTCGTGGGTTTGTTTCATAAAGTACCACCGCGAACGGTACTAACAAATAGCTGAATTCAGCTGCTGATTGGCGCTACCCCTAATAATTGTGTACCTATAAACCTATTTGTATCTTTTGAATTAGGTGAGGGAATGTTTTTAACCGACTTCAATAATGAAGGGGATTCTGTAATCTGTAGGTATACGAAAAGAGCGGGGAGGTCTCTCCTAAGATAGGTTGTGACGCTGTCGACTAGATAAGGAACCTAGCAAAAGTAGGTTTAGGTTCAACTGGATTTTATAAGTATGAAGCCGGAGTTTTCTGCCCGGAAAACGCACGAAATCCGCCGGATCCAGGATCTAGACCGGCGTCGAAAAGTAGGTACAGACTTCTCAGTGCCTGACTCTCGTGAAACTGTGCGATAAATTCAGCTGACTCGAAGAATGCAAAAGACGGGAGACAAAAATACTCGGAAATAAAAAGTCGAGCATAAAATTATCGGGTTCGCGATCAGAGCGTCATCTTTTAATTTTGTCCTCTGAATAACTGAACATGAACTGAACTTGACAAAAAAAACTTTGGATTTAAGTAGCGAGCGGTACACACTTGACCTCCCCCTTCCATTGTGACAGATGATTCACGGCACGCGGTGCAGTTAGGGAGCGGAATATTTTTTTTCTACGAACTTAATAAAACTTCAAAAGTTGTGGAATTGTATTTAGACTTCTTTGTTTGGATGTTAAAACTTCTCTCTGATCTTTATTGCAGGTAAGTTTAATTAATTATTTATATTTACCTATAATAAAATGTTTATCGAGTACCATTTCACGACTTTTAAATTTAGACTGCGATCTACCCGTACGGCCGTACCCACTGATTAAAGACGTCTAGGCCGTAAAGCTTTTTAATTGTAAAGACGATCACATAAACAGAGGAATGTTAATTATAAAAGTAACAATAAAGAGACTTGTTGTAGGGCGCTCTTTATCTTGCTTAGCTTCAACAGGTAAGTAATTATTTACATACGATCAATGATGTCATCAATTTACAAATTATTTCCTTTATTATTTTGTTTTTAGAGCGGCAGGCTGCGTTGAATGTGAGCCTGTGAATCATCGCCTACACGTACTGCGAAGTATTATTATTGTACCCGTGGCACGGCGGCACGCCACCGAGCCCGCCATTCGCCGTCACCGCCACCCCCGACTCGCAGGCCCGCATACAACTTCTGTCTGCTCGCCAGTCGCAATTTGACGTCGCTACACAGTGCACGGAACCACGCCTTTCTTTCTCCACATCAAATAACACTTGGTGAGTTATAGTTTTAACCGGTTTTTTACTAGTTCGTTACAAAATGACATTGTTGATATGATTCCGCTAACAAAACATGAGCATTAATTCAATTTTGCGTGCTTTAACGTGATTATCGAACGGTTTGTGAAGTCCCTCCCTCGGGAGCCGGCGATCGGATGTAGTGGAGGTGGAGTAGCGGCATACCGGAGTCATTGATCAGGAATTCCTTTTAGAGATTTTGTCTCGTTACAATGAATCAAATTGGGAATTATATTTTTTGATTAACGGAATCTTTGTTTGTTTGTCGGAATGGGAGCGGTTGTATGACTTCATTCTTTTTATCATGCGGTGCTGTTAGACTGTTTATACAGCGTACGTCGCGCATTTTTATTGTTCCATTATTGACGAGTAATGAAGCCGATAATGTGCTCCTGTAAGGATTGGAACGTTATTTTGCCGGTGTACGTGATGATAAAATTAAATGAACGGTTTTCCTTCCTACCCGCAAGCTCACAATGGCTCGTTAATTTGCTCCCGATTTAATCCCCACAGATTTGCCTGTACATTTTATAACACAATACGAGGTTTTTTTATTCTAATTAAAGACTAGATTATACTTTTTCCTTCTGCTTTTAATCAGAAAAGTTCCCGGATCACCTACGGATCCTACATTGTGAGTGTGGATCCATTTTTAATGTAGGTAGCTACGAGCTACCCTTGCACCACTTTGGTAAATGCTGTTGATAAATCGTAGGGAGAGAGTGTCACAGTCATTAAAATAACAAAGAGACATTCCAGAGGGTGGAGTGAGTGTGGCGCAACAAAAAGATTCTTGTTTAGAAATACTAATTCGTACATCCGTAACGTATGACTAAACAACGGGCTTTTCGTTTTTCCGGGAAGCAATTCGTCAACATAGTTTTTCGTGTAAGCAATTTTTAAACTGAAAAAAAAAAACAAGAGAAAAGAACCGAATTAACCGTTCGGTTATGGTTCGTTTAACATCATGCGATGTTATGTTAATAAATACAATTAACCCGTCTCGCTAACTCCGACTGTGAAAAGTCGTTCAACTCTAGATTTTGAGGCAGAGAATAAACAGATAATTTGCACAGATTAAAACCATATAATATGCCATATAACCATAAAAGTTTTCTATTTTTTTTTTTCGAATAAAGAAATAATCGATTAAGTAGTTGAGCACAAGGTTGTCTATCTATGAGTCTTCTATAATGCAACAAAGTCGTAAAGACTTACATTTATGGAGGCCCTTAAGCTTAACAGTAGCCATTGACGGGTGTTAATGAACCCAAGTTTTGTATCAGCCGGCCGCTAAATATAGAAATCTGACTAATGCACAACACATGCTTGACACAGCCAATAACCGTCCGTTGGTGTTTTGAGTAATAAATCGTTCTTTGATATTGAAATCATTTGGTTCGTCTTTAAAAAAACAGTGATCATAATTATTTACCAACATAACATAATTTGGGGAAAAAATGGAGAATCGACCGCCATATTGACAGTGACAGGGCACCATAAAGGATAAAAACATTTTTTTTTTTCAAGGCAAACGTGTCTTTTTTATTCAGCCTACTACATTTTCGGGTTAAAAAATCGCAGAAGTCATAAACCACGATTGGATAATTACAAAAGAGTTAACCGGTTCGTGTGAACGCTGGGACTTTCGCCGCTTTCATGCCTCATAGAGTATTGAACGGTAATCATTGACGAAATCTATAATTAGCACACACGCTACTATTGCACGTAAGTGCTTTATGTCATCGCTTTAGGAAGTAGCGTTCAACAAACTTGCGATTTTATTCATCCTTAATTCATGAAGCAGTAATGTCCAAGAGATTTATCGTTAACATAGTAAAATCATTATATTTCATTACATTTTCCTGTTCTCTTAATAACAACGTTTTTCAAGTGTATTATTATGTACCAAACCCGGAATATCGGCTTAACTTCTGCATGGAAGCATTTCCTCGTACTTAACTCGAATACTTACTCCAATGTAGGTATAACATAGATGCACAAGTGCGTTGGTTTGTAATGAAATCTGTCCAGACAGGACACTGCCTCATGTGTAAAAGAGAAGGATATACATAGACTGGTTTGCGGGAAAGAGAAGAAATAACTTCCCGAATACGCGAATCGATTACCCGGAGACCAAACGACGCGTCGCACCCCTAAAGCCTAACTGCTAGGGTTGTCTGTGAGGGCTTTTATCGAATTAGTACTCATCTGGGGAGGAAAATTGAGATAAACATGAGATGGTTCAAGTTGTTTTACTGTTATGTCTCGTAGATGAAGTGTCGAAATAAGACAAAGAAGGGGATGAAAGAGATGAGACTCCCGAATTTCCGCTTCCTTTTGAACGATCAAACAAGTACATACGTCAAGCTAGGAACTCCAAACAAACTTAATCAAACGAGGATTTGGACTGAACTTTTGCAGGTTTTAAGGTTTATTACACAATCAGACTTGACAGAGAAAATCTAAGCCGAAAATTCGCTAGGGTGGCAGCCATTGAACCATTCGGGCCCTCGCAGTCGCATATATTACGAAGCCCTAGGTACCCTATGTTGGCTTATAAATCAATAAACGGCGAGGGGAACCGCATCGCTACGTTCCGCAAATGCCCACCCATGTAGATAGGAATAGTAAAAAAATAACGCTATATTCGCAAGAGACGTTAAGGTCTGAATAATTTATTTATTTATTTATTGATAGGAAACTCAACAGCTTGTTTTTACAACGTTCAAGGTATGGTAACAATGGCATATGGGGTTCTGAAGCCTATTATAGAGTTTCACAGCATGCATTATATAAAACTAGAAAGTAGAAGAAAACCCAGCTTAAATATTGTAGTTAAAAATTGGTATTGGTTAATATATTCCACTTACTAAATTCAGCCCCATTTTCATAATTAAATTGTTTAGTTTAAATAATAGTTATTACAGTTTTTTATTAGTTGACTAATTAACGTTTGCTAGAGGTGGTTTCGAATTAGTCTGGTGCATACCGAAAGATTTAGATCGTGTAAAAAATGTGGCGCACAGACATTACGCAGTGGTTTCCTCAGCCATCCGTGCGATGCTCTACACTTGAAAATCTCTTAATTGCCGATGCTGGTCGGGCAGCTTGACGCTCCATAAAATTTGAGACGTATCTTTGATATACGCTCTAGCTTAGACAAGGTCGATGACACTGCACGGTAATTCACACCATATTTGAATTTCAGACTACTTTTTATTTTTGTTGTTCCCATTTTTATTAATACTAATTAGCCAACTTAATGACGATGAGTTTAGAATTTATTTAAGAGGTGTACATCTCATTAGTAAATCATCTACTTAACTTTAGGAATTAAAGAACTGAAACTTAGATTAAACTGCAATTTATAAAAAAACAAAAATGCCTTAGTCAATACCACAAACAACTCTTATTGATTTTGTCTGGCACGGCAACAAAAATATACAGCTTATTTATTTTGGTTATTTAACCAGTCCTATCTAAAACATTAATTTGATTTACTATTGAATTTCTACTGCGTTTATATTTGCCATTACACTAAAATACATGGTGCCCTTGGCATATTGAGTCGAGGGGACGCCCTCATGCGCCCTTGCCCTAAACGTGGCGAGGGTGACTAACTATACCATAAATATATGGAACTGCTATAAAAAGACAGTTGACATTACCAGAGAAATATTAATAATCCTTTAATGTGCTATAGACATACTAATGGCGTATGGAAATATGGAATTGTTTTTTTGATTAATGCTGTTTTTTCGTTTCTTTTAACAAACTAGTATAAAACAAAGTCGCTTTCTCTGTCCCTATATCCCTATGTATGCTTAAATCTTTAAAACTACGCAAAGGATTTTGATGCGGTTTTTTTTAATAGATAGAGTGATTGAAGAGGAAAGTTTATATGTATAATAATAACATCCATTAAATAGTGGAGAAATACTGTTATTTTTGAGGTTTCTAATGTGTTGTCGCAAATAATTACATTTTATGACGCAGACGAAGTTGCGCGGGTCAGCTAGTACTTTGATAAAGTAAGGAAAGTATAACTAAACTTAAACTTAGGTACCTAGGTACTCTAAATACTCAACTCCTCTCAGATTATATACCTACGTGACACAAACAAAATTAATATTTTATAATAAGGACATTCTCAATGCTACCTGCTTAAAAGCTTACCTAATCGTTTAATTATTTTCCCCGCGATCTTTCCAAACATGAACATCTTAAACCTTGAAAACTAATTGGGTCTTATAAGCTTTTCTAACGACTGAAAGTTGCATACTGCACTAGGCGAGTAATTAACGTAGAGTGAGCATTACAGCAGCTTTTAATGAATGACTCGTCAAAGAAAATGGAAAGCTGAAGCTCTAGTGGATACTCCACGTACACAAGTGCAGTGAAATGGACAGAATTTATGTCGAGAGATCGATTGACGGATGAGATTTCAATTTCAAGATGGCGGGCTACCGTTAATCAATCGTTCGTTGATGATTTCGATAACTTAAATCGACGCTAGCATTCCACAAATATTTTGTTTAAACAGATGGCAAAGCATGTCTTGTTATTTATGGAATGATCTTGAAATAGAATCTCGTTTTCATATGTTTCTGTGTCTTAACGATACAATCTGAAACGTGTTAAGTTTTCGAAGTGGAAGAAAGCTGAAATATACGTCAAGATAAAAGACATGAAACCGGAAAATGTGCCATCATTTTATAAAATAGCAACTTTCTAAGATAATTTAAATGTCAAAGGTGATCTTTTATGAGAATACTCCTTGTGAAACATTCGGGGCAAGAGAGCTAAATATACATATACCCGGTAGCACCGTAACATAGCCGACTCTGCCGCGACACTGGAGCGTACGACTGTAGTAACTTAGTGACAATTCACGGCCCTAGAGACCTGCGTAACTTATAATGTCATGCCGTAGTACTACCGCAGGACTGGTTCCAGTTTATTATCTGCGCAAAACGTGGAGTACCTTGGCATACACACTCATAATGAAAGTGTAGCTGGTTTAAAGGATCCACTGTGTGACTCACAAGTCACGCTTCGGCTCGTCCAACAATGCCCGCGGAAGACAATGGTCTATATCGATTGTTTGTCTCGTATCTGTTGAGGAAATGTTCATAATTGAATTACATAATCGGGTAACTACGTTGTGTAGAAAAGATTCTGTTAGGTTGTAGATGGACTAGCTAGAACAGAAGCTAAAACAGAAGTCATCTAAACAAGTTGTAATAGATTTAAGGTAGATACTAAAACGTTCTTCGGGTAAAAACGAAGATTTTAGTAACTAAGGTCCTCATTGCAAGCCACTGAAAGATTTTGCAACTAACAAAATACTACAGATTAAACCAGAAAGGTTGGTAACTCAATGCACAATATTTCACGGATGGACTAATATACATATTGTGACCTAACATTAATTCTACAAAATGATTCGACAAGATCAGCTGCCATTGACTCCGATGTCGATGATCTGGCTCTGCATTAGCCGGCTAGTTGGCATTATTAAATTGTGCCTACCTAAGTCCGCGACTTATTGAAACTTGAACTGAACGGGACCCAAGATTGATATAGCCGTAGTGACAGGGCAATATCTCATGGCAGCCCGTTACTTTATCCCGTTTATAAGATTTACTGAAGCTGTACCTACGCACTATTTTATTGATTAGAACGTATCGGGCAACTTAGCTTCCTTTGTATCGGACTTGACGAGATGCCTGTCCTCAAATAGATTTAAGTCAATATTTTTTTGCTATATATCCAAACCTCACTCTTCTTTTCAGATAGTATCATCATTTTGATCGTGTCATAAGTATTCATGTTTATTGCTCATCTAAAAGTCAAATATTGTGAGTATTTGTGCGAACCGGTTTTATCGATACGTTTAATTTACTTTTAGCAGTTTAACATCATGGTTTCATTGTGCATCCATATCTATGGTCTAATTTTATCTTTGCTCTCTGGAACTTCTGCAACAGCGGGTTAAAACGGGACTATATTTAGGTGTGTGCAAAGTTTACTGACACAAATCGTGTTTGTTATATCTGCATCTACATTTCAATTATTTAGACATTCTTTGATAGACACGCTTGTAGCCAAAGCCAATGCGGAGTTAAATAAAATAATCAAACTACACACCTGAGGGACGAATGAATCATGAGAAGTGAATGAAATATCTGATAAAGGAAATCCTATGAATCACAATATTGTTACTTATAAAAATAACACAGTAGGACTTGGAGAATTGTTATCTAATGTTTGGATTAGTCAATCAAACAGACTTAGCTCCAGTGTATGATTGAAAAGAATAATTGAAATATGTAAACTTCCTTTAAGAATTTGTTTGTGATTCATCAATGGCTCAGGCATTCAAAAACAGCTGTACGATCTAGATTGTTCCAACCGGAGTTACAAAGATTACAGTTGCTTTCTCCTGTTTGTTTTGATGCACCAATCATATTTGGAGCAACGAACTGAGTTGGCGGGAATACTACCGTTGATGACTGCAGTGGGAAGATATTTGCAAGTAAACACGAATATTTTTACCAAAGAAACGCAATCCATCTTCTTACTCATAAAATATTCTGGATATGGTACGAACGTGGTATCCGGAAATGATTTCGTATATCTGTTTCATCGTTTCTGTTCGCCAAAAAGTATTGGTTGCCGTCGCCATCTTGGACAACGAAAACGATTGATTCATGAATGGAGAGAATGTCTTTCAACTTTCAGATGAATTTACAGTAAAAGTTGACTTCAACTTTTTACTCAAGTATTCTCTCTACAAACAGAAAAAGGTTAAGAAGCTTATTTCGCTCTAGATTTAAATGTTCTCCAGGAATTTTAAATACTTTCCTAAACATTTAGGTCAAAGACCTATGAAATGAAACAACGATATCTTGAAAGTTTAACCACAGTATTTTAACCAATGTCGACGTTTTTTAAAGCGTCAATGTTTGCATTAAATATTATGTGTCGTATTTTCGATCTACCAATGTCAAATCAAGTTTATGTAGGTACCTAGTGATCATGTTGAATTTAATTGATGAACAGCAAATTCCTTATAGTATTGTGTGAGTTTTCCTGTAGAACTCAATATTTTTCCAAGTATTTTTAAATAAATGGAACGTGATTCATTCTGTTTATTCTTCTATATAATGTAGTTAGAATACAAGAGTACTCCACTCTTGTATTCTAACTACATTGAATTATTTGTCATGTATAGAGGAAAGTTTAAGGTTTTCTTGTATCAAAAAGTAAAAAAATAGTTTTTAATTTTGCTTTCAGCATTATTACTAGACCTTTATCAGAGCACACAAAATCACGTTATTTTCCGCTTTACATTCTAACCATCCCATCAAAAATCACCCTACAAGCCACTCAGATAAAACCGTGGAGTCGAAGTACGTACCCAACACGGCTGATTACGCTCCCTTTGAACATTTTACCCTTTAAAGGGATGTTTGATGTCCGTAAGTGTGGCACCGGTACATCAATTTGCTGTTTTATGGCTCTGCTGTGCCATAAAATGTTTAGTTTTAACCCCTCAACAGATTTGCATGAAAACAGTGCCAACTGACGCACATCTGGAACGATATTTATGGAAAGACACGAATTTTGTTTATGTGTAATGACTAGTTTTTGGCTAGGTGAATACCTTCATTCGTTGTTGGATTATTTCCTCTCTCTGCACAAATTCTAGAGACATCGCAGCATACTTGCTAGAGCAAAATCGCAATACAGTTCTCAATCGGTGTCATCGTCATATTCGTAAACCAATGCAAGATGATTGCATTGGTTTACGAATATGACGATGACGCTGATCTGACGAAAGCTGATCTTGCCAAGATCAGCTTTTTCCATGTCAAACCTGAAGAATTGCCAACTAACCCAAGTAAGTTCCATTTGATCTCTGCAACCCTGTGTTTGACCTGTCGAGATCATCGCATTTCTGCGTCATTAGTTCATGTGGTCTGCATCAGTCCATCCCAGCGTTCCTTTCTGCACTATCGGGCAAAAACAAATCTGCTAATGTAGGTATATTGCCATATACAAAAGTAGATAATTAGTAATCAACAATGTTTGTTGTTTTGCCCTTTGTGTAATAATCGGAACTGCATTAATCATTTTGATAAACTGTCGAAATAGATACGTATGTATTTTCTTTGGTAAAGACTGTTCTGGAATTGATAACCGAATACTGACAGTTAATAAGGATAGCCCCGATAAAAAGGATATTACTACGTAGAAGTACAGATAAAAGTAATACTCGGTACAAGTGCTTTGTCACCGAGAACTCGGATTTACTTAATATTCTGGGAATTTCGAAGGTAGAAGAGTATTTACTTATCAGAATAATAAACTGCTTGTCTTGTTTATGATCCAATTTTGGCTAAATAATTCAAATGACACGATTTCCAGAAGTTTCCAGGATGCAATGCCTCTCGATCTCGCTTCTCATCTCGTTTTACCTTCATTTAGGTGACTGCAGTGTCATTCTAATTACGACTTAATTATTGCTTTACCTTCACCAAAGCACCTGCCAAGATTGGAAATTCTACTGTCCACAAACCATTTTAAAGGCCATAGATCTTCCAATCCATTTTCAGTTGCATCTAAATATTTTGGGGGTATTTCGTTCTGGAAATGGGCTAACCAGGTGTTTCGTTGGTCGTAATTCTTGTAGCGCCCACCTAGATCACCTGCTACTCATATTTTATGAGGTGCATTCAATCTTTCACACGGCAGCGCATAAATCTCATAAACACTGCGTCAACTTCGAGCTGACATTTCGTCGCTGACACTTTGGCTAGGTACACCTGGCGTGGGCTACTGCATATATTCTGTAAAAACAGCTAGCGTGGCATTGGATCCAAGATTTATTTCGTGTTTGATCAGAACATTGGCCACATTTTACCTGTCAGTGATTCTATTTACACAAACCTTGTCCACATTGCGTTAAAAAGCAAAGAAATAGCAATGCTGACGTTCGCTGGAAGCTAGCGACAGACATTCGCCAGACTGAAACTCGAGACCAACACGTATTTGTATTGGCAAGAGTAAATAAAGGCTTAAATTCATCATCTGCTTCTTTACTCTGCACTGAGAAAACAAATTGTTTACTAGTTCTGTTTGATATTACTAAAAAATACGTAGAAGAAAGTATGGAGACTGAATACTAGTGAAGACCATCAACAACAATTATTTTCGAAAGGTTTATTTAAACCTCCAGCTCTGTAAAAGCAAGAACTTGACAACAAAAAACAAAGCAATAGAGCAATTGAACGTTTGCCGTATCTAATCGCAGAATTCAGTCGACCTGATTCCCATATAGTTTGTGACCTTAAGTGGAAAGTGACGAGTGCACCATGTATGGACGTCCTAGCCCCAAGGTTAGCGGCTATGCACTGCAGATGTCACGACTCTTGGATCGTGAAGTAAGTCGTTGTATTAATAGCGGCAAGGTCGATCCGTGGCTTCACATTTGCGGCATATCTGGATTCTAGATAGTCCTTATTTGACAACTGTTTATCGATTGCTTTGATGTTCATCTATTTGATTGAAGGCTGAATAAGAGATGCATTGTGTTACTATCTTCAACGTTTTATTGGTGCTGGGTATCGCCTACGCTTGTTTCTTAAATAGAATAAGTAGAGTTCCAACAATAAGTTCTATTCCATCTTGTTAGTACAATTTTAATGATGCCTGAACAATTTTATGGTTGTTTTATTGCTAGTTTCCGAATGATTGTCCAAATCGTTTTACTACTTTTTCCATATTTTCTGATTTATTATGTTGTTCAAAGTTCTAGGAATTTGTTTGAAATTGCTGTTAATGACAAGCAGATTCAAATCTAATCAACCATGTTAATTCAGTTCCTTCATTTATATTCTCGTGTCGTTACTAATAAGTCTTGACGGAGCGTCCATCTTTTCCTGGCCAAGTAAAAGGGAAACAAGACGATTTAGTTTCCATCCGAGAAACATTCACTTGCAAGTCTTCGAAGGTTTCCTTGAGGAAGAAGTTTCTTAAGCACTTCCTATGTTAAATAAAATGCGGTTGCTGTTAGAATTACCTAAGACCTCGTTTCCCCGGAAGTCGTTTCTTCTTCCCAGCTATCGTATATGTTAATTGGAGAGTACAACTTAATCATAGTTTCCCGTACTTAATTACTGCCCGTTTAAGATGTAAGTGTTGCCACAATTGCAAAACATAGTAAGTAGCAGTTGTAAATCAGCAAAAACGGAACGTGTCGAGGCCAGCGATCTGCTTACGGTGAAATTTTAATAACTTTAAACTTTCTACGGTGTTGGCTCGCAGACGTGCATCGCATGACTCACTCGGTTCACTGTACGCTCCCCCACCAAAATACGGCAGACGTTGCCATTAAGCCGGTATTGATTCCCCAAATGTTGGCGAACATGTAGCTGTTAGGCTGTTACTCAATCGAATCTTAGTTTTGCATAACAATGAGTGCATGAGAATTCATCATCAAGAACAACAATTAAACGCATTTCAAAATGGAGGACGCCATCGTTACATAAAATGAAAGAATGAACGACTTTATAGCACAGATGTAAACTATCATTGAGTCATGAGAAGCAGAACCTCGAAACAACATCTTAATTTTTTTAGATTACGAGTGATTAAAAACAAAACATTTCGGCTGACATTTTGAAAACTCTGACCATATGGCGCACATGCGTCGTATTTTTATGGCGCCAAGAGTTACGAGTTGTTTTACGTACCCGTTCTTGCAGGTTCTATACCATATAAGGTTTTGGAAAGGCGCCATGACACGCTACGTACCGTTCGTCGTCGAGTTAATCTGAAGTTACAATAGAACGTTGATTTTATTTCGACGCGATGAGACATATGGCCAGAGTCGGACATGTTAGATTGTATGTGACAGCCATTGTTGCAGCAAAGTATGGTGATATCTTTTTAAGGCCCATTGTTTTTTTTTCTCAGTCGATGTCGTTAGGCTCGGCCATGACATGAGTTGACATGACTCACATCCTTTCCCGATACGAGAGAGAAATGTTTGTATTTCTAAATGGTTAAGGTAGTTAAGGAGCATGAATCAATTATGACGCATCCACATACTTTATTATCAACGGTGGACTTAAAGCCGTAGTAAGGTGGCGTGACTAGAATGACCTCATCTTGGTTTTCGGTTGTGTGAGTAATTTTTGCCGGTGAATTATTGATTTCCTGCTGAAATACGAATTAACCTTCTGTGGACCTTCCTAAATCCATGCATATTCATGAGAAGAGGCGATCCCAAAAAAGAAAGCAGTCATAAACAATTTTTTTTGGGGTTCCTAGAACGAACAGGGTGATTCTCTAAAACGTTAAGCGGCAGGTTTCTTACAGTTTAATTAGAAACAGCATGCTCTGATTAGCGGTGCAAGACGCGTGCGGTACGGCTTGGTAACGAGATATGTGCGGGACGTATTTATGTTAACTAACACCTCACCGCAAACCCAATACTTGACTACTTATCTACTTCTGTGCACACTAATTAAGTAGTACACAATTCGATATTTGAGGACACCAAAGGACGATGCAGCGATGGAATTGCGTAACACAATCAATGTCAACAAAATATTTTGTTTATTATTTTCCATACACATAATAACATATTTTCCCAAGAAAGTTGTAGCCGAAACCCGTCTCCCTAGAGTCCATTAATGGGTTAGGAATTTTCTTCAAGATCCTTCGGTATTACCAAAACTACTGACTTAGTTTCGGTTACCTTACTATAAATAACGGACCCATGACTTGAGGGTCTGCAATCCCATGGGGAAAGCGAAGTTAAACTTCCTTACCTAAATGCTAAGGAGGGGCCCAAACTAATCGGTTAATGAAAGGGTTCCCTTTTGTATTCAGTTTATAACTAGGTTATCAAATGTTTATAGTAAGTGCTATCAGTTATATTTAGTGTTTAATGTAATGGCAGGTACGATAAAATTTGATGGGTAGGGCTTGCTATGGTGGAGATAAAAAGGGTGAAAGCAAAACGTCAGCCTAATGATCAGGAATCAGTCAAGAAATCTAGAAAAAAAAACAACTATAGTTCTAAGTCATGTTTGATAAAATGGCCACAATTCTGGAATTGTCTTGTTTTGTAAGATGAAGCATTCTGCGTTGTCTGTATCTTTAACTAGCTTTTGCCCACGGCTTCGCTCACTTCAAAGTAGCCTATAACCGTATCCACCACCTATACCAGCACCTATCTCTTCTCGATTTACGTGAAAGCGTAACAAACAGTGCTAGCTAGAATAACGCCAACATTCTTCTTCTTATTATCGTGTGGGCAGTATGGTCTAACGACCCCACACACCCTAGTGTCAAAGTTTCTAAACCGCCTCAAGGGCCTCTGACATGGTTTATTTAACGATCGCCATTTGGCGGCCGGGACCACCGGCTTATATGTGCCTTCCGAAGCACGGAATCATCTTTTTATCAGACAATCAGGTGATTCAAGCCTGCCAAACTGGAAACAACTTTACAAAGTATGCTTCCCGTGGGAATCGAACCCACGACCACCGGCCTAAATGACTCGAACACGGAGCTAGTTAATGCCAACATTCAATGACTACCAATACAATATTCCATTACTCATTATAAACTTTACTCGTTTCCTTTACTACTTGTACGCCAATGTATTGACGATCGGTGCATCCGATGACTCTGCACCCAGTTATCGGCTGAAAACCTTGAAAAACTTGACAGCCATGGATAAACAAGGACCGAGTTATTGAGGCCAATTGATAAATATTGCAGTGTAATTTAAATTGTTCGATAACTTTAATTTACATTTATTTAAGGAGCTGACATTTAATTCTGTTTACTTCTACGGTATATTATGTAAGGAGGTTTTTAACACGAAGTAAGGAGGACGCAATGAGTCTCGAAACTTTGTAGAACCATTAGTAAAGCTCGCTGTCGCAGAGATAGAATTAGTTTGGAAGTTTATTACTGAAAGATCCTTATTTAGAAGTTACTCGTGGGTGGTTGGTAATATAAAGTAAACAGCTGTACACATTACCTTATTTTGGAACTTTGGCAAATAGGCACTCATCTGAATTTGTTCCATGCCAACTTGCGCCCTTCCAATTTCCGCCACATGGTGCCTGGTGCCAAGCCGTAGTGCCAAATCTCCTTTAACATACTTCCTACCCCCTTGTTATCCCGGCGCTTTGCCAAAATTTGCTTTTCCAGCATTATCTGCTGTTATGGATCGTCAATACTTCCCAAAGAAACAACAAAAACATCAATCTCTTTTCATACTTATCTGTTAACACTAAACGGTGTCATAAAAGTTTTAAAGCTCATAAAATTCGAATGATCCGTTTTCGTTTACATTATTATAATACGAGGTCCTCCTACACAAGAATGCGCAGAATTTCATGAAGAAAGCCGCATGTAAACATCGTGTTGTTTGAACATGTTGGCTATAATGGCAGTTTACTGTTTCTTTGCTGCCAACATATTGTTTGGCTTCACCCTCGTCTTCGCAAAACATCCGAAACAAAATCGTCAAAGGATTTCTTCGGAAACTTTTTCGACTTTTTTTGTACGTGAGAAGTTATCTAGTTAGGCAGCTGAAGATCCTTTCGATAACACTTACGAGTAAAAAGTTTGAGAATAACAAAAATTTGTCTTAGGAAATTTCTGTTTTTAGGATTTTTTTAAACAATAGATGAGCATCCGTTTATCCATGTAAGTATAAATATTATCATGTCCGTATTGTATGGAAGATCACAATGGCTGGTATTGGAATTTATGATGATTTGTCCACGCCCTAGTCGGCCGCTACGTTTTCATTAATTAATTGATACAAACCATGACTAATCTACAACATGGATTAGAATTCTTGATTCTTGCTATATCTTACTGACAGGGTCCAGAGTTCTCTCGCAAAATATTGTGCATTTAAGTCGCTATATTCGCGAATCGCGAGGTGTTATCATGTCGCCTTACACTACCCCAACATGTTCCACAGGTTTTGTATTTATCAATACACACAGGTAAAACCGGACTGCAGGTACATTCTCTCTAGTGACGAAATATTACTAACTTCATCTCACGAGAACTCTTTTAATCGTTTAACACCTCAATGTAAAAGAATTTTTAAATAACGAACATCAAAATAATCATAGACAATTATTTTTATTTGAATTTTAATGACGAAAAAGTTCTCGTACCGAGTTTTTATAGCACCCATAAAATAATTATTATAACTAGCCTACCGCTATCTACTTCAGGCATGGTATGCCGCAAGGCAGCGTCTTGGGCCCTAAGCTAAATGAGAATTTTATAAACTGACGTTTTTCTTCGTTAGCTGAGGGACTATTGACCAAATAACAAGCGAAAGACAAGAAATTATTGAGAGTTTCCTCATAAGTTGGTCTGACATAGATATATTCAAGTGAGGACTACCTACCTCATAAAATCATGGATCTTTGGTTTGATTTAGTTAACCAACCAACGAGTCATTGCCATGAACTAGCACTGAGTAATCTCCCAAAGTAGGTCGAAAATATGACTGTACAAAAACTAAAAGCTGTTCAAATACTATTCAAGCAATAACGGACGACTCAACCTCGCAGTTATACCTAATGACTTATTCACAATAAACAATTAAATAAGTCGTAAAACAAACACAGGCCAACGACCTTTTCCCTCGATTACTAAATATGTAAAACTGGTTAGCATTATGTCAATCAACAATATCAGACTCGAATTTTGTTAAGGTACCATAGTCAATTATGTAATGACGTTTCTAGATCGTTCTGTCGGAGGACTCGTTAAAACAATAGACTTTATCCTCGTGTTGTTATTACTTGCTGAACTATTATTAATATTAGTTTTGTATGAGAATGTTTTGATTCGCTGTTTTACCCTGTAAGTATGATAAACTATAATAGGCACTGTTAACTCCCCTATTTGAGGATAATTATAAAACTAGCTTCGCTCGCGTTAAGTTTTTTTTTTCGCAAAAATGTAGCCTGTTAGTAAAATCGGTTCTGCGATTTAAGCGTAAACGCATAACCTTACTTTCGAATTTATAATATTAATAAAGATATTCCATCGACAAAAATCAGTAACATTGTCATCAAGCTCCCCTACGATACGACATCAACCCTGAACAAACATCCTATTGAAACAAAAGATTGTTTCCCTGGCCACAGGATGTATTCTGGTTAGTATACACGCCGAGTTGCCAGCAACAATGACCCCGTGTTTTAATATGCAGCGAGCGTTAGCTACGACTGCGGCCATGCATCACTCATAGTCATCGAGAATAAAGGCTGATGGAAAAAATACCAGAGACAATTTTTAATTAATTATCTGTATTCGCATTCGCGCTGAATTTTGTCGCGTTCAGTAATTAATTGTTGGCCTTGGTAGACTAAATTTTTAGAAAAAGAACAAAATGGCTGTCAGCAGGAGAACTGTGATAAATCGAATTTTCCTGGCAATGTTTAAGGTGGTTACCAAAGGTCTACTCAGGAATTAGGTACTCATCGATTCCTCACAAAATATTAATGATCAATTTTATTGATCACTTCACTCAATCTACTTGAGCACCCTCAACAGAAGTAGCTACTAACAAACAGACGTTAATATTCTATAGAAAAAAATGGACCACTAGTCACCACTGCTGTTTGTTTGCGTCTTACCTTACATGTGGGCGAAGACAGAAACAGTTAGCTTCCCAACAATGGCGCTGATACGCATAATGTGCTTGTTACAATGCCGTTAGTTCGCTCTCCGCTCGACAAGCGATTTGTAATTGAAGAGGTCGCGGAAACCGTGACGGATTGCGGTTAACTCATGAACTAATGATGGTCCAATGAGAAGGAAATAATTAGATTTTGTTAATGATTTGGGTACCTACACCGTTAGACCGCATTAAACAATGGCGTGGAACATTTTACAATGCGCTGGCAACTGCAGTGAGATAAGACAGGCTAAAAATAAATAAATATTGGAAAAATATAATTTTTATAACAGTAGATACAGTAAAGGTGATTTCGAAAATATGGAAAAATAAATAAAGGTTCACAATACATGTTGAAAAAGCTTGTTTGGGATTGGGACTGCAAGCTATTTGGAAATCAAAGAAAAATCCTCCAACAGAGTGAACGAAACCCAATCAATTTGAAACTATGCAAGGCATCTCGATAATTCCTAACACCTTCATTATCCATTGTCTGTTAGTAAACAAATGGGCGACGTTCTACCAGCTCAACTAATGCGATGTTTCATCGTCTTCCAATTTAGTTCGCTAGCGATACGAGAAAGCCGTGGGTACACCCACGTCTAATCAGCTGACTTTTAACATTCTTTCTCGTCGTTAAATAATGTTTATTCTGAGTCACTTCTAGTTCATTGTTAAGTTGACCGGATTAAAATCGAAGAAAATCGAAATGATGAATAGGAACTCTACGAACAATTAACGGATTATGATCATGTTGTACATGGAAAATATCAACAAAAAATACATTAAATAGTTCTAGATAACAGTATCTAGAGTCATGAGTGTCTGAAAACCTTTGTGAAGCGGTTTATCGAATTTAATCATCCACGTAAATGTGCGTAGGCGTCATATGAGGGCAATGGCCCAATGACAGTGTGTAAACCACTGATCTTATCACATTCTGTGCAATAACTTTCACTTCTCCGAATAACCAAAAGTTTTGAGGCCCACAACCATGTTTTCGTTGAGCTCCCTTAAGTTCTGACAAATGCGTCTACTGACTGGACAGGTCCACCCAAACCCATGTGGTTCTTTCCTGAAAAAAGATCATCTCGGAGTCTCGGACACTATTGCATTGGCCTCAAACGATAATGTCTGGTCTTATAGAGACCTCTGTGTTTGTATTGTATCGCTGGTTCTTCTCAAACAAGTATGATAAGAAACAACAACTTCATCTTTTTTTTAACCGACGAAAAAACAGAGGAGGTTCTCAAGTCGACGCGTAGATTTTTATTATTCTTTTTTTATTGGAAAGGGAATACCCCGAAGTTGGTCCCATATACATTTGAAAAAAAAAACCAACACTAAGGGTAGGAAAACAGGGTATGATTGATTGTTCACTCACTGATTGTAATGTATGACCACGTATAACTTTTTACAGAGTTGTCCGATTTAGATAATTCTTTATTTATTTAATAGGGTAGGTATACCTCGAAGTTGGTCTCATATAAATTTGGTTATAAAAATCTTACACTAATGGTGGGAAAATAGGGGTGATTTATTGTTCACTCACAGATTTTAATGCTGAGTTGTGTAGCATTTTTTGTAGGCCTACCCATGTTAGTATATACAGCCTGTTTTTTAAAGTATTTATGTTATACAAAAAATAACATATATATGTATACATACATAGTATTTATGTTTCTGCTTGACTGGAAGCCGACCACAATGTAGTTGGGAAAAGGCTAGGCAGATGATGATGTTATACAAAAATAATAGTAAAAGTAGGATTATATAACAGTTAATAGCTAAAGTAAGGTAGGTAGGTATTCTAAAAGTAATAAAAAATTAAGCATGTAGTGATTAGTAGATTATGGCCACAAAAAAAATATAATTTATAAAACAAAAAAATTAAACCTCCGAAAAAACTGAAAAGCAGAAAATAATAAACCTTTTTACCAAAAAATTACTTTAATTTCGGAAGTCTGTGTTTTTGATTCTTTCTTCGTATAAAGTTAAAATATAAAGTTATTTTTGGATGGGATATCATCAAATGACTTCTCCCGCTCTGGGCGGCGCGTAGAGTGTCAGACTCTACTGACTCATACCTGCCGTGTTCCTTCAAATGCCTTTTGCGTTCCAGCCGTTCCAGGGTCACGGTAACTCTTTCAAACAACAACGCAAAAACTTTCACATGCAGTTCTTAAATATTTTGCGGTACCTTTTTTTGGCGCGTTTATAAAAAAATGTCCCGAGTTATTCATGCTGTTATACACAACAACTAACTCCCAATTCTTCTCTTAATTCCAGATACTACAATAAAATGGCCTGCTCAGTAGACGCCCCCTCCCTCAAGGACCTGCCCAAGGTGGCGGTAGACCTCAAGAGCCAGCTGGAAGGCTTCAACCAGAGCTGCCTGCGTGACGTCGACACCAACGAGAAGATCGTTCTGCCCTCTGCAGAAGGTAGGGTCTTCGAATAAACTTAATCAGAAAATTAATAAGAGGTATTTTGTGGGGCTTGAGAAACTAATTCCATCCAATGTCGCGACACAGCAAGCTTTGAAAGGGCTCATCCGGGGAAAATTATTTTGGTACTGGGTACTCTGCTTTTACCACCTTTCTGGATTCTGATATCTGGACCGAACATGATCCAAGTTTGATAGCATTCTTGTGTTCGGTATGAGCAAGATTGGCAGAAAAAAATCAATGAGAATTTACAATAGCAGCAAACTCCATATGTTTTAGGCGTCTATTCGATGTTATAGAGGGCGATCAGGCCCTCCATGCGCTCTGTAGCCATAGCATAGAATTCAGTGGGATGGATCTTCAGATTTCTCGGAAAATCTATGAAAAAGTAACTACAGCATCTCATAATAACCTCTGTGTGATTTTTTTGTCACTGAAGGGTAGGTATTATTTCAGAACCGAAACATTATAACATCAATTGAAACAATAAATCAAATTATCAAACCTAAATATGTACCTTAACAAACTGTTCTAGAAGTAACCTACAAATCTTCTGAACATACCTATTACGCGACAATTAATCGACCATTAAGGCAATCTAAATTAATCTAATTTAGCTTGTAATTAGACAGGTAACTGGTAGGTATTGGATCTACCTACTTATATCACTGAAGTAGGTAGGTATTTGAAATTTTAGTAGTAAGATAATTGAATTAGTAAAGTTCACAAACCCCAGTTGAGTCAACAATTTGACTTCGACGCAGTTGTCTTGATCCAATTTGTTTCTTCTTCTTTTCGAGTCGATGGTTAACTTCTTAGATTTTTTGGGCCCAGTAGGTGGCCACGTTAATTGCAGCGTCGTTATCGTTGATGTCGGAAACTATTCCAAGAGAAGATTAGCCTATGTGCTATTTCAGACTATAATCTACCTATCTCTGTGCCAAACATCCAGATCCTTTCAGCCGTTCTGGCGAGATATTGTAACCAACATCCATCCATCCAAACTTTGGCATATAATAGCAGTAAGATATAATATATTTTAACGTGAATACATACATCATAGGTATAATCTATATGATTGGGTATTACAGCAGCGGAACCACCTCACCATTCTCTCGAAAAAAACTTAAAATATCGTGCAGATGAAACAGCTTTTCGGCGGCACTTACAGGGAATTTACATCTGAAAAAAAAATATTAATCTACATGATATGATTCGTAATTTGGTTTAGCTAGAATTTGTCTATCGCTATACATAATAAGGAAAAAAACACCAAATCATATCCAAATTGTTGAGATGAAACCTTCACTCCTTCATCATCACCATTTTTACTCCTTCATGTTTTTTCAAAATAGTGTAAAAAAATATTTACTGCTTTGCAATACAAACGAAAGTGATTTGGTTTTGTTACTTTTTAAAAACATGTATTATTTTCATCATAAAAAAATTAAAAATGCGGGCAGCGGTGTGGCGCGTAGAGGGGTAGTTAGCTCCGTTTATATGCACAAGGTAATTGGCATGAATACAAGCCATAGGAGGAAACATGGCGAATGTACAAAGTCATTATTCGATGCTTGGCTCTCGCCTGTTTTCTCCTCCCACAAAAAATGCTCAAAATTGTCCGATAAAACGCTGACAACAGACCCCTAGTGTACAAATTTAGCAACTACAAAATTGTCCGATAAAACGCTGCCTACAACAGACCCTAGAGTACAAAGGACATGGACAAAAAAGTACATTCCATTTACGCAAACATAGTCAATAATATTATATATTAAAAAAAGAAAAATGAATTAATACGTAGTTTTTGACCTCTCTGAACTCGTCAGTTTTTATTTCAAAATAATAGTAATGCAAGATGAATTCAAAGTACCATTTGTCAACGTCCGCCATATTGGACCATAGAGAAAGATAAATATAATAATGGGCGTTCCATACCAAGCATACTACTTGTAGACATGTGATATGGACGCCAAAATGCTTTTATTAAGAACGTTTTATTCATATGAAACTGTCTTCATTAGTATTTTTTGCATTTAATAAAATTATCTATTCATAATGTTGATGTGTAAGATAGTTTTTTTATATATTTCACACAATAAAATATCTTAAAACGGAACGCGTTTAATTGTTTGACCATGTGTCATTGTCTATGTCAAATGTCAATGTAATGTCAATGTCATTATTGCGTAGGTAGTTTGTGTTTTTGCGATTATTTTCTAATATTTTTGACCCCTGCTTATTTCTACGGACTGATACCTTCTATCGCTCGATTACCTATTAGCTATTAACACTGGACTCTGATTTGCATTACGTTTCGGATTTGTTTTGTGGATCAAAGTGGATGCAAAGGTTGCAGAGACATCTCATATCCTCGCTTTCTGCACACCATCAAACAAAACTTTCGCATTGGATAACCAATTCTCAAACCCAGGTAAGAAGTTGGCCTAGAAAAAACTTAACCTGATTTGTTTTTATGTAATTCTGGTATGCGAAATTAACTTACAGTGCATCTTATTTTCAGTTTCCTCTGGATACATTTATTTGTCATCCATGCTTATTATTATTAAATGCTGAAGCTGGGGAACACGAGAGACAACGGGGCATAACATGGTTTGCCTTGGTTGTGGCAAATCTGAGAGGACAATAAGACACCATAATGTCAGAATGGAGTGTCCATTGCTGGCTGTCCTAATATCACAAAATACTAATTATGTGGTAAGCATTTTGGTTTTCATTACTATAAATACCTATTTGTATTCATTTATTAAAATACGAGTTTTCATACTATGTATGTATGATTGTAATATCTGTATTTTCCATCTTAAACATATGCTTGCCTAAAGTAGGCATGTGTAACATAGTACTGCCTTTTAGAATAACATAATACTTGAAAACATAAAGAGATGTATATAAAAGATACCCCTGTTACTAAAAATTATATAAACAAAAGCATTTATCAGTGTTTATTCTGTGGTTTATTTTCAGCCCTCAAGAAACAACTATGTTTGCCATGTGTGTTGGATGCGAGAAAATAGACAGGCAGTGCATGACTCATCATGAGACATGCAGGAATTGGCTTCGGACAACGATGCAGCAGTCCCTAATGTTCAAGTTGTCAGCCCACCAGAGCCACCACTACGAAGGGAAAATAATACCATATCATTACCTAATTATAAGCGAGCTTCGATCACATCTGTTCATTGTATATTTCAACAATGCAGAAACAGAATGTTGCATTTGGTCCCGCAATTCATTAAAAGACTGCTTTTGCAAGAACATAGTTTCTATGTTCCTCGGAGCTGTAGAGTGTATGAAACACACTTGTACAGCGATCAGTGGCATTTATTGCCTCAAATGAATGAGACACATTCTACATTTAGTGCGATCCATTTAGAAGACATAATTAATATTATGAAGACAAAAGCTAATATTTTGAACTTTGAAAATGTCTCAGAAATGCCAAACCATTTTTGCCATTATTGGACGGGTCTTACAGTACCCCAGTTTTTAATTCTGTATAATCTTTTACCTCCTGTAAATGTTAAGTTAACTAATAGGGTACTATTGTAATTGCTTTGTAGGGAACCGGACTGTTGGTTGTTGTTGTCATGTTATTATGACAATAATTTGGTACCTTGGTTGGGCAAGACACCAAAACAATATCCAGCAGGATTTTTAGACAACATAGGTACTATTAACAATTCAAGAATATTAAAATATTCTAACAAAGGCTAATATTTCTTGAAAACCATAATCACAATTTAAAATAATAATATATAAATCAACTAGCTTTTGCCCGCGACTTCGTACGCGCATATCCCGTTTTTTCCCATTACAAAAAACTATCCTATCTTTTAAGTTGGATCAAATAACAGATAGTTACAAAGTTTCATCAAAATCGGTCCAGTAGTTTAGGGAGTCCATCGCGGACAAACAACGTGACACGTGATTTATATATATTAAGATGGTTGTATTTTTTTACATGTCTGGTTATGTTTAAAGCAGTTATTTATGTAATTACTGAAGCCCTATACTTACACTTTATCCAGATTTTTATTTGTGAAATAAAAAAAAAGCTGGTTGATTGTCCTCTCTCTGTCTCTTTATTAATACTATCGCTGCATTGCTGTAATGTATGTTATCTAGGTAGGCATTTAAGATATAATCATTATAATACAGCAAAATATTGATATTTATTTTCTCTAATAAATAACTAATTATTTTTACTTTTTGTTTTATTTTGTGCTTCCCTTGTTTATTGAACTATTTTAAAAAAAATATAAGGGTAACCTGTAAAAATGTACTTTAAAGAAAAACATTGGTTTTGAATATATACTTTGTTAATATTGTTATTATGACTGCCTCGTTGGTCTAGTGGTCGCAAGCGCTACTGCTGAGCATGAGGTCCTGAGTTCGATTCCCAGGTCGAGCAAAGTGAATTTCTCAGTAGCAGCCCGGATTCTGGATTTGTGCCCGGTTGATGGCAATAGACTCGCCCCCTATTACATGGTATTCAAAATAACTGGTGAAATGTGGGTGTACTGTAGGTACACCTCTGCCCAACCCTTCGTGGAATACAGACATGATGTTATGTTTGTTATTATTGTCACATTTTTTGAGACTATTTCCCAGTTTAATAAATGTTAATCAATATGCAGTTTAAAATCCTTCATTTAGGTGGCCAGTACTTTGTTTAAATGCTTAATAATACTAAAACCATATACCTAAGTAATACCTAAACGTAATAATTCACAACTGTTCGCTATTTTAAAGCGCCTATAAGTTTTTTAGTAGCGAAATTATAATCTAACACCTTATTGCTAGCAATCTGTTTAAAAGGTTTTATGAAACTGTTTTTGTCTAGTCTGTTGTAATGACAAGTTCTCTGAGTTTTTTATTTATAGCAATTTAATGAGCCAATATTCACGAATATAAAACACCAAAAATCATTGGTGTAAACCAAATTCAATAACTATGCCGACGTCCATACAAAAGTTGGCCATGTCCTTTGGCAACTAAGAAAAACATAGGTCTTATTCAGTTTGTGAAATATCTTTTAAATCGGTCCAATATTGGAGGAGGAGACAGTCGAGAGCCAAACCTCGAAATATGGCTTTTTTTTTACTATTTCCGCCCATGTTTTCTCTTAAGTAGGTATTTGTCGAGAGCAGCTGTTAATCAGTTGCGTAGAGGTTGATTGCCCGATATTAAACAAGAAAATACGACAAAGAACTACAAAATCATATCCTTTTGTTTTGCTTTGTTTTGAGGATGAGATATTCGTCAAGATAGAAAGATATAAGTATAGAAATAGGCTGTTCTTAATCGACGTCGATTAGGACGTAATTCACCTTATCTCGAAGCCCGGCAATATTGACGCTTCAATTGAAAACAAACATTCCATGAGTAATCGATACTAGAATAACAAAGATTTCAATTTCACAACAGACGTAGCGCAAGAAAAGCAACACAACGCGCTACTTCAAGGCGTAGAACAATTTCAGACTTCCTCCCTCAGGAAAACGGAGACGGTGGAAAAAATCGTGCTACCAAACGCACTAGGTATATCACTGGGTGGAATGCCGCGCCTGTAATAAATAATAGCGAGCCGCAATACGCGTGTGAGACGTGGCTGCTTTTGCTCATCGCATTCCTTCTAATTTTAACTGGGGAACTAAACCAGGGGACGAAGCTAATATGTATTTCACGACTCATTTGCAGTTATTGTTGTAATTCTAACTACCTACCTACGTTTTACTAAAATAATAACGCGCATGTGTTTTAGACGTTGTGAGAGTGCGCCAAATCAGTCAAATTTCGAATATTTTTTGACACTTCTTGTCTATGATTTTCAGATGTTGCCACTGAAAAGACTCAAAAGTCCCTGTTCGATGGTATCGAAAAGTTTGACGCTACCAGGTTGAAGCACACAGAAACACAGGAAAAGAACCCGCTTCCTGACAAAGATGGTATGTGTTTATATTAT